>OX380342.1:18001217-19397962 GCA_947425015.1 Pterostichus niger
ATATATATATATATATATATATATATATATATATATATATATATATATATATATATATATATATATATATATATATATATATATATATACGAGCCCAAAATCATAATAGTTCAGCCGGTACAAAATCTTACCTTAATGATATTTCATTTATTAAAAAATAAACAATAAATATTTAATTCTTACAAAAATTATATTACTGCCGTAAAATATACAATTTCAGCTTCAAATAGCAACAAAAAGAAAATAGTTATGATAACCATTAGGATTTAAATAAAATAAAATGAACTATATTAGACGATTCAAAACAGTTCGGCCACTATTTTAATATTGCGTAACGCCTCCTTTATTGACTATAACGGCTTTGATTCTCTTTGGCATTGTATCAACTAACTTTGCACACTCATCAGGTTCAGTATTATCCCATACTTGTTGTAATTTTATTTTCAATTCGTTTATTGTGCGTGCTGGATTCTTACGCAGTTCCTTCTTCATTTGCCAAAGAGACTCAATTGGCGACAGATCCGGGCTACTGGAAATCCACTTTAGAGTTGGAATATTATTATTTTCAAACCCGGTTTTAACTGTTTTTGCCGTGTGGCATGGGGCACTGTCCTGTTGGAAAACATAGCTCCCTTCGATAGACTCACATAAAGGAATCGACGGTAAAAAAACATCTTTGAGTATTTTTTTAATATTTATAGGCGTTAACAGTGCCGTTTATAAAATGTAGCTTTCCCACTCCCCTCGCAGACATATAACCCCAAACCATAACGTATGCAGGAAACTTAACTTTTTTAACTAAACAGTCTGTCTGGTATGTCTCGGTAGAAGTACGCAATTCGCGTTTTCTACAATCTCCTACGCAAACTTCAAATTTGGACTCATCGCTCCAAATAACGCTATGCCATTGTTTTTGAGTCCAATTTGTATACTCTTTAGCCCACTTCATCCTATTACGCTGTTGCGATTTTGTAAGCAAAGATTTTTCTGTGGCCTATTAAAAAGTACAATAAAGTAATAATTCTTTTTAACAGAGATATCGAGAAAATAAATTACCTTATAAAACTTGTATCCTATTTGTTTAATTTTTCTTATAGTGGAAGATACAGAAATTTATTTTCCAATCATTTCCCGCCATTGTACGGTAATATCTCGAGCATTTAATCGGAGATTTTGTTTTACAATTTTTCTTAAAGCTCGATGATCAGCATTAGAAGTTGATGATGGGCGACCAGTTTTTGTACCTTCCATGACATTTCCATTTTCTTTAAACAAATTAATAATATATTGAACTGTAGATCGCGGAATCGAATGTGAAATCGAAATTTTTCGTGCCGAAATTCCATTCTTATACGCATTAATTATGGACATTCTTAAATCTTGACTAAGTGCTTTACCTCGAGCCATTTTAGTGTAAAACTTATCACTTACAACAAATGACAAGTATCTTGTTGATTTCAACAATGTATCAATTGTTATGTCAACAGTTGAATCAAACACCGACAACTTTATGCAATATGTATAAGTGGCCGAACTATTCTGAATCGTCTATTATAGTTTAATTTATTTTATTTAAAACCTAATTGTTATTAAAACTATATAATTTTTGTTGCTATTTAAAGTTAAAATTATGTATTTTAAGGTAGTAATATAATTTTTGTAAGGATAAAATATTTATTAGGTTTTTTGTAGTAAATTAAATGTCAATAAGGGAAAATTTTGTGCCGGCCGAACTATTATGATTTTGGGCTCGTATATATATATATATATATAAATTAGAATAAACACTTTTGTCTAAGTCTCACAAAATTCAGCCTATTATGAGGTTATCGTCAGAGGCTGGCCAGCACAGTTAGTAACCATAGACGCGTTTCGCTCTAATTAGAGAATTAGAGCTCATCAGTATGGTATAACCCACTCCTTCACCTAGTACAAAGTTCACATGAAGGAGCTGTGTGACGAAGAACTGTGCCAGCAGAGAATAAGAGCTCTAACAAACATTGACATGAGAAGTTCTGTCGAACCAGCTATGCCATCTACCGAAAAAAGCAAAAGCTACGAAATAGCAATTTAAATAAAAAAACAGCAAAGGCAAAATTAATTGTCTCTGAATGCTCACTTGGTGAAACTAGGTTTAATAATAAAATATTAAAATAAACACTTGTCTAAATCTCACAAAATTCAGCCTCCAAGTCAACTTATGAGGTCATCGTCAGAGGCTGCCCAGCGCAGTTAGTAACCATAGACGCGTTTCGCTCTTATTAGAACTCATCAGTATGGTATAACCCACTCTTTTACCTAGAACAATGTTCACATGAAGGAGTTGTGTGACGAAGAACCCCAGGGTACAATCATAGCGCTAGGTCAATAATGATTATCTTCTCAACCTTGGCTTATATAATACTATTAATTTGACTTAGTAATCATAATGGTTCTCATTCAAATTGATAATAGTTTTTGCATTTTTCTGAATCAGGCATTCCACTTAAAATTTGTTATTTTTATTTACAACTGTTAAAGATGAGATGATAGTAGAACGTAAGTATGATGTCAGGGTGCTAAAATAAAACTGTAAAAAATAGGTTAACAAAACATATAATTACCCCGAATAGTATTACAATTCACGCTTAAACCTAGTTTCCTGTTGGTCCGGCTGGAGTGTCCTGAAAAGAAAGAAACTACCATGAGCTCAAGCATTCCACGCGGCCTCGCTACCACACACAACTCTCATTTATTCGTCCATATGCACACAGCATATTAGGATCATACCAGGACGAACAGAGAACCTCTCGCTCCGCGCACACAGCTTGGAGTACGAGAGCCACACCACGATTTACAACCAGGTGGCATAGGCACCGGATAACACACAGTACATCACGGGCCTCAGAACATCGCTTCACGCACACAGCATGATTACGCGAACCTCGATAACACACAGTACATCGAGAACTTGCCATCTTACACGAGCGGCTTAACACAAGGCTTCAGGTGAAAGAGTTGAAAGCCGAGCTGAAACTCTAAACACCACCTCACCACTCAAGATGCAAGCGAAAGTTGGGCTCCTGAACTCAAGCAGGGCACCGTTGGCACCAGGCCGGTAACTGGCGTGTCGTTGGGCGAACTCGGCTGCCTACCCCCCCGCACACAGCAAGTTAACAGGTCGGCGTCGCCATAAAGGAATAAGGATTTAGTGTTAGGATATCATATCATATCAACATACCCAACAATTGCGCTCACACGCTCACACTCTTACACACTCACAGGCTTACACGCTCAGTGAAACTCACCGTAATCGCCTGCAACATAGTTCACTACACAATACCACAATCTAAACACAACTGTTCAAAACAACGGCTAAGAACAACTGAAAAAGGAATTACACCTAACGTAAATTAAAGACTACATAACCGTCTGCTGGTGATGATCTAAGCCTAATTAATCTAGTCAAAATTTATAATAAAATAGTTATTTAATACCTTACAGAGCATAATCGCTGACACAACTCATAAAATCGCGTTTGTGATATGTAATGTGCACATTTTGATCATTTAGACAATTAAATTTAGCTGTATAATTTTATTTTTATCTTCCTAATTAAATACAGTAATACAAAATACTTCACATTATATTTATAAAATTTAGGTACACCCACAACCAAAATAAAAACTCTACATATTTGGTGGAGAGTGGTTCGATTTAGCATTAGCCACTAATTTATAAACATCATTGAACTGAAAATTTAATTTGTGTACTGTATTTAAACTTTAAGAGCAACGTGTAAATGGCCAACTAATGTGATAATTCTTATCTATGTAGCTAATATTGTAGCTCCATAGAAAAGTGTTATTACTTTACATAAAATATTTGATGATATACAATGATTTTTTAAATTTGGATTTATATGTTTCAACCGTCTACTTTTTTTATAAACCTAGAATTATTTTATAAATAAAAGGGCTTCTGGTTTAAATTCTGTATATATTTAAAATTCAAAAAACTCGACGTTTCGGTATTTTAAACAAATACCTTCATCAGGACAGAAATACAAATAAATAACATAAATGACATAAAAATAAACAAATGACATATAAATAAAAATGACAAGTAAAAAGACAAAATATGTAATTTAAAAAATTATAAATTGTGAATCAATGGAAGCCAGGCTTTGTTTAATTCTAAACCATCACAATTATTAATATTATTTTCCTCCTTACAAATTTCAATAGCTTCTCTGATAAGTCTTCCGGTGAAACTTGTAGGTCGCGCTAAAATTTTGGTTTCTTCAAAATTAATTTTATGTAAAAATTCTAAAGCATGATGAGCAATTGAAGATTTATTTTGATAATTTAGACGAATGGCTCTCTTGTGTTCTAATAATCTTGTATGAACAGTTCTACCTGTTTGACCAATGTATGCTCTGCCACATTCACATGGAGTTTTGTAAATACCAGACGATTGTAACGGGATTATATCTTTAACAGAATTGAGTAAATTTTTTAATTTCATATGTGGATAAAAAGAAACTTTAATATTTTTCTTAGTGAGAATTCTTCCTATTTTATCTGTTACATTTTTTATAAAAGGTAAAGAAGAATAAATTTTTTTCCCAAGATCAGGTAAGATATTTTCAGTAACTTTTTCTTTTTTAGGACGTAAAACTTTCTTGATTAAAAATTTATTATAACCATTCATTTCAAAAATATTTACAAGCAATTTATATTCCTCTTGAAGTTTATCAGAATGACAAATGATGTTTGCTCTATTGAAGAGACATTTAATAGTACTAAATTTCTGTGCAGGATGGTGGTGTGAAGAAAAATTAATATACAAATTTGTATGGGTAGGTTTTCTATATACAGAATGGAGAATAGTTCCATCAATCTTCCTTTCCAATAAAACATCTAGAAAAGGTAATTTACCATTGATTTCAATTTCCATAGTAAATTGAATATTTTGATGAATATTATTCAAATGTAGTAAAAAATTATTTAAATTGTCTTGTCCATGGGGCCAAACAGCAAATACATCATCCACATAACGAAGCCAAAGAGACGGTTTCAAAGTAGAGGAAGACAAAGCACATTCTTCAAAATACTCCATGTAATAGTTCGCAATTGATGGAGATATAGGAGAACCCATTGCTACACCATCAACTTGTTTATAATAAACATTATTGAAAATAAAGAAACTAGAAGTTAAACAATGTTTGAATAATTTAATAATATCAGGAGGAAAATGACGTTCTAAAAGTTTGACAGTATCTTGAATAGGAACTTTGGTAAATAAAGAAGAAACATCAAAACTAACAAGAATATTAGTAGAAGATAAATGTAGGTTTTTTAATATTTCAACAAAATGTAGAGAGTTCTTGATAAAAGAAGGAGAGTCACCAATATAGGGGCGGAGTTGAGAATCAAGAAACTTGGATAATTCATAAGTACAAGAATTAATACAATTAACAATTGGTCGTAAAGGTACTTCTTTTTTGTGGATCTTCGGTAAACCGTAAAATCTAGGTATATAAGGATCATTAGGTATCAAAGACTTAACCAAATCCTTATCTAAACTTGATTCTTTTAATAATTTAGATGTTTGATACTTGATTGAGTTTAAAGGATTCTTGGAGACAGTAATATATGCTGGATCATTCAATATTGTTTGTGCCTTCTTAATATAGTCAGACTTGTTCAAAATAACGGTAGCTTTACCTTTGTCAGCCGGAAGAATGACAATATTATCATTATGACGTAATTCTTTAAGAACTTTAAATTCTGCTGAAGAAATATTAGAACTAGGTGGTTTAGCATTTCTTAGAACACGTACAGTTTCTAAGCGAACTTCTTCTGCTACATCATTAGGGAGCCTCTGTATCGACGATTCAACAGCTGTTACAATATCTTCAATAGGAATACGACGTGGAGATATACCAAAATTTAAACCTTTAGACAAAATTGAGTAAGCAGAATCTGGTAAAGGGTAATCACTTAAATTCACTACAAGTTTTTCTTTCGGAAGAGACTTTTTTGTGAAAGACGGATGTTGTTTATTAAATAATAAATTAAATTTTTCTTTTTGACAAGATAAAATCGAGTCATTTAATCTCTCAACTCTCAGTGAAATAGTTTCAAACAATGAGGACCAATGTTCCTGACTAATTCGGTTACTTAAAAATAAGTGATAATTAATTTAGCGCGACCTACAAGTTTCACCGGAAGACTTATCAGAGAAGCTATTGAAATTTGTAAGGAGGAAAATAATATTAATAATTGTGATGGTTTAGAATTAAACAAAGCCTGGCTTCCATTGATTCACAATTTATAATTTTTTAAATTACATATTTTGTCTTTTTACTTGTCATTTTTATTTATATGTCATTTGTTTATTTTTATGTCATTTATGTTATTTATTTGTATTTCTGTCCTGATGAAGGTATTTGTTTAAAATACCGAAACGTCGAGTTTTTTTAATTTTAAATATATACAGAATTTAAACCAGAAGCCCTTTTATTTATATATATATGAATTCTGAAAGATTTTTCCCTATGTTAGAATTATTTTATTTAAATAGCCACTTTTTTTCTGTACACTCGTGTGTAATTTATTATAAATACACCTAAAAAAAATAGAGAAAAATAAGGTAAGATAAGAAATATCAGGCTGATAAAGTAATACTGTTGGAAATCCATAATTATTTAAAATAGATTATGTATGTACTTATGTTTTTCCCCCGAAACAGAATTGTTCAATTGTTAATGTTTTTATAAAAAGTTACATTTTTGACATTTGTATGAATTGCAATTGAAATAAATATATTATTATATTATAAAATCGGTGGTGTATTATTCGATCCCGGCAACAGGTTATGAGCCCAGGGACCGCGAGTACCGATTGAAATAAGTCGCGACAAGTATTTTTTGAAAAACGTGCAAACCGAACCGAGTGTCGACTATCCAGCCGAGAAATGGCGCACGCGAACGCGATAACACGACTCGAACCACTATCACGCTAAAATTACGATACATGGAAAATCCAAGCTGAAGCGATTCTCATAAAAAATGACACATGGGGAGAAATCCAGAAACCGAAAGTTGAGGGAATCGGCGATGATCTCGTCGCCGAGGAAGCCGCCGAAAAAGCATGGCTCAAAGCTACGCGTCAAAGCGGCCTGCCCGGAAAGCAGCCTTAATAAAAAGACTAACGCAGCACAAAGTGCAGGAAAGTGACGATCTGACGGAACATCTCGCCGGATTCTTCAATGCTGTGGATAAACTACAAGCGATGGAAATCGAGATCAACGGCGAACTTTGACAATTATGCTGTTGTATAGCTTGCCAAACAGCTTCGACAATTTCCGATGCGCGATTGAATCTCGGGACCATCTGCCTGACGCAGAGTCGCTCAAAGTGAAAATTGTAGAAGAATACAGTGCCAGGAAACAAAAATGCATGGACGACGGAAGCGCCGCCATGTTCGCTAGATCGGACAGCGCGCATGCACGAAAACCAAACGTCGCTAGCAAGTGCGGAAAAGCAAGCACAAGTAATAATATACAATCGAAATCAAAACCGAATTACAATTGCGGATTCTGTAATCGAAAAGGACACAAAAAATCGGATTGTTTCTTTAAAAAGAAGTTGACAAACAATAGCAACAAAACGAACGAATCGCATTGTGGTTTCTTTGTGAACGAGACGCGAGTGAATCGGGCGGTACTTGGTGCATTGATAGTGGGTGCACGTCTCACATGTGCTACAATGAATCCGCGTTTATAAATGGAAACAAAACGGTCGGAAAACTAAAACTCGCTAATAAAACTGCCGCGCGCGTGGAAGGCAGAGGTGAAGTCAAAGTCGAATTCGCGAACAATCCCGAAAATGTGGTGACATTTGAAAATACTTTGTTCGTACCGGAACTGAGAACAAATTTAGTGTCAATCGCAAAAATTGTGGATCGCGGAAACGAAGTAATTTTCGAAAAAATCCTTCGATAATTCAGGACAAACACGGTAGAGTGCGGGTCGTCGCCGAGAGAAAAGGCGATTTGTTCATACTTACTTCGCGAGAAAGGCCAGGAAGCTCAAGTTGCCGCTGAATCGAAACCAGCTAGAAGTGCAATCGAGGTATGGCACACTCGACTTGGACATCTGAATTCACGCGATATGTTACAGATGATCAACAGTGGAAACGTGACCGGAGTCAAGCTGCACGCCAAGGTCGACGAATTCAACTGTACTTCCTGCTTGTCCGGAAAAATTACGCAGACTCCCTTCTCCCACCGAGAAAACCCTTCAAACGCATTGCTGGAAGTAGTGCACACTGATATCTGTGGACCAATGAGAATTTCATCTCTTGGTGGAGCGCGCTATTTTATAACATTCATCGACGATTATAGTAGATGGTGTTACGTGTATCCGTTACGCAACAAAGAAGAAGCTGTCGAAAAATTCGTCGAATACAAAAATCTTGTCGAAAATCAATCGGGTCACAGGATACAGGCCGTTCAATCTGACAACGGTAAGGAATTTTGCAATTAATCCATGGATAGACTTTTCCGGAAAGCTGGTATCCATCGGCGAATGACTACGCCATACACGCCCCAACAGAACGGCATCGCTGAGCGCCGCAATCGGACGCTTGTTGAGTCAGCACGTTGCATGTTGGCGGATTCCGGATTGCCGCCGTCATTCTGGGCAGAAGCGATTGCAGCAGCGAACCATTTTCGCAACAGATGCCCGACCAAATCAATTCCAGGAGGAGTTACGCCGTACGAGAAATGGTAAGGGGAAATACGACCCTAGAGGCATTTCTAGAGTTTTCGTCGGATATTCCGAACAATCGAAAGCTTATGGAATATGGATTCCTGATGAAAGAAAAATTCGCGTCTCCCGTGACGTGAAATTTCTCGATGAATTCGCTTCGAACGTAAGTCAACCATTTTTCTTCCAAAAAGGCAAAAACGAAGACGCGACTACATCGGAATTTCAACCGAAGATTGAGACTGCGACCAGAGCGATCGAGTTTCTCAACAGCCCCGACCCGATTCAACGACCTATCGACGATGGTGCTGATCGTCAACCCATTCTTCGAAATGTTGGACCAGACCAGGATCCAGAGGACATTCCCGCAGGACATCGGCTAGATGACGAGGACGAGGAACCATTCCACGGATTCGAACCAGTCGATAAGATCGTAGCCATCGTGCCGCCGGAGAAACAGGATGAAAAAGTCACGCAGCAATAGCACCGTGCCGAGAACGTCGCGCCTTCAGAAAATCAGGTCAAAGATCACTTGGACCTTAATTCGACGAAGCGAGGTCCTGGACGACCAAGGAAAATAACAGGTAAACCGTCGAGGACGTTGCTAAGGTTCCTTCAACATCCACAGTTGACAAATCATGTTCACATGCCGTGGAAGAAACCGCGGAAACCTACGAAGAGGTATTCCACGACGCAGACATGGCCATGACAGCAGTGGAACTTGGAATCAACGACGCCCTGAATTTACCTGACAGAGAAGAGTGGTTTCATGCCATTGAATAAGAACTTGATAGTCTAATTATAAATAACACATGGACGTTAATTGATAGACCTTTGAAAGCCAAAGTGATTGACTGCAGAACTGTTCTTAGAAACAAATGCAGTCCTGACGGAAAGCTTCTGAGACGAAAGGCCAGGGTGGTCGCATGTGGATTCGCCCAACGACCAGGCGTTGATTTTACTGACACTTTCGCTCCTGTCGCTAGGATGGAATCATTTCGTTTTTTTATGGCAATTGCAGCTAAACTCAACCTACAAATCACGCAGTTAGACGTTACAACAGCGTATTTGAATGGCGAAATGGACACGACTGTACAAGGAAAATCCAATGGAGCCACGGTCGAGAAAGCCAAAATCATGCTTCGTGAATAAAAGCAAGGTGACAAGGTATGCAAATTACAAAAATCCATATATGGCCTTCGCCAAGCTGGCCGACAATGGAATACTAAATTAAACAAGACATTGACAGCCATTGATCTCTCACCAACGAAATCGAACCCTTGCGTCTATGTAGACAATCGAAGAGGAAAACCGACATATGTACTTGTATATGTCGATGACATATTGATTGTCTCGGGCGATTTGAGAAGGACTGAAGAGATCCAAACCAGACTTTAATCGGAATTTCGAATTAGAAACCTTGGTGTCGTGGATTATTTTCTTGGCATCGAAATAAGACAAACCAAGGAACGGATATCATTATGTCAATCTGGATACATCCACGAGGTGCTCCAGAAATACGGAATATCCGAATGCAAACCAGCCAAGTCACCGATGGATGTCGGCACTAAACTTGAGCCCACAACAACAACAGACGGCGCAAACACCAAATATCCATTTAGGGAACTGATTGGAGCCCTAATGTACATCGCAGTCGGGACTCGTCCCGATATCGCTTATTCGGTGCCAACTCAACTCCAACCCGAATCACACCCACTTGTAGGCCGCCAAACGGGTTCTACGCTACCTCCGAGGAACGATCGAAATGAAGCTAATTTACTGAAGGAACGAGAGAGGAATCGTCGGGTATGCAGATGCGGATTGGAAAATTGTATCACCGATAGAAAAACCTACTCATGATACACCTTCATTCTATCGGGCGCTAGTGTAAGCAGAGGACTGTGGCGTTATCCTTCACGGAAGCAGAATATGTTAGCCTTGCAGAGTCCGCCAAGGAGGCCATACATCTTTCTACCTTTATGAAGGAACCTGGTGTCGCCGAGCTATCGAATCTAAAAATCTATACCGACAACCAATCAGCAGGAAAGTTGGCACACAACCCCGTGTTTCATGCAAGAACGAAACACATTGATGTGAAGTTTCATTTTATTCGTCAAATTATACAGGATCTGCCACTGAAGATCGAATACCTTCCTACTGAAGAAATGACTGCAGATGTATTAACGAAGCCACTCACGGGTGCAAAACTTCAAAATTGTATCCAAGGTTTAGGATTACGCAATTAGATTCCAGTTCTATTTTATTATAAAATTGAGGGGGAGTGTTGGAAATCAATAATAATTTAAAATAGATCATGTATGTACTTATGTTTTTATAAAAAGTTACATTTTTGACAGTTGTATGAATTGCACGTTGAAATAAATAATATTGTTATATTATAAAATCGGTGGTGTATTATTCGATCCCGGCAACAAATACAATTTAAACAAATTCTTAAAATTACGATCTGGTTCTCTTATACAGAAATACAAACGTTACAACAATTCATAATTTTATATTTTTATATAATACAAATTATTTGTAGCTATTTAATATTTAAATTTCACTAACAGTGGATTATGATGAATAAATATAATTTCGTAACGTTTATAGGACACACGCGATTCCGTTTGTTTTCATATATATTGCTAGCTTCCGAAGAGTTTCCCACTATCTTCACTGCTATAAGGAACTGATGCCAGTATGCAAGTTTTTTCTTGAACGGTTAATATGTTAGAAACAAGCTCGACAAGTAAGTATCCGGTAGCTGGATATTCGGCCATAGAGTAAACCGGATATCCGGTATTCAACCAATTTACTATCTGTTATGTCACTAGTACGAATATCTATCAGCATGTTTTGGAAAATATTTTGGAAAGCATTCTGAATACGTTATTTCATATCTCCTGCATCTGTTAATTCTTTAACCATTTTCTTCAATGGCGTAGAAACTGCCGTATCAGCTATCTTTTCTTCTTCTTCTTCTTCCTCTTGCTCCTGTTGGAGCATAGGGCGACCTATGTCGTTTCTTAGCAGATGATAAGATGACAGGTTTGCTAGACCTGCGCATCTGGGTTGCTTCTTGTTTGTTTCTTCTAGCTTGATGATTAGGTGGTTGCAATTTTCTCAATTAATTTTTTCCATTCTTTCCATTTTCTTTGGCGAGAAACGTCATTTGCTCTCCAAATTTTCCTTAACATATTAAATGCTTTTTGTGCCTGAGCTATTCTTGATTTGATATCGGTTTTTGTGCCCCCTTCATGACTCAATATACTTCCCAGATATCGAAATTCTGTAACTTCTTCTATTTCTTCACTGCCTATACTTATTTTATTTGTGCTTTCTTCTTTGTTGACTAGCAGCTTTGTTTTCTTTTTGTTTATCTTAAGACCTACTTCATTGGCAGTATTTATGAGCTTATTAGTTTTTTCTTGGATATGCTTTTTATTTTCCGCTATTAGACAAAGGTCGTCAGCAAATTATAAATCTTCAAGCTTGTTAAACGGGTTCCAGTGTATTCCGGTTTTATTGTCTACTACACGTGTCATTATCCAGTTCATTATAATTAGAAATAATTGCGGTGATAAGATACAGCCTTGTCTGACACCGGTCTGAATGTTAATTTTTTCGTATCAGTTATATCAATGATATATTGTTTCCAACCGAAATAAATAAATATATATATATATATATATATATATATATATATATATATATATATATATATATATATATATAGGCGCGGTGGCCGAGCGTGTTAAGGCACATCTCTTAACATACTGTGACGTCACCCGAGCCAAGGTTCGTCAGTTCGAATCCGCCTGTCGACAATGTGTGATTTGTCGTAAAATATAAAATACAGTTACATGGTTTTATCACACTCGGGCGCTATAAGCTAGTCACTTATACGTCTTAAATAATGTAGCATTCGACTACGAAAACCGGCAGTACGGCAGTGTAAAAACTGCGGCTCGGTGTGTCCGATAGGCCCAGGCCCGATGTCGGGCTGTAGCGCCACAGATGATGATGATGATATATATATATATATATATATATATATATATATATAAGTTATATTGCCGTAGCTCCTCTATAATAATGCTTAGTAGTTTAATATTTATCTGTAGGAATCATGTTCATGCTGAGTAGTTGTTTGTGCTTAGTCTCTTGTAAGATATTGTAAGTTAGTTTTAGAATCAACCTTGTAGCAAGCAACATCGTTGCTAATAGTAAAATAAATTATTCAAAAAAAATCAACTTGCGTAGATCGAAACCTAATTCGCGCAGTCTTGGTAGGATTTGCCAAACAGTATTATCGATAAATAGTACTGGTTCGTTTTAGCGATTTAAGGCAAATTAAAAAATCAAAATCGATCAACGAAGTGTAAGTGATACGTGACTCTTATCGTATCAAGCATCGCTGCACCGTCTACCGTGGCCGAGAGAATATCGCACCCACGTCAACTTCGAAGGCATCACGAGCAATCCGAGGGAATATCGGAACGTCTCAACTTCGTACGGGTCAAAATCTTCAACGCACATGAAGACGCTGATGCTGCTGTCAGTACCTTATGTCTTTTAGAGGTTCTGAAATTATAATTAATATGGATACAAGCTCTGATTCTGACTCCAGTTCTGAAAGGGAACTGTCTCCAAAAATTTTGACTAACAAAATAGTCTCAAATTCATTAATTACAAATCCCATATTTAATTTTAATCAAACAAGAATGGCCATGCCAACATTAAAACGAAAATACCTCGAATACCACGAATTCTATGGGGAACGCGAACTTTTACCTAGATTTCTTGAAATATGTCAGAAATTGGTAACTAAATTTTATAACTTAGCAGACCCAAAGGACTTTCAAAATGAATACCTAATGTCCACTATACTGTCAAAGATAAAAGGCGAAGCCGCAATTAATATCGCGAGCTGTACTATTTCAAACTTTAAAGATATAAAAACTGCTTTAACAAATACATACGCTGTCAAACGCGATACATATACACTGGCCATAGAAATGACTGAATTAAAACAGTCGTATAACGAAACACCTTTTTATTTTTATAACAAGTTACAACATTTGTTAAATCTTCAAATATCTTATATTAAAACACATTCAGATCCTAGTGAAGCTAACGAAGCTGCTCTTTTATCTCGTTATTTTCAAAATTATGCCTTACGCATATTATTAAGAGGACTTAAAGAACCAATCGAACAACTTATGAGGACTAAAAATCCCAAAGATTTAAATTCTGCATTAAACATGTTAACTAACGATTTCCAGTTCGATAACCCGTCGACTAAAAATTTCAAACCACAAAACAACAAACAGAAAATCGTTCCAAAAATTAACCAAACACAAATATTTCATCAGAAACCATTATATTTAATAAATTACGCACCTAACTTAAATAGACCATTTAATAGAAATTTCAAACAAAACCTTCAAGCTAACAAAGCAAAACTACCACACAAAATCAAAATTTCGGTCAACGATTTTCAAAACCAATACCCATGAGCATATCCACAAATAACACATATCAACCACGACCAGGACCATCTCACGGTTACCAAAATTTTAGACCGCAACTAAACGTAATCTCCGAAGAATTATATAACATATATAGATAGCGAAAAAATCGAGTATGAAAATGACACGTATTCAGATAACACTTGCGAACAACAAGCTGAACCTAACATCGAATTCCCCGTAGACACAAACACTGAATCGGATGATTTTTTATGCGAAATCGCATCGGAAACCTTCAAACAATAGAATTACTAAATCTAACGAATAATCAAAATACATTACCCTTCATACTACTGCCAGAAAATAATCTAAAAGTACTGATAGATACAGGTAGCACAAAGTCTTTCGTGAAACCTGATATTGCACATAAATATTTTTTTAAATCTATTTTTAAAGATCCGTTCCAAATCTCTACAGCACACGGCACCTCCGTAGAACAATTAAGTACTCTGACACCCATTTCAAAACTTTTTAATATGAAACATAAAAATAACTCTTGTCTAAAGTATCACTTATTTAATTTTCATGATAAATTTGATTTACTATTAGGAATAGACAATCTAAAACTATTAAAAATTGTTATCGATGTAAGTAACGACCTATTAATAACTCCAAATTCAAAAATAAAGATTCATTACCTTCAGCCAACTAATAACAATAAAGTAAGTTCAAATAATATCTCTGTCATGAACAAAAAAGACAGATTAAACACAAAAGCAGACGCACTTAACAGAATTCCACATAACTCTCAAAAGTCATCTCAGTCTAAATTAGAAGATAATTATTTATTAGAATATCAAAATTATTTAAACTTTAAACAAACAAATAGTAATGTTAAAACAAATATAATTGAAATTAAAGAAGGTTTATTTAATGCACCCGTTAATAACAGCTTAGCACATTGCGTAAGCAAAGATCTCGGTATGTTCCAAGGAATAGCAAAGAAATTTAAAGATAAATTTAAAAACATTGACAAACTGAAAAGACAAAATCCAGAATTGCATAAGTTAGTATGTCTAAAAGATAAAACTAGATTTATAATTTATCTTATAACGAAATATCGCTACTTCGATAAACCATCTCTTCAAGATATATTCTACACCCTGTTAAATTTCAAAGAATTTAGTTTGAAACATAATATCAAACACCTAAGTATTCCCAGACTCGCATGTGGCAAAGACGAAAAAGACTGGACAGATATAAAAATGATGACTCAGTACATTTTTAAAGATACCAACGTAACAATAACCGTGTAAACAGGATCGGACTTAGAATTATTTCCACAAGTAGAACTTAACATCAACGAAACAGACGTTACTGAATTTCAAAAATACATAGACGACTTTGATGAAAAATTACTAGAACCAAATGATAACAATACTCCTGACGATTCTCAATCCTTAATATTCGCAGTAGGCAACGACAAACAAAATTTTAACGATGACGTATCTGAAGACAGCGATGAAACTGTACACTCTAACGTAGAACACCCTGTAATCGGTATTCCAATAGTCGAATGCCCCGTAAACTATGGCAAAAACCAAATCATAATCTCGAAAATTTAATATAATCCCTCGAATCCCACTATAATAAAACTTCATAATAGTAAACAAAGAATACTGGTACAATTCTCAAAAAATGACTTATAGATATATATCATAAAATTTATTAAAGAATTCATAGTGCCTCGCGTTAAATACTATCTTTATTTCGAAGGCAGACTTTACGAAAAATTCAGCACTATCCTACAAAAGTATTTAAAAAATTCGGAAATAAAAATGATTAAGTGTACAAAAAAACTTTTAGATGTAATAAACGAAGACGAAATCATCCAAATAATTCAATCTTTTCACGAAAGTAAGACTAATCACAGGGGAATCGATGAAACCAAAACTCGAATAAAACAACGGTATTATTGGCCTAAACAAAGAAAATCAATACAAACCTACATAAATCAATGTGAGATCTGCCAAATAGCAAAATATGATAGAAACCCCTTAAAATTTAAATTTAATATCACTCCAACCCCAGTAAAACCTTTTCAAATAGTACGCATTGATAGTATTACATTAGAAAATTCAAAATTCTTAACTATAGTAGATTCTTTCTCAAAATCCGCACAAGCTTATAAAGTAAATTCAGGCCAAGGAATAGAAATTGTGAATAAATTAGTTAAATTCTTTACTCATCATCCAATCCCAGACGAAATAATATCAGATAACGGTCTAGACTTTAAACACTCAGTCTTGCAAGAACTTTTAGAAGTCCACAAAATAAAAATTCACTTTATTAGCTCACAACACCCTGACTCTAATGGTATTATAGAGCGCTTTCATTCAACCCTAATCGAACATATCAGGCTTTTTAACAACCAAGAGCTATATAAACACGAACCCATTGAAATCAAAGTAAATTACGCATTATTAGCATACAATAATACGATACATTCGGTTACAAAATTAAAACCCACAGAAATTATTTCCGGGCACATAGATTCTGAATCCCCATTTAATATAGAAATAGATAAACAATTAGTAAATAACTATATTACGGACCATAAAAATAAAATGAAAATATTATATATAAAAATTCATGAAAAGATTGATCACAATAAAGATAAAATAATTAATAAACTTAACGAAACACGAGAAGAATTACCAGATATCCCAGATCAAATCTTAGTCAAAAATAAACAGAAACAACAAAAAACCAAAAACAAATTCAAAATTAAAACAATAAAAAATATTAATAAAAATTTGAAAATAGCTAAAATAAAAACTTAACACGGTAACACTACTGAAAATATTCACCTTTCAAACATTAAACGTCCCAGGAGAACAACTTATCCTATTGAAAATATTCCAGGTTGTTCGCACTTGCACAAGGAGCGGACATAAAAAATGTAACCGAATATTTAGGGATTTTTACCGATAAACTTAGAACCAGTCAAGTTAGAGAAATCAAAACACACTTTTGTACACTATTATGACTTGACACCTTTATACAATGAATATGACGACTTAAACGAACAATACAACAATCTCAACACCACCAGCACAAATAATACAATTTATAATCGATGGCCTAGGAACGATATTTAAATCTATAACATATAATTTAGACGCGGAAGATGGAAAAAGATTTAATACAATTCAAGATATTCAACATAACGAACTATTATTAAAAAACTAAAATTCAAAATTTACGTAACTTGATAGTGAATAAAATTGATCTTGACAACATACTAATGGTCAAAAACTTATACAACCAATTAATAATTTTATATAATATAATTTTAAACATATTCCAAGATATCTAAAATTCCGTAACTTTCTGCACACTATAAACTATGCACCCCAGTATAATCAGTAATAACAATTAATTTTAAAATGTCACAATTACAAATAAATTAGGGGAGACCGGTGTCAATTGTTACAAAATTTAAATTTTTATTTTTCACGAGTTAATGCTACGTTTCGAAATTTTGAAATTACTTGCATGAGAACTTGTCCACCTTAGTCAATAATATTTTGAATTTAAAACTTTTGTAAATATTACACATATAAAAATATAAGGATTTTTAGGCAGACACTACAAATGTTACAATTGCCACCTAACTGGTGTTAATAGTAACAGGGCCAGTGTTGATTGTAACAAATTTTAATAGTGATGAAATAAAATAACATAACATATAAAAGAAGAAATTATTGAAAAAAAAAACATTTCTTTATTATTAATTACAAAATTGAGAACAAACTAAAAAGAAACAAAACACATATTCTGCTGGTAATGTCTTTAATCGTTGTCGGAATAGCAGTTTAGGCAAATATAATATGGGTTTTTGATCGTACAATTTAAATGTGCCCATTGTTTACATTCTCGACACTGCAACCAATCTTCTGTGCTCGAAGAATATGAACCACTACATACCAAACAGTGAGTTTCCTCATCGGAGTTATCTGAAGAGTTATCTGCGACTGTTACTTTCGGGACTGTTTTCTTTTCTTTGCTCATGATCTTTTTTGTTTTCAATAGTAGCTGTTTTTCCTTGAAATTTGTATCATGATCAAGATTATGCTTAATTGGAATTTTCTTTAAATTTTGTTCTTGAATTAAGAGTTTCTCTGGCGTATCCGTCAGCATTGCAGTTTTTCGTTTTATTCCTCTTCCTTTTTTGGGTTTAGTGAAATCGGCTTTAAGTAATGGCTTCAGATTCTCAGGCGTAATTAATTTTGCAGAACTATTACAGATCAAAAGTAATTGTGGCGAAGGAGTAGTGTATCTAGCAGTCGATGGTCCTGGTTGTCTTTCTGGACTGATTGTTGATGGCTCTGGTTGACTCTCATTTTGAATTCGAGGCATATAATTTTCAGACGTTGAATCCTTGTTATCTGACGGTCTGTCGGTTACAACAGATGGAGCAAAATCACAATCACTAAAAATTTTTCGGTTAAAAGGCCATATCCCAGTGCAAGAGAAACCAGCAAGAATATTACTTCATAAATTATTTTCGGTATTAATCCCCTGTCGGTCTTTCTCGGCCTGGGTTTAACCATTTTCATTAAACTAGAGAAAATATTATTTGTTAGAAAAGCACATGTAACACGTTACAATCGACACCTTGACATGTGTTACAATTGACACCGCTTAACCTATACAGCTATTATTTGTTGTTTTGTATTTATTAATTAATGACTGGAAATGATATCAATGAAAAATAAAAGTAAATATAACTCATAAACTGATATTTACCTTGAAATATTTCAGAGCAGAGAACTTATAGGGATTAATGAACAATGTATGTTACTATCTGCATTTACTTTTCTGTAGATTGACAGACAATCATGAATAATAGGCGCTGTATGTACGCGCATGTAGTCACACTGAACACCAAAGAGGTAGGACTCTTTCTGCTTCACTCTGCAAGCGCGATTTAATCTATTTCGAAAAGATGACTCTGTTATTCACTTTTGTTACATTTGACACCTGTTAGAATTGACACCGGTCTCCCCTACTTCATATCATTACCAATAAATTTCGAAATGCAATTCTAACTCCATTATCTGCATTTTAACCCACAAAACTGGAATCAGAATTTGTAACAATTATCCCCGATGTAAAATACTTATTAAAATCCGAGGATAACAAAATTAAACCTCTAGATGACATTTGTACTAAAGGAAAACATATCAGTGTCCCAATAAAATTCAAACCCACTACAATTCCGTATGCGAACGTCAAATCCTCCTAGAAGAAAAACTCAAGTTTAACTGCCCACAAGACGCAGAAGTGAAAATTCTAAGTGGTGTGTATCTCATTAAAGAAAATAATTGTGAAGTGTTGTTCGAAGACCAAAATTTAGACAATTTTACCTTATATTGAACTTTTAACTTTAATATTATACTATGGACTCCAATATGTAAGAAACAAGAAGATCCAACGCAGAACCAAGGTCTCATCCCCAAACGAAGTTATTCGCCTTCCAGAAGGGGCTCAATTTTAAGAAGAGAGGAGTTATATTGCCGTTGATCCCGTATAAAAATTCTTAGTAGTATAATATTTATCTGTAGGAATCATGTTCATGCTGAGTAGTTGTTTGTGCTTAGTCGCTTGTAAGATATTGTAAGTTAGTTTTAGAATCAACCTTGTACCAAGCAACGTCGTTGCTAATAGTAAAATAAATTATTTTTAAAACGTCAACTTACGTAGCTCGAAACCTAATTTATATATATATATATATATATATATATATATATATATATATATAACAAACAACATCCATAGTGTTCTAGATTTATATTTTCATTGAATAATTAAATTTAGTGAAAAATGGTGAATAACTCCGAAATTAGCACACTTTTAGAGAAAGTGAATAAGAACTGCAGCTGAAAACATTAGAGTATGCATTAAAAAAGTAAAGATTAAAAGCCATTCGAATAGATCAGCCGTAATAAACCTACAAATTAATTGACTGAATATGTTTCCATAATTTTTTTAATTTCCTGCAGCAAATACATTTAATATCTTTTGTAATAAATAATCAATTTAATGTAACTGTAGTAAATTATTATGGTTATTTTTTCATTCTAAGTTTTAAAAAAAATCAGTCGAACTAAATATGACTTTTTGTGTGCATGGAGTTTTGCGGTACGCTCCGCTCAACGTCTGAAATTCAAGTTCGATACACACATTTACTTCTAATAACGTAATATGGGTACTATTGCATACGATTTTGTCAAAGAGTTAAGTTTTTCGTCAGAATATATGTACGAAAAGTTAACTTTTTCAAATGAAATATGAATGTCTAGTGTAGATGTTCGGTTATGAATATTTTATCGTCCGTAAAATATTTTTCGGCTTAGATCGAAAATTTCTTCTTGGTCACTACAATAATATTGAATTCAAAAAATTCGAATAAAAATATAATATGATAGAATGATGAAAAACGTTTCATACTTGTACGGTTGCCTTGATTATTTTTTTTCGTTCCTGACTAGTTTATTCTATAAAATTTCATTGAAATTGCAATAAAATACTGTATTCTATCTTGTTTCATTGATTGTTACGATGTGATATATTAAAAATTACATAACTGTCAAGGTTCTGGACATGATGGTATTATTTTGCAATAATTATATATATATATATATATATATATATATATATATATATATATATATATATATATATATATATATATATATATATATATAGAATTATCTATCTTTATTTTTTGATGTTATTAAATTTTATTTATATTTTATAATTATTAAATTTGACTTTCCCTTAATCTATATACCACACCCTACTGTAAATACATGTTAAATAGGATCAATTTTTAAAAATTTATTAATACCGGTATTACTACCGGTATCCCGATTCTCAAAACGAAAATATCGATATACCGGTATTGAAATTTTAGACCGGTATTGCATTCCCTAATTACCTTGCATTACTATGTGCATATAACAATTTATAAAAAAGAGTTTATATCGAAATTGGTTTGTTTCCGGACATGGGTATATTAGGATTATTTTTTTTCTCTCATACCTGTAATACTAATGAATTCATTTTAACTAAAGTTTTCCTTTACAGCGTATATGAAAGTCATTTATAACAAGCTTTAAATAAACATTTTATGAATTATAAGGTTTAAAATCCTGAGTTAAGCCTTGGTGACCAGCGGTAAAAAAGATTTTTAAAGGAAGTCCGCAATAAGATAAAGATAAGATTAAGAACCGTTGCAATATTACAGTTTTAAAAATATATTTAGAATTTATTTATTTTCTTAATTATTTCACTATACTGATTTTTTAGAGTACGTAAATAGCTATTTATGTAATAAGTTGCTCAAAAGTCCTCGAGCTTCGCGCTCGGGGTTTTTTTTAAGCAAAACTTATCTCAATCGTTGCTACTCAACGAAACAATCGGGAAATACCCGATAATTATCAAGCTCTCGGGGTATTACATTTGATAATTTTTGGTAATAAATTTACTTAAAATGAGTGACTCAGAGATTGATTCTGATATTGAAAATGGTGCAGAGGCTGCATAGGCTACACTGGTTCCAGGAAAAAAAAAATTGTATGAAGAAACTTACAAAAAATTTGACAGTTGGTGTACTTTTACTTTTACGCATTAAACTGTCACTTTTAAGCACTAATGCTTAAAAGTACTTCATTTAACCACGGAAATAACAATCGAATAGTTGTTGTTATAATACGCTAGTATAAAATATATTTACGTGAATTATAAATATATATTATGCTCAGGGCTTGTAGGTAATTACAAAGGCGTTTAACATGGGAAAACAGTTTTTCCATGCGCATTGCTTCGCAAATTATTTTAGATAAAAATGCTTCAAATAAAAGTTGTAGAGCATAAATTTCTGCATCTTAATCAACTTTTTTTCTGTTTTTTAACGGCAGAAAATAAATATGAAAATTCATAAAATTATAATTTCATAGTGTTAGCCACGGAATTAAAACAAAATAACAACAAATTCTACAAGTTTTTCTGTCAAATATTTTGGCATTTAATTTTTTAATACAAAACTTCAATGTGGCAAAATATTTGACAAAATTAATTCGCGCATTTGATTGTAATCATGTTTCAATTCCGTGGTTAAAAGTATTTAATTATAATGTTGTTATTTTCATATTTAATTTCTAGTGTTACAAAACACATGAAATGAAATTATTTTTTTTGATTTAGATTTATAACTTTTATTTCAAGCATTTTTGTCTATATAATTTGGAAAGCAATGCACGCGGAAAACTGTTTTCCCATGTTAAACACATATGACCCGTTTTTCGTGACACAGGCGGTATAGAGGTTACACTTTGTTTAAAAAAAGTCAGTCTTTCGACAAATGCCTTTAATTAATGTTCAAATGTGTTACGTATATCTTTATTTATTTTTATCAAGTAGACTTAACTACAAGGATCATATGCCATCTCGGTTCCTTGTTGTCAATAATGAGACAATGGTACGCGATGTTCACTTAGTATGAACTTTTGCGAAACGATCACCTAATCAGCTATTAACTGTTTGCAGTCTTGTTCAACTTGTATTTCCGAGTGAGCCAGAACAAATGCAAATAAAGCAATAGTAGAAAAAAAATCTGAACGCAATCTCATATTCAAGTCTAAAACTGAAATAAATTAATTCCAGAGATATATCTATTAAAAATTTTAACATGTACGGTAAACAGATGAATGGATCATGAGAAGAAAGTAAAAACTTCCACATTTACTAAATTCAATACGTATTTGAAGTTAACGATGCTTCGCTCAGCGAGGAAACGGTATGTTCGTATGGTTTAATAAAGTCACGGCCGATAGTTTTTAATGAAAAATCTATAAATAACACAATACACTGGGATAAAATAACCATCCACAAGCTAGTACTGATAACTATAACCGTCCAAAATATTAAAACAGTGACATATTAATTGCTTAATCGCCTTTATAACATGAGTTATAACATTCACGGGTTCTGCGGGAAGCAAGCAACAGTAACATACTAGGGTTGTTCAGGGAGGATGCTTACTTTTACTTTCATAAAGATATTGAGTAGAGAATCTAAATTGACCATTGAAAACAAAAATAATGAAATTTGAATTAACATTGTTGTTAAACTTAGGGATGAAATTTAAATCTTCTATGAGGTAGCGGGCTACAGCATCATACTAGTAAAAAAATAGTAAGTAAATACCCTCCCTCAACAACCCTGAGGTGATGTTTTGGCCCGCTACCCCATAGGAGTCTCGAATTTCAACCCCGTAGAAGTCTGGAATTTAAATCTTTAGTATAACAATGCAAATTAAAATTAAATTATTATTTTTTCAATGTTAATTTCGATTATCTACCTAATGTCTGTATAAAAGAGTAAGTGAACAATCTCTCTGAACTACACTATTATGATGCTGTGCCCCGCTACCCCGAAGGAGACTTGCATTGCACCATAAGTATAACAGTGCAAATTAAAATTAATTATTTTTTAGAGTCAATTTAGATTGTCTATTCAATATCTTTATGAAAGTAAAAGTAAACACTCTCCTCGAATATCCCTAGTATGTTGCTGTTGCCCGTTATCCCATAGAGCACGTGAATTCCAATCCTTATGTTGTAACTCATTAAATGTTATAAAGACGATTAAACCCTGTGGATTGATATTTTGCTCCAATTTATTGTGTTTTTTAAAGATTTTCCATTAAAAACTATTGGCTATAACTTTATTAAACCGTTCGACCACACGGTTTCGTCGCTGAGAGACACATTGTAAAATTCAGCATGATAAATTAAATTTGCATTATTTTTATGCTATTTATACAAAATGTTATAATACAGTGTAATTTTGACGAGAATATTTTTACATCATACGTAGATAATTCATGAAGTACCTAGCGAGATAACCATTTAAAAATTTACATGAATTTTTTTTAATACTTTATTTTTTGTTGAAAATATTTGAATATGAAAATAAAAGGATCAGTTAATGTCTTTGTCTGCATTAAATTTCCATACCGGCCCTAAAATTTTCAGCCCGTTGAATTTCTACCCAACAAAGCAAATTGGCTGTATACAATTTTAACAAACAAAAAATGAATCTAGTTTTGCCTTCTATTTGAAAAAATTAGGGGTGAAATGACTAACTACAATTTGCTCTTTCAAAATATTTGTTAAAATTCTAAATATGAAAAGTATATACCGAAAATAATAATTTTTTGTCAAATTGCGAATTAACTTCATTACGGTTTGATAAAATTAAGCCGTCCCAAGTAAAACAAAACAACACAATCCTGACACCAACCCACAAAAACATACCTCATAGTCCAAAAAGTTGCCATATCCTATATGGTTGCAGGAGCAAGGGCAGTGTTGAATGTGCTGGCGCAAATCTAGATCAAGCTCCAGGGCCCAGGGATCCGAGGCAGTGTTGTGCTCTGGGTCCGTCATCGCGCTGCCTCCGCCGTCATGTCCCGCCAACCCAGTTGAGGCGCCACCGTTCCCCACGACGGTGCTCGTATCGCTGCCGACATCACGCAACGTGGCGACTCATGCACGGCCGCGGAGCTGGAGGAGCAACTCGAAAATTGCTTCTTGCTTTTTTCTAATCCCGCTTTATCTAGCACCTGGTAAATGGCAGCTTCAGCTGAAATTGGATATATATATATATATATATATATATATATATTAATAATTACTATTACTAGATGTGACTGTTTGCAGATCTCGGTGATATATTTATATGCATGAAATGAGGTTACCGGTCGTGAAATATTAAATATAAATTATTTTATTTTTATAATCTTTAAAGGAGCTAATGAGCTAGCAACGAGTCGTACTGTAGATTTTTAAATCCGAATTTAATTCTGTTAACATTTTTGGCCCGTTGAATCGTAAGATTTAACGGCTAGTAACTTTAAAAATATAATCAATCACGTTGAATTTCTGAATATACAATAGCGGTTGCAAATACAAACAGCTTACATACTACTAGAATAAACTATAGCTATAACAACAGATCTAGAGATTTAAAACCTTTTATGAAAAAGTCTAATTTAATTTTTAGATGAGTTACTGTAACTGATAAGAAATTCATCATGAACTGGATATTAGTATAAACGTAAATTAATATTAAACTGTAAATCTCGCGAAAAATTTTAATTTATAAACTTCATACAATTATGGATTTTACAGAAAATCTAAGGCTTTTTTTTCATTTTTCTATTGTAGAGATTTTAATATGTATTTTACTTTAATTCAGAGATAATGTTTTATTAAAAAAATTAAATGAACTAACATAATTGTTGATTCTTTACATTTCAGTCAGGTCACATTTAGTTATATTTATAACATCCCAAACTAAATTATTAATTAATTATTAGCAGTAAACCATTGACACAAAAAGAATTAAATTTCGCCCTAATTTATATACAATCCAGAAATCTAGCTGGCATATTCGAACCTTCCAATGAGATATTAAATCCATTAATCTATATGCAGCAAATCAAAACAGAATTAACTCTATAATATATTTGTTTAATTGCGTTAGCATTTGTCTCACAATTTTAAAAATTCATATTCTATTCGATTGAAACATATAGGTAATGCAGTTAGTCTAAAAATCTTTATTTCAACATATTGACCTAATTACATTACCAATTTAAAAACTGCTGTTAACCACAAATCTTAAATTTTCCTCAAAATTTAGTCCCTGATATTAAATCTGCCACATTTTTTACTACTAATATATCCATTATGTTTGTTGAACAAACTAATTTTCGAAAATAATTTGAAATACGTCACTAACTTCGTTACTACCTGAAGCATCAGTAAAACCATCAAATTTACTTCAAAAGTTATCTCAAATACAAAATCTATAAATCTAATCCCTACTTTAAATTTTCCATAAATATTTCGTATTCTCTTCTTCTTCCGTATTTTCTGTAGGCCTTCATAAATTTAAAATCTTTACCACTAACTGCCGATACCAATTAAAGAACCACTATTTATAAAACCACTGTTACATTAAGTTTTTAATTCGTACACAAACATATTCCTTTCATATTCTATAATATTTTCCATAACTTAACCAGTCTTTTTTTGTTATTTCTTGATATAACTTTATTTTAATTCATATCACTAAGCCTTGACTAATTAAAGAATCATTATGCAAAATCAGTGTCAAGTAAACATATAGATCAATAGGTATTTGTACTCACTTACCACATTTCATCAAATCTTTTATAACTTAATTAGTTATTTATGATTCTAGTGGTAAACTAAATTTAGAATATAATTTGAAATACTTATCATTCATTACTCTAGCTAAGTATATCTGTTTCTGAAACCATAATGAAAGCCAATGTCAACGGCTCGAAATATTATCTCACATATAAAACAAAGTCTGCATTTTCAATATTTTACAAAATCCTTCGAAACATAATTTAATCGTCTATAATTTTTTTATTTTCATTTGCGTTTAGAAGATAACTATAAATTTGTATTACCTATTAAAGAACCATCATCAAATGCACTGTCATTCGCATATTTTATCTCCGGCATAAATGAAGTAGTCCATCAATATTCCACAAAATCTTGTTCTTCAGTACCACTCACAACTCACAGCATCCGTGTTCTGCACACTCCGGCCGCACATTGGTCTAACGACTCACGGTTCAGTTTCCGGCACCCGCGATGCGCACACAATCCGCAGCGGCTGAGCACTGAGCGCGGGTGTCCACGAGCCGCGAAGCGTCCTGGTCTCCGCCACCACCACCACCGCCACCGCTACGTGCGTGTCCTCGGCGGATGCTTACAGCGGTCGTCATGGTTACCGGCCATGTCCGTCCGTAGGTGGTGATCACTGAGCTTGTAAAAATGGATGAATGGAAAACAGAAGTTTGACAAAGAAAATTAAGATGGTGTTTGGGAAACCAGATTTAGTAGTTATATTATAATTAGAGATGGGCGAATATCATCCGCGAATAGTCGAATGCCGCGAATATTGACATTATTCGATATTCGAGATTTTCGAATATTAACGTGAGTATAGCGAACATGCTAATATCTCGAATATCGCGCCATATGTTGACCTCAGTTTTAGACTATAATTTTCTTTATCATTTGTACATAAACTTAAAGCTATTACAATATTTGGAAGTTATTAATAACAAAGTTATTTTGTCTCAAAACCATGAAGACGTACCATATTTCAAATTTGTTTTCGCCAACATCAGCTACTTTTTGTTTTAATTTAATTTTATCTTAACAATTTCATTCAAATAATGAAAAGGCCATAATTAAATCATTATTAATAATAAATAAATTAACTTTGAGGAGTATTCGAATATTCGAGTATCTCGACTATTCGAGATCTGATTAATATTCGTATTCGATATTCGAAGTCGAGAAATTTGATATTCGCCCATCTCTAATTATAATAAAGGAGTAGTAGATATTCACTTTTGTGCATAACTTAGTGCGTATATACAGGATGAGTCTGGGAAGTCGAACCCCCACCCCCCTTAACTTTTTTATTATAAGAAATAGACAAATTTTCTTCATATGAAAGTTTTAATATATTAAATAAACTATTTTGACATATATAGAAATTTATTTCGATTTTTTTCATATACATTTATAACAAGTAATACATCGTTGAAAAGAGAAGAAAATAGCGATTTTTATTGTAATAAAATAATCCTAGGTTCCCATTTGAAAAATAAAAGTTGATAGTCGTATCATGTAAACCTGACTTTATAAAAATTTCTGTATGTGTCATAAAATAGTGTATTTAATATACTAAAACTTCCATATGAAGAAAATTTGTCTATTTCTTATAATAAAAAAGTAGAGATGGGCGAATATCATCCGCGAATAGTCGAATGCCGCGAATATTGACATTATTCGATATTCGAGATTTTCGAATATTAACGTCAGTATAGCGAACATTCGAATACCTCGAATATCGCGCTATATGTTTACCTAAATTTTTGACTATGTTTTTCTTTATCATTTGTACATAAACTTAAAGCTATTACAATACTTAGTTATTAATAACAAAGATATTTTGTTTCAAAACCATGAAGACGTACCATATTTCAAATTTGTTTTTCGCCAACATCAGCCCGTACGTTTCACCTTAAATTTGAAGTTTTCGTTTTTTCTTTTTTGTTTGTACTTTTTGTTTTAATTTTATTTTATCTTAACAATTTCATTCAAATAATGAAAAGGACATAATTAAATAATTATTAATAATAAATAAATTAACTTTTAGGAGTATTCGAATATCGAGTACCTCGAATATTCGAGATTTGATTAATATTCGTATTCGATATTCGAATTCGAGAAATTTGATATTCGCCCATCTCTATAAAAAAGTTAAGGCGGAGTTCGTCTTCCCAGACTCTATATATACGAGTATATATATACCGGGTGGAACATCATACCTGTGTACATAGACGATTAACATGAAAAAACAGTTTTTCCGTGCGCATTGCTCCCCAAATTATTTTAGACAAAAATGCTTCAAATAAATGTTGTAGAGCATAAAATTCTGCATCTAAATCAATAAACAGAATTACTTTTACATGCGTTATACCGACAGAAATTAAATAAAAATAGCGGTTTTTATTGTAATAAAATAATCCTAGGTTCCCATTTGAAAAATAAAAGTTGATAGTCGTATCATGTAAACCTGACTTTATAAAAATTTCTGTATGTGTCATAAAATAGTGTATTTAATATACTAAAACTTCCATATGAAGAAAATTTGTCTATTTCTTGTAATAAAAAAGTTAAGGCGGAGTTCGTCTTCCCAGACTCTATATATACGAGTATATATATATATATATATATATATATATATATATATATATATATATATACCGGGTGGAACATCATACCTGTGTACATAGACGATTAACATGAAAAAACAGTTTTTCCGTGCGCATTGCTCCCCAAATTATTTTAGACAAAAATGCTTCAAATAAATGTTGTAGCGCATAAAATTCTGCATCTAAATCAATAAACAGAATTACTTTTACATGCGTTATACCGACAGAAATTAAATAAAAAATATTAAAAATTACGTTGAAAATATCAAATAGCCATGGAATTGAAACCAAAATAGATAAATGTTTGACGTTTGACAGATGAGTGATTAATTTGACGGGTAAAATATTAAAATGAATTTAGTTTATTCTAACGAAGAAAGAGTTTTTATCAAAAAACTTTTTATAGTAGAAATTGTTTACTTAGAGTTAGAGATTTATTCGCTGTGAAATTTCCAAATAGGTCAATTCCAAGCGTCAGAACAACACGCGCGTATTTTAAAAAATTTGAATCCACGGCAAGTGTTGCGGCGAAAAATAGTACAGGTCAATTTAATTTTGAATATTTTTAAAAAGATTTACAAACAAATCATATCTTTATTTATAGGAAATAAAAATTGGCGCACTAATTTAGAAGTCGAACAAAGAGTGTTGGAATTTATAAATTTTAATCCTGAATTAAGTTCAAGAATAATAGCGCAGGAATGTGAGATTACTCATTCTACAGTATTGCGACTTCTTAAAAAACATAAATACCACCCTTATAAGATGCAATGCCATCAAGACATTTCGCCCATTGACGAAGAAAGTAGGCGAGTGTTTTGTGAAGATATGCAAGGACGAGAAAATCGGGATCGTAATTTTACTTGCATCTATTTGCTTTACCGATGAGTGTACCTTTACACTTAACAATGAACCAAACGTTCAAAATGATAGGCACTGGGCTCAAGAAAATCCAAGATTAAATGTTACCACCAGAACGCAATATCCTCAAAAAATTAATATTTGGGCAGGCATTTTTAATAGCAATATTATTGGACCATTTGAGATCGTTGGCAACTTAAATTCTGAAACATACTTAGAACTCTTGATTAGCGAGATTGGCTCTGCATTAGACGGCGTAGCGCGCGAAAATCAGGAGGTCTGGTTTCAGCAAGATGGCTGCCCAGCTCATTTCGCAGTAAATGTAAGAGCTTATTTAAATCAAGCATTTCCAAATCGCTGGATTGGTCGCGGTGGAACTTTAAATTGGCCGGCCAGATCTCCTGATTTAACAACTTGCGACTTTTTTATGTAAAATTTATAAGCCACGCCACCCAAATATTAATTCTCTGAGAAAATCTATCGTGGATGAGTGCGCCTAAATCACAAACAGGCAGCTCGCTAATGTAACACATTCCTTCTACAATAGTCTTGGTTATTGCTTGGTTGAAAACGGAGGTTTATTTGAATATTTATTATAATAAATTGTAGTGATTATTTTATTAAGAGAATTATTGTTTGATATTTGAATTGTAATAGATAGCTTATAATTTTTACATGACAAACCCTATAAGAAATAAACGTTTCATTGAAATGTACAATTGTTTATTTATTATTAAATCGTAATAATAGGTATGGAGCTTTTTTATGAATTTTATTGAATGATAAAATATCAAATAGACAGAAAAACGTCAAGTATGTATCTATTTTTGTTACACTTATTTGATACTGTCAACGTAATTTCTAATATATTTTATTTAATTTCTGTCGTTACGACGTATGTAAATGTAATTCTGTTTACTGATTTAGATGCAGAATTTTATGCTCTACAACATTGATTTGAAGCATTTTTGCCTAAAATAATTTGGGGAGCAATGCGCACGGAAAAACTGTTTTTTCATGTTAATCGCCTATGTACACAGGTATGATGTTCCACCCGGTATGTATATAATATATATATATATATATATATATATATATATATATATATATATATATATATATATATATATAATAATAATAATAATAATAATAATAATAATAATAATAGAATTTATTGTTCAAAGGCTTAGCCTATACAAAGAGTGAGGTACAGTACTAATGTAATACTTATAATTTCATATTTGATATAAATTAAATTAAAATATTACATGTTTACAGCGAATGCTCGTATTTTAAGTGCGGAGATAGTGTAGTTATATATATCGTACATTTTATTCTTTGTTAGTGGTTGTAACAATTGGGTGAAGTGGCTGTTTTCGCTTGCGTTTTGCAGGTGCTTCTCTAGGTATGTCAGTCTGGGTGGCCTGTAGAATGGGCATCTCAAGAAGAAATGGTGGAGGTTATCGGGCTCTAAACAATTGCAAATGGTACATATGTTGTTGTTGTCAAATTTATGAGCGGTTCCCATGATATATATTTGTGCTACGTTTCGTGTTGTAGCTATCCGTATCTGGTTTATTATTTTAATAACATTTATGTTGACGTCTTCTTCTAAGTAGTGGAGATCGGAGTCGTTGCTTATTTCTTTATATATTGTGCTGTATGTTGAGTTAGCAATTCTTGTTTTATCTTCATTTTCTAGCATGCAGCGGAGGGTGTCTGCCAGTATCTCTGTTTGATTATCCAGTGTGACGGAGCTTTGCTCATTCCAGATTTCCAGGCTATTTATTTTTTCAAACATGTTCTTCACTTGTGTAACCCAATTATACTTTGGTATGTTATTCTTACTTTTATCTAGCTGAATTAGTTTTGTGTAACAGATTCTGGGGTACCGATTAGCGTTCATTAATAGAAGTTTTTTATTATAGTTTATAATCGCTTTGAATACAAGGTATTCCAGCTTCAGTTGGTTTGTTTCATTTCGTACCAAATAGTTTGGTGTGCATTTTGGCCAGTTGAGCTTTTTGAAGAATCCTACTTGTGTTATTTCTATATCTTGTATGTATTGTAGAGCGTAGATTTCAGCTGCGTACAGTATTGTAGGAATTACCACAGTTTTGTAGAGATGTAATCTCGCCTCCCATGATTTTACTTTGGTTGTGGCCATTAGATTTTTAATCATTCCTGCTGTACGTCTCGCTTTACCAATCATTGCGTCTTTGGCTTCCTTGAAGAGGCCCGAACTAGTAAATAGGATACCTAGATATACGTATTCATTTGTTATTTCAACTGTGGCATTTTGGCAATGGAAGTTTGTGTTTATAGGTTGCGGTCTGCCTCTGAAGAATTGCATAACTTTTGTTTTTTTATGATTGATGGAGAGGTCGTTGCTATTGCAATACTTTTCGAGGCATTTAAGTTTTTTATGTACGTCCTGGGTAGAATTACATAGTATTACCAAATCGTCTGTATATAGTAGCATTAGTATGTCTGTTGAGTCGTTAATGTACAGGCCTTCCAGTCCTTCGTTCTTAAAATAAGATTCAATATCCGCAATGAACAGACTGAATAGGAGAGGGCTTAACGAATCTCCTTGCAACACTCCTTTGCTTACTTTTATAGACTCAGATTTTTGTTTGTTAATATTGAGCCTAATTTTTGTATTTTCATATATATTTTTAAGAAGTCTAATTATCTTAGCACTGACCCCTAAACTGAATATTTTATTCCAGAGTTTAACATGATTAATTGAATCAAAAGCCTGTTTGAAATCAATGAAAATAGCATACGTATTGCGTTTCTCGATGAGGCGTGATTGTATAATAGAGGTCAGGGTGAATATGTTGTCCAAACAGGACCTTCGTTTCCTAAAGCCACACTGTGCTTCTGGTATAATATCGAAGCTTTCAGCCCAGGTTTTGAAATTAGGCTCGTTAGTAGCTTTAGTATAGTATTAATCATGGCCAATCCTCGGTAGTTGCCTGGGTTATTTTCCTCCCCTTTTTTGTGAATCAGCGTCAATGAGCTTATGCACATTTCAGCGGGCACAGTTTCTGAGTTTAGACAGTTATTTAAAAAAATCAATAGTGTTGAGCCGCATTCGTTGTATAAACTTTTTAGTGCTTCGTTCGGTATTAGATCTGGTCCGGGAGTTTTCTTATTTTTTAGGCGTTTAATTGCATGCTGTAGTTCTAGGCTGTCTATTTCCATATCTAAGTATGGGTGTAATACATCGGTGAACTGGATGTCTGTAGGGATAATCAGTTTGTACATGTTTTTGTAGTAAATCTCCCATTGGAGGATGCATATGGGGTTTGATTTTCTTTTCTTTATCTTGTGATCCTTGTAGACTTTCCAGAACTCTTTACTGTCGGATATGTTATTAATACAGTCTTGGGTTTTTTTGAGGTAACTTTTCCTCCTGTTATTTATTATGTATTTGTAGTTTTTTTTTACATTCAATATATTCGTTCAATTTAGTTGCATTTGCTCTATCTTTTATGAATTTGTGGTAGCTTTTCCTGGTTTGTTGTTTGCTCTCCTGACAATCTTTATCGTACCATGGTTTGTTTTTGTTTTGTGATCTGCTGGGTCTTATTGTACGTAAGATACCCATTTCATCTGAAGCGGAATAGCAGGCTGATTTTATTTGTTCGTACAGATTGTCGCGCGAGTTTTTTAATTGAAGATGCATAAGGTGGTCTTCAACTTTTTCTTGAAATTATTCCGTTCTACTTGATTTCCAGTTGATTTGTTTGTATGGTTCGAAATTGGTTTCTATTTGTTGAGTTTTATTTGTTTCTTTGATGTCTAATTTTAGTCTGCATATTAGGTGGTCTGATAGTAGTATTTTGTTTTCCACTTGGAGGTCAATTATATGTTTAATGCTGTTAGTGTTGGCCCAGACTAGATCTATCGTACTCTGGCCTATCTTGCTAATGATTGTTTTCTGTGCTGGAGTGTCATTTTCCGTTCCGTTGAGAACATAAAATCCCTCGTTCTCCATGGCTTCGACTAGAGCTTTTCCTTTCCTGTTACTCGTTTTGCAGGCAACACGAGTCTTGTTGAGTCTGGATGTCTCAAATAATATATCGTCTATTTGGTTCATGTCCCCTATTTGCGAATTGAAATCCCCGCCCACAAATATTGGGAGATGTATGTATGTTTCATTTAATTCTGCTATTAATATAGATAGAAGTTCAAGCAAAGTGTTAAAATCATAGCTTTGTGAGAAATAAACGGAAATTAGAATTATTTCAATTTTACTTTCGGTGAATACGATTTTTGCTGCAATCCAGTGCGCTGATGTTTCTAGTACTGTTATTGTGCATTTATCTTGTTTAGTGTATATAGCCAGTCCGCCCATTGCTCTTCCTCTGCTTGCGTCCTTAATTGCAGCGCTATAGTGATAAGTGTATTGGTTAAGGAAACTTGGGCTAATGTTACTATATCTTTCTTCAGTCCAGGTTTCGCACACGCATATGATATCTAGTGTTTGCAAGTAGGTAATTTGGGAGTTATCTATTAATCTGAAGTTTTTTTGGCCTTGGATGTTCCAGAATCCGATTGATATTCGTGGGCGATTGTTGTTGTTGTTGTTGGTAACACTTTTTGGCTTTTCCCTGGGGTGGTTGGCGGTCTTGATCTTAATATTCGGTCCATAGGTCCTTCTATCTTTTTTACTTGAGCTTTGGCGTTGTCGTTTTTTGTTGTCTTTTTATTCCCTTTTGTTTTCGTTTGGATCTTTGGTTCGTTATTGCCAGTTTTAGGTGTATTATCCTTAGCTTGAGTAAATTCAATTCCTGCCGTCGAATTGTCTTCAATTTGGGTATTTTCTTGGGCTTCTTCTGTCAATCTGTGTAGGGAGGGTGTTGAGCAGGAAAGTCTCCTTAGTTTTGTTCCTGTGACATGTTCGTTTTCGCATTGTAGATTTTCTAGTTCTTCAATAGTGTATTTTTCCCCTTGAACTACTAGGTGAAATCCACTGATAAAAGCTTTATTACCTGACTCTTTAGCTTCTTTGATATGCGGTAGTAATTTTTTCCTTATTTGCATTTCGGATTTAGTATATTCTTCATCGATTGAGATAGCGGTACCCTTTAAAAGTTTTCTGTTCCCCAATATTTCGCGTTTTTTATTCAGGTTCCATAGCGTCACAGAGATTATGCGTGCTTGGTTAGTGTGTTTTTGTCCAAATCTGTATATATTTTCTATATCATAATTTTATTTGTAGATTTATTTTTAGGAAGGTTATTACTTTTTCTCGAAGTGTGCTTCTTGTTTCTGTTTCTTCCTCTTGCATGCCGTAGATGATTATGTTTTTCATTTTGGAAATTTTTTCGAGTTGTTCGAGTCTTTTATCTTTATTCTCAATATTATGTTTTAATTTTTGTTTTCTTCTTGAAGTTCGTTTACCTTTGCCTCTATTGCGTTAACTTTTTGATTAGTCTTATGTACTATTTGTTTAATTTCAGCTACTGCCGTTTGAATTGCATTGAGGTTGTCTATTCCACTTTCTTAGATTTTTTCTAGTATTAGATTGGTGTCCATATTGAGTATTGTATTAAATTAGTTTTTGAATAAATAGCTATATCCGTAGTTGATTTAGTCGTTATGCAGGTGTATTTATTGTACTTGGGTTTTGTTGTTTTTAAATATTGCTATAGTTGGCAACACCGGTTATTTTAATTTCTATTATTGTCAGCGCTGACCTGTAGGATCAAGCGTACGACTGGATTGATTAATGGCTTTGCGTATGATTCAAGGTCAATGCTTCACACTTCTGTTTTTAGTGAATATTTTATCGCATGCGTGAGAGAATAAAAGAAGATTACTCACTGTTATTCCTCGTAAAGTTGTTGTGTTGGTCTTGTTTTAGGACTAATTAATTAGCTTTCTTTAATGTTCAGTTTAGAATTCTGTTCACTGTATGCCTGAATCACGACTTAAGTCAACCAGTGTTGCCACCTCATGTCTATATATATATATATATATATATTTATTTATTTATTTATGTTACGCTGTACAACAGGAATTTAATCCCAATTACAGTACAGGGTCCGCACTCACCGAGCCGCAGTGTGATAGTTCATATAAATTTTAGCTTAAGTGCGATTCGAACACGGAATCTCCGGATTCGAATTCCGTAATGCTATCCACACCACCGTACTGACGGTATATATATACATATATATATATATATATATATATATATATATATATATATATATATATATATATATATATATATATATATATATATATATATATATATAGGATGTTTCAGGACTAGTGTAACAAACTTTAACAGCTTATTCCTGAGGTAATTTTGAGCCAAAAATGTCATATAAACATAGGTCCTATTCCTTCTAGTTACCAAAATACAAGAGGTTAAAGTTCTATAAATAACTAAAAATTTTCAAATTTTTGTAATCAAGATACTTTCGGAAAACAAGAGTTTTATTGAAAAGTCATACCTAATTTGTCTTAATTAATTTTATTTATTAATATTAACGAATACGACTTAGAGCAGCGGTTTCCAAACTGTGGGGCGCGAGATTGTTTCAAGGGGGGCGTGCTATATAAAAATATAATTGAGACTTATGAACACATTCTCAATTTATATCATTACAGACACGTGTTTCTAACTCGCGCTCGCAGTAAAATATCCCTAGTTTAACAAACAAAGCCTTAGAAATTTTGTTACTTTTGGTAACATCTTATTTGTGTGAAACAGGCTTTTCCGCTGTAGCTGTTTTAAAAACAAAATATCGAAATCGATTATTCGTTGAAAAAGAATTGCGAGTGGCGATATCTTCGATGATTCCCCGGATCGAGAAACTGAGAAACAAGCGCCCATTCAGCACAATCAAAAATTATGATTATATTGTATTAATTATGCCTAATTTAAATTATATATTATTTCCAATCTTATTACAATTTTATGTTTATAAATGTTGTTACATTATTTTGTTCTATTATTATGTTGTCATAAACATAATTTTAGGTTAAGAAAAAGATTTGTTATAACAAATATCTTATATAATAACAATATTTGTTTATAGAACTTATTTTTTTTGTATTCCATAAAATAAATTATTTACGATTTTTGAAGTTAAACTGTTATAAAATATCTGATGTGGACACCACATGACTTCCTTGTACACGTATTAAACTATAGATATTTTTTTAATAGCACATATTTGACATTAAATCTTTTATTTTTTGTTCTAATCCATAGCAAACTTAATTTTAAAAAAATCAAAAAATATATAATATTTAAATTTAGATATCTCGTTTATGCAAAAAGCTAATTTAAAAATTCTTAATGTGCTAGACGCAGAATTTAATTCTCTAAAACTTTTATTTGCAGCATTCCTTTCTAAAATTAAAATAATACCATTTTTTTCAAGGAAAATTGTTAGCAGCTTCATGTAATGTGCCACTTCCGGTTAGTCTATTTTAACCAAAATCAATTATGTTATTTCCATTAATATAGCAGTCTTATATACCAAATTTGGAAAGTTTTAAATTATATTTGAATATAGTTTTTCATGAAAATCTATTATAGGCTTCAAGTAAAGTACCACTTCCGGTAGTTGTATAATGACCAAAAAGGGAGGTGCACAACTAGATGTTATAACAGTCCTAAATATAAAGTTTCAATTTTCTACGGCTTACCGTTTTTGAGTTATGCGAGATACGTACGTACGTACAGACGGCATGACGAAATTAGTCAAAATGGATTCAGGGAGGGCCAAAACACCTATATCCGTTGAAATCTGAGAACCGAAAATTTTCGCGATTACAATACTTCCTTTACTTCGTACAAGGAAGTAAAAATGAGGGGGGCGCGACAATTTTTTACGGAAAAAAGGGGCCGCTGAGAGATAAAGTTTGGAAACCACTGACTTAGAGAACAAAACATAAAATGACACAATTAAATAGACACAGAACAACATAACTAAACATGGAATAGGTTAACACAATATAAAATAAGATAACAAATTTTCTTTTAAATTACAGCAAGAGTTCAAAATAAGCGCCTTGAACTCTTATGCATGTTAATATTAATAAATAAAATTAATGAAGACAAATAAGGTATGACTTTTCAATAAAACTCTTGTTTTCTGAAAGTATTTTGATTACAAATATTAGAAAATTTCGTGTTGTTTATAGAACTTCAACCTCTTGTATTTTGGTAACTAATATATATATATATATATATATATATATATATATATATATATATATATATATATATATATATATATATATATATATATATATATATTCTTGTGAGTAAAGAAAATACTGAAAATTGTTACACATTGTATATTTAACTAACTTCGTTAAAATAAATAAAGAATCTGCGATAGATAGTTTGAAACGTGTAGTTTTATTAGTCTATCTTGTAACATAATTGACGACCGTGACAGGACGTGGTTATTTTTACTTCCTTGTACGAAGTAAAGGAAGTATTGTAATCGCGAAAATTTTCGGTTCTCAGATTTCAACGGAAATAGGTGTTTTGGCCCTCCCTGAATCCATTTTGACTAATTTCGTCATGCCGTCTGTACGTACGTATGTGCGTACGTACGTACGTACGTACGTATCTCGCATAACTCAAAAACGGTAAGCCGTAGAAAATTGTAACTTTATATTTAGGACTGTTATAACATCTAGTTGTGCACCTCCCTTTTTGGTCATTATACAACTACCGGAAAAGGTACTTTACTTGAAGCATATAATAGATTTTCATGAAAAACTATATTCAAATATAATTTAAAACTTTCCAAAGTTGGTATATAAGACTACTATATCAATGGAAATAACATAATAGATTTTGGTTAAAATAGACTAACCGGAAGTGGCACATTACATGAAGCTGCTAACAGTTTTCCTTGAAAAAAATGGTATTATTTTAATTTTAGAAAGGAATGCTGCAAATAAAAGTTTTAGAGAATTAAATTCTGCGTCTAGCACATTAAGAATTTTTAAATTAGCTTTTTGCATAAACGAGATATCTAAATTTAAATATTATATATTTTTTGATTTTTTTTTAAATTAAGTTTGCTATGGATTAGAACAAAAAATAAAAGATTTAATGTCAAATATGTGCAATTAAAAAAATATCTATAGTTTAATACGTGTACAAGGAAGTCATGTGGTGTCCACATCAGATATTTTGTGATATAACAAGTGTAAGAAAAATATTGCGTAAAACTTTATGCTGTTGATATTGAGTGGAAAGTTACAATTATGGATGCAGCAAAACGATTAAGAACGGCTTTAAGATCAGTAGGTATGTACAAGAACTGCAAACAAACTGAATGAACAGATGTCAATGGAAAAATTAGATTCGCAGGAAATTCAGTCGACATGGCACTTGTTTCAGCTGAAAGAGGATTCACTGCTGGAATCTGACAAAGAAATTTTCACCCTTTTGTTGAATTTTGAGGCCACTGAACATGATCTCTCTAAGGAAATGCTGGATGCAGGTGAGTATACCAGTCGTTATTTGAAATTAAAAATGAAATATTAAAGCTTAATAATTGATCATGCAAATTCTAGTGTTAGCGCTCGTACTGTTCGTTCTCAAGATGGAAACAACATAAATATAACGAAGATACAAGCTACCAAATATCGAATTCAAAAAGTTTGGAGGAGATATTCATGACTAGCTTTTATTCTCAATTCAAAAAGATTCATGAAGATGACGATCTAGACGAAGAAGACAAATTCCAATATTTGATGCAGGCGATCACACCTGGTACAAGAGCACGACAATTAGTGGATAGTTTTCTACCGATCAAGGAAAATTATCAGAAAGTTATAGACAGTCTACATGCCAGGTTTGGACGCGAAGGTTTATTGGTGGAAGTCTACGTTCGTGAATTTTTAAAACTCGTATTAAATGACACAAATAAGAAAGGAATTTCTACACTTTACGATCAAATTGAAATACAGCTAAACGCTTTGGACACTCTTGGAGTGACCACAGACAAATGCGCATCAATGTTATACCCGTTACTGGAATCCTGCCTGCCAGAGGAATTACTACGCATCTGGCAGCGATCTGCGAGTTTTGCCCAAGGATCTGATACTACTGCAATCAACAATCGATTAAGTGGTTTGATGGCGTTCCTAAAGTTAGAAGTAGAAAACGAAGAAAAAATTTCGCTTGCTACAAAAGGTTTTGGTTTGACAAAATATGCAGATAAATCGAGAGGAAACAAGAAACAGTTTGCGAGTAGTGTCCCTTCGGCTGCTGCATTAATAAAGCACAACGCTATGCAGTGTGTATTTTGCAAGGGCTCACACAATAGTCATAAATGTTTCAAGGCGCAGAACCTGTCAATAAACGAGAAGCGTAAGTTGCTAACAGATAAAAAATTATGTTTTCTCTGTTTTAGATACGGGCACATAAGTAAAAGATGTCGTGAAAAGATAAATTGCTTAGTTTGTTCAAGAAGGCATAAGGTACTTATGTGTCCCGAAATAGTCATTAATAAAAAAGAGCAGGAAATAAAAGCCGTGAAGAATTCAGTAGAAAACCCGACTACAGAGAATAAAGAGACAGCGCAACACAACTCAGAACCCTCTTTAGCAAATCGTTCGGAAGCCCAAGTTTTCATGCCGACACTTAAGCTGGATTTATAATGAAGTAACGTAAGAAGTAACGCAAAAAGTATCGGTAAAGTAAAAAGTTGAGCTTGTACTACAGCTAGTAATGATTTATATTGAAGTAAAGTAAGAGGTAAGGTAAAATATGTAACGCAATAGTTGCCCAACATTCATCTTTCTACCTTACCTTAACTAAAACTTTCTACCGCTGGCCAATAAGAAATCAGCATTTTGAACGTTGTGCAGAAATCTTTATTATCGACTTATCCACCATTCTCCATCTGTTTATCTGTCAGATTTCATTTTGTTAGTCGAAATATTTTCTATTAAAAATAATTAATAAACCGAAGTATCATCGAGCAGGTGGAAATGCATAAAATACTGTATGATAAGTCATCAAAAGTCATAAAACGCAATAAACAACAAATAACCTAACAAACGTTATATGATATGACAGAAGTACAGAAATTCGAACTTGATGCCGAAGTAAACGAAAAATACCGAAATAAATGTGAATTTTTTATAATATTACCTGATTGGCTAGCAGTAGTGGTGCTACTTTTTAATATAAATCAACTATTTTTGTTTGCTTTACTTTCTACTTTACTGCAACTGCGTTGCGTTTCGCGTTGCTTCATTATAAATCCAGCTTTAGGGTCTTAGTAAACGGGAGGAATCGTAAGAAAGAAATTCGTGCTCTCATTGATAGCGGCTCGCAGCGATCTTATATTTTGAGGTCGAAGGTTGAAGAATTGCAGCTTCTGGAAAAGAGAAAATTATCCATTCACTTTTCGGGAAAGCAAACACAGCAGAGCAACGTCACGGTTGTTACGATATTCAAATATCCACACTCGATGAAAAGTATACATGTAGAATACAGGTTCTGGATCAGACAACCATCTGCAGCAATATTCCCAACATACCCAAGGGCAGTTGATCTATTGAACTTGAAGATATGAAAATTGAAATAAGTGACATAAACAAGTCAGGAAGAATTGAGCTGTTGCTAGGAGCGGATGTCTACGGGAAGCTATTAACAGGTGTTAAGCGAAATCTCGAAGGTGGTCTTGTAGCCTTACAAACTGTGTTAGGCTGGAGGTTCCAGAATATTCCGGGTATAAAAACACAACCATGAACTTTCTCACATTGTTCGCATACAATGCTACTATTACTAATTTATGGCAGTTGGATACAATTGGTATAAAAGATCCAGTAGAAGAAAAATCTAAACAAGAGCTACAACAAGCAGCATTGGAACATTTCAAGCAAACAGTTGTTGTTGATTCCAGTGGAAGGTATGAATTAAACATGCCCTGGCTCCACTACATGATAATTTCATCTTAGCTCAGAAGAAACTAGAGACTGCTAAGAAGAAACTAAAATCCGATCAACTGTATGAAGAGTATAGTCAAGCATTCGACGATTGGTTGAAAGAAGGAATTATAGAGGAAGTTCCTAATGAATAGATAACACAATCGGCCCATTATCTACCGCATCATCCTATCATTAAGATGACCAATGCAACAACCAAGTTACGTCCCGTGTTTGATGCATCAGCACACGAGAAAAATCAACCGTCCTTAAACGACTGCTTGGAAAAGGGCCCAAACCTGATCGAACTAATACCATCCCTTTTATCTGGTTTTCGGAAACATAAAATTGGTGTAGTATCGGATATTAGGAAGGCATTTCTGCAGATCGGCTTAAATAAAAAAGATAGAAACTTCCTTAGATTTATTTGGTTCAAAGAGATCTCAAGTAATATATCGGCACATAAGAGTTGTTTTTGGAGTTTGCAGTAGTCCATTTCTTCTCGGATCAACTATACCCCAACATCATCTAACACAGATCTCTTCTCATCCTGGCCAGAATTCTGAAGTCATAGATAAATTGAGAAGAAGTTTCTACGTAGATAATTGTATCACCAGTGTCGATAATGAAACTGAGATGGAGAGTTCATTCGAATAAGCAGTCAGGTTATGGCTAAAGGCATGTTTGATCTCAGAGGGTGGGAGTCCTCATTTACAAAAGAAAATGAGGATATGATAACGCCAGTACTTGGTATGACATTGGATCGCAAAATGGATACAATTTCCATAAAGAAAGATTGTTGTAAAAAAGTGAGAGCTAAATAGATCACGAAAAGAGAAATTTTATCCTTAACACAACGTGTTTTTGATCCAATTGGCTTCACTTGTCCTTCTATTCTTTCTTTGAAATTGTTGTTACAGAAATAGTCGCCTCGGAAACGCCATCGAACTAATGAATCCAGAACATAACTTAAAAGTCCTACTCGATACAGGAAGCACACGTTCATTCATTAAACCAGAAATTGCAAATAAATATTTTAATAGTGAAATTAAATATGATCGTTTCAAAATTACTATTGCACATGGAAACTCAACCGAAAAATTCAGCTTAGTACTACCCTGTTCAAAAATATTCAAAAAATAACATAATATTAATCTTAAATATTATTTATTCGATTTTCATAACCAATTTGATATTCTATTAGGACTAGATAACTTAAAAACATTAGAAGCGATCATTGACTTAACACGCGATAAGATAATAACACCAACAGCTGAGATAAAAATTCACTATCACACTGTAACACCGCGTCCTCACTATGTCACGATTCCACCTAAGTCTGAGAAGATAACAAAGTTCTATGTTGATAAAATTTAAAATGGCGAAGTGTTTATCCCGGAAACACATATTAATAACATCATATACCCGAAGGTATCGCAAAAATCGAAAATAATGTCATTTACTATCCAACGATAAATCCAAGCGAAAAAGAACATATTGTAGACACCACAAATAATATCTGTGCTGAATCGCTAGAAAATTTTGAAATTAATAGTATCAATCTTAATTTACAAAATTTAAATAATAGCTTTGATTTTTATAAAATACGAACTGGTCACATGAATTCAGAGGAAAAATTCGCAATCACGAAACTAGTGAAAGAGTACACCGATATCTTTCATACGGAAGATAAGTCATTATCTTTTACGAACGAAATAAAACACCATATACGGACAAACGAAGAAATCCCTATTTATTCAAAAACGTATAGATACCCGGAAGTACATCGCAATGAAGTAAAAGATCAAATACAACTAATGTTGAGTCAAAATATTATTAGGCCGTCACATTCCCCCTGAATTAATTATATGGACGAATTTAATAAACAATTAGAACAGAATAAAACCAACGAACACGACAACGAATCCTTAATTGTAGAAGTGGACGCCAGAACTCAAATTTCAAACGATGAGTCTGACGATAGTGACATTACCGTACATTCCAACCCCGAAAACCCTATAATTGAAATACCGATCAGTGAATCACCAGTAAATGTAGGTAAAAATCAGTTGATTATTACGGAAGTTGAACATTCACCATCGAATCCAAAAGTAAAAAAATTACACTTAGATAAAATGAGAGTTAATGTACAATTATCCCAAAATAACTTTGAAAATGACATAGTAAATTTTGTTAAAAATTATGTAGTTCCAAAGGTTGCATATTATTTATATTTCGAACAACCTATACGAGTTGAAAAAAAAAATGTGTAGATTTTTAATTTGTATAATTTTATTGTTTTATATGTATAATTTAAGAATTTTGAGAAATAAATAAATGAAACATTAAAAATTGCATTGTGTTTTTTTGGCTCGTATATGAAAAATGTAGTCACATTTTACAGAAACACTTAAAAATTCTGAAATTAAATTTATAAAATGCAATAATAAATTAATAGATATAGAAAAGGAAGATGAAATCAGTGATACTATCCGAAATTACCACGAAGGTAAAACCAACCATCGCGGAATTAACGAGACTCATAATCAGATAAAAAGAATATACTATTGGTCAAATCAAATTAAAACTATTACAGACTTTATTAACCAATGTGAAATTTGTTTAAAATCAAAGTATAAACGTAATCCCCTACAACTTAAATTTAATATTACACCTACTACGAATAAACCTTTTGATATCATACACATTGACTCTATAAGTTTAGAAAGTTTAGAATAATCGACGCGTTCTCTAAATACGCCCAAGCGTATGAAGTTAGTTCAACTAATGCAATCGAGATAAGTAATAAATTAACAAAATTCTTCTCACACCACGGTACTCGTATCCCTAAGACGATTATATCAGATAACGGGCTAGAATTCAAAAACACTGTTCTACGTGAATTGCTAAGTTTGCACAAAATAGACATCCACTTCATCAGTTCCCAACATCCCGATTCCAATGGCCTCATAAAACGATTACATTCTACGTTGATAGAACACATTCGCTTATTTAATTTACAAGACCATTTCAAAAATGAAACGATACAAAATAAAGTTCACTTTGGCTTATTAGCATATAATAATACTCATCATACTTCCACAGGTTTAAAACCAATAGAAATTATTAACGGGCACTTTGAAACTAACTCACCTCTTGAAGTACAATTAGAGAAACAAATAACACAAGATTATGTTCAAAAGCATAAAGAAAAAACAAAATTAGCCTATCAAAATATTAATGAGCGAATGCAAAATTAAAAAATCTACTCTAATTAATAAACTAAATGAAAATCGTGAAACTTTACCCAACATACCCGAAACAGCCTATATACAAAATAAGCAAAAAGTTAATAAAACACGCCAACCGAAATTCAAAAAATAAACTATTAAAACAATAAATAAAAACTTAAAAACGGCAGAAATTAAAACAGATACAAAAGACAATAGAAAACAGACTAAAATTCACCTATCTAATATTAAACGACCAAGGAAACTTTATAAAACTATTAATAAAAATACCAATCTTCCAGGACCATGTACTTCACGTGCACCTATGGCCTAGACATCAAGAACATCACGAACAACCCCGGACTATTAACCTTAAATCTAGGACAAGCAAAATTACAGAGATCCCAACATACTTTCCTTCATTTTACGACCTGCAACCTATTATCCAACAATATAACAACCTAAAAACACAACACAATAACTTAAAACAAACTATAAATGCAAATGAGATCAGTGCAAAGAGTTTAAGAACAAAGACGGAATCATTACTTACATTCAAAACTTGATAGACGAAAAATTAAGTAACTTACTTATTAATCATGAAAACCATAGACAAAAGAGAGGATTAATAAATGGACTAGGTTCCATAATTAAATCAATTACCGGAAACCTAGACGCAGAAGATGAAAAGCGATATTCAAAAATTTTAAATCATTTGGATTTTAACCAACATAAATTAAATAAACAATTAAAAGCCCAATATTCCGTACCACCATGCATTAATTGAAAAATTTAATAAAACAAAATAGAACAGTTGTTGCATATTGTTGTCGGCGGAACCCATAATCTAAATAAATTTAGTATTTATGATATTTACAGTCAACTATACACCTTGTTTAATATGATACTAAACGTAATGCAAGACATAGAAAATTCACTAACCTTTTGTAAACTTCACGCAATGTATCCAAGCATTATCAAAATTAACGAATTTCATTCAGAATTAAATAAAATCTATAAAAGTTATAATAACGAATTCCCGTTAGAACCCACTTTCGAAAACATACCAGAAATTGAAAAATTAATTACAGTAAATTGTAAGGTAGATTTAAATAAAATTATTTACTTTCTAGAACTCCCAATAAATTACGAAACTAACTTTGAATTATTCCACCTTATACCTATTCCTAGTAAACTTGAAATGGAATTTGTGACTTATTTTAAATAAAGAATACTTTCTAAAATCTCTTGATGGTCAAATTAATTCTCTAAAGGACAAATGTACTAAAGAAACTATTTATCAATGTCCAAATAAGATCGAAAACACGAATGAGAAGTCCTGGGAAAACAATATCATCCTGCATAACGACAACAAAAACTGCCAATACACTAAAATAAACTTAAAAAGAAACCACATAGAAACCATCGAAGAAATTAACCAATTTCTTATTGTGTTCCCAAATGAAGAAAAGATCCATGCGTCATGTCAACGACACTACTGCCGATATCTCAAACTACTCAATATTACTATTATACGTAATTTTATTTATAGTTGCAGTTACAATACTTGCAGCTTTCCTCAGGAGAAAAATCCTGAAGTCCAGAAGAATCCACGACCATGAACTCCAGCCTAGTCGTCCAACCCCCCAACAGCAGTAGCCCCAGCTGAACCTTCCCGGGGATGCTCAATTTTAAGGAGGGAGGAGTTATGGAACAGCTTCCCAAAGGAAAGTGCCGATAACAGCACTACTGCAGCCATGAACCCAGAAGAACTCTCCTATTACATTTATATTATATTTCATTTTGTATTTGTAAACGTAGTTAGTAAGTTAGTTACAAGTTAGAATCCAGTCTGGAAACATCTAAACTTGAGTTGTACTTTTCGTTGATTAAAAATAATTGTGTTTTAAGTAAACTCTAATTCGGTTTACGTAATTTATATATATATATACATTTATAAATAATAAAAAAAAATGCTTCTGATTTCATAATATCTTACATATTACTTGAACCTTTTTTTAACGCTCCAACTGCAAGATAAACAATTAACTCAACAACAAATGTCAATAAACATTTTTAAGAAAAATAATGTTAAATTTATAGTGAAATAAGGCAACAGAATATGAACTAAATGAAATGAAAAGCAAGGTGGAAATTGTAATGGACAAATAAGGTAAGTAATTTGCAAGTGACTAATTATTATTTTGCTACTTCTAATTTTAAATTCTGATTTTAGGTTATACATAAAGATGTGATGGGAAAGGATTTAAAAGGACTAAAAGAGAGAAAATGAATTTATGGGCAAGGGACGAAATTATGTAACAAGTTTGGATATCACAATTTTTTTTATTTTGTTAAAAATATGTTATAGTTTACTTGTATCCAGTAGTATCGCAGAAAGATTTCGACATTATATTATAGCGAGTACGGCCCTGTTCCGTCTGAAACAGTCGACGCGTCATAGTCTACGGCGCGTTCACTGCTGTCTCATACGCAATAGACAAGTCCTAACCTGTTCGCTCTGCGTCATGTGTTCCAGACGCTCTCGTATATTCTAGAATATCTTGTTCCAGTATATAAGGAAGAGTTTCGGCCGGCAACATTCATTCAGTATTTGAAGTGTGAACAGTGCAAGTCGTTGCTAAATACTTTGTTGTGAATATAAATACGTGTTTTATATAAATATGTCTTAGTAGTTGTACTACATTATTTTCGTTTTAAATAAATAATGTACTTATTATTGTAACTTCACCGAACCCGAAATTGTAATAAACGTTACAATTGGTGTCAGGTGTTAGGGTTGTGTGTAAAAAGTGAAGGTTAAGGGCAAATAAATATAAATGGGTTCGAGAAAAGTAAATCTAAGTGTTTTAAAAGTGACTGATCTCAAGAGAGAATTAGAAGAACGTGATTTGGATACTACAGGCAAGAACAGTATACTGCAAGAGCGACTTCGACAATTTTAGGTTGAAGCTGGTGAAATAGCGGGTATTTACGAATTTGAAATTCCCGAGCAACTTGGACTCCATCTACAAAAAATTAGAAGAAAGTTCTAGAAATACCGAAGAAAATTCCAAAAATCTAAAAGAACTTATGGAAAATTCCAAAACTCTGAAGAAAGAACTGCAGGAAAATTCCAGAAGTTTGGAAACTAAATTAACGGAAAATTCTAGAAACTTAAAAATTTAATTAGAAGAAAACTCTAGAACCTTGGAAGCCAAATTAGATGAAAATTCCAGAAATACCGAGAAAAATTCTAGAAGCTTACAAGAGAAATTAGAAGAAAAAATTGAAAAATTTCAAGAAAATTCAGGGTGCTTGGTGGCTAAGTTGGAGGAAAATTCTCGAAATTTGGAATCCAAATTAGAAGAAAATTTTAGAAATTTTTAAGAAAAATTTGGAAAATTTGAACAACATTCTAGAAATTCTGAAGAAAAGTTTGAAGAAAAATTTCAAAATGTAATAGGAAAAATTGAAGAACTCGAGGCAAGATTGGATATATTGAATCCATCATTGAATCACGAACAGCCAAATGTCAAACAAATTAACGACTCGATTCAGAAAATGCCATCCAGTGAAAAGCCATTGAATAAAAGAAAAGTTGAAGAATTAGTGACAGAGGGGAAAGAATCACTGCGTAGATTCCACATGAAATCACTTCAGTTTGATGGCAAGGTACCTTGGCCTAATTATTACGCCCAATTCGAAGCTGCCGCAGTATCTAATGATTGGTCGTCATCTGAGAAGGCAACGGCCTTGATAATTGCGCTGCGTGGCGACGCAGTGAATATATTGCAAACAATTCCTTCAGGAGAGCGGTAGAACTATCAGCAACTAGTTAAATACGTTATGGACACGCACATCTGCAGCAAGTGTATCACTCGCAGCTGAGAAATAGATGTCAGAAATCAAATGAAAGTCTACTAGAATTTGAATATAATATCGCTCGTCTAGTTCGCCTAGCATATCCTGACACCCCAGATAGTGTGTTGGAACGACTGGCTGTGCAAGGAATCATTGATGGACTCCGAGATAAAGAAACCAAGCTGGCCCTGAATCTGTCTCGTTCGAGAAACCTGTCCATTGCCTTAGCCAGCCCATTGGAATTCGAGGCGGCAGAACACGCTTCAAGACGGCAAGGCAATATTCGGACAATAGAGGGCGTAGAGGAAAATCACAAGGAGTCTATGGAGGAAACAGCACGGCGTGTCGTGACTGAGATGTTGCCAAAGAAGAGACAACTTCGATGTTGGAACTGCGGTGAGCTAGGGCATGTGCGAAGTCGCTGCGGGGAGCAAATGAACGTCGATCCATCATCAAAATGCCCTGAAGCTAACTGGACATGTCGAATCCCTACAACCTAGAGTAAATAGCATTTTTGTAGATGGATTGATTGACGGGAAACCACATGCCTTGCTGATCGATACAGGTGCGACAAAAACAATCATCAGACCTGATACTCTCAAGAAACCGATAACGACTGAATCAACAAAATGGCGACTGCGCACAACAACAGGATCCGCGGCTACCATCCATGGCGAATCAGACATTGCCATCTCCATCGAAAATACACAAATTAAGCACCGAGCCCTGGTAGCTGACATTGAAGACGAATTTATTCTCTGGATAGATATCATGAACGCAAATGGTGTCGAACTAAATTTACGGCCTTCCCCGTGGAGAAGACACAGTATGTGTAACATTAATTGAAGATACTGGTGTGTTAAATCGAAGTGAAATGATTGTGGATGCCCACCTGGAACGTGAACTTCTAAAAGGATGTACCATGATGTTAGAAGCTGGAAATCATAATGAAACGACTACTCGAGGAATACTGGTGGGAAAATCTCTCGTTCATACTGGAAAGGTAGTACCAGTTCGAGTAATGAATGTGAATTATTATCCAGTTACACTAAAGAAGGGTACTATCTTAGGACACTGTTTATCAGTAACTTCGCTTATCAGACGAACATCCGTTACACAAAATCCACCGAAGAAGCTTCCCGCAGAACTGACACATCTACTGTCAACATCTTGCCAAGAATTAAACCCGGACCAGGATATTAGAATGAGAAATTTAATAACAGAATATCAAGACGTTTTCGACACCAGCTGTGGGACCAAGGGTAGAACCAACATAGACCAGCATCAAATAAACACCGGCGATGCACGCCCCATTCGTCAAGTACCAAGACGATTACCACTGGCCAAGAGAGAAGAAATCGAGAAAATTATTCAAGACATGAAAAAAGAAGGTATCATCGAATCCTCAAGCTGTCCGTGGGCCTCACCAGTGGTGTTGGTAAAGAAGAAAGATGGGTGAACATGATTCTGCGTGGACTATCGTCAACTCAACAACGTGACGAAGAAGGATAGCTACCCGTTGCCCCGAATAGATGACACATTGGATACGCTGGCTGGGTCGAAAATATTCTCAACATTAGACTTGAAAAGTGGGTACTGGCAGGTTGACATGGCACCAACCGATAAAGAAAAAACTGCGTTTTCTGTCGGTGCCGGACTGTGGTAATTTACAGTAATGCCGTTCGGGCTCTGCAATGCCCTTGCCACGTTTGAACGACTCATGGAAACAGTACTGCAAGGACTATCTTCGAAAACCTGTTTGGTTTACCTTAACGATATTATTGCGGTAGGAAGAACATTCGATGATCACATGAGGAATTTGGAGGAGGTATTCCTGAGACTGCAAAGTTCTGGTTTGAAGCTTAATCCAGAGAAATGTCATCTCTTCCGCAAAGAAGTGCAGTACCTGGGACATTGTATCCGGAAACGGAATAGCTGTTGACAATCAGAAGATCCGATCAGTAAAAGAATGGCCAGTACCAACTGACAAACATCAATTGCGAAGCTTTCTTGGTCTTTGCACGTACTACCGGCGATACGTCTCTGGATTCGCCAACATTGCCAAGCCACTGACACGACTCACGGAGGAAGGACGGAAATTTGTGTGGGAAGAAGACTGCCAAGATGCTTTCGACAGCCTCAAGCGAGCCTTAACAACAGCACCAGTTCTGAGTTATCCTCTACCCAACGGGGACTTCATATTAAAAACAGATGTCAGCAATGACGGAATCGGCGCCGTCCTATCGCAAATTCAAGATGGACAAGAGAAGGTCATCGGCTACTTCAGCAAAACTCTGTCGAAGCCGGAGCGTAACTACTGCGTCATCAGGCGAGAATTATTGGCAGTAGTTAAAGCCGTTGAACACTTCTACAAATACCTGTATGGAAGGAAATTCCTGGTGAGGACTGATCATGCTGCGTTGAAGTGGCTGTTACAATTCAAGAATCCGGAAGGGCAGGTAGCAAGTTGAATCGAACGGCTACAGAAATATGATTTCGTCATCGAGCATAGGGCCGGATTCAGTCATTGTAACGCCGACGCATTATCAAGACGACCATGCTCAGAAGACTAAAATCCCTGAACTCGTGTGGAAGAGAAGTCCGCTCCAATCTAACGGACCACAGTAATAGACGACCATTGGCTGACTGAAGAAGTTGTGAAAGACCAAGAAGTTGATACCGGTATGAGCATTCAAGCTAAATAGACGCGTCAATTTGTGTGTGCGATAGCTCTCAGTGTATATTCTCTGTTTAAATTTTCCTACTCTATTTAAAAATGACTCGCCTATCAAAAGAAGAAGCTACTGCTATTGTGAATCAGGTGATACGTGAAGAAGTCCTTTGTGATGAATTCATCAGCAAAATTGTGAATTCTGTATCCGCGCGAGTAGAAGCAGTGTTCACTGAAAATATTTCAGCTCTTAGTAGCGAAATTAAATCTCTCCGTGACCAGCTTGGTCAAAAGGATCAACAAATTTCTACCATGGCCGAGGAAATTGACAGACTGCAACAATACAGCAGGCGCAACTGCCTGCGTATCTTTGGAGTACCGGAGAAGCCCAACGAAGCAACGGACGCTGTCGTTCTTCAGGTGTTTCAACAGAAGCTCAATGTTTCTGTGGATCCATCAACGATAGACAGATCACATCGCCTAGGAAAGCAACTCCCAGATAAGTGCAGACCTCTAATAGTAAAATTTTGTCGGTACAACGATCGTGCGGTGGTTTCCGCTAATAAGAATAAACTTAAAAACACGGGCATCATTATAAGAGAAGATCTAACCCCAACGAGACTGAACATAATTAATGCTGCGAAACGGAAATTTGGTATACGGAACAATGAAAGAGTTCGTAAAACTGACTCAGTAGATTTCTGACTTTGTCGATGTTTAAACTTGTTTGAGTAGAGTTTCTGCTTCATTTGATTATTTATATATTTGTCAACGTTATTTATTGCACACATTTTGCAGTGAGTCGTTAAATTCAATTGTTGCAACCTATAATTTCTCTAGATTTAAGTATAATTTAATATAGTATTTTTTTTTTTTTTTTTTACATTTTTTAAAATATAATTATTGGAAATTTATTTCTTGCCTTAGTGTAATTTAGTACAATTAATTTTATAAGATATATCGACATACAATATAAAAAAAGTAATATACTTTGCTAATATTTAAATTAGTACAGTAGAATTAAGAATATTATTTATTGCTGAATACTCGTACAATCTCACAAATTTGTAAATTTATTTGACCTTCGTTATTCATTTACTTATTAATTTCTAAACTTGTATACTTCTCGATTAATTACGGATGAAGAGTTCATTGACACACTAATAAAATCAGCTGATTTTGTCAGAATATGTTTACATTTTGATTGTTTGATTTACTTGTAACAGTCATGTTTTATATTGGTCATGTGAATATTAGGTCTTTAGTGACACATTTTGATGAATTCAAAGATTTCATTTTAAGACACAATTTTGATGTTTATGCTGTTAGTGAAACATGGTTGAATGCAAATTCCAATAGTAATAGTTTTCATATTCATGGATATGATCTCTTTCGAAACGACAGACTGGAAGGGCGCGGTGGCGGGATTGGATTTTTTATTAAAAATTATATTACTCGTAACTTAGTTATTCTAAATGACATCAGCGTCAATAGTGTTCATTTAGAGCAATATTGGATTAAATTTACACTTGATAAAATTAAAATTATAATTGGTGTGATATATCGTCCACCTTGTGGTTCCTGCGTTGAGTTCATTGACTCTTTGGAATCATCAATCTCATCAATTTTTTCTGAAGCAGATCATATAGTTTGTATTGGAGATATTAATATCAATTTGATCTCTCTGAATAATAATTCTGTTCATCTTTTTTCTACTCTGCTTGATGAATTCGATCTGACGCAGATTGTTTCTGAACCCACGCGTGTAACACCACATTCTGAGACATTGATAGACGTAATTATTACGTCCTGTAGTGAGATTTGTTCTGATGTCTGTGTGACTGAGATGCATCAGGTTACTGACCATAAGTCTATCTCTTGTAAACTGAACATATCTTGTCTCAGAGATATCGTGAACCAGAATTTAGACATTACAGAGATCTTAGAAATGTTGATTCTAATGGCCTTCGTAATCAGCTCTTATCTTATGATTGGCACAACTTCTTTACTTGTGAAGATGTTAATGAAAAGTTATATATTCTTAATGATATTATCCTATCACTTTTTGATGAATATGCACCTCTTAAAACAATTAAAACCCGTTACACCTCATCACCATGGATTACTGATGTCATTAAGATAATGATTAAATTTAGAAACAATGCATACTCTCGATACAAACGTACTAAATCTATAACACATTGGAACTATTATAAAACATTAAGAAATCTAACTACTGATGCGATTAGAAGAGAAAAGAAAGCCTACTTCGAATTTAAATTAAAAAGTTACAAGGGTAATAATGTTTGGAAGGCTATCAGACAGTTTAAACCTGAAAATAAGATACCGAATAATTTGTGTAATGTTAATATGTTGAATTCACACTTTGTCAACTCTATTCCATCGTCTCAACCAGATGAGGATTTGTTACAATTTTACCAGTCGCAAAGACTGCTTAATAACAATATCTATTTTTCATTCTCTCTTATCTCAGAACATGAGGTTTCAAAAATTTTCCTTTCATTACAGTCAAACTCAACTGGAGCTGATAATATAAATCTTAACATGCTTAGAATAATATTCCCTGATATTGTTTCGCAACTAACTCACATTGTAAATGAATGCCTTCTTCGAAACACAGTTCCCGATATCTGGAAGCAAGCGGTGGTCAAGCCTATTGCCAAATGCAAACAACCGTCATCTTACAATGATTTAAGGCCAATCAGTATACTTCCAACAGCTTCTAAAATACTTGAGAAAGTCTTTCATTTTCAGATTGTAAAATATCTAAATAATTTCAATACATTACCTAGCAGTCAGGGTTTAGACGGGGATATAGTACGACAACTGCTCTGCAACATATTATTGACGATATTGTGATGAACATTGATAATAAACGTATGGTACTTTTAGCACTGCTCGATTTTAGTAAAGCATTTGATACCCTCAACCATGAACTTCTCTTAGCTAAATTGCATTACATAGGCTTTGACACTGACAGTATAGAATTAATTCGTAGTTATCTCTCTAATCGTAGTCAGTTGGTTAAGGTAAATAACATCACATCTGATCATGTTTCTGTGTCTAAAGGCGTCCCTCAAGGCTCTATTCTTGGACCGCTTCTGTTCTCAATATACGTTTTTGATTTATGCAAATGCATAAAATTTAGTTATGTTCACATGTACGCTGACGATACACAAATTTATCTCTCATTTAATCCAAATGATGCGTTAAATGCAGTTGAAAACATGAATAAAGACCTAGAAGCATTATCTAAATTTAGTTCTGATCACTGTCTACACCTAAATGAATCAAAATCCATGGTGATGTTACTAGGCAACGAAAATAGCAGACAATAACTATTACGAGGTAATCTAATTAATATCGTGATAAATAATATTGGAATCAACATCTCTAACACCTGTAAAAACTTAGGTCTCATACTTGATCACAAACTTAGATTTCGTGAATATGTGTCTCTTTTGATTAAAAAAGCTTATTTAGCTTTAAAAAATCTGTATATGAACAGGTTCATTCTGTCCAGAGAAAATAGAATGATATTATCCAGCAGTCTTGTTCTTTCAATATTTAATTACTGTGATATCATTTATGGACCACTCATCACTTCACATGATATAAACAGAATACAAAAAGTGCAAAATTGCTGTATAAGATTCATTTTCGGTCTGAACAGACGTGAGCATACAACACCTTATTTAAATAAATTGGGTTGGCTAAATATGAAAGAAACCCGAATGCTACATATTGCATGCTCAGCACATCGTTTAATTCAGAATAAATCACCAAAATACCTATTTACCAAACTATCAATTCGAACTCAACATCACCAATGCAATCTCAGAAATAATATGAAATACCATGTTCCCAAACACAATACTGCTCTATTTAAACGCACTTTCAGTCACATATTTCCAACTGTATTGAATCAAATCCCTCCCTCAATTTTAAAACTCAAGTCTGGCGCTTTCTCTAATAATTACAAAAAAATATTACTGAGTGGGAATTAAGTGTCACTATGAAATCTTTAATTTATCTACGTATTAAATTTTATTTATATATTTGTTGTGCTACATTGTTTTAAAATGTTATATTGTGGTATATATGATATTATTTTTCTAATTTTTTTTTTATGAAACTTGTTCACCATTGTATTTGAATTTTGTTAATATTGGCTTATGCCATACCTTTTATTTTGTAATTGAAATTGTATTGAAAAGGTTAATTGGAAGAACAGCTTATGCAGAATATTTGCCAAATAAAAGCATTTATTATTATTATTATTATGATTAATTGAAATACATACTAGAATGGAAGAAAGAACTAACCTGGCATGAAGTTGCACGACACTCGAAAACCGTAAAATCGTACTGGGCGCAGTGGGACTCCATTGATATAGAAGATGGACTACTAAAACGTATTCAGGAAGGTCTTGAGGCTACAGAGCAAATGTTCCTGTTCCAACAGGACAGACTCCGGCTAGAATCGTCTTTGGTCATGTACTGCGATTACCCTGCGACTTGAAGTTCGGCAGCAAACCAGGTGAAATTTTGGCTGGCGAAGATTTCGTCACCGAACTACGAAAGAAGATGAACGACATCCATGAGCAAGTACGCTCCAACATCCAGAGCGCTAGTGACAGGATGAAAGACCTATATGATGTCAAAGCTGAGAATGGTGGATATCAAGCCGGGGATCTGGTTTGGCTATACAACCCACATCGTCGCCGTGGAATGTCCCCAAAACTACAGAACGTCTGGGAAGGTTCCTACGAGGTACTGAAGCGAATAAATGACGTCATATATCGAATCCGGACAAAGACTAGCGGAAAACCAAGAGTGTTTCATTTCAATCGATGGCTCCTTTCGCCGGTGACAACAATGATGGCAACGCAAATGTTATCCGAGCTCGACGAATTAATGTACAAGACCCGGAAACCACCTTTGACGAGTTCATGGCCTCCTTTTCTACGGGTCATAAAGTACGAAATGGTGTGACCAAGGAACACCAGGGTGACCTATTCAAAGTGCCTACAGAATACTCATTGGCGCATTGTGTGGCCAAAGATCTACAGTTGTCTCGAGGAATTGCCGTGGTTTTTAAGATGACGTTCGGCCAACTGGAAGAACTACGGCAACAACATCCATGTGTCGGCACAGTGCTACAGATAGCCGACAGACAATCGAGGCGAAACAGAAGTATTTTTTACCTGGTCACTAAACATCTGTCCCACGAGAAACCAATCGCGCCGTCTGAGACGCCCTATGTGGTCTATGAGGTGTGCTGCTTGCGCAGAAAAGTTTCGGGACGAAACATCCTTAAGGAGGGGGCAGTGTAGCGAGTACGGCCCTGTTCCGTCTGGAACAGTCGACGCGTCATAGTCTACGGCGCGTTCCCTACTGTCTCATACGCAAAGACAAGTCCTAACCTGTTCGCTCTGCGTCATGTGTTCCAGACGCTCTCGTATATTCTAGAATATCTTGTTCCAGTATATAAGGAAGAGTTTCGGCCGGCAACATTCATTCAGTATTTGAAGTGTGAACAGTGCATGTCGTTGCTGAATACTTTGTTGTGAATATAAATACGTGTTGTATATAAATATGTTTTAGTAGTTGTATTATATTATTTTCGTTTTAAATAAATATTGTACTTATTATTGTAACTTCACCGAACCCGAAATTGTAATAAACGTTACAATATCGAACTAAAACGTACTTGCGGAACATAAATGGAGAGAACAGGTTAAATGGTTTAGTAAATTTAAATATTCATAGGGAAATACATATAGTATGAGAGTAAATGTATATACACTGGTCTAATCCTAGATAATAGAAATATTTTTTTTAATCAAGAGCATTCGTTGCAATTTGAAAGGTTCTGAGTTCATATCGGCGAATGCTCATGATTTTTCGGAAGTAAATATAATTCAAATGATATTATTTTAAATTTGCAAAGGACGGGAAAAAGAAGAATATATTTTGTTTTACAATTTATAGTAAAGAAAGTAGGTAAATTATTGTAAGGTTTGTTTAAAATTCACTAGGATATGTTAAGCGAACAGATCAACTAGGGGAATAAAAATACACTCACAATTTTTTAGGAAAATTATAGGAAATGATCTTCATGGTTTTGTCAAATTCATCGATCCCTAGGAGTGTAACCATTTGTGTGTTTAATCGATCAACAGATCGATACAAGATTAAAATAATTTAAAACTCGATAGTAAATTCACTACGAATTGATTCCAGTAATAATAGATATTTACATACCAAATGCAGGAACGATTGGTTCCCGGATGAATGAGCCATAGAACGAATCCGGGAACTTAGTTCACGCAATAGGTTTGTACAATATTTTTTGTACGAAAAGTGTAAAACTATATAATCATCATGTGCAAGTACTTCAACAGCAACTGCTGCTGCTGATATAAATGTTCATGTGCCGTCAGCTTTACAATCCATTCAAAGAAACGAAGTTGTGCCAGGAGTTAGTATTTCAAATTACCAAAGTTGTACTATAAATATAAACATTCATAATAACATTCCACAAAATAATAATTAACATAAACAATAATATACCATATACAAATAACACTGCTTTGTAACCATTTTATAACTAATTTCACAGTAATGTCAAATTTCAATTGATTTAATTTTAATGTAATGAAACTAAAGAGTGTTATATTATTTACTAATTTCATTTATAGTATACAGTAAATTTAATCAACTTGTTTAATTTCATATCTATGTTGTTACAATTTACCTTACGTTTGTAGGTTATGTGTTTCCACTGCTGTCAAGTGCTGTTATTTCGTTGCCAACATTGCACTAAATTTATCATTTTAAAGTTAAATTTCATTGAGAATTCACCACACGTCACTGTCAACCAATTTGTTTGAAAATGAACCAATGAAATGTACATTTCGTCGGAAATTCATCACTAGTGAAATTGATATCGGAAATACCACTGTTAATAATATCCTTGGTTACGAATAAAATAAATGATATTGTCAATATTTTCATAAACGTCAAATCTACATTTGTTCAGTATACATTTAATATTCAAAATTTTCATCACTGTAATACCTAATTAATAATGTGCAAATAAATACCTAACTATTCTTGTTAATTAACTCTTGTTTGGTAAATTCTCAAGCCGAATACAACTCGTAGGATGAAAATTGACAGATAATATTTTGACATAAATATACATTCGTTGTTACGGAAATAGGAAACACAACTCGTGCGTCGCACTCGTTATGTTTCCATTTCCATAACAACTCATAATTTATGTCAAAATATTTTCAGCAATTTTCATACTACTTGTTATATTATATATGAATATTCCATCATTTTCTTTTATTATTATTACGCAAAAGGGTGTTTGAGATACTATACTTTTTTATTATTAATATAGTTTTTTAATTAGTGCTTTAGAAATTGGAGTGTTTTTTCCAAAATTTCCCAAACGAGTGCGGGAAATTGACGTTTCGGTTGTTACGCAGGCGACGCGAAATAACACATTTTGATGTATGAGTACAAAAATGATAATTTTATTATAAATATAGTTTTTTAATAAATGCTTTAGAAATTGGAGTGTTTTCCAAAATTTCCCGAACGAGTGCGGGAAATTGACGTTTCTGTCGTTGCGTAGGCGACGCGAAAAAAAAACATTTTAATGTATGAGTACAAAAAATATTTTTAAATATCTTCTATTATTAAAATTGTACGTTACTATATATTTTCAAAGTTGTATAAACCCAAAGAAAAATTTAAATAATACAAATTATTACAAAAATATATTTTACAACTCAAAATTAAATCATGCATTTAAAGATTCAAATTATCTCAGTGGCTCCGTTTAGAATAATATCTTTGGGAGGGGTGATTTGACGGCTGAAAAGTGCATTTCATGTGTATAAATACATCACTTATCCAGATCTGCTAGGGTACAGTGCCATATATTTATTTATTTAATTTGATTGTAGTCAGATATGCATTAGAAGGTAAGTTTATGCTCCACGTTTTCCTTATCAGTGATTCTCAAACATTTTGTTTGTACCTATATATATGTATATATATATATATATATATATATATATATATATATATATATATATATATATATATATATATATATATATATTTATATATATATATGTATATATTTATATATTTATATATTTATATATTTATATATATATATATATATATATATATATATATATATATATATATATATATATATATATATATATATATATATATATATATTTGCGAGTTAATAATTACATACAATATTGCTGTATATAATACATAGTACATCATGTTCGACGTTTCTCGCAACCCCCTTGCCAATGTTTCCTATCTCTCCAATCTTCCTCTTCTAGATTTCTTATTTCCATAGCGTCTCGTACTCCCTCAATCCACGTTCGCTTTGGCCTTCCTCTTTTCTTTCGCTGTGGTGGTCTCCACATGAGTATTTTCCGGGGCCATCTTTCTTCTTCCATTCTCTGCACATGGCCATACCATATTAGCCTTTTCTTCTCTATGCTATCGATAATTGTCTCATCTATACCCATCCTATGACGTGATTGTACAAAGTATAGCTACATACGGAAGCGAAACGTGGGAAATTACAAAAAAGAACGAGGATACAATAAAAGCGACAGAGATGATGTATTGGAGACGTAGCTGTGGCCTAACTAAACTGGACCGAATCCCAAATACTGAAATAAAAAGACGGATGGGTATAGATGTACCTATATATTTCATATAGAATTCGCAACACTTCCCAAATTTGTTGCATGTTATATTACAAAATACTTATGTTAAAATATTTGTATACATATATTCATATTGAAAATATTATCATGCACACAAATGAATCACTCGAATGTGTATTCAAATGGTGTAACTTTAATGAACTGATCTGTAATCCTTAAAAAATCTGCTATAATCAATATCTCATCTAAGCGTAAAATTCTGAACAAATATCCTCTTGTTAAATGGAATGGTAAATCTGTACCTTTTGTTGAAAGTACAAAAGTATGTGGAATTCATATTGATAAAAATCTAGATTACCAGTTAAAAGACTCCAATTTTTAGACTGGAACACTTTGCGCAGTTTTTATTACGCTGGGATTAACTCTATACTCATATATGGAATTTTTCTTTGGGAAAACTTGTAATGCTGAAAGAGTTTTCAAAATTAATAATCGAATCATAAGATGTATGGCCAATGTAAACAACACTACTTCCTGTAAATCTTACTTTAAAAAAATTAAAATACTACCTCTTTCAAGTTTATATGTTTACCATATTTGTATATATGTTTATAAAAACAAGAATTACTTTGTAAGACACAACGATAATCACAGATATGTAACACGAGGAAATAATAATTTTCAGATACCTATGCATAGATTAGCTTTGTATGAAAATAGTGTACCTTATGCTGGAGCATTAATTTTTAATAACTTGCCAGAAGACATTAAAATATTTGTATCTATTAATGTCTTCAAGAATAAATTATTTAAATTCTTATATCCATAATGTTACTACACTCTCACCGAATTTTTAGAAGATTCAATGTAATATTTTGTAACTTATTGTTTTCTTTTTTGGACTTTTTCTATTTCATGTATTTTGATCTCCTGAAATAAAATATATATTATTATTATTATAATTACGTATATGCTTTCTAGTTAGTAATTTTTATTTCGATTAGCGAAATAATATACAAAATAATTTTTATAGGAATATGAAAAAACAAAACTTTAAAAGAATAACGTCGCTTTAAATTATTCTATTTTAATTGTTGTCAGTTTATTTCTTAGGTATCCTTGAAAACCATACAAGAAAAAAACTTTTATTGATAAAATCTACGTATTATTTTTTTGAATAGACATATTTTTTATTGTTGTTATGATAAAAAAGGATTAGATTAAATAAACGATTTACTGTCATTGTATAAAATGTGTTTCATTAAACCACGCTTTAAAAATTCCAATACGATTTTGTAAACTAATTAAATGAAGACAATAATTCGTTAATAATAATAAATATTTCTGTACACTTCTGATATGAAGCCAAGCTTTATAAGAGGAAATACTGGAGTACCAAATAGCCCGTTAATTGCTTGTATAAATTTCATTGAAGTAAATAAATAGATGGCATTCAACTTAAACTGTTTGGGAACTTCTACTTACGTAAACCAGTTGTAGCAATCATACGATTCCGAATCAACGAATTTGCGTCACATACTTGATAAGATAAGTGCATTTCATAAATGAGTTTAGTTTTTCGTTAATCGTCGATAGCTTCGTATCACAGTGCAGTTGCTACAAGGGATTGTGTAACAAAATTAAACATGTCAGAAAAAGACGCTGGGCCGCTTAAACCAGGCAGTGGAAAAGAAGTAAGGTAGGCTTAAATTCAAACTAATCAAAATAATTTTATCTAGTATTATCATTATCGCATTATTTTTACATGTAATCTAGGTTCGGCAATTTATTGTAAATCCTTTGGCCATTGAGCTCAATGATTTTGTCATTTTGATATTTGTTTTTGGTAATGTCCGATATTGATAATCAACGCACGGGTAACAAACACGTACAAACCAGATGCAGTTGTCAATGTCATATACTTTATGTGAAATAATCACGTTTCTATATCTTCAGTCATTCCTAGACAATACTGCGAGTATATAAATAGAATAAGTATATGAATTTGACTGTGATTTAAATTTTACAAATTAGAATTTTTTTTTTATTACATAAAATAATAATAATAGATTCAATATGAAATGTATTAGAAATTAGTATTATCTCATGTAATTTGTAGTTGATGAAATTAATATATTCCTTTTTTAAAGTAACGACGATTGTAATTTAATTAAAAATAGGACTATAATTAAAAAGTAATAATTAAATTTTTTTGTAATTTTTTCATATATGAAATCTACATACAATCGAAAAGGAATACAAAATATATGTATTTATAAAAAAAATAATAGTTTACGCTTGATAATTCAACCATGTAACCTGTGTTAAAAGGAGATTAGATGACATATTAATTTAAAAAGATAATAATAAAACGCTAAACAGCGCTGATCGCAAAAACGTTGACCGATGTTAAAGAACGTTGAAACCCGCTGACCTATGTTAAATATACGCTGATACTATAAAATAAAAATAAATATATCATCACGCCTTTTACCCCTTATAGGGTATGGCAGTCTGCCGGAGCAGATATCGGTAAGTGATATATATTTTCGCGTGAGTGCAGTAACCAGTCGTCATATCACGGCCTCCAAAGGTGTTAATGGAGGGGGACCACAGGGGTAGTTTTAACATGGTGAAAATTGTTTGTCGTCTGTGGGAATCTAACCCGGATTCCCAAATCTATAGGCCGACTCGATACCATTGAGCCACCTACCCCGTTAAATATCAAATAGAGCCCCCGGCATCACGACGCCGATCGACATGAATATATCCTGAAACCCGCTAATTCATGGTAAATATTCGCTGACTAATACTAAATAATATCAAATAGAACCATACAAGTAATATTTAATGTATTTTATCCCGACATCGCGACGCCGATCGACGCTGACCGACATTTGTACACGCTATGATAAATATCCATTGACTAATACTAAATAATATCAAATATAGCCTACAAGTGACATTCAGTATATTTTATTCCGACATCGCGACGCCGACCGACGTTGGCCGATATTAATACACGCTGAAACCCGCTGACCTATGGTAAATATCCACTGACTAATAATAAATAATATCAAATATAGCCATACAAGCAATATATAGTATATTATATCCTAGCATCGCGACGCGGACCGATACTGACCGACATTAATACAGGCTGAAATCCGCTGATCCATGATAAATATCCGTTGATTAATACTAATTAATATTAAATAGAGCCATACAAGTAATATTTAGTATATTTTTTTACGATATCGAGACGCAGACCGACGCTGATCCGTGGTTAATACCCACTGATTTTTACAAGTACTATTATGGTGATGCTCGTTTCAGTAATTTAGGTGATGATGTCTGTCTTATTAACTTTATATATGTTTTATATATTTTTAAATGTAAAATGGACTTTGAGATAAATCTCATAAAAACAGGTTTGTTAAAGGCCATTTGATTTATATCTCTAATTAAAAAACTGAGGCCATATGCCATGATAAATTTGCATTACATTTCATGGTAATGGTTATGTGTAGTTATTAGTAGATACAGAATCCCACTTCAGATATTTTTTAGAAATAGCCACGGTACTGAAACAAAATTACAAATAATTAAGACACAGTAACGAGAACAAAGTTTATCTATTGTGATTTTTGTTCAATTATAGATATTTTTGAAAGTGGATAACAATTTTTTCATGACAACTAGAATATTATAAAATTGTTTGTAATTTTGTTTCAATTTTAGGAATAATCCTATAAATAATCAGGGGTAAAACTACATCGAATCGATGTTGACATCTAACGGATGTGTACCATATCAATGTCGGTCCAATAGAGTTCCACCCCTATTTAAAAAAAAACTTTAAACCTGTTTTTTTCAATTATTAAATGTCAAAACTAAAATCTGATTGATAAAATATATACAAAATTAAATTCTTTACAACAATTATTTAAGGAATTTTTGTCTAAAATAATCTGGAAATTTTTTCGCAAGTCTATGCAAGTCCATTACACAAAACGTACATGCAGTTAATTAAACGGATGTCACCATTTATTTTATTCTAACTAGCATCACCACTGTAGTACTCAGCGGGAATAAATAATACTATTAGCCAGTACATATTTACCGTAGGTTAGCAGGTTTCAGCGTTAATGTCGATCAGCGTCGGTCGGCGTCGAGGTGCGAGGAGGCTTTATTTGATATTATTTAGTATTGGTCTGCGGATGTTTACCATCGGTCAGCAGATATCAACATAAATCTATGTTTGTCAGCGTCGATCGTCGTATAAAAATATATTAAATATTACTTGTATGGCTCCATTGGCTCTATTTGATATTTAGTATTAGTCTCTGGATATTAACAATGGCTCAGCGGATTTCACCGTTCTTAAACGTTGATCAGCGTATTTGCGATCAGCGCTGATCAGCGTTTTATTTTTAATCTGATTTTGTAGATTTCGATCATAAATAAATTATTTCTTTTAGGAATATTTGAGGGGTCTAGTTTCAAAGTGTACACTCTCCACTTTTAGTGTTGTCAAGTTAATTTAAAAAAAATGCTTTTACTATGAAAATATATATTTTATCGTTTTAAAAAAGAATGTAGAGATTGTTCACTTTGAAACTAGACTCCTTCATTTAAAGATAAATAGTTAGAACATAATCCTAATTTTCAATATCATAAATAAGTTTTATTAAAATTTTGTATAATATTTACATTATGTTGTCAATAAATTTACGTGAAAAATGTTAAATAATATCAATTTAAATTGAGAAAAGGTACCATTTACATTCTCAAACATAGTGTAGTAACAGCTGTACTAGTGATAATGATAAACTAAATAGTGATAATGCAGTTGCGTTGGGGAGGTAGGCAGGAGAACTAAAAATATTACTCATTTACTATATACGAAACTTTCCTTTTAAAAATAAGCAAGCTTTTATCTACGAGTTAATATATTTTAATATTTGTTTCTTTTAGAAAATTAAATAATAACCATCAAACAATTATATATAAAGCTAGGATATCTGTTTATTTATAACTACAAGGTTAACTTCCACTATAATTACTATTCAACATTTTTATTGTAGCATATGACTATTATCATCAAAGCGATAAATAAGTAAACACTTCAATACTTAACAAATATCGAATATAACTTATAATTAATAATAAAACATTAATAACCAATTATTATTTTTTGCCACATCCACAGTACAGATAGAAGATATATTTATGAATAACTAAATTATGTATTGTTTAAAAAATTATATAAGCTCAGAGCCCGCTACTGCATTTTCACATCCCGAGATAATTAAAACTCTGTTTTCTGAATTTTAATAACTTGTGAAAATTTTAAATGTTTATGATATAATGAAATGTATTTTATGGAAAATAACAACAGTAAAAAGAAGACATGAAAAATATAACTATTCGTTGCGACTGAATAGCAGGGATGTGCGTGTAGTCTACTGCAAGTAATCTACGCCATTCTCTACGTGTAAACAATCATGTAGTGTACGTCTTAATTTTTCATGTAAATAATGTAGACTATGTAGACAATGAAAACACCTGTGTTCACTTAAGTCAGATTAGAAATTTTATGTCTAGAACTAGGGAATTTTAAAAGTTATTATTCTAGGGATTACATGAAAAAAAAATTAGTTGTGCAGGGCAAAACGTTCAACATTTGTCAACTGGTTACTGTCAAAAATAGCGCCAAAGAAAACTGTCTGGTGAGATGGCGCGTTGATCGATTTTAAAAATATGACAGTTCGCCCAAGACCCATGACTGACATTCGTCTAGTAATGTACCAGCACTTGCTTTATTAGTTTTATTATATAAAAGACCGATAATGACCCGAGCTCACGAATACGAATAAATGTAATAGTTACAAAGGAATGAATAAATTTAGGTTATGTTGAATTTTACAACTGTCAGATGCATTATCTACATTGTTTACATTGTCTACGTCGCTAGAATTGTCGACGTATTGTCTACGTGTAGATGTAGACAATTAAAGATTACACGTAGATGCACATCTCTGCTGAATAGACCTGTACGCCGATGAAGTTTAAAACGACGGCAACAAATTATACACATAATAGCGGTTCTTTTTCTTTTTTGTAAAAGTGTTGATGGTTCTGAAAAGGACCGTTGTTTTTGTTATTATCAATAACATTAAATGTTTTTATTGTATTTTAAATTTAATATAGAATTATCTCAAATTAAGTGCTCAAATATATCTCCAACTGTAGCGCGAATGGAACAATGACCCATATTCTCTTTGATTATTAATATCTCTTTGAATTGTGTGTATTGAAGGTCAGAAAAGTTTAGTTTAAACTTGGAATGTTATGGTGCGGCCAAATAATACTGATTAAATCACGTATTCTTCGAAAACTTTCACCAGAATAATTTCACTTAATAATTTGTAACTTTTCTTCATGTGAATAGTTATCCATTTTCAATAATGATATAACAACAATCACCTGTATTGTCACTAAAATAAATCACAAATCCATTTCAAACTAAACTTTTCTGACAGTTAAAACGTCATACATTTATTTATCATTTTGTCTCAATTCCATGGCTATCACTATAAAGTAGAAATTCTTTTAAAATATTAATGTGATTATTTCGCTTACCGAACGTGCAAAATAAAATAAAATATACATATATATATATATACAGGGTGTTAAAAAAGTTCCGGGACGATGAAATATCTCGAGAAATACACATCGAATCAAGAAACAAAAAAACACATGTTTCATATTTTGTAAAAACCTATCTAAGCACACTAAACACAAACCCCAACTCCCACCCTCAGAAGGTGGGGCGGGAGGCAACTTTGAAACCTTAAATGAGAACCCCCATTTTTTACTGCAGATTCGTATTCTGCGAAAAAAAAAGAGTTAATTTTATCTGAAACTTTTTTCCAATTCGGAATAGATGGCGCTCTAATCGCAAAAACAAGTTTTTACATTAATCTGAAAGAAAAGTAAAAAACGGTCTAATATACATTGAATCAACATAATCACAAGTAGCCACAAGCCTTTCACCAATTAAATGCTTGAAATAAATTTGCAAAACCATTTTATAAAATAAACGTTATTTTATTCTTTTATTGTTTTTTGGGGTGACTTCTAGCGCCATCTATTCCGAATTGGAAACAGTTTCAGATAAAATTAACTTATTTTTTTCGCAGAATATGAATCTGCAATAAAAAATGGGGGTACCCATTTAAGGTTTCAAAGTTACCCCCCGCCTCAGCCCCTGGGGGTGGGAGTTGGGGTTTGTGTTTGGTGTGCTTAGATAGGTTTTTGCAAAATATGAAACACGTGTTTTTTTGTTTCTTGATTCGATATGTATTTCTCGAGATATTTAATCGTCCCGGAATTTTTTTAACACCCTGTATATACAAGATGTTCCATTTTAAGTAGCGTTTGGAAATATTTCGAAAACTACGCATCGGATCAAAAATATAAAAAATACGTATCAAATATTTTTGAAGGGGCTATCCACTGACACCAAAGTCGATCCCCCAATCTCACCCCCTGGGGGTGCGGAGGGGGGTAACATTAAATCTTAAATAGGAACCCCCATTTTTTATTACAGATTCAGATTCTACGATTTAAATTAGGAAGGTTTTGTTAGAAACTTTTTTTTCGATTCGCGATGCGAGATGGCGCTGTAATCGCAAAAAAATCGACTTATCGTACTTTTCGAGAAATTACACTGGCAAGTGGAAAATAAAAAGAATGTGTACCTTAATTTGACAAATGACAACCAATGGTGCTACATTTAAAGCCCTCTCGCCCTGAGGGTGGGGATGGTTGTGGGGGCGTAAAATTTATCTTTCAAAAGAGAACTTTCATTGCAGATTCAGATTCTGTCGCCTCTCATCTACGGGGTGCTTGATTTAGCTGAGTCCCCTCTCCTCTCACCAACGAAAACTTAAAATAGAATTTCAAAATCCAGGAGATTTATAATTTAGACAAACGTTATCGAATCTTTTTACTAAACATTGCCCCGCACTCCCTCTCATGGGAGTAGGACAAGGGACAGTATTGAAATTTGTTGGGGAAGTTACATAATTTTTTTTGCAATTACAGCACCATCTATCGCGAATCGAAAAAAAAGTTTCGAACAAAACCTCCCTAATTTTAAACGTAGAATCCGAATCTGTAATAAAAAATGGGGGTTCCTATTTAATATTTTAATGTTAACCCCCACCGCATCCCCAGGGAGTGGGATTGGGGGATCGACTTTATTGTCAGTGGATAGCCCCTTCAAAAATATTTGATACGTATTTTTTACATTTTTGATCCGATGAGTGGGTTTCGAAATATTTCCAAACGCAACTTGAAATGGACCACCTTGTATATATACATATATATATATATATATATATATATATATATATATATATATATATATATATATATATATATATACAGGGTGTTAATTAAAAATCTGGCCATAGGCGTTTAACATGGGAAATCAGTTTTTCCTTGCGCGTTGCTTCCCAATTGATTTTAGATAAAAATGCTTCAAATAAAAGTTGTAAAGCTTAAAATTCTGCATGTAAACCATTAATCAGATTTTATTTGTGGCATTTCATAACCGAGAAAATAAATTTTAAAGATTTTTGAAAATTGCCTATTTGTAGCGATAGCTATTGAACTCAAACAAAATTACAAGCAATTGTATGACATTGTAACTGTCAAAAAGAGTGTGTTTTGTGATTTTCGTTTAATAGAAGTTAAATATGCAGACACTTAAATTGAATTATGGCCAGTTATACAGCCAAAAATTAAAATTTAGTGTAAATAAATAAGGGCAAATCGAATGTTTACAAAGAATTATAATTTAAATTTTTATGCCCAACTCAATTGATGTACCTACGTATAAAACAAATCTGTTTCCTAAATACATTGTTTTAATTTTTTCAACACATACAAAATAAAACAGAAATGAAGACAAGAATAATGTATTTATTTAATAAACAGAAAACAAGGATGCATATAATTTTATATTAAATGTTCGAATAACCCTCCATTTTTCGCTAAACAGTACCCAAGTCTATTATAAAAGCCGTCTCTAACATTATGCAGCTGTCTGGCATTTATTTTTCTACATTCATTGGAAATTGCATCTTTAAGTTGTTCAATATTTTCAAATCTTTCTCTGTTTACAACATTTTTCAAGTGTCCCCACAAAAAAAAGTCGCACGGTGTTAAATCGGGTGACCGTGCAGGCCAATTAATTGTTCCTCCTCTGCCAATCCAACTGTTCGGGAATGTATCATTTAAATACTATCGTACTGCATGAGCATTATGTGCAGGACATCCATCATGTTGAAACCACACATTTTCCAAATTTAAAGTAGCAATCTCTGGTCCCACCTTCTCGATAAGAAGTTTTAAGTATTTGTCAGAATTGATTTTTTCAATAAAAAAACGGTCCAATTATATGGCTACCAAGTATACCAGCCCACACATTTACCCTTTGTATGTACTGACAATTAGTTACTAAGATGTTGTGCGGATTATGCTGTGACCAATACCGACAATTATGTAGATTTGGCTTTTTGTTTAAAGTAAACGTACATTCGTCCGTAAAACAAATTTATTTTATAAAATTTCTATTCTCATTTGCCTTTTCCATAATAATTTCGCAAAAGTTGGCACGATTTTCGTAATCATTTGGAAGAAGTTCCTGATGGCAGTGGAATTTGTATGGATAGTATTTATATTTCTTAAAAATATTGTATACTGATACATGGCTAATTCCGACTTCGGTAGCGATTTCCCTTAAACTAAGGGTAGGGTTTGCTTCAATTATGGCCAAGACATTTTCTTCATTATTATTAGACACATGATTAATTTCTTAATTCTTAAAATTGAATGTTCCAGTCTTTTCAAATTTTTTAATAAAAGTTTCTATTGTGGTTTTACTTGGAATTCGTCGATGTGTCCAGACTACACTTATTAAATCACGTATTTTTCTGTAGCTTTGTCCAGAGTAGCACCATTTTATGATCTGAAGCTTTTCTTCATGAGAAAACCGTTCCATACTTTCAAAAATATTTGTTTTTAAACGAAAATCACAAAACACAAACTTTTTTTTGACAGTTACAATGTCATACAATTGCTTGTAATTTTGTTTGAGTTCCATGGCTATCGCTACAAATAAGCAATTTTCAAAAATCTTTAAAATTTTTTTTCGGTTATGAAATGCCACAAATTAAATCTGATTAGTGGTATACATGCAGAATTTTAAGCTTGACAACTTTTATTTGAAGCATTTTTGTCTAAAATCAATTGGGAAGCAACGCGCAAGGAAAAACTGATTTCCCATGTTAAACGCCTATGGCCAGATTTTTAATTAACATCCTTGAAATTTTTAGAGGGTCCAATACTCGCTGAAATACGGACGGGCTATGTTTTGCTCCGAGCTTTTTAAGCACTATAGGGCTCTAACAATATGTGTTTTATTACCGAATTTTTTTTAGCCAAATTATTTAAAATTACTCGCCTATCATTTCTGACATTTTTTATTCTTTTTTACATTGGTTTTACTGTATATTATAACCGTGGACAAACAATTGAGCATAAGTCGATTAGTACTTCGAAGGGAACATAAAACTACTATACATGTATTTATTAAGCAGAAGAGGCACGTCATCAAAACCTTACAAAACGAAAAAAAACTTGTAGTATTGCCCGAGTGATGTTTATGATTAGAAAAGAGAAAAAATAAATGCTTTTTTTGCATACTATAAGAAAAATGCATTTTAATTAAATTTACAATTATTAAAAAATTGAACGTAATGTTTTTAATGAAATTTTAATTATTTAAAATAATTGTAGTTAATTTTTTCACCACACGTTGGTACTACTGGAACTGTAAACCGCGTGATTACATCTGTCATCTGCTTTTGTCCGTTCCGTGTGATCAACACTAGTTTACTTTAATCGTTGTTTTTGCTTCAAATTTCATTACTGTTGCCTTGTTGCGTATCAAATCTGTATTTTTCAATACAAACAGTAACTGTTGTTCGAGTTGTGCTTCGTTGGTTTAGTTATTTATTTCATAATAATCTGTGGTTAACCGTCACTTCATTCCTTTGAGTGTTCAATTGTGATTTTCGTTTTCACTGTTTTATTTGAGTCTTTTGGTGTATTGTGGTTTTACATAACCTAATAATAATGCCTAAAGCATTATCCAAGCAGTCGCAAATGCTTATTGCAAATGTAATTGCATATTTTGAAAAAGAGCTGGCACATAATGGGCCCCTGCTACCGTTAAATGCTGTTCGGGAGGTATGTTTATAACTTTTACTTGTTGTTATCTAAATTTAAATCAATTATGCATTTATAGAGAGCAGCAGATAGCCTGCAAATATCAAAATCAGTTGTCCATAAAATATCTGGAAAAATTGCAAGAGGCGAACAGCTATCGTCGCCGAAGAAACCCAAGAAGAGAGCAAGACCAGTGACTGAAGTTAATTCATTTATTGAAACTGCAATAAGAAACGTGATTTACGAGATGTACGCAAACAGTAAGTTTATTAATAATGACGTTTTATAATAATAAAAATGATAATAAATATGTTTTCTTTCTAGAATCACACGTGACTGGCAAAACATTGCTTGCAGCATTAAAATCTAGAGACATTTTTCATGGATCACTTTCCAGTATAACCAAGGTATTGCGAAACATTGGATTTTCATGGAAGCAGGACGACAACAGACGGGCCATACATGAGCTGCCACATATTGTGTCGAAAAGAATATTTTTTCTAACAAATTTTATGAGAAATTTTAATGATTCAACGCCACATAAATTTGTCTTCTTAGACGAAACGTGGATTTTTCAAAAAGGATCTGCTCGCCGAAGTTGGCAAGACGTGGACGTAAGAAGCGTGAAACGGAAAACAACGTCTGAAGGAAAAAGGTTAGTTAATCAATGCAACTGGTCTATTATTCGATCAAAGTATTAAAACTTTTTTTAATATTCATAGGTACATCATTCTTCATGCTGGAACGGAGGACGGTTGGGTTCCTAATGCATCATTAATTTTTACTTCTAAGACAAAGACTGATGATTACCATGGGGAAATGAACCATGACAATTTTATAAAATGGTTCAAGGAACAACTCATTCCGAATTTGGAGGGACCATCCATTATAATTATGGACAATGCGTCCTATCACAGTAAGATAGAAGAAAAAAATCCACGTGAAAATTGGACTAAGCCCAACATAAAAAATTGGCTTACAGAACATAACATTGATTCTAGTCAATGTATGTTTAAAATGGAACTACTTGATCTAGCAGCAGAGTAAGTTGAATTTATATTTCTCTTAACAAATGTTGAACAGAAAAATAACATTTCTTATATGTATTGTAGACATAAAATTGAAGAGAAACATATAGTTGATGAATATGCACTGGAATGTGGTCACCGGGTTCTACGTTTGCCGCCGTACCACTGCATTTTCAATGCCATTTAAAATATCTGGGGCATTTCCAAAACTTATTACAATAAACACATAGGCCGCGATGGTTACGGTGACAGTCAAACTTTGGCTATGTGGGCAGAAGCGCTGAACACCGTAACTCCAACAGTGTGGAAAAATACAGTGGACCACACTGTCCAAGAAATTAAAAAGTGGTACGATCGAGAGGTATTCCTCGATCAGGAGGACATTGCACCGCTGATAATTTCAATAAACGCCGAGGACGACAGCTCCGAAGAAGAAAGCGACGAAGATAGCAGTGACTCGTGACAACGATACTCAAATTTATTTTCACGTTATTATGTTTTTTGTATTTTCAATAAATAATTTTATGCAATATGTAAATATAAGTTTATGTTCTTATTATTTAAAATCCTACTGTGCCCTACTACAAATTTTAAATATCAATTACAATTATCATTTCTAATTTTAAAGTGTTTTAAAAATTTATTATACATTTATGCAACACACATTACATTTAGATTTTTAATTTTTTTTAGTGTACCCTATAAACGTAGCCGCTTTTGACGTCATTATTCTAGTTTTGATGACGTCTCTCTTCTGCTTAATAAATACATGTTATACGTCCATGTCGTTGTTCCTGGATTGTGCCGAACGTAGTTTTTTAATTAAAGTCAACATGTTTATTGTTTTTACTAAGACTATCTCACCAAAAGAGCGGGGGGGGGGGGTTCCGTTTAATCTCCCGAAAAGTACTGTAAATCAAATTAAAAAAAATAATGAGTTGACCTTGTTATAGCGACAACAGCGCCACCTGTGACAAAACCAATATTACAGAAATATGGCTCCCTTCTGTTTGATTATTTTTCATTTAGGTTATATATATATATATATATATATATATATATATATATATATATATATATATATATATATATATATATATATATATATATATATATATATATATATATATATATATATCATGGTCAGTTGCCCAATTTGAAACTTATTTTGTTTGAATGAAGTCAAACATGGATAATACCTTTTGATAGATTTTTGGTGCACACGATAGGAGTGTGGTTGCTTTGCGGTTTTAAGAACATCTACTGCCGATTTGACATTTATCAGTGGACACTTCACATTTTAAATGATTAATTACTGAAATATTAGAAATTTGAAAGTAGTGTTAATCCTTTGCACTCCAGCCTAATAAGCGATAGTAGGAACCAGTAACTGCTAACAAATGCAGATCACACACATTGGAATGCAAACGTAAACACTTTTGATTATCTAAGACTTAAGAGCGCTGAGTGAGATAAACAAGCGTGTCGCAAATGCGGCGACAACGGATTTATTCCTAACATACGACATGTCGCAAATGCGGCGACAACGGAGTGCAAAGTTAAAATATTTTTCGTATATAAGAGGAATGAGGAACTATTATTATTAAAGGGTAAGGCCACTCTAAAATTTTCAAAAAATGCATTTTTAGAGGGTCCAATACTCGCTGAAATACGGACGGGCTATGTTTTGCTCGCCTATCATTTCTACATAAATACATACATAACATCACGCTATATCCCATTAAATGGGGTAGCACGAACCCGTCAACATTCTCATCCTGACACACGATACTCGATTAGACCACATTAACACTTCCTCCATACAAACTCTTTCTTTTCTCACAACCAAAATCCATCATATATATATATATATATATATATATATATATATATATATATATATATATATATATATATATATATATATATATATATATATATATATATATATATATATATATATATATATATATATATATATATATATATATATAGATATATATATATATATATATATATATATATATATATATATATATATATATATATATATATATATATATATATATATATATATATATATATATATATATATACAGGGAGTCCCATTTTAATCTTTCCAGGGGAATTTCTCTCAACGAGTACATCAGACAAAATAATAAAAGTTTGATGGTTTGGAGGGGGACGTTCGATGTTATAACAAATTTCACCCCCCAACCCCCAGGGGGTGGATAAGGGGGGGTGACTTTGTAATCTTAAATGGAACCCCCTATTTTTATTGCAGATTCGAAAAGAGCATAAAAAACTATGTAGGTTTTATCCGGGAACTTTTTTATTTTTTGAAACAGCTGGCGCTGTAAACGCTAAAACTTTTTTTTCATGAAACGTAAGATTAAGGTTTTGATGTCAATTTACAATTAAAAAACTGTCAGGATCGCTTCAAATGAACTCTCTTTTAACCCTTTGGAGCCGTAAAATCAAACAAAGTTTGATTACTACACAAAAAACCAAAAATTCTTAAAATGAAAATCGTCGCAACTTACTCTAGACAAAGAAGATTTGTTTGAATAATACTTGACGGACTTAAATTAAATTATTTAATTATCCAACCTGAACCGCCATGAAAAAACTTCCACTCACTTTACTAACTATAAAAAATGGAAAGAGTTGCTTCTATCGCTCAAAAATAAAACTACTGTTGATTATATTTACAGCAAACAATATCACACATTGAAAGTAAACGATGGTATGAAGTAATAAAGCGAATAATTTATGAAATTCCATTTTTATGTAAACAAAATTTAGCACCTCGAGGCAAAAGCAATAATCTTTACAATCGCAACAATGGTAATTTTTTAAAATGTATTGAAATGCTAGAAAAGTTTGATCCTATTATATCGGAACACACACGACGTATAAATAGCGATTCTGAATTTCACAAAATGCCAACATATCTAGGAGACCTAAACCAAAATTAAATACTTTCCTTAATGGCTTTTAATATTAAAAATCATATAAATTTATATCGACAAAATAAATATTATTCAATAATATTAGATTGCACTCTGGATGTTTACAATATTGAGCAAATAAGTGTAATAATTCGATTCTTTCATTTCAATTTTGCATTAGGATCGACTGAAATACATGAACATTTTTTAGCATTTTATCCAATTTTAGATGTTACAGGGACTGGATTAACAAGATTTCTTATTGATCTATTAAAAACTTTAAATTTAGACATAAATAATATAAGAGGCCAAGGCTATGACAATGGCTCTAACATGCGCGGCAAAAATATTGGTCTACAAAAAAGAATTTTAGATTTGAATCCGCGAGCTTTTTATATTCCTTGTGCGTATCACAGCCTGAATCTAATATCTGTAAGTGATACCGCTAATATCAACCATGAAACAGAAAATTTTTTTAATACTCGTATAGTACAAGAATTATACACATTTTTCTCAGCGTCTACTAATCGATGGAATATCTTAATCAAGTATGTTACTAATTTAACTTTAAAGCCCTTATCCGAAATTTATTTGAAATTTGCAATGACCACACAAGAGTCGACGACCAATCAAAATACCAAGCAAAATGTCTGGGAGAAAAAATTTCTACATTTACATTTATTTGCTCCGTTAAAGTATGGTATTGTAGCGAGTACGGCCCTGTTCCGTCTGGAACAGTCGACGCGTCATAGTCTACAGCGCGTTCACTGCTGTCTCATACGCAATAGACAAGACCGAACCTGTTCGCGCTGCGTCATGCTTCTACCGTGTTCCAGAGGCACTCGTATGTTCTGGAATATCTTGCTCCAGTATATAAGGGAGAGTTTCGGCCGGCAAGATTCATTCAGTATTTGAAGTGTGAACAGTGCAAGTCGTTACTAAATACTTTGTTGTGAATATAAATACGTGTTGTATATAAATATATGTCTTAGTACTTGTACTACATTATTTTCGTTTTAAATAAATATTTTGTTAGTGTTTTCATTGCTCGTGTTTCATTTAATAATAAACTTCACCGAACCCAGAATTGTAATAAACGTTACAATTGGTGTCAGGTGTTAGGGTTGTGTTTTGTGAATTATAAGTGAAGTTTAAGTGCAAATAAACAAAAATGGGTTCAAGAAAAGTAAATCTAAGTGATTTAAAAGTGACTGATCTCAAAAGAGAATTAGAAGAACGTGATCTGGATACTACAGGCAAGAAAAGTATACTGCAAGAGCGACTTCGTCAATTGTTGGTTGAAGCTGGTGAAATAGCGGATACTTATGAATTCGAAATTCCGAGCGATTTGGACTCCATGTACAAAAAATTGGAGGATAATTCCAAAAATCTAAAGAAAGAACTTATGGAAAATTCCAGAAGCCTGGAAGCTAAATTTGAAGAAAATTCTAGAAGCATGGAAGAAAATTCCAGGAAGAACTAAAAGAAAATTCTAGAAGTTTGGAAGCCAAAAAGGAAGAAAGTTCCAGAAATACCGAAGAAAATTCCAAAAATCTGAAAGAACTTATGGATAATTCCAGAAGTTTGGAAACTAAATTAGAAGAAAGTTCTAGAAGCTTGGAATATAAATTGCAAGAAAGTTCTAGAAGTTTGGAATCAAGCTTGGAATCTAAATTAGAAGAAATTTCCAGAAGCTTGGAAGCCAAATTAGAAGAAAGTTCCAGAAGCTTGGAAACGAATTTGAAAACTAAATTTGAGCAGAAATTTGAAAAATTTGAAGAACATTCAAGAAATTTTGAAGAAAAATTTAAAGATCATTCGAAAAATATTGAAAAAAAATTTGAAGTACCTACACTCTAAAAATGTAGAAGAAAAATTTAAAGAAAAAATAGAAGAAATAGAGGCAAGATTGGCAACATTGAATCCGTCATTGATTCACGAACAGCCTAATGTCAAACAAATTAACGACTTGATTCAGAAAACGCCATAAAGTGAACAGCCATTGAATAACGAGAAAGTTGATGATTTAGTGACAGAGGGGAAAGAATCACTGCGTAGATTCCACATGAAACCACCACAGTTTGATGGCAAGGTATCTTGGCCTAATTATTACGCCCAATTCGAAGCTGCGGTGGTATCTAATGGGTGGTCATCATCTGAGAAGGCAACGGCCTTGATCATTGCGCTGCGTGGTGACGCAGTAGATATATTGCAAACAATTCCTTCAGAAGAGCGGCAGAACTATCAGCAACTAGTTAAACGCTTGGAAATGCGTTATGGACACGCACATCTGCAGCAAGTGTATCACTTGCAGCTGAGAATTAGATGTCAGAAATCAAACGAAAGTCTACAAGAATTTGAATCTGATATCGCTCGTCTAGTTCGCCTAGCATATCCTGACACTCCAGATAGTGTGTTGGAACGACTGGCTGTGCAAGGATTCATTGATGGTCTCCGAGATAAAGAAACCAAGCGGGCACTGATTCTGGCTCGTTCGAGTAACTTGTCCGTTGCCTTGGCCAGCGCATTGGAATTCGAGGCGGCAGAACACGCTTCAGGACGACAAGGAAATATTCGCACAATAGAGGGCGTGGAGGAGAATCATAATGAGTCTATGGAGGAAACAGCACGGCGTGTCATGACTGAGATGTTGCCAAAGAAGAGACAATTTCGATGCTGGAACTGCGGTGAGCTAGGGCATGTGCGAAGCCGCTGCGGGGAACAAATAAAGAACAAGGCAGCGGAAAACTAAAGCGGGTCGACGCAAGGGGGCGAACGTCGATTCATCATAAAGATTCCCTGAAGCTAACTGGACATGTCGCATCCCTACAACCTAGACTAAATAGCATCTTTGCGGATGGGTTGATCGACGGGAATCCACATATCTTGCTGATTGATACAGGTGCGACAAAAACCATCATTAGACCTGATACTCTCAAGAAACCGATGACGATTGAATCAACAAAATGGAGACTGCGCACAGCAACAGGAGCCGCGGCTACCATCCATGGCGAAGCTGACATTACCATTACCATCGGAAATACACGAATTAAACACCATACTCTGGTAGCTGACATAGAAGACGAATGTATTCTCGAGATGGATATCATGAACGCAAATGGCGTCGAACTAAATTTAAAACGCGGAATACTAAAGATCAATGATGAAGAGATCGTTTTACATCCCCGAGGAGAAGACACAGTACGTTTGACCTTAGCTGAAGATACGGTCGTGTTAAATCGAAGTGAAATGATTGTGGATGCCCACCTGGAACATGAACTTCCAACCGGATGTACCATGATGTTAGAAGCTGGAAATCATAATGAAACGACTACTCGAGGAATACTGGTTGGAAAATCTCTCGTGCATACTGGAAAGGTAGTACCAGTTCGAGTAATGAATGTGAATTATTATCCTGTTACACTAAAGAAGGGTACTATCTTAGGACATTGTTCATCAGTACCTTCGATTATCAGACGAACATCCGTTACACAAAATCCACCAAAGAAGCTTCCTGCAGAACTGACAAATCTACTGTCAACATCTTGCAAAGAATTAAACCAGGACCAGAATAACGGAATGAGAAATTTAATAACAGAATATCAAGACGTTTTCGACACCAGCTGTGGGACCAAGAGTAGAATCAACATAGTCCAGCATCAAATAAACACCGGCGATGCACGCCCCATTCGCCAAGTACCAAGACAATTACCACTGGCCAAGAGAGAGGAAACCGAGAAAATTATTCAAGGCATGAACAAAGAAGGTGCCATCGAATCCTCAAACAGTCCGTGGGCCTCACCAGTGGTGTTGGTAAAGAAGAAAGATGGGTCAACACGATTCTGCGTGGACTATCGTCAACTCAACAACGTGACGAAGAAGGATAGCTACCCGTTGCCCCGAATAGATGACACATTGGATACACTGGCTGGGTCGAAAATATTCTCAACATTAGACTTGAAAAGTGGGTACTGGCAAGTTGGTATGGCACCAACGGATAAAGAGAAAACTACGTTTTCTGTCGGTGCCGGACTGTGGCAATTTACAGTATTGCCGTTCGGGCTCTGCAATGCCCCCGCCACGTTTGAAAGACTCATGGAAACGGTACTGCAAGGACTATCTTGGAAAACCTGTTTGGTGTACCTTGACGATATTATTGTGGTCGGAAGAACATTCGATGATCACATGAGGAATTTGGAGGAGGTATTCCTGAGACTACGAAGTTCTGGTTTGAAGCTTAGTCCAAAGAAATGTCATCTCTTCCGCAAAGAAGTGCAGTACCTGGGACATTGTATCCGGAAACGGAATAGCTGTTGACAATCAGAAGATCCGATCAGTAAAAGAATGGCCAGTACCAACTGACAAACATCAATTGCGAAGCTTTCTTGGTCTTTGCACGTACTACCGGCGATACGTCTCTGGATTCGCCAACATTGCCAAGCCACTGACACGACTCACGGAGGAAGGACGGAAATTTGTGTGGGAAGAAGACTGCCAAGACGCTTTCGACAACCTCAAGCGAGACCTAACAACAGCACCAGTCCTGAGTTATCCTCTACCCAACGGGGACTTCATATTGGATACAGATGCCAGCAATGTCGGAATCGGCGCCGTCCTATCGCAAATTCAAGATGGACAAGAGAAGGTCATCGGCTACTTCAGCAAAACTCTGTCGAAGCCGGAGCGTTGAACACTTCTACAAATACCTGTATGGAAGAAAATTCCTGGTGAGGACTGATCATGCAGCGTTGAAATGGCTGTTACAATTCAAGAATCCGGAAGGGCAGGTAGCAAGGTGGATCTAACGACTACAGGAATATGACTTCGTCATCGAGCATAGGGCCGGAATTAGTCATTGTAACGCCGACGCATTATCAAGACGACCATGCTCAGAAGACTGCAAACACTGTACTCGTGTAAAAGAGAAGTCCGCTCCAATCTTACGGACCACAGTGATAGACGACTATTGGCTGACTGAAGAAGTTGTGAAAGACCAAGAAGGCGATCCAGAATGAAATACCTACTGGAATGGAAGAAAGAAGGACGCAAACCAACTTGGCAAGAAGTTGCACGACACTCGAAAGCCGTAAAATCGTACTGGGCGCAGTGTTATAGAGAATGAACTACTGAAGCGTATCCTGGAAGGTCCTGAGGCTACAGAGCAAAAGATGCAGATCATAATCCCTAGGAAAAGAGTACCGGAGGTACTGAAGAAGATTCATGATGGAACTGCTGGAGGACACTTAGGAGTAACGAGGACAGTTCAGAAGCTGCGTGAGCGATTTTACTGGGACAATTGTCGAGAGGACGTAAAGAAGTGGTGCAAGAAGTGCGTAGTTTGCGCCGCAAGCAACGGGCCGCAAAGACGTCGGAGAGCCCCAATGCGTCAATACAATGTTGGGAGCCCGTTTGAAAGAATCGCAATTGACGTGGCTGGTCCGTTTCCAGAATCCGACAAGGGAAACAAATACATCATAGTGGTGATGGACTACTTTAGCAAGTGGGTTGAAGCTTATGCGTTGCCAAATCAAGAAGTTGCTACAGTAGCAGAAGAACTTGTCAACCAGTAGATCTGCCGATTCGGGGTACCACTGGATCTACATTCAGACCAAGGTAGAAACTTCGAATCATCTCTGTTCCAAGCGATCTGCGAGGTATTGAAAATTCGCAAAACAAGGACAACTGGTTTACACCCACAGTCAGATGGTATGGTTGAACGCATGAACAGAACCATCAATAGACACCTCTCCAAGGTTGTCTCCGGCCACCAAAGAGACTGGGATTGTCACCTACCAATGTTCCTGTTAGCTTATCGATCATCCGTCCATGAAACAACAGGACAGACTCCGGCTAGCATCGTCTTTGGTAATGAACTACGATTACCCTGCGACTTGAAGTTCGGCAGCAAAACAGGTAAAAATTTGGCTGGCGAAGATTTCGTCACCGAACTTCGGAAGAAGATGAACGACATCCATGAGCAAGTACGCTCCAACATCCAGAGCGCTAGTGACAGGATGAAAGACCAATATGATGTCAAGGCTGAGAATGGTGGATATCAAGCCGGGGATCTGGTTTGGTTTTACAACAGCGTCGCCGTGGAATGTCCCCAAAGCTACAAAACTCCTGGGAAGGTCCCTACGAGGTACTGAAGCGAATAAACGACGTCATCTTTTGAATCCGGAAAAGGACTGGAGGAAAACCAAGAGTGATTCATTTCAATCGGTTGGCTCCTTTCGCCGGTGACAACGACGATGGCAACGCCAATGAATCTCGAGCTCGACGAATTAATGTACAAGATCCGGAAATCACCTTTGACGAGTTTATCTCCTCCTATTCTACGGGCCATAAAGTACGAAATGGTGTGACCAAGGAACATCAGGGAGACTTATTCAAAGTGCCTACAGAATACTCATTAGCGCATTGTGTGGCCCAAGATCTACAGATGTCTCGAGGAATCGTGGTTTTTAAGAAAAAGTTCGGCCAACTTGAAGAATTACGGCAACAACATCCATGTGTCGGCAAAGTGTTACAGATAGCCGACAGACAGTCGAGCCGAAACAGAAGCATTTTTTACTTGGTGACCAAACATCTGTCCCACGAGAAATCAACTTATCGCACCGTCTGGGACACCCTATGTGATCTACGTGGTGTGCTGCTCGGTCAGGATATTCTGAAACTGGCTGTACCAAAGCTAGGCTGTGGCCTTGATGAATTGAGCTGGATAATTATAAGAAACATGCTGGAAACTATTTTCCAATATACCGGCATTGAGATCCTGGTGTGCAGCTATAATCCCTGTGGTTCAACAGTAGTGAAAAGAACTGTGGACTGTTATTTCCACCAAACGTCACAGTGCTCGCGGGGATCAACGTGTTGATATCGCCACGGCGCAGAAAAGTTTCGGGACGAAACATTCTTAAGAAGGGGGCAGTGTAACGAGTACGCCCTGTTCCGTCTGGAACAGTCGACGCGTCATAGTCTACAGCGCGTTCACTGCTGTCTCATACGCAATAGACAAGACCGAACCTGTTCGCGCTGCGTCATGCTTCTACCGTGTTCCAGAGTCACTCGTATGTTCTGGAATATCTTGCTCCAGTATATAAGGGAGAGTTTCGGCCGGCAAGATTCATTCAGTATTTGAAGTGTGAACAGTGCAAGTCGTTACTAAATACTTTGTTGTGAATACAAATTCGTGTTGTATATAAATATATGTCTTAGTACTTGTACTACATTATTTTCGTTTTAAATAAATATTTTGTTAGTGTTTTCTTTGCTCGTGTTTCATTTAATAATAAACTTCACCGAACCCAAAATTTTAATAAACGTTACAGTATGATATTTTAAATCAAGTAAATTTTGTGAGTAAAATGCTTCAATTTCAAACTACAAATTTGCAACTTGCTTTGGATGCTTTAACCGAACTAAATACATTTTTAACTAATTATCGATCTGATGCTAGTTTTGCAGAAATTGTTGAAAGTTCTAAATTAATTGCAGAAAAGTTTGACATAGAAACTGAATTTCGTAGTGCGAGGCCATTAAGACGACGAAAAATATCTACTCAATTTGATTATGAACATGAAGATCAACCTATAGTAAATCCTGAAAATTCATTCAAAGTAAATTTTTATTTCTGTATAATAGATCAAACTTTAATTTCGTTACAAGATAGATTTTCGTATATAATATCATAAGGGACTCACGTTTCTCTTAGGCAACGGCGATTTGTCGGTGACAAATGGTCTTGGGCATTTACTACGCGACAAACCCCCGTTGGCAAGCCATTTGTTACTGTAATTGTTTATGAAACTATGTAAAATTTGTCAGTATAATTGACATAAGTGAAATAATCTTTTTAAAAGAACATAATGGATACATTCCAATTTTTATATTCATTAGATAATATACAAAATAAAGAATACCTATTATCTTGCTCCAAAAAATTACAAGCGAAATTAACTCATGAAAATCAGTGCGATATTGACGCAGATGTGAAGAAATTTTACAATGTCAAGTATTTATTACGAATTCAAAAAAAGATATATCCCAAATAATTCAGTATATTTATTCAAATGATTTAGTAGGAGTTTATCCAAATTTTACTGTAGCACTCCGTATTCTTTTATCATTACCTGTGTCAGTTGCGTCCACAGAGCGGTCTTTTTCGAAATTAAAAATCATAAAGAGTTATTTACGCTCCACAATGGCGCAAAATAGATTATCAGATCTCGCAATAATTTCAATTGAGTCTGACATACTGGATAAACTTGATATTCATGATATTATCCAAACTTTTTCTTTGCTAAAAGCTAGGAAAGTAAAATTTATTTAATGACTTATTTACATTGTTTGTATTTAATTTACCGTATAATATGTATTATGTTTATATTATAAATATTATATTTTTAATTTATTATTGTTGTTTATCTGTGTTTTTTTGTGTTTGTAATTTTGCATTTTAAATAAAAAAAGTTTACACAGACGATTTAAATCTTTGTGTGTTTTTTTATTTCAATGCGTTAAGAATATAACAAAAACAGTCATTTAAATGTCTCTAAACATAAGCCTAAAAATTGTAGTATTTCAAATTAATTATTCATTATTTTTTATTCACGACGTATTACTTAAAAATGCTACTAGAGAATTAAAAATTAAAGTGTCCGAACCTATAGTTGTTGGGGCTCTTATCACCAAGGCATGCAAAATATTTATAATATTATTTTTTGATACAAATGTTTTTAATTAATGGGGCGCTATCAAAAATTTTGACACAGGTGCCGCATGCTCCTGGCGCGCCCCTGCAAGTAGGTAGATATTGTAATTAGTTTTGCAATACGTGTAATGAGTAATTCATACCGCAATTACGTATCATGACCTCGACATCAACCTCCTGAATACCATGCTCACTGAATAAACGTATTCGCAAGCTTCTTGATAAAAAGACATATTACTGTGCAATCCCGGACGTGGCTTGATCGCTAGCGCTTACGATGCCTTTGCGGTCTAGCACCTTCGCGGTTCCGAGTACCGATGTGGAGTCATCTAGATTTCAGTTCAATGTTCAAAAATACAGTTTTAGACACACGTGTCAATCACCTATTTTGGTGACAGTTTCAGGAAGCTTGCGCGTGTTTCTAAGAAAAGAGTGTACCCTAGTAGAATTTGTTGCAACTATAACCTGAGAACTATAGGTTTGATGAAGATAGCTGACCGCAGAGGCTGATGTGTTTTGTATAAAACCACGTGTTTACTATAAGTCAGAGGAATCAATTAGAAACACTGAGTCAATTAGGATCCGTAGTGTTCACATCATCTTACAAAATACATCAACCTTACGATGGTGCAGCATGATCGATCTTGTATGTACAAATTATACATCTAATAAATATCAATGTTAATCAGTAAGCTTGTTTCGCGCGATAGGATGACTGTCTTAACGCAATCTTCAATACAGTACCCATCTTGAGCTATGAGTAATGTCGTCATGTCAGTTATCAGTGGCATTATCATAGTTATAGTAATAATTATAATCATTTTGGTAACATCTGATTAGTATACTCTAATGTCTGGTGCTGAAAATAAAACTAAGGTCCTCCGAGACGTGGCAATATGATTTCAAGAAAGTTAATTATCTCTAATTGTATCATTTAATTAATATTTATAAATGTAGTCTGCTTGAAATTTTCTCTAACGTAAATAAATAGGCGTGATGATAATTTTTTTTATTTCTAATTATTTGAAAACAATTTACAAGCACTCTGTCACAGATTTTGACCAGTCTGCTTGAAATGTTTCTTTTAAGAGGTTTATTTGTTACTCAATACGATAGTTTTCTAATGACTTTGATATATGAACGTGGGGCCTTGAGAAACGTGGGGCCTTGAGAAACGTGGGGCCTTGAGAAACGAGGGGCCTTGAGAATTTTGAGGGGCCTGAGAAATCTGGGGCCCGCAAAAAAAGGGGTCCGAGAGTGAACTTCCCTCCTCCGAGAGTGAACTTGACCTTTTTTTCTGTTGTCTAGTTGTAAACTGTATCGTTCTTCTTCTACTCTCGATAGTTAGTATTTAGTTATTTAGATAGTGAGTTAGTTAGTTATTTAGTTAGTTTCTTTTGTTACGACTGTAGGAAAATTGTTGTTAAAATTGCATTGTCGTATTTAGTGTATTGGTTTTTCTATCTTAGTTTTTGTATACTTTTAGATATCACGTTATACGTAAAATTAATTACATTATTTGGGGATTTAATTATAGTTTCATATTAAGGTTTTTGTGCAACTTATTAATCGTGATGGACACGAAGGTAGATATTAATCGTCTATCCAGGGATGAGCTTAGTTACGAGTTAAAAGTTCGCGGTGTTGAAGATTTTGGTGTAGTGGACTCCATGAGACGAACTCTACGAACCTTATTGCGCCTTGAAAAAAATTCTTCCTTTGTGCTACCAAGGTATCCTTTTACCTTTGAGCAGGATCATGACGCAATTCAAAATCAAATTAAAGAAATTACGGAGTTAGTGACTGTCTTCTCAGAACAAAATCGTCTACGGCGTATAAAAAAATAGAAACCAAGATTTCTCACTCACTAGGTCGATTGAATCGTTCTGAGACGACAACTGAGGCGCAAATCAAACAACGTTCGCAAACCTTGTTAAAATTAGTGACTCTAGAATCTGATTTGAAGACCAAAGCTAAAGGGGCCAAACATTCTTCCACGATAGTTAGCGAGCTTCTAAATCATACCGTCGCGGAATTAAAATTGTCGGATCTGGATTCTGCTTCCTCGGATTCAGAAATAGAAGCAGAAACTTCACGTTCGGCAGCAGTAAACAAATCGGTCCCAGTTTCGAAATGGGGGTTGAAATTTGCAGGTGATTTAAAATTAATGTCGTTAAATTCATTTTTTGATAGAGTTGAGGAATTACGTAGCGCTCGTCACGTGAGCAAAATGGAACTTCTCGCTTCCGCAATTGATCTTTTTGAAGGAAATGCACGCATTTGGTATCGGGCAAATAAGCAACTATTTAGAACGTGGGATGAATTAGTTTCGGGTCTAAAGTTAGAGTTTCTACCGGTTAATTATGAGGAGAAGTTATTGGATGAAATAAAGCGTCGGACCCAAGGGCCGAATGAATCAATCGGGATTTACATTGCAGTGTTGTCTACGATGTTTTCGCGACTAGGAACGAAGGTTTCGGAAGACTTTAAAGTGCATATACTGATGAGGAATATCTTACCGTTCTATCAGACCCAGTTAGCGTTAATTGATGTCCGATCCGTGGCAGAGTTACTTAAGTTGTGTCGTCGCATGGATGAGCGTAGAGAATCGGTCGAGCACTTCGTTCCCCCGCCGCGCCAAAATCAAACGATAGAGCCGGATTTAGCATACGTCCAGTATGCACAACCTTCAAATTCGTCTCGCAGTAGAAATTTTCCGCGTGAGGCTTCCGGATGGAGGAATGTTGATATGGTTCAGCATGGTAGTCGGCCATGTTGGAATTGCGGCCAAACAGGCCATCTTGCTGCTAATTGTCGTGCACCTCACAAGCGGCATTGTTATAAATGCGGGAAGCCGGATGTGACAGTGAAGACTTGCGCGTCTTGCAATTCGGGAAACGGGCGTCGGATGCCGTAGGAGACCGCCTACGTCATCACGAGGATTCTTTAGCGGTCACCATTAATAATGCTCGATTGGATTTTATCTTGGCACACGCAGAAGGCGATGAACGACCTTATTTGGAGGTTTTTATATTTGAAAATTCGTTTCTCGGTTTGTTAGATTCCGGTGCGTCGTGTACCATTGTTGGGAAACAGGGTTGGGAATTGTTAAGCCATTTAGACTTGCGCTTGACTAAATCTATATCGCATTGTACCGTCGCGAATGGGCAACGATGTGAAAATATCGGTACTATATCGGTTCCAGTTAGATTACGCGATCAAGTTAAAGTTGTAGACATGTTAGTAGTCCCTGAACTGCCGCACTTACTGATACTCTGAGCTAATTTTTGGCGAGTGATGGGAGTTGTCCCGGATTTACGTCGCGGGGAATGGACGTTTTCTAGTTTACCATCGATTGCAGCCACGTCGGTTGACGCTATTAACTCTCGCAACAGTTTAAATGTCGAGCAACTAGCCCAGTTGACGGAATTAATAGAGAAAATCTTCGCGGATATGGGTACGGATAAAATAGGATGTACGGACAAAGTAGAACTTAAAATTCACACTGATAGTGAACCTATTAAACAACGCTACTACCCTATTTCACCTGCTGTCCAGAAACATGTAGATAAGGAACTCGATTTTATGCTCGCGAACGGTATTGTTGAGAAATCGGACAGTCCTTGGTCCTCCCCCATACTACTCGTACCGAAGAAAGACGAAACGTTCCGATTTTGTATAGATTTTCGGAAAGTAAATAAAGTTACACGACGAGATGCTTATCCAATCCCGTACGTCACAGATACCCTTGACAGACTACGTGACGCAAAGTTTTTGACATCATTAGATATCAAATCGGCGTATTGGCAGATACCCGTTGCGGCTGACTCGAAACAATACACCGCGTTTACGGTTCCGAACCGCGGGCTCTTTCAATTTCGTCGCATGCCGTTTGGACTCCATAACGCTCCAGCAACATGGCAGCGATTTATAAACCAAGTAATTGGGTCGGATTTAGAGCCACACGTGTTTGTGTATCTCGACGATATTATTATCGTGACGCAAACATTCGAGAAACACGTGCAAATTTTGGAAGAAGTTTCTTCGCGTCTCAATAATGCAGGATTGACCTTAGGTAGAGAGAAATGTCAGTTTTGCCGGGACGAGTTACGCTATCTAGGATACGTCGTAAATAAACGTGGCCTTCATGTGGATCCGGAAAAAGTACGCGCTATTTTGGATATCAATGCTCCCAAATCTGTGTCGGAAGTACGTCGACTAGTCGGTAAGGCGTCGTGGTATCGTCGGTTTGTGCCACACTTTTCCACTGTTCTCGCGCCAGTCACTAAATTATTGCGGAAAAATTGTCCTTTTAAGTGGGACTCGGATTGTGATAGCTCCTGGGCTAAGATAAAAAATTATTTGGTTTCTGCACCGATGGTGAAAAAGTGGTGTGCTATTTGTCTCGCTCGTTAACGCGTCAGGAGAGAAATTTCTCCACTACAGAGAAAGAATTGTTAGCTTTATTGTGGGCGGTGGAAAAGCTTCGTCCGTACTTGGAGGGTACACAATTTACCGCCGTCACGGATCACTACTCTCTATTGTGGCTGCACAAGCTTGAAAACCCGTCGGGTAGGCTTGCACGCTGGGCCGTTCGCCTTCAGCAATATGATTTTAAGGTAGTGCACCGTAAAGGCAAAGATCATGTTGTCCCGGACACGTTGTCGAGATCAGTACCCATTGTAGATTCAATTGAGTTTTCGGATTATAAAGACAAGTGGGTTGGTAAATTATTTAGTTCGGTATCTGATAATCCCGGAAAATATCCTGACTTTCGCATTACTGACGGCAAATTATATAAATTTGTAAAATCGGACTATTCGGATCTTGCGGGCGATGATTTTCAATGGAAGCTGGTGATTCCTAAAGACCAGAGAAAAGATTTAATTTCAAAATGTCACGACCTTCCAGTTAGCGGTCACTTAGGGGTGTATAAAACATTTCATCGGTTAGCGCACAGGTATTATTGGCCGAAAATGCGGTCGGATGTTGCGGAGTATGTCCGAAAGTGTGTGGTGTGCATTAAATCTAAACCAGAACAAAAGGCTCCTGCTGGTAGGATGGGCGGCCATTCTCAAATTTCTAGACCTTGGGAAGTCATATGCACAGACATTGTTGGTCCCTTGCCTCGGTCGTCTAAAGGGTTTTCCTATATTTTAGTGATCTCGGATTGCTTTAGTAAATTTTCTCTCTGTTTTCCACTTCGCAAAGCGTCGGCGACAAATATCGTACGTCATTTAGAAAATGATGTTTTCCTAGTGTTTGGCGTGCCGCGAAAGATTATCTCTGATAACGGGAAACAATTCAGATCAAGGGAATACACCAAATTACTATCCTCATACGGTATTAAACCCGCGTACACGTCATTATATCACCCTCAAGCAAATCCGACTGAACGAGTTAATCGCGTCATTAAAACTATGCTAATTTCCTTCGTTTCTGAAAATCAACGACTATGGGACGAATACCTACCGAAAGTAACTTGTGCCCTTCGGACTGCGAAACATGAAGTGACGGGGCTGACACCCTATTTTATAAACTTTGGTCGGGAAGCTAGGTTGTTAGGGAATGAATTAGGGGAAGATGCTTCAGATTCCGAAGAAATACAATGCGCTAGGGACAAAAACAAAATCATCGAGAGATCGTGCAACTTTAAAGATTTATATAAGGACGTGACAAAACGGCTGCAAAAAGCATACGTTAAATCTAAAGTTAGGTATGATCTACGACATCGTGAAGTAGCTTTTTATCCCGATCAGATGGTGTGGCGGAAAAATTTTGTGCTGTCGGATGCTGCGAAATATTACTCGGCTAAACTGGCAGAGAAATATGTTGGACCTTTTCTGATTCACAAAAAGCTTTCCACTGACACGTATCAATTAAGGAATTTAGATGGGAGTGCCCTTCAAGGAACTTGAAGTAGTCGACATTTAAAAGCCCACCCGGATAATGACTCAGATTGACGATTTTGGTTTAATTAGTTTTTTTTGTTCTTTTCTTCTCTTTTTGATTGCTGCTACTAGCAATTTGTGGTTAGCCATCTTAGTTTATCTCTTATGCTCTTCTTTCGAATTGTAAATTTTCAGGAAAATTTCCTCAAGTGGCGAGGGGAGAGTTGTTACGGTTTTTTTGTATTCTCCAGTTCTGTTTTATTTTCTTGCTTTCTGTTGTTGTTTATTATGTATCAGTACCTGAAATTTAATTATCGATTAGATGTTAACTGAGTAGATCCTTCTGATCCCTAGCACCATTTAGATTTCCTCATCGTAGTATTCCATTTACTAGTAAAACTTAAATTCATTTCTCTTGTCTTCGTTGCTTTATTTTGTTGGTTAGTCACATTGTTTTGTTTAGCTGTCAACCAATTAGTGGTCGTACGCAGCGAAGTTAGCTCTGGTTCAAGTGCGAGTTCACTAAATAAATAATTTATGTGTTTTCATCTTTAGCTTAATTTTATTCCCAGTATAATATTTACTTTACACTTTTTTATTTTATTTCAAATTTATCATTTTCCTTGCTAACCAATAACAATCATCATGTCTCGGTCGATAATACTGATTCCTAGTTTTGTTTCTTTACCGACTCCTCTCCGAAGTTAGATTGAGGCTATCCTTGTCTTCGTGCATCGCTCTCTTTTCTTCGCAGAATTTTACAGGTTCGATTTCGAACGAATTCTTTGTCTTTTTGTCTTTTCGAACGACGTTGCGAAAAAAGTGTGAATTGTTCCGGATTAAGTTTCCGATAGGAAGTCACACCTTTTCTACCACTTGAAAGCCGCCCAAGAACTCAGGTAAAGATTTCTGTTCGTTTGTTATTGAATCTACTTTTTTGTCAAGTAAAGTTAGTCCGATCAGTAGTTTACATGATCCTAATTCCAATCTTTTGTTTTAGGCTTTTCTTTTCTTTTCGTTTTCTTGGTTGTACGTTCGTTTTTACGTACGTTCCCGTTACGTTGTACTTACGTCCGTTGTACGTCTTACGTGTTTACGTATTCCTGTGGCTAGTTAGCCTGTTCGTGCCATTTTTGGTTCGTTCTGCGTGCCCGTGTTCCTGGCATAGAAGTGGTGGTGAGCGCACTCGCTCGCTGGCGTTGCTTGGAGTTCCTGATACTCGTCACCAAGGAATTAAAGCCCAGCAGTTGGAAAAGAACCACGTGTAGCGGAAGTGACGTTGCGTGACATTCCAATTCCACGTGATTGTCCGCCATCTTGGGAAGTGACGACTCGGACATCCGGTCGGCAGATCGAGCTGTTCCACTGCTGCCACACTCCGTTAGCGCCTAAACGCCACTACAGCTAAGCCACAATTATTTATTTCTTTATTTATAATTTTTGTTTAATTACATGATTGTTATACTTTGCCTTGTGTGCCTTCTGCTCACGAGATTAATTGAGTTAGTGATTATCGAGTTTATCAATAGTAGATATAGATTATTTGTGAAAATCCAGTTAAGAACGTTGTTGTAAAGTCATTAGTAGTGACGTTGTTGTCACTTACGAGGTGTGTCGCTCGTACGACGCAATAGCCATTAGGGTCTACGATTCAGTAGTCACGTTCAGTCAGACGCGCCGCGTAAAACGCATTCGTTGGCCAACGGACCGTCATACGTCGGGATACGTCAGTTCACTTTAGCGCCAGTTAGGTGTTGACTGTACCGCAGTCCTAATCGCTACGGTGAGACACAGCGCCCTGCCTCCGTTTCTGTCATTATTCGTTTTGACCTTAAGTGGATTTACGATCCAACTGTCTTGCAATATCAACTACTGTATCCTGTGTAATTGTCTCGTTAATTACTTAATATATTTATTAATTTCCCGCATTTCCCTCTCGTTATTAAAATACTTGGCACCTCTCGTAGTCCCGTCCTGGGAAGTATCCCGAATTTTGTCGGCCGTAGTACTTTTGTTGGACCGATCGCGGCTCAGGCCGGCTGGCGCCCATCAATTTTGTGATTTATCACCCCTTCTCCGACTCACTCCCATCTTCACTGAGTTTAGCCGCGGTTCAACCGTCCCACCCGGGCTCATCCCCCAGGGAGCGTAAGGTTGATTATTGTAACACAAATTTGCGTTACAACAAAAATATACAATAATTAGATCACAATTTGTAAGACTTATGTTTGAAATCTCTCTGTAACTCTTTAGTTTTATACCAAACACTACAGATTTTTGACATTTGACAATCAGTCATTTATAATTTATAATTATTTTATTCGAAATATCTCTTCAAACCATTTAATTAGATACTAAACACAATATTACGATGTGCCAGTTCGTTCGCGATCTTGCAGCCGCCGCAACGAAGCACCCCACCCTCAAAGAGTAAGTATGTCTTATATTTTAAAGAGGCAGCAATTGCTTTACGGCTCTATCCGCCACGGGCTCGGGATTGGAGTACGCCCAATCAGGGCAACATCTGAGCTTACATCAAGTATACGACCGATGTCTATTAGAACGCTTATGAAGTGCAAGCTCCTCGGTCTCTCTGGTCGAAAGGGATCTATCAAAATCCTTACTGACTGTGCAGGCCAACACCCGAGCAGTACGTTGCTCACTCGCTGATGACGTTATCTAGCCTCTGTGTTATTAGATAATCTCTAGTGAGGTGCCGGTAAGTTTTTTGTACCTTTAACACCGACAAGTAAGTTGGTGGAAGTGAGTTCTCCACACTCGAAGAATTCAGCCGTCCCACTCTCGCTTTTGCGATTGCAGTTGCGGCTTTATTACTCCCTGCATGGCTAAGGAATCTGTGCCTGCCACGACTCAAGCATCCTGGCAAGATAGAATACCTGACTGCTCCCTACATAGCTAGAAATGTAGAGTTGCTATGCTTAGAGTTCTACCCAGGCTGAGTCCGCATAAATTTATAAAAACCCCTAATACGTACATACATGCAGAATCTCCAACTACACGTCTCAACTCTGCATCGACGGAAACCGTACTGATGATCACTGAGTTTGTCTAAAAGAGACTGATGTCGTTCAACATATGTTCAGCATTGTGATCGGGTGGTACGAGCCAGGCTCATCCCACAACCTATCGTCTAACTTCAACAGCACCATCCTGGGGAAGCAAGTTTTCCTCAGATAAGCATCAAACAGTGCCTTCACGTAGCCTTCTAAATTAATCAAATCTACCACACCATCTCTCTCATCTATTCCATCTAAGCCAGGAGCTTTGTCTTCTGTCATTGCTCTGACTGCAGTTTCGATCTCATCTCAGCTAAATTCCCTGTCTCGGCTCCTACCTTGTTCTACGTTGCTCTATTCCCGCTCGGAAAGAATCCCAATAGAAGTATGCCTGTTCTGTCGTTCTACCTCTCCGCAACTCTATCTCCCTCCTTCAGGTATTTCCGCATTTCGTAAAGTCCCCTCATGTACAAAGTCCTGCCAGTGTTTGTCTTTCTCCACGTTTATAGTTCGTCTATACACTCTCTGCGTCTCGTCTGTAAGGATTCTAGTTGCTGGCATCGAGCTATTTGAAATAGCCGCTCCCTCCTAATGACCCTCCTCAGTCTCGTCAATTCGTCTATCCACCACTTAACCCAGCTTGGCCCCCTTCGTTTCGCGCGCCTAAATAATTAACGTCTGTTATCCATCCAGTCAGTCGTTCCATCATGTAATCTACTGTTAGCTCTCCGTACTCTATCACGCCTATGTCTACCCGATCACAGAGTGCCTGCCCGTAGTTGACCTCCCACATACTACTTAGATAAACTAGATACCAAGTTTAAATCCACATCAGCATATAACCTATAAAGTTGATACCGCATTAGCATCCATGCCCACTGCCAGTGGGCAGTTGTCCGCTTTGTCCAAGACCCTCTCCAGATACCTTATTTATTTATGTTACGTCATGTTCGATGTTACCACCAAATCTATAGTACAGTGAGCAAACGTACAGCCTGCACACACACTCTAGTTCGGGTATCGCCACGTCTAGACGTCGTAGGTAATAACGATTGCCTCTTTCACCGGTAATATCGTAAACGCGTATTGTGGATGACAATCTCAGGGATCCAGGTCGCATCCGATAAAATCAACATGGTCGCCAACGCAAGACAATTCGTCTGATTTACAGCTGAAACTTCTGCAGTTATCAGAGACAAACTTCGCGGTGTACTGTGACGTGTCAATCTCAGCAGCGCGGTCCTACATTACCGCTGCCTTCAACTGCATGCACGGGCTGTCACATCCAGGCCACGGTCAAACTAATATCACTACAGTAGGACGTATAGCCATCCAAGAAAAAGGGCTATAAGGAGTGATCCGTAGCTGCGTCGAGTGCCACCGATCGAAGTTCACGCACCATGTCTCCACCGCCTCCGGCTTATTTACGCTGCTGCCGGTGAGATTCTAGTATGTTCACATTAGCATAATTATCATACCAAGCTCGGAAGGATACATGTACTGCCTTTCCTGCGTAGAATGATCCTCGCGGTGATCGGAAGTGGTGCCCAAGGATCAGGACACCTCCATCGTTGCACGTGCGTTCTATAGACACTAGATCGCATTATTCGAAACGACCAACCAAGGGCGGCAGGTTGAGCCACACATGTTCTGTCATTTAAATCTCCTGACTGGTACGACTTATCTGCGAATCACCGCCTAACATCCTGCTGCTAACGCTATGGTAGAACAACTGAAGGCAAACATTAAGTACCACTAAGATATGCGATCCCCGCACCCCGGCCGGCAGACCACCATGGCGGTAGCATCGTAGGCTTCATTAAAATGCTGCGAAAGATTTTACGAGAGCTACAATTCACCAACGGCACCCGCCATGGCAACAAACCAACGTTTATATTTGCAGATATAGACACCACCGAACATATATTTGTTTGTCATGACGGACTCTAACGATATAGGGACCGTGCGCGAGAACAACTAGCGCTGCGCAACGGCAGTTTTCTAAGTAACGACGGGAGTCCGCGAATCTACTGTGCAAAAGAAAGCGTATTCATTATGGCAACCAAAGATAATAGAAAAGGAAATAGTAATTGTTGCGTTGTCGGGTGTAGTAATACCTATGGTAATACGACAAGCGGTGTTAGTTTTTATAAATTTACACCTAATAATAATGTAGGAAACATTAGACGTCAACAATGGATTGCTACTGTAAACCGCCAAAAGTAAGTAACTGTTTAAATTTTGTTACAAAATTTTATAAAATCAATAGTCGTACGTACATATATTAATAATTAAATAATATACCAACATTTTCATAAAGTATTAATTTACTTTTTTATGTTTTTGTTTACGCAATGCTTAGAAGGTACACCGTGGATTCCAACAAAATATATATTATATTATAAGCTGTATAATGTATCATATTTTGACTCACATTTTCAATCATGTAACTTCAAATATATTCAATTTGATATCTGTTAACAATACTAAATACACTATTAACAATTTCATTTACACGGCGGCTTGCAAATCTGTCTGCTTCTGTTTACGCATCTTCCTGAAGAACTTTTTTAAATCGCAGTTTATATCTTTATATAAAATGCTAAAAACATCTGACACCTTACAGTACCACTTTCGGCAAAGTAATTTTTGGAAAAAGATCTTGAAATCTATTGCCTTTGGAATATTTTTCTTTGATATAACTTGCTGGCTTCTTCCATTCGCATGGTTTATCAGTTTTCGATGTTATGGGATCATAATTAATATACATAAACAAAGCTGCGATATGTTTGCATACTGCTCCAGCGCTAGCTGGACAATTACACGTGACATTATTTACTACTCTCCCTTGATTCAACTAAAAAAAAAGCATTATCGTAATATATTGCTAAATCAAGAGTATTTCATAATTATTGATTAATATTTGGAGTGCGTACCCAAAAATTAATTCATAATCGTAAATATAAATATTCGATTTGGTTCACAAATACTATTAAGGGTAAAATAAAATTATTTTCAACAAAGTCTACGCTCACGCGACGCCGGTAATTTTGTCTTGATGTGTCAGAGCAATTAAATCAAGGTTTACAAATGATGTTTTGTTTTCAGTTCAAATAAACTTAATAACAATAATAATACTTACATATAATTTTACATTATACGGTGCTTAGTTTATTGATGTTTGTCTGATTATATTTGATGTAATAAATGTTTCATGCGGACTAACATTTTCAATTACGTTCAAAACATGACCGCTTTCAAAAAGGTTTTTGTCTTTCTTTAAACTTGATTGCGGTAATTTATCATAAAAAATATTTCCAAATCCACATTTAATTATTTTGTAGACCATTTCTCTCCTCTTTCACGTAGAATAATTAGAAATCACTTCCCGAAACACTCCAGTCCAATACAATTGTAATGCTATCCGCGCGGCAGGTCTCCCGTCGCTTAGTGGTGTTGTCGCCGCTAGAGCCGAATTTGGCGCTGGCGCTCATTTCGCGCACGGTCTCTATACGTAACCGCACGCGTAATTTTCATTTACTGAGTCAAGCGGGCGTACCTACTTGCTAAGGATAGTATCATTTCCGGCATATCAGTCCTCGCACCAGCCGGAACACCGTTACGACCTTTTGCTTCAGAACTAGCATCTGAAGTTTCAACCGAACCGACAACCCGTTCTAGGAGCAAAGTCCGTTTTCCCGACCGGTTCCAAGCTTCATCACTCGGGTCGCCTAGGAGAAGCCGGCACACATGCAGAGACGAAAGTTGCTGCGACGTCACACTCGCTCATGTTCTTGCTGCCAAGAGTATCTTCTCCCATTTTGGACGACAGCAAAACATCGGGAGGTCAGTCGGTACTCGGTTCTACGCAATTGGCCAATGAATATTCCTTTGAACAGGCGCGGTGGCCGAGCGTGTTAAGGCACATCTCTGAACATACTGTGACGTCACCCGAACCAAGGTTCGTCAGTTCGATCCGCTTGTCGACAATGTGTGATTTGTCGTAAAACATAAAATACAGTTACATGTATCACACTCGGGCGCTATAAGCAGTCACTTATACGCTTTAAATAATGTAGGATTTGACTACGAAAACCGGCAGTACGGCAATGTAAAAACTGCGTCTCGGTGTGTCCGGTAGGCCCAGGCCCGATTTGGGCTATAGCGCCACAGATGATAATATTAAATAGACACTGTCTTTCCTATTGCGTACTGCCTCATAAATTCCCCAAAGGATAGTTTCCTGTAGTCTGCATATTACAAATGCGGACGTCCTCTTCTGGATTTCTTCCGGCACTAGAAGTGTTTATACGATAAATAAGATCGTTAATCCTCTTCAAATGGACCGTCCCAAAATTTCTGAAGTTTTGGTGAGTAGACTTGGCGACGTTGTAGATTGAAAATCTATACTAAATATCCTGCTTAGTATCCGCCTTCTTCCGGGAATGTTGTTCATCTTTTGGCGTAGATTGCTCTTGTCATAGTCGCCAGCTATTTCTTCAACAGGCTTGCAATCGAATTTCAAATCACACGGTAGTCTCAATTCTCTTTTAAAGACGACACTAGCAAGAGCTATCCGGTACTGACGAACGGTAAGCCTAGATTTCCGAATACTAACAGAGTGCAGACATTCTGAAGTACTCGAAGTACTTCAAATTGGCAAATGCGTTCTTTAACTAGCACCTCCGCAACTGCTTTTTGATTTGATTTGAAAGTAATCCATAGCTACCAGAATTTATTTGTTTTTAACGATCCATCCATGTCGTTTATAATTCTTTCGAAAGGACTTTCTATAACGCTTTCTTAAAGCCTAGGTGTCCACCAGATATGCCATCGTGCAACAGTTTCGAGACCTCAGGCACTCTTTTTCTGAGAACCGATAATTGTAACCTCTATTTGATGCCATCTTAATTCTCCAATACCAGATTTAAGAGGCCATCGTCTATCATCATTGAATTCCACTGTACCCAATATGTCTTCACACTGGGTGACTGATGATATCTCTTCCCAACGTGGCCTGGAGCCACGTTTCTCCCACTGGATTACCTGGCTTAATTCACGATCTTGGTGTTGATCATCAGTAGCAGTTGTTCGTTCACATTTTTCGTCTACACTACTACAGTGACTGCATTCCAATAGACAAGGTCATCTTGTCAGCGCATCGGCATTATGATGACTGGCTCCAGCTCAATGTAATATTTTAAAATCGTATTCCTGTAGTTTTTTAATCAATCTGCCCTTCTGGGTTCTGAAACTACAGAAGCCATTTCAGTGCGACATGGTCCGTTTTTATCAAAAACCGTCAGCCATATAGAGACTTGTAATAATGTTCGATGGCTTTGACTACAGCCAGCAGCTCTCTCCTGGGTATACAATAAATTCATTCATAGTCAATAACAATATTCTTCCAATGCCAACGTTGCTATCGCCTTTGCCTGGTAATGGGTAGTTCAGAATAGCAGTACTTACTAATGCCTGCATTAGATGTTCCAAAGCATTGTTGCAATCTTTATTCCATTCAAATTTTAGGCTCTCTTCTCGAGTTAATGGTTTTGCAATGTTTGCCAACCCCATTACGTATATTCTGTAGTACGTACAAAGACCAAAGTAACTGACAATTCTTTGACAGCCAAACATCTTTACGAAACAGGTTACATTTCCTAGGACGCAGCTTCAGGTTTGCGCTTCTCAATCTCTGGAAAGCTTCCTTTAAATTTTTAATATGGTCTTCAAATATTCTACCGACCACAATTATATTATCCAGTTATACCAGACAAGTTTTCCGGATAGCCCTTTCAATACGTATTCGATTAAACGTTCTAGGGTAGCAGGAGTCAATAACAATATTCTTCCAATGCCAACGTTGCTATCGCCTTTGCCTAGTAATGGATAGTTCAGAATAGCAGTACTTACTAATGCCTGCATTAGATGTTCCAAAGCATTGTTGCAATCTTTATTCCATTCAAATTTTAGGCTCTCTTCTCGAGTTAATGGTTTTGCAATGTTTGCCAACCCCATTACGTATATTCTGTAGTACGTACAAAGACCAAAGTAACTGGCAATTCTTTGACAGCCAAACATCTTTACGAAACAGGTTACATTTCCTAGGACGCAGCTTCAGGTTTGCGCTTCTCAATCTCTGGAAAGCTTCCTTTAAATTTTTAATATGGTCTTCAAATATTCTACCGACCACAATTATATTATTCAGTTATACCAGACAAGTTTTCCGGATAGCCCTTTCAAAACGTATTCGATTAAACGTTCTAGGGTAGCAGGAGTATTGCAAAGGCCAAACGGCATTACAGTAAATTACCATAGTCCAGATCCCACAGTAAATGCCGTTCTTCTCACGATCTTTTTCCTCCATTCTCCCTTGCCAAAAACCACTTTTCTAATCCAAAGTTGAAATATTGTAGATGCCGCATGTGTATCTAACGTATCGTCAATCCGAGGTAAAGGGTAACTGTCTTTCTTGGTGACGTTATTAAGTTGTCAATAACCGACACAAAAGCGAGTAGAACCGTCCTTTTTCACCAAGACTACAGGTAAAGCCCATGGACTATTTGACTCTTCAATTACTCCGTCTACTTTCATTTCATTAACTATTAAATCGGCTTTTTGTCGTTTGGATAGAGGTAATCTTCGTGGCAATTTTGTGTTGGACAATATTTGTCCTTCCCTTAGTCCCGTTATTCAATTTAAAGACTCTTTTACCATCGTCTTCTGCTTAGCAGTTCAACTCTGGCTCGCGGTGGCAATTAGGCTGTCGAGTTGTTCAGACGATACTGCATGGTCTATCTTTTCAGTTTCAAATGGTTACATAATTGAGACGACTGCTGAACAATAACCCAGAGCAGTACCTTCCTCCCATACTACGGTGTAATGGTTGATGTTTATCAGTCGTACTAGTATTCTGGTGTTTGTCATTTCTAAAATTGGCACTTGTCCATTGAATGTATCTTCGTCTGTTCTTGCTTCTACGAGCACTTCACTGCGAACAGGGAGAATCACGTCTTTTGCCAGGATTACCCGAGCCCGCACTTCGTCCTTGTGTTGAAGAATAATCGCATCATCTCAGATTTTCAATATTTTGACTTTGCAGATTCAGTTTCAAACCGTGTTTTTTCATGATGTTCATGCCGAGAATAACTTTTTCTTACATATTTGCCATCAGTATTTGATTATTAAATATGACATTTCCGATGGTGAGTTTGGCGTACATCTCCCCATGTACATTCGCCTAATCGCCGGTGACAGTTCGAAGTCTACACTTCGTGGCTACTATGTGTCGGTTATTAGTTTTGGAACGCATAGCCCTAGCTATTGTTTTTGTAGCCCCGGAGCCTAATAATCTTCTCGTCAATAAAAGCACTGCTGGCTTGATCTTCAACGGCTGCTATTGAACGACAGTGTCTTAGGCTTCAATGCAACAGGTCAATGTTTTCCCCTTCTTACCAACCCGCTTTAGTTTTCCGATTGCTTTGCCATCTTTTGGGGCTTTCCGACATGCCCCATTTCACCATAACGTTAGCAACGGATTTGTTTCTTCTGTTGTTTCTGCTCAAGAGCTTTCAATACCAGTTCCATGATCTCATCCAGTGATAGCTGTTTTTCATTCTCGGTACGTCCTTCCATTGCTCGTATCTTGGCCTGCCCTTTAATTGATTGGTTTACAGCTTTAAATTCAATACCTCGCAGCCCATCTACAAAACCTTCAAGGGCCTGGCTCTCGCATATTTCATCTCTACCTTCTGCATACGAAATTCTTATCAGCTGCACAATATCCGCTTCAAAATCTTGCTTTTTATTTAAACCAAAAATGTTAATATCAAAAAAATAATAATAATTGTAATAATGAAAATAAAAGTTTACACTCCGTTTATAGATAGAATAACTAACACAAAATCTTTCATACTTATTACACCGATTACAACAATAAACAATACACAAACAATAATATATTATTTATTTAAACTAGCCGAGCGATATTTATTTACACCGATCAATTTATTTTCAACCGTACTGTATGGAAGCTACCAATATACTGTTCGTACTCTCTTGACGCGCCGTCTTTTTATCTCTCCTCGCCTGCTACTGGAACATTCCAGAGACTTTTCGATTGTGGGCACGAGATATGACACAGACCGGCCGGTACAGATTTGTTCGTTACGTTCGTTACAATATACAACCTGTTACTGGATCTTTCTAGTGACATCGCGATTGCGGGCACGTGAGATAATGTAGTTCGGTCAGTACAGACTTTTCCGTTAAGTCTGTTTCTTAAAGAATTTTGTGTTACGTGATTATGATTTAAATGATTAACTTCGTTATTGTAATTAAATTTATTATATTCATAAAAAAGGGCGAGAAATCTACAAATAAATGTCAAGAATCGAGAATCTGGATATGTAAATCTCGTCTTGTTCTTCAATTTCACAAAGTTTTTTAAGTCTTACCTAGACGATAAATCTCGTCTTGTCCGTATCACTACACTTCGCTGTGCGTCGTATTCCAAACTCCTTCCTTACAAAATAATTGACACTTATATTTTATAATTTTTTACTTATCCCATATTGAGTTATCCTGTCTTGTTTAACATTTTGTTACGTAATGGGTGTACATTTTGTTACCCATATTTAGTTATTTTATCTAATATGTTCAATTACAACTTGATACTTATATAAAATTTGCTGTTATTTATACAACGTTAATCTCCTGTATTTTGGAAACCAAATAAAAGGATCTAGGATCTATACAGGAGCACGCCGTCCATGTGTCTAGTGTGTTTGCGACCACAGGCGCCAGGACGCCAAAGGCGCCTTAAAAATGTATATAAATTAAAAATTCGTTTTAGGTTGAGATTAAAATAATTCAATATCGACCTATTTTATTATTATTCTAGTAATTTATTTATGATCCCAATAATATTTTAACATTTTAGTTCGTTTAGTCGTGTTAAAACACGTAATATAGTACCGACTCTCGCAAACACAAGTTACTGTCCGCCAATCCTCCTAACAGTCAGTAGTCTCTTGTCGCTAACGCTGCCCACTCCCAGACCACAATTCTTCAATCTCCAACTACAAATTAGCAACTTTCTTAGGATGCATTAAACGAACAAAATAAGTGTTTAACTAATTATTGATCTGATGCTAGTTTTGCAAAAATTACATATTTTCTTTATTAAAACAACATATGGATTAATCCCACTTTTTATATTCATTGGTTAATTTATAAAATAAATCAATCTTGATGCAAAAAATTACAAGAGAAATGAACTTATGAAATTTTATAATGTATAGTATTTATTACCAATTCAAAATAATATAATATCTCAAATAATTCAATATATTAACTAAAATGATATAGTAGCAGTTTATCCCAACTTTACTGTAACACTCCGTATCCTTTTATCATTACCTCTGTCAGTAATATATATAAATGCATTTTAAAATTCCTTCTACATTGTTTTGGCAAAAAATTGCGTAATGTTTCTTTCTTAGGAACCCATTTCATTTAAATATGATGTTATTTTAATTTTTTATTTGATTTATTTCAGATTTGTAGTTCAAAGACCTCTTGAAGTAGATGCAGATTCTGAAGTTTACAATATGAGCCGCAGAGTGCGAAAGGCAGTAATATTCAACCATTACACATTTACTCATGATAACTTGGAAAAGAGGAAGGGCACTGAGCATGATGTTAACCGCCTACAGACAATATTACACCTCTTTAAATTTACCGTCAAACTATATCAAGATTTAAATTGTTGTGATCTTTTTCAAAAACTGGAAAATCGTAAGTATATAATTATTGGAGAACGGATTGTATGCAGCAAAAAATGGTTGAAATATGCATTCAACATGCACCGAAATATAGACAATATATGCGAAAATATAGTTATGTTTTAAACTTGAGAGGAAAGCGATATTATTCTTACTTACTTAAGCAATGAGTGCGATATTCGACTGAAAGAGAAAAATAGTGCTTTCCTTTCGTGTTAGACAAAACATGTTTTTACAACATGCAACAGATTCGGATTCCGTGATATAAAAAATGATTGTTTTGTCTGAAAAGTTTTTTTCGGTTTGCGAAAAATGGCGCTATAATCGTGAAAATCCAAATTTCAAATTCTGACGATTTTCAAGGTCAGATTCGAAAAATAAAGTAAAGGCGTGTTGATATTTTTTAAAAGTTTAGGGTTTATCGTATTGTTGCCCTCCTCGCCACCCTTACTCGGAGGTGAAAGAATTTGAAAATTTCTTAAATTATTTAAATGCTACATGGTTGGTAAATCCGGAATGTATTCTATTTTAAATTTCCGAGTAACGGTAGTGAGGAGGGGGGTATCAATACGATAAAACCTAAACTTATACATTTACGAAATATCAACATGCCTTTACTTTATTTTTCAAATCTGACCTTGAAAATTGTCAGATTTTGAAATTTTACTTTTCGCGATTTTAGCGCCATCTTTCGAAAGCCGAAAAAATTTGTTCAGGCAAAACCTTAATTTTTTATATCACGGAATCCGAATCTGTAATAAAAACTGGGGGTTACCATTTAAGATTACGAAGTGACCCCCCCACACCCCAGGGGGTAAAAGGGAACTTTTATTTGGTGCCATTCGATACAACTTTCAAAAAAAATTTGACGTATTTTTTGGTTTCTCAATCCGTTTTATTTTTTGCGAGATATTCGGGGGATACGGATGGTCTGAAACACCCGTATATTATAAATATTGTATAGTTTTGTATAACAATTATATTTAAAAAACATATTAAAAATTAGAAATTATGTTACAATATTTAATTAGAGCAAAATTTGCGTAACGTAATTAAGTAATGTATGTCGGAAATTTTATAATACATTAAGTTATTACTTGACTAATGGTAATTTATATGAACACTGAATTTAAATATTAATTATATTTTCTGTTTATGTTTCTATTTTGTGCTGTTCTACGGTGCCACCAAAATGTTTTAATAATTGTTTATTACTCCAGTAATTTAAACTACTGGATAAAATTTACACATTACAATTATAAAATAATTGTTTCAAATCCGTTTTAATAAATTAAGAAAATTTATAAACTTAATGTATTATTAAAATTTAGATAGAAAATGACGGTATTAAAGTTTAATTATAATAAAATAACAATTATTATTGAAATCTACGAATAAGATAACTAAAATTGGAATAGCGAGACAAATGAAAAAAATATAATCTTGAATAAATCAGTAACATGCGTTGCCACCTCTTGTTCTAATTATTGCTTTCATACATCTGAGCAGACATGATATTATATTTTTATATTATATTCTGCATTTTAAAGTTCTCTCAGGTTCGTAGGTGCAAGTCTATGACGTTTAACTGATAGTTCAAGATCGTTGGTGGCCATTGCATTATTTGTATATTAACAGAGTTTAAAAAGTCTATTACATCTCTAGCCATGTGAGGTCGAACATTGTCTTGCATGAATTCAAAATTATCTTTTACAAATGGTACAAACGGCATTACATGGTCAACAATAATGTTATCTAAATAAAAATGTGCATTCATGAATCTCACACGAATAGGAACTAACTCTTTACAAGCCCCAGAACATTATAGAATCCACTAAATAGAATTTTTAAAGCAATATTTATCCAGTGTATTTTATGTAATCATTTTTCCTGTCTCCCTAGATACGACTAATCAAAATCAATCGCGTTTGCTGTCAAGAGAAAGGTGTTTGGAGGGCTCGGTTGCAGAATTGAAGATTTTTCGATCGGGAATTCTTTTAGTGAAAGTTCTTTTAAACATATCATGTTTGATATAAAATCAAAGTCCTTTTGAAAGCTTTATTTATTTACGTATTTTTTATTTAAGGCCGAACTACCGGAAGAATCCAAATAACAGTATAGGAAAAAGAATTAAAATAATAATAATATGCAAACAGATCAAAACAAAATTAAACTATTATATATAATATATATTATCCGTCAGTACGGTGGTGTGGATAGCAATATGGAATTCGAATCCGGAGATCCCGAGTTCGAATCTCACTCAAGCTAAAAATTATATGAACTACCACACTGCGGCTCGGTGAGTGCGGACCCTGTACTGTAATTGGGATTAAATTCTTGTTGTACAGAGTAACATAAATAAATAAATAAATAAATAAATAATTTAAATTGAAACAAATAACAAGTTATTTGTTATAAATCATTTGTGGAGGAAAGCATTTTTTTTATTTAAATACTGGGAATACTATCTGAACCTGGATCTTTATGAACAACCAGATTATACACAATATCAAAAATCTCATATCAGAAAGGTTAATGTTAGTGTCAACAGATTCAATATATGCAGTATTTTTGAAATCATTGTCTGAAAAAATTTACTGAAAATAAATTAGTTAATGAAGCAATGTTATTATATTTCAAATTAGAAGGAATTTTTTATTTCTTAACAGAGCATACATAGGACCAACTTTTTCTTTACATGATTAGGAATTTCTTCCTCAATATATTAAAAAACGACAAATAACAATTTTAATCCGTTTATATTTACTGTGTATCTTTTGGTTCAATCTAATTAATTGAATTAATTCCGCTGAATACCAGCTTGTCCTATTAATATATATTTTTAGGAACAAAATATTTAATTTCGTCCTGTACACTTTCATAAAATCTTGATATTGTATCGCCTGTATGTAGATTACTGTATTGTTCGATCCAATCAACGGCGTAGAAATATTTATTCAATTTATTATAATCAGCTATTTTGAACAGTAATAATTCTTTGGAATTTGAGCTTGAAATAGATGGAATGTTACAGTTAAAATAAATTTAGAGCGATGGATGATGTAAATAAACTTTACTTAGTGGACAAGAGTATAAATAATAATATTAACCGTCTCAGAATGAGATAGAACTAAATCTAGAATTCTATTATTAAAATTAAATTCACTATTGTACTGCTTAAGATGACAATCTAAACACTGTCCATAAAAACTTATGAAGCAAAATTATAAATATTACTCGCAATGTAATGACCGGGTACGTTTACTTGCTGCTACTGAAGATGAAATAAGTGAAAATCACCATAAATAAGAAAAGCATCGTTTAGTACAGGGTCCACGATATTTGCTAAATTACTCTTAAATCTTCAGTATAGTTTGATGGTATATACACACAACAAATGAGTAATCAATAGTACTTTTAATGTAAACAGTTACCCAAACATCTCCAGCACTGGTTGGTCTCTCTGGTTTATACATGTGGTTGAAATATTTGAAAAATGTGGAGGTCCGCGATGACAAAAAAAACCCACTGCATTAGCCCATGATTAACTACATAGGTTGGTTCGGATATTAATGATGCCCTGCATAATTGCCAGTTAGACCAGTCACGACAGAAAATAATGCATCAAATAGTATATGCTTGTGGCTCGAATTCATACGTAATATGATATTTGATAGTTTCAGTTTAATTGTAGAGGAATTAATCATTTTATCATAGTATTATTAGTATATGAACAAAATAACTAACATGTATATCATACATTTTTCTATATCTGTCATATAAAATATCATAACAATGGATTTATAATTACCTACCTAAATTTATAATTTAATAACTGACACCGAAACTGAAGATGGCATACTTAATGTAGGAAAAATTATAATATTGTAATAATTTTAACGGAAATAACTATTATTAAAAACTTTACCTCTTTGATAACAGTTCAAACTACAGTACTATAAAATTACAATATATTAAAACAACTTCATCTGTTAGACCTTTGACATGATTGCGAATTATACACATTTAAGGCAAATTCTTTAAAAAATCTATATACCTACAAATACAAACTTTAATTTTAATAATTTATGTATGTATATATCATAATTAACTATAAGTTATAGTTATAACTAATAAGTCACAATATGCAATGGAGGCATCTATACGACTATAACAACACCTAACGAGACGAATTCAATTTCTGCAATCATATGAAACCAACAATCTGTTTTATTCCCTTGTCATACACTATTTTTAATTTAATGAAAAAAAAAAAATATTCATGAATTATTTTAACTGCCGAAAAGTATTTTTTAACCTATGCCGAAAAATACATTACGTACGGTAAAATAACATCATTTAGAAACTACAAAAAATCGTACAAATGAATTTTTTTTAAGTTAATGCTTGTTCTTTAAAAAGGTTGTGTTAAATGTGTACTGTTAGAACACTTCCAATTTATGTAAAATTGAATTAAAAAATACAAAAAATATTATTTAAAATGCTAAAAGTGGCAATAGTTGGAATTTAATTAATAAAAAGGAAGAGGTGGTCCTTATATCTCTTACTGCGGCTTTTAGGCCTATTGTACCCTCTGAATTTTAACTCCCTCCGAGAGAAGTCCCGTTTCTTTTACGACGCCTAGGATTTTTATATTTCTTCGCGTGAAGTGCGGTTACCTGCCGTAAAATCACGGCCCCCAAAGATATTAGTGGAGGGGCTCTCGATTTCACAACAAAGTGTAATGGAGGCAAGTTTAATAAAATTTCCATGGACGCTGTTGGTATAGTCGACATAACTCTTGTGATTCCTAAACAGGCCGATATTTGAACCCTACTTAGTTTATCTTGACAGTGTTGTGTCAAGGTTCTTTGCCAGTAGGCAAGGCTGATGTATTCAATGCCTGGCTTCATCCTTATGGTGTAAATTCAGTAAGTCATCGCTGGAGATAGACCCCAGCTTTTCCCGAACATTCGTCTACAGGCCCATAGAGCTCTGATGGCTTTGTTTGATACTTGTTCTATATGTGGTTTGAAAGTTAATCCCCTATCTAATGTTAGTCCTACATATTTGACCTTTTCTTGCATCACGTCGTCCTCGCTGCTTTGTTAAAGGAGGTGTTGGAAGCAAGCAATATTAGAAAATATTTAGTTAATTTCATAGGAAAACTTAACAGTGTGTATGTGTGTGTGTGTTTTTTTTTATTTGGGCGAAATCAACCGTCTTATTCTATTAGAAAGCAGAAATTTTTCAAATACAATAACACATTTATTTATATTTACAAAAGATACAATATACTATTCATAATTATGCCAATATTTTATTTTTTTATAATTCAATAACCTGTCAGTCAATCTATGTTATTTTTATAACTCATAGCTATCTATATAATTTTATTGTCTAATATATTATTTATATGGTTTCAGTGAGGCTTGACAACCATGATGACTGCGACTGCTTAGCTATCTTTGTTTTATCACATGGAAAACTAAATAAGCTTGCAGCTAAGGATGAATATTATTCTCCTGAAAAGCTGTGGGAACATTTTTCTTCGGTAGCTTGTCCTACAATGGCTGGTAAGCCAAAACTGATTGTTATCAACGCTTGTCGTGGCGGTGCTTATGACGTTGGCGTTGAATTTGTTTGTGACATAACAACTGATGGGTCACAAGACACAGAAGATAACTGTGACATAATGATGTATCATCTACCGAACAACGCAGATATGCTACTTGCTTTTAGCACTTTCGATGGTATGTTTCAATATATGTAAATAATAATAATATTAAACACAAATTATAGAAATTATTTAGTAGCGACCCTTCAATTAATTAATAACGGATTTCAATAAATATCTTCTTCATATTTCAATATATTTACTTTTCATAATATTTTCATAATAATATGATAAATGATTATCATTATTTAGTTACCATTTCTAACGAAGCTATCGATATCGATATTTTATTATTTCGATATTTCCATATATCGATTATATAGTGTTACCGCGAGACTTGAGACCAGTCTCGATCATGTCCTGTCCCTACTTTTCTAGACGAAACCATGGTCTCGAGTCTCGAGGTCAAATTTGGCATCGAGAAGAGATCAGTATCGAATCTCGCCGCGACTCTTGCGAGACAGGCTGTTTTATACTTTTGTATTATCTGTTTACTTTAATGTTCAATTAACTATAAAATTATCATCTCATTCTGTGTGAAAAATAGGCGAGATCTAATTTTTTAAATTATTATTATTAACTTATGACGTCATACAAATTGTAGAAATAGCAGTTTCTTTTTGTTTGTTGGCATTTATAAAAACTAAAATAACTTTGGCTCAGTGGTATCGAGTCGGCCTGTGGATCTTGAGAACCCTGGTTCGATCCCCACAGCCGACAAACAATTTTCACCAATTTAAAAAATGTACCCCTGTGGCTCCTCCGCCACTAATATCTTTGGAGGCCGTGATTTGACGGCTGGTAACCGCACTTCACGCGAAAAAATATATCACTTACCGAGATCTGCTTAAGCAGAGTGCCACACCCAGTGATGGGTAAAAGGCGTGATGATATATTTATTTATTTATTTTACAATAATGTATAATATTATATCGACAGTTTAAACTTGTGCTCACGTTTAAACTCTAAAGTAATAAAAATTTTGTGCATATTTCTATAATAACTTTAAGTTTAGGCCGAGTTTATACTGGTAATAAATCACGAACATTGCCAACGCTTAAAATAAATGTATTTCATGTTCATTTGTGAGAATTATATTCTATGTGCTAGAAGCTATTTTGCAACCTGTGTAATAATAGTGACAGAAATTGTAAAATTTAATTTGAATAAAGAAGAAAAATAATTAAATGAGAAAGAAGAGAATATGGTGCACTTAGGAATGGATTTGAAATAAAAATATTACAGGAGTTTCAGTATTAATTCATGACCTTTTATGCAAAATATTTGGAGGATCTCTTAAGTATCTAATATTCATACATACCTTTCTGGCGGTAGGGGCGGAAAAAATATTAAGAAGGTGCAAGAAGATCCGCGGTGTTTGTGGGTAATGGAAATCAGGACCAGGGAAAACTCGTAACAAAAAAACAGCGGCACCAAGCATAAATGAAAAAAAGAAATGCACAAATATATGGAGCCTGGGATATTCTACTTAGGATTTCAACAATATTTGTAATTTGAATTTAGTAAAATAATTATACAAAAAAATTAATAACTTACTAACTGAATAGTTTCACATGAAAATCTCTGATAGTTAGATACGGATACTTCGCTTGTATGGAGAGATAACTAGTTAATATTTTCTACAACGTTCGAGCATCAGTGGGGCTGAATTTCGGTAAATTGCTGCTGACTAGTAGGATGAGACAGCAAGGTTTTAGCGGTTCAGGCGGACACGAATAGTGGCTGCGGCGGATAGGATATATATAAAATAGTGTCTGTCAGCAGATAGATCGGTTTCTGAATTTTAGCACCAGATATACCAAATTGTGAGAAACTGTCTGTCTTTGCTCCAAGACCACAACTATTAGTTGCCTGATTTCCTGGATTCGTAAGTATTTTAATTTCTAAACAACATACAAACCAGCAGAACCAACAACAGCAAAGCAGTATTAAGAGACACTAAATTAACAAAATAATTTGCAAGACTAACAGCAGTAATTTTAATGAAAGCAAAATTCACAAAATATTTTACGCAAACCAAGCAGGAAACAAGGTAGAATCGTAAAACGAGACAGCACAAGATGGTAAACATACATCTAGCAATAATCCTTTAAAGTACTAATAGTATTGAAAACAATACTAGCAAAAGTTGTATTCTTCAACTGCGAGTTTCAATCTGTTACCACAAGATAAGCTTAATAATAATAATCTTCTGTAACTTTACTGAACACAGCAATCCAAAACAGACACCCCAAATCAGACTTTAATCAAATATTACAATCTTATATTACTACAGTGCCTGTGAGTAACAGAAAGATTCACCTATGCGTAAAGAGACTCTACAATCGAAACTTGAAATAGGAACTGAATTCAACTAACTCATTAAATAATGCACTGCATTCTAAACTCAGCACATTCAGACATGTCTGAAAACAATAAAAAGAGAAAAATTAAAAAAAAATTACTCTGCCATTGACCGCTAAATTACTCAAACCAAACAAAAAAAAAACACTTATTAGATCTAAACAAATACGAAAATTCGACGACCGTAAAACTAACCTTGGTAAATTTTAGATTAAAAGTAACTATTTAATTAATTAGATTTCTAAGTCAAACGCAAATGCAATGAAAGTAAACTAACGTTAAGACGTTAAACCTAGATATTTAATATTCCAGTAGATTTAACGTGATGAGTAGAGGCCAAATAAAATGAAAAACAAGTTTTACTGGGCTACTAGATAAAACAACGTTCCTCTTTAACGGAATCACTTAAACACATCTCGGCTTCGTTAGCCAGCTGGATATCAAAAGAGCGAGTAAAATTCCAAATTCAGTTAGGCATTCTATTATAATATCAGTATAATGGTTCTAAAATAACTCACAGTGAATATTATTGACAATCAGGTACACATTTATTATATTAATTCGTATTCATACAATTAATACTTTTTGACAACTACAAAAAATGGAAGTAAATGTTTTTTATCATAACAAGTGAATCAAAATAAATAATACGCGCTCTTGGGCGGCAGCGTTAATATAGGTGCGTCGCTTATGCGTCTAAGATGGCGGAGACGCTTATTGTCCATTTACAACACCTCCTCTCAATGTTGTGTCTCCGCGTTGTCTACCATCCAGATCGCTCACACCAAGCTCTTTAGTGTATTTTCTGTGAGCTGGTCCGAACAACGCTTTGGTCATTACGTCTGCTGTCATTTCGGTAGTCGGCAAATACTGCAGGTTGATCCTGTTGCTCTCGACCGCCTCTCGGGCGTGGTGTCTCACATCAATGTGTTTAGGTCTTGAGTGAAACACCGGATTTCTTGCCAGTTGTTGACATCCCTGATTGTCGCAATACAGTTTAACGGCATTGTCAGGGCTTCCAAGTTTGTTTAAGAAGTTATGGAGGTATATGGCCTCTTTCGTACCTTCACTGAGGGCCATATATTCCGCTTCTGTACTGGATAACGCAACTGTGCGTTGTTTTCTGGCGACCCAGCTAATTGTGGCACCGGCCAGTTCAAATACGTAACCGTTATAAGATCGTCGATCATCTAGACACCCGGCCAAATCTGCATCTACGAAACCAGTCAGATTCTCGTCTCCAGTCAGCCCATGGTTCTTGGTCCTTTCCAAGGTTTACGTTGAATTGGCTCAGTGAGCTTATCGCGTCAGCAATGTCAGGACGCGTTGATGTTGCTAAGTACATCAGGGATCCAATAAGGCTTTGATATGGAACTTCATCGACATTAAACTTGTTTTTCTTGTCGGGTGCTTTCAGTTTGCAGTTTCCAACTAGCGGTGTGGTCGCTGATTTGCAATCTGTCATCTCAAATTTTCCAAGTACTGCTTCTGCATACTTCTTATGCAACATTGTGATCGTGCCACTTTTCGCGTCTTGGCTGAATTCAATCCCCAAACAATAGTAATTGGGGCCGAGATCTTTAATCTCAAACTTTTTAGTGATCCCGGGCTTGATTTTATTCATCCATTTATCGTCATTTGTCGTCCACGTAAATGCCCACTATCCTTGAGCGCTCGTCTCCTTTGCTTGAAGTATAAATACAGGGATCTGCAATCAGTGGCTTCAGACCTATCTGTATTAGTTCAAGATCCAGCCGCTTGTACCATTGGCGTCCAGACTGTTTCCACCTTCAAGCTGCTTCAACCAATTTCTTGACGTTTCAAGTACTGGATAGTGACTTCTTACTCTTGCTGCGTTTACTTTCATTTGTAGATTAACGGAGCATTTCTTTTAACCCTTCAGGGATATCCATGTAAATCTCCTCATCTATTTCTCCGTTGATATACGCCGTCACGTCGTTCATTTGGTGAACCGCGAGCTTCCTTCCTGTTGCTAACGCCATCAACAGTTGTATAAAACTCGCGCGTGCTACTGGTGCGAACGTTTCGTGGAAGTCAACTCCAGGTATTTGTGTGAAACCTTTCGCTACTAATCTGGCCTTCCTTCTTTCAATGTCTCCATCAGATTTATACTTCGTTTGAAAACCATTCGATTTCCGATGACTCTGCGATTTGCTGGATGATCGATAATTTCCCAGGTGCCACATCTGACTTGTGCTTCATATTCACTTTTTACTGCCTCCTTCCACTCGTTCGCTGGATCAGTTATAACAGTTAGGTTCGCCAAAACGATTTTCTCTGTTTCAACCACATTTGCTTCAAGTGCTTTCTCGCTATCCGTCTGTTCGTCCTGTTCTGGTACATCTTCCAAAACGTTATACTGCTTTCGTGGTCTTCCTTGCCCTCCTGTTCGGATGATTCTCGGCCATCCTCTTCCCCTTCTGGGTTCCGTCATGGGTCTCTGGTACTCGATTTCTGATGGAAATTCGGGAGTTACCGTCCGATCTTCTGGCTGCGTCAGTTGGAGGTCGACTGTTTCGATTTTCTCTTCAGAGTTAGGTTTTTCTTTTTCTAATCTCTCGTCGAAAAATTGTTCCTCCTCTCCAACTAGTGGTTCAAAGTTACCCAGGAACTTGACGTCCCGACTCGTAATCACTTTTGTTATCTCAGGGACCCAGATCCGGTAGGCCTTGGAAACGTCCGAATAACCCATGAAGAGACAAGGTGTGGAATTGGATTGAAACTTCTGTAACAGCGATCTTGTAAATTTATTAATTAAACTAATACACTAATCGCACGGTTAATTAAATGATGAATAATATTTGATTTTATTATTATCTACTAATCAAGGAGATAGGTTCACCATAAAATATTTAATAAAATTATATGTATATTATAGTAAAGTGGATGAATATAATCAGATATTATAAATAATTACAATATGATTATGACCTCGTAGATTAACAAAAATGTACAAAATATAATTATTAAAAACCACATTTGTACTTAATTCTTCATGTTGTACTGCACAGGAGACACGCAAGTTTTTATTAAACGACAAATCAAATTAAAAATACTAACTCATTAACAATACAAAATACAAATTAATTGTACGCTTTCATTAAGATGACATCGACAACCGCAGAGAAGTTAAACTGGAAAAATTTAAGTTATACACAAAAGAAAAATAATGAAGTTACAATTAAAAATTAATGATACAAGAAAATGAACTACTTAATTTAACATCCGAGTCCCGACTAAATTCTCGGTTCGATCCCAGGCTTGCACCGGCCCATTCTTGGTGTGTATAGGGACGATAAGAATACACTTCTCCCACATTAGGTTACCGACCCGAGACCCACTCATGTGATTCTCAGTTTCTTAGAATCCACGGTTATGTATATCTTGAAATACTAATACTATCCAAAAACGTATTTAAATAAAACCTTCAAATAAACATTCTATTTGTTCAAATCTATGGAAATTTAGAGGCGCTTGTTCCCACACTCTGTTCTGATTACTGAACAAATATAATATTTACATGTTATAAAAATTCCACCAAGACTTCGTAGTTTTACACTTCGCGTGTCCGGACTACTTGGTCAGCGCCAGAGCTCGCTCGCCAAACGTTTTAAAGTGGGCGACAGACGGTCTTTTGTTAATCCATTTCCAGTATGGCGCCTCTCCATTCAGTGTTCGCGATGGGCATCGGTTCCTCAAGTAGTTTGCTGTGTTCACTGCCTCGGCCCAAAATGATGGCGACAAGTTCGACTGTAGCATTCAGCACCTCGCAGTTTCCACCAGTGTTCTGTTCTTTCGCTCCGCTCCGCTTGAATTTTTGAATGCGTCAAATACGTCGCTTTTCTTCTTTAGCATGAACACCTCGCACCAAGAGTTTTGTCGTCAATGAATGTTGCGAAGTACTTGGCACCGCCAATGGATTCGGTTCGCATCGGCCCACATACATCCGTGTGTACGATCTCCAGAAGTTCAGTCGTTCTGTCTGTGTTACTTTTCGGAAATGGGTTTTGAGTCTGCTTCCCCTTGATGCAAATTTCACAGGGTGGTAGGTTCCACTCTTTTCCTAAGTTAAGTCCGTTGACTATATTCTTACGCGATATTTCTTTCAAATCACCAACGTTCAGATGATTAAATTTCTCGTGCCACTATGCCATTTTGGTCTTCTTCGTGGTCACAGCAATACCAGATGATTCATTTTCAGCTTTTATGTAGTACAAATCTCCTTTTCTCGCCGCTACAGCTACGGTTTTCTGGTTCTTGTCTCGAATGTGAGCGGTTGTCTTAGTGAACGTCACTTCGTAGCCTTTGTCGGTGATTTTCGCCACTGACATCAGATTTATGCGAAAGTTTGGGACGAACAGTACGTTATTCGTCGGCCAAGCTGAGGTGTCGCGACATTGACGTCATTTTACGCAGGATACTTTTCCTTGGAGTCATGTGTGATGTTGCTTCGCTGTTCAAACATCTTACTTTACCGCCATTGGATCTCATCAGGAGTGCTGTCTCTGTTTCGCTCGAATTTAGCGCCATGTTGCTATCTTCTCCGTCGGCATTTCCTGTTGACTTGTTATCCCTATCCATCTGCGTACGACAATCAACCGACTTGTGGCCTTTTTTGTATGTATAACATGTAAACGAGAAAGGTTTAGAAAAATCTTTAAGTTTCGCATTACCCTTCTTCTTCTCCGACTCGATGGCACAACGAAAATTTTCATAACTGTCTGGGAGATTAAAACTCATTATCGTTACCAGGTCGATATTCAAATCCAAGCCCATATCCGCCAACTTTTCGATAGTACCAAAAAAAATTGTCATAATATTTCTTGACGTCATCGCCCTCCGCCATCTTGTTTAGATCAGTCGCTTTAACAACATCACCTTCCGCACCGGACCCTTCGACTGGTAGATAGATTGTAGCTTTACATCACGCTATGTTGCACAGTCCTTCACCTGCTTAATCTCAGTTGGACTGATCGCGAGAATTAAATCCGCCATTGCTTTAATGTCAGTCTTGTCCCACGCTATCGCCGCATTCGCACTTCCAGGAACGTTGGCCAATACAGCCGGTCGCGTACCATCCACGAAATCCCATGTATCATTTTTAACTAACAGGAATTCTATTTGCATACGCCATGTGTCGTAATTGTTCTTGTTTAACAGTTCAATTCGTACATTATTTCCACACATTTTCGTAAAATTTCACGATTATTTTGCAAAAATGATGGAGCCCAATATGCTTTTATAGGTTTTCTTCCTTTGCTCAAAATGTACTTTTCGGGATATTTGTCAAATTCTCGTTACTGTGCCCATAACCTATTATAATATCAGTATAATGGTTCTAAAATAACTCACAGTAAATATTATTGACAATCAGGTACACATTTATTATATTAATTCGTATTCATACAATTAATACTTTTTGACAAGTACAAAAAATGGAAGTAATTTTTTTTTATTATAACAAGTGAATCAAAATATAGGTGGCGTCGCTTACGAATCCAAGATGGCGGAGCCGCCTATTGTCCATTTACAACACATTCCCAACAACAAACAATTTGATTATCTTTTATTGGAAAAAATAGTAATATTCTAACAGATTTTAAGATTGATTTCATTAATTAAAAGCAAAACGAAGTTACTTGTCATATGAAATAATTGACTTTACTGTGAAACATTCGCTTTGCTTTTAATTATTTAAACCAAGCTTAAAATTTAATTATTGTAGGTGCAACTTGCCGACGACGTCATTTTGTAATGTTTCTTTTACTATATTATTATTTTCGGAGTTACTTCCTATCTCTTCGCCCTCAACTTGTTCGATAGACTAAATAATTACTGACTGTTTTACCAAAATATCTAATATTTTATGACAACGGAATGTCCTAAAATAACGAGAAAACAAAATGAGTCAGCGACATATCGAAACGATATATCAAAATCTAATTTAAGCATTACCTATTAAATCTACGTTCAGTGTATGATATTTTTTTAAAATTTGAAATATCGTTTTAATCATTTTGCTTTAACATTATAATGATTTTGGCACTGGTCATTATTAAAAAGGTTGATCAACAAACCTAAATTGAAGGATAATCAAAATGACGGGCGTTTCAATGCAAACGTGAACCACTTACATAAAAAACGTATATTTGATGAATGAAAACACTAACAAAATATTTATTTAAAACGGAAATAATGTAATACAACTACTAAAAAATATATTTATTTACAACACGTATTTATATACACATTAAAGTATTTAGCATCGACTTGCACTGTTCACACTTCAAATACAGAATGTCTGTTGCCGGCACAAACTCTCCCTTTTATACTGAACCATGGTCTTCTACAATATTCCGGAGCTTCTGAAACACTATAGAGGCATGACGCAGAGAGAGCAGGTTCGAACTCGTCTCTGTATTGCGTATGAGACAGCGCTAAACACGCAGCAGACTACGACGTGTCGACTGTTCCAGAGGTAACAGGGCCGTACTTGCTACAGTAGGATACTAACAATAACAAGAGGTAATTAATCTGATAAGATCGGAAGAGAATAAGAAAAAAAATAACTAAAACAAGATCGCGCAGCGAGCGTTCGCGGCGGCGCAATCAAGGCTACGAGGCGATGAAAATATGAGAAGCTCGCAACTGTTTTACGAGAAGCACCGATGGTCGGACAATGTTAATTCGTGACGCGCATACAAGAGTAGATCGCTAAACTGGCTATAGCCCTAACTATTTTCACGACGTACGGCGAGCTACGTAATCACGTACCAAAACGGACAATTAAAAAAAAACCGGACTGATCATATTTTACATGAAAAAACAAAAATAATAAAAACTAAAAACATTACGGAATTAGCTTAGCTGCGAGTGTGTACGGTGAACAACGGCTTCGTCCCCACCACTCCCGGTTCGACTGTCGATCGGTCGTCCTAGATCTTGATCGGAGCAACTCGAATGTTTGCGGCAGCTGGGCCTTCAGCAACGTTCAACGGTGTAGGTAGCGAAAGAGGGCGACATTCTCCAGCCCAACTCCCCGACTGTCCAAAATGGCGCTAGAGTACGTTTCACGTACGGATAAGGCTCCTAAGAGGTTTCCTCACCCTCTTAACCCGTTCCAAAGAAACAGAGTACAAAAATGTCTATACCGAATACAAGTCTAAAAGAATAGTCACAGTCAAATTCAGTCGAGGGTCAGATACGCCACTGAGTCAAGGAATTAGTCGACTGAAAAAGTAAGTTTACGGATGCGGCAAAGTATCAAAATTAGCGAGAACTAAATGCTTTACAGTAGCAGAAATGGGTATCAAATAGTTAAGTACTTTGATGTGGTACGACTTGAAGTCAACTTGATTTTTGGTGGTTTTTTAAATCCGGCCACTGCCGATAAATACAATAAATATATAACTGACTCAACTGTATTTTAAATCCAAACTTCGTTTGATAAATTTTCAAAATCGAAAATTCTCAATTAAATAATTAGCTGCCCACGCAGAAATCTCATAAACGACTACCTATCTTTTTTTCCTCCAAAATTACTCGACCCCAGTTACTGCCAGAAAAATCGCGTTTCCGCTAATTAAAAACTGCTTAAAATTACTTAACTGCAGTGACTTAACCTTGACCCTAAAAACGATCTTAAACTGTGATATTCAGAAGAAATTCGCCTGTAAGGAATTGGTTGCCCAAAATAAGGGGCGAAAATGAATAAAGAATAAAAAACGTAACAGTGCCGTGTAATCACAGCTCGGCGTACAAGCATGAGTACTACTAAGAGATTTGGCGCTTACACATTTTTGACCTCATTCTATTCTCAACTGATATTGAATTTATGCCGTTACTTTTGAAATCTATATAGGCTCTTATACTTCGAAAAAAATAAGGATACAGATTATATGAAGTACTCGTAGTGATCTTAGAAAAAGTTTTTTTCAAAATTCGCAAAATTAAACATTTTTAGTACAACAGGTTTGATAGTTATTTCTACCGTATTAATTATTATATAATAATTGTAAACACTACAATAATCAGTTTCTTCATTAACATCAGATAAATTACTATTTTTAGTGTCGGTCTGTTGAATTAAAAAAATACACTTCAAGAATTTGGTTCATAGTTTTGTGACTTTTGAAATTAAGAAATTACTCACGTTATTAAAATGTCATTTAACGTACTGGTTTCCCTCGTATTAAAGAACTTCTTAATTACATGTTGACAAGTTGTGGATTCGAACGTTTTAGTCACAGTTTGAAATATTATATACGGGATGGAGCAGATCTCGGTAAGTGATGTAGTTCTTCGCATGAAGTGCGGTTACCAGTCGTCAAATCACGGCCCTCAAAGATGTTAGTAGACGGGGAGACACAGGAGTAGTTTTAATGTGGTGAATATTGTTTGTTGCATGTGGGTATCGAACCCAGGTTGTCAATTCCACAGGCCGACTCGATACCACTGAATCTTGCTTCTTAAATAATACATTAAACTTTAAATTTTTGTGGTTTTAATTTGCGATTGTAGAAAAAAATATAGTATGGTTTTATAATCACTTTAGATTCTAGTTTTTTATACACTCGTAACTAATGAGACGTTTAAAAAACTTGTTACATAATATATTATTTTGCTATCGGTACATCATATAATATATACCTTCAATTTTTTTCTTAAATAAATAAATAAATATATCATCACGCCTTTTACCCATTACTGGGTGTGACACCTTCTCGGTAAGTGATATATTTCTTTGCGCGAAGTGCGGTTACCAGCCGTCAGATTTTTTTCTTTAAGTATATAAATACCCTAAGTACAAGTATTTTTATTTAAAAATATAGTCGTCTAATTTGTTTCGTACTGGCAATAGAATAATTGTACAAACAAGATAGAATTATTATTTATAGAATAATATTGTATTGATATAAATGATTATGTTATACAAAAATTCAAAATGAGTTACCGTGCAAATATTTATATCTTATCTTTATTCAATTAATAATAGATATTTATCATATAAAGAGATTTTTTATCGACAAGTGAAAGATGTTAGTTCATGAGCGACGAAGGAGCGAATAACTATCTTTCACGAGTCGATTAAGACTCTTTATCGTCGTGTATAATATATTATTTTATTTTGTACCAGCTGTTAAATAATAATTAATAATTAATTTCTATATACATATATATATATATATATATATATATATATATATATATATATATATATATATATATATATATATATATACATATATATATATATATATATATATATATATATATATATATATATATATATATATATATATATATATATATATATATATATATATATATATATACCGGGTGTAACATGAAAACCTGGCCATAGGAGTTTAACATGGGAAATCAGTTTTTCCTTGCGCAAAAGTGGCCAATTGATTTTAGACAAAAATGCTTCAAATAAAAGTTGTAGTGCTTGAAATTATGGATCTAAATCAGTTTTCAGATTTTATTTTGCACGTTCTGTAAGCGAAATAATCGCATTAATATTTTATAAGAATTTCTACTTTATAGTGATAGCCATGGAATTGAGACAAAAGATAAACAAATGTGTGACGTTTTAACTGTCAGAAAAGTTTAGTTTGAATGTTATGGTGCGGCCAAATAATACTGATTAAATCACGTATTCTTCGAAAACTTTCACCAGAATAATTCCACTTAATAATTTGTAACTTTTCTTCATGTGAATAGTTATCCATTTTTAATAATGATATAACAACAATCACCTGTATTGTCACTTAAATAAATCACAAATCCATTTCAAACTAAACTTTTCTGACAGTTAAAACGTCACATTTGTTTATCATTTTGTCTCAATTCCATGGCAATCACTATAAAGTAGAAATTCTTATAAAATATTAATGCGATTATTTCGCTTACAAAACGTACAAAATAAAATCTGAAAACTGATTTAGATCCATAATTTCAAGCACTACAACTTTTATTTGAAGCATTTTTGTCTGAAATCAATTGGCCACTTTTGCGCAAGGAAAAACTGATTTCCCATGTTAAACGCCTATGGCCAGGTTTTCATGTTACACCCGGTATATACATATATATAAATGAGAAGCTGTACGGATGTTTTAAAATATCATAGTAATTGTGATCGCGTTAGCAATGACCGTTGTTTTGTTATTTTGTTTACTTCTGACAATACTGAAAAATTATCACGAAAATGTAGCTTGTGGTAAAAATGGATGTTGAGGCTACAGTGCAATAAGAAATGGATAAATTGTTGCCCAAGATATCTAAAGAAGCGTATGAAAAAGAATATGAATTATTCGTCAAGTGGAAAAAAGTGAATAATATTGAGATTGATACAAATGAAAACACATTGATTGCATATTTTAGTGATAGATAAAAACGTTCAAAATCATCATGTATTTGGTCTTATTATTCGAAGTTAAAGAAAACACTATTGGTGCATGAGAAAATTGATATATCCAGGTATGCCTACTGTTTATAGTTCATAATTACATATATAATTTAGGCTAAACTTGACTTGGGGGCCAAACCTGAAGTTGGCTGCAGAACAAGCTGCTTCTGGCTTGAATTGAGGAGTACCAACTTAACGTCAAAAGCCGGGCAATTTAAAATGCGAAGTATATTTATCATAAAAATGCGTAAAATGCGTTCTGTACTAGGTTTGGCATGGTTAGGGGTGTTTTTTTTTTTACTAATGAAACAAAATTTTTTGTCATATGACTGACTGAACGTACAGTAATGATGATAATTTTAAAGTTAAATTTTATGACAGAAAAATTCGGATGACGCCTGGATTCGAACCAGGGACCCTCCGCTAGTTGATTAGACAGTTGCAGAAGGACGAACTTCTCGCCAATTCGATGTCTTGTGCGAAATGATAGATATGTTTATGCAATCCCGTCCCGATAAGACTGACATGTATGGTTGGAGGTGCTCTAAGTGTGGTTCACGAAAAAATGTGCGGACAGGTTCCTGGTTTGCGGAGTCGCATTTGTCGATGACCACGGCGTTGCTGGTTACCTACATGTGGGTTCACGATTTTAGTAATAAACACGTTGTCCGCGAGTTAGAGATTGCCGAGAATACAGTCGTGGATTGGTTTAACTTTTGCCGCGAAGTATGTGTTGATATATTGTTGGGTGAGAAGAAGGAAAAAATCGGAGGTCCTAGGGTGATTGTCGAAATCGACGAGTCCAAGTTCAGCAAGCGCAAATATAATAGAGGAAAACGCGTCAATGGGCAGTGGGTTTTTGGCGGTGTTGAACGAGACACGGGAAAGTGCTTCTTGGAAGTTGTGGAAGATCGAACCTCGAAAACTTTGGTTGATTTGATTCAGAAAAACATTAAAGACGGGACAATTGTTATAAGTGATTGCTGGAAGGCATATGACGTATTAAGCCAGATGGATTACGAGCATTTGACAGTAAATCATTCGATTAATTTTAAAGATCCAAATACAGGCGCCCACACAAACACAATCGAAGGAATGTGTTCCGTTGTCAAACGTTCTTTACCACAAACGAACCGTTCAAAGAGCCTATTTTCCTCATACCTAGCTGCATTCATGTACCGCCGACTTCGGAAAGATTCACCTGATCTATATTTACAGTTTATTTTGGATATTGCCAAAATCTACAACCCGAACAATATTTAATCTTCAATAGTCACAATAGTAATATATATCCCATAGCGTATTAATTGTAATAGAAAATGTAAATAAACAACACCACAGATCAATCAACAGTGATAAGTTCACCAATTGTAGAAAGTATTATTACTCGTCACATTTCAAATATATTTATCATAAAAATGCGTTCTGTACTAGGTTTGGCATGGTTAGGGGTGTTTTTTTTTAATTGGTACTCCTGAATTCAAGCCAGAAACAGCTTGTTCTGCAGCCAATTTCAGGTTTGGCCCTCAAGTCAAGTTTTACCATAATTTATTACATATCAGTAGTTTATTGTATTTTTTTCTTGTGTACATTTGCAAATATAATTTACTTATTTCCATCCTGAAGAGTAAAACAAAGGATTACAAATTTAAAAAATCATTGGTGTTTGAGACAAAGGACGTTTCGAATTTTTTGCAAGAGGCTTCTGATGATGTTTATTTATTAGAGAATTTGAGGTTGACTGATGTGTGTTGCCGGAATTTTGTTACTTTATGGTCTTCATAAATTTCAGGTTGTTTTATTATGCGGATATTTGGAGCTTGTCGGAGCTGTGAATTGCATGGTTTGACTGTTGAGGTCTCGATGTTCGAGGGCATGCTGTGATGATGAACTTGCGTGATACCAAGACAAATGTTACAGCGAGTTGGTATTAATAAGTTGTACAAAATACCAGAAAAAAATGCGAATTATTTGAAGTTGGAGTGACCTGCGAAGTACACAGGTCACTGCTTCAGGAGATCGTCGGCAACAATTTTGGCCAATAGTGGAGGTGACCTATTAACTGTAAACAAATTTGGTGGCTGGAGATCATCATCTATTGCCGAATCGTATGTCAAGCAATCTGAAGCTACAAAAATTACTGTCTCGAAAAAGATCTTGATTGGTGTGCAAGGAAATGATGAAAATATAGGCAGTTCTTGTTCAAAATCTGTGGCTCTGGGTAGTCTAAATAATTAACCACATAGAAAATTGCAGTATCAATATGTGTACAGATAAATTACCAATAATGTAAATAATTTAAAATTGTATGTGTTATTATTAATAAAAACATACATACATACATACATAACATCACGCTATATCCCATTAAATGGGGTAGCACGAACCCGTCAACATTCTCATCCTGACACACGATACTCGATTCGACCACATTAACACTTCCTCCATACAAACTCTTTCTTTTCTCACAACCAAAATCCATCAACACACAACAAACATTCATCCATTCGCTAGTGTACACTGCGCTTGTTTCTGAAGATGGTCTTCACGCAATTGCAGGTAAACACTCGAAACATCTAACCAATTAATCTAAAATCAAGAATCATACGCTTGTCTTCATTCATCATATTTATCCCGCAATTAATTTTCTCCAAACATTCCTATCCTGACACACCACTTTTGCTTCAACCACATTCATAATTCTTTTCATACAAGCTCATTTATTCTTCACGCTCAGAATCTTTCGCTCACGCAACAACCCTTCAATCATATTCATCCACTTGTTCCTAGGCCGTCCACGCAAACTTTCACCCTCAATTTCACCAACATACACCTGTTTCACCAATCTGTCATTCGACATACGTTCTACATGACCAAACCATCTCAACTGACTTATTCCCACTCTTCTTACAACATTCTTCCCAATCTCATATTCATCATACACCAATGTATTCCGGACACGATCTCTTCTAGTATATCCACACACACCCCGCAAATATCTCATTTCCACAGCAGTTATACGCCGTTCATGTTTCTTCATCCATACCCAACATTCACTACCATACATCAACGTAGGCACTAACACACCATTATAAACACTCAATCGAGCATCTCTGGATACATTCACGTTCCGAGTAAAGGTTCCCAGAGCACCCAATATCTTACATCCAGCAGATACTCTTCTTTCAATCTCTCGATCAATACGTCCATCCCTCGAAAACACACTCCCCAAGTATACAAACTCATTTACTTGACCCAATCTCACACCATTCACCGAAACATTGCAATCAGTCACCAAATCACTCTTCTCAAACACTAACACTTTACATTTATCAACATTCAGTAATAGATTTAAACCTTTTCCTACTTCATTTATACTTAGAATCATTCTTCTCAATTGTTCTTCAGATTCACCCATTACAACTACATCATCCGCATAAGCTAACGCAGGCACTACACTGCCACCAATACGTACACCATCCGCCCCATTCAGCGACTTTCGTAACAACACATCCATATATAAATTAAACAACCACGGGGACATCCCACAACCTTGTTTCACGCCAACATCTATAGAAAACCAATCACTCAATCTACCATCAACTCTCACCGCAGCCTCGCTATCTTCGTATAATGCACGAATCGCTCCCAACAAATTACCATTTATACCGTACTCTAGAAGTACATCCCACAGAATAACTCGATGAACACTATCATATGCTTTTTTAAGATCGAGAAAGCCACAGAACACCTTCTTGTTCTTAGCAAGTGATTTCTCAACAATCATACGAAGAGAAAACAATTGATCTCCACACCCTCTCTCAGGCAAAAATCCACCTTGCATATTACTCAACTTGGAGATTGTTAAGGTTCGTACCTTGTGAATAAGAATCTTCCCGTACAACTTCCCTACCACACTCAACAAACTTATCGCACGGAAATTAGTACAATCACTCGAACTACCTTTGCCCTTAAATAAAGGACAAATGATAGCACGTTTCCAATCATCAGGAGCTACACACAGTTTCAAACAAAATCTAAATAAATAAACTAACCAATCAAATAATCTCTCACCACCATACTTCAACATCTCATTCGATATACCATCCAAACCAGGAGCTTTACCATTCTTCAAACGTAACAATGCAAAACTAACATCACTTTCATCTATATCCCATTCATCACTTCTAACATTTTCTCTTGAATTTTCACTACAACAATTCGATCCATTTACGCTACCATATAAGCCTCTAAAATACTCACACCATCTATTTCTAACGTCTAATTCATTCCACAATAACTCACCATTCGCACTCTTAATCGCTTTTACCGCCCTTACATTACCACCTCTCAATCTCTTCACACTCAACCAAAACATTCTTTTATTCATAGTAAAATCATTCGTCATTCTTTCACTCATCAAATCATCAAAACGCGCCTTACTTTCTCTCACTACTCTCTTAACATGTTTATTTAACCTTTTATATTCTAGCAAACATTCATCACGTAAACTTCCAGGCACATCTTTTACATGTAGAAATCGCAAATACGCTCTCTTTTTCTCTTCAATTGCTTCTTTCACTTCATCATTCCACCATGCATTCCTTGGACAAGAGCCTAATCTGGATTCACCACAAACTTCTTTTGCACATTTAAGAACTGTATCCTTAAATTTCATCCAAACATCATTTATGCTGCATTCAAAATTAGGCTCACATACAGGCAAAGATTCATTTATTTTCTCAACAAACATATCTCTAATATCCTCATTCTGTAGTACACTAGATTTCACACGAAACATTTTTTCGGTGCCTTTTACCCTCATTCGCCAACATTTATCCAGACGTATACGCGACACCACCAAATAATGATCATTCGTACCCAATTCAGCCCCACGCTTCACACGCGTATCCACAACTAAACTTCTTAGTCGTTCATCATACAAAATAAAATCAATCACACTCCGCCTATTCTCCCTCACATTCTCCCATGTATACAAGTGAGCTAATTTATTTTTAAAGACAGAGTTGGAAACGAAAAGATCACGCTCTAAGCAGAAGGATACTATTTTCCTACCGTTTTCATTCACTCTCACATCACCATATTTACCCAATACATTCCCAGACATGCTTCTCTTTACTCCCACCCAACCATTCAAATCACCACATACGATAACTTTTTCACCTGGATCACACGAATCAATCACACTATCTAACAAATTCCAAAATTGATCTTTCTCAAGATCACTTTCGGATTCAGTTGGGCCATAAACTGACACAACGAAGATTCTATGAAAGCCTACCTTAAGTCTCAGCCAAAGAATTCGCGATGAAATACAACTATAATCTCTTACAAACGGTTTCATCCTTTCACTAACAAGCACTCCTACACCATGTTTTGCCCGTTCATTCTCTGCAACACCCGACCACAAGCAAAACAATCCATCTACCTCTTCTTCATTACAGCCTTTCCGCTTTGTCTCGCTCACACACAAAACATCTACATTATACACACGCATTATTTTCACCAATTCATTTTCTTTTCCATTTATACCCCTAACATTCCACGTACCAAACTTACATTCATCAAATTTCGCCCATTTATTCCTCATTAGAACAAAAGATAAAAGAAATAGGGTTCTCTCGGTAAAAGAAGAAAAAGTTAAGGTAGCTTACCAGGCTTATCCTTAACTATAAAAGAAAGGAAATAAATTACATTCACACACTTGTCAAATGTCAATCACACCTAAAAACAAATCATAATTCACCGTATCTAAGCGTAACTAATACAAACAACTAACGATATGAAAAACTATATACAAGACAAAAAAAAAATAATTAAACTATTTTGAAAATCAAAGATAATACTTATCTTAGTAAAAGGATATGCACAAATTCTGGTGTCAATCAATAATAAAAAGAGCAGATAAAATAGTATTTTATCTACACTCGATGTTTAACATTAGGTAAAAAATTAAATAAATTAAACATCTCGTTTTCTAGGATACGTTTCTCACCGAAGGCAAGATGAAGGATCCTGGTTCATAAAAGCTCTATGTGACGTTCTGATGGATAATAAATACAAGAAAATGGAAATTAAGCAACTTTTCACGCGCGTCACTCATAAAGTTGCACTAAAGATCAGCAGTGAAAACAGAAAACAAGTTCCTGTCGTGGTGTCGACTCTAATTCGTGATTTGTACTTATCCTAATTGTATACATATTTCTTCTCTATCATTTTATATCGCCATTTTTAACATGTACGTATATGTATAGGTACAAGGAGTGTAGTAGGTGGGTATTCATTATTAGCTCTAAACCTTACCTTCAAAACGTACCAATAAATGAAACATTTCAATGTTGAGTGACATTTTTCTAAAAAGAAGGTGCATCACTTCAGCTACTTCACATTATTCAATTTTAGAATTTTTATAGTATATTAATATGAATTTTGAATTAAATATTATCAAGTATTAGTGTTATTGATGAAAGTCAGATTCTGAGACTGACCACTAATAATTTTACTTTAGCATTATTAAACTACACTGCTCAAAATTGTACAAGGATATTTTAAAAATTGAATGTAAAGGGGGTAGCGGGATAAGATGGGTGTGGCGGCCCCCGCGCGATTTGACTTGCCATTGTTAAAACCTTGTCTGGAATGTTAAAAAAAATTAGATTTGCATGCTCATTAAAGTTAATTGTCGACTTGTGTCTAAAATATTTCCAAAAAAGTGTTTTTCAGTACGTTTTAAACTATAAAATTTTGTGTTCTTTTTTCCGGTCACTTGTATGATCGGATTCGTTTGATTTGATTTTATTATACTCTAAATTAGATCATAGCATTTTTTTCATATTTTTTTCGGGCCCTGGAACCCGAAAAACTAGACAAAAACAAAAAAAATCGTGAAAAAAAATAGTTTTTTAGGAAATTAATTGGTTTTTTAAAAGGGTTCTTGTGCGTCTACAGAAGGGTGCCAAATAGCATAAGTAGCCCTATTAATTAGCTACATTTTCCTGGAAACCGCGTGTCAATATCTTCACTTGTTTCCGCGACAACTCAAATTAAGCGACGCGCAACTCACCGGCGCACAATACATGCGGAGAATATCAACACAAGCAACCGGCGCGCGGTGGTTCGTTTTCCCCCAGAAACCGGCTTCCGTGGCATATCGTGGTGCGGGGAGAGTGTAAAGTGTTAAAACTGTTATATACGATTCATAATTTATTAATCACTCAAGTAATTATATTATTATTACAAAGTTATGAAAAATAGTACATTTCACACCTAGGGAGGAAAATTCGCATTTCGAATCGAGTCATCTTCCGGAACGAGGCGAAGCCGAGTTCTGGAAGAGACGAGTGTTAATATCTTCACTTGTTTCCGCGACAACTCAAATTAAGTAAAACTGTTTTCATTACTCGGGGAGGAAATGTCCACATTTCCGCTCTGACGGTCACAAATGCGGGCTTACCTCGCCCTTAATTTGAGTTGTCTTATCCCGCTACCCCCTTTAAAACTATAAATTATATTTACAAATTTGAATAATACCTAAGGTATAATTTTCTTATATTTGTATATAAACTATATTAATTTTTATAATGGATCTTTCTTAAATACATATTTATAATATTTATAGTTTTAACTTTAAATTCAATTTTTCAAATATTCCTGTACAATTTTGAGCAGTGTGTTTGTGATCTAGTCCAATATACAGTCATATCGTGCCAAATAATCATTATCATGTTATGATACATCTGATAATATTTATCTTAAAAATATATCGCATTTTAATGAAATGTTTTCAAAATAATAAAATTTATGCGGGCATGAACTTTAATTTTCTGTTTGAATTTAATATTTAACACTCACCTGATTATTCAGTGTTACTGTGGTTTCAGTTTTTTAGAATTTGTAAAATTATATTATATATTAGTTTAAACATTAATATAATTCGATATTAATGTAAACATTAAAACCTAAATATTTATTACGATTAGTATTTAAATAAAATTTGATTGCATATTTAATAAGAACATTATAATTGATTCTATATTTTTATTTTGTCAAAGGTAATTTTTAATTCAATATTAATGTATATCTTAAGTAGGAAAGGGTGTTTACAACATGCATTTTAAAGAGAATGTTTAAGTCGTAATATCATATAAAATATCTTTCAACAATATTTCATTGAACATTAAAACAAATTATTTATATTAATCTTTTACAAGCATTGCAGATATCGGTAAATGTGAAAGAATATAGATACTTTTCTCTTGAAATAAGATGATAGTGAAGAATGAACCACATGGATAATTTTTATTCATTTAAATCGTTATGTAATTAACCCTGTTTATGGGGTAGCTGGCTTAGTGGTATCGAGTCGATCTTTAAAATTGTGAAATCGGGTTTAATTACTACAGCCGTCAAACAATATTCACTACATTAAAACTACCCTGTGTCTCCCCCTCCATCAACATATTTGTGAGCCGTGATTTGACGTCTGGTAACCGCACTTCACGCGACGAAATATATCACTTACCGAGATCTGCAATGGCAGACTGACACATCCAGTAATGGGTACAAGACGTGATGTTATATTTATATTATTTATCAGCCCTATATATAAAGAAGAAATACATAATGATTAAATATCTTTATTTTCATAATCAGCTAATTAGCTGTTTTATTTAATTTTTGTTAGAGATTTATAATATCAAAAGTATCTTCTAGTAAATTCAATACATAATTTGTTTCAATGATTCCAAATAGTATATATTAACAAAATAAATAAATATATTTTGTCGAAAATCATAATTCCTAATAAATAGAGTACAAAAGTAATTCTAATACCAATACCAACTGATGCAAAATGACACGATTCTATTTATACTAAATATTTTGATATTACTGCATCTTTAATAATTAATATAATTTTGATTCGAATCCTCTAAATAGTGAAAAATCTTTCCGCACCCACAGTAAATGTAAAATACACCCTTGATTTAAATTCTAATTTATTTGATTAAAGTATCAAACATTTAGCTACACTAACTACTCTAGAAAACATAGGGTGTAGAATTGAAATACGTAATATTTGGAATACAATGATATTTTATTAATTTATCGTTTGTTGCTGTAGACTAAAAGTGTAATACAAAAGATATTTTCAATTAAAAACTGCATTCAATGAATACTATTTATTATTTAAGTAAGAAGAAAATGAAATAGTTATTTTTGTATTAGTGCGCAAAATGAGTATTTTTTTATTGCGCGTGAGAATGTTATTTTTAGTCGAGCCCGCAGGTCGAGACAATAAAAGTCATTCGAACGCGCCAAAAAACAAGAATTTTTCCCACGAAATACAAACAATATTTTTTCTACAACTGTAAATAAAGAATAATACAATAATTATTGATTTATTTAAGTAAATTGAAGGAAAACAATCAACAATAATATTAATTTGATACTATTGATGTGGTGTAACTAATGAAACCTGACAACAAATAATTTGGGAGCGGGCGAGAGATACTCATTTTGCGCACTAGAATACGATACAGTGCGCAAAATTAGTATTTTGCGCACTAGGGTGCAAAATAACGCGCAAAATACGCGTTGTCATGGTAATGTAAGTGATGAAAATATCACGTACTTCGCATATCAAGAGAGGCGGTCGCCTCCGACGGCAAGTCACGACCGCACTCTATTATATACAGTAATGAGAATGGAATCTGTATTATCATTATATATATTTATAAAAATACTGCATTAAAAAGTAATATTTTGTAGTGAATATGTATAGAAATACCATATTTCATCGTTCTGGCAATTATTTGTTCACTTAAAACACACTCGGTTCACAATATAAGATAATTTCAACTTGTTATCTATCAAAAGTGTCCATTTCGCGTTTCCTCATCACTGTCCAGTTCTCGGGATTTCCGACAGGTGGTGCGTTCAACACAAAATTTGTCCAACTCCTACGAATCCCGATAGATGGCACGCTTGGGCATTATATTATTTATGACAGGTTAATAACTAACCTCTTTCGTTGTTTATTCGCGGTGTTTGTGTTGTTTACCAGTCACCCTAACCTCTTTTCACGCAGGTTGTACGCTTTATTTGTGTCGCGGCGTTGTTCGCGATGTTTGTACTGCATCGTAGAATCAAAACGTCATTGTCCTGGTTGTTTCGACTTGTTTGCGGTGCCAAAATGGAAAAAAACAAACGGAAACGTCTGGAATCTGGAACAGTCTGGTACGTAAGTGAGCTATTTATTATCAGTAGTTTATTTTCAATCAATGTAATGAGATGTAAAGTAGGTATTTTTTCCATGTAAAAGCGACAAATTAGCAAGGTTTTTACACCGATAAATGTACACTAAAATTATACATTTAACTCATTAAAAATTTATACTGATGTACCTGTAATAAACACTACCTGAAGTTTGAAATATACTTCACCGCACTATACCTATATTCATCATGATACATACAGAAGAACTTTCATGGTATTGCAAAACTTATATACTGATTTTCTGTTTCAGATTGTGGTGATTTTTTATGTTGACAGCTCCAAATTCTTGTTGAATTTATCTGAGCATTTTCTGGGTCCAAGAATTTTGTTAATTCTTGTTGGAGCAAATTGCTCCAAAATCAGTACGATTTTGTTCGAGCGTTGGGTACACTGTGTGCAATTAACAAACAGTACATTAACAAATTGTGAAATTCAAAATCGTACTGTATAAATAAATTACATTTGTATTGTATTTTTATATTCACTATTAATAAAAACTAGATTGTGATAAAATATACCACAAAGTACCAATGGGTTGCGGGCACTCACGTGACAAAATGACGTAAAAACAGCTGTTTGGGTACAAATGTCAAAAAATCAGCCAGCGATTACTGCGCCATCAATATAATTAACTATTTTTTGGGACAGGACTTGAAAAGAGATTCTTTCGTAGTTGACCACTTTGGCTGTAAACAATTGTTTAAAGTTTTCTGTGATGACAAACGATAAATGCAACACAGCAAACTTTAAACAATTGTTTACAGCCAAAGTGGTCAATTACGAATGAATCTCTTTTCAAATCTCATCCCACAAAATAGTTAATTATATAGGTGGCGCAGTGATCGCTGGCAGATTTTTTGACATTTGTTCCCAAACAGCTGTTTTTACGTCATTTTGTCACGGGAGTGCCCGCAACCATTATTTATTTATTGTTTACCCTATAACACTTATTTATTTAATAACACAGATAATTAATTAAAGTAATACATTCATTAGTAGATTAGTTTTATCTGAAACATGGCTTTCAGTAATCAGATTAATACTCATTGTCTCATTGATACGTTAATGAAAGAAGACATATTGGCAATTATAAATAATAAAACTTTGGAACAAATATAAATAATTATATTCCATACTCTCATAACCCAAAAATCGTATTTTGTTCCTCAACATCCGTATATATGGCAGAATGCCGATATCATTGCTCCTGTACTTCAAGATAAGGATTATATTCAAATTATTTATACATCAGGTCATTTTGTTTGCTATTATTATGACACTAAATCTATTTTTATATAGGATTCTTTAAATAAACAAATACTTACTCCTGAAATTGAAATATGCTTACAAAAGCTTTTCCCTTATTGTAATTTTAAAAATGTTAAGATTCCAATGGTACAAAGACAACCAAATAATATTGATTGTGGAGTGTATGCAATAGCGTTTGCAGTTTCTATTTTACATGGATTAAAACCGGAGAAAATAAAGTATAATCGCAGTTTGATGCGTGAACATTTATTACAAATTCTTACATCAAAAATTGAACATTTCCCATAATAATACAAATGTGAATTAATCAAACGTGCATTCGGAATACTCAACTTTATTACGAAATAATAATGTTTGTCCATTTTCAATCGTAGGGAGATCGTAGGGGTTTTTCAGTCACGCGTGCCGGTTATTCAAATTATTTCTAATGGGAGCAATGTTTTGGTCGTTTTATCAGTAATACAAAAAAATATTTTCAATATTTTATCAATGTTATATTTATCTTGTTATCTTCTTTATTTTATATCAAAAAGAAATGATATCTAACAAAAACACAATTACATAATAATTGTAAAGTAAGACGGCAAGTCACGTCGACATTCCCCTCCAAAAATGTTTATCGTAGCACCTGCAATATTTATTAAAAAGTTTTAAATATAAAAAAAAAAGTGATATCAAAAATTTCTACTCAAGTCAGTTATTAAAATCCCTCAAAAAACAATATCATTGTAAGGGACGTGACAAGAGTTACGCAGATATCACCCATCTGCGTAACTCTTGTCACGTCCCTTACAATGATATTGTTTTTTGAGGGATTTTAATAAGTGACTTGAGTAGAAATTTTTGATATCACTTTTTTTTGATATTTAAAACTTTTTAATAAATATTGCAGGTGCTACGATAAACATTTTTGGAGGGGAATGTCGACGTGACTTGCCGTCTTACTTTACAATTATTATGTAATTGTGTTTTTGTTAGATTGATATGTACTGAAAACAAATTAACATTTTTTGACAGTTGTGGAAAAGATAGTGCTGTGGAAAATAATGAAACAATAGTTATTTGTGTATTACGACCTTAAAGTGATTCTTTGTTACTCGAACACGGTAATTACAGCACGAACCGAAGGCGACAGCTGCAATAGTGTAAGAGGAACAAAGACACTTTACGCTCGTAATTTTTTCTACGATTGCATCTTAAAATTATTAAAAACGTATGCGTACTGAAAATAAATTAGTTCTCTCAACTGTCAATATGACAAGTTTCTGTTTTGTTTGTTTCCCTGGTAACTATTGAAATAAGCGCGCATTTAACGTCTTTTTCCGCGTTGCCATTGAAGATGTGTAAAAAAGATATTTTTCGATTGTTTCACAGAAAACGTCAACTTTACGATGAAAAATGAGAGCGGAATTGTCAACTTTTCATAGCAATCGTAGAAAAAAATATTTTTATTATAAAAAAATATTAAAATTAAGTAGTTATAATTGTTTGTTTAATGCTTCTAAGTTACTTGTTTATAGTTACGTTTTGTTATTTATTTGTATCTTTCCTTACGAAAATACACATTGAGTGTACCGAAACGTCGAAATAAATAAAATGACAGAACTTAAACCTAAAACTGTTTTAATTATTAACTACAATTGTTATTATAATTTATTGTTTTTTGTAGCTATTTCATATTTAATATAATTTATAACAATTTAATATTCATATTTCAGTAACTGCCAAAGTTTTGCAATCAAAATAATTTTGTTTCATTGTTTTTCTCATTTTCCTTCAGCAATTCTCTTCTTAAAAACCATTTTTAAATTAATTTGCTTCTCGCTCGTACATAAATAAACAATTCAGAGACAAATTAGTACTCGTTAAAAGCAGTTTTTAATTCTAAAATTGTTATATATTTACAGTTTTGATTTAGTAAAAAAGCAATAATCATCAAATTACAAATATAACAATGTATTTCCTAATTACCTATTCAATTTTACGCCCGATATAGTAACTTAAATAAGTAAAATGTCAAAAAAAATTGTATACATGTTTATTAAAAAATATATTTCTTACTATATTATTTTTTTTTTAAGAATGTTATGTTTTTAATTTAATTTCACTAATAAATGTTTTTTCGTAACACATGCACAAGAAACACATTCTTATTCCCTAATTTTAGAAAGAGAAACACTGCTTTTCTTCCCTAGAGAGAGAAACGTTATGTTTTTCTCCCTAGGTAGAATGTTTATCTCCTTAGGTAGCATGTTCCTCTCCCTAGAAACTACGATTATTAGCTGTTTGCGGCGTTTCCTAGATAAGACGGTAATTTTTGTGCACTTGTTACGAAAAGTATAATATGCTTCACGGGAGGGCGCGATTATCCCTTGTGTGAAGTTGGAAAACCTCGACTTCAGCTCGAGCCTTCGCCCTCGTTTACGTCTCGGTTTGCCAACTTCACACGCGGAAATAATCGCTTGTTTCCCTCTCTTGATGCATAACATACTATATATTTAAATTAAATCTACCCCCGTGGCTCCCCCTCCACTAATATTTTTGGGGGCCGTAATTTGACTGCTGGTAACCGCACTTCACGTGAAGAAATAAATCACTTACCGAGATCTGCTAAAGCAGAGTGCTACACCCAGTAATGGGTAAAAGGCGTGATGATATTTTTATTTATTTATTTATTATATTTTCTAATTATTGTATTAATAGTATTCTGAAGAAGGCTGAAGTGTCAGCCAAAATGTTGACAAAATAAAGAATAATTTTGACTAAAAAATTATATCATTTTTTACTTACAATAATAATATTTATTTTAATATCTTATTTCAGGAAATACAAATTTTACATTTATTATGCAAATATTTATTTATTTATTATTAAAATTTAAAATGACTGCAATATGTGCAAATCTACAATTTTTTAATACTAAATTAGTTTATTCTTCTGTAAAAGTACCGTTTTGTGTAATTTATTGTGGTGGCATTGAAAGTGAATGTGAATCAATTTGAGAAACAAGTGTTTTCTTTTAATGTAGAAGCGGTAATGGGGTAGGTGGCTCAGTGGTATCGAGTTGGCCTGTGGATCTTGAGAACCCTGTTCGATCCCCACACCCGACAAACAATTTTCACCAATTTAAATCTACCCCTGTGGCTCCCCTTCCACTAATATCTTTGGGGGCCGTGATTTGACGGCTGGTAACCGCACTTCACGCGAAGAAATATATCACTTACCGAGATCTGCTTACGGCAGAGTGCCACACCTAGTAATGGGTAAAAGGCGTGATGATATATTTTATTTATTTTATTTATATGTAGAAGCGGTATTGTTTGTATTGTCATATAATATTTTATTGGGAATATCTATTTTGTTGTTAACTGAATATGCCACGTAATATTCGGCAACGGTGCCAGATATCTAGCCGCCGTGTCGTTTAAAACTTTAAATACCTGCATCAATCAGTATTAGCGAGTAACGTAGCAGAAGAACATTTGAAGCAATGTGCAGTGTAATGATGTGTATCTTGAAAATTTAAAAAATTTGCGGTGACTTTAGGCATATTTCTAAAGGTATGTTTTTCTACCGGGTGATACATACATTTTTCTATATGATAAAGAAAAAAAAAATTTCGAATTTTTTCTGTGGTTCCAAAATAATCGAAATTTTCATTAATATTTTCGACAATCGAAAAACTATGTTGCACATCAATACCCATGTATTGCCGCGGCATGCAGAGCTGATGAATTTTGTAAGATGCAGATGACTGATGTAACTGATTAAGAATATTATGTCATTATTAAAATTCCGCAAAGTAAAAATAGTGTGCAACGTACATTTTAGATTGTCGAAAATATTAATGAAAATATCTATTATTTTGGAACCATCATAAGAGTCTATAACAAATTAAAAGTATAAAAAAAAATATTACTGACAATTAAAAATACTACTTTAGCTTCTTGAAAAAAAATTACAAATTCTTTCTATTTAAATTTTGCGATATCTTTAGAATCTTTGTTTTTGCTCTTCAGAAACCTAATTAGTTTAGAGATATCTACATTATCGTTATGTTTAATTGGATATTCGCACCACAATCTGGATGGCGATTTTAATGAATTTGACCTTTCCAGCATGTACGCCAACATAACGTTTTTGAATATCGTCTCCACTTTTTTGTGTTACACTATTTCTTGAATCAATCATACGTAAATTTGTACCTTTTCCCTGATTTTTCAAGTAAACATGTCAATATAGCAATCCTTGCAACTTCGTCAATATCCAGTTTTTACTACAATACACTAATTTTAAGATAAACGCCAATAGTATAGTTTGTTTGTATTTTACTGTTTCGTATTGTAACATAGCAACAAGCATAGGTAGCTTAGATTAAAAAAACTATAAAAAAAAGTTAAATAAGCCACATTTTATATACATTTAAACTTAATTAGTGCGAAAAATGTAATAAGTAACACGAAATGTACATATATCTTAACATCCTCGAATTACTAGGACCTCGGCTTACGCCTCGGTCTATTACAACTTTCTCGAATGTTATGATGTATAACATTCTTTGTAACTTAGATAACTATTATTTACTTTAAATTCAATTAAAAAATGAAATTACACTAAACATTTTGTTTCATTAATTAATTAATTAACTTATTCATTTATGTACACTGTACAACAGGAACTTAATCCCAATTACAGTACAAGGTCTTCACTTACCGAGCCGCAGTGTGGTAGTTCATATAATTTTTAGCTTATGTGCGATTCGAAATCGAGATCTCTGTCAGATAAACTTTTAAGACATATTAACATTTTATCGTAAATTTTCAATAGGCGATAAATAAAAATTATGAGTGTTTGTAAATCGAGACATAACTATACCTGAAATACATCTTAAAGATATCTTAGAGTACGTTTTTTACATATTGAACAAAATACTAGAAAATGATTATATATAATACATACAGCACTAATACTAGTTAGTTTCATTTTCTATTTTGTTGTAAAACTTTCTTTAAATTTAATATTTAATCTCAAACGGAATAATTATGTCTTCGATTTACTTATTATTTATTTATTTATAGTTAATAACATATTTTTTAAGAAAGATTAAAAACACTCAAAATTACTTTCCATCTAATATATATTAACAACATTGTAATTTTTTATATAATTATGGACATATTAATAAGAAAGCTGAGTGAATACTTTTATATCTCTGAAGCTCTGCATCATGTATTTTAAGACTTCAGATTTGCAGGATAAAGTAGCTTTATTTGTTTCTAGGTAATTTCGCCGTACAATACAACACTGCAATATTTATTAGGGCGCATCTTAGCGACCACATTCTTCTTTTGTTCAACTCTACAGCAACATCAACGTGGACAGGGTAATGACAAAGATAATATGAAAAAGCACCATTCACGCTGGCTCAAAAGCGCTGGAGATAGAAGACTGGAGGAAGCTAGAATTCTCTTACTCAAAGAGTGAAAATTACTACACACCTTTATTAAAAATTTTATAAAGAGTCACTATACATGTACAGAGATATATTATGCCGTGGAGATACATGTACTGGTTTCGAAATTCGAAAATATAAATAAATAAATATATCATCACGCTTAATTTAAATAATCGAAGTCTGTGCACAAATTTCGAATTTGTTTAACAAGTATACATACATAATTTATTAACTCTAATTGATCAATAATGATTGCTTTATATATAGATTATCACTATTTTGGTATTCTCTAAAATTATTCACTTGTATCTTTTATTTATTTTCATCTATTTATTTTTGAGTGGACGAATTATGGAAAATAAATATTTAATTTTTTAATAACTCACTAACAAGTTAGTAATAGAATTAACTTATTTATTCGTAATAATTTTACAATTACAATTACTTGCTTGTAACTTAAGTTAGTAATTGTTTTAAAAAAAGCACGTATAATGCATATTTGACTTCAGACTTCGTTATTGTAGGTACTATTCACTTTGTAACTATATGGGATCAAATTTTAAATATTTTTATATTAAATAATCAATTCAAATGTTCAATGAAATAACCATGCATCTACTACATTATATAAAATTAATCAAAATAGAAAGGTAATAATTTTTGGACAATAAACAATTCTCTTTAATTTTATATTTTATATATACCGCTAGGTGCAGGGTTATTAAATTTAAAAATAACTATATAAATTTATTTTTTATTTTACGAAATATATTAGTTAATAGATTGCTCAAAACGCACTCTTTTTATTTCAAGAATCAAATTAATTATTTATTATTTTATTTTATATGTGGCTCAGTGATATCGAGTCGGCCTGTAGATTTGAGAACCCGGGTTCGAGTCCCACAGACGATAAACAATTTTCACCAATTTAAATCTACCCCTGTGGGTCCCGCACTACTAACACTTTGGGGGCCGTGATTTCACGGCTGGTAATCGCACTTGGCGCGTATAAATATATCACTTATCGAGATCTGCTGCGGTAGAGTACTCAGTAATGAGTAAAAGACTCGGTAATATATTTATTTTATATTTCCTTACGTTTTGTATTATTACAGGTTAATGTTTTACATGTCTGAAAAATGATAAAATATATTTAAAAATGTTTCAAAATAATGTCACATGGTGACACATAAAACTGAAGAAGATGATTTGGCTGAAAAAATCAACTACAAAAGTTAAAACAGCATATAAATATAATAAATAAATTAAGTAGATTAATTAATAAAAAAAATTATATGAAAACATATTAAAACTTTGTTAAAAAATTAACTATGAGAATATCCTTCGACCTGTTTTGAAACATTTGAAAATTTAATCAACAAGCTCTGGGTTATATTGGTAAAATCCCATCATCAATAAATGTGTTCATATGATGTCAATTTGTTACAATTCTTTCAAATTTTCTTTGTTTTATGTTGTCAGTTTGATACAGGGGTTTGTTATATATATTTATATATATATATATATATATATATATATATATATATATATATATATATATATATATATATATATACATATACAGGGTGCTGACTCGCTCAGCCGGTCATAAAACTTTATCATGGGAAATAAGTATTTTGCAATTTCCTTACTTCCATAATTATTTTAAGCAAAAACGCGTCAATTAAAAGTTTTAGGGCATCAAATTCTGCATCTGCACAGAATTACTTGTACGTGCTTTGTAACGACAGAAATTAAATATGAAAATGTCGAAAATGGCGTTGAAAATATTGATAGCCATGGAATTGAACAAAAACAATTAATAAAAGCTTGACGTTTTATCTGTCAAAATATCAACGTTTAACGTTGGTTCTAAATAAAGTTTATTTAATTTTATGAAGTGAGTCTTTTTTGAACAGACCATATATGTATGTATGTGTATATATATATATATATATATATATATATATATATATATAAACAGAGTGTAGAATTGAAATGTGGCGTATAGGGATTTCAATGTTATTTTTTAAATATTGCTGTATCTCTTTACCTATTCACTTTACAGCAAAAGCGTAAATACAAAAATTACTGCATCTTTAATAATTAATATAATTTTCATTCGAATCCTCTAAATAGTGAAAAATCTTTCCGCACCCACAGTAAATGTAAAATACACCCTTGATTTAAATTCTAATTTATTTGATTAAAGTATCAAACATTTAGCTACACTAACTACTCTAGAAAACATAGGGTGTAGAATTGAAATACGTAATATTTGGAATATAATGATATTTTATTAATTTATCGTTTGTTGCTGTAGACTAAAAGTGTAAATACAAAAGATATTTTCAATTAAAAACTGCATTCAATGAATACTATTTATTATTTAAGTAAGAAGAAAATGAAATAGTTATTTTTGTATTAGTGCGCAAAATGAGTATTTTTTTATTGCGCGTGAGAATGTTATTTTTAGTCGAGCCCGCAGGTCGAGACAATAACAGTCATTCGAACGCGCCAAAAAACAAGAATTTTTCCCACGAAATACAAACAATATTTTTTCTACAACTGTAAATAAAAAATAATACAATAATTATTGATTTATTTAAGTAAATTGAAGGAAAACAATCAACAATAATATTAATTTGATACTATTGATGTGGTGTAACTAATGAAACCTGACAACAAATAATTTGGGAGCGGGCGAGAGATACTCATTTTGCGCACTAGAATACGAAACAGTGCGCAAAATTAGTATTTTGCGCACTAGGGTGCAAAATAACGCGCAAAATACGCGTTGTCATGGTAATGTAAGTGATGAAAATATCACGTACTTCGCATATTGATATGTACTGAAAATAAATTAACATTTTTTGCCAGTTGTGGAAAAGATAGTGCTGTGGAAAATAATGAAACAATAGTTATTTGTGTATTACGACCTTAAAGTGATTCTTTGTTACTCGAACACGGTAATTGCAGCACGAACCGAAGGCGACAGCTGCAATAGTGTAAGAGGAACAAAGACACTTTACGCTCGTAATTTTTTCTACGATTGCACTTAAAATTATTAAAAACGTATGCGTACTGAAAATAAATTAGTTCTCTCAACTGTCAATATGACAAGTTTCTGTTTTGTTTGTTTCCCTGGTAACTATTGAAATAAGCGCGCATTTAACGTCTTTTTCCGCGTTGCCATTGAAGATGCGTAAAAAAGATATTTTTCGATTGTTTCACAGAAAACGTCAACTTTACGATGAAACATGAGAGCGGAATTGTCAACTTTTCATAGCAATCGTAGAAAAAAATATTTTTATTATAAAAAAATATTAAAATTAAGTAGTTATAATTGTTTGTTTAATGCTTCTAAGTTACTTGTTTATAGTTACGTTTTGTTATTTATTTGTATCTTTCCTTACGAAAATACACATTGAGTGTACCGAAACGTCGAAATAAATAAAATGACAGAACTTAAACCTAAAACTGTTTTAATTATTAACTACAATTGTTATTATAATTTATTGTTTTTTGTAGCTATTTCATATTTAATATAATTTATAACAATTTAATATTCATATTTCAGTAACTGCCAAAGTTTTGCAATCAAAATAATTTTGTTTCATTGTTTTTTTCATTTTCCGTCAGCAATTCTCTTCTTAAAAACCATTTTTAAATTAATTTGCTTCTCGCTCGTACATAAATAAACAATTCAGAGACAAATTAGTACTCGTTAAAAGCAGTTTTTAATTCTAAAATTGTTATATATTTATAGTTTTGATTTAGTAAAAAAGCAATAATCATCAAATTACAAATATAACAATGAATTTCCTAATTACCTATTCAATTTTACGCCCGATATAGTAACTTAAATAAGTAAAATGTATATATATAAACAAGGTGTAGAATTGAAATGTGGCGTATAGGGATTTCAATGTAATTTTTTAAATATTGCTGTATCTCTTTACCTATTCACTTTAGAGCAAAAGCGTAAATACAAAAATTGTTCAGAAATTAAAAACGCTTCCTATAAAGTAAATTTCATTACATAAATGGGAATAGTTCACGAGATATTAATTAAATGAAATTCAAAATTTATTAAAATTTTTTGTAGATTGCGTTGGAAAATTAAACAAATGAACTGAATATTTGACATATTGTAAAAGTGTTTGACATTTGTTTGTTACAGTGTTGTAATATTTGTTGAACAAGTTTTTGAAGAATATTGTAAGGAAATAGTGAATAAATTTCAAGTGCACAAAATGTTTGACGTATTTATTATAAATAAAATAAAATAAATATATCATCACGCCTTTTACCCATCACTGAGTGTGGCATTCTGCCTAAGCAGATCTCGGTAAGTGATATATTTTTTCGCGTGAAGTGCGGTTACCAGCCGTCAAATCACGGCCTCCAAAGATATTAGTGGTGGAGGAGCCACAGGGGTAGATTTTTTAAAATTGGTGAAAATTGTTTGTCGGCTGTGGGGATCGAACCAGGGTTCTCAAGATCCACAGGCCGACTCGATACCACTGAGCCACCTACCCCATAAAATAAGAAAAATACATTATATTGCTACTATAATTTTAACAAATTATTTATTTATAAATTTACAAGACATGTTCGAATAAGTTTCCATTTACTGCTAAGCAATGCCCTAACCGATCATAAAATGCTTGGCGCACATTACTTAATTGTCTTTGTGGGATTGCTTCACATTCTCTTATAATTGTATTTTTTTAAATATCAATGTTTGCAATATTGGTTTTATAAATTTTTTCTTTTAAATATGGCCATAAGAAAAAGTCATTTGGCGCCAAATCCGGAGAACGGGCTGGCCAGTTAATTGTACCCCCACGACCAATCCACGAATCTGGAAAGCATTCATCTAAGTATGCATTTACATCTCTTGCAAAATGTGCTGGGCAGCCGTCATGCTGGTACCAAATAATTTGATTTTCCCTGGATCTTACTTCCAATTCAGGTCCAATATCGTTTTGAAGAAGATTCAAATACTTTACTCCATCTAAAGCTCCATCAATAAAAAACGGTCCAATAATGTGCAATCCAAAAATACCTGCCCATACATTAACTTTTTGGCGATACTGGGTGATAATTAGCAGACAGTTGTAACACTCAGTCGTTTCTCCGATAGTCTCAGTTTATTAACAAGTTATGCCAGATTAATCGTTTTATAAATTATTTTATCTGTTTTAAGTTCTGTATAAAGAAGTGCTTTTTCTAGTGGTGATACAGTTTCAGTGCTACTAATACTATTCTGGACGTAGTTTGCTACAAATGTGATTTGTAAGTACTGTCACTTAAGACGTTTTTTGCTTGTTTCACCGCTGTTTAATTAAACACGTTCTTCAACGCGTCTTTTGCCACAAACACAAGACTTCACTACTTCGGGTGTCTCCGTCTATCACCGAATCATGTCCATTTGTCCAAACTGCAATAAATCTAACACCAAAGATGAAAAATCTACTTCCTGTGATGGTTGCCGTAATTTCTTGCATTTACCATGTGTTGACCTTACTTTTGACGATCTAAAACGTTTCACTAGATCCAGTGAAAAATCAGTTAAAATTTTTTGCTTGAAGTGTGTTAATGATGTTGATACAATTTCAAGCCTGAAAAAAATCATTCTACAACTCCAAACTGATCTACTTGAATTACAACAAAAATTTAATACCAGTCAGAGTGGTACGACCGTCCAGCAACTTCAAACCAATCCTGTTTTAATTCATAATATTGCGGAAGAAATTAATCAGCGGCAGCTTCGGCAAAATAACGTTATTATATCTGGTGTTAGCGAAACTACTACTGAAACTATTACTGACTCGGTTACTGCAATTGTTACAAAAATTGTTCCTGATTTAAACTTAACAGACGTCAAATTTCAGAGATTAGGTGTAAAGCTGTATAACTCTCGACCACGCTTAATTAAAATCAGTTTCAAAAACTCTGATGACGCAAGAAAACTTTTGCGGTCCTCAAAAAAAGCTAGAAATTTCCCAGAACTAAAGAACATTTACATTAATAACGACCAAACGCCATTGCAACAGCAATTTTATAAAAAAATCAAAAATGAATTATTATCACGCAAATCTAAAGGAGAAGACAACTTAATAATATCTTACAAAAATGGCTTTCCTCAAATAACTAATGAACAAAACTAAATACTTCACTATTCAACAATAAGCTCCAACTAAGTATTTTTTATCAAAACGTCCAAGGCCTCAACATGAAAGTAAACCAATTGTATTCTTCTCTTGCATCCCTTGATTACGATATCATCAGCTTCAGCGAAACTTGGTTGAATAATAGTGTATTCAACTCCGAACTTAGTGATGGTTTACATCTTGTATTTCGAACAGATCGTAATTTTGAACAGTGTGATGTAACTCGTGGTGGTGGTGTACTCATGTTAATTAACAAAAATATTCGTGCTATGCAAGTCGATCTTACAAATTTCTTATATCTACTGCCAATAAATGTAGACATTGTATGTTGTAAAATTTTGTTGAATGATATGAATTTGTACATTTTTACTATTTATGTTCCACCAGGAATGAATACTACTTATTATAGTGATATATTTCACTTTCTAGAAAATTTACCATTTTTGTGTAAAAATAATTATTTAATATTAGGTGATTGCAATATCCCTGATTTTAGTTCAGATTCTACTAACCGTAATGTTATTTTGTGCAATAATTTCCTATCTTTCACTGATGCAAAGCAATATAATAATGTATTTAATGCAAATAATAGATTGTTAGATCTTATTATTTCCAATACTACTTGTAAAGTTAAGAGCGAAAATTCTATATTTAACATCGAATATTTTCATCATCCCTCACTGCATATTGTTATAAATGTTAATTTTACAGTGGATAATAATTTACATAAATATGTACCTGAAACATACGATTTAAAAAAAGCAAACTTTCTTAAATTATATAGTTTAATTGCTCAATATGATTGGAATATACTTAAAGATTTTTGCGTGTGACTGTTTTTACCCTATCTTATATTCAATGTTTAATGAATGTATACCTATTAAAGCTAAACGCTTTATTTCTTCTCCACCTTGGTTTACAGCTCAAATTAGGTCTGACCTCAAAAAGAAAGCTCACTATTTTAAAATGTTTAAAAAATATCCACATATTTCAACAAATTATGAAATGTATAGTCAACTTCGTTCCAAAATTAAAGTTGCAATAAAACAATCTTATGCTAATTATGTAAATAAATGTGAGTCTAATTTTGCCACTGATCCTAAAAAATTTTGGAACTTTGTTAACTCCAAAAAGAAAAGGTCACCCTTTCCATCAAGTATGCAAGGACAAATTTGCTTCTGCAATCTCCCATAGTTCGTATGTGTAGTTTATTTAATGGTTTGAATCTTGAGGTTGACCTCTTCTCAACTAAGTACGCTTGTTTCTATAAGAATATTATAAATTATATGTCTCACAATTAATTGTACTTTTCTGTATAACTTGTATTAACTTTTATATTCGCTTCATTTTCTGTGTAACGTTACATAAGTATTTTCAACCCTATTATTAGGTTTTACCTGTTGGGTAGTGATTTAAATAAATAAATGAGTTTGAAGAACCAAACGAGGATTATCTTTACTCCAATATCGATGATTTTGCACATTAGGCTCGCCGTTCAAAGTAAAAGACGTTACATCCGAGAAACAAATGTTATTTAAGAATTGTCTATCTAAATTGCTTTGTTCATAATTGTTTCACAAAAATCAGTTCTTGCCATTTCATCAGCTTCAAAGATTTCTTGATGTGTAGCGTATTTATAAGACTTGTAATTTTCAGATTTTAATATTTTATAAACTGTTGAAAAATGTATGTTTAGTTCAGAAGATATTTGATGCACGCTACAATTTGGATTTTCGGTTACGGCTAACATTACATTAAGTTTATTATCATTGTAATCGTAATTATTCACAAGTTGTTGATTTCGCCCTTCACATTTCCTACATAATGGTAAAACACTTCCAGTCGTTCTAAATTTATGAATTATTCTACGGATTGTAGTAAGGGATGGAATTGGCCGATCCACATACAAAGCGCTACAAAGATCTCGCACTTGCGCAGCAGAATTTCCCGCAAAATACCACTCAATACATTGATTTTTTTTTTCTACTGAAGAAGTTATTACCAAATTCTTAAAAGAAGAGCTTCAACTGCAATACGTAAAACAAAACCATATTGAAGACGTGAAAAGAATTGGAAAACCAAACAATAGTCAAAACATAAGGCCTATTCTTGTCGAATTCGCCTCGAAAAGAAAAAAAAGGACATCTTATTAAACGCACGATTATTAAAAAATAAAAAAATTTACATTGAAGAAGATTTTTTTAAAGAAGTAGTCGCTGAACGAAAACTTCTAAAGCCCCACTTAGTAAAAGCAAAGAAACAAGGATATAAAGCAAACCTTAGGGCAGACAAGCTAATAATAAACGGTCAAGCTTTTACAGTATCAGATTTATCAGATGTAAACGATCAGGACGACTATATTCAAAACGATACAACTAAAAATGTGCAAAACAAAAGGAATGTTTTGAGAAAATCAATCTCACACCACGATTTATTAACTGCGAACTCACCGATCCCAAGTAAAATAGTGAGCACTGAAAACACCACCACACTAGTACCACTCACTGTGGAAACGAAAAAGAAGGATGGAACTTCCTCTACCGGCAAAGGACCTCTTGATAGACACATTTTAACCAGGACACGAGCACAAACAAATTCAAAAAACTACAGTCCAAAAAACTGTTAGCAAACACGACTATCTCTTACATAGCCCTTTGGAATATACAAGGACTCAAAAATTTGTACAAACTAAGTAGTAAGGAAGAAAACATCCTACAACAATATAATATTATCTGTCTAAGCGAAACATGGGCCAACTTTGAAATAAAAAACCTGCCACATTTTTTAAAAGACTTTAAAATATATCAACACCATGCAATTAAAGATGCCAGTGTGGGAAGAGCACGTGGAGGAATCTCCATAATAATTAATTAAGAAAACCAAAAAATTTATATTTTTGAAAGTACACCACATTGGATTATATTAGAAATAATCACTACTTATCAGAAACTAGTGCTAGCCAGCGTATACTTCTCTCCATCCTACAAATATGAAATCTTACTGGAACTATTTGAGATCTCTCTCCGAAATATTAGAGATTCTTACCCAACACACGCCTTCATCATTGGAGGCGACTTCAACTGTCGAATCGGCAACCTTAATCAAGATGAAAACTATTATATGCTAAATGAGAAGATAACAAATCAACGCTCAAGTAAAGATATTACGATAAATAAAAATGGAAGAGATCTAACCGATATCATGGAAAGTGAAAACTAATGCGTGTTAAATGGAAGAACTTTTCATGATTATCCTGGAAATTTCAAATATCTAGGACATACAGGAAACCTATCATAGACTTTGTTTGGATTGATCTAAACTCATTCCATCTAATAGACAACTTTTCCATTGAAAATGAAATTCTCATTTCAGATCATTTACTATGTAAACTATCAGTATCGAATATCTGGCACATACCTACGAAAAATATCGAAAAATCAAGCGCACTTACAAAATATCAGTGGAATAACGATAAGGTAATAGAATACCAAGAAGAAATAAATACAATCCTGCAACAAAATAGCAAAGAAGCATCCAATATGATAGATAGATATAACGAAATCGTAACAACAATAAAAACAGCGTCAAACAACATAGGAATCACTAAAACAATATGCAATTCAGACACATGCAAACATACAAAACCTTGGTACGCTAAAGAATGTCGAGAACTTAAGCAACAATTACGGAAAGCACTGAGAACATGCAAATCTAAAAACTTTGAAAATGAATCTTTGAAACAATTCTTACAAGCCAAAAAAGAATACAAAAGTAAAATACACCAAGAAAAACACAAATTTAAACAAGAATTTAAAAACAAATTAATAAATATAAAGGATCAAAAGGAATTTTGGAAATCATTCAAATCTATGCTCCCCAAAACCCAACATACGAAGCTATAACTCTAGAAGAATGGTTTCAGTTTTATAAGCAATGGTTTTCTAACAAATTAACAAATGATGCTGACTTCATTGATGTACTACACCCATTCTTAGACTGCGAGATAACACAATCAGAACTAAATTTTGCACTTAGAAAATTAAAAGCGAACAAAACACCAGGTCTGGACGGTATCATTAATGAGCAACTCCGATATCTACCAGAATGTGGAAAACAATACTTAAAAAATCTCTTAAATCTCTTTTTAAAAGAAGAAAAACTACCTCCAGCGCTCTCTCAAACTAAACTTACTATGATCCATAAAAAAGGATCTCTTCTTGATCCAAATAACTACAGAAGGATTTCCTTAATTAATACTGTAACCAAATTATTAACACTGATAATTAACTATCGACTTCAAACCTGGGCAGAAAGCTTCAATCTACTGCCAGAAGCTCAATCTGGATTTCGCAGGAAAAGATCATGCATCGACAATATCTTTGTACTCAACTCTGTTATACAGACAAGAATGCTAACAACGAAGGAAGGCACATACGCTATCTTTATAGACTTCCGAAAAGCTTTCGATTCGGTTCCACACAATAAGCTATGGGGAAAAGTATTTGATCTGGGTGTCAGCGGAAAAATAACTAGATTACTATGTAACATCTATAACGAGGCAACGGTACAAATTAATTCTAACTTCGAACTCTCAGAAAAAATCCCTGTAACAAAAGGCGTTTTGCAGGGAGAATGTACTAGTCCGTTACTCTTTGCACTATATATAGCAGACTTGGAAACAGCAATTAGGAATCAGAACTTAGAAGGAGTATTTATCAATCATAACACCGATATTTTATCTCTGCAATACGCCGACGACATCGTAATCCTCGCAAATTCACCAACTGATGTAAATAGAAAACTAAAGGCATTAGAAGTATACTGCAACTCGTTAGACTTAGAAGTAAACCCACAAAAAACCAAAATTATGCACTTTCACCAAGGAAGACCACGTAGACAAAAAATTACATTCCAATGCCAAAACAATGAGATACACTGCGCTTCAACATATACATACCTTGGAATCACATATAAAACCTCAGGATTATTCTCAGAAAATGCAAAAATAATTACTGAAAACTCCAAGAAAATAACAGCAACCATCAAAAACACACTAATGAAATAAAAAATATTCAATTGGGATACCTTAAACGCTCTGTTTGATAGTCTAGTAGTACCAGCTCTACTCTACGGGGCAGAAGCCTGGGCATTTAACCAAGGTGATATAATAGAAAAAGGACAAACACACTATTACAAAACCATGCTTGGATGGCAAAGAACTACGCCTAATTACATAGTTAGACAGGAAGCGAATAGAAATAAACTTAAACTGCAAATCCTAAAAAGTATGCTATCCTAGTGGTATAAAATCCTACTTATGCCTGAAACAAGATACCCAAGGGTATGCTACGATAAACTAATGACGCTAAGTAAGAATAATAGAATAGTAACAGACAAATAACAAAAATTTAACTGGGCACGAAATATGCAACTTATTCTAGAAAAAATAAACTTTCTTTGGCTTTGGGAAAGTCAAAACATTATACATGTTAGAAAGGAAATATCTAACATACTAAATTCATACAACCAATACCTCTACGAAATAGATATCCATCGCATAATCAATTCGTCCTATAATCCGAACTTCAAAACCTATATTTTTCCAAATTTTTTCCAAGCTTTTGATATTCCCTACAAAGTACTTAAACTCATTGGCCAACTGCGCACAGCTAAATCAAAATGTTTACAGCTTTACCGAGATGGCGTGCTTTTCAGCTTCAACCAGGACGAGATCTGCACGCTGTGCAACATGCTTGAGCAAGACAGCCTTCACCATCTACTATTATATTGTCCCATATACGAACCAATAAGGAACACATTCATTTCGAAATACCTGGTGAACTCAACTCCAGAAGACTACAACAGAACCCTCTTATCTGAACTCCACATAAATAAAATGTATGATATTTATAATTTCCTCGAAAATGTATTAAAATTAAAGTCATTTATACAAAACCTGTAATATACAAGTAATTTTCAACGTATCCGCATGACACTGTAACTATGATAGCCAATAATTTGTATGAGATTTTTCTTAAACGAATAAAGTATTATTATTATTATTATTATTACATTGAATTTTTTCTTGCGTGCTTTGATTATTCATTATTTCTTTACAATATTCTTCAAAAACTTGTTCAACAAATATTACAACACTGTAACAAACAAATGTCAAACTCTTTTACAATATGTCAAATATTCAGTTCATTTGTTTAATTTTCCAACGCAATCTACAAAAAAATTGGAATGAATTTTGAATTTCATTTAATTAATATTTCGTGAACTATTCACATTTATGTAATGAAATTTACTTTGTAGGAAGCGTTTTTAATTTCTGAATAGGTAAAGAGATACAACAATATTTAAGAAATAACATTGAAATCCCTATACGTCACATTTCAATTCTACACCCTGTATATATATATATATATATATATATATATATATATATATATATATATATATATATATATATATATATATATATAAATATATGCATATAACACATACATATTTCCATAACTGTGTTATATTTGTTAGCAAATAAAATGTAAAATTTTCGTTTGGTCTCTAATAAAGAGACTAGTCACAATTACTGTGACTGCTTGGCTATTTTTGTTTTAACACATGGAAGAAGAGACTTTCTTGCAGTGAAGAATATTGACTTCGTTTTTAGTCGTGACACAGTTTTTCTCTACCGTTTCAGTCATGAAATGTAAGGAAAATATCAATTCTTAATTGAAAGTTGCCGCCTAATTTCTAGTTGGCAATTCCAGTCAAATTTCTGTTTGAATAATAAGAATCCTTTTACCAGTCACATTTTACATGTGCATATGCTTTATATTACATAGTGTAGGTTTCTTCAATGTAGCGTGCTACCGTGACGGATTTCCATCCACTATGACGTTTTGATGATAGTATATCGTACTCATTTTTTGTCAAAATGGCACGTCGCAATGAATGCCTAATGTAAGTTTCTGAGTTATCTAAATTGAAAACTATTTTTAGACATTTGATTGTATTATATCCAATATTTTGTCTAGAAGATTTGCCGTGTCGGAAACTAATGAATGCTTTTGCCATGTCAGGAGTGGCCCCCTTACTTAGATATTTTTTTAACCTTTTCAACCTAAAAAGATTCTGCCACGACAAATTTTCGTGAGGATCCAAATATTTAAAAAACAATGTCAATAACAAAATATTCATATTAAATTGCTTATATTATGATTAATAAAAAATTCGTTAATAGTATATTATAAGCCAAGGTTGAGAAGATGATCATTATTGACCTAGCGCCAAGATTGTACCCCGAGGTGCAACCGAGGGGTACAAGGCGCATGGTTTTTTTCACTACTAGCTCTTAAATCTTATGTAACGAATCATTTAATCATCATAACATAAGCAATTTGATATGAATACTTGTTAATATCTACAAAAACCGAGAAGGCAGAAATGAAATTCTTTTGTTTTTAGCATTGTTTTTTTAAAATATTTGGATCCACAAGAAAATTTGTCCTGGTAGATTCTTTTTGGGTTGAAATAGTTAAAAAATATATAAATAAGAGGTCCACTCCTGACGTGGAAAAAGTATTAATGGCAAACCTACAAGACAAAATATACGACATAATACAATAAGCAAGATGTCCAAATATAGTTACAACATTTTTAAAATTAGATAACTCAGAAACTTACATTGGTTATTCATTGCGAAGTACTTTCGCTATCATTTTGGCAGTAAATGTGGGCGACATATTATCTCGAAAACATCATAACCTCAACCAATGATGCCACAAATTCTAAATGCAACTTAATATGCCCGTAGGTAACCTTACTGCAACTTCGCGAAATATAAGAAATACTCAAATTTCATTAAACATGGGTTCTGCAGCAATAAATACTAGTTATGGTTTCCATTTCTTATATAAAAATGCAATTACAACCCTAAAATGAACAAAACTGTACAATGTAAGATTATTCAATAATATTACAATAAACATTTACCTTTTCGATAATTTAACAATAAATATAACAATAAATAAATACATAAATACATATTTCACAATGTAACAGCAAAGTACACTCACATGTAAAATGTGACAGTTTGAAAGATACTTACTATTCACACTGAAATTTGTCTGGGATTGCAAACTTGAAATTATGCGCCAATTTTAAATTCAGAATTAATATTTTCCTTCCATTTAACGAGTCAAATAAGTTCAGAAGCTTGAATTTCTTTAAAAAGTGACAGTTCTCATTATTTACCTAGGTCAATAATAATCCATTATTGACCGTTGTTAAGGAATCGCGGTAAAGAAAAATAATTTCACGACTCAAACCAAAGTCAATAATGGCATGTTGCTAGGCTAGTAGTGAAAAAAACCACGGTTGAGCAGATTTTTAGACCATGGCGCTGGGTCAATAATGATCATCTTTTCAACCTTGGCTTAAAATATACTATTTTAATTCGGAAGAGTTATGGAGTCACTTTTATCCCGAACCTTGATCAAAGTGTTGGGTTTGTTAGTGTTTTAACTATAGATACAGATGAAGCCCTTGACATAATTATTGATTATTAAATTATGCATACCCTTTCGATCTATGTAGATATTTTGGTTGCATTCAGCACTTATTATGGTACGTAATCGAGAAATACCACACCAACTCCATTTATGTGCTCTACTAATGTAATTTATCTATTTCGTGGCAATAAATTTTCGTATTGTCGGCCTCACTATAGTTAATATATGTATCAGTCATAATAATTAATATTATTATTAAACGAAACGATGTGTTACAAATATCATTGATTTTAATACACTACGTTTGTGACGCGTGATGCGCGCGCAGGTTTGAGCATGACTCACGACCGCTAGATCGTGGGTTCGGGTCCCACCACCCATTTTCAAAGGATATATTCGCCATATAATTTTAGTAGTTCGTCCAATATATATAAATATATATAATAAAAAAACACTGCGTTTTCACAGATTATATAAATAATTTAACAAATTCCGACAAAGAATCATAGAATAGCAACCTCAAAAAACATAATAGATCTTGACAACTGCGCAGTAAAACACTGGAGTAATCAGGGCCGTCTTAAGCATCTTCTGGGCCCTAGGCAATATAATATTTAGGGCCCCAAAACATATAAATATATATAAATACATTGTATCGGAGTGTTAGTGTCACATTATAATTATTGTATTATTTTGAATCCAACAAAAACACAATTACATAATAATTGTAAAGTAAGACGGCAAGTCACGTCGACATTCCCCTCCAAAAATGTTTATTGTAGCACCTGCAATATTTATTAAAGAGTTTTAAATATCAAAAAAAAGTGATATCAAAAATTTCTACTTAAGTCAGTTATTAAAATCCCTCAAAAAACAATATCATTGTAAGGGACGTGACAAGAGTTACGCAGATATCACACTACTGGCCTAACATGAAACAAACTGTCTTTAAATTCATAAACAATTGCGACGTATGTCAGGAAAACAAATACGAGCGAAATCCAGTTAAAATTCCCATAATAAAAACACCCACAGCATCAAAACCTCTCGAAATCATTCACATTGATATATTATCATTGAAGAAAAATAAATTCCTAACAATAATCGACAGTTTCTCTAAACACGCACAAATATATCACTTACCAGAAACCAATACAATAACTTAACTTAATTAATTTGTTGTTATTTAAATTGCTATTGCGTAGCTTTTCATTTTTTTCGGTAGATGGCATTAATGGTTCGACAGAACTTCTCATGTCATCTTACCGTTTGTTAGAGATCTTATTCTCTGCTGGCACAGCTCTTCATCACCAGCTTCTTCACATGAACTTTGTTCTAGGTGAAGAAGTGAGTTATACCATGCTGATGAGCTCTAACAAGAGCGAAACGCGTCCATGGTTACTAACTGTGCTGGCCGGCCTCCGACGATGCCCTCATAAGGTGACTCGGAGGCTGAATTTTGTGAGACTATGCCTAGAGTTTTATTTAATATTTTTTACAATAACTGTAGTTCAAAAATTAATCAAATATTTTCCAATATTCGGACAACCGAAATTAGTTATATCAGATAACGGTCTACAATTTAATAACCAATTAATTTATAATTTCTTATCAACAAAAAACATTCGTATACATTTAATCAGTGTGAATAATCCCAAAAGTAACGGCAATATAGAAAGATTCCACTCTACCATTATCGAACATGTTAGAATATTAGAACAGAATAAAGATTTTAATGATTTAACCCTTTCAGACCTAGTGCCGTACATGTACTGTTTAGTTTCCCTGTCGTTGGTGTCCGAGTGCCGTACTTGGACGCAAAATATTACTCTCGAGCTAAACTGCTGTCGTACATGTAGAGTTGATTTTTCGTCAGTGTAAACCTTTCAACGTACTTGTACGTTTCATATTTTGTGTGCATAGTGCTGAGTGACGGACTGGTACGGCATGAATTTTCCCTTTACCTTCCGTTTTACGTACGGGTACGTTTTTTAGATAATACCTTCTGCAGTACCAGTACGTTGATAAAAGTTTTTATTTTTTGTTTTGGATTTAGATAATAAAGATATATATTTCAATAGCGTTTATTTATTTATAAACATAAATATACAATAAAATAATTACATTATTGGAGAAATAACAAAACTGCAACTGAGTGTCAACGTACGTACTGAACAGAATAGTGATACGCAACCCAGCTCACACTCGATATGTCGCTGTCACAGTAAAATAGCGAGCGCGCACAATGAATTCCGAACTCCCGGCTGGCAGCGTAGGTTACCTATTCCAGCGCGCCGGCCTGAAGGGTTAAACACAAGTAATAAAGCCCGATACGCAGTTCAAGCATACAATCAAACTATTCATTCTGCAACTAAAAGAACACCAAATGATGTACTTTTTGGCCATTATAACGAATCAACCGAAGAAATCTCAACCGAAATCATAAATGATAATTATATCCAAATTCATAAAGACATTATGAACAAAATTTACGAAGAAAATAAAATTTTATTAGAAAAAAATCAAACAAAATACGCAACCTCACAAGTAGCTAGCTGTAAATTACAAAAGAAAGTGTATGAAGAACAAGCTAAACGAAAAACCGGTAAAGTAGAGAAACCGCGCTATAAACAACAAGTGGTGTAAAAACATACATTCGAGACAGAGCACAAATAACTACCAATAAAGACAAAAGCTAAAACCTTATCGTAAATTTACAGAATAATGCGAGCTAGCACAACCATTAACTTCGAAGATGCAAGAACCAACCCCGGAATCAACGTCCTAAAGCTAGGAGAAGCTCTAATCTCCACTAATAATAAGTATCTTTACGTAAATATTAACCTTTATAAAATTAAGGAATTATATAATAATCTAACTATTCATTTTAATAATATTAAGTTAGAAATAAATAATAATTATAGTAACGATAGATATAGTAAATTTATACAAAGTCTAAATAATAACTTTATAATGCTAGAAAACTTCCTAGATATAATAAGTAATAAAATACAAATCATTTTATACGACAATACTAGAAATAAGCGAGGACTTATAAATGGTTTAGGCTCAAATATAAAAAGCATAACAGGAAATTTAGATGCAACAGATCAAGAAAGATATGATAATGCTTTAAAATTAATAAATGATAATGAAAATATTCTTAAAGATAACATGAAACAAATTATTATTTTTAACAAAAATATATCGAATCACTTTAATAATCAAATAGAAAAAATTAATAAGAATAATAAAGCAATTAAAGATAAAATTAGTGAAATAGGAAAAACAATTGGGAAAATTATAGATTATAATGATATAATATATTTAGAAAATATTATCACTCAATTGGCATTTATGGCTACAAATTTAATTAGCATTATTAACGAAATCGAAACTACCTTCGCTTTTTGCGAAATAAACACTCTTTATTTTGGAATATTGTCTAGAGATGACATCAGATTAGAAATTGATAAACTTTTGCCAGATAGTTTCAAAAATCTCATAATAAAAAATTGGCAAAATCAACAATTAATCAAAACTTATTGCAAATTCGAAAACCTCTCATTAAATATCATAATAGACATTCCCATTCCTCTCGTACAAACAGAACTCTTACAAATTACACCTATACCCACTATACACAATGAAACATTCGTTACTTTAAATGTACAACAAGGATATTATTCAAAATCTAACACACAAATTAGTTATTTAAACAAATGTACCCTCGTAGACGATAAACTTTATATTGGTAGTCAAGGAAACTCCATTCCTGACAGATGTTTAGAAAATATGTACTTTTATAGAAATAATAATAATTGTAATTATATAAATTTACTTGATCATAACGAAATCATTATAGTTCCAAACTCTAATATTGTATACCTTTATTTACCTCATAAGGAATTAATAAATATTGAATGTGGTCACGAAATAGAGGAAAAAGTAATTTCTGGTATCTATTGTATAAAAGATTGTTTAATTAATAAACAAAGACGCTATAAAAATATTAATTATGACAAAATAATTAATTTAGATATTGATAATAGTAAAGAAAAAACTAATATTTAATAAAACCATGAATATTAAAAATTTAGAAACTATTAAAGTTCCAAGTCAAAAGATAATTCATTTAAATCAAATTAGTAGTTCTGAATCACATTCTATATTTTACGATGTATTATTGTACACGATAATCGTGACCGTTGCAATGCTCTTCCTGATAAAAATCTATTCGGCACTTGCTAGAAAATAGTTAAACTTAAAACAAAAACAAAATCAAACTTGCGAAACAATACCTGATGAAAATAACATAGGTATTCTTTCGTCTAACAGGGGAGGAATTATGTAGGGACACAACCCCTATTGCATCAGCATTGCACCTTTCACACGGTACTTTTCCATGACATATTTGTAATAAGATATATTAGATAAGAAATGTTATATGTAGACAAAATGTAAGACGTAGAGTAAGTTGTTAGATGATAGTCAAGTAGAAGAGTGCACTGTATGTACTTGTGCAGCAAAATAAAATTCTTTTTAAAAATCCAATCTTATTATTGATTGATTTAATTTATATGAATCGAATTGTGCACCATAGCGTTTTCAATGCTATTTTTCAAATGTTCAATTATTGGCTTCCCTAATTATTTTATGCAAAAAAGCTTCAAATGAAAGTTTTAGGGCATACATTTCTATTGCATGCTTTGTAACGACAGAAATTAAATATTTAAATGTCGAAAGTTGTGTTGAAAATACAGACAGCCATGGAATTGAACAAAAAATAAATAAATGCTTGGCGTTTTATCTGTCAAAACGACAACGTTGGACGTTTTATATGTCAATCGTTGACGTTAAAACGCCAAGCATTTATTTATATTTTGTTCAATTCCATGGCTGTCCGTATTTCAAACACAACTTTCGACATTTTAATATTTAATTTCTGTCGTTACAAAGCATGTAATAGAAATTATGTTTATTGATTTAGATGCAGAAATGTATGCCCTAAAACTTTTATTTGAAGCTTTTTTGCATAAAATAATTCGATTCACCACCCTGTATATATATATCTATATATATATAGAGTAAAGTGTTTTTCCCTCGATGTACTGTAGTTCTCGGACTTGTCTCGTGCTTCAATTTTACACCTAGGAAAATACATGAATTTCTATCCCTTGGTGTATAATATACTATTAATGGGTAGAAAAAACTACTATGGTGCTTAGGTAGGCGACAGAGTACTGATTGCTATCACAATATTAAAAGATTTAATCCACAAGTTTGTGTTCATATTCTCTTTATAATATTAATCTCACAATAAAAGAAAATGTTTTTATTGGCCTAACATATTCTATTCCTATAAAAAAATTATATTCGTGTACATAGTCAATACTATGAACTAGTAATGCAACGATTAGCACTAGCGATTACGATTGCGATCAAACAATAATTATACGATTACGATTACTTTTATTAATAAAATTTTACATAAATAAAAACATAATCACGCCTTTTACCTATAACTGAATGAAATATTCTGTTGTATCGGATCTCGGTAAGTAACATATTTTTGCCAGTGAAGTGCGGTTACCATCTGCTAAATAAGGTCACTCGGAGTTTTTAGTGATGGGGAGCCATAGGAATATTTTAAAGTTGAAGTAAAGTTTTTGACTATAGGAATCGAACTCGGGTTCTCAAATCCACAGACCGACACGATGCCATTTATCAATATTATGCTTTATTCTATAACAAAAATATAACAAAATAGGTTTTACAATTTTTTTAAAACGTAGAGATTCAGGTTCACTGCTTTCGTAGATATTTTTATTATTATTATTATTATTATTATTATTGTCTGGCTAGCAATATTAATTAATTCATACAAATATTTCGCATTTGTTATGATATTTGAAAATAACTAACTTTGCAAAACTTATTTCAACCAGACACTGGCACAGGCCTAAATTTCAATCTTCATACTTATTTTTGGATAGGTTTAAAATTTTAGACCACTACGGGTAACTATGGCTTGAATTTAATTATACCAATTTTGTCGGAATTTATCTATAAATTTAAAAATGATGTCCTTAAATAGTTTAAAATATATCTTCTCTTTTTAGATAGTTTTTAAATTTTAGACCCATGAGGGTATATCTCATGTGAATCTGGCTATTTATATACGGAAGTAGCCCAAAATTTATTACTACCGGCACTAAATAGTACTAATATCTAAAGCCATTTTGGATCATGCATGCTATTTGGGAAATAAAAACAGTCAAATATATCAGGTTTTAAAATTATGTAATAGTAGACAAGTTTATTGTAACATTGCAGTGAATTTATTCGATATATTTATTACAATGTTTTGTGGTATTTTAAATTAAATATATTAATCATAATTCGCATAACATGAATCTTACTTTGAATGTGGAGGTATAAAAATATTAAAATTCGACATACCGACTAACGCTCCCATTACTTGATGCCTTTGCGCGGTACGCAAGCCGCACACATATATGTTGTAGCCTTGAAGACACTTGCCGTTTTATAAAATACAGCTATTAAACTATAATTTATTAATCTCATTTAATTGTGTTAATAATCAGCTATTATGATTAATCTTAATCATCTCAACACTATTTCAAACTATTATACAGCGTATTATTATCTTGCTGATTTTATAATATTTTAAAATTAAAATTTACTGAATGTGTAATGAACATGTAAGTAAATTTTATTCTAGGATATATTTCAAATAATCCTGCTTTATTCAAACGCTGTGTGATGTTCTAATGGAGAATAAATTTAAATGATTGGAATTCAAACAACTTTTAATTCGAGTAACTCAGAAAGTGGCGCTAAGCGAACTAAACAGATTCCTGTATTTATTTCGACTTTAATACGAGATTTGTATTTATCCTACAATTTTTAACACTTGACCAGAGTCGGTCAGATACCTATATTAGTTTTGTGTTATGAACGTATATGTTGATTAAAAATAGAATAAACACGGTAAATGATCAAGTAATAGCTATTAACATACCTAGGAATGTTATGAGTATAAAATCAAATATTCCTTTAAACATATTGCAAAATTCACCTTTTAAAGCCTTCTTGGATAAGTATCGTAAAAGGGAAATTCCAGATGAATGTAATCTCCGAAAAAATTACACAAGCGATGAAACCATGCAGGAAATTAAAAAAATTATAGGCAATAATTATATATGGTTTTGTGTTGACGAAACTATAGACACATGCGGTAGATACGTAGCAAATTTAATAATAGGGGTACTTTTTTAATATGCTCTACAGAATTAAATAAAATTAACAGTAATACAATTTCAAATTTTATTCACGATAGATTAACAAATTTTTATTTGCCGGAGGTAGAGCCGAATGAAAAATGCCATTAAACGCAGCAGAACTAAAAAATAATTTATTCTTCATTAAAGTTCATTATAATTTTATAAGCAAAAAAATTTAATCTCTTGAGAAACAAGAATTTTCGTTGGTGAAAGCAGTTAAAATAGTAAAAAAGATTAGCTGATCGTGTCACGTGATGATTGATAAGGAACGAGATAGTCGGTATTCGTACAATAAAATAATCATAAGCTCATGATATTTTTCGTTAACGTTTTGGTTAATTTATAACCGTCTTCAAGAACTATAACAAGATACAAAATTTGTTCTATTATCAATGGTAATACAAAGTTTCAAAATTTAAACAACAAATAATAGTACATACATTAACAAAATATCAATCCATTACATCTTAAACAGTGGTACATAAATGGTAATATAACCGAAACGTTAACGAAAAATATCATGAGTTTTTGATTATATTATTGTCCGAATACCGACTATCTCGTTCCTTTAAAATAGTAAATAACATCAAAGACGCTGCTTATGTTGTTCCAGGTAGTGATGGTGTAATAGTAAATTTTAAAAAAAGATGTGTTTTTTAAGAATAAAGGCTTTCAAAAATTATTAAAAATATCAAATATTTTAAACAGGGAAATTGTTAATGATTTTGACCTGGATCCGACTAGTATACCTAAATTCAAATACGCACCCATAACAAGTGTTGATGTCGAGAGAAGTTTCTCTACGTATAAGAATATTTTAAGCGAAAGAAGGCAAAATTTTACAAAAGAGAATTTGGAAAACATTTATTGATTAACTGTTTTCAACCGGAATAGATTCTGTGCTTCTAAATATTTTAATTAGAGTGTTAAATACGACTATATTTAGATCTACATTATTTTGTACTTTAGATAATATATAATATAAATATAACAATGTACTAAAACATATACCTATTTAACATAAATAAATAACTTGACTTTGCGAAATTTATTTTATGCTTTTTACTTCCTTGTACGAAGTAAAGGAAGTATTGTAATCGCGAAAATTTTTGGTTCTCAGATTTCAACGGAAATAGGTGTTTTGGCCCTCCCTGAATCCATTTTGACTAATTTCGTCATGCCGTCTGTACGTACGTACGTACGTACGTATCTCGCATAACTCAAAAACGGTGAACCGTAGAAAATTGAAACTTTATATTTAGGACTGTTATAACATCTAGTTGTGCACCTCCCTTTTTGGTCATTATACAACTACCGGAAGTGGTACTTTACTTGAAGCCTATAATAGATTTTCATGAAAAACTATATTCAAATATAATTTAAAACTTTCCAAATTTGGTATATAAGACTACTATATCAATGGAAATAACATAATAGATTTTGGTTAAAATAGACTAACCGGAAGTGGCACATTACATGAAGCTGCTAACAGTTTTCCTTGAAAAAAATGGTATTATTTTAATTTTAGAAATGAATGCTGCAAATAAAAGTTTTAAAAAATTAAATTCTTCGTCTAGCACATTAAGAATTTTTAAATTAGCTTTTTGCATAAACGAGATATCTAAATTTAAATATTATATATTTTTTGATTTTTTTGTAAATTAAGTTTGCTATGGATTAGAACAAAAAATAAAAGATTTAATGTCAAATATGTGTAATTAAAAAAATATCTATAGTTTAATACGTGTACAAGGAAGTCATGTGGTGCCACAGCAGATATTTTTGCTAAATTTTGTGCTTTTTAAAGCGTTTTTACTTCCTTGTACGAAGTCAAGGAAGTATTGTAATCGCGAAAATTTTCGGTTCACAGATTTCAGTGGAAATACGCATTTTGGCCCTCCCTGAGTCCATTTTGACTAATTTCGTCGTGACGTCTGTACGTACGTATGTACGTACGTATGTATCTCGCATAACTCAAAAACGGTAAGCCGCAGATAATTGAAATTTTTTAGTTAGGACTGTTATATCATCTAGTTGTGCACCTCCCTTTTTGGTCATTATACAACTACCGGAAGTGGTACTTGACTTGAAGCCTATAATAGATTTTCATGAAAACTATATTCAAATATAATTTAAAACTTTTCAAATTTTGTATATAAGACTACTATATCAATGGAAATAATATAATAGATTTTAGTTAATATACACTAATCGGAAGTGGCACATTATATGAAGCTGCTAACAGTTTTCCTTGAAAAAAATGGTATGATTTTAATTTTAGAAATAAATGCTGCAAATAAAAGATTTAGAGAATTAAATTCAGCGTCTAGCACATTAAGAATTTTTATATTAGCCTTTTGCATAAGCGAGATATCTAAATTTAAATATTATATATTTTTTTGTTTTTTTTTAATTAAGTTTGCTATGGATTAGAACAAAAAATGAAAAATAAAAGATTTTATGTCAAATATGTGCAATTAAAACAATATCTATAGTTTAATACGCGTACAAGGAAGTCATGTGGTGTCCACATCAAATTTTTTTTTATTATTTGTGCTAATAAATTAGGTCTTTAATCATTACAGCCACAGTTGTCAGTTTGAAGACATTTAAGGCCTGTCATGACTCATAAGATCTGTGATTTGTTCATTAGTTTACCGGTCTCACCATATAAACACGTTAACATCATTAACAAATATTATTTTTTGATATTATTTTATGAATAACGTCATTGTCATCATTTTAAACGGTGATCAATAAAGCCCGGATTTTTAGGCAATTGCCTAGATTCAAATTTTAATATAATTTCGTTTTTCTATACATAGGTAATACGTTTACGTGTAATGAAAGGTTTTTTTTCGTGCCTTAGAGCCTATTTTTTCTATATTTTGGTTATTGTGCCTATTTTACCTTATACAGCCTATTTTGCCAATTTTTGTTGCCTATTCTAACTTTTTTTGAGCAGACAAGGTTTATCATCTACTTCGTTGACTAATTCAGCACTCGTCAAAGTGTTTCAACCTAACCTATAATATTTAAAGTACGAGACTTACTTTAATCAAGTTTTTGTGTGTGAATTTAAAATGCCGAAAGAAAACATGTTTTTTAGTCAAAATTTTACGTGGCAATTCAATTGTGTCTTTGCCATTAATCAATGGAGCTGAGGTAACTTTAGACAATATGGCTAAATATAAGAACGCTCCTGTCACATTTTGTGATGTCTAACGAAGTTTTCAACTTACTAGCAAGTTCAGACAGACCAAAGACAGTTCCTTTCCGAAAATTTCATAGAGCAATTGCTAGTAATATTTCGTGAATTCAAGTATACTACATAATTTGAATTTGCATAATAGTTAATAAAATGAGAACCCTACATTATTATTTTTCAGATTGTGTTAATTTTTGTTTAAAATGATTATTTTTTTCTAACGAAAAGTAGATACGAGTACCAATATTAGAAAAAGGATTCGTTTATTTTTTTTAAACAAATCATTTACATTTAGGCTGCCTAAAATCCCGCCTATTTTAGAGTAATTACCAGCCTATATGCCTGCTTATTTGGGTGTTTTTAAGTGCCTAAATATCCGGGCTTTAGTGATCAAGTAAGGTTGTGGTCTATGTTTTTAATTAACGACATGGTTACAATTGTTTTGTATCACATTCATAATAGCTATTTATGTAACAAGTACAAATGTAGGACTTTATTTGATGAGACGAAGTTTATGACCGAGCGAGCGCAGCGAGCGAGGGCTAATATATAAGACAAGTCTATAAAGTCCGATTATGTACAAGTTGCATACAAAGCTTTATGTTTGATTGCCCTACAGAAGATTTTCTATTACCCATAATGACATAATGCCACATTTGACAAATGACAAATTCAAATTTAATATCTAACAAAGAGTGCATTTTCTATTCCTTGGTTAACAAGTTGTTTGTTGTTTGTTTGAAAATTTTATTTGAAGCAAAATGCAGACGCACAGTTATAGTGAAGAAATTTTTTACGAAATAAAAAATATCGCTGCTACCGTCAAAGAATCCCTATTCTCATAAAAATCCAGACATTTGTACGAAGAAACAATTTTGAGAAAAGTAAAGAACATCAACGGAATTGCCAGTATGAATATTTCTAGGAATAGTAATTGCGAAATAAATGTAAATCAATAATAATAATTAGTGACAGTACCTATAATCTTTTGTAATGAATTACTATTTAAGTTAAAATACATATATTTTGACATTGATTGACAGCTGACAGGACCTTTATTTTACTTTATAATCCTAGTAAAATAATAGCTATTGTGACGCGGCAATCGTCTAGTATCGAAATTTATTATTTTATCTTATTTAGGACCAATTAGTTTACGTTGTGTTTTACGTTGTGTTAATTTGATTTTACTAATGACCGGATTCTTTAATTTGAAGTCGTGAATGTGGTAGGTTATGAGGAAGTAGAGAAATTACACATTGCAACTATTTAAATGTTATTTATTTCGGCTGTGGAGGTACAAAGTCCTCTGGTATTCACCTGACACCTGAGGGAAACCACAGAAAACACACAGGCAGAGGAATTCCAAATCAGTAATGGATAAATCGAACATAACATGATAACATGACATAAAAACATAAGATGTAAGCAAAGAGATTGAAGCAGTAGTTACGATAATGGTGTCGTCTGCGGCTTTGGTGTTTGACAGATGAATCTCGGCACCCACGACCACAACCGGAGGGTGACTCTGAATCCTCGTGCAGACGGACTCGGCCAGTTGGTATGTTATCGCCAAAATTGTTGTATCTTAAGTGGAAAAGCCAGGCGGCGTCGGCATCTGAAACTTAGAACAAAGACCACCGAGTGTCACCGTGATGACACCCAGCGGGTGATGCCAGGGAAGAAACAATTCTTCCCTGAGTTATGCCGTGTAAATAGCTGGGCTAGCAATGCTAACGCAGGTAGCGGTTGGACGGCCTGTCGTAGGTCGGTCGGTAGACGGGAACCCATCGGCGACGGCTGGTAGGCTAGCAAGGCTAGCGCGGATGGCGGGCCGCTGCCTGCAGTAGGCCGTGGCAGCGTGCAGGCTCCTCTCGGTGACGGCTGGTAGGCTAGCAAGGCTAGCGCGGATGACGGACAGTGGCCTGCAGTAGGCCGTGGCGGCGTGCGGGAACCCCTTGATGACGGCTGGTAGGCTAGCAAGGCTAGCGCGGATGACGGACAGCGGCCTGCAGTAGGCCGTGGCAGCGTGCGGGAACCCCTCGGTGACGGCTGGTAGGCTAGCAAGACTAGCGCGAATGACGGACAGCGGCCTGCAGTAGGCCGTGGCAGCGTGCGGGAACCCCTCGATGACGGCAGGTACACCTCCGTGTGTCACCAGAGTAACGGTCGGAGGCAAGATATGTCAGTGAGGGAATAATCCTTCACTCAATTATTTCTGTGCTCAAAGAGCTAATATTTCAAATCTGGGTAAATAGTCCCCAGAAATATATATCTATCACAAATTAGAAGGTCGTGAATCTTCGCCTTTGTGATTCTTATTATGTGCTCAAAGAGCTGTCTCAATTAATTCTGGGTAAATAGTCCCCAATTATTTATCTCAAGTTAGAAGGTCGTGAATCTTCCCCCTTGTGATAATTATGGTGCTCAAAGAGCCATGTCTCAATTAATTCTGGGTAAATAGTCCCCAAATATTCATCTCAAGTTAGAAGGTCGTGAATCTTCGCACTTGTGATAATGATTGTGCTCAAAGAGCCAGTTAAAATAATACGGTGCCCTCACAGAACGTGCAACAACCAAAAATAGTCAAGTCGCAACTGAACTGTGGAGATAGATGATGATGATAATGATGATCTCACAGAGCGTGCAACAACCAAGGCTAGTCAAGTCGCAACTGGACTGTGAGAGTAAGACCTACGGAACGTGCAACAACCAAGAGTAGTCAAGTCGCATCTGAACCGCAGGAATCGATGATAATTTGCTCGCAGAACGTGCAACAACCAAAAATAGTCAAGTCGCAACTGAACTTTGAGAATATGACCAACAGAACGTGCAACAACCAAGAATAGTCAAGTCGCATCTGAACTGAAGCTGATCCTGGCCGAAACCAAGATCCCGTTCCTGGATAAAACGTCGTGTTTTATACAGGTAAGCGCCGCCCTCAATCCTTGATTGAACTGCGATCGAAGATGCCATTTCCCTAAGCTAAACAGAAATCACAAAATATTTCGGGGAAAACAGTTGTTTATGTTACTCTTATTTGTTAGCATCGTCCTGGCGTGATCGAGGACAACAGATCAGGTTTTGTATGTGTCAGAGAGAGCTAACAATCTTTCCAATCTCTCTTATTTGTCGCGAGCAATTCCCAAATACTCAGAGTGACTTGGCGGGGTGAAATTACTGCATGTTTATTCGTTCGTTGGATTCTTGTAGGACTTCTCACCCATGGTGGTGGTACGTCGGGTGCTCTGGTTCGTTATTCAATGCGATCGAGACAGCTATAGTCTACATCGAGTGGATGAGAAAGAGACGGAACGAAAACGTCTTAAATTTTGCCCCCTCTTATTTCTAAACCCTTTTGTATTTTTATCAAATGTTTCCTCGCGCATGTAATTTCTTCAAACTGCACTTATTACAATGAATTAAATCAACGCGAGAGCTACTAATACAAAAATGTGATAGAACTTTACATATTGTCATGTATCGTCTTTGCAATATAACTCCGAACAGGGTTGGTTTCTCTTTATTTTTAATGGGCCGACGAGGTATTGTACATCTAGATGTTACTGAGGACATGCAATGCTTTAACTAAATTGATTCTTCTAGTTCATCGCGTTCTTTTTGATATAGTAAAAGTATTAATCTAATTTCCACATTCTATGATAGTTTTAGTTTGAGAAACACAAATTTATCGGCACGGCCCTGTTAACTACCCTCGCCTAGACACTTGAAACTTGGCCTGCGACATTCCCAGGCGTTGGTTAACGTCTTTCAACTCTTGGTCGTTTGTATTAATATATGAGACTGGAGCTTTGTGTTTTGTTTACATTTGACAACACCCGATTAGTTTCGGCGTTCTAATAATTGTTTCCAAAAAAAAAATAAATATGCGTGGATTATTGTTAAACATAAAAAATTATAATCAAGTGTAATTGGTGTACCGTCTCAATCTCCCCCTGATATTAAAATTGAAGTTCATGAGTATTTTAATGTCATCCTGTGCTGGTACACCTATAACATAAGATCAGAACAAGACAAGACAAGAAACAAACGCCCAAGGATAACAGAGCGCACTTTTTGCAGCAGTTGATTAGCTGAAACTAACAAGAACATATACACGACAAATTAAACAAAAATATCCTTCACTCTACGACAGTAAATATACTTTCAGTACTGAATGTGACACTCGGCAGTAGTAGATTTTGACCAATTATACATTTTTGGTACGCGAATTGTGGTAACCAACCGTCATTCCAGGTTACCCGAGGATACAAAAATACCAGAAGTTGTACGCGAGTGGCCACTGCGTTTTTAGATAAGGTTCCTGCGTTTGTCTTCATTTACTTTCCGAAATATAAGACAGTTAGTACCATAAACATAACAGTAATTTCGTTTTTCCGACTACTTGGTTAAAGTTTATTCCTTTTTTAATTCTGAATTTGTAGTTGAAGATCAAACCTTTTTCGTTAATTCATTGGTAATTCAAAATATTAAAAACGATGTAGCACTTGGATTAAATCCGTGATCACAATTTTTTATTTTTCTATGATTTTTCTTCTTTCTCAGCGTTACTTATGTTTATGGGAATTTTTCTTACATTTTGTAGCTGTAGTAAGATATCTGTTGACTTTATCAATATCTTCGAGCTTTTGCTTCCTTCAAAGTTAGCATGGACTTTTCTTCCCATTATTAACTTTTATTATTATTTTGACTTGTTTAAATTTTGTTTCCGGCTATTATTCTATGATTTTCCTTGGTGATCCTCATGACGTAGTTTGTTTTTCTGATGGTTAACTAAGTTTACTAATACGGTCATTACTCGTAGGCAATTCTAATACGTTTGATAAATTAAATATTTTTAAACGCATTCTGGTGTAAATAATATAATACTGCCGCCTACTAAAGAATATAATGTGCTACAAAATAAATTATTGATATTTTTCTCCCCCGGTTTCTAAAGTTCGAGTGAAGGCCTATAAAACAAAACAATAATAGTGTTATTTGTGCTTAGACGCTATTGTCCTGTAAAACGAGAATTGTTGTTTCTGTAAAAATTAAAACATCAAAATCATAACAATTGTTACAAGCATAATATGAGATACCAGCTATCAGTTAAACATTCGTTGGTGCTCTGTAACATAATACACAAAACAAATACATTGCAAATTATGTACTCTCAACACAAATCATAAGCCATACTGAAAAAAAACAAAAATTATTAGTTATTATTTCTCTCCCCCAAACAGATATTCATGTAAAGATGTAATGAACATAAAAGTAACAATATATTTTCTCTAATTTCCAACCACCACACTCAACCTCAAGAACTTCAAATCCTGGTCACGGCACCAATTCTGTGACGCGGCAATCGTCTAGTATCGAAATTTATTATTTTATCTTATTTAGGACCAATTAGTTTACGTTGTGTTTTACGTTGTGTTAATTTGATTTTACTAATGACCGGATTCTTTAATTTGAAGTCGTGAATGTGGTAGGTTATGAGGAAGTAGAGAAATTACACATTGCAACTATTTAAATGTTATTTATTTCGGCTGTGGAGGTACAAAGTCCTCTGGTATTCACCTGACACCTGAGGGAAACCACAGAAAACACACAGGCAGAGGAATTCCAAATCAGTAATGGATAAATCGAACATAACATGATAACATGACATAAAAACATAAGATGTAAGCAAAGAGATTGAAGCAGTAGTTACGATAATGGTGTCGTCTGCGGCTTTGGTGTTTGACAGATGAATCTCGGCACCCACGACCACAACCGGAGGGTGACTCTGAATCCTCGTGCAGACGGACTCGGCCAGTTGGTATGTTATCGCCAAAATTGTTGTATCTTAAGTGGAAAAGCCAGGCGGCGTCGGCATCTGAAACTTAGAACAAAGACCACCGAGTGTCACCGTGATGACACCCAGCGGGTGATGCCAGGGAAGAAACAATTCTTCCCTGAGTTATGCCGTGTAAATAGCTGGGCTAGCAATGCTAACGCAGGTAGCGGTTGGACGGCCTGTCGTAGGTCGGTCGGTAGACGGGAACCCATCGGCGACGGCTGGTAGGCTAGCAAGGCTAGCGCGGATGGCGGGCCGCTGCCTGCAGTAGGCCGTGGCAGCGTGCAGGCTCCTCTCGGTGACGGCTGGTAGGCTAGCAAGGCTAGCGCGGATGACGGACAGTGGCCTGCAGTAGGCCGTGGCGGCGTGCGGGAACCCCTTGATGACGGCTGGTAGGCTAGCAAGGCTAGCGCGGATGACGGACAGCGGCCTGCAGTAGGCCGTGGCAGCGTGCGGGAACCCCTCGGTGACGGCTGGTAGGCTAGCAAGACTAGCGCGAATGACGGACAGCGGCCTGCAGTAGGCCGTGGCAGCGTGCGGGAACCCCTCGATGACGGCAGGTACACCTCCGTGTGTCACCAGAGTAACGGTCGGAGGCAAGATATGTCAGTGAGGGAATAATCCTTCACTCAATTATTTCTGTGCTCAAAGAGCTAATATTTCAAATCTGGGTAAATAGTCCCCAGAAATATATATCTATCACAAATTAGAAGGTCGTGAATCTTCGCCTTTGTGATTCTTATTATGTGCTCAAAGAGCTGTCTCAATTAATTCTGGGTAAATAGTCCCCAATTATTTATCTCAAGTTAGAAGGTCGTGAATCTTCCCCCTTGTGATAATTATGGTGCTCAAAGAGCCATGTCTCAATTAATTCTGGGTAAATAGTCCCCAAATATTCATCTCAAGTTAGAAGGTCGTGAATCTTCGCACTTGTGATAATGATTGTGCTCAAAGAGCCAGTTAAAATAATACGGTGCCCTCACAGAACGTGCAACAACCAAAAATAGTCAAGTCGCAACTGAACTGTGGAGATAGATGATGATGATAATGATGATCTCACAGAGCGTGCAACAACCAAGGCTAGTCAAGTCGCAACTGGACTGTGAGAGTAAGACCTACGGAACGTGCAACAACCAAGAGTAGTCAAGTCGCATCTGAACCGCAGGAATCGATGATAATTTGCTCGCAGAACGTGCAACAACCAAAAATAGTCAAGTCGCAACTGAACTTTGAGAATATGACCAACAGAACGTGCAACAACCAAGAATAGTCAAGTCGCATCTGAACTGAAGCTGATCCTGGCCGAAACCAAGATCCCGTTCCTGGATAAAACGTCGTGTTTTATACAGGTAAGCGCCGCCCTCAATCCTTGATTGAACTGCGATCGAAGATGCCATTTCCCTAAGCTAAACAGAAATCACAAAATATTTCGGGGAAAACAGTTGTTTATGTTACTCTTATTTGTTAGCATCGTCCTGGCGTGATCGAGGACAACAGATCAGGTTTTGTATGTGTCAGAGAGAGCTAACAATCTTTCCAATCTCTCTTATTTGTCGCGAGCAATTCCCAAATACTCAGAGTGACTTGGCGGGGTGAAATTACTGCATGTTTATTCGTTCGTTGGATTCTTGTAGGACTTCTCACCCATGGTGGTGGTACGTCGGGTGCTCTGGTTCGTTATTCAATGCGATCGAGACAGCTATAGTCTACATCGAGTGGATGAGAAAGAGACGGAACGAAAACGTCTTAAATTTTGCCCCCTCTTATTTCTAAACCCTTTTGTATTTTTATCAAATGTTTCCTCGCGCATGTAATTTCTTCAAACTGCACTTATTACAATGAATTAAATCAACGCGAGAGCTACTAATACAAAAATGTGATAGAACTTTACATATTGTCATGTATCGTCTTTGCAATATAACTCCGAACAGGGTTGGTTTCTCTTTATTTTTAATGGGCCGACGAGGTATTGTACATCTAGATGTTACTGAGGACATGCAATGCTTTAACTAAATTGATTCTTCTAGTTCATCGCGTTCTTTTTGATATAGTAAAAGTATTAATCTAATTTCCACATTCTATGATAGTTTTAGTTTGAGAAACACAAATTTATCGGCACGGCCCTGTTAACTACCCTCGCCTAGACACTTGAAACTTGGCCTGCGACATTCCCAGGCGTTGGTTAACGTCTTTCAACTCTTGGTCGTTTGTATTAATATATGAGACTGGAGCTTTGTGTTTTGTTTACATTTGACAACACCCGATTAGTTTCGGCGTTCTAATAATTGTTTCCAAAAAAAAAATAAATATGCGTGGATTATTGTTAAACATAAAAAATTATAATCAAGTGTAATTGGTGTACCGTCTCACTATTAACATACCTACGAATGTCATGAGTATCATTACAGCTGCAGACGAACGAGGATTTTAAGACATCCAAGGCCTGTTATGACTCATAACATCTGTGGTTCGTTCAATAGTTTATCGGTATCAAAATATGAACACGTTAACGTCATTAATAAATATTATTTTTTGAAATTATTTTATGAATAACGTCATTGTCATCATTTTAGAAGGTGATCAAGTATTTTTTTAAATTTAAACGCCATAACGTGGTCATGTCTAATTTGAAAGACTGTACATTAATATACAGGGTGTTTCACAACTTAAAGCAAAAAATTAAAGGGTATATTCTGTACGACGTGCTGATCATGACACAAAAAGAATTTTTTTTAAATTCGAAAAATTAAGGGTTGTTAACCTAAAACATTTTTTGTAGTACTGCACTGGATTCGCTTTCCTATTAAGGTGAAGCATCCGCTTAATTAATCTTAAGTTAGCTGCAGAACACTTGATCTGACTTGATCTCTTTCAAATAATATGTCTTTGTTTTTATGAATGAAACTTACGATGAATTGTACATAATTTTAAAGCCAATACTTCAAGGTGTAGTAATAATATACATATTATTAAATTTATGTACAATTAGTTGATAGAAAACGGTTCAAAAATGGACTTGAATTTCTCAAAAATGCCGAGTACGATTTTTTTAATTTTTTTTTTGTATATTTAAGAATATGTCCTCTATAACATATACAATTTTCATCCAATTTATATTTGTAACTTTTGAGAAAAAAAAATAAACATGCAAAAAAACGCTCAAAAGCAGGCTTTTTCGGATATTTTTGTTTTTTTTTTTCAAAAGTTACAAATTCAAATTGGATAAAAATTGTATATGTTATAGAGGACCATATTCTTAAATATACATAATTTTTTAAACAAAATCGTACTCGGCATTTTTGAGAAATTCAGACTCGAAATTTTGATATCTTGACCTCCTGCATTTCAATTCAAATTTGTTTGTTTTATAAATATTTCACATTCTTCATATTGTACATATCAAATAGTAGAATGTTGTGAGATTATTCTGCACTACTTGTTCCTTCATTTAGATAACAATAAGTATATAAAATATTTTTTTGAAATTTGAAGATGTTGCAGCAACTTTGCGAATTACTTATTTTACACACTTGATGTGTGCTTTGTCGTACACTCAGCGCTAAAATGAACATCTAGATTGACAGCTGTCATTCATAATGATATATTTCACGATGTAGATATATACATGTTATGAATGAGTATTTCAGAATTTGTGGTTTGACATATATCTATTTTATTTTTCGTATTATATTACACTAATATTCGAAGTTATTAGTACGATACATCAGGTTTTACTGCAAACATTTGATCAATTTTAGCAGAGCAGATGAGTAGAACAGTATGGTTAGTAATATTGAAATGGATTATTTGTTTTAAAAACAGATATTACTAAGTTTTTAATTTAACGTTTATAGACAACAATTTTTATTCAAACCTTAAATATTGCACAAAAGGAAGTAGGAATTTATTTATATTTCATAAGATGAATGATAACATAAAACAGAACAAATATACCTCGTCGATGCAAAAATTAAAAATACGTACATAAATTTATAAACAAATGCTTGTGGAAAAAATTGTTTTCATATTTGGATATATAAAAAAGCATCTACAACTCTGAAAGTGCATGTATTTTGTTTAATTGAAACGTTTACATGTTTTCAATACATTTTAGGATTACAGTACGTAAACATGATTAGAAAATACATGAGAAATGAGAACTGCGCTGTAATGTCGTTTTTATGTCATGATATCAAATAAAAAAGCTATATGTTATTACATTTTAGTGTTTATGTGTTAACATATCATTTAGAATTATTTTCTGTTATTTGAAATAATTTTCTTGAAAATCTGCACGTTTATATAATTTTAAACTACGTGCCAATACCCCTACCACTATTTAGCATAGACGCATACTTGTTTTTTTATGATTGGTCAGATCAACATTTTTGTTAAAACCACAAGAAACCTTACTTACACGATAACAAATTGATGGTTAACGAACTTCAGGCCGTATGTTTCACCTTAATCACAAACAATGAAGTAGGTACCAACTACGAAAGAATAATTACAAAATTCAATTATTAGCAGTTATTTATAATAGAATTTTATTTAATTAATAACTTTAACATAATCATCCACCCAGTGGCAGTGGCAACGAAAAATTTTGGACTGGGAAACATGGAAAATAGTTTTGCGATTATATATACATATATGATAAGCAGGAGAAGTAATCTTTGTATTATTTTTGTTTTATTTTCATTTTCTTGACTGTTTTGACAAGTTAGTTTGGTAATATTACCGTACAGAATACAGTTATTAATTACTTACCAGCCTACTTCTGTGCAAGTAAACGTAGGTTTAATATCCTGAAACCGGTAAAAAATTATGATTACAATTGAGTGCGCGAATTCGAACTCGGTATCGGTATCAAATATGCCACTTGCTCACCCGAACAATTTTTTTGGGGACTTCCAAGAAAGTGGGGGCCCTAAGCTATAGCTTATATGTACATCCAGCACTGCCTATTTGCAATAAAGTTAAGTTAGGAAATTATTTATAGCCACTTTTTACTTCGCTCATCTCACTTATAAATGATCTGAGCTGATGAAGTTAGGTGCGCTGAACTGAGCCCAGCTGATAAGTGTTTGTTAAAAAGAACAGTTGTTTTATTAAGCAAAACTTTTATTTGTTTGGACAGCATAACGTAAAATATTTGACGTTGCATACTGAAGAGTTGGTTATATTTAGTGAAGATATCTTGAGGTCACCTTAGTCACGTGACTGTATGTTATCTATTGTTAGAAGAATAACGAATTTAAAATAAAATAATTAAATGTGCACAATACGAAATTTATTAATATTTTTAACGTTCATTTGATTTGAATAAGAGAATTATTTGTTTTCTGAAATTTTCTTTTATATATTATATGTAACAATTATATATATATATATATATATATATATATATATATATATATTTATGTGTGTCTTGAAGATGGAAATAAATTTTCCAAATATTGATAAATTATTTTGATTGTAAAGATGATTTTCCTGTTCAATTTCTGACTACTATGTGCACTCATTCTACTTTCTGGATACGATTCTTCTGATTTAATTTATTAGTAATAATAATAAGAATACATGACTGTTGAAAATTAAATTAAAATACAGAAGGTAAAAAATAAATAATCCTAAAAGTTTGGACTTGTCACATATGTACACACTAATGTATATTCATATGGGAGTAGAAAAGTACTCATTCTCGTATATATAATAATACTTCTAGTATTCGAAAGAGAGGAAATATCGCGTGATGCGAGAAAAAAATATCGTATTTTAATTAATCGCACATTTTTTTCTTTTGAATTTCATTTGAGTGCGTGGATATTAGCTGGACAAAGCTGAACGGTGTTGGCCACCCCTGTACTCTACTAGTTCTGCGAGAGGAATTTGTTCCGTGCTAATGATCTTTCGCTGAACTGATAACTTTTATGTTCACGCCGTTATCGCAGTTCTGCCGGAGATATGCATATTAACCACAGGTCTGGTTCTAAATTTTCTTCCAAGTGACATATTTAAAAAAAATATATTGTTGTAAGGTATCACCCTACATCTAATTGAATATGAAATTAGCACCAATTGAGACAAAATATTATTGTTAATATAAATGGTACATATTTGTAGTACTCGTATTTATTGTTTATAGGTACCATGAGTATTTTTAACATGAAACATAGGATTTGTCATATCTATGTTTACGACTTAAAATTAGATTGACAGTAATGTATTTACTTGCTTCATTTCAATTGAAACATAGGGAATAATTTGCACATAAGTATTATATTTAAATATTGTAAGAAAGTACAAAGTACGAATAAATATATCAAATAACAAACAATAAATATAATAAATTTTCAAAACTCCCCCGATTAACTGCTAAGCTATGATCCAATCTGCTATAATACTCTTGAATCATATTTGACATTTAGGTAAACGTAATATATTGAGAAATGTTTTTAATTTGAACTTTGAATTGATCTTTAAAGATATCCAACCATGTAAATATTTGATTTTAAAAATTCCCAATAAAACAAATCTAGTGGTGTAAGATCGGGTGACCTAGCGTACAGTCCAGCGACGGAGATATATTCTATTTAAAAAGTTTAACACAATTTAAACGTTGGGCACAGAGGCGCCATCATTTTGAAATCATGGGTATTCAATGTTTAATAATTTGATCGCAGATATGATTTCATTTTGCAATAAATACAAATAATTTTAAGCAGTAATATTTCAATTAACAAAAGAAAATGGTCCAATAATGTGTGTTCCTATTATATCAGCCCAAACCTTAACTTTTTCCGGTCGTTGAGGCCTCGTACTATGATACAAATATAGATTTTCCCTGCTCAAATACCTACAATTTAATGAATTTATCTCATCATGTAAATAAAAAGTTACTTCGTCTACGAAAAGTATATTTTGCAACAAACGTTGATGATTATTATTATTTTGAAATAATCTTTCACAAAAATTTATTCTTCGTTTTGTGTCATCCACAACTAACTCCTGGATGTAACTTGTAACTTTGATGCGATAGTTTCGTCACTTTTTCTGACGTTATCCCGTTGACATGAAATTTTGTATATGAAGTCGATATCGCCGTGTGTCTCGATATTGAATTTTGCTTTGACAAAATTAGGTATAAGTGTAACATGAAGTTATGAAATTAATAGCCCGTAAGAAAATTTTATATATGACATTAATGTTTAATGCAAAGACCGGAAATAAGAATGAAATAAATGTATCTCCAAGTAAATAAAACAGAATTTCAAAATTGTGACGTCTCGTTTTGTTTAGACGTAGATACAACTACCGACGTTTGGTCAGTACCGAATTATAGAATCCCATTGCGGGTAATTTTAAATATGATAGGGTCTAAAATGCCTCTTTCTAAATACCGTAATTAGCTTTTCGTACAACAGTAGTTTGCCCTCTCTGTCTCTCTTCCACGGTATATTCATCATTGTATTTCCAGTTGGAAAAAAATTATAACACTGTGTCAGATTAGTAAACAAATTACTAATTTATTCTCTATGTTTCATTTTCCATAAGACAAGCAAATACATTGCTGTCAATCAAACTATTAGTTGGAACCAAAGATATGACAAATCCTATGTTTCATGTAAAAAAAACAGTATATCGGGTGTACTTGTTAAGAGCGAGCATAGTGCATTGGCATGGGATATTAGTTTTATGCATTTCCTGCTCTCATGTTAATTTTACGGGAAAAAACTGTAAGTGCAAAAATGTTCAGAATTAAAAGTAAATAACTAAATATATTATCACGCCTTTTACCCATTACTGAGTGTGGCACTCTGCTGTAGCAGATTTCGGTAAATAATATATTTCGTCGCGTGAAATACGGTTACCAGCCATCAAATCATGGCCCCCAAATATGTTAGTGAAGAGAGAGCTACAGGGATAGTTTTAATTTGATGAAAATTGTTAAAATTAAAGATGCCTATAAAACAGTTATTATATGTTTTATTACATATCTGGTTCAGTCGCAACATTAAAAATAAATTTCAAAATATCTGTTAAATTATAGCAATAACCATGACTTTTGATTTTCATCTCCGGCTATACAGTGATGTAACATAGATACTAGATAGCTTTACGGAATTCGAATCTGGAGAACCCAAATTTGAATCGCACACAAGGTAAAAATTATATTAACCTAACACACGCCGGCTGAATGTTTGCTCAAATGAAGAATATATCCTCATGATTAAAAATTACTATGGAGGAAATAAGAACAGAAGGATACAGGATTTATTTTCAATAAATATTTTAGATAAATTAAATCCAAGTGTATCAACACTTTCAAAATTAGTTTATACATTTGTGAGTACAGCTAGTGTACCTGTGAACGAAAGAAAATAATAATAACATAATACGTCTGCAAGAAAAGCCAAATAGTGGGCAGTACTTTATTTTGTCGATTTGTAAAATATTCTTATATGTGTCACAGATCATCCTCGTTTAAATATGTGTGTAGATACCCAATATCCCAAATTTTTTGTGGGGGTATTTTAAAATTCACATTTATACTAAACATGTGAAAACGTTATTAAAGCAAGCTACCTATATATTCAAAGAATCTGCTTGTATTAATGTCTAACAATTAGCCAATCTTAGAATTTCATTTTACAATAGGCTTGGTTATTGTTTTGCAGGAAATTTATTAAAAAATATTATTATAATTATTGCATCATTGCATTACGACGTGAACAAAAATAAAATATAAATAAATATATCATCGCGCCTTTTACTCATAACTAATTTTGGCACTCTGTCGTTACAAATCTCAGCAACTGATATGTTTAGCGCGTGAGGAGCGATTACCAACCGTCAAATCATGGTCGCCAAAATTGTTAGTGAACGGGGAGCCACAGGGGTAATTAAAATTACCATATTAAAATATGGTGAAGATTGTTTGTCGGTTCTGGGAATAGAATCTAAGATTTCAAATCCACAGTCCACCGAGCCACCTATTATTACCACTCAGATAAAATCGTATTTTTTTGATACTAGTCAGCGGGATTTCAACGCATGACGCCTTGCTTTTTAATGAATAAACACTAGCTTTATATTGATTTTATCCACTGAGCTACGATTGCTTGTGAATTAATAATACAATAAATGTCTAAAGTAATTCGTGTGTATTTACATCTTTGCACTAAAGACTTATAAAGCGCAGTATTGTAATATAAGATATTAGAAACATTTGGTATGGGGTAGGGGGCTCAGTGGTATCGAATCGGCCTGTGGATCTTGAGAACCCTGATTCGATCCCTACAATCGACAAACAATTTTCACCAAATTAAATCTACTCCTGTGAATCCCCCTCCAGTAACATCTTTGAGAGCAGTGATTTGACGGCTGGTAACCGCGCTTCACGCGAACAATGTGTCATATTTGAACTTCCTTTCAACTCCTAGTTACCTAAACATTTCACAATATTGTCTCTCATTACATAAATAATTTCGAAATATTTATTTTCTATTATATTATTATACATAAGTTTATGTAGTATTGTATGTAAGTCAATACGAGAAATCATACAAAAGATTTCATCTGTTGAAATTGAATTATTACTATAATATTTAATAATCCGTTCTACAACAATAAATAAAATTATTTTCAATGAATTACATATTATTATTAGGCTTCAAAATTATGTATAGACATAATAAGTTTTTTTTTATAATAACATCGATATTTTATTTCAAAAAGAACAAGGTAGATTATGGTTCTGGAACCATGCAATACCAATCAAGTGACATCTTACTGTTGGCTGCGTCCGACACCCCTGTTGTTGCGTGCTCCCAACTGAACGACGCCGTTGGCTGAAGCGTTCATTGGCAGTGGACAACGGAACAACGAGCAGCGGTAGTGAACATTGGACGCATGAACGCTTTCATACCTGGAAGAATATGCGCCGGCTCCACGAACACCCGCAGACTACGAGAGTACTGAAAATAGCAGTATGGGAAGGGTGACCAGCCCAGTAGCGTAGATTTACTTGCAAGCAGGGATTCTTCAATTTTATTTCGTAATTTATTAAAACAATATTACAACTAAATTATCCAGTTAGTATGTTTGTTTACCTCAAAAATGTTATTGGCACTTCAGAATTATAACTTATCATTTTAATATCAAATCGGATTGTAGATTTGAGAACCCAGGTTCGATTCCCACAGCCGACAAACAATTTTCACATTAAAATTACTTCAGTGGCCTTCCCTCCACTAACATCTTTGAGGGCCGTAATTTAACGTAACTGCATAAATAAATCACTTACCGTGATCTGCTTCGGCAGAGTGCCACGCCCAGTTTTGGGTAAAATGTGTGATGATATATTTATCTAACCATAGAATAGACAATAAACCTAGTCAATTACACGCCATATACTAATAGTAATATATACAAATTATTTCTATCACAGTTCAATTAAATATTTTATTTAGGAATAATATTTATAAATATAAATAAATATATTTATCGCAATATTAAAAGTAATATGTCATAGACGACAAATTAATGCTATCACAGGTCAATTAAACATTTTATTTAGGAATAATATTTTCGTAATATTCAGATCAATAATTAAATACTTTAGCCATACAAGTGGCATCAGTAGCATTAATTTTATTGCATAATCTGACTTAATCTCACCTCATTTCAATTTGATTGTTGTTCTATATCTAATAAATCGAGACAGAAATGCTGTTAGATTGCGATGGAATGAGATTCATGGCCAGTGACACATCCAAATCTAACTTTTAAGGTGCAATAAGACAAGATTACCTCAATTGTATACAAAACCATTAAAAATCATAATAATAATTCATAAAACGATGACATCATAACTACAGCAAATTCAATAAAGGCGATCCAAGATAAATTTATTATGAATACTGCCTAAGTGATCTACAGCTGAGTTGCCCAGTTGAAAAATATCATGCCTAAATGACATAAATTACATTTTAACTATCATGAGTTTTCTGTCACTTTATTCCAAAACTGGCAAGTGGCCTTTTTTGATAATTAATTTTACCTCTGCGCGTTTTATTTTTTTTTGTTAATGAGATATTTAACATTATTGTCAATAATCGATTTCCTTTATCTATCTAAAATAAATTCTTTATTCACTCTTGTCTGTCCGCCTATGTGCGGCCGGTGAATACACAACGCATATTAACACAATTTAAAAATAAAACAAGGTAGTGTACAATACAAAGGACGTAAACGAGTAAACTCATCAGGTCACTGATCGAAAATGTTGCCATGCGAGAATTAAATTGAAAGCAACGAACTGCATTCACAAATTAAATGATACCTCATTTAATTTATTTTGATTAAAAATAAAACTGGCTCAAGCCTAATGCTAATTAATTAGAAGTTTGTTAAAACATAAACTAGAATGACAGTATCTAATTTACATATAACATATCTTATAAATAGATAGCGGTTAATAAAGTACAATTTTGTGTAAGAATAAAGCTGAAAATAATATAGGTTAGCTAATCCAAAACTCAAAGTTAGCTAAAACGTTTTTAATATGCTTTTTGGTTTTAAATTACCTAGTTGCGTTTATGAATACTTAGATAATTAATGAATTAATAGTAATAATAATAATGCTTAATAATTTTTTACGGTGATTTATTGTTTTTACATATTTTTGTTTTTAATGTCATGGTTTTCTTGACAACTTGAAATGTCAGTGTCAGTCGGACATTTATAATCCGATAAATATTATAGCAATATTTCAAATTATTAGTATGCAGTAAAGATATTATTCACTAAATCAACATGGATGAATTATGACATTCTGAATAATATAAAATGTCCGGAAAAAGTAAAAAACGGAAAAAAACTGCGTTAACATTAGATGAGTGTGACAGTATACCATATATTCCTATTGGACCCAGGTGAAAATATATACATACACACACACACACACACATATATATATATATATATATATATATCCTCCATTTTACTTCGTTTAAGAACAGATTATGATAGATCATTTGTTAAATTTAAATTTACTAAACGTCAATCACTACTTATATAGTCAGTGAGTGAAGAAGCACTACTATTACATATATAAAGATTCTTCATTAATATCATATATGAAGTTCTAAATATTCTATAATATCAAAAAATAATATTAGGTTCATCATTACAGTAAATATCTGAATGCAGAAGAGATTGAGGATGATGCCTGCAAATGTCCAGGTCCGGGATCGAAAGATGACAACTACAAAATGAATCATAAGAAAAGAGGCAGAGCGATTATATTCAACCATTATTTGTGTCACGGACATTCGCAACCCCGAAGAGGCACTGAATGCGATGTCATGCGCTTGGGAAGAAGTTTGAGTAACATCCTTAACTTTGAAGTTAGAGTTTATGAAGATCTGAAACACGGTGAAATTATGGAAGTTTTGCTAAAATGTGAGTGTCGAGGTAGGTATACACTGAATAAACCAGCAAACATGCATTCGAATTTGAAGTTCATGTTCGTTTGGTGTGTACTGTATACGTGTATGTTTAATGGTTTGCTTATACTAGTTTATTTTTTATCGTCAGCATATCAGTGAATATCAACAAACGGTCGTTCATTTACTCATTAAAACAATCGCCCAAAGTACAAACATGATGAGCGAAGATAAATATGCAAAATCAATCCGAAAAATAAAAACATCCAAACACCCATAACTACATTTGTTCGCATTAGCGTATGATGGCCACATATTATAATAAATAAATAATCTTCAGTATCTACAAATATATGGATAATTAAATAATATGTAATATAAAAAATAATACATGGGATAGATGGTTTAGTGGTATCATGTCGGTTTGCGATTTTGAGAACCCGAGTTCAATTCACATAGCGGACAAACTTTACTCCCCTTCAAATATTGTTTTATTTTATGTCTGTCGCCACGTTTAAAAGTGTATTACTTTCTATTTTTAAGTAGTAAATATTAATGTTATACGCTCGATAGCATAATGGAATCGCGTCGGCCTGTGGATTTGAGAACCCAAGTTCGATTTCCGTAGTCGATAAAATTTAGTTCACATTACGTAATAGCACTCGTATTATATTTTGGTTCGTTAAACTTAATTTAGTTCTCTTGTATTTGGCAAAAGTGCGTCCACACAAATCGAAAAAATTCCATCATGTACGAACAGATACGAATACGTATATAATAATAATTGTAATATTTTCTTTAGGGTATCTTCCGACATTTTACGTGCTCAGTTGGTTAATAATAACGATTTCATATATGACATTGTTTGATATCCATAAATTGCACTCTGCTGGATTAATGTTATAAAATAAGAATATATACAATAGTAAAAAATTTTATAAACGTCACTTTCGTTACGAGTTTTTTTTTGTATGAAAAACCAGTATCTAAAGTGTTTATGAAACGTATCACATACTATAGCTTTTCTACGATCGCAAATTAAGACAACAAAATTTTTAGTATTATGAATTTTGTTAAAAGTAAGGTTAAGTTACAATGAGAGATGCCTGAAGCTAACTTCACCTCGTGCATAATATCTCGACCCGTGACTGAAATGGTTTGTTAACATGTGATTAAGATATTATTTAGTGTCATGAAAACCAGTACGTTAAATGATATTTTATTAACGGCCGTAGAAAAATGAAAAAAAATTCAACATAGAATATAAATCAAACAAAAAGTTTCCCAATATTTCTCTTCGTAATTTAATTTGACTATTACTTCATTAATACAATTCAGTGGTAATAAAGGACCACCACTATTTTTTCAGTATCAAAAGCTAATAGAGTAACCACTAGCTCTTAAATTTGATGTGACATAGGTTTCGACATTATTTATCGTTGAATAACACTGTAACCAACGAGAAGTATAATTTCGTCTGAATTTTTACAAAAATGTTAAATTTAACCAATGATAATAAATTATCCTAAGTATAACAGGAAACTGCAAAATATGTTGATGAAACTAAATAACGATCCAGATTAGAAAAGTAATAAAAACGTATAATATTTAGTAATATTTATGTTGAATGTTACCAAAAACAAATAATTAAAAAACAACTATTTTTGCAAAAATTAATTAAAAATTATTTAATAATAATATATCTAAATATATTACTAATAAAAAATACGTCAGAATAGATAAGTATTAGGATTTAATAATTAGCATCAAATTTGTACAAAATAGAAAATCTACATCACATGTAGTCGAATATACACAAGCACTGCAAACGAATGTAGATAAGTAGTATCTTGTACGAAGAACACTGTTGGTACTTCGAAAACTACAACAGCTACGACTTCGATTAAATTAAACAAAAACACATTAGTGGGTAAAGTTACAGTGCATTCCGAAAACGAACCACGGTTACCGTGGTAAATTTTTAAGAAAATTGGTATGATTTCGATACGCGCGTTCCTGAAGTTTGTTCATATTATGAATATGAGGTGTTGATTATTATATGTCAATGTATTAATAACGGTGAGTATTTATCACAAATATATATAAATATAAATGTTTGGTTATAATTAAATAACATGCCTACTTATAATTTTATTTCTATACTGTACATTATAATGAAAAATATTTATAATGACAAATGGACGAATGCAGACACAAAATTATTAATATCGGCGTATAATGATTATTTATATAAATTTTCATCACAATTTAACCACAACCAAGTGCGGAATGTAATAATTATAAAACTATGAACTAATAATAACAAAAACGTAAACGAAGCAGGGATGACATGGATTTTATAACTACGTCACGGCATGGCCAAAATTGCAAAAGAGGCAGAGTAGCAGCACAAATAGTACTCCAAACTGGGATGTTGAAGGAAGTTGTTTTTCGACAATAAAAAAATAAGGAAAAATATAGAAAACCAGAAAAAAAGGAGGCATCGAGAGTGGATGAAATCAAATACTTATATGTTCCAAGGATATTTGAATCATTTTTCCTGAGATAGAAATAGTAATTAAGTTTTTGTATTGACTCGTACAGATAAAATAAAAGTAAAAATCAATTAATTATAATAATTTTGTAATAAGTATATTAATATGAATAATTAATTAAATTAATTAAACATATTAATATACTTATTACAAAATTATTATAATTAATTGATTTTTACTTTTATTTTATCTGTACGAGTCAATACAAAAACTTAATTAATAATTAATGAAATTAATTTAACAATATGGGGTAGGTGGCTCAGTGGTATCGAGTCGGACTGTGGATCTTGAGAACCCTGGTTCGATCCCCACAGCCGACAAACAATTTTCACCAATTAAAAAAATCTACCCCTGTGGCTCCTCCACCACTAATATCTTTGGAGGCCGTAATTTGACGGCTGGTAACCGCACTTCACGCGAAAAAATATATTACTTACCGAGATCTGCTTAAGCAGAGTGCCACACCCAGTGATGGGTAAAAGGCGTGATGATATATTTATTTATATTTATTTTTAATTAAACAATTAAATTTATAACATATATTATCAGCGTTAAAACATGTAGATTAAATTTTTAATACATATTTTAACAAACACAATTTCTCTTCTCTGCTTCCCACTGCCTTTGTAATCTATACACGTCATTACCCCGGTCATTTTCAATGTCTAGGTTTTCTTCCTGCTTTTGGATTTCAATTTCTAATATATCATTTATTAATATGCATATGTTGTGTAAAACACGGCATGCCGAAATATATTTTGGTTCATTCACTGGACATCCATAAATTTAAGTAAACTCTCTCTTTTTTTAAATAGATCAAAACATCTTTCTATTGTACTTCTAACTAAACTTAAACGATAATTAAATCGTTGTGCTCGAATTAAATATCCATTATCACGATTAGGCCTCAATAACTGTTGACTGATTGCGTAAGCTTTATTTCCCACTAAGTGTTTATCTTGAGCAAACATTTCTCCTGTTATTTCAGTAATATGATGGTGACTGACTCAGCCGGTCTTATGTGATTTACATGTTATATAATAATTAATCAGTGTCCTGCTTCCCTAAGCATTTTAGAATAAAATTGCAAAAGACAAAAAATATTAGGAATAAAAGTCCTGACATGATAGGTAACCTAATTATTATGAAATTATTTCTGGAAAAATAATATTTTATAATTTATATTTTAAAAAATATTCATAATCAAATAAGCAAGTAAACAGTTGATATTGTTTCGCTATATACTGACAGCATTTAACTGTCAATTTTTTAATTTATAATGATTATGGCTTACACTATCATTAAACAAAAATCTATTATAAAAATTGTACTTTCGTGGAAATAGCATTAAAGGGTGCGCGATTTATTTTTGGGATTATATCCTGATCGACCAATCCCTACAAAATAAAAAAAATATAGTTATCAGAAATCAATAAAAAAATTGGGCCAGTATACGTTCCGTGTCAGAAATGTACTAAAAAAAACAGAAACATTACAGCTGTGGCAGATGAAGCGGGAGAAAACACCAACGAAATAAATATACTCGCAGCTTTATTGAATAATTGAAATATTAAATATATATCATCACGCCCTTTACACACTACTAAGTGTAAGTGATATATGTCTTCGCGTGCGGTTACCAACCGTCAAATCTCGCCCCCCCCAAAGATGTTAGTGATGGAGGAGCCACAGGGGTAGATTTAATTTTGGCGAAAATTGCTTGTCAACTGTGGGAATCGAACCCGGATTCTCAAATCCACTCGATACCACTTACGAGGGTCGTGTGAAATGTAAGGTAAACGACGCATAGATGGTAGCACCATGATCAATATAGATTCATGATCGATATGTTTGTTCTTTCAAACGATGCTTTACCGAGTTTCAACTAACTGCATTGTGAGTTTATTGTTTGGTCGCGTAAAGTAGACGAACGTGCAAGCACTTTCAAAAATGATGGACAGAAAGGAGACTCGGAGCGTGTTAAAATTTTATTTTTGAAGGGGAAACAGCAACCCAAATAAAAAATGAGCTTGATTGTGTTTTCGGCGAGACTTCCCCTTCATTTAAGACAGTACATTTGTGAATTGTTGACTTTAAATGTGGTCGAACGAGTTCCGAAGATGAATCGCTCAGCGGATGCCCAAGTGATACGACAATTTCAGATAAGATGACTAAGATCCACAAAATAGTTTTAAGTGACCGGAGATTGAAGATCAAGGAATTAGCAAACATGGTAGGGATCTCAACCGAACGAGATCATAATATTTTACATGAACATTTGGCCATACAAAAGATTTTTGCGCGAGGGTCTCGCGTTTTTTTACCTTGGACCAAAATCGTGTTAAAATGGACATTTCGTCTGTGTGCTTGGATCGCTTCAAGCGTAATCCCAATGACTTTTTGCGGCGATTTGTGACCGTCGCTGAAACGTGGGTCCACCACTACACGCCAGAGTTGAAAGAACAACCAAAACAATGGACAGCCAAAGTGAAACCTGCTTCAAAGAAGGCGAAAATTATAGCGTCTGCAAGCCAGATCATGGCATCAGTGTTTTGGGATGCACATGGTGTTATCTTTATTAGTTATCTGGAAAACGGAAGGACAATCACTGGACAGTACTACGCAGGTTTGCTGAAAAATTTGAGCGAAGAAATTTTTAAAAAGCAACCGCACCTTGCCGAAAAGAAAATCCTTTTTCATCAGGATAGTGCACCTGTTCACACGGCAGCGGTTTTCATGGCTAAAATTCATGAACTCAAGCTCGAATTGTTGGATTCTCCGCCCTACTCACCCGATTTGTTCCCGAACCTCAAAAGATGGCTGGGAGGACAACGATTTACCGACAAAAATGAAGTGATTCATGTTGTAAATGGCTATTTTGCAAACCTGGAGAAATCATTTTATAAAAAATGATATATTGGCTTTGGAACATCGTCGGTCAAATATGTTGAAGTAAATGAAGATTATGTTGAAAAATATATACAAGTTACGTAGTAAAATTTATTCATTTTTTCTTTTTCATTTATCTTACTTTTCAAACCGCCTTCGTAGCCACCTATCTAATATATTATAAAATCTGATGTGGACACCACATGACTTCCTTGTACGCGTATTAAACTATAGATATTTTTTTAATTGCACATATTTGACATTAAATCTTTTATTTTTTGTTCTAATCCATAGCAAACTTAATTTTTTTTTTAAATAAAAAAATATATAATATTTAAATTTAGATATCTCGTTTATGCAAAAAGCTAATTTAAAAATTCTTAATGTGCTAGACGCAGAATTTAATTCTCTAAAACTTTTATTTGCAGCATTTATTTCTAAAATTAAAATAATACCATTTTTTTCAAGGAAAACTGTTAGCAGCTTCATGTAATGTGCCACTTCCGGTTAGTCTATTTTAACCAAAATCTATTATGTTATTTCCATTGATGTAGTAGTCTTATATACTAAACTTGGAAAGTTTTAAATTATATTTGAATATAGTTTTTCATGAAAATCTATTATAGGCTTCAAGTAAAGTACCACTTCCGGTAGTTGTATAATGACCAAAAAGGGAGGTGCCCAACTAGATGTTATAACAGTCCTAAATATAAAGTTTCAATTTTCTACGGCTTACCGTTTTTGAGTTATGCGAGATACATACGTACGTACGTACGTACAGACGGTATTACGAAATTAGTCAAAATGAATTCAGGGAGGGCCAAAATACCTATTTCCGTTGAAATCTGAGAACCGAAAATTTTCGCGATTACAATACTTCCTTTACTTCGTACAAGGAAGTAACAAGTATTAGTTTGCGACAAATTGGATCTGAGTTTGGAATGTACCATAAAAGAAGAGAAAAATATTCAAAACTTAAGAAATTGGATTACAAAAATTTGGTAACAAACAATCATTCTCAGTATCATGGTACAGTTAACGTTTGGGTAGGAATATTGGGCAGTGATGGGCTATTTTGATTGCACTATAGTACAATTTGTTTCACTGGGACTGTAAGCCATAATTCTTTCTTTCTTATAAATTATAAAATTGACAGTGACCCTGACAGTTAAATGTTGTAAATATGTAGCAAACCAACAAGTTTTTACTTGCTTACTTGATTATGAATATATTATTAAATAAAAATTATTAAATATTATCTTTAAGTATGTAGATTATAATTCTAATTTTTTTGTATCTTACACTTTTACTCTTAAATGTCCAGAGAAACATAATATTGTATAAATATTATTTAACATGTCTAACGCTTATAACCGGCCGAATCAGTCACCATCCTGTATATGGCTACATCCCACAACTATTGCATCATACTCACAACTGCTCCTGCATATACCATGTGTGAACAACATGCGACGATCACAAATCGCCATCATATTTATACATGATAATATTTTCCTACAATTATATACCCGACTTTCTGTTTTAGAAAAAAAATTAGGATTAATTTAAACGTAATTGGTTGTGGTCCTATTCATTCTAATGTGAAGAATAGAAAAAAAATATAAGAAATTAAAATATACGGAAAAATAACAAACGCCATTGCCATAGAGATTGTTAAAAAAAATGCAAGCATAAAACATTTAGCTGTAAAACTTATCGTCAACAGAGTAAAAACCATATCAAATGCAAATGCCAGTAACAGTCAAACAGAAACATATTTTTGAATATAATAAACTAAAACTTAATTGATACCAGAAAGAGCAAGAACTCAAGTAACTGAATACAAAATAACACAAAAATTAAAAAAAATAAATAAATTATAGACAGAAAAATCGTATTAAAGATTGTGTAGTAACGGTTTAAAATCTTCATAATATTGTCAAAATTAGTCTTGCTGTTTACTGTTTTGCTTGAATTTTTGTGTTTTGGTTCCCAATTAATGTATAAAGATTCTAATATTAATCTTTTATGATGGTAAGCCTCATGATGTAAAATTTGAGATTCTTCGAATTTAAATCTGTGATCAGTATCGAAATTTTGTTTGGTTAAAGCACTATGGTTCTTATCCAGGATTCTGCAGTAATATTCATGTTGATAAGTTCGCTTGTGAACTGGCTGGACTGTTTAGCCAATGCATCGTATCATGCTATGTCATTCAGTGTTTATTGTGAAACGTATTCTTGTTCAACCTGTATAGTAAATTTATAATATGAAAATATTTCATAGATAAATACTCTTATTCATTAAGATAATGCAATTTTTCAGAATTTTTCGAGAGCCCAGCTCTCACTTAAATCAAAAAACCATGTTTGAATTCTGAAAACATTTAACAATACTATTAAAAATATCGCATATGTCATTTCCGATATAAGTCAAGTAACTTTTTTTACAAACTAGAATGCCTTGGTCAAGTTTTTCTTGGTTTTACTGTATATTATTACCGAGAACAAATTTTGGTTTACAAACCTTTTGTCAAATTGATGTTTCGTTTTAAAATTTTTATATGAATTTGACATCAATTGGAACATTTTAACAACAATCGTATATTCTCAATTCTCTAATATCCATATCAATTTACAACATTTCTCTCACTTTTCTAGAAATTTAAATATTTGTATAAAATGTTTCTTTCATAACGTCAAAAGTGACAATTGTCATCGTAATTCACCTTAAAATTGCCAATTTCTAAACCGTAGCAACACATATGAATGAAGTATTTTAGTATATAAGTTAGGCCTATAGCAGTACGGTCGGCTTGGCCGCAGAACATGAAGAGCCGTATTGTTTTAAGTTTATTACGTTATACACCGTCTAATTGAGTACTCATATTGTAAAAAAATGTTCTGTACCAATTTTTAGAATACAATTGCCTATCAATCAGTTGATTATAATTTTAGACCATTCTACTCTGCATCTCTTTTCAAAACACTTAATTGACTTTTGTAAAAATAGTCGGTACAATTTTTAAATATTCTATTAGAAATCTTTCTTTAAAACCTTTAATTTGATACCAGACACGATAGGTTTCTAGCAATCAACTGACAATCAGTCGGTTACAATTTTTTACCATTCTTGCCTAATTCTTTTTTAAAACCTTTAGTATGTTACCAAACACGATGTATTTTCAAGGACTTTTAGGAAAAACAATCAATAATCGATAATAACTTTTTATTATTGTGCTCGAAATTTCTCTCTAATACCTTTTATTGACACCAAAAACGACAGATTTATAATGACATTTACAAAAAACAAATGACAATTAGTCGATTATGATTTTTAATTATCCTGTTAGAAATTTCTATTCACAACTTTTAATTTGATACCAAATACGACAGATTTCTAATGACCTTTACGAAAAATTATTGAGGATAAGTCAATTATAATTTTTATATCAAACACGCCAGATTAATAGTGATATTAGTAACACAATTGACAATCAGTCGATTACCATTTTTAATAACTACGTTCAAAATCTCTCCTCAAACCCTGTAATTTAATATCAAACACCACAGATGTATAATGATATTTAGGAAAAACAATTGAGAACAATCGATTATAATTTTTACTTCCTTGTGCGAAGTAAAGGAAGTATTGTAATCGCAAAAATTTTCGGTTCTCAGATTTCAACGGAAATAGGTATTTTGGCCCTCCCTGAATCCATTTTGACTAATTTCGTCATGCCGTCTGTACGTACGTATGTACGTATGTATCTCGCATAACTCAAAAACGGTAAGCCGTAGAAAATTGAAACTTTATATTTAGGACTGTTATAACATCTAGTTGTGCACTTCCCTTTTTGGTCATTATACAACTACCGGAAGTGGTACTTGACTTGAAGCCTATAATAGATTTTCATGAAAAATTATATTCAAATATAATTTAAAACTTTCCAAATTTGGTATATAAGACTACTATATCAATGGAAATAACATAATAGATTTAGGTTAAAATAGACTAACCGGAAGTGGCACATTACATGAAGCTGCTAACAGTTTTCCTTGAAAAAAATGGTATTATTTTAATTTTAGAAATAAATGCTGTAAATAAAAGTTTTAGAGAATTAAATTCTGCGTCTAGGACATTAAGAATTTTTAAATTAGCTTTTTGCATAAACGAGATATCTAAATTTAAATATTATATATTTTTTTATTTAAAAAAAAAGACGTTTGCTATGGATTAGAACAAAAAATTAAAGATTTAATGTCAAATATGTGCAATTAAAAAAATATCTATAGTTTAATACGCGTACAAGGAAGTCATGTGGTGTCCACATCAGATATTTAATTATAATATCGAAATTTCTTTTCAAAACATTTAATTTGATACAAAATGCAATATGTTTCTGATGACTTTTAGGGAAAAAAACAATTAACAAACTGTTGGTCATAATTTTTGGTCATTTTGTTCGAAGTCTCTTTTCAAAATATTTCATTTGATACCAAACATGATAGATCTGTATTGACTTTTGCTAATACTTTTGCTCGGTTGCATAAAACGTTATCAGCTGATCACATTGTTAATTACGCTAAAAAATTTAAGTACAATACAAAATTATATCATATCTAGTTAAATGATTTATTTCAAGCCACAGTCATGGATCACTATTCTATTTCCGAGTTGGTGTATAATAACGTGCCCGCCATTTTATTTTTTAATAATGTAACACATCGATTATTTTACATGATTGTAAAGCAAATTTGATGCACTTTTCATACTTGTAAAATATATATTTTCTTCCATTTGAAATTTCAAAGTTGATATTAATTACTAATAAACCGGAAATGATATGAACATAAATTCGCCATCAACTAACTATATAAATATAATAATAAATTTATTTACAAGAAAACCATTGTATATACCAAAAATAGAAGTGGATCAAGGATAGATCTTTGTGGTATAGAATGTTCAAAGATACTCCGTTATGGCTTTAACTTACTAAGCCTGTGTTGAACCGCACACAGTTAGAGATTCTACCTGTTGGCGCTCAGGGTAGGATTGCAAAATATTTAAATTCGGAAATCTCTAATCTCTGTGCGGATTACGTATTTCAGATTTACTTGAAATAATAACTTTCATGTAACATTTTTTTTTGCTTCATTATCAATAATAATATTTGTACAAAATTCTCTGTTTCATTATTATAATATATAAAATAAAATTAAATTGGGAAATACTGAATACATACCTGTTCTTGCACCCCTATAAATCAAGCTTAAATCCCTAACAATAGACCCGCTGAGAGGGCCATAACGGAGTATCTTTGAACATAGTATACGCGTAATTTTACCAAGGATTTTCCAAACATATATTTATACTAAAAATGCTCCTCGAAGAAGAAATAGAAAAACTAATCCCGGAAGAACAAGCGGGATTTAGGGCGGGAAGATCGACAATGGACCATATATTCACATTAAAAATCCTTACAGAAAAAAGAGTTCAAGTAGGAGAAGAAACTCATCTGACGTTTATTGACTTGGAGAAAGCTTATGACAGCGTACCTCTGCTGAAATTATGGAGGGTAATGATAGAAGCAAATATATCCAAACAACTAATAAATGCAACAATGAAGCTTTACGAGAACAATAACTTACGAATTAAAATAGGAAAGAACATAACTAAATCCATAAATATAAATAAAGGTTTGCGACAAGGCTGCGGGCTTTCCCCAACCCTTTTCAAACTGTATCTGCAACAAAGTCTCCTAAAATGGCAGAGACAGTGTAGCACTATGGGCATAGATATCGACGGTAATATGCTTTACAGTTTATACTTCGCCGATGATCAAGTCATAATTGCAGAGGATGAAGATGACTCAAGTTACATGCTCAGAAAACTACAAGAAATATATACAGAAGCAGGGCTGCGTGTCAATATGAAGAAAACAGAGTACTTAAGTATAGGAAACAAAGAAATAGCAGACCTAAAAATGGAAAATGGAGGGATCTCTGGAGTAACAACTTATAAATACCTGGGTACAGAAATTACTAAACATGGATCCAGTGATACGGAAATTAATAACAGAGTGAATAAAGGTAGATTAATGATAAGAACACTGAACTCTATTCTATGGGATAAGAATATCAGCATGAACACAAAGAGAAGAATATATTCATCTATGGTTCAAAGCGTAATAACGTACGGCTCGGAAGCATGGGACGTGAAGATAACGAATAAAAACAAACTACTCGCCACAGAAATGGACTTTTGGAGAAGAAGCTGCAGGAAATCTAGAATGGAAAGGATAAGAAATGAGAGAATACGGGAAATGGCGGGAATTGAAAACACAATAATGGACACAGTCGAAACCAAACAACTGGTATGGTTCGGCCACGTAAAAAGGATGACAGAGGATAGATGGCCTAATAGGATACTAACATGGGTACCCAAAAGAAGAAAGAAGAGAGGCAGACCGCGGAAAAGCTGGAGAGAAGGAATAGACGATGCAATGACTGCAAGAGATCTGAGGGAAAACGTATGCCAAAATAGGAAAGAATGGCGACTGGGTGCGGAAAAGCGGCGACAACCGTAGAAATTCCGAAGTTATATATATATATATATATATATTTATTTGTAACAAATTGATCATTTGTATGGGAAATTTCTACATAACAAAAACAATTATTTAAATACTAGTAAAACCAGTCATACAAAATGTCTCTCACACCATAGTCAGATAACTTTTGTAGTAGGATATCATGACTTACCCTGTCAGCTTTACTTAAATCTGTCACAAGTACACTTACAAAATTCCTTTCATCATCTTTAGCAAGTATAAACTTAATTACATCATAGAGAGCTGTTATAGTTGATCTTCCTGGTCGAAAACCATGTTGATTGTCAACAAGTATTATTATTAGTTTAAAAAAATAATTAAACGATTAAATATAAGCTTTTCTAGTATTTTAGATACACTACAAAGTAATGATATAGGTCTATAATTTTTCACATCCTTTTATCTCCTTTATTGTTATACAAGGGAATAATTTTGGAAATTTTACAAATATCAGGACAAATGCCTTCGCCTACAGATTCGTTAAATATATATACATTTAAGGCGTAACTGTTTTTAAAGATTATTATTGGAATTTCATCAGGACCTGAAGATGTATGTTTTTGAAATGAATTGATGCCCTCAAGTACTTAGTAGTAATCAAAAGGAACTACAAAAATAGAATTAGAAATATGGTTACAATTAATTTGGGATACATTGTTAGGGGTTAATATATTTGGAATACATTTGGTAAAATAATTCATTAAGATGTTACATATTTGATCTGGATTTGATGTAATTTCATTCTGATCAGTATTGTGTAGTTCAATATTATATGCAGTATGTGATTGAGTTTTGATTTTATTAATCGTGTTCCAAATTTATTTAGATTTATTCTATGATGTTTGTATTAATAATTTTTAGTATATTTTCATAGATCATTCAATTGGTTTGCTGAGTATTCTATTGTACTTTTTGACATATAAATAAAAAAATGTGGTTCTTATTATGTTTACAAAATAATAACAATTGACATTTATGGTTACATGAAATTCTTATTGCTTCCATGGTTTAATGGGACATAATTTATTTCTGACTGTTTTTAGCGGAAAATATGTTTCAAAGTATCCTTGGAGAATCTCAAATAAATATTTGAAATTCATGTTTACATCATTTGTATGACATACACTTAACCACGTTGTTGAGATGTGACCGAGTTTCAAGCAGTTAAAACATCTAACAACTGATATATGATTTTGAAGACTAAATTTCTGCCAAACAATATTAATTTTATTCCTATTCAATAGTATATGATGTACATTCGGCTCTAATTTCAGTATAATGTCATAACTACGTCCATCTTTATTTTCTCTTTAAATATTATTTTCGATTTATTTTTGTTTTCGGATGCTGGAATATGTTTTTGAGCAAATATTTTGTTTATAAATTCTGCATCACTTTCAATGTCAAATTTGTTAACATATATAATTTTTAATCTCGGATTCTTAAGAGCAAACTCTTTAATGACATAATTATCAACGAATTGCTCTAAAATGTTGTCTTTTCATTTTTGCAGATGATTACTATTTTCACAGTCTTTTATTACTGCCCCTTCTTTACATTGTTTAAGAACCGAAACTCCTACGTATAAATTTAGGGGATTAACAAAATTTTGTATAACTTTTTTTGTTTTTATTGTTTAGATTTAAGTTGAACCACTAAAGTTGAATCATTACTTGTTTTTTTTTAACATCCAATTTTAAAGCACATGACCACGAATTTTGAGCAGATTTGATTCACTACATAATATTGCTAATTTATCTTTAAGTTGCTGATTTTCAAGTTTTATGTTTTTTATCATTTAAAATATCACTAGCACAAATAACTTTAATATCTTCGTTAAGAGTAGCAATTTCTTCTTTGAACACATCATCTATAGTTTACTCTTCTTCTTCAGTATTGTTTCTTGTTTTACTAGACATAATTAAACTGTTTGAGAATCACAGCCATCACATGATTTTATTTCGATGTTTTAGATAATCACGAATTTTATATTCGTTGCACTTTTACTCTTATGTTAACAGTTTTCCCAAACTATACTAGATTAAAATAATCTTTGATAAGTGGCATAAATTAATATGGAAAAACAGCTTTCATAGCAGTATTCAATGCGGTCATCTACCTTCAATCATATTTTTGATGTGACCGTATCACATAAGTCTCTTGCTCCCTATTCTATCTACGATGTCTTTTTCTACCCCCATTTTTTCTTTGATTATTTTGTTCCTGATGTACTCGGGTTATTCCTCTTGGTCCTTCTATTCTTTTTCTATTCGTGATTTAATAACTCGTCCGTACAGCTTTCTAATCGAGTTCGTAACAGTTTACTCCTATTCCCTACCTTGAAGGTTGGAGTTACATGTACTTTTCTCCATTCCTGGAGTACAGATATACCATTCGCCAGAAATTAATTAAACTTATTTACCAGGATTTCCCTTTATTAGCTCTATTGGAATACCTCCGAGACCTGGAGTCTTATTACTTTTCATTCATCGTAAAGCTGCATCTACTTCATCTTGACCAGCATTTTGGTTTTGTTTTAAATCGTTTAAATAAACCTCAAATCAGAGATGTGCATCTACGTGTAATCTTTAATTGTCTACATCTACACGTAGACAATACGTCGACAATTCTAGCGACGTAGACAATGTACACAATGTAGATAATGCATCTGACAGTTGTAAAATTCAACATAACCTAAATTTATTCTTTTGTAACTATTACATGTATTCGTATTCGTGAGCTCGGCTCATTATCGGTCTTTATGTAATAAAACTAATAAAGCAAGTGCTGGTACATTACTAGACGAATGTCTGTCTTGGGTCTTGGGCGAACTGTCATATTTTTTAAATCGATCAACGCGCCATCTCACCAAGACGGAGTTTTCTTTGGCGCTATTTTTAACAGTAACCAGTTGACAAATTTTGAACGTTTTACCCTGCACAACTAATTTTTTTTCATGTAATCCCTAGAATAAAAATACAAATCTCTAACAACATTTAAAATTCCCTAGTTCTAGGGATAAAATTTCCAATCTGACTTAAGTGAACACAGGTGTTTTCATTGTCTACATAGTCTACATTGTTTACATGAAAAATGAAGACGTAGACTACATCATTGTTTACACGTAGAAAATGGCGTAGATTACTTGCAGTAGACTACACGCACATCCCTGCCTCAAATCAATTGTTACAGTTCTAAACATATATGCTCATTCCTCTTAATACCTAAATCAATTTACAAAATTTATTTCACTTATCTATAAATTGATATATTTGTATAGCAACTCAATCATTCCGTGTTACTCTGTGGTCCTTGAAAATATCCCAAGTTATTAATTAATGTCACGCGTACTATTATTTTATAAAATCTGAAATACTCAAAAGGCACTGCTCTCAAAATTCTTTAAATACTGTAGCTGAGTGAGAAGTTTGGTTGCCTTCCATGTTGAAACTGTAATGCAACTGATTTATATGTGACTTCACTTTACTTAAATTCAATATAATAGTAATAAGAAGTTACATGGAGACGAAATAATATAAATCCGCCAAGTTACTTGATAACGACGCTACATTACTCCTTCTTCAAGGAAAGAAGAAAGAGGCAAACGAAAAGACAATAAAACTGTTGTGCTCAACATCTAAAGTGTTAAAATTTAATGTATGAAAGATAAGAATAAAGGGATAGTGCAGAATATATTGGATAAATAACATCCAGAATAGAAGAAATTTAAAGAATGATAATTTCAAAAGAAAAAAATTAAAATTAATATGCTGAAAGAGGTTGTAGAGAAGAGATGAAATTATTAAGAATTAACTAAAACATTACTAAAAGACTTTAAGAAGTATTAGTAGCACTACAATGGCTTTAACTAAATGTCACACAATACAACATTGATATTGAAAATAGAAAGAAAAGGATAAAAAAGGTTGAAAAGTACGCAACTCATGACAGTAGTTTAGTGTTTGTTAGTGTGTTGAGTAAATTATGTAAATCTGGTTTTAAATTGAAATTTTGTTGTGTTGGACTAACCTAGTAAATTAGTTGAACTAGTTGAACTAGCCAAGAGAGTCTAGTTAGTGTTTGTTGTGTTAGTGAGTGAATGTTGTGGTAGAATGAATGTGTTACGTGTTGAAAGAAAGAAACATAAAAAGGAATAGTTACTATTGAGTTGTATAAATATACATTAATATTTGAGAAAAACTAAATATATTTTCTTTCTTGATGAAGAATACAAAATCTTGGATAAAATTTGAACTGAACTGCTTGGTTGATGTTTCGCTCCTGGGTTCCAAATCTTGGACTTTAAGACTTGCACTTGTGGCGTCCCAAATTTAGCTCTCGGTTTCAAGAAGGAAGCTTCGAATTCATTTTTGGGTTCACCAATGTAAAAGCAGTGTAAAACGTCGAGGAACACTAAACATATTTTACAATTGTAACATCATATCAAGGGGTCCTCAATGTAAAGCAACTGATTTATACATGGCGTCACTTTATTTAAATATATGATAATAATAACTTTGAATTAAAAAAATAAAATACAAATATATAATATCGAAGATGTTTACAGTTTGAGGTATGAAAGAAAAATAAAAATAAATAAATAGTTGACAGAAAAGTAAACATAAACAGTAGAGTAATAATAAGAAGTTACATGGAGACGAAATAATGTAACATCGCCAAATTACTTGATAGCAACGCTACAAAACGATAGAGAATTAAGCTGAATAACACTCGTTTGTGCGATAATATATGAGCGCGTCACGTTAGGCTTCTTTTTAAATAAATATATCATTAGGCTTTTTACTCAATAATAAGTATTTTATTACATTTGGGTCATGTAATTGAGCATCATCGTAAATGAATGTAATTGGATGACTGTAATTTCATTAATATTGAGACAGTATTTACTAACCTACATTTTTAAGTAATTTGCCTATCTCTGCTACATTGTTCCATTTCTCTTCAATACTTTCATTACTTTCCATATGATATCAATCACAATAAGTTTTCAAAATGTTTTGAGAAAAGCGATTAACAATCAATTACTCGTAATTAGCATATAAATTATTCTGCTCACAATTTCACTTCGTAACTTTTAAATTGACATAATTCATAATAGTTTTCTAATGATAAGCAATTTATATATAGTTCGTCGCCATTTCTATTATTCCGCACGTAATCTGTACTCGACGTCTTTAGTTAAATTTTTAATTTAGAACAAACACAATAGATTTTTGAGGAAACAAATTGACAATCATTTGAATTATTTCTATTCGACGTACATCTTTAAAAGTTTTAAATTTATCCCAAACTCGACAGTTCTCTAGTAGCTTGCAGAAAATATAATTATAAACCAACCGATCACTACTTTTAATTATTACATACATACATACATACATACATAACATAACGCTATATCCCATTAAATGTGGCAGCACGAACCCCTGAAACATTCATAGAGCATCAGTGCACATCAACATTCTCATCCTGACACACGATACTCGTTTCGACCACATTAACACTTTCTCCATACAAACTCTTTCTTTCCTCACAACCAAAATCCATCATCACGCAACAAATCTTCATTCACAACCATCCATTCGCTCCTACACCTCTGTTTCGTAAATCTTCACTTACGCCCACTTCTCCAACAACGAATCTATAAAGAAATGAAGGAAGCATCACCTGCGCTTGTTTAAAAATTCATTTAACAAAATTGCAGTTAGACGCTGTATAGTAAAAACTGAAAATGAAAAAAAGATGAGGAAGGTAGGGAGTATCTCTCTGCGCTTGTTTTTGAAACTGAATTCCACACAATTGCAGTTGGACACTCTATAGTAAAAACAGAAAATGAATCAAAAAGATAAGAAAGGAAGGGAGTATCTACCTGCGCTTGTTTTTGAAGGTGAACTCCACACAATTGCAGGTAAACACTCGAAAAATCTAACTAATGAATCTAAAATCAAGAATAATATGCTTGTCCTTATTCGTCATATTTATCCCGCAATTAATTTTCGCCAAACATTCCTATCCTGACACACCACTTTTGCTTCAACCTCATTAATAATTCCTTTCGTACAAGCTCGTTTATTCTTCTCGCTCGGAATCTTTCGTTCACGCAACAACCTTTCAATCATATTTATCCATTTGTGCCTAGGCCGTCCACGCAAACTTTCACCCTCAATTTCACCAGCATACACCTGTTTCACTAATCTATCATTTGACATTAATTAATTATTCGTTGAATATATTTTTGTACAATGTTTAGTTTGATACCAAGCACGATAGGTTTCTCATTACTTTTAGGCAATTAACAATTATTTAATTATTGTCCTCAAAATTTGTGATTTTTATGGCAACAACGATAGTTTTTAATGACTTTTGCGAAAAACAAATAATATTATCGCTCATTATTTTTAGATATTCTGTGTGAAATTTCTTTGCAAAATTGCTATATTAAACCCAAATTTTTGCAATTCTGCATGTGAACTCTTCAAAAAACCTTTTAAAGACTTTCAGGTTCTAAAAATTAAAAAACAATTGCTAATCGATTTTATTTTAATTCTGCAAGTCAGCACTGTAGAATACATACACCAAACGGGAAAGGATTTAAAAACAATTGATAGTCAGTTGAGCCTCGAGCAACATTTTTGACTATTCTGCTTGTCAACTTTCCTTAAAAACAATATATGTATTCAACATGGATGACCCGCCACTTTCAACCTTATCTTCAAATCCTTGTTTGCTTTATGAATGTCAATTTGATATTTTGCCATAATATTCACAAACATGATTCATTTTGAGATATATGCACAAAAAAATTGTCGATCGTAATTTTTAAAATTCTGAATGCGATATATTTTGAATCACTTTCATTAAAATTTTACTTGGTTTTACTGGTTTCACAATATTTTCATCAATTTGACGATTTGTCTACAAACTTTTAAATAAAAATGAATACACTTGCAACAGTTCAACACATATGCTTTTAATACTCTGATAATTAAATTAATCTACAAAGTCTCTGTAACTGTTGGAAAAAAAATGGAACACTGTTTTATTATTTCCATTCAATTTAACAAAACGGTGGATAATAGCCTGCGGAAAGACAATAAAATGAAAGTGCAATAATCAAAGAACAATAACATTTTCATTAAATAAACATAAAGTCAAGAATGAAACGTATACAAAATTTTAATAAAAAGATGAAACAATAATTACAACATAAAACAATTAAAATTATATTAATAACGAGTATTACTTCCTTAGGCTTCAAAAATAGCTTCTGACTTCCGCGACATACTTAGAATGAGATTAGAAATAACATTTTGCATTAGAAGCTCCCATTCTCCACAATTGCTTGACGTACCTAGCTCGACAATTATTTCTGGAACATTTTCATAGTATCTGATACGTCACTTGGGTTCATCCTAAATATTTCGATTGGATTTAAGTCCGGACTACGTGCTAGCCAATCCATCCTAGTAATTCCATCTTTGTCTTCTAAACAATCGGTGATATATCTTTCAGCTGTTATTGTCCCCTTTTCCATACTGACGAGTTTTTAAATATATACCATCCAACACCATAATACCTCCTCCTCCAAAAGATATTATTTTAGAAATGAAACGTATCATTTATTTAGTTTTCTCCGTACATGCTCTCGACTATCTAATGAACACAAATTAAATATGGAATCGTTTGAAAACAGAACGTTTCGCCATTCCTCTATTGGCCAGTTGATGTTAATGTGGCAGCAAGTTGGGACTTGTAGCAGGTCTTCAAGATGAGACATTATGTTCGTTTAGTCTGCTGCGACCTATTCTTGGGAATATATTAGTATCACTTGCATTTCATTTTCGTTGGACTGCAATATTAATGCTTACACCGTGATCTCGTAAAACATTAATGCAGATTAAGCAATATTCCCAGTTTGTAATACAATGTTTTCTACCAAAATCTGGCTTCCTGGTGAATCGATTTCATTGTACCTTTTATTCACACTATGAACGCTAAATGTAGCAGCACTCCCGCAATGTTTCTAATACTCCGAATCAATTGCTTGTATTTACCTCTTCAGGTTTCATGATTTATAAAATAACTATTTAGTAAAAGATAATATTGACAATAACATTAAAAATAATAACAAATGTTATAGATATCAAACAAATAAAATAACTTGTCTTCTTCGATAAGAAAAAGCATCAATGATGTTCACAAAGAAGATATTAAATTAATAAAAAATAAAAATCCATGCAAATTTGAGGGAACAATTTCATGAAAGAAATGCACGTAAATGAATAGACAATTACTGTTAGTTAACTTCTCAGTTCATAGGTTTCTTGTATCTAAATAGCGAAAAAAAGTCCTTTTTTGTTCAGCAATACATACTGTTTATTTTGTATGTTAGACAAAATAAATAAAAAATAAATAAATATACCATCACGCCTTTTACCCATTACTGGGTGTGGCACTCTGCCTAAGCAGATCTCGGTAAGTGATATATTTTGTCGCGTGAAATGCGGTTACCAGCCGTCAAATCACGGCCCTCAAAGATATTAGTGGAGAGGGAGCCACAGGGGTAGATTTTTAAATTGGTGAAAATTGTTTGTCGTCTGTGGGGATCGAACCAGGGTTCTCAAGATCCACAGGCCGACTCGATACCACTGAGCCACCTACCCCATGTTGGGCAAAATAATAACATTTATAATAGTTAAAATACGGTAAGATACGAGACTGGAAAATAACTTTAATATAATATACTTATGGCCTCTGAATATCTTAATCCCGGCATAAATTTGTTTCTAACTAAAATCTAATAGCATAATATTATTTCTTCCACATTTAAAGGAATTAAAAGTCATATTCTGAAATATCTCTATGAAACTTTAAATTTCTTCTACGAATTTTTGTAATCCGGACTTATTCTACCTCTTATTTTTTGTTAATGTGTTATAAGAAACATAATTTGAATAATATATTTCTAATGCTTAATATGAAATACCTTATAAATATATTTTTTAAATTTTTTTATATTATTTGGATTTAAGGCTTTTTCAAAATTAATAAAAAAGTTAGAATTAATTATACATTTTTTATTAAGTAATTAATAAGGCGACGTTTCGGCCAACAATTTGGGCCATTATCAAGCTACAAATATAAAAAATATTAACAATATTTTTAAAGAATAATAAAACCGGAAAAAAATTTTTCTTACCAGTAGTGAAATAAATTAAGAATTACATAATTGAAACAATAAAATCTTTTGATAATAATATCATAATATGAATATGTTTAATAAACTAATAATATCATATAATAATAATAATAATAATAATAATAATAATGACTTTATTACCCAACAGGAAACCAGTTACAGGGTAAATAATAATACAATATAAATATCTTAAAGCAAATATACAAAATAAAATTAAATAAAATTAAATAGTTGAGGAACAACACATAAATTAAAGAAAAATATCTTCAATCAACAAATTAGCATTTGAACACATTATGTGAATTGGCGAGCGCTTCAGAACATTTGAGTGTGCAGTAGGAAGATGGAATGTTCTAGTGCATCTCGATGCCAGCCTGGGAACGCGGAATAGCACTCTTGACAGAAGGAATGGTACATCAATTTTGTTGTGGACCAACATCCATAGGAATCTTGCGCTGAAATTATCACGTCTAGCACATAATGAGGGTAATGAATGGCGCTCAAGAAGGAAATTAAGATCTACACCTCTAGTAGGATAAATGTTATCAAGCTTGAAAGAAAGATATTTTAAAAACCTACGGTGAATGCGGTCTAAATATGAACATTGGCTGGCATAAAAAGGATACCAAATTAAACAAGCGTATTCAAGTTTACTTAAGACAAAAGCAAAATAGAGAGATTTAAGAACAGATGGGTCATGAAATTTTTTACAAATTCTGATTATGAACCCTAAAGTTTTACTGGCAGATGTACAAATATTCATAATATGATTATTGAAATTAAATGTAGATGTGAATGATACTCCCAAATCTTTAACTGTAGATGATCTCGAAATAGTTATACCATGCATGTCATACTGATGTGTAATATAATTAGATTTACGTGTATAAGTAACAACACAACATTTATCAATATTCAAAGGAAGTTTATTAAGCTTACACCAGGAGACTAAACGGTCTATATTACTTTCTAGGAATTTAATGTCATCCAATGAAGATACACTGACAAAAAGTTTTATGTCATCGGCATAAGCGAGAACTTGACAGGTAAAGGAAAGCAACAACTCATTAATAAATAAGATGAAAAGCAATGGACCCAGGTTAGAGCCCTGGGGCACGCCAGAGGTAGCCTGAAATTGTAAAGAGGAAAAACCATTGTAATAAACATAACAACTTCGGTTAGAAAGATATGAGTTTAGAAGTTGTAGCAAAGAAGAAGATGCACCGAAGGAATTTATTTTGGAAAGCAATAGGCCATGATCAATCGAGTCAAAGGCACGAGAGAAGTCGCTATAAATTACATCAACTTGTCCACGATTATCCATAACTTCAGAAATATACTGAGAGAAGCAAGCAAGATTTGTAACCGTTGACCGTCCACACATGAACCCATGTTGATCAACAGAAATGAGAGATCTTGTATTTTTAAATAGAGAGTTATAGATAACCTTCTCAAATAGTTTAGCAACGTTGTTTAAGATAGATATTGGCCTATAATTCAAAATATTCGATTTATCACCTTTTTTATGGACTGGAGTGATGCGCGTTAGCTTCCACTTCTCTGGAAAAGAGCTAGTTTTTATTGCTAAATTAATAATTATTGTTATAGGTTTAGCAAGAAAAAATCTACAATCCTTAACAAAAAATGCCGGTATTTGATCTTCACCAGAAGTTAATTTATTGGAAAGAGAAGACATTAAAGTAATTAAATCATCTTCACTTACAGAATTAATCGAAAAGCACGAATTATTTGAGACCTCTTCATTTAGAATAAATGTAGAACTTGTGATGAACAACTTAGAAAAAAGTGTAGCAAAAGCATCAACAATATCTTGAGGAGTAGTGTACTCGTCAGTATTATCTGAAACTTTGCCAGGAATACGAGAACACCCTTGTTTTAATTTAACATATGTCCAGAATTCACTAGGATTTTTATTAATATTAATTTCAGCTGAGCGAGTATAGTCATCATAGGCATTCTTAATTTGCTCTTTAATTATAGACCTTAATCTTTTGAAGTCATCAAAGTAGTGTTGTTGTTTAGTTTTAGTCCATTTCTTCCTGTAGAATTCTTTGGTTTTAATATTGTACTTGATGTCAGATGTGAACCATGGAGGATACTTAGAGGAACCATAATTAATTTTGGGAACAAACCTATCTAGAGCATCATATAAAATTGAATAAAAAACATTAAGTGCATCATCAACTTGATCATACTTAATTAAATGAGACCAATCAATTTCACAAATATAATCATATAAAAGACTGAAATTAGCTTTACGAAAATTATATCGTAGGTTATTGGCAGGAGGGAAATTAACAGGTTTGAAAGACGAAAGAATTTCAAATTTAATTGACAAAGCAGGATGAAAAGGATCTTCCTTTACCAAAGGAGAATCAGACTTCGATATATTTAAAGTTGTGAAATTTGAAAAGGCAAGGTCTAACTTATTGTGATACATATTTCCAACAGAATTGTGCTGTGTGAGATTTAACACATCACATAGATTCCGGAAGGAAGAAGATTTAACACAGCTGAAAGAATTCTTGGAGAAATTAGGGAGATTAAAATCCCCAACTAAAATGATATTTTCATAAAGAAATAAAAGTTGTAAAGCATCACTGAAAATTTCGATTTCGTTCGCACTTACATCAGGAGGTATATAGAGGGCGCACAAAACGAATGTAGAATTTTGAAAGTGGCACTTGCAAGCGATTATATCAATTATAGGTGTAAGACTTTTTATGTTCGAGGTATCAACTACACTGTAATTCACAGTATCCGTTAACGCGATTAAAACACCTCCACCTTTACTACGACCTGTAAGAGAAAAATTTCTGTCATCACGAATAACATTGTAATTGGAAGGAAATAATTCTGAGTTCAGAAAAGAACTATTTAACCAAGTTTCAGATATGATGATTATATCATAAGTAACACAACAACAATTAACATAAAAATTATGGCTTTTAGAATTTAAACCTCTCGTATTTTGATAATAACAACTAAGTGCAACTGGAAAGCTGTTGGGTAAATTTAGTTTAAATCGCTAACTTTTACAATTTTGGGAACATTGTTAAAATATTTTATAGTTAAATCACTTTCTCCAGAGGCTGTACGTACATTTAATTCATTTCTTATTGACTTGTAATATTCTATTTGCATTTTAGTGCGATCTCTAGAGATGGATAGATGTTTCCATTTATCATTAGATTTTATATTTTTAGCATTTTTACTAATCTGAATGACATCTTCAGGGTAAGGTAACTGTACTTTGATAGGACGAGAGAGTTTCTTAGATTTGTCGAAACGACCGATTCTCGAAACTTTAGACAGAGTACAATTAACACCAATATCAGTCAAGATATTCTGTACCATAACAGTGTCACTATCGTGTAGCTGTTCTTTAGAGAAGGAACTATTTTCCACAGAATTAAATATAATAATATTAGTCGCGCGAGTTTGACGTTCAATGGTTTCTTGGATAATATTTTCTGTCATTAAAGAAGAAGGCTGAGAATTATGTATTTCCTTATAGGATGTTTTAAGTTCGAAAATATCCTTTTGCAAGGTGATAATTATTGCTTTCAGACTATCAATGTCATTGCCTAAGCTGAGACAGTTAGAACAATTCCACTTTAAGCCAGATTTAGAAGCACGCAATCTACGGACCTCCGAACTGGTAATTTCCACACAATCAATATTAAAACCATTCTTACATACTGAACAGGTAACAAGTCGATGAGTTTCTGTTGGTTTTTTGCAACAGTGGCACATAGAATCCGGCATTAAGACAGAACGAAGGAAAGAAAAACAAAAAAAAAAAAAACAAGAGCAAAAAATAAAAATAAATAAAAATCAGTAAATAAAAATACCCAGTAGAATAAAATAAAATCATATGCCATTTATACATTGTATCAAAACCTTGACATCATTTCAATATAATGCCAATTAATAATTTTCTTCCAATAAAAAATACCTGTATTGTTTTGTCTATTTTATGAGATTATATGTACCTACTTGATACTTTAGATATGATGTGTTAAGCATAGGTAACAAATAATTACCTATATTATTTTATATTTTAAAAATACAACAAATAAAACTAAATGTGGTAGCAAATTGTTTTCTATAAAGAGGCCTCCAGAAAAAATCAATTTAAATGGCATTTAAACCCTTTTGATCATGCTCACCAATAATTCAATTTAAATTCGCGCTAAAAATCAATTTAGTTATAATTTTTGCCGTGATTAGTTACCAGCCTGCTTAATTGAAAACAGTGTAGCAAATACTCGTATAGGCGATAACTACTTCCGTCTTAATTTTTGGAAAAAATATTGTAAATTCAAAAATTGTTCAGAAATTAAAAAGGTTGATTGATGTAATACGTTCCTGTCACTAATTAGACGTAAATTAAAATTGCCATCTTTAAGCTGTTCACAGAGTGTTATGTGCAAATGAAATAATTTTAATTTTTGTATTGTCAGATTTGTTACATTAATTTCTTTTATTTCCCATGGCAATGTGTAAAGATAACAATTTTATTTTACGTTTATCTGTTACATCAAAGAATTAGGGCTTTTGGATACCGTTTTCAATTTTGAACAACTTTTGTATTTCTTCTATTCTAAAATTAATAGTAAATAAATAAATTATCCAAATTAAAGGTTTACCATTATATTTCTCATATAATAAAAATAAATAGTAGACAGCCGGTATGATTATATAATCTCTTTTCATAGATATCTTCAATATAAGCAATGTTTTCAGTGAGTAGAGAGAACTTCTGTCAAGAAGACTGTCTTGCAGTGTTTGTCTTAACTCATGGATCTCTTCACGGTTTAACAGCAGCCGATGAATCGTACCCTGTGGAAGAATTATGGCGGTACTTCATCCCTTCCAAGTGTGCTACTCTGGCTGGAAAGCCAAAACTATTCTTCATCAACTCATGCCGCGGAAAAAAATTTGACGAAGGAGTTATATATGAATCCCGCGAAGCCGAAGCCGTGAGTAATAACGAAGCCTCTACCAACAGATGCGTTTCGTATAGAGCACCACTTTTCGCGGACTTTTTGACATTTTATAGCACCATGGAAGGTGAAATTTACATTTAGTAATTGTGTTTATTTGTCTAATGATTAGTTTTTAGGTTTTACTTCTCTGCGTCATCCTTCACACGGTACTTGGTTTATTCAATCTTTGTGTGAAACTTTGGAGAATAAAAATTATAGAAAGTTGGAATTGAAACAGATTTTGACAATAACTACTAGAAAGACAGCTTTAAAGTGTAATCAGTATTCCGAAAGAGTGTGTCAAATACCTACAATGATGTCCACATTAATAAGAAATGTATTTTTTTTCCAATAATTGTACGCGATTTAAAAATTATATATTTATCTTCTAATTCTTGGCGAATCAAAACCAATGTTATTTTATATTTATTTTTTAGTCATTGTACATCACTTTATTTATTTCAGGTTTATTACAACAGTTGATTTTAATTTAAGGTGAAGCTATTTGAATTCCCAATTCTGATGTCAGTGAATAGTCAAGAGATGCAAGTCGCCCAAAATTAATTCTCAGGGCGGGATCAAAATAATTTTGCACCGGGACAGATTCCTTCTGCGATGCCTCTGAGGTTTTGTTTGTTTATATTATGATGTCGTTAAACTATCTCAACGGAAGAAAATGATCTTCTTTTACTTTCATCGGTTTTTTCTACTTTTGTCGGGACTTCTACTTATTAATATGTTTTGCAGTAGCGTAGTTAAAATGTCCGGTTCCCTCCCCCCTCGTGATGATTAAAAATATATTGGATCAGATATCTTTATATTTCATGCTAGAATTTATAAGTTCATTATTTAGTGACGTCGGTGTGAAATTCTTTAAATAATTTTATTCCTAGTTCTTTTTTAAACTGTTTATAAAGGATAAAAAGCGATTATGTTTACTAAGTCTTGTTGGAATCGTTCTTCCCGTTTGTCTAATATAAACTTTACCACATTCACAAGAAGTACTATATATTCCTGAAGACTGAAGAAGGACAATATTTTTGCACTCTGAAGTTTCATGCGAGATGAAAGAGAAACTTTGATGTTCTTGCGTGTTAATATTCGGCTTATTTTATCTGTAACATTTTCTACAAAAGGCAAGGACGCAAAGATGATATTCAAATTGTCGGCATCATTATCTTTTTCTTCAATCTATCTTGTTTTTCTAATATACAATACTATTACATTTACAAAAATAAAAAACACGAACAACTGTGATGGTTGTGAATTAAGTAAAATTTGGCTTCCATTAATCAATTACTTGTTTACTTGTTACTTAGTTAAGTGTATTGAAACGTCGAAATAAATAAAATTCACAGAACTAAAACAAAAAAAATACTATTATATTAAATTAAATAATTCAACATAAAAAAAACAAATGACACAAACGATGGCCTCGATGTTGATAAAACTAAAATAGAAAGTTGAAATCCACGGACTTAAAGAAAAAATCAAATTTTGTCGGGTAAGAACTAGAGAGGGGCGAATATCATCCGCGAATAGTCGAATGCCGCGAATATTGACATTATTCGATATTCGAGATTTTCGAATATAAACGTCAGTATAGCGAACATTCGAATACCTCAATTTTTGACTATGTCTTCCTTTATCATTTGTACATAAACTTAAAGCTATTACAATACTTTGAAGTTATTAATAACAAAGATATTTTGTTTCAAAATCATGAAGACGTACCATATTTCAAATCAGTTTTTCGCCAACATCAGCCCGTACGTTTCACCTTAAATTTGAAGTTTTCGTCTTTTTCTTTTTTGTTTGTACTTTTTGTTTTAATTTTATTTTATCTTAACAATTTCATTCAAATAATGAAAAGGACATTATTAAATAATTATTAATAATAAATAAATTAACTTTTAGGAGTATTCGAATATTAGAGTACCTCGAATATTCGAACCCGCCCTGTACTCTAGCGTCGGCCCTGAATGTCCAACATGCTCTTTTTTCAAACATCTCATCCGTTGATAGGGTTGATCTGTTAGCTTGAGGACTAATAAAAGTTGAACCTATATTGTTCACATCATCCACCTCATTCTCAAAATTTTCACATATAGGCGTGCCAGTTAGTCGGTACTAGTTTTCAGTAAATGATAAACAGGGTATTATTTTTTTACGTATACTTTTTGTATGATGACATGAAATGACCACGTTAACTCTCTCTTCTTCCAGAATTCTACATGGTTCCTATCATTTCTTACATAATTTGTTGCTTAACCTGGACTTGATTCCCAAAAAATACAAATAAATAAAATCTCCTGCTTTCGAAGAAAACGACTTGTTTTTTTCTTTTATTAATGTTATAATTTCCATTTATATTTTATCTAAATTTATATATTTATTATATATTGTAAGTTAGGTATTTAATTTTTTTCCCTTTATTTATTCCATTAGTTTATTTTTAGGAACATTAAAATATACTATATTGTTATGGGGGCACTGCAAATAGGACCGGTAATGTAAATGAGCTTATTCGTAATACAAAAAATAAGTACTGGTTAGCTGAGCTAACGATTGACCTTCGGCTTGAAAATGTTTATTCAATTCTGAGCATGTTATGTTGTTTGTAATTTCGTTTTATAACTTTAAGAATTGTGATTTTAATTGATTTTGATGCACTACTTTTAGCAGATATTCCTCAATTAGTGTTCAAAGAAGTTAAGAGCTTTGAGGGTGAGGTTAGTGAGTATTATTTCTAACTTTTAATATAATTTTTCTCGAAATAATTGTTAAACAATACTATACAATATTTATATCGTTGAAATTAGAAGCAAATTCTCTATCTAATGGATTAAAACATTATATAGATATTATTTTAAAAACTAAAATTTTCTTCAACCGATTGAGAATTACTGGCTGAATATAGAATTTGTTACTACTGATAAATTTGCCTCTTATTTCTTATCATTTTATGTAAATAACATATCGTTTTCCAGTTATTAGTTCGTGAAAATACCACTGGTTGTTTTAAAGAAAACTCGTCCGTAAAATGCCGCTCTTTGTAAAATTTTGGCGTACAACTGCACACTTTGCACACCTTTAAATCCGGCTCTGGTAAACCTCGATCAGTAATATCACTAAACAGAGAGAAATTATTTGTTTTGTATCAATTTTTGGAATTATGTTTAACTTGATGGAGTTGCATTCTTAGTATTAATACTTAGCAACAGTAAGCAAGGGCTGCCCAGTAGTTCTTCAAAAAATTTACACAATAGGGTTAACAATGAAACATCGCGATAATTTTACCCCAGCTGCGTCTGATTTCTATACAGAAAAGAAAATAATGTATTCCAAAACTGTTTTCATAAAAGTTCAATTTACTTATAATTAGATGTAAGAAAGTGTATATTTGATCATCGCATGAAAGCTAGCTGAGGTAGGTAAGTTATGTGATAAAATGAAATACATTTAATAGAATTGCATATTTTATTTACATATTCAATATTATTATGTTAGCTTAAGTTAGTTACGACGTATCTCATTAGAGGCACTAGTTGACATGTCCGTTATGTATATTTAAAAAGTTTATTGACTTGAAAAGGCTATAATAATTGCTTCGGTCAGTGGTGAAACGTGATTCGCCAATTTTCAATGTCATGTAAAAACTATATATTCGCCGCGTAAATTAAGAGAAATCAAAACCAGGGCCGTCTTTACCCGGGGGTTCAAGGGGTGCGGATGCACCCGGGTGCAGAGTCCTAGGGGGTGCACACAAGTCGAGCGCTAGAAATTTCGATATTTCATTAAACCCTAAGTATAACAACGTCATTGCACCGTTCCGTACACTTTGTTAAGTCAAATGCATGCACAAAATAATAATATAGGCACCAATATTAAATTATTTTATTAAACAAAGCTCATACCGCTTTCGGCACTTGTTATACCGCTCACAACGTACAAGTTAAAATAGCTCTTATTACTACACACCTAACAATTACCGAAACTGCTCGTCCAAGTCCCCGAAAAATACATTTTAATTACGAGACTACAGATGAGTCCATTTTAGACCCAATGAAAAAATTTAAAATAAATTTTTATTTTATTTACTTGACACGGCTATCTCGAAATTAAATGAGAGATTCGAGTAGCTAATGGACCAGAATATTAACAATCTAATAAATAAAGAAAAGACCAATAATTATTAAATTCATGCTCAATTGTAAAATTCAAACTTGAGACTGTACATATTTTTAATTTTTCTGAAGCCAAAATTATTGATGTTATGGGAAATAAAAAGCATAGACTTTAGAAACGTTACATATAAATTTACACCATGATACCTCGATTAATTATTAAACTGATGCGTATAAATAATTTAAAATATGCTCAAATTTTTTTAGGGAATTTAACTCTTTAATTTTTATATATTTTATTTTAATTATTTATTATTTTTTGTATTTTCTATTTTTATTTTTCATATTTATCTTTTTTCTTTCTTGTTATTATTGACATTTTACAAATATTGTTTTATTTTTTTACGTTTTTCAAAGGTTTGTTATTTTGATGAAATTACTAGTTTTATATTATAATTATTGTATTTATATTTTAATGTAATGATGATGAACTATTTTTTTTGCTCGAAACGTCCACAAATAAACATTTTATAAAAACGTTGGATTCTGAAGCCTTTTCTTTATTTAATAGATTTTTATTATTCTGATCCATTAGCTACTCGAATCTCTCATTTAATTTCGAGATAGCCGTGTCATGTAAATAAAATAAAAAATTATTTTAAATTTTTTCATTGGGTCTAAAATGGGCTCATCTGTAGCCTCGTAAGTAAAATGTCTTTTTCGGGGACGTGGACGAGCAGTTTCGGTAATTGTTATGTGTGTAGTAATAAGAGCTATTTTAACTTGTACGTTGTGAGCGGTATAACAAGTGCCGAAAGCGGTATGAGCTGTGTTTCATAAAATAATTTAATATTGGTGCCTATATTTTTATTTTGTTTAATTTGCTAGTTTTATATTATAATTATTGTATTTATATTTTAATGTAATGATGATGAACTATTTTTTTTGCTCGAAACGTCCACAAATAAACATTTTATAAAAACGTTGGATTCTGAAGCCTTTTCTTTATTTAATATATTATATAATTGAATCTTTTTTTTTTAAATATATATATTATAACATAAATAATAATAATGACAATAAATTGGTACCTATCAAATAATAATATAAAATAAAACATTACTGATGTATTTTTTCAGGGTTTTTAAATTGAAACAAAAAATTGTTGATTTTTAATTTGTATAATTTATTGTTTTATTTGTATAATTTAAGAATTTAAAGAAATATTAAATGAAATATTAAAAATTACATTGCGTTTTTTTGGTTGACAAGAGCTGGGGCGCAGGCTGACAACCCGGCACCCCGGCGCAGAATATCCTTAAGACGGCCCTGATCGGAACCATTCAGAAAGCTTTAATAAAATTCTCTGGTTGGCTTGCGACCATGTAACTAATAGATCAACCAGAGCATTATTGCACTAATATTTGCGAGTATATATATATTAAATACAATAAAAAGGATTAAAACATTCGCAAGAAATAAATCTAATGAAGATAAGTTGTCAACTCTTGCTGTTATTTCCATAGAAAAAAATTACTGCAAGAATTACGATTAAGAAATGAGTTTAACATATATGTTACGAATTAGGTGAAATTAAGGGCACTACCCGCACTCAAAATTACACCAGCAGATTCTTTTTTTCACAAACACTTTATTGATAAAAGATTGAAGTAGGTTCAACAGCAATTACATAAATCTACAGCATGACATACGTTTGACATTTTTCAAAATAGACAACTAAATTACAATAGTAGAGGGAGCCAACTACATCTCGTGTGCATCTGTCACTACATCTATTGACAAAAAATATAAGTATTTTATTTAAACCTCAAGCATCCACGACATTCTCCCACCTGGGAAACTTTTAGATTTCAACAAAAGGTTTACCATCAATACGATAGATGCTTGACATTCAAAATAGGCATTTCTCTTTCCTAACTAAAACTTAACTTATTTGGTACATTTATTTTCCGACCATATCTTGAAACGAGATCACGTTTACACTGCACTACACTTTCGTCTGGAACACAGACTGCTCCTGTCGCCTGTGCAACTGGAAGTGCTTTCTCGTCTACAGATGTGATAGGCGTCTCTTTGGCACCTGAAGACGACTTCGCCTCGGCAGCAGCGTTTGCTAGCATCTCTCGTTCCTCCCTCGTTATGCTGGCAGTGGCGCCTTCCAGCAGATAAAGGCGTTGTATCGGACGCAACAGGAAACCATTTGCAGTCTGAAGTCGTACTACGCGAATTTTACCATCTTTACCCGGTAAAAGTTTAATCACACGAGCTAATGGCCAATCAATGCGTTTTTTATTGTCGTCGCCAATTAAGACAATGTCACCAATCGCGACACTACCGATTGTTTTACACTTATTGTGATAATACAATTGTCCCAAATATTCGATTCGGAATCTTTTACGTAAGTCACACAGTAACCTTTGTATATAACAGATACGTCTATTTAAATCTCTCGCGTCCGCCGAGTCACAGTCCGGAACACCCGCTTCCGCACAATCTCGAATGAACATTGCAGGTGTCAACGGAATCATGTCCGTAGGTTTATCCGACACATGCGTTAACGGCCGAGAATTAATCACCGTCTCACAGTCACAGAGTATAGTATACATCTCTTCATTATTGAGTCTTGCGTGTCCTAATGTTCTTTTTAACAGTTGTTTAAGCATACCTATCATTCTTTCCCGCCAACCATACCACCAAGGTGCCATAGGTGGATTGAAACGCCAAATGATTCTTTGCGTAGCACTGAATTTCACGATTTCCTTCCAATTTAGATGACTAAAAATGTTTTCTACACCACAGAAATTTGTACCGTTATCAGAGTATATCACACGTGGACGTCCTCGTCTGGCGACAAATCTTCTAAACGTCTTGAGGAAATCACTAGTAGACGCAGACATAGTAATGTCTAACCGCACATGTAAAAATACATATTCATATTTTTCCTTCTTTGGTGTACACAGGACCAGCTAAATCAATCCCTACGACTTCAAACGTAGCAGCATCTCTGACTCGGTCTAACGCTAGTTCTGTCGTCGCTGTCTTCATGCTTTTACTTGGGTGGCGTTTACATGATTTGCAGGATGAAATGACAGATCGGATTGCTCTTCTACTTCCAAGTATCCAGTATTGCTCTCGTAGAATATTCATAAGCGCTTGAGTTCCAATATGACATGACTTGACATGAACATCATAAATTAATCTTTCGACGATCACATGTTTTCGTGGTAGTACCAAAGGATATCTGAAAGTTTCACAATCGTCTCTTCGTGAGATTAGTGTTCTAACACGCAGATGATCCTCCTCATCTTTAAAGACATTCAGTGTCGAGAGTTGTTTGTCCGTTTCGCCTTGAAACGCTTCATGCTGTACAATTCGGAGAAGTATTTTTTCAGCAGATTCGAATTCTAATGCAGACAGTTCTCCTCTTCTTATATTTGTTGAATTTCTACAATTATAAAAAAATCGTTGAATCCAACCTATCATACGCACAATTGGTTGGTATTTAGAGAAATAATCATAGAAATTCCTCGCTTCCATACTTAACATGGAAGGTACAACTTTCTTTTTGCGTTCTGTGTTTACTTCAATTTCGTTCGAAGAAGTTTCTTCTTGCGGCCAGTATTTTTTTCTCTGGTAGAGCCATTCTGGACCCTCCCACCATTTAGATTGAGCTAAAAATTTTGGCGAACACACCCTGGATAATAGGTCGGCGGGGTTCTCAGCTCCGGGCACATGTCTCCAACAATCAACAGATGTCAGGTTTCGAATTTCTGTTGTACGATTCCAAACAAATGTTGCCCATTCTTCTTCTCTTCTTATCCAGGATAAGACGGTCGTCGAGTCCGACCAGAAAAAACTCTCGATATCTTTTCCTAAGATCTCATGTACCGGTGTATGCAATCTAGCACCGATACACGCTGCTAACAGCTCCAGACGCAGTATTGTTATTTTCTTAATCGGAGCAATTCTGCTCTTCGCTTGAATCAAATGTAGTTCCACTGTATTTTGCTTTTCAACTCTCAGAAATACAGCCGGCGCATAGGCTAAACTACTGGCATCGCAGAATGTATCTAGACTAAGATGAGCACCAATATCAGGCTTTATCCATTTTGGAATCTCTACTTTGGAAAGATAACATAATTCACTCACCCATTTTTGAAACTTGGATTTGGATTCGTCATCAATTTCAATGTCCCAACTAATCTTCCGTTCCCACATTTTCTGTAGCAAAAGTTTCGGTAAAATTGTTGCGCTGCATAGGTAAAGCCTATTGGATCAAATATCTTTTGTGTGACAGAAAGTATGATCCTCATAGTAACGATTCCATCGAGTTCAACAGGTTGATAATTGATGGAGAGTATGTCTTTAATTTTGTCCCAATTTAAACCTAGCAGCAGTACAGGGTTCGGATTACTACTTGAACTTCCATTGTACTCCCACCCTCTCAGGTCGAAGCTACCTTGTGCCATAACCTCAATTGCTTCTTTCATGAATTTGGACAGACTTTCTTCGTCAGGTAAGCTGTTTATGCAGTTGTCTACATAAAAACTATTCAAGAGTTTATCAATTGTTTGTTTGGAATAAGGTTTATCTGAACTTTCACATTTTTCCAAACAACGATTTAAGTGAAACTGGATTGTGGCTCCTAGTAAAAATGGACTCGCGTTTACCCTAAATACTACTCTCTTGTGGCGATAAACTTTTTCTTTTTCGTCTTCAGTTATCCAAAAGAAACGTAAAAAATCCCTATCCTTCTTGCTTAAACTTATTTGAAAGAAAGCTTTCGTTATATCAGCAGTAACTCCGATCTTTTCCTGTCTGAAACGTAATAGCAATGTCGGTATCAATTCTATCATATTAGGCCCTTTTTCTAGACAGTCGTTTAACGCGGGTATTCCTTTTTTCTTTGATGACGCGTCGAACACAGGTCGAATTTTTGTTGTTGTACTTGCTTCTTTAATAACAGGTCTGTGCGGCAAATAATGAGATGCATTCAACATCTCTTCCTGAGGTACCTCCTCACTTATGTCTTCTTTTTCCCATTCCTTAAATACATTCTCGTACACAATAACCCATTTTCCGCAATTTTCTCATTGTCGAATCTAATCTCTTCTTTGCTAAAATTTCATTATTAGGCAATGGTGGGTGACCCTCTCTCCACGGTAACGCGACTTCATATCGACCCTCAGTATTAACGTTGATTGTTTCATTAAACATAGCTCTGGCGGATTCTTCTAGCTCGAACTTAGTTTGCTTTTCTCCAGGATCTGTGATGCCTAACAAATCCAATCGCCACAGTTCCGTGATAGTCAAGTCTTGGTTTAATAAAGATGTCACAATCATGCTAGTACTAGGAGGAAATTGCTGCCTGGTACCCTTCCTAGCAGTACCCAACCCAATAATGATTGCATAGCTACTAAGCCACATGAAAGTGTGTGTTTCTTGCCCGTGAACAACTTTCTTAAAACATCAGACCCAATGAGTAGCTCTATCGATTCGTTGCCTAGGTTATCGGTTAGTGGAATATTCTCTCGTTGCAGTTCTGCTGTCCAAATACCTGAATACGAGTACACTGGTGCTATGTGATTATAGATAGTTTCTTGATCCAACACTTCAAATTTACATGCATAAGTATCGTCCAAGCTGCATAGCCTTACATCATAGCATTTATGTACTTGTTCGGACGTTTGTGTACCACCGAATAAAACATGAATCATTTTCTCACTACGTTTAACCGAATAGTTCATTTTTTTCGCAATACTTTTTAGAATGTACGAACGTTGCGATCCACTGTCGAGTATTGCGCGCACTTCACGTTTCCCTTTTTCGTTACGCATTTTTACTCGTATCGTTTGCAAAAATACCGCCGTATCCGTGTGAACAGGTTCTGTGTGCACAATTTGCGAAACCTTTGCTGTACTTGTCTCCCCGCTATCAGCTTTTCCAATACTGTCTTTGTTCGCTACTTTCGGACAGATGATCGTAAGATGCTGCGCACCACATACCATACATGTGATTTTCTCACGACACTTTCGCCCCAGGTGACCTTGCTTTGTACATCTAAAACATCCCCTTTTTCAACTAGAATCTTACGTTTTTGTTCTAGGGTCATCTTTCTTGCTTTGAAGCATTTATCTGGGTGATGAGCGCCTTCACTAAACAAACATTTCGCGTTTTCGCAATTTAGTAAACTTGCAGCTGTAGATGGAGAATTTTCTATCGATTTTATTTTAGATTTCCTTGATCGATCGTTGGTTCCCAATCAAAAACCTTCTACGGCTAGCGTAATACGCTCCTCTCTTTCTACTTCTGCTTTCATAAATGCAATTAAATTATTTAATCGATCCTTCAATGAGTTTTCAGCATTATTAGAAAAATCTGATGAACGTTGCCATATACGCAGCAAATCTTCTGGTAAGCATGATTCGACAAGTGAGTACAACATTGCAGCGTACGTATCAACCGTTATTCCCAGACTTTCTAGTGCTCGTAATTGAGTCTATATTCTATCATATAAGCTTAATAAATTACATTTACCTTGATTCGACAGTACTTTCTTGACCACAAGTTTCAGCAGCTCTCGCACATAAACTTCAACTAACAAATCCTCCTTATCGAATCTCGACTTGAGACTTTCAATAACCTTTTCATAATTCACCGCTGTCGGTGGGAAACTTTCAACTAATTCTCGGGCTCTTGTATTCAGGGTGATGGTCAATAACAAATATTGAAATTTGTCCTCCAAGGGAATTTCGATGTCCTCGTGTATCTTTCGGAATTGGCTCCAAAATGGCAACCATTCCTTTATGTTACCTCCAAACTTCTTGAACTCAATTTGAGGTAATTTGAATTTACATACATTTGTTGTACTGTTGTTATTTCTACTAGCCACACTGGAACATGCGTCCTCTCTACGTTTGATTAGAACTTTCAACTTTTTAAATTTCGATGAGTATTCATCGCATTCTTGCATTTCTTTATCAAGCTCTTCTTCTGTGGCATCCGCTTCCAGCAGTTCATTAAACATTTCATCGTTCACGAGCTTCAAGGCATCTTATTTCTCTTGTAACATCTCAAATGTAGATAAAATCTCTGCTTCGTCAACCTGTTCTGTTGTCAACAAACTTTCAATCTTAGTTACCATACGAGTAAAGGCGCTACGGAGCGCCGTACGACGCTTCTTTACTGTATTCATTGTAACGTTATCAAAATAGTCCTGTCACGGTCGCCAAATGTTACGAATTAGGTGAAATTAAGGGCACTACCCGCACTCAAAATTACACCAGCAGATTCTTTTTTTCACAAACACTTTATTGATAAAAGATTGAAGTAGGTTCAACAGCAATTACATAAATCTACAGCATGACATACGTTTGACATTTTTCAAAATAGACAACTAAATTACAATAGTAGAGGGAGCCAACTACATCTCGTGTGCATCTGTCACTACATCTATTGACAAAAAATATAAGTATTTTATTTAAACCTCAAGCATCCACGACAATATAGTTACAGATCAGTTTTCGCGTAAAAATACTCGTAGAAGAATAGAACTTATTTTTAAGTAATATGAAAAAAATAATGTTGATTTGTTTATGTTATTTTTGAATTCTATGTACGATACATATCTATATTATATATGTATGCCTTTCACTTATTTTTTTTTGTTTACCCAAATTTGAAACCCACCGAACGCCACTGCTGTATAGATATATAATAGTATATTATTCAATGAGTAAGTAATAGCTATTACTTGCGAATAGAATACTATACTTTATCTACAACTATATGTTATTATGTAATAAGATTTTACAATTATTTTTTTTATGTAACATTATGAATAAGTCAGATTGCTTAAATTTTTTGTTTTTATTTTTATTTAATAAATATTAACACTACTTAACATGGAATAAGTAGCCCATAATGACGATGATTTATATTTATCAGAAAGTTCGCCAAAATATACTATAAGAACATTTTCCAAAAAGGAATTTACATTTTTGCGTATTCGCCAATCCATAAAAGTTTTATAAACTTGTTCATACTTTTTTTTTGATTTTTCGGGCAGTAAATTTAAGAAACGTACGTGTGCACAATACAATATCTGGTGGAGTACAAATTTCACTTTGTTCGCTTTCAGAATCCATAACTCACATGTATAATCACACAAATTACAGTATTATTGTAAACAAAAACGTTTTAAACTAATTTTGACAGATAATTAACAATAGCGCGCTTCACTGTTTCATAGCATACTTAACGCGCGGCAATTATCGTTATTTTCTGATTGGCTATTAAAGTGTTAAGTAATGAAAATTCAGACGTGTGATTGGTCGTGAAGAGTTGGGTAATGAATTATTACTTAACACTGCCAATAATGATTAGTATTATTTATCATAAATTTCATAAGTAATGAATACATTATTTAATAAGACTAGATAAAGTTCATTATACTCACTTTATGTAATAAAACTGAGAATAAAATAGTACCCATTTACAGTATTAATAGAGTAAGTAATTTTATATTTTATTTGTTTCTTATTAACCGAAACGTGTTTTGTCGCATTTTTAAATAGCTCTGTCCTTTAATTTCAAATCAGTCACACTCTGGAGTGAATAATATGTAAAGCAAAGCAATTTTAGATACATATATCTATTTCGATTATTTGCATGAAATTTACATTATCTGCAACCTCCCTTTCTCAACAATATTTGTCCGTACCGTCACATTCTCGATGATACCAACACAAAGCATTTGGAAACACGGTTAGTCAACTCTGATTTTAGCGGAAACAGTTATTAACATTCTGCTGAAACTTTGTGAGTACAAAGTTTCTTAGCTAGCTGGTGCTAGCGTTGTTGCGAACTACAAGTCAATGTGGGTCCCTTGATCTACATTTGTTTTGTTGGGTCCATAGGCGCACGTGTTGGGAGTAATGTCGGTTTCTGATTTATGTGGGTCAGGTGAGGTGGTGTTAACACGAAGGATGCTTCGGTTTGTGTTAAACAAAAACGGAAGTGGGTTTTGGAATAATTTGCTGTTTAGCGATATAGTGGTAATTACATTAGTTTGACATTTACATATATTTATATAATTAAAACACAATTTATTCATTTTAATTTAATTACATAACAAATGACGAGGAACATGTTTGATCAACAACAAAAATTTTAAAAATATATTTGTAGAGGGACACATTGAAGAACGTACGGGAGAATACGTGAAAACTGATAGTATCATTGTTTAATATGAATGTTACTTATTTGGACTGTAAATTATTTCTGTTGTAGAGAATCCTGGAAGTGATAGATAAATAATAATAAATAAAACAGACACCATTAAATTGAGAATTATTAATAAAAATGTAGTTAAAGAAAAAGACAATATGTTACAAATAAATAAATGACCTGTCAACACGACTAGGATTGAAATAGAATCTTATATTAATTAATAATATTCCGCTCTTGGCGCGGAAAATGGAAAATTACATTTTTAATAAAGACGCGCACATCATATCGCATGAAGAGCACACATCTTCACGCAAGGAGTCGATGTTCGGTCCTCACTGTTCCCATCAAAACACTTATCTCCATTACACATCGGGGTAGATACAGATGCCTCAAGTGTTTGGGTTGTGTAATCTGACAACATGGCACTGCAAATAACGCGAAAATGAAATCTTGTTGGAATTATAAAAATATTAACTATAACTGTCACATATATAATTTAATACCCTACATTTGAAAACAAGAAGATCTTACACTCACTCTTTATAACACATGTGGTCACGAGTATTACATTACATGCAACTAATCTTTTACCTATACGCAACATAATAACAGTAAGATAGCTCATATTTTTTCCATTAGCAATACTGCGGAGTAGCTGAACTACACATTTCGTGTATCTAGTATCTGCGAATTCCCTCAAAAAATAAGAAAATTGAGGACTGTTTCTACAACATTTTAACTCCTAAATAGTTGTAGATAGAAAGAAATGTTTCAACTAAGATTTATAGATTTATAAAGCCCTGTTACGAAAGTAGCACCAAAAGTATCTGCACACTCATATAATCAATGTAGACTTGAAAAATAAATGCATCACAAAACAAGAGTACATCGCCATGTACTTCAACAGTACTTGTTAGATTTCATTCTCTATTATCAGGAATTTGTTCGCACTGGTCAAGTATGTCTATCTAATTATAATGCATATTGCAATACAAATTTTCCTATCATGGCTTTTCCCGATTTAAAAGTTCGCTCTCTGCAAAACAATTCGTTAAGGAGACAATTAAGTCACATATAGAGTTATATGGTCTACTTTGGGCATTGCAATAACTGTTAGTAATGACAAAAAAATGTCATTACATATCTCGTAATTTTACTCATGCTCAAAAGCAACTTCATGACATAAAACACTAAATATATACAACGTAAAACGAAGCTACCGTCCATATGTTATGCTTTGTCATTTCTTCGCCTTTCTTAGATTAAAGGATCAAAACAATTCCTGTACACAAATGAAAATGAAGTGACTGAAGTCTCCGAAAACATGGTTTCCAGGTGTCTCAAGAAGAGTGAAAAACTTACTTTATTAATTGTTTTTGTAGAATTCATAAATTTGATAGGTTGAAAGACCATTTCGGAAAACTAATAAAAATCTAAATTATGTTATATTTTCGTATGCTTATGATACCTTCGTAAACCGTTAATTTTTGTGATACTGCATAAATTATTGCAAAATTTGAGTTTCCTACTCGTAGCTGTACACCGTAGTTTCTAATACCCATATTCATAACAATTCCCTTCGTTATCGAGACAAACAATTACACATCGCTTGATACAGGTTTATCAAAATTTATCGAGATACGTATATATGTTAAATAGTTTTCTAAATACGGATATAACACTATATCCTTTTTGCATTTACAGTTTAATTAAAAAATTATTCATATTTTTTCTATGTAAAATAAAACATAAACATCCATTTAGGTTAAGTAGGAAATAAAATTTATCTAACTGGATTTTTTCTAATTCGTAATTTGTCTTTTAAATTTACTCAGAACTTCTTAAAAAGAAGTTAAAAACAATTTTTTTTTTCATATAATATTAAATATATTTTTCAAATTTCTGTCGATATAGAAGAAATTTTTCTCCCAATTAGTAAATGTTAGAAACCTAGGATATTTTTTTTACATTTTCAAATTACTAGTAAAAAAGAACGTACTATCTAAATAATTTGAATAAGATTGCAGTTTTATATTAAAATAAAATTATATAATTTAAATGGAATAAACAACAGCAATGTTGCAGCAGATATTAGTCTATGTAAATTGGCTTGACTATTTAGAGGCATGTCCTGACTATAATCTTACAGGTACTAATTTATAAATATTTCATATTTTGTGTTTGTGTTGCTTCTTAAAGTTTTAAATAAAAAATTATTAAAAATCTACAATTTCCTAGTTTACAATACATTTAACATTCTTAGGTGAAAGGTCATTATTCCTCCTGAATCCATTAGTGTGGCCAGTGGCATTTGTAGGGTACATACCACTCGTATGCGATAATTATTTTGCGTACCTCCTCCCCTCCCTGTTGATTAATTGGAATGTTACTGAATATTTTTACCTTAAATAAAACACAGAAAATGTAAAAAATATATATTTTATTTATTATTATCATAAATTTATACATACAATAATTAATGATATTTAATAACAAAATATAAACAAAATAAAGCTCATATTTTTCAGTAAACCACTAGCCTTTTCACTAGTTCCTCTTTTTCAAGTTTTATTTTTCTGTATTGTAAGTTTTTTTCGAGCATCAGATATCTATAAAAAAATAAAGCATAACATAAAGTGTCAACATAATTTTTGTAATGTAAGAGTTAAAGAAGTGCCCGATAAAGACTGACTTATGCTCTCATAACATAATTATTGCAGTGTGTTGAAATATGAAAAATAACTGTATGTACATCACATTTTAATGATTATCAATGATTTTATTTTTATTACTTAGAAAAAATATGCCTAATTAACCACGAATAAAAAAATACATAAAATGTATCATAAAGTCTACTTACCTTTATTAAATTTTCAATTGCCTAAATAATGATCACAAAATCAAACACATACATTAAGGACCAAAAAACTATTTTTTAAAGTTGTTGAGTCTGAGACTTACAAACTTAAAATTACTCATCATCCTGCCCGGTGCATATAAATATATATATATATATATATATATATATATATATATATATATATATATATACATATATATATATATAAATACAGGGTGTAGAATTGAAATGTGGCGTATAGGGATTTCAATGTTATTTTTTAAATATTGCTGTCTCTCTTTACCTGTTCACTTTAGAGCCAAAGCGTAAATACAAAAATTGTTCAGAAATTAAAAACGCTTCCTATAAAGTCAATTTCATTACATAAATGTAAATAAAATTAAATTAAAAAACACTAGGTTAGTTTCAAATAATGTAAAGTTTATTTTACAATACGTATTTCGGTCGACTAGACCAGTGGTCGGCAAACTTATTAGCCAAAGAGCCAAATATGAACATAACAACAATTAAAAAAAAAATTGGGAGCCAATCTGCTTGTTTAGTAAACTTTTATTACACTAAATAAGTAGTATACTAAATAAAACTAAATTTCATACTTAATAAATATTTATGAATGCGAACAATGTGCTTGCATCTCCTTGGATAGTTTGAGTAAGTCAGGTTTGTATGTTGTTATTTTTAATTATTTTCTTACCGAGTTTTTTTTTTAAATGAAAATATTATTGCGCCTTCCGTGGATATTTGTGCCAGAGCCGCACTTAAGGAGCCAAAGAGCCACATGCGGCTCTGGAGCCGCACTTTGCCGACCACTGGACTAGACCATCATCAGGTGAACAAGATATGAATGAATTCATATCTTGTTCACCTGATGATGGTCTAGTCGACCGAAATACGTATTGTAAAATAAACTTTACATTATTTGAAACTAACCTAGTGTTTTTTTAATTTAATTTTATTATAAAATGTTTCAACGAGAACCGACATTTAAATCTATCGAATTTATAAATGTGAATAGTTCACGAGATATTAATTAAATGAAATTTATTCACTATTTCCTTACAATATTCTTCAAAAACTTGTTCAACAAATATTACAACACTGTAACAAACAAATGTCAAACTCTTTTACAATATGTCAAATATTCAGTTCATTTGTTTAATTTTCAAATTTGAATAAATTTTGAATTTCATTTAATTAATATCTCGTGAACTATTCACATTTATGTAATGAAATTTACTTTATAGGAAGCGTTTTTAATTTCTGAATAATTTTTGTATTTACGCTTTTGCTCTAAAGTGAATAGGTAAAGAGATACAGCAATATTTAAAAAATAACATTGAAATCCCTATACGCCACATTTCAATTCTACACCCTGTTTATATATATATATATATATATATATATAAGATTTGGCTTAACACAAGTCATTTCCTGCTCATAGTCTGGCGACCACTGCCCGACGCGACTTCATATCAAAATCATATTTCCCAACAGGTTGAAACGCGACGTTCGTTGTTAAATTCCAGAAATCAGATACATAGAATAGTTTTTAAATAAAAAGTATAATCAGAATAATGTTATATTAATAATTGTACTAGTAAATTAGTTTTGACAGTAGTTAGTAGACAGTAGTTATTTATAACGCACTTTAAAATTTCAAAAAAAATCAATTAAATGACTATCGACGCCTCTTTGGTTTGTCGCCCGTTTGCTTCGCCTGCCTTGCACTCCCGAAGCGGAGTTGCCCTGAGTGTGGTAATTATGTTATTTTTAAACCTATGGCAACGCAGTAACAAATGAAATGTATAATTTTTAAATCATCAATTCTCAAAGACACAAACCCAATGATCGATGCAATTTTTATATCATCGACAATTATTAAAAATGTTGTGTGACATCCGAATCCTTACATGATAAATCCGAATTTGTTAACATATGACTTCGACTGAACGTACAGTAATGAAGATAATTTGAAAGTTAAATGTAAAACGTTGTCAATGCCTATCATAGATATAGGAGTCTTTGGGATCGATGCTACGTTAGACACTATGATAGAAGAATTCGGTTGATGCCATACGTCGGACACAGGTGACGTGGTGTAGCGGTTAGCATCTCTGCCCGGCAAGCGGAGGGTCCCTGGTTCGAATCCAGGCGTCATCCGAATTTTTCTGTCATAAAAATTTAATTTTCAAATCCGAATTTGGTTTAGATGGATATATGTACTATATACCTTTCACCCGACCGTCCGCTTTTTCTGTTCCTTAATTTGCAAACAAGTACAACTATATTTTTTGACCTGAATGTCATTGAGACAATATCAATTATTTATATACTACTCAATAAATCGAAGAGTTTGAGATATATAATTTCCAGAGTTTGGCAATAACTAGCTACTTTTATAGCTTGACTACAAATACATTAGCTACAGCTGTAGTTTCGCTAAATGTGAAAATATAGGACTAGAATTTTATTGCAATAAATTTTTCTTTTTGTAGCTTAAAATAATATAACAAGTAAAGTATTTTTATTAATTTAAGACTATTTTTTAAAGCACATTTTGTAGTACAAGCTTCTATTGAAAATAGGTGCAACGTAAAATAAATATTTGTTGAAGGCTCTTAGATATTAACTGAAAAAAAGTAGCTTCAAGATTGAACAGTTACTTTAATTCTAGTTTTTATCTGTAGCCTCCCTATTATTTCAAAATATTGCTAGTAGTTGTAGATCAGCTAAAGAGAACTTGCTACTTTGTAAGTAGCTAGCCCAGGTTTTGAACTATACAAAATGCTTATTCACTCGTTTTCTTATCAAATCTTATATTGCAGTTTTCATGTGACAAAAATATTGCTTCTTTAGGATCCCATTGGCAGTTCATTAAGATTTTTATATTTTTCAATATTTTTAACAAATGTTGATAATAATTTATAGCATTACAGCAGTTTATTACTTTTTTATTATGCAATAAAATTTTGATAAACATCTTCAAATTTCTACGGCCTTAACCAAAAGTAGAAAATAATATTTCCTCCCACATTTTACAATTAGCTAGTAACAATATAAATTACATCCTTAATGCCATTTCTTGCAAGTTTTCTAAAGAAAATAATAATTTCGCCGTAGTCACGAACGGTAGCCAAAGTTGTTAATATTATTAATATTTTAGTAATTGGTGATTTTATCATTTATTTTTATTTTTCATTATCTTGTATCATTTGGTTCACTGGCCACGGTTTGACATTTGATTGTCTTCTTATATTTTGAAACAGTTTCATGCCATTTCAAATAATATGATTTAAAATTGTTATTAGTTGCTGCACAAACACCTAAAAAGATGTAATTCTGACAAAACCTACATGACAGTATCAAACTTCTCGACAAAAAAGGCGAAAATTTAAATTGTTACTTTCCTAACTTTTAGCATAAAAATAAGTATTGTAATCGAGTTCAAAATAAAAACTCATCTCAAATGAAAATCTGTACCTCGACATGTTTTATTGTTTTTAAAATGAGTCAGTTGCAGGATTTAAAAATAAATGTAGGAATTTGACATTGATATTAATTTTTTTAATTTTTTTGTTATAATCCATAGCAAACTTGATTTCAAAAAATAGATAAATAAAATAAATATAAATAAAAGGGGCTTCTGGTTTAATTATGTATATATTTAAATTCAAAAATTCGACGTTTTTCTAGTTGTTTTATGGAAATGAAGATCGATGGCACTATTCTCCATTCTGTATATAGAAAACCTACCCATACAAATTTGTATATTAATTTTTCTTCACACCACCATCCTGCACAAAAATTTAGTACTATTAAATGTCTCTTCAATAGAGCAAACATCATCTGTCATTCTGATAAACTTCAAGAGGAATATAAATTGCTTGTAAATATTTTTGAAATGAATGGTTATAATAAATTTTTAATCAAGAAAGTTTTACGTCCTAAAAAAGAAAAAGTTACTGAAAATATCTTACATGATTTTGAGAAAAAAATTATTCTTCTTTACCTTTTGTAAAAAATGTAACAGATAAATAAAATAAAATAAATAAATATATCATCACGCCTTTTACCCATCACTGGGTGTGGCACTCTGCCTAAGCAGATCTCGGTAAGTGATATATTTTTTCGCGTGAAGTGCGGTTACCAGCCGTCAAATCACGGCCTCCAAAGATATTAGTGGTGGAGGAGCCACAGGGGTAGATTTTTTAAATTGATGAAAATTGTTTGTCAGCTGTGGGGATCGAACCAGGGTTCTCAAGATCCACAGGCCGACTCGATACCACTGAGCCACCTACCCCATAACAGATAAAATAGGGAGAATTCTCACTAAGAAAAATATTAAAGTTTCTTTTTATCCGCATATGAAATTAAAAATTTTACTGAATTCTGTTAAAGATATAATCCCATTACAATCGTCTGGTATTTACAAAACTCCATGCGAATGTGGCAGAGCATACATTGGTCAAACAGATAGAATTGTACATACAAGATTAAGAACACAAGAGAGCCATTCGTCTAAATTATCAAAATAAATCTTCAATTGCTCATCATGCATTAGAATTTCTACATAAAATTAACTTTCAAGAAACCAAAATTTTAGCGAGAACTTACAAGTTTCACCAGAAGACTTATAAGAGAAGCCATTGAAATTTGCAAGGAGAAAAATAATATTAACAATTGTGATGGTTTGGAATTAAATAAGGCTTGGCTTCCGTTGATTCACAATTTATAATTTCATATTTTTGTCTTTTTACTTGTCATTTTTATTTATATGTCATTTGTTTATTTTTATGTCATTTATGTGTTATTTTATTTTTATTATTTCTGTCCTGATGAAGGTATGTGTATAAAGTACCGAAACGTCGAGTTTTTGAATTTAAATATATACAGAATTAAACAAGAAGCCCCTTTTAATTATATATATATATATATATGAATTCTGAAAGGATGTTAGTTAAGGGGAAGCCACAGGGGTAGATTTAATTTGGTGAAAATTGTTTGTCTGCTGTGGGGAATCGAACCAAGGTTCTCAAGATGCACAGGCCAAAAATATATAATTTTTAAATTTACATATCTCGCTTACACACAAGGCTAATTTAATAATTCTTAATGTGCTAGACGCAGAATTTAATTTTCTAAAACTTTTATTTGCAGCATTTATTTCTAAAATCAAAATAATACCATCTTTTTCTAGAAAACCTGTTAGCAGCTTCATGTAATGCCTCACTTCCGGTTAATCCATTTTAACCAAAATCTATTATGTTATTTCCATTGATATAGTAGTCTTATGTACCACATTTGTAAAGTTTTGGATTATATGTTAATATAGTTTTGCATTAAAATGTATTCTAGGCTTCAAGTAACGTACCACTTCCGGATGTTATATAATAACCAAAAAGGGAGGGGCACAACTAGATGTTATAACAGTCCTAAATGCAAAATTTCACCTTTCTACCGTTTTTGGATTCTGAAAACCGAAAATATCCATTTTGCCTAATTTCGTCGTGACGTCTGTAGATACGTACGTACGTTTTTTAGATCCAGAAAAACATCAATTACGGATTTAACTTCATCTATTGCATCCTGCCAATCATTCACAACACACGGCAATGCTGTTTCACAGCTATAACCTTCCCTGAAACCTGACTGATTGATAATAAGAATATTATTTTCTTTTATGTATTGACTAACTTGTGCATGAACAATCCTTTCCAGTATCTTATCAATAATTGAAAACATATTTATCAGACGGTATTCATCTATTTTTTTTAGTGTTAACAACATTTTTAATTAGCGTTATTGTAGATAGTTTTAATATATTCGGTACCGTACCGGTTTTCAACGCAGTGTATAATATTTATAAGTTTGTCCTCTAATACATCATAAAATTCCTTTATTATCCAAATGTGAACATCATCCGGGCTATATTTATTTGTGAAACAATTAACTACAATCTTTAATTCTCCTCCTCTTATTAATCTAACATATTTAAGAGTGCAATTACTTTGCAAATTAACATTTTCATCACAATATCTATCACATATCACAGGTATATTTTTATGAGGCGCCGTTTGAATACAATGTTCTGCATTATATATATATATATATTTATATATATATATATATATATATATATATATATATATATATATAAATTAAAAGGTATATTCTGTACGACGTGCTGATCATTAAACAAAAAGAATTTTTTTTAACTCAAAAAATTAAGGGTTGTTAACCTAAAACATTTTTCGTAGTACTGCACTGGATTCGCTTTCCTATTAAACACAAACAATGAAGTAGGTCAACTACGAAAGAATAATTACACAATTTAATTATTAGCAGTTATTTATAATAGAATTTTATTTAATTAATAACTTTAACATAATCATCCACCCAGTGGCAGTGGCAACGAACAATTTTGGAGTGGGAAACATGAAAAATAGTTTTGCGATTTAAAAAAAACTTTATTTTGTTTCATGATCAGCACGTCGTACAGAATATACCCTTTAATATTTTGCTGTAAGTTGTGAAACATCCTGTATATATATATATATATATATATATATATATATATATATATATATATATATATATATATATATATAAATAAAATAAATATATCATCACGCCTTTTACCCATTACTGGGTGTGGCACTCTGCCGTAGGCAGATCTCGGTAAGTGATATATTTCTTCGCGTGAAGTGCGGTTACCAGCCTTCAAATTACGGCCCCCAAAGATATTAGTGGAGGAGGGGCCACAGGGATAGATTTTAAATTGGTGAAAATTGTTTGTCGGCATCACTTGCAGAGCAGGGTTCTCAAGATCTATAGGCCGACTCGATACCACTGTGAGCCACCTATCCCATATATTATATATATATATATATATATATATATATATATATATATATATATATATATATATATATATATATATATATATATATATATAGCCAAGGAGTGTACGAAATTCCTTGTCAAGACTGTGACAATACCTACATCGGTCAAACTAACAGAAGAATCAACATCAGAAGAAACGAACATCAAAACTCTGTGAAAAAAGACGAGAAAACCTCAGTTCTGGCTCAGCACGTGAAAACTACATCACACACGATCGATTTCAAGAACACAAGGATGATAGCTAGCATCGGACACACAACTAAAAGAATCATCAGAGAAGCCATAGAAATCGAAAAACGACCAAATAACCTGAATACAAGGGACGACACACGAAGATTACCACCCACATGGAAACCAGCACTTAACAAATTGGCACAAAAGGTAAAAAAGCATACACCGAATACTACACCAGCAACGGAATCCATTGATTCATTACGCAGAAAGACCAAACCAAGCAACCAGAACCAACAACCCGGAACAACTCAGTGAAGCATCCAACTATGACCACTAAATATAAGCCTGCTGCATCACCAACAAACGTCAGTTCAAGACCTAACACCAGATCGAGAACACGGAATCAATCCAAGACCTGAAGATGGCAAGTGAGACCTTGCCGAAACGTCGTCTAAACAACGGTTCTTCTCAGAACCAAACCAGACCAACGCGAGAAGATACCCGGAATAATTCAAGTTACATCAATAACACTCGCGGAAATTTAAAATTCAACATATATATATATATATATATATATATATATATATATATATATATATATATATACATATATATATATATATATATATATATATATATATACATATATATATATATATATATATATATATATATATATATATATATATATATATAAATAAATAAATAAATAAATATATCATCACGCCTTTTACCCATTACTGGGTGTGGCACTCTGCCTAAGCAGATCTCGGTAAGTGATATATTTTATCGCGTGAAGTGCGGTTACCAGCCGTCAAATCACGGCCCTCAAAGATATTAGTGGAGAGGGAGCCACAGGGGTAGATTTTTAAATTGGTGAAAATTTGTTTGTCGGCTGTGGGGATCGAACCAGGATTCTCAAGATCCACAGGCCGACTCGATACCACTGAGCCATCTACCCCATATTCTAAATATAATGCAGAACATTGTATTTTGGCTCAAACAGCGCCTCAAATAACTTGTACTATATTATTTATGCTATCAATATAATACTGATTAAAACTTTCAGCAATTTCACCTATATCATACAATGTCTTGTTATTTTCAATTATTATCTCTGAAAAAATATATTTTTTTATATCACTCACAATAGTTTTTAAAGTTTTCCACATTAGTTTACTATCATGTTTACATAAATCAATATTATTTTCATAAAATAACTTCTTTTCATATCTTATATGAGATACAACATTATTTCTTAACTGCTTGTAAGTATCATCTAGTACTTGAGTGAACATGAATTATTTTAAAGCGGTATCCCTTTTCCTCAAGTCCTCAAGCAATAAACGTACTTTAATTAATAAACAAATGAAAAAAATTCTACTATTCCACTTACACTGTATATTTTTCTATAGACTGTTGAGATTTTTTGTGACTATCGGGCCGAGAATCGTAAGAAATACAAAATTGATTAAATTATCGAAATAATACGAAGGGTCATTTTGAAGAGAAAATTTTATATAGTGTTTGATTTTCTAAAATAATGTATGGGTGATTAAATACAAGTAAAAACTTGAATACGATGATTTTCTTTAAATAATTTGAATTAAAAAAAAGTGGAGGATGAAGAAGACGTTTCAAGACGACACGAAATTTTTTTATGGTGAGATTCTCATGGTTAATTTTACTATCAGTAATATTATTATCAATGACAAATGAAATTGGTTTCCAAAGAGCAAAACTAAACATGTATTTTAATATTGACAAATAATTATTTTTAGCATACTCCGATATTATTGCTAAATATGTATCAATATATTTAATTGTTATAGATAGGTCAGTAACAACGTGTCGGAATAAGGATATAAGAACACAAATTCGATTCCTACAGCGGATAAACTGATTTTCACCACATTCATCTTTATTTCATTTAAATTATAATTCTTTGTAAGCATTCGATTTGCCCTTATTTATTTACACTAAATTTTAATTTTTGGCTGTATAACTGGCCATAATTCAATTTAAGTGTGTGCATATTTAACTTCTATTAAACGAAAATCAGAAAACACAAACTTTTTTTGACAGTTACAATGTCATACAATTGCTTGTAATTTTGTTTGAGTTCCATGGCTATCGCTACAAATAAGCAATTTTCAAAAATTTTTAAAATTTATTTTCTCGGTTATAAAATGCCACAAATAAAATCTGATTAGTGGTTTACATGCAGAATTTTAAGCTTTACAACTTTTATTTCAAGCATTTTTGTCTAAAATCAATTGGGAAGCAACGCGTAAGGAAAAACTGATTTCCCATGTTAAACGCCTATGGCCAGATTTCTAATTAACACTCTGTATATATATATATATATATATATATATATATATATATATATATATATATATATATATATATATATATATGAGCCGGTATAAAATTTATATTTTAACTGCTCATCTTCGTTTATATGATTTATATAGGAAGAAATAAATGATTCAGTTTGAAAGAAGGTATTTTATTTTGCATAAGAAAAATGACAACCCTTCTTTTTTACAATAGAAAAAACAATAATAACATAAAAATAAATAGCAACCAAAAACATATTAAAATTACAAAGGTTACATGATATATGTAAAAATGAATATTTAAATAACAAAATAAAAATGAATCAATCCTGTGGTGGCACAGGAAGCCCCCCCCCACGAGACGGAGTCCACCACTAAAGACTGGGAAGGAAACTTTTGAATAGGAACAACAAAATCTTCATCTACATAAGCCGGTTTCAGTCTGTCAAGTGAAACAATCTTAGAATCTTAGGTTACATGATATATGTAAAAATGAATATTTAAATAACAAAATAAAAATGAATCAATCCTGTGGTGGCACATATATATATATATATATATATATATATATATATATATATATATATATATATATATATATATATATAATTACCTAACCATTTATTATTGGAATGTGTAATATCTCATTTTAAAGATATCTGATTAAAAGGAAATAATTAAAACTTTAATAGCATCTTAATATTTTATATTTATATAGATTATAAGAATCACAAAAAATGCATCCCTAAAATTAGCATTTAAACTACGCGCCACTCTCAATCGATACTCATAGACCTTTAATACCGACAGTTCCGCCGCCGCCAGGGGCAGGCCGAACGGTTCGATTCGCGCATGTTTACCTGTTGCCACTGTTCTGCCACGCCAATCTCTCACTAGTAGCTAGCTCCGGCAGGATGCTGTCCACGTCTTTGCGCTGCGATCTCGCCTGTTCGCTCGCGTTCTTGCCTATTTCACTCACGTCGGCACATTAGACCTCGGCTACCTACTCTGCAAGTGATGCTCTCCAAGATCTCACCGGAAATGACACAGAGATCTGCGGCTAGTCAGAGCCACGCGATAGAGATGACCTGTGACCAAGGAAAGTTTATATTATCGTGAGGTATGATGGATGGTTAAGTGTTGTGTCGCATGTCTGTGTTGTGAACACCTGCAGAGTGTATGTATATGTACGTGAGCGAAGTCACTGCGCATGAGTTTTATACCGGTAACGATAACGAAACCGGTTATGGTTTACCATTCAGCTTGAACAGATCAACGAATTTTAATGGTTTGTTTATGTTATGGCCGGCCAATATTTTGACTTTAGAATATTTACATTTACGAATAAATTAATTTTATATACTCATTTATTTCTCATCAGTATAAATTTTTACTGTGTTGATTCTCATTAGTGCTTTGTTTATGGTAAAACTTATCTGTGCAATCAAATAAAAATGACAATGTAATTTCTATTGACATGTAAATTGCAGAAAAGAAGAATCTCACATTTAAATTCCACTCTCACTTCTGTATTTCAGTTTTATTGTTATTATATTATTCTACTAATTTATTTGTATAACCTTTTAAATAAGCCGTTACTTAAAGCACTATTAAAAAAAATTGATTGATAAGACTCACCAATAGTTTATTAATTGTACTACTTAATTAGTAAATTTTAGTATGTGTTTATATCATAAATTTGTAATAAATAACGCTATTACTATGTTTAAGCACTTGCAAATTGTAAAACTTGTAATTTGATAATATTGTGCGTAATAAAGCAATACAATTATTATTGCTGGAGAACATGTTATATGTAATTAACTAATGGCACTAATTGAATTCTTGTTTGTATTTTGCATAGAATGTTCCTTGACAATTGAATTGAGCCTGGAAACAGGATTTGTGAAATACCTACGTAGAAGTCCCATATTGATTTATACTTGAAACATGATGAATTCATTCCATTTGTTATTCACAGTTCACTAATTTTCGACAGTCACTAATAAATATATATTTGTGGAAATACAATATTTCAAATACTTCATCCAATGATACAAACATTTTGTGTCTTCATAAATGTTTTTCATTAACTAATTACTTTCAATTTACCATTTGACTATTTCTATATATAGGGTATCCATCGAATTAGACAATTCACTAAGATCTCTAAAAACAATGATATCATGTGTTAATACATTAACATGAACTTTTGAAACACGCTATAAAAATAAGTTAGAATTATTTTTCAAACTTGTATCAACAAATAGAACAAAAAAATATTATCATAAATAAAATAGAGATTCTAATAAATTTACAAGCTCTTCGTTTTATCCTGACAGACTAAACAAAAATAGCAACAATAACAGAACAACTTAGAAGTATAATATTCACTAATATTTATATTGACTCAATTTTATCAATAGCAAAAACTTTAAATAAAAATTGGTCAAAATAAGAAACTAATTTATCAGTAATAACAAACCATTCAACGAGTGATTCTGAAATGGCAGAACAAAATTAAATTTTTCATTTAATGTCAATCTATTTAATTTTTTTAGTTCATAGATAAAGAATTTTCTTTGATTTCAATTAGTATAGTATAGTAGTATAGTATATGTTTCGGGATTTGAACCATTTTTGGTTATGTCCCTAGGGTGACTTTTTGGAACACACACTACTAATTTTTCCTTACAATTGCCACGTTTTACCTTACTGTAATGTGTGTTGCCAGCCAACCCGCGCAAGCCCTTGTTACATCCCCTAGCCGGTGCCCGATAGCTAGGGGATGCCAAGTTAATATGTCCCAACTTGGAATGGATGCGGGAGTGATACCGATCAAGGCTGGATGAGAAAAATCTCAACCCGACCCGGATTCGAACCCACGACCTCTGTTTCCAGAGGCTAGCACTCTACCACTGTGCCATCCCGTGTTATTCTTTGATTTCAATTATTTAAATACTGTATAGGATTACGTAGCAATTTTCGAGATCAATGGTATTAAAAATTAAAAAAAAAATGTTACAATATTGAAATAGACATGGAAAATACAATTATTGATATGGCTGATACCTAGCATCCGCTAAATTTATTATTTTCTTATATGTAAAATAGCAAAGCGTTTAACTAATAAATTCATAATAATCAATGTTCGACATTACTATATAATATCAATAAATAATTGTAAAAAAATCAAATAAATATATCATTACGCCATTTATCCATTATTGAGTACGTCCACCAATATGTTAGTGCAGGGTAGTGTTAATGTAATGAAAATTCTTTATCGTCTATAGAAATCGAACCCGAGTTCTCGAATTCATAAGCCGACTAATTTTTAAATATTTTTGTCTGTACTTGTCAAACTCTGATATTTTTACTTAAGACAATTTAATTAACAAATTGTTTGCATTTTGTTAAATTACATTAGTATACTTCATTCCAGTTAAGAATGGAGCAGATGGAGCTTTAGAAGCTTTATAATTTTACATGTATTAAATAAATCACTCAACTTTTGGCGTCATTCATGATTTTAATATTATTTTCTGTTAAACAGTAAAGCATAATAATAAAAATAAAAATGTATATTATAAACAGTACGTTAACAAATTAAAACATTTGGTTAATTGGAGGTTAATAATTATTTGCTTTGTGAACTTGGTTTGCGTTTTGATAAATCAGAGAGCAGAAATAATTGGCCCTATCTAACTCTATGATCCAATCTTAACTGGAACGAACTATAGTGTGATGAAACTTGTGTCACAAATAAAACTGACTGATATCATAAATTCGTAATCTGTTTATGAAATTAGAATAATTTGATATAGGCGATTATCTTGTTTTGCATATAAATACAAAAGCTAATTGATATACACATTTGTTCTATTATTATGCAAAACAAATAACTTTTAACAACTACGCTCGTATATCTAAACAACTGAATCAGTCGTCAAAATTATTACCAATTGTGAGATTGTAAAAACTTGAACAATATATCCGATTACAAGTACACTTGAAAATTCATTAACCATCTTTTGTGTAGTTATAATAGAGACGGCAAAAGTTTATGGATACCTCACCTTTTTCTGATTAATTAAAATAAACTTTGAAATCAAGTATAGATACCACATTTTTTACAAATTAGTATACTAATAAAAACGAAGTTGTTTTATACCATAATTATATAATAACTTAGGAGGAAGTTTTCTGGTCTGCTCTCTCCCTCACCCATGATGTTTTAAAATAAAATTTTCATAATAAATAAGTTTATATTTCAATTTGTTCCAAAATAAAAAAACATATTGTCATATCAAAATTTGTAAGTATACCTATGTAGAAACGAAATTGTGATGGCAACCGGCACAAAGTTATCATTTTGCTACATAGCTCAAAAAATGACTAATATATATATATTATGTTAAAATTAACTACTCTTAGATGATCGGGTATAACAACAATTTTTATATACCTAGGTACCCTATATTCCAACGAACTGCCGTAGGGAAGAGTGAAAAATATTTTAAATGACATTTAGCTATTATATTTGATTTTTTAGCAATATTAGTATTAAAATCGATGAGTTTTTCATCAGTTCACACAGAATGTAAATAAACAAATGAGTATTTATAATTTAAATTAATTCACTTGTTGATCTAAAATAACGCGATTCATTCAAATCAATTTTAAAATGCATGCATAAATATGGTTTAAATATTCCTAATCAGTTATAAAATGCACTGAAATGTTTAGCTATTATACAGGGTCCGGCAGGAACGTATGATGTTTTTAAAAAACTGTCACGCACGCTGGTGTGGATCAAATGTTTTCCGAATAGATGATATCATTTCAGTAGCAATGGTGCTTTGGATTGTAGCACATCGTGTTTCGCAGCTGACTATTTTCTTTTTAATGTTTCGTTATGTATTTTCAAATGGCAATGTACCAGTAATGTACGAAAAAAATAAATTTTGAAATTCGTTTAAAAATAAGTGTTTAACTGTCGTTTAAAAACCATCATACCTCCCTACCGGTTCTTGTATTTGATTTTTTAACAGTAATATTATTAAAACTGAATATTTGCTTATCAGTTCACATAGAATATACATAAATAAATGGTGATCAATATAATATTTTTTATTTTCACATTTAACGTACTGATATATATACAGGGTGGTGACTCGCTCAGCTGGTCATAGGGATTTAACATGGGAAATCAGGTTTTTGCAATTTCCTGCTTCCCTAATTATTTGAAGCAAAAACGCGTCAAATAAAAGTTTTAGGGCATCAAATTCTGCATCTAAATCAGAATTACTTTTACGTGCACGACAGAAATTAAATATGAAAATGTCGAAAATTACGTTGAAAATATTGATAGCCATGGAATTGAACAAAAAAATAAATAAATCTGTCCAAATATCAACGTTTGACGTTGTGTGGATCTTGAGAACCCTGATTTAGATGCAGAATTTGATGCCCTATAACTTTTATTTGACGCGTTTTTGCTTAAAATAATTAGGGAAGCAGAAAATATGGGATATATTTTTAAGTGATATATTTTTTCGCGTGAAGTGCGGTTACCAGCTATCAAATCACGGCCTCCAAAGATATTAGTGGTGGAAGAGACACAGGGGTAGATTTTTAAAATTGGTGAAAATTGTTTGTCGGCTGTGGGGATCGAACCAGGGTTCTCAAGATCCACAGGCAGACTCGATACCACTGAGCCACCTACCCCATAAAATGTATATATATAAATATATCACTTACCGAGATCTGCTTAGGCAGACTGCCACACCCAGTGATGGGTAAAAGGCGTGATGATATATTTATTTATTTATTTTATTATATATATATATATATATATATATATATATATATATATATATATATGGGGTAGGTGGCTCAGTGGTATCGACTTGGCCTGTGGATCTTGAGAACCCTGGTTCGATCCCCACAGCCGACAAACAATTTTCACCAATTTAAATCTACCCCTGTGACTCCCCGTCCACGAATATCTTTGGGGGCCGTGATTTGACCGCTGGTAACCGCACTTCACGCAAAAAAAATCACTTACCGAGATCTGCTATTTTGAATAATATTGTCATAAATTATTTGATTACCGCACATACATTCCCTGTTGAATAAATTTCAAACAGCATTTTCGCTATTTTAAACCAAAAGAAAAGCAAACCTTTTCACAAATTTTTATATACATAGGTATCCTATATTCCATCGAACATCCCCACATAGTAGCAGTAGTTAGCACTGCCGTAGGGAAGAAAATTTTAAGTATGAACTACTGTTACTATATGGGGATGTTCGATGAAAAATAGGGTACCTATGTATATAAAAATTGATCTTATACACGGTCATCTAAGGGTAGCTATCGAATTTTAAATATGTTATGGGAGACATGTGTCATAGTTACAATTTTTTCACCCTGTCTCTACGGCAGTACGAACTACTGTTATTATAATGGGGATGTTTTTTGGAATATAGGGTACCTGTGTATATAAACATTGTTGTTGTACACTAATATTTAGGTTTATAAAAATGGACTAATTTGCTTTTGCGTTGGTTGAGGGTTAGAATATTGATAGTCATATATTCGCAGGCGAATTATTTTTTATTGTAATTTGACATAATTATCTTTATAATAAAATAGTTTATTATTTATTATAGGGTAATATATATTTTAGCTTTCATAATACAATAATAGTTATGTTTTTTAATTAAAAATAGTTCACAGTTATTCACTTGGTCTTGGTACTGCGCGGCAAAAGTATGGAACGCCGTTTTACTTGTTATTCGATCTTTTTTCCTATACTTTAATTCATGGCACATATCCTTAATTCAATTACAGATATCTCGAATTGAATTTCAGATATCTTAAATTCAATTTCAGATATCTGTAATTCAATTTAAGATATCTCTAATTCGCCCAAATTAAAGATATCTGAAATTCAATTCGAGATATCTGAAATTCAATTTAAGATATCTAAAATTCAATTTAAGATATCTCGAATTGAATTTCAGATATCTGAAATTGAATTAAAGATATCTAAAATTCAATTTAAGATATCTGAAATTCAATTCGAGATATCTTAAATTCAATTACAGATATCATGAATTCGAATTTTAGATATCTGAAATTCAATTAAAGATATCTTAAATTGAATTCCAGATATCTGGAATTGTAATGTATAGATGACAGAAGTGTGTAGTAGTTTACAGGCGCTTTTTAATAGTGCAATGCACAAAAAATTGTTTTAGCCGCGCATTGTAATTGAAATATTGCAAAAACTATATATTTATTTAATATTATATAGGTATTTATTATTTTAATGCATATTTTTTATATATTAGACATATAAATATAATCTAAAAAAATTTACTTCAAACCCCTGTAAACTACTCCACACGTCTGTCATCTGTATATTGTAATTCCAGATATCTCAAATTCAATTTCAGATATCTGAAATTCAATTAAAGATATCTCGAATTGAATTTTAGATATCTAAACTTGAATTTCAGATATCATTAATTCAGCTGAATTAGAGATATCTTAAATTGAATTAGAGATATCTTAAATTGAATTTCAGATATCTGAAATTCAATTAAAGATATTTCGAATTGAATTTTAGATATCTGAAATTTTTTATTTTTATTTCATACTGTGTCGTATTGCCGCATTTACCGGACTGGTTTCAGTCCGGAAAATGAATCATTACATAATATTGTATTTTAATTAAAGTTGTTAAATTTAAATCAGTGGTACTAAAAATGGGTACATCACATAAATTACAAATAATTTTATGAATAAAAAAAAATCGTTTTAATACTAGGTCAGTGTACCATGTAGATTTGCATTTTTGTCCTAAAGTATTAAAATACCTATGTAGGCTGCTGTTCATGTACGCAATGTCGTTTGCGAACGCTTACACAGCACATTCACTTAATTCTATGCTTGCACTTAAACTATAGCCAGCACGTTGTGTTGGGCGCTAATTCTATGGGGTCGTTTTTGAGTTTATTACTAAATATATGAAATCAAAGTGACATACTACATTTATTTCATTTACAAAACGGTTCACGTTCTGATTTTATTTTTTTTTTGTTAACGCAGCAGCTCCCTCACTGGCGTAATTTTACGACGTTCTGTGCAGTATGGTGTCGGGATGCTTCCAGGGGCGAATTTTGGGAGATTTTTGTGTTATAACTGCATATTTTAGAATACAACAAATACTCTTAATACAAAATATACTCAATAATCTAGTGACTTTTATCATCTATTTACTAGAATTCGACAAAATATTTGATATCCGAGCCGATCCGAAGTCAAATATCGGATCGTATCAGATTAGAACTTTTTCAAATAAGACTCGATCCAAATTATGGATTAAATATCCGATCCGAAAGTTGGATAAATATCCGTTCCGAAGTTCGAATAAAACTTTAGATTACGGACCAATAGGATGTTGAATTAAGTTTCGAATCGCATCTTGAATCGAAACAGACAAAATTTTAAATTGCCAACTCTACTATTTACTTTATTAGGTAGGTACATGTGACTCATGTCAGTTAGACTATAAATTTAAGAAACTGGGTTCGTTTCATTAAGCAGACAAACAATTTACATCACATTAAAATTACCTCTACGTTTATTCCTCCACTAACATCTTTGCGGGCCGTAAATTGAAGGCTGATAACCGCACTACACGTGCAAAAATATCTCACTTATCGAGAGCTGCTTCGGCAGAGTTCAGCACCCAGTAATAGATAAATGGTTTGATGATTTATCTTTCGCGAAAGATTTGTTTTGATTTAATTTATAATTTAGATCTATATTTGTTTATTGTACGTACATTTTTAATTTGAAAGCTTAGATATTGATCGTCGGTTCTGGTGCTCCGACCTTTAACCTTAATTTTTCATCACATTACATATAATCGAATTTGATTATAATTTGAAGCAATCTGTTTTAAAATTTAAATTAATTTGAGCGAATCTATACTGAGCTCGATCACATTTAAAATATCTTGCAGCTATTTACCTGTAATACTATTGAGAGAAATGGATGTATTGGTATAACGCTGATCGATAAATGTTGTTAATATTCGCTACTGTCGTACGCTGTGACAATGAACCATTCGCAACCATTGTTTAAGAAGCTATAGGTTTTTAATTCTCAATTATGCGAGAGACCTTATTACATCACATGGTTGTATTCTATAAGTACAATACATACAGGGTGTAGAATTGAAATGTGGCGTATAGGGATTTCAATGTTATTTTTTAAATATTGCTGTATCTCTTTACCTATTCACTTTAGAGCAAAAGCGTAAATACAAAAATTGTTCAGAAATTAAAAACGCTTCCTATAAAGTAAATTTCATTACATAAATGTGAATAGTTCACGAGATATTAATTAAATGAAATTCAAAATTTATTCAAATTTGAAAATTAAACAAATGAACTGAATATTTGACATATAACACTGAATCTGAAATATGAAAATATTTCTTTAAAATACACACTTATGAATTCCTGTCATATACTTTAACCAACTATTCCAATTGTTCCCTCTATTTTTGTTATGTGTCATAAGCAGCCTGGATCCCATGACTCTTTCATAAACTGAAAGACTTGATACAAGAGTCATCTGCAGTGACACTGTCATTTAAGGAGAATAGTAACCAAATGAAATAGGAATTCTGTTACACATTGTGAGTCCTCGGCAGAAACGTGAACTTCCATCCTAGTACCTATTACTCACGTTCTAAATATATTTACAGCCTATTGCATAGAAATATACATATTTATTTTTTATTACATTTCAATTTAAATCAATTATAACTTACATAACAATGGAAAAATATGATATAGATTTATTGATTGAAAAGCTATTAACAACACAGTTCCAAAATATGGATAGTTGTGTATAACTTTCACATAAATATGTAATTTTTTCATATAATTTTAAATTCATATTAAGCCATTGTGCTTTTTATGTTGTAATTTTATAAACAATCTTATATGGTTACAGTAAAATGATTACTTCATTACGCTATTTTGTAAAACAATCAAATATAGGTATTAGTTTAACCAATAATGAAAAGATATGTTTCTAGCAAAGCTGTTTCTATATTTGTAGCCATAACTTAATTTTGAGATTATATCATTATAGAGAATAAAGAAAAATTCATGATGATTATTCATAAATATAAAATGATTTTCAGATATACGATCTAACTAATAATCTTACTATAAGATATAATTGTAGATAATCTGTACATGAGTTTTTGACAAAGATTATTTATCAGGAATTAAATTTGGTGTAGATATAATTTGTGTCTGTTTTTAAAAATTCGTCCAGTGCAATTCTGGAATTAGTTTTATGTAAATTTATTACCAAATAAAATTACATAAAACTCATTTGAATACTTACTATATTGCACCTGCAATATAGTAAGCATTCATACAAACCGAGTTATGAACAATATTTGTTGCATATAAAATGTATGGAAAAATATAATAAAATACTATTAGATAGTATTGATTTTCATACTTATAAAGTTGTAAGTTATTCTTATTTTGGATTACCATGCAAGCTCTATAGTTTAGAAATTTTAATCCATATATTAGTGTTCCAGTTACGTGAATACCTTACAAAGTAATAAGCAAACAATCCTAACATTTTTTTTGCAATATACTATTAATTAGTAAAACTCTTCATCTTCAAGAATATTTAAAAACTGAACAATGATAAAATGGGAAACGTCAGCTTTTATGTGGCTCATTTAACGCGTGTAAATGACACTCGAGTTGAATTATTAACTTAGTTCCACCATTAATCACGACGTTGTTTCGCAAGGTGTCAAGTGCCATTTCTTCCAGCTCACCCGGGAAATCCTCGACCACAATAATCACATTCAACCGCTATTTTACTATATGTATTATGTACAATGCTTAAGAGATTATTAAGTTATTTTCTTCCTCGCCATTGGTTATTCAGTACAGAAACATGCCATTTTTTCCGAACAAATAAACGGAGATGTCAAGCATAAAAATCAAATTATATGGGGTAATTAATTAATGTTATGAAGTGCTTTATTTATCTGGAATTGTATCTATGTATAAATGTGTAAGAACTTGGCAATTGCTCGACTAGCTACCTATAAGAGTTGTGTTGTCCTTAATTGAATAGGTGAAGTTGCAACGGTATACATTCATCAATGCAAGATTTACGTATAAGCTACACAAGCTATAGTTTGGGCCCCCACTTTGCTGGGGGTCCCCCAAAAAAAATATCCGAGTGAGCAAGTGGCATATTTGGCAGTGACAAAATATCTGAACTGATAAAGGACACCATATCTCAAATAGCTTAGTGCCTTATCAAGTCTAAATCCGGTATTAATGTATTGTTGGCAGCGGTAGACCGTATTATATTATTATGAGGACTTTGAGTTTACTGCTTTGGAACTTACGAATAAGTACTATTGACTTGATCATTGCCTTTTAAACTTTGCACAAAGTTATGAATTCTACGAATTGAGATTATAGAATTCGGCAACCTGCGGATACAATCAGAGAGGCTGGTACACGGATCAAACTATCATGCGGGTTCATTCTATTTGTATTTGCAATATGAAATATTATACTTAGAATTCAAGGTATCTGAAATAAATTTAGGACGCCACACTGTTTTGGTAATGGGAAAACTATGCAAATGAGCTGAGATCGCAGAACCGTACAGGTCACTCAGAATGTAGTGCAACTACCACAATATTATTATTCGAAACCAACTTAGAATACAGTGTTTCAATACTTCAGGAAATAAATAGTAGATACAACATGATATATTGATTTCAGATCAAAAACAGATTATTAAAAGATCGTAATAGTTATTTACATTGCAAGACCGTTATACGGAAATTTACAGGCGAGCATAGAAAGGTAACGGGCGAGTGCTAGCGAGCCTGTTATCTGTGTGAGCCTGTAAATTTCAGTTAACGGTCGCGCATTGTACAATGTTTTATGTGCATTTGAATCGCAATATATGTATATTTAATCAAATTAATTGCAATAGTATAACGCAATAACTAAAATGTTCAAACAAGGTAGACTTTGAAAATCTGACAGATTTTGTTTAATCAAAAAATATTTAAGTATCAAACGTTTCAAATTAATTATGTTGTCATGATAACCAATGTCAACAACCCGTTATAAATTTTACACGAACTAGCACGTTATAAGTCTTGTAACCCCTAGAGACAGAGTTAAGTAAACAGTTCATTACGATTCAAATGTACGTAAAATTAAATATATTAAAAATATTAACTTTAATATTTTACATTATATTATATAAAGTAAAGAGAAAATACGGGTTTTAAATTTGATCACGAAGAGAAAAATTAGGTTACCGCTTATTTAAGGAGTATAGTAACCAATTGAAATATTTAATTAGTATTTTTTTAAGTAAATAATTTGTTGAATAAAACGATATGCTTCCGATGAATACAGTATTATTATTATTATTATAATCTTTTTATATTTCTTATACCCTTTCGGGTGTCGATATTATTATTATTATTACTTCTTTGTTTTATACTATGTTGTTAATAAAGTCTTTCCATTCCTTTCTATTCTTTGCTTTCTGTTTAGCTTCGCGGTAGTTAATTTGATTCCTGTTCACTACTTCTTCTATATTATTCTCCCATGTCTTCGCTGGCCTTCCCCTCCTCCTTTTCTGTGTTGTTCTTGCATTCCACGCTACTTTTGCTTGTCTGTCTTCTGGCATTCTTGTTAGGTGCCCGTACCATGCTAGTTTTTTTTTCTCAATGACTTTGTGGATGCTTTCGATTTGTAAATTGTTCCTTATATATTCATTTCTTACTTTATCTATCTTTGTAACTCCTTCTACTCTTCTTAGATACTTCATTTCTGCCGCCTGTATTTTACTTTTATTTCTTTGGTTTAGTAACCATGCTTCGCTTCCGTAAATCAGAGTTGGTCTGTACACTGTTTTGTATAGTGTTTTCTTTGTCGCTTTTGTTATATGTTTGTTGCTCAATATTATTTTGTTTATTGCGTGGTATATCCTGTTTGCTGACTGTATTCTCCTGTTAATTTCTTGGTCTATACTTCCTTTGCTGTCTATTGCTGCTCCCAAGTAAGTAAATGTCTCAACCTGTTGTATTTCTTTTCCTTGTAGTGTTAGGTTTGTTCTTGTATCTTCCTTTGTTATCACCATTACTTTTGTTTTTTCTAAGTTTATTACCATGTTGTGTTTGCCTAATTCCTCGTTCCAAATATCCAGGTTGTGTCTTCTTCGGTTTTTGCCAAAATTGCTAAATCATCCGCAAATGCACTTTCTGCTATTGTCTTTCTTGATAGTTTGTGGTATCCGATTTCCATCCTTTTTGTTTTGTGTTTAATGTTTTTCATAATATTATCTAGGAATATTATAAATAACAATGGGCTTAAAGCTCCCCCTTGTCTTAGTCCTTGTGTTGTTGTGAATCTTCTGATGTTTCGTTACCTGTTCTGATATAGTTTTCTGTTTCTCTATATATACTCTTTATAGCTTTCAGTAGTTTATCGCTTGCTTCTCTTTCTCTCAGTATATTCCATATCGTTTCCCTCGGTACTCGGTCAAATGCTTTTTCCAGGTCTATGAATGTTACATATAGTTTGCTGTTTTGTCTCAGTGTCTTTTCTATCAAGTTTCTAATCGTGAATATATGGTCTTGTGTTGAGCGTCCCTTTCTAAATCCACTTTGGGCTTCTTCCATTGTTGTTTCTGTTACTACTCTAAGTTTATTTTCTAATATCGCCTCGTAGAACTTTGCTGTTGTGCATAGCAGAGATATTCCTCTGTAATTATTGCAGTTTCTGCTGTCACCTTTTTTATGTATTGGGAATATAACCGCTTTCCTCCAGTCATCGGGTATTTTTCCTATGTCCCAGATTCGATTTAGCATTTGTAATAATATTTTTTCGCCTTCTTCACCCATATATTTTATTTGTTCTGTTCTTATGGTGTCGTGTCCTGGTGCTTTACCATTTTTTAGTTTTTTAAGTACTTCTCTTAACTCTGATTCCGAGATATTTTCTGTTTCTCCGTATGTACTTGTGCTTACTTCTTCTTTGTCTGTTATTTCCTGTTTCTTCTCTTGTTTTGCTTCGTTGCCCTCTAATAATTCTTGGAAGTGTTCTTTCCATCTTGACAGTATTTTGCTCTCTTCGTTCAATATCTTCCCTTGTTTGTCTTTCAGCTGGTTCAGCGTTGTTTGTTTTTCTTTCCTGCAGCTCTTTAGAGTTCTATAGAATAGATTCTGATTTTCTTTTAAGTTTTCCTCTAAAGTATTTCCGAATGTTGCCCATGTCTTTGTTTTTGATTTTTTAATTACTTCTTTTACTTTTTTCCTTTGACTTCTGTACTCTTTATAGTCACAACTCTTCATTGTTTCGAGGTATTTCCTCCACTTTTGTTTCTTCTTTTTTATTTCTTGTTTGACTTCTTCATTCCACCAGTGTGTTTGTTTTCTATTGTGTAGGTTTCTAGTTACGCCACATGCTCCTTCTGTTGCTTCTATTATTATGTATTTGAATTTGTCCCACATTTCTTCTACATTGTTCATATCCGGTTTCGGTGTGGAGGCTATTAGTTCTCTTATGCTATTTCGATATTTCTCCTTGATCTGTTCGTTTTTCAGTTTGTCTATTCTATATTTTACTGTTTTGTTCTCTTTTTTTTGTTCCTTCTGTTTTTGTGGTGCCTCCATTTTTACTCTTATTTTTGCTATTGTCAAAAAGTGGTCGCTTCCAATTTCACTACTTCTTTTGACTCTTACATCGTTTATTTGTTTTCTTTCTGACTTGTTGGCTAGCACATAATCTATTATAGATCTCTCGTTTCTGCTCTTCACTTCTCTTGTATATTTATGTATTTCTTTATGGGCAAACATGGTGTTTAATATTTGCAGATCGTTGATAATACAAAAGTCTATAAGCCTATTTCCGTTGTTATTTTTGATCTGTTCTCCGTGTGGTCCCAATATGTCCTCGAGCCCTATATTTTGGTTTCCTATCCGAGCGTTGAAGTCTCCCAGTAGGTATATGGGTTCTTCTAGTTTCTCGTACTCTATTTGTAACCTATCCCAGAATTCGTCTTTAATTATTTTGTTCTCGTCATCATTTGGTCCATATATTATCATTATGTTCTTTGCTATCTTGCTTTTGTCTTCTATTTGTATTATCAGTAGCCTTTCATTCACGTATTTCCACTCTTTTAGATATTTTTCCATTTCTTTTTTAATTATACAACCCACTCCTGCTTTTACCCTTTCATTTTCTTCAACTCCGCTAAATATTAATAAGTGACCGTTTCTCATTCTTTCTATTCCTTTGCCTTTCTCTTCTTTCGCTATGTCTCTTATTTCTTTCTGGATTTTCCTCTCTTCCCACGTGAGATCGTTTTCAATGTAGATGTTCGTATTCCGTAGTTTCTTCTTCTCAGACATTACTTTTTGTTTTTCTTCCCAGTTTGGCATTACTGCTAATATGATTTCCGGTTTTAGTGTTACTACCTCTTTAACTTCCACTTGTATTTGGAGTCGTTCTTCGAATAGTCTTTTTATTTCTTTTCCTGGTTCTTGCGTGCTTTTTATTCCTTTTATTATTATGTAATTCTTCTTTTTTTGTTTTTCATCTCTTTCTAGTTTTTTCTCGATTCTATCTATTCGGTCTACCAGTATTTCTTTTTCATTTTCCCAAACTTTTCCTCTTTTATTCATTTCCTTTTTAATATCTTTAATTTCGTGCTTTATATCCTTCATATTTTCTTCCATTTTCTCCATCATTACTTTCATCATACTCTTCAGTTCTTCCATCTCGCCGCTATTTTTTTCCTCTTCCCTTTTCTTTTGCTCTGGGGATCTCAGCACTTTTTTACTTCTGCTAAATACTTTATCTGCTTCTGTGTCTTCTTTACTTCTTTGCCTCTTTTGATATTTCGACATTCGCTAGTTTAATTAAATTTTATAATAGTTTTTAAATTTTATTTTTAACTTTGCCACGGTTGGCAACACTGTTTGAATTTAGTTTAGCGCGCGCGCAGACCGTTCTAGCACTGTTAATTTTAAACTCGCTATCACACTTTTATTTCTCCGTACTTTTTCCGCACTTCACTACCACGTTGACAGCCACTCTTTAACTCCACTAAAATAGTACTGTGCCCTCTTGCAGAGCGATAAATCCCGGTAAACGAGCTATTTCATCGGCTTGCACTTCAGACACATGTACCGCACTTCCAAAGTGTTGCCAATCGTAAAGTAAAGTGTTTTTATTTACTTAAGTGGCAACTACATCTCGTACAGAACAGAACACAAAATATGTTGAGATTTACATAGATAATTACATCGTGTTTGAACGATTACAAAAGAACAACGATGGTTAAACGTTTCACATTTCACGTCACACACATTGCCGCGTTTTTCATTTCTTGCCGGGACGAACTTACAACGCTTACACTAGCGCTTCCTTTTCGTGGCAATGCATTGAACTAACAGATTTGAACACATGCGGGAAAAAATTATTATGTTAAATGATACACGTTCACTTCCACATAATTAATTAATGTATATCAAATTAAATTATAAAGAGAAAATTGAGACACCGCCAGTATCTAAATCACTTCAGAGAAACCATAAACTCGATAAATAATGATCGAAGAATACTGAAATTATTACAAACATATGCACTAATAAATTTGATAACCAAAACTCTGTCAAGTCAACTTTACAAAAAAGATACTTAAGATAATATTTAGTTTTTAAATTTGTTACTTTTTCCAATTCCTGATCTTGAAAGAATACTTTTTTCTATACGACTATTACAGAATAATACCATTCTTGTATAATTTTCAATTATGGAATGGTTACATTCTGCAAACCTGTGCGGAATTATTCTTTCACTAGTTACGGAATAGCCACAAGTGGCGCCATCTAGGTATTAAGAAGTGAATTTAAAATAACTTATTAATTCCTAATAATAATTATTAGATTTCAAGAAGAATAAAATAGTAATTAATTCTCTGAAAATGTTATATACATGTATGTAAATATAAGTTTAACTTTATTTATTGTTGGTAAAAATTGTACGCGGGGAGTTCAATAAGTAATGCAACACATTTATTTTTTAACAAATTTTGGTTGAAAAAACCGGATATTTCCTGTGGAACATTGTCAAACATTCCCGCTTCGTCTTGTAGAGTTTCATTGACTTCCAACAGTTGACAGCGCTGTACGAAGCAGTTAAAATGGCGTCTGTAACGGATGTACGTTCCAAACAATGAGGCTGAGGGTGACAATTTCTTGTCAAACATTGTTACAGGCGATGAAACATGGGTTCATCACTTCGAACCCGAAACAAAACGGCAATCAATGGAGTAGCGCTACACCCACTCCTCTGCCAAGAAAAAGTTTAAAGTCATACCCTCAGCCGGTAAAGTCGTGGCTACAGTCGTCTGAGACGCTGAAGGGGTTATTCAGGTCGATGTCCTTCCCCATGGTCAAACGATCAACTCTGAAGTGTATTGATGCAGTACGACGTTGGCTCCGACATCAACCAGTGGAATAGTACCGTGCAGACATACAGGCCCTCATTTCAAGGTGCCGTAAAGCCGTAGAATTGAATGGAGATTACGTTGAAAAATAGTGTTGTGTAGCTAAAATATTGGGGAATAACATGGTGTATTTGAATGCTGAATAAACCAACCTTTATTTTGGAAAAAAATGTGTTGCATTACTTATTGAACTGCTCTCATATAATATAAATATAACTTAATTTGAAGCTTTTATCGGTTAAGTTTTATTAAATTCAATCAACTTTATAATCGTATAGAAAGTATGGTCTGCAACATGTTTGGAATGGCCATTCCAAACTTGTTACAGAATATACTATTACAGTGAAATGCCGTCCTCTAGAAAATTCCAATAACTGGTTGTATACTGTAACGAACGTAACGGACAAATTTGTACCGGCCGGTTTGCTGAATGTTCCAGTAGTAAGCGAGCAGAAATAAAAAGGCGGCGCGTCGAGAATGTGGGATCATTTCATCGGTAGCTATTATGCAGTGCAGTTGAGAATAAATTCATCATCGTAAATAAATATCGCTCGGCTAGTTTAAATAAATAATAGTGCATTGTTTAATGTGTGATCAGTGTTAGTGTGTAAGATTTGGCTTTAGTTATTTTAGTTATAAACAGAGTGTAAACTTTTATTTTCATTATTACAATTATTATTATTTTGTTATTATTAACATTTTGGTCTAAATAAAAAGTTTTTAAACCCACAAACTTTACAATTGGTGTCAGGTGTGGGGTACGGTTAAAAATAAATAATCGCGTTGTATTACAAATTAAATATTTAAAATATTTAAATAAATAAGTATTAAATTAATGTGCAGTACTCAATGGTGATGAAAAAATTAATGAACACTTGAAAGTGGAAGAACTAAGGAAGGTACTTGAAGAGAGATGAAGATTCGACTGGAAGAAAATCTATGTTGCAAGATCGTCTCCGAGCAGTTCTGGTGCAAGAAGGTCTAGATCCATATACCCATGTGTTTCAATGCCACGCTGATATACAATAAATAATTTAAAAATATGGAAAGAAGCCTTGAAACAAAATTGCAAGATAATTCTAACAGCTTAGAAACTCTGAAAGAAGAACTTCTAAAAAAATTCTAGAATCTTTGAGACGAAAATACAGGAAAATTCTATAAGCCTTGAGACAAAAATACAAGAAAATTCTAGAAGCCTTGATGTGAAAATGCAAGAAAATTCTAGAAGCCTTGAGACAACACTGCAAGAAAAATCTAGAAACCTTTAGACGAAAATGCAAGAAAATTCAAAAAATTTGAAGGAAGAACTTCTACAAAATTCTAGAAGTCTTCAGATGAAAATACACAGTGTTGGATTAATCAATAGGCAGTACTAGGCAATTGCCTTGGGCCCCTCGTCAAATAGGGGCCCCACAAAATGATTTTTTTAACAAATTGTACAGTTCAGCAAGTTGAAATGCTGAAAACACTTCTTCTGAGTTGACCGTTGGAGTAGTAATTGGAAATGTTTGTTTCCCTTTATGAGTAATTATATATAAAGTTTTATGTTCGCTGTTTATTTGAATTATGAATAAAGTTTATTTGAATTTTAGTTATTGTATTTTCATATCGGTGAAGGGGGACGGGGGACCCTTATTTGTGTTTGCCTAGGGCCCCACCTAGTGTTAATCCGGTACTGAAAATACATGACAATTCCAGAATTTTGAAGGAAGAAGCCTGGAGAATAAATTAAAAGAATATCTGTAAAGACTGTCCAACAGCGTGGATGACAAAATACAGAAAAATAAAGTGGGTTGTGAGAAGGGGCGTATTTTATTCTAATTTGGATTAGTTGATTAAAACATCAAAATAAATATATATTTACGTAGCATAAGAAAATAGAGATAGAGACAACGTTAACTGTGCTGCAAATAATCATAGATTATAATTTATTTACATAAACAAAAATGCCCTAGAGATTCATTTTATAAAACTTTTAAATATTTTCTGTTAACATTTATAAACTGTGCAAAGATACTCGTATTTTCATTTTGATGATCCTTCACTGAACTTTTTAGAATAAATAATAACAATAGTTACTGCCCAAAAGATAAAATCAATTACAGAACAAGTACAGAATAAGTATAATGTATTACGTGTACAAGTAATGTCACCAATAGGGAAAACATAACAAACAAAATATGTATATATTAAACATGAAATATAATAAAAAAATCATATTAAAATTTTTTTTAAAGCAAACAAAGTAACATAAATAAGTTCAAATATCAAATTACATGGACTCAGTTTGACGCAGGAAAGTAGCTCAAGTTCCGTAAGTGATACTAAAGATGTCTACTTGTTGGCATTTTCAAACATGATATTAATGGGAGCCCTCAACATCAGACTGGTTTTAAAAAAATTGCGGCCGAAACGTAGTAACTGAATGAACTGACAGCCTACGTACAAATATATTAGTCTTACAAAGTAAATCAGGACAGTCCATATTGTTATGTAATAATTTGTGCAGTAGGACAGATGTAAGTTTTCTACGCTTCAGAAGTAAACTGGTGTTGAACCTTTCAAGGTAATACGATTGAGGTATACCCCTAGTTGAATATAGATTATCTTGAAACAACAATAGTTCAGAAAGCGTTTCTGAACATACTCAAGATCATCGCCTTGAGGCTGAAATTTGTGAAACCTTGACAAATGTTTATTTAAATATTTTATTTAAACTTAGTTTCACCGAGTGTTCACAATATAGACAATAATTTTGTCTTTTTTGTTTGAATTGTTACTCAATAATTTTTGTTTTTCTCGGTAGATAGCATTGTAGGTACGATAGAGCTTCTCATGCCATGATATCGACTGTTAGAGATCGAGTCGGCCTGTGGATCTTGAGAACCCTGGTTCGATCCCCACAGCCGACAAACAATTTTCACCAATTTAAAAAATCTACCCCTGTGGCTCCTCCACCACTAATATCTTTGGAGGCCGTGATTTGACGGCTGGTAACCGCACTTCACGCGAAAAAATATATCACTTACCGAGATCTGCTTAGGCAGAGTGCCACACCCAGTGATGGGTAAAAGGCGTGATGATATATTTATTTTATTTAGAGATCTTATTCTCTACTGGCACAGATTTCGTCACAGCTCCTTCATGGGAACTTGTTTCTCTATGGAGGAGTTGGTTATAACAAACTGATGAACTCCAAAAAGAGCGAAACGCGTCAATGGTTAATAACTGTGCTGGCAGGCATCTGAGATGATGACCTAAAAGTCGACTTGGACGCTGTAATGTAATTTTCATAAGTGTTTATTTAAATATTTTATTTAAACTTGGTTTTACCGAATTTATTGTTTGAATTGAAACTCAAGATCATTGCAATATCTATTATAAACTGGATACCCAATAAGTGAACAATTTTCTAGTTTTGATAACACTTAACATGTATAAAGTATATTTAATACAGATAAGTCAGAGAAACATTTAGCACACCTTATGATGAAACCTAACATTTTGTTCGCAGCAGCAACAACTGCCTCGATCTGTGGAGTAAACGAAAGGGCAGAATCAAAATATACACCTACGTCTTTTATTATTGAAGCTCTTTTCAGAGTAAAGTGATCAATGTGGTAATTAAAAACTACTGGATTTTTCTTACGGTGATACGATACTACTTGGCATTTGGCAAGATGTAATTTTAATTGATTTTCTTTGCACCAATAATCAACAGATAGCAGATTGTAAATTAAGACAGTCACCAATGTTCGATACTGAAATATACAATTATAAATCATCAGCAAACAACTATTCGACCTCTAAGCGATATCATTATATATATATATATATATATATATATATATATATATATATATATATATATATATATATATATATATATATATATTGTACCGGACAAAAAAAAAGTACGCACAGTTCGAATTTGCATATTTGTGCTATTATCGTTACAAAAAAAATACATCTTAATCAGTCTCAACGAAAGTTTATTAGTTTACTTTTATATTTTCATTAAAATAATATTACTAATATTAGAAAACTGAACGAAAACAATTTTAGTGCCCAAAGAGTCAATTTTATGCTCGACAAAAAAAGTATGCACGTGATAAAACAAAAGTAAAAAAATTATTACATTTGTATTTAATATTTTGTACGACCGCCTTTTGCTTTAATAACGGCTTGTAAACGACGAGGCATACTTTCCACAAGGTTGTGGATTTGCTGTTCGTCGATTTTATTCCAGGTTTCCCGCAAGGCAGCAACAAGTTTTTTTTTATTCGTAATTTCACCCTTATCGATATTGCGGTCTAAAATAGACCACAGATTCTCAATTAGACCAAGATACCTTGCCATTATTTGATCTGGCGACTGTACTGGCCAATTCAGAAGTTTAACCCGCGTAGAACAAAAAAAGCCGATGTTTTGCGAGCCGTATGCTTCTGATCATTGTCTTGTTGAAAAATAAATTTATCCTGCAGACCGACTTTTAACAGAGATTCTTCCAGATTTTCATTGATAATATCAATGTAAATATCTGACGTCATCGTACTATTGATTCGAACCAAATTTCCCATTCCTGATCACGCAAAACATGTCCATACTAATACACTTACGCCTCTGTGTTTACGGTTTTCTGTACATTATTATTAAGAAGCTGTTCCCCGGACTTAAATCAAACGCGCGATCGTTGTTTATGACCAAATAGTTCGAACTTGCTCTCGTGACTCCAAATAATCTTTTTCCAGAATGCTACTGGCTTATCAATGTACTTCTTTGCGAACTCAAGTCGCTTGACTTTATTTACCTTTTGAATCAAAGGGCGTCGTTGTGCAAAACTATTTTTCAAGCCTGCTTCTCGAAGTCTCCTACGGACTGTTCGATCAGAAATGTTTAGTTCTGTGTTTTCCACAAAAACTGGGCTAGGTACCATTGGATTTTTCTTTGCTTCCCGGATAATTCTGTGATCATCCAATGAATTTGTTTTTCTTTTCTTCCGCGTCCTACTTTATTAGTAACTACACCAAGCCTATTAAACTTTTCACATATTTTTCTTACTGCACCTTCACTTATTTAATATTTTCGACCGATTTCTCTTTTAGAAAAAGCCTTTTTCTGATCTTTAATTACGAGTTTTCTTATTTGAATAGCAATTTTTGGCATTGCGCATTTGTTATGACTATACTTGTTTACTAAACAATGATAACTGACCGAACAAGCACTGAATCTACTTATTGACATTACGTCTGCTTTCCTGAGTTTCACTGAGTGCTAATCGAATTGTTGCCACTGCTATATTTAAACATTGTAGTGCGTACTTTTTTTTGTCGAACATAAAATTTATTCTCTGGACACTAAAATTGTTTTCATTCAGATTTCTAATATTTGTAATATTGTTTTAATGCTAATAATCTTTCGTTGAGACTGATTCAGGTGTAGTTTATTAATTTGTTTTTAACGATAATAGTACAAATATGCAAATTCGAACTGTTCGTATTTTTTTTTGTCCGATACATATACTTGTAAATTTGTACTAAATACAAGTTATGCAAGGACACACCCCCGTATTTCATAAGATTTCATAAGAACAATAAAGAGTTGCATCACTCATAAAATGACTATTCGGCATAATATAATCTAAACTCTTGGAAAAGAGATAAGTAGTATGAAATAGAATAGATTATAAGTTTGTATTACTTCAGTTCTATACTTTGTACGAGCAACATCTAGCTCTTGTGTTTGAAATAAACTTTTTAAAAATAATTTTGTATTACTCAAAATTATAACTTACATTCATTGTAAATTATATAAAATTAGACAAATTGAATGCTGTCAATCTATCTTTTAGAATACCTACCGTGTTGTATAAGTTTATCTTATTGGTATCTGAATGGATAAATGAATTTATATAAAAATTAAAACATTTAAAAATATTAGCCGAAAGAAATAGGTTTGTAGTTTGTAACACCGCTAGGATCACCAAATTTGAAAATGGGGCATATCACGGTCTCTTTAAAAGTGTTGGATTATTTATTGTTTTGAACAGTGTATACCAAAGATTCCCAACCTTTTCTGAACCATCGTCCCCTTTAGAAGAAATCAAAAATTTCAGAATCCCCCCTAGTCCTTAGCCCTAGCACATAATAGTTAATTTTATATGAAATATTAAAATATTGTTACATATTATCTGTACCTAATTTATCTGTTTATTATTTAGTAAAAATCATATAGCAGAAATTTAATAAAATAACAACAAAATGTACAATATAATTGTTTTTCCACTACTAGCCTAGCAACATACCATTATTGACTTCGTTTTAAGTCGTGAAATTGTTTTTCTCTATTGCGTCCTTAACAACGGTCAATAATGAATTATTATTGACCTAGGTAAATAATTAAAACTGTAACTTTTCAAAGAAATTCAAGCTTCTGAACTTATTTAACTCGTTAAATGGAGGGAAAATATTAATTCTGAATTTAAAATTGGCACCTAATTTCAAGTTGGCAATCACAGTCAAATTTCAGTTTGAATAGTAAGTAACTTTCAAACTGTTACATTTTACATGCGAGTGTGCTTTACTGTTACATTGTGAAATATTTATTTATGTATTTATTTATTGTTAAAATCTCGAAAAGGTAAATGTTTATTATAATATTATTGAATAATCTTACATTGTACAGTTTTGTTCATTTTAGGGTTATAATTGCATTTTTATAGAAGAAATGGAAAACATGACTAGTATTTATTGCTGCAGAACCCGTGTTTAATGAAATTTGAGTATTTCGTATATTCCATGAAGTTGCAGTAAGGTTACCCACGGGCATATTAAGTTGCATATAAAATTTCTGGCATCATTGGTTGAGGTTATGACACGTCTTAGAGATAATATGTCATTTTAAAGTTAAATTTTTATGAAAGAAAAATTCGGATGACGCCTGGATTCGAACCAGGGACCCTCCGCTTGCCGGGCAGAGATGTTAACCGCTGCCCGGCAAGCGGAGGGTCCCTGGTTCGAATCCAGGCGTCATCCGAATTTTTCTTTCATAAAAATTTAACTTTAAAATTATCTTCATTACTGTACGTTCAGTCGAAGTCATATGTTAAACATTAGATAATATGTCGCCCACATTTTCTGCCAAAATGATAGCGAAAGTACTTCGCAATGAATACCCAATGTAAGTTTCTGAGTTATATAAAATTTAAAAATGTTGGAACTATATTTGGACATCTTGCTTATTGTATTATGTCGTATATTTTGTCTTGTAAGTTTGCCATGTCAGAAACTAATGAATACTTTCGCCAAGTCACGAGTGGGCCTATTATTTAGATATTTTTTAACTATTTTAACCCAAAAATATTCTACCAGGACAAATTTTCTCGAGGATCCAAATATTTAAACAAAACGATGTTAAAAATAAAAGAATTTCATTTCTGTCTCTTCATTTTTACTTCCTTGTACGAAGTAAATGAAGTATTGTAATCGCCAAAATTTTCGGTTCTCAGATTTCAGCGGAAATACGCATTTTTGCCATCCCTTAATCTATTTTGACTAATTTCGTCGTGCCGTCTGTACGTACGTACGTACGCACGTAAGTACGTATGTACGTACCTACGTATGTATCTCGCATAACTCAAAAACGGTAAGCCGTAGAAAGTTAAAATTATGTATTTACGACTGTTATAATATCTAGTTGTGCACCTCCCGTTTGGGTCATTATATAACTTCCGGAAGTGGTACTTTACTTGAAGCCTATAATATATTTTAATGAAAAACTATATCAAAATATAATCCCAAAACTTTTCAAATTTGGTATATAAGACTACTATATAAATAGATTTTAGTTAAAAGGGACTAACCGGAAGTGATACATTACATGAAGCTGCTAACAGTTTTTCTTGAAAAAAATGGAATTATTCTGATTTTAGAAATAAATGCTGCAAATAAAAGTTTTAGAGAATTAAATTCTGCTTCTAGCACATAACGAATTAATTAATTAGCCTTTTGTTTAAGCGAAATATGTAAATTTAAAAATTATATATTTTTTGTCTTTTTTAATTAAGTTTGCTATGGATTAGAACAAAAAATAAAAAAAAAATTAAAAATTTAATGTCAGATATGTGAAATTAAAAAACTATCTATAGTTTCATACGCGTACAAGGAGGTCGTGTGGTGTTCACATCAGATTTTTTGTAGACATTAACAAGTATTCATATAAAATTGTTTGTTATGATTATTAAAAAATTCGTTACATAGGATTTAAGAGCTAGTAGTGAAAAAAATGGTATCAAGAGAGGCGGTCGCCTCCGACGGCAAGTCACGACCGCACTCTATTATCAAGAGAGGCGGTCGCCTCCGACGGCAAGTCACGACCGCACTCTATTATATACAGTAAGGAGAATGGAATCTGTATTACCATTATGTATATTTATAAAAATACTGCATTAAAAAGTAATATTTTGTAGTGAATATGTGTAGAAATACCATATTTCATCGTTCTGGCAATTATTTGTTCACTTAAAACACACTCGGTTCACAATATAAGATAATTTCAACTTGTCATCTATCAAAAGTGTCCATTTCGCGTTTCCTCATCACTGTCCAGTTCCCGGGATTTCCGACAGGTAGTGCGTTCAACACAAAATTTGTCCAACTCCTACGAATCCCGACAGATGGCACGCTTGGGCATTATATTATTTATGACAGGTTAATAACTAACCTCTTTTGTTGTTTATTCGCGGTGTTTGTGTTGTTTACCAGTCACCCTAACCTCTTTTCACGCAGGTTGTACGCTTTGTTTGTGTCGCGGCGTTGTTCGCGATATTTGTACTGTATCGTAGAATCAAAACGTCATTGTCCTGGTTGTTTCGACTTGTTTGCGGTGCCAAAATGGAAAAAACCAAACGGAAACGTCTGGAATCTGGAACTGTCTGGTACGTAAGTGAGCTATTTATTATCAGTAGTTTATTTTCAATCAATGTAATGAGATGTAAAGTAGGTATTTTTTCAATATAAAAGCGACAAATTAGCAAGGTTTTTACACCGACAAATGTACACTTAAATTATACATTTAATTCATTAAAAATGTATACTGATATACCTGTAATAAACACTACCTGAAGTTTGAAATATACTTCATCGCACTATACCTATATTTATCATGATATATACAGAAGGAATTTCATGGTATTGCAAAACTTATTTACTGATTTTCTGTTTCAGATTGTGGTGATTTTTTATGTTGACAGTTCTAAATTCTTGTTGAATTTGTCTGAGCATTTTTTGGGTCCAAGAATTTTGTTAATTCTTGTTCGAGCAAATTGCTCCAAAATCAGCACGATTTTTTTCGAGTGCTGGGTATACTGTGTGCAATTAACAAACTACATTAACAAATTGTGAAATCCTAAATCGTACTGTATAAATAAATTACATTTGTATTGTATTTTCATATTTACTATTAATAAAAACTCGATTGTGATAAAATATTTTACAAAGTACCCCATTGGGTTGCGGGCACTCACGTGACAAAATGACGTAAAAACAGCTGTTTGGGTACCAATGTCAAAAAATCAGCCAGCGATCACTGCGCCATCTATATAAGTAACTATTTTTTGGGACGAGATTTGAAAGGAGATTCTTTCGTAGTGACCACTTTGGCAGTAAACAATTGTTTAAAGTTTTTTGTGTTGACAAACGATAAATTCAACACAGTGGCGCAGTGATCACTGACTGATTTTTTGACATTTTTACCCAAAAAGCTGTGTTTGTCACGTGAGTGCCCGTAACCCATTATTTATTTATTGATTAACCTATAACGCTTATTTATTTAACAACATAGATAATTAATTAAAGTAATACATTCATTAGTACAATAGTTTTATCTGAAACATGGCTTTCAGTAATCAGATTAGTACTCAATGTCTCATTGATACGTTAATGAAAGAAGACATATTGGCAATTATAAATAATAAAACTTTGGAACAAATATAAATAATTATATTCCATACTCTCATAAGCCAAAAATCGTATTTTGTTCCTCAACATCCGTATATATGGCAGAATGCCGATATCATTACTCCTGTACTTCAAGATAAGGATTATATTCAAATTATTTATACATCAGGTCATTTTGTTTGCTATTATTATGACACTAAATCTATTTTTATATACGATTCTTTAAATAAACAAATACTTACTCCTGAAATTGAAATATGCTTACAAAAGCTTTTCCCTTATTGTAATTTTAAAAATGTTAAGATTCCAATGGTACAAAGACAACCAAATAATATTGATTGTGGAGTGTATGCAATAGCGTTTGCAGTTTCTATTTGACATGGATTAAAACCGGAGAAAATAAAGTATAATCGTAGTTTGATGCGTGAACATTTATTACAAATTCTTACATCAAAAATTGAACATTTCCCATAATAATACAAATGTGAATTAATCAAACGTGCATTCGGAATACTCAACTTTATTACGAAATAATAATGTTTGTCCATTTTCAATCGTAGGGAGATCGTAGGGGTTTTTCAGTCACGCGTGCCGGTTATTCAAATTATTTCTAATGGGAGCAATGTTTTGGTCGTTTTATCAGTAATACAAACAAATATTTTAAATATTTTATAAATGTTATATTTTTCTTGTTATCTTCTTTATTTTATATCAAAAAGAAATGATATCCAACAAAAACACAATTACATAATAATTGTAAAGTAAGACGGCAAGTCACGTCGACATTCCCCTCCAAAAATGTTTATTGTAGCACCTGCAATATTTATTAAAGAGTTTTAAATATCAAAAAACAGTGATATCAAAAATTTCTACTCAAGTCAGTTATTAAAATCCCTCAAAAAACAATATCATTGTAAGGGACGTGACAAGAGTTACGCAGATGGGTGATATCTGCGTAACTCTTGTCACGTCCCTTACAATGATATTGTTTTTTGAGGGATTTTAATAACTGACTTGAGTAGAAATTTTTGATATCACTGTTTTTTGATATTTAAAACTCTTTAATAAATATTGCAGGTACTACAATAAACATTTTTGGAGGGGAATGTCGACGTGACTTGCCGTCTTACTTTACAATTATTATGTAATTGTGTTTTTGTTGGATACAAATCACGGTTGAGAAGATCATTACTGACCATGCGCCTTGTACCCCGAGGTCTAGCCGAGGGGTACAATCTTGACGCTAGGTCAATAATGATCATCTTCTCAACCTTGGCTTATAATATGCTATTATGTACGACTACATTATAAAATACTGATTATAATACAATTATTCGGCTATAAAGCATAATACTAGTAAAATAAAGTAACTTTAGTTTACAGGTATTATAAAGTAAAATAAATGTCCTGTCAGCTGTCAATGTCAAAATATATTTATTTCAATTTTAATTGTAATTAATTACAGAACATTACATGTACTGTTATTAATTATTATTATAATAATGATTAACATTTATTATGTAATTACTATTACTATAAATATTCATACTGGCAGTTTCGTTGCTGTTCTTTACTTCTCTCAAAATTGTTGGATGTGTGATACACATTATATTGAAAAAAGTTTTCGGCAAATTAAACACATAGGTAATATTGGTTTGTAGGAGAGTACGTAAATCCATATTTTAAATACTCATTACTGTACTGCCGGCATTTCTTTTTAGATATAGAAGAATATTCAGGCATTTTCAAATATAAATTAACTTCTCAATAGATTTGTAGATAGTTATAAAAGTAATGTTTATAATGACTTCTAATACTTATCACTCACGACTATTTTCACGGCAAAGCATATAAAAATAATAAAACATTCCTGGAGCTATCGCTTTTATAGATTAGATTTTTTGCATGTATTAACTTGTATATTTACGATGCCGGCGCACTTTCTCCGTAAACAAGTCATTTCAAGCTCCCATATTCTTGTCGAAACATGTTAAATTGTATGAAAACCGCGCGTTGCCTACCAACTTGCAAGGACAAGTCAATCTATCTATTGGCAACTAAAATAAATTAAGTCTTAATGCTAATTTTAAAATGACAATAAAATAATTTACATAGCTAGATAAAATATTTATCCATGAAAACTTGTATTTTCAATGTATTTTATTATATTAAAAAATAAATAATTATAAAAAAATATTAAATATAATAAATTTATTTAATATATTTATCTATTTAACCACTTCTCTTGACTGCCTTAACGCCCCCCATTTGCTTCCGAATGAAGGCTTCAGCGCCCACTGGAGGGCGATACCGCCTCTGTTGAGAATCACTGATTAACACTGTACTTTAAAAGTACATCCCATAAATTCTCTTGATGTACACAATCATATAATTTTTAAGATCGAAAAAGCCACAGAATACGTTCTTGTTCTTACAAAGTGATGTCTCAATAATCATATAAAGAGAAAACAATTGATTTACTCTCTCTCTCTCTCTCTCTCTCTCTCTCTCTCTCTCTCTCTCTTTCTTTCTCTCTCTGGCAAAAAGCCTTTAATATCAGCCAAAGAATTCTCGATGAAATAAAATCATAATGTCTCTCAAACAGTTTCATTTTTTACTAATAAGCACACTCGCACCGTTCATTCACAGCAGTATCCAACTATAAGCCAAACATTTCGTCTTCCTCTTCCTCACTACAACCTTTCTTCTTAGTTACGCTCATACACAAAACATCTACATTATATACACATCAATTAATTTTTTTTACTATTTATTCCCCTAACATTCCACATTCTAAACTTCGTCATTTAAACAAAAGATAATAGAATAGGGTTCTCTCAATAATAGAGTAGAAATTAAGGTAGCTTACCTGTCTTATTCTTAAATATAAATAAAAATTAAAATAAATTACCTTACTCACACAAATCTGTTAAATGTCAGTAACACGAAAATACATCACAAAACTACAACATTTCTAATATAAACAATGAATCGAAAATAAATAATTCTAAATTGCTATAAAAATCTTGAAAACCATATTTTCCATCTATACTCTACAGAATCTCTGAAACTTAAAATTTTTATGTAGTGGAAAAGTAGACAGTTTATCTATTTTATTTTCACAAGTTTTAATCTAGTTAGTATGAAAAGTAATATCAACTACATTAAATCTTTCAGAAGGTAACTTTATAAAACTTACTTTTTGAATTGAATACGATTTAATTTGATTTAAAGTTCTGTAAATTAACTGATCCCCACTATAATTTAAGAAAACTTTTGTTACAATCGCTTTTAATAATATCAAAAACTACTTTTATTCAATAACAGTTATTTAGTTAGTATTTTAACTGATGGTTCATGTCACAACTAAAAAATAACTCCTATAAAAAAATTGTATTTTCATCCAATAGTATGTCAAAGTAAATAAAATTTCCATGTACTTTTTTAAAACAGAGTTGTTGTTCTGGCACATTGAATTTATGTTTATTATTTGCATGGATAAAATATTAAGTAGTATTCCCAGAGGGTCTAACAAGATTTATTTTTCTCGTGAATAATAAAAAACAATACAGTGTAAAGTTTCTTATTCGTATTATATTGAAAAAAAATAATACTTTTTATTCAAATATTCCAACAATTACCTCGCACAAAGAATTGAGAATTTATAATCTGTTGTAAAGAATCTTATGTGTAATTCATGTTAATACAATTTTCGAACTTTAATTAATTATAATTTTCTAAAAGTCGAAAAATATGGAGAGTATAAATATCTAACAATACATTAACTATTTTTGATTTAATAAAAATCAAATTAATAACTTTTCTAAGTTCCACAGAATTTCATCCTCCAAGTCTTATTAGGTATATTATAATTCTCGGAGGCCGGCTAGCACAGTTAGTAACCATAGACGCGTTTTGCTCTTACTGAAGCTTATCAGTATGGTATAACCAACTTCTTCATTCTTCACCTGAAGAAGCTGTGACGAAAACTGGAGGCTGAAATTCTGTAGAACTTATTATGGAATTGGTTTCACTATGTATTAGCAACATGGATATTTATTTGTCTTTTTGTTTTATTTTTGATTTTATTACTACATTAAGTTTACTATTAAAAAAAAAAAATTAACAAGAAAAAATAATGAAATATGATTATAAAATGAAAGCAGTTTATAATCATAATTTATGTGTATATATCTACTTAATCCTAGTGAACAGTGGTGGCTCGTGAGTAAATTTACAAAATGGTCAATTCATATTTTAAATAAATATACAAGTTAATAATAATAATATAATGGAAGTTGCAACAGTCCTGAGGCAGTATCGTTGAAAAATATATAAAATTTCGATAAGGCGTGATTTAATACAAACTTTTCGGGACTTACGTCAAAATATAGATTTAATGCGAGACCGTTATTGAACAATTAAAATCCCGATAATGCTCGTTTACTTGTTCTGTATAGTTTTTGCATTTATGCCAATGTTTGTTTTCATGTTGGCTACAATGTGAGGTTAGACAATTACATGTTTAGCTGTAATCCTGATAAGGTATGGTTTCGGGATGTCAAACTCATTTCAGATACTGGATATTTTTTTTAATAAGTAATATTAATACAAACCGTAGAATATGTAATTGTTACTTATTCTGTTTTTTTTTATTTCACAGTTTTTTTTAATATTTATTTTTAACAATATCAGATATAATAACTAGCTTGTTTTATTTCACTGTTGGTAAACTATAAGTAACTTAAAGAAAACTATAGTAGTAATGATGAACATATATATAAGACCTAAAATACAAATAGTAAATCATTGACCTCACAGAGTACGGCAACGCACTATTATGAGAACCAACTTAGGTATAAATGTATAAACTAAGCTGGGACAGGCAAAAAATATACATACATAACATCACGCTATATCCCATTAAATGGGGTAGCACGAACCCGTCAACATTCTCATCCTGACACACGATACTCGTTTCGACTACATTAACACTTCCTCCATACGAACTCTTTCTTTTCTCACAACCAAAATTCATCATCACGTAACAAACATTCATCCCTTCGCTCCTGTACACCTGTTTCGTAAATCTTCACTTACGCCCACATCTCTTACAACGAATCTATAAGAAATGAATGCAGCATTTCCTGCGCTTGTCTAAAAATACATTTAACACTATTGCAGTAACACACTGTATAGTAAAAACTAAAAATGAATCAAAAAGATAAGAAAAGAAGGTAGCATATCTCTGCGCTTGTTTTTGAAGGTGAACTCCCCACAATTGCAGGCAAACACTCGAAAAATCTAACCAATGAATCTAAAATCAAGAATCATACGCTTTTCCTTATTCATCATATTTATCCCGCAATTAATTTTAGCCAAACATTCCTATCCTGACACACCAATTTTGCTTCAACCACATTCATTATTCCTTTCATACAAGCTCGTTTATTCTTCACGCTCGGAATCTTTCGCTCTCGCAACAACCCTTCAATCATATTTATCCATTTGTTCCTAGGTCGTCCACGCAAACTTTCACCCTCAATTTCACCAGCATACACCTGTTTCGCCAATCTGTTATTCGACATACGTTCTACATGACCAAACCAGCTCAACTGACTTATTCCCACTCTTCTTACAACATTCTTCCCAATCTCACATACATCATACACCAATGTATTCCGGACACGATATCTTCTAGTATATCCACACACACAGCAGTTATACGCCATTCATGTTTCTTCATCCGTACCTAACATTCACTACCATACATCAACGTAACACACTATTATAAACACTCAATAGAGCATCTCTGGATACATTCACGTTCCGAGTAAAGGTTCCCAGAGCACCCAATATCTTACATCCAGCAGATACTCTTCTTTCAATCTCTCGATCAATACGCCCATCCCTCGAAGACACACTCCCCAAGTATACAAACTCATTTACTTGACCCAATCTCACACCATTCACCGAAACATTGCAATCAGTCACCAAATCACTCTTCTCAAACACTAACACTTTACATTTATCAACATTCAGTAATAGATTTAAACTCTTTTCTACATCATATATAGAATTATTTTTCTCAATTGTTCTTCAAATTCACCCATTACAACTGCATCATCCGCATAAGCTAACGCAGGCACTACACTACCACCAATACGTACATCATCCGCCCCATTCAGCGATTTTCGTAACAACACATCCATACACGAATTAAACAACCACGGAGACATCCCACAACCTTGTTTCACGCCAACATCTATAGAAAACCAATCACTCAATCTACCATCAACCCTCACCGCAGCCTCGCTATCTTCGTATAATGCACGAATCGCTCCTAACAAATTACCATTTATACCGTACTCTAGAAGTACATCCCACAAAATATCTCGATGAACACTATCATATGCTTTTTTAAGAATTTTTTTTTATAAAATATGGTACGGATTTTAATTCTCCAACCACGATCCCTTGTTTGGGTTTTCTATTATTTTGCACAAATGTCGAACTATTAAACAACGCTTTATCAGGAGTTTAATTTTTTTAACTCTCACGCGTCCTGGACTATATTCACTGTCTAATATAATTTATTTTCTTAATATTAAATAGATAAGGAATAATATAGATAAAAATTCTTATTTTGCGTTAACAATTAATCAAACAAACCAATTAAGTACTTTTTTTTACAAACAGCGCACCGAATTAATCTAAAGAATATTTATTGTGTGGAAGTTTAAGACACTTTAAATGACAGTTCGACATTGCTCGTATGCATCTATATTCGAGACTATTCTACCACTGCTAATGATTACAGTTCAAATTTCAATCAATTGTACATAATGATTTTGTATGCATTTTTGAACTTGTGAGAGAGATACTTGTTTCTTAACTTAACTATAACATAAAACTAGGATATTACTATTTTTGTTTGCTACAAACTTAAATTAAAATTTTCTTGTAATAAAGAGAGATTTGGATCAAATCCTTCAACCGACAACACGGTGATGTGGTTAGCTTTACTGAATTTTACACTGAAGATCCCATTCAAACAAAAAATTTAAGAACTACCCCACTGCAGCTCGATGAGTCCGGACCCTGTACTGTAATTAAAATTAAATTCATGTAGAGATAAATAAATAAATTAGAGCCCGTCTAATGCTGTAATTTTTCTTCTTGTATGTTGATTTTGCCATAAAATTATATTTTTGGCAAGATCGATTGTGTTGTTAATAATTATCACAAATTAACAATTCGTTTTAATGTAGTATGCAAATTTAATGGATACAAACAAAAAGGAAATAATATTTGACAATTTTTAAAATTACTTCTCACAAATGGTAATGGTAATGTAAAAATTACTAATATATTAAAAAGACAGGTGATTTTTTAGAGTACATTATAAATTTTTATATAATACAAATAATTTTAAAACTAATATTTTTCAACATTTTATAATATTGTTAACAGGTATTGATCGTGTAAGCATCATCTTAGTTTTTATCAGAAATTTTACTAAGGCCAGCATGAGTAATAACCATTATGTACGAATTAACAGCAGCACTACATAAAACAATGTCCTTTTTGGCTTTAAAATATTATTAAACCATTTTCTACTATGTAAATGTTTGAAATGATTCAAGATGAACATAGCTCCGTTAACCTATTTTCACAAATATAATTTGTTTTAAGTTTATTCACTTACGGGATCATTTAATTTTGTTTATTGTTGAAGATTTATTCTATTTTCTTAAATCAAACATTTTATTTACATTTCTTTTGAAATGTATTTATTTTGTTAAACTTGAATTTACTTTAAATATTTTTATTTCAATATAAGATAATACTGTATAAATAAGCACATAATGGTTTCAAAAATCATTCTGATTTACTTCTTTAAAATTTCAATTGTCAAATACGACTGCTTGAATAAAAATTGAACTATAATTTCAAATTAATTTGTTTACTTTCTGCTAAACTATGGTATCTGTATAATTATGGATGGTATGCTTTAAACTGCAAAAAAATAACTTTGTATTTAAACTTTTGATGTCATTCTGACTGCGAAAAAACTTTAATTGCAATAAGCTTAACCGTCCCTCATTTAGTCATACAATATGTCCTTGAATTTATATAATTAAAAAATACACGTATGTTATTCCATACAGCGTACAATGTAAAATTCATTCTATATATCCTCGTCAGAGGCAGAGGATAAATGTCAGATGCCAAACATCATAGAACCGTCCATCGAACATGTTTCGCATTGTATCCCTGAACAGGCGAGTGATAAATGATGCTGCTTTGTCTAAAATAATGTTTTGATATTGCAAAAGATCAGAGGAGCCAAGCAGTATGAAACAAGTGAAAAAAATATCTCGCCTCTGTGCTTCATCTTTAAGTTATGTGCGAGTATTTCTGTGACATATTAATCATGGAATGTAAATTTTATTGATAAATTCAGTGAAAATTTCAATATCATGGCAGGTACTGACAGGATAAAATATTCTATTTTTAAAGGTGTTTATACTGAATATCAGTGGCGCATTTACGGTGGAATGAGAGGGTAAGGGGATATATCCTCTCCCATGATCCAGAGCGGAAGGAAAAATAAATATCTACTTATTAAAATACATACATATAGGTGTTTCAAAATTATTGCAAAATAATTAAGGGGTATATATTATTTGACGTGCTGAATATAACGCAGTAAAGAATTTTTCAGAAATTCGCAAAAATAATTGCACATTACTTTAAGCAAACATTTCTTGAGCCACTAGATTGATTGGTTACAGTATAAAAAGTAGTTACCATTAAAAAATTATTTTATTTTATTATATTGGTTGGTAATTGTTTCAATGTTTAATGTTTACTAATTTTTATTCATTACTGTAACCTATCAAACCAGTTGCATAAACATGTTTGTTTCAAGTAATGTGCAATTATTTTTTCGTTGTAATCACACACAATAATATATATCTTTAATTTTTTTTGCTATATTTTTAAATCGTTCTGTATAGGAGCATCCTTGCCAAACGTGCCACCCGGCGTGTCTCTCTACATTTTCAAGTTTTAGAAATGGGTGGAACTTGAGGAAAAATATTTTCAACGTTTGCGTACAGAGCTCGCGCCCAGACGGCTTGACGACCGGCTGGCGGATATACAAAATCATATTTTTTTTGCAAAACATTTTATTATTTATATCCCTTCCAAAGGTTAATGTCTCGATACGCCACTGCTGAATATGAAAATATTTCTTGAACTTTTTAATCAAGATTAGTAAATTGTAATTAATAATTTTATCATTCTTCGTCGTTCTAAATGCCTAAATTTTTATCCTATTAATTTGATGAGCTTTTATACACACAAAAATGAGCTTCAAATCAAAATAATATTGGATAAAGCAAATTTGAAATGAAGTGCTTTATGCAGTCCTTTAAATGGGTGTTGCTGAAAAAAAATTATGTATGAATTAAGTTTTATTTTATTTTATTTGTACAGATGCATTTACAGAAAAAATCTTATTAAATAACACTAAGATGTAAGGTTGAATGTTATGATACTTAAATGGATCTTATTTATGTTTTTTTTTTTTTAATAGTGATGACCCAAAATACCTCGCTCAAGATATCTTCTATCCATATTCACTGCAGAAAATATATTTTTTTAAACACAAAATAAAAATATAAAATTTTTCTTCGTGTTTAAATTAAATTTTATCACCGGAAAAGTATACATACTGTTTTAATATTGAAAAACAATTAATATGTAACAAAACGGTAAATTATTTTCTTCATAGTATCCGTGTTACACTAAACTTTAAATTAAATTTTCATGTTTTTTAATCATGCATATTTCTGAATTTAGAAAAAAAATCTGAATCCAATAAACAAATAAAAAAATGTTACCATTTGAAATAAATAATTTCCACCTCGTATTTTAAGATCTCTAGCTTGAAATAATTCTTGTTTCGCTCAATAAAATAGTCTTATAAAATAGAAATTGTTCGGTTCTTTATCCAACTTAAGTCTTATACAAGCCTGCATATTTTGTTTATACCCAATGAAATATCAGATTTAATTAATTAAACTTGTCCATTTTCACTGTGTACTAGTAATATTTGTGTGGGAGTGGAGCAGCTATTGTAAAGTAGTGCAACTTATTCTGATGATATGATGACAAGGGGAGCAAAAACAATCAAAATCAACATAATAGTTATTCATACAGCAATTTTATTTTTTAGTGAAATATGTAGAATTAGTTTTAATTTATAATAATAATTGTGATTACATAGGAGTATTAATCAACTGTGGCGTTGCGTTGCCAAAGATATGGTTTCTTTATTTTAACATAATGGAAAACCTGTTCACAGTTCATATTTAATAATTGAAATAATTTTTAAATGTTAGTTGTGTTACCTTCTTAATTTTTGGAGACGATAGAAAAATAATAAGATATTTTAGTGACAGCGAAGAAGACAACGCTGACATTTTTCGTTTTAATTAGTGCCATTAAAAGAAAAGGTCGAAAGGATGCATTCCCAAAAAAATTACAAATTAGGACAGTATTTTTTTTTGACATAAGATGCATCGACGTAGATGCACCCACAGAGAAAAAAGAGGATGAGATGCACCCCTAATGAACTAATAGTACGAAAATAAATAATTTTATTTCCAAAATTTCGTTAAAGAGAACAACTAATTTCAAATAGAAATTTCTCTCCTCTTTCTCTCTTTATACAATTATTATTTTTATATTGCCTATTTTGTAGTTATGACATTTTTTATATGGTACCAACAGTTGAAAATAACGATGTATGACTTTTTTTTAATACTAGGAATTTTTAATAATATCATATTTTATTTATCGTTTATATCAATAATATTTAAGATAGCTATAAAACAATCAAAAATACAGTCATATTAAATTATACATGGTATTTGAAAATTATTCTCTAGTTTAACTAGAAGATTTTACACTTGACACAATATTTTCGAATATGGTAGCAACAGGTTGGCGCTCCTTTATACAGCATATATATATATATATATATATATATATAATAATAATAATAATAATAATAATAATAATAAATTTCTTTATTGAGCACAATACTCAACGGCGAGGCTCAGCCAAGGCTGTTCTTCCAGCTAACCCAAATTACAAATACATAATATGTAGCATTAAATGAAGTACACATAATAAACAAAACTTAAACAATAGAGTTAAAAACGAGTACATTGTTTTCTTCTTGTGGATTTCAGTATACAAGGCACATTAAAGCTATGAAATTACCAATTTGTACAAATCTTTTACATGCATTTTAAATGTGGACAGAGACAGAGACTTTAAGTTATTTGGAATTTCATTATAAAGAGTTGGAGCAAGATAAGAAAATAAACTTTTAAATTTAGATTTATTGAAAGATGGAACAACAAAAGCATCTTTTTTGCGTAATGAGTAATTATATATTTTTTTAATTAGTTTGGTACGTAAATACGATGGAGTTGCACTAATAAGAATTTGGTGAATTAGACATAGGTACAATATTTTCATACGTTGATCAATGTAATTCATATTTGCAGAGATTTAAAACGTAGACAAGAGTTCTGAAAGAGAGTAATTCTGTCAATATCACGCTGTGTGAGATTAGGTATATATATACGCAAGCACAGTAATCCAAAAGAGGCAATATTAATGTATTAACTAATCGCAATTTGAGTTCGGCAGATAAAACAGTTCGATATTGGTAAAGGAATCTGAGTTTCAATCTAGCTGCTTTGAGTTTAGTTTGCAGGTGCTCCTTAAATTTTAAGTTTTCATCCAATATTAATCCAAGCGTCTTTATCGCAGGGCTAGTGTTAATAATAGTATCTTCAAGAATAATAGATAGTCGACTTGCACAATTACCGACTGCGAGTAATTTAGATTTATTTGAATTAATTAACAGGCCATTATCTTTGATCCAGTCCACTAAATTGCTTAGATCTTTATTAAAATCTGACAGACTATCATTCATTTCATTTGACTTGAAAGATGTTATTAAATGTGTGTCATCTGCATAAGAATATGCGGAACTATATTTTAAAACAGAGGGCACATCAGCAATAAACATAATGAAGAATAAAGGGCCTAATATAGACCCTTGATGCACACCACAAAACAAAGGGAAAGAGGATATATGAGTTTTCTCGGCAGAAATCATTTCTACATGAAATGTATATATTTATATATTTATATATTTATATATATATATATATATATTATTATCACCAACCCCCAGCGCTATCTGTTGAGCGCCACCACCTAACTTTAGTTCTAGTTATATTTCTTGCTGTTAATTTATTGTAAATTTTACTTGTATTGTAACTCGCTTTCGCTGTGCACCAAGTCGCACGTTTTTTTCTACTAACCTGTCCACCTCTTACGGCCACGTGTTTTTACACAATTCGCTTTTTTACGCTTAAATAATTACGCTCAAGTGTTTAGTGCTAATATTAAACATTATTTCAGCTTTCCGCATACGCTTTATTGTTATTCCAATTGGGAAAGATTTTGTATTGCTACCAGCAAACTGTTTGTCACTAAGTATAAATTTGAATAATTTGTATTTGCTACTGTATCGTAAGTACGCTTTATTTATTTGTATCATCGCACAACATCAATCCATCTCGTTGTTTGGTTATAAGTTAATTCAATTTTGTTTATTTGGTTTATTTACAGTTATTTATTCTTGTCTGCTATTGTACAGTATTTAGATATTTTGGGTATTAAAATAGTTCCTAGTTTGTGTTTGCAAATTTACCTCTTGATTCCCATACTCGCCTCAGGTTGTTCAGCCCTTCAGGCACCTTCGTTTGCGTTTTTTGTAAATTCAATTACTCCTTTGGCTCTCTTTTATTTAAATTGTTGCAATAGCTTATCTTTCCTTCTCTTTGTTGATTAGACCACGTGACTACAGTTAGCTTTGTCACTTCCTGACGCATTATTTGTGGGCCTGCCCCTATTATCCTGTCTCTCCTTCAGCAAAGAGCTACCATCCTTGTGTTAAGTCTTCCAGAGCAGCTCCTGGAAGTGAAGAACGTCCGTATCTTCTCCTTCCAGCATTGCATCACTCTGCCTTACTTTCTGCTCTCATTCTCTCTCTACGCAATCCCCGCGAAACGACCCCTCGGTCGAACATTTGGTCCTTCGAGCCGGATCCGCATTATTCTCTCTCTACGCAATCCCCGCGAAACGACCTCTCGGTCAAACAATATATATATATAGGTATATAGGGAGTGTGTCTGTACTTATAGATCAAACTTTAAGGGTATATATATATATATATAACACGTTGTACCGATAACAAAAAGAATGTTTAAAAAATTCGCAAAATTGAGGATTTTTTTAAAGGAAACATGTTGAGTGCCACTGGTTTCATAGCCGTGTTGTTTTACTCAAATATTATCAATGTAAAACAATTATTATGCATTTATGTTGTGACATTACGTAATGCAATTTTGAAAGTAAATTTATTGCAACTATTCTGTTTCTTTCACAGTAATGAAACCAGTGGCACTCAACATGTGTCCTTTAAGTAAACCACCCGTAATTTTCCAAATTTTTTAAAAATTGTTTTTGTTTCGTTATTAGTACAACGTGTTATATATACCCTTAAAGTTTTATCCATAAGTACAGAAACACCCTGTATATATATATATATATATATATATATATATATATATATATATATATATATATATATATATATATATATAATTATTTAATACATACATACATACATAACATCACGCTATATCCCATTAAATGGGGTAGCACGAACCCGTCAACATTCTCATCCTGACACACGATACTCGATTCGACCACATTAACACTTCCTCCATACAAACTCTTTCTTTTCTCACAACCAAAATCCATCAACACACAACAAACATTCATCCATCGCTAGTGTACACTGCGCATGTTTCTGAAGATGGTCTCCACACAATTGCAGGTAAACACTCGAAATCATCGATTAAATACCAGAATCATAGCAACTAACACACTCATTCATTTCTTGGCCAGCCAGATCACCAGACTTAACGCCCCTTGATTTTTAATTATGGGACATTATAAAAGATAAAACTATTTGAAATAGTGTTGAATACATTTAACATTATTAATCTAAATTATTGCTAAAAGTAACTGATAGTATTGGAAAATGTTTTAGATTATGTCTAGTTAATATTTTGTTATAATTTATTGTTATTTCAGTATTTAATTGTTTCGTATTTAAGTTGTTTTCAAAATAAAATTCATCTGCATCTGTTTTGAAGGTTATTTAATTTGATTTAAAATTAATATACGAATAGTTAATAGTTTCACTAAACTGTATCTAAAACAATGTTGCTACACAACGTTGAATAAAGAAATATATATGCTATTAACCATGTAAAAATTCAATATGGCGCTCATTTAAAATAAGAAAGTTGCTATTAATATCTTGGAAACCGCTATATTTAATTTTATTCTTATCACATCACGATGAAGCTTGCGTCATGAAATCATGTATATAAAATATATCCTTATATCGTTTATAATGTCGGAGTTATTTATCTTTTTTTTAATCGCGATTGTAAGTTTTTTAATAACTGTATAAATTTTCTCAACGGAATCAGAATTCAAAACTGCACAACACTGCTCATTTAACCGACCATAATTTAAAATGATCAGTACAGAAATTATTCATGTTTTTATTAATAAATAATCACACAGAAAGTATGCCATGAAAAATAGATAAATTTGTAATAGTTGTGCGAATGTTTGTTCTTCAACATCAATACATTTTTGCACTATGAGAGTGAACTGCATAAAGCATGGGTCTTGTAATTGATGAAAATGCTATTGTAATTCTGTTTTTCATGTCTCCAATTGTAGTTAAAACATCTCCATACACTTTGTTTTTGCCGTATCCCTACAAGAAAAAATCTAATGGCGTAAGATCCGGCGATCTTGCAAGCCATTTTGTTGTTCCATTTCTCCCAATCCATTCCTCAAATATTAAATTTAAATACTTTTTTACATTTCTTGCGGTATGTGGTGGGGCACCATCTTGTTGAAATATTATATGATTTCTTAAGTGTAAATTTACATTTTCTAATAAAATTGGTAACTCATTTTGAAGAAATTCTAGATAATTACTTAGATTTAGATATTCTGCAATGAAATAGGAACCAACTACATAGTTATCTAAAATTCCTCCCCAAATATTTTGAGTCTATAAACGCTGGTTATATATGGTTCGCAATCATTCCGGGTTTTCTATAGCGTATAAATGAGCGTTGAATTTATTCACACTACTATTACTTTTAAACAAAAGGATGTTATTTATACTGACATCTCTATCGATCGAATTAATCACATTATACGTTAAAAATTACATATGTTTGGTATATCTGATGCTTTGATAAATCAAATCTCTTCTAACCTCATTGATATTTATTTCTTCGTACCACAGTCTGATTTTATTTCAGTTCGTTGCAACATTTGACGGCCCCAAAGATCAAATCTTGGGCCTCTTATATGCTTCCTATTTATTAACGATCTACCTTTAAACAGTAGCAATAATAAACTAATTTATGCTGATGATTTAAATAAAAATTAGATCGCTTTTTGAGATCTTAACAATTGCCTTTCACTTCAAGAAGATTTATATCGTCACTGTCAGCACGGTGGTGTGGATAGCGATACGGAATTTGAATCCGCAGATCCCGAGATCGAATCTCACTCTAGCTAAAAATTATATAAACTACTACACTGCGGCTCGGTGAATGCGGGCCCTGTACTGTAATTGGGATTCATATCCTGTTGTACAGCGTAACATAAATAAAATAAAAAATAAAAATAAACTTGCCTCTTGGTGCAATTTAAATGAACTTGACTTAAACATTAACAAATGTAAAATTATCTCGTTTGCCAGCGAACTATTAATAACCGAATTTGCGTATATCTCTGCAGTACCTCTTACTCGTTGATATAAATTTTAAGATTCTAGTATAATTTTTGATGCAGGACTGTCTTTTAATAATTACATAAAAAATAAAGGATACAATATGTCAAGTGCATAGAATGCTTGGATTTATAATCCGTCATTCGCACAGTTTTGCAACAGTCGAGCCTGTAATTACCCTTTATTTTCCCTTTGCCTGATCCAAATTAAATTATTGCTCGGTAGTGTGCAATCCTTCATATGATTATAATATTGCACTACTTGAATGAATTCGAAGGAAATTTCTTCGTTTTTTATATATTTAGAAAAATCTCATATATCCTGCTTATGATATCAGTTACGAATATTTACTGCAGTTTTTTAAATTTGATAAATTATCAGTATGTAGAAGTAATTCACAGCTTATACAACTATATCAAATCATCCAAAATTTATTTCATGATTCATTAACACTAAACTTAATTTATTTCTTTATTGCATTATTCCATTCTAGGAATCCTCATACTTTCCAACCGTCTGCTGCTCGTACTAATGTTTTGCAACATTCTTCGGTACATGTTATGTACTCTCTGTATAATCGCATTGTGTCTCAAATGGATATTTTTATTATTTCGTTGTCACGTTATAGGAAGTTTCTCTCTGCTAACAATGAATGATTTTTAACAAATTTTTATTTTGCTTAGATTTATTTAGTCTTCGTTTATTCTTTGTTTCATGCTATATATGTTTTTACATTTATACGAGTATATTTGTATTTTTTTGTTCCTGTCCAATTAATTGAGTTCGCCTGTCTGGACAGTGTAGTTTAATAATAATAATAATAACTGATAAGAGCTTAAGACAAGTGAGAGATTTATTCGCGGGTTAGTACCCTTACAGGCCAATTCCTTCTATACATACAATTGAAAGAGTTATAAATAATCAAAGAAAATATGGGTTAGTTTTCCATTCATGCTACAGTTGCATTATGAAACAATTATATGTTGCACTAAAAGAAAAAATTAAGGATGAAGTTAATGTTAACGCCGTTTAAAATCTTTAAAAGGAAACATAAATACAAGCCTTTAAAATTTTCTCGCCATCAAGAAAGTTTTGAACACGATAAAGTAAACCGCATAATATTTTGCGAAAAGATAATAGACATGGCGAATTCGGACCGATATTTTATGAAAAATATTTGCCTTTTTGATGAATCTACTTAGTGGTAATGGAGAACTAAGTGTTAAAAATTTTCGTAATTGGCATAAAAAGAATCAACATTTAGTTTTAAATAACCATTCTCAATATCGTGAAAGTATAAACGTTTGGTTTCGAATGTTAGGTTCCAATATTATAGAACCTTTTTACTTCCTTGTACGAAGTAAAGGAAGTATTGTAATCGCGAAAATTGTCGATTCTCAGATTTGAACGGAAATAGGTATTTTGGCCCTCCCTGAATCCATTTTGACTAATTTCGTCGTGCGTCTGTACGTACGTATGTATCTCGCATAACTCAAAAACGGTAAGCCGTAGAAAATTGAAACTTTATATTTAGGACTGTTATAACATCTAATTGTGCACCATCTTGAACTTAATTCAGGATTAAAATTTACGAATTCCAAAACTCTTTTTTCGACTTCTAAATTAGTGCGACTATTTTTATTTCCTATAAATAAAAATATCATTTGTTTGTAAATCTCTGTAATTTACCTGTACTATTTTCCACCGCAACACTTGCCGTGGATTCAAAATTTTTAATATACGCGCGTATTGTTGTAACGCTTGGAATTGGACTATTTTGAAATTTCACAGCGAATAAATATCTAACTCTACGTAAACAATTTCCACTATAAAAAGTTTTTATGATAAATACTCTTTCTTCGTTAAAATAAACATTTTAATATTTTATCCGTCAAATTAATCATTCTTCTGTCAAACGTCAAGCATTTATCTATTTTTGTTTCAATTCCATGGCTATTTAATATTTTCAACGTAATTTTTAATATGTTAGAATTTTTGAAAAATCATGAGCATTCGCCGGGATTTGAACCCAGAACCTTTCACTCGCTAGGTGACTGCTCTACCACTTGAGCTACAAATACTCGGCGAATATTCATGATTTTTCGTGCATTATAATTTAGTTGTTAAATAATTTGTAAAGTGACATCACTATGTCAATTCGTTACAAATCAACAACTGTAGTATGCAGCGGCCAACAGCCAAGGAAGAAATAGTTTAAGAATTATATTTTCGACATCTCTGTCTGTTTTTTTAAAATAATAAACACCACTAACCATGCCTGACCTAGTATAGAACGTATTTTTATGGAAAAAATAACAAATTTGAATGGCAAGATAATTTAAAAACGTTTTGTTAGCAAAATCGGATGTTTTTTTTTAAATAATAAACACCACTAACCATGCCTGACCTAGTGTAGAACGTATTTTTATGGTAAAAAGTAACAAACCGCTTGCTTCTTAAGTCGAACTTGTACCGTTCGAACTGCCGTTTTCCCCAGAAGTCCCTAGCGTCCTGCGGCCAACTTCAGGTTTAGCCGGTTTGACATTATGATTAATTTGCTAGTTTTATATTATAATTATTGTATTTATATTTTAAGGTGTTGATGAGCTAATATTTTTGCTCGAAACGTCCACAAATAAATATTTTATTAAAACATTGGATTCCGAAGCATTTTCTTTATTTAATATATTATATAATTGAATCCTTTTTAAAATATATATTATAAATAATAATAATCAGAAGAAAATGGTACCTATTAAATAATAATATAAAATAAAACATTACTGATGTATTGTTTCCGAAAAGAAATATGTTTATTTTTAATTTGTATAATTTATTGTTTTATTTGTATAATTTAAGAGTTTTGAGAAATAAATAAATGAAACATTAAAAATTACATTACTTTTTTTGGTTGACAAGAGCTGCTGACCACCCGGCACCCCGACGCAGAATATGCTTAAGACGGCCCTGTATATATATCATTGTAGAAGTAAATATCTTAAACTTATCTATATTATTATATTAAAATAAATTACTCTTACCTTTTCCTTTTTACAGTCGCCTATTTTAAAACAAATATAAATAACTCGATAAGTTTGTACCTTGGTAACTACCACGCTCAATGCGGCAATGTCAAAAGACGAGATAACACTGACAACAGACAGATTCATTCTTCTTAAGGAATAATATAGAAGGGGATATGTAATGAAATTATTATATGACTAATTTAATTACATTTAAAGTAATGTAAATATCATAAAAGCAATGTTATTGGTATGTTATGTGGTATCGAGTCGGCCTGTGGATCTTGAGAACCCTGGTTCGATCCCCACAGCCGACAAACAATTTTCACCAATTTAAATTTACCCCTGTGGCTCTCCCTCCACTAATATCTTTGGGGGCCGTGATTTGGCTTCTGGTAACCGCACTTACCGAGATCAGCTTAGGCAGAGTGCCACATCCAGTAATGGGTAAAAGGCGTGATGATATATTTATTAATTTATATTGTAAAAAGTAATTATATTTTGTAAATAATAACTTTTAAATAATATACTTAATATTTTTTTAAGAATAAGTAATTTATGTTACATTATCTTTACATATTTTACGAAAGTATTGTAAATACCATTACTTTTTATAAAAAAGTAATTTAATTAGTATTCTAATTACCAAAGTAGGTAATTAATTACTGCCCAGCTCTGTTTATGTATCTGTCATTGTAAATTGTGATTACTTTTTTCGCGTTAATTTTCGGTCGTAGAAAAAATATAGTATGTGATTCGTTTTGAAAATTTTTTAAATACCACTTTAGTATATACACTCTTAACTGAAGCTAAATTTATACAACTTGTTACATAATCTCTATGTACTATTATCATGTGTAAACGTGTGAAAGAATCCACTGCAATTTTATGATGAAGCCCACTCAGGAAAAACAATCACTGTTAATTTTAATCTTAGGATTTTGGCTTATATTTTAATATTGATTTATCATAATATTTATAAGCCAATGTAGAATGGAGACAAAACTAGTAAATGTTTAATAGTTATTTACTTTTTACTTTTTTATGTCAGTAATTTTTTAATATAACATTATACAAATGTACCATTTCGTTTCCATTCGCCTTTACATGTAATCATGTAAATTATTATAATGTACTTTCATGTAACAAGAAATACTAAAACTTGTTTCTATTATCTGTATTTCTCCACAAGAAATATGAAGGACGACACTGTAGTCGGTACCGTTATCTTGTCATATATTATGTATCCATAATATAGTGAGGTTTTATTCGTATTTGAGTTTTCTATGGAATTGCTTTTCATAAATATTCCAACTAGTCGTATAGCTTGGAAACGAGCGGTTACGGATTCGAGGATAGGGACACTGTTATATTGTTAAGCGCTCACAACAAGTACGTATAAATATGGGTCATATCCCTTTTCCGTCTCACACAGTTATAGATTTCTTGCCAATGAACGCCAGTTATGATATTTGCAAAGAGTGTTCATATTACTATAATGATACTGCTTGACAATATTGTAATCCAAATAATGTATGCTCATGGTTTATTTTTATTATGTGTATGTCACAATATATATATATATATATATATATATATATAAGGTATATATATATATATACTTACTATGTCTAATTATCTATACTTCTCATTTAAAATGATTACTGATTTGAAATTATTTGAGATAAACACAAGTGAAGTGGAATTTTATCAAATACATATTTATTTCAAAAATGCGGAATAACAATAATTATAGAGTTCCTTCTAATTAATAGAAGTCTAGTCAAGTGAAAGATCTATTAATGCATTTATTTCCCTGACATTTACTTCCTGTTCCCTAGTTTCAGTGCGACTATTCTGGCATGTAACACCTAAATATATATATATATATATATATATATATATATATATATATATATATATATATATATATATATATATATATATATATATATATATATATATATATATACCGGGTGGAACATCATACCTGTGTACATAGGCGATTGACATGAAAAAACAGTTTTTCTGTGCGCATTGCTCCCCAAATTATTTTAGCCAAAAATGCTTCAAATAAATGTTGTAGAGCATAAAATTTTGCTTCTAAATCAAGAAACAGAATTACATTTACATGCGTTATAACGACAGAAATTAAATAAAAAGAATATTAAAAATTACGTTGAAAATATCAAATAGCCATGGAAGTGAATCAAAAATAGATAGATGCTTGACGTTTGACAGATCTCCTGATTTAACACCTAGCGATTTTTTATGGGGTCATCTTAAATGTAAAATTTATAAGCAACGCCGCCCAAATATTTCTTCTTTGAGAGAAGCTATAGTGGATAAGTGCGCCTTAATCACAAATAGGCAGCTCGCTAATGTACGACATTCCTTCTACAATAGACTTGGTTATTGCTTGGCTGAAAATGGAGGTTTATTTGAATATTTATTGTAATAATAAATTGTAGTGATTATTTTATTGAGAGAATTATTGTTTGATATTTGAATTATAATAGATAGATTATAATTTTTACATGACCAACCCTATAAGAAATAAACGTTTCATTGAAATGTACAATTGTTTATTTATTATTAAATTGTAATCATAGGTATGGAGTTTTTTGTATGAATTTTATTGAATGATTAATCTGTCGAGGGTAAAATATCAAATAGACAGAAAAACGTCAAGCATTTATCTATTTTTGTTTCACTTCCATGGCTATTTGATATTTTCAACGTAATTTTTAATATTTTTTTATTTAATTTCTGTCGTTACAACGCATGTAAATGTAATTATGTTTATTGATTTAGATGCAGAATTTTATGCTCTACAATATTTATTTGAAGTATTTTTGGCTAAAATAATTTGGGGAGCAATGCGCACGGAAAAACTGTTTTTTCATGTGAAACGCCCATGTACACAGGTATGATGTTCCACCCGGTATATATATATATATATATATATATATCATCTGTTGCGCTACAGCCCAAATTGGGCCTGGGCCTACCGGACACACCGAGCCGCAGTTTTTACACTGCCGTACCGCCGGTTTTCGTAGTCTAATGCTACTTTATTTAAGGCGTATAAGTGACTAGCTTATAGCGCCCGAGTGTGATAAATACATGTAACTGTATTTTATATTTTACGACAAATCACACATTGTCGACAGGCGGATTCGAACTGACAAACCTTGGCTCGGGTGACGTCGCAGTATGTTAAGAGATGTGCCTTAACACGCTCGGCCACCGCGCCTGTTATATATATATACATTATTACATTTATGACTGATTTTTTTTCTTTCATTAAAAACTAATTTAAAATTACGGAAGTTTGTAGAAGAACTCATATAAGTTACGGTGTGCATATTTAAATATATACATTTTCAGTCATTATTAGTGGCAACATGACTAATTTTCACAACATTAAAATTACATGTGTGCGTTCTTCACAACTAACATCTTTGGTATCCGTGACTTGAGGGCTGGTAACTGCACTTCACGTGTATAAATATACTACGGAGATCAGCTACGACAGAGTGTATATCCAATAAGGGATAAGAGGCGTGAATATATATTTATGTATTTTATTTAAATATTGTTAACATACAAGATTTTAACAGCAAAACCGTGTAAATTTGATGTCTGAATAATAATAACAGAAAACAAAAAAAAATTATATAGAAATGTCCACTTTTCTATTTTTAAGAAACTGAAAATGAATAAAATGTCATCGCAGATTCAATAATAAAATCATTAAAAAGATGCAAGATGATTTTTATGTTAGAAACGAGTACTGAATTCCAAATTTAGTCCATTGTGTTTATATAAACACATATCAACCTATCTTAGGTATCAAGTTACCCACAAATATCGATATTTAGTAAATAGCTACCTATTTTCTTTTATGCGTTCATACCATTTTTCTTTATTTAAATACAATCAAAGACACTTACGTTTCTTTTATCGTACCTGTGATTCATAATTTCATTTTGATTGTCACTGGAAGTATGTTCGATATCGTCTGAGAACACATAAAAAACATAACATAAAAATTCCATGCTATTATCGGGAGGAATACAGATATAAAAGAGACACATGTCATCATTTTCCGTTTTACCAAACAGTTGAATATTTAATATTTGTGTAATTATAATACTATTGTTAATAATTAATCAAATAATATACTTTAGACTGTAAACTGTATATAAATATATTAGCATATATTATCTTCTTTCTTGATATAACATTCCATTCAAATATAAATGGGTTATTTTGTAATTTTTATAACAAAATAAACGTACAGATTTCTAATGGTTTATATTTGAAATGTATATTTACTTTATATACTAAAAATAGAATAGTTCTCCGTAATGAAATAAACAAATACACATTTCCACATTTTAAACATTTACAGTTATATAAAAAAAATCTCTTTAGCAATTATTTAGCTACAAAAATATCTAACAAAAAAAAAAAACAAATTACATTTTTATTATCTGATGTGCCACAGTACTTGTAAATCAATGATTAATGCAATCTGTATTCACAAATCGAAACGTCCAGATTCAATATTCAAATATGCAGCCGACATGTTTGGGAATATATTACACCGCTAACCAAACAGGTACGGACAATATATTTACGCTGACTGTCAGTTCCCGGCACGCGGAAGCTCTGGCGCTGGTTCTATACCTGTGTTCATATCGCACACAATTATCTCTCCAATTAACTCATCCAGGGAGGATACACTCACACAAACGATTTGCTTGTTCCCAAAATCGTTTTATTTCTCCTGAATGGATACAGCGTTTTACACTACTTAATCTAATTAACATTTTATAAGATGAAATCTAAAATCGTAAGTACTTATAATTGTTTTGTCAAGTTATTAAAAGTTAGATAGGAATTGTTAAATGAACATAATTTTTAATAATTCGAGTTGGGAATAATAAGTTACAGATTGTGGTTTTAATGAATTATGAACGTCTTGTATTTTTTGTTAGTAAGCTTCAATTAGCAGTAATGGCTTCTCTTATAAAATTTTCTTTAAATGAGTAAAATATAATTGTCTTCTCAAAATAAATACCTACTGTAAGACTGCAAACTAAGCTTATAAGTCGAAGCAATCACATAACTTTACACTTAATCCTACTTAGTGGGCTAAACCAAAGTATCAGATTCAAGTCATAACATTATTTCGGGAATATTCTCATTATTCGACAAATATATATATATATATATATATATATATATATATATAAACAATAAACATAAGTATATTCAAATAGTAAGTACAGTGTACATTATAAACTAATATAAATGCTGTTCAAGGATATTTTTCGTCACCAATATTGGCTAATCAAGAGCCACAAACTGTTTACTATAATATCATTACTAGTTTAATCATTTCTAGACTAAAAATAAACGATTTTCATATTATATTCCAGGTAGAAATGAAAACCTATCGATAGTACTATCGATACATCGATAGTTTTTAAACAAAAAATACTATCGATAATTCTTTTATAAAAGAACTATCTATAGTTCAGAATTATCTGTTAACTATTGATTTTGACTATTGATTGTAAATATCGTTTGAATATACATTTCGTCAGGAAAATTAATTAAGTGTGGGTTTGAAGTCGAGCTATGGTATTAGTATTTATAGCCTGTTAAAATTAAAGGTTAAAAAAGTAAAGATTTATTTTCTAAGAGGCTGAAAATATTTTATTTTTAAAAATTAATTTATATATGTGATTCAACATGAATATTTTATAAACAAAATATAATTAATGAATTGTTGGTACATTCCTTCGCAGGAATTATTAACAATTTTTAAAATATTATAAATAAATTTCATTTAAAATGAATAAACTACGACTATCGTTTGTACTATTAATAAAATTTGTATTAATACTATTTCTAAAACTATCGATACATTAACTATTGTCGAACTGTCGATAATTGAACTAGCCGATAAATTTTACCTCTAATTCCAGTCAGGTGCAAACCAAATTATTCGTATTTCAAAATATAGGATATTCAATGTTAATTTTCTCATACAATGAGATATCGTTCCCTATTGAGTTTAGAGTAAAATACTTTAAATATATTTTGTAAATAATTTAATTCTGCATCTAAGTAAGTAATTATAATTTACGAGTATTTTACACATCTCTTGTAACTTGTAAAATCAAGTTTAATATTTTATAAATGTTCTAATTTGTAGTGATTGCCATGAATATTAAACAAAATGACAAACAAATACAATACATTTTGCAACAGTTTAACAGTTGGCACAAGCGTTAACAATGTTGCATAATTTTTTAATATATTCTTTAATTTAAAAAACTATAAAAGTTATGTCAGTCAACATTTCTTATTTTATTTATTTATTTATGGTACGCTGTACAACAGGAACTTAATCCCAATTACAGTACAGGGTCCGCACTTACCGAGCCGCAATGTGATGGTTTATATAATTTTTAGTTTGAGTGAGATTCGAACTCGGGATCTCCGGAATCGAATTCCTTATCGCTATCCACACCACCCAACTGACTGTAAAAACTAAATTTAAAATTGCATAAAATTATAATTATTTTAAAATGTTAGTCTTAAAAGGAGAATAAAATATCAACAAATCAATAAAAGTATTAATTGTAATTGAAATTTGAATGAAGAAATATTTGAACACTATATTTTATTTATATTTTCAAGATGATTTGTTATATTGAGAATAAACTTTTTAAGCAAATCAGACTAATCAGACAATTACTCATCTTTTGCATAAAATATTGCTACGGTATAAGAATAGAAAAAAATACAAGAGCTCGGATGTAGGCCTGGTAAGGTGTATCAGGTTTTAATTTAAAGCAAAAAAATTAAACTAAAATCCCTAAATAATATTCAATTATGTTTTTAGAAAGCATTATAGATAAAAAGTATGTTGAAATTATGTCAATTATATCAAGTAGTATTTTATTATTACTTTTTGCTTCAAAACCGACTATTTAGTACTTAACTATATATTATAAAGATAAAGATTTATTATTTATTGATTTTTTTAGTGCATAATTTCATTCAATCTTTTACGTACATTTCAATTGTAATGAACTGTTTACTTAACTCTGTCTCTAGGAGTTACGAGACTTATAACGTGTAAAATTTATAACGGGCTGTTGACATTGGTTATCATGACAACATATCTAATTTTAAACGTTTGACACTTAAATATTTTTTGATTAAACAAAATCTGTCAGATTTTCGAAGTCTACCTTGATTGAACATTTTAGTTATTACGTTATACTATTGCAATTAATTTTATTAAATATACATATATTGCGATTCAAATGCACATAAAACATTGTACAATGCTCGACCGTTAACTGAAATTTACAGGCTCGCACAGATAACAGGCTCGCTCGTTACCTTTCTATGCTCGCCTGTAAATTTCTGTATAACGGTCTTGCAATGTAAATAACTATTACAGAGGCTACATTAGACACAACAATACAATAAAAAGTAAAATTTAAATGACATCGGAATCTGCAAGCGTCATTGCTCAGTTGATTAGCAAAGTTATCCGGAAACTAAGATACCGGATAATTATATTCTCTAAATAAAAATGAAATATATTAATACAAATATAACTATATATGGCATACGGTTATGAAACTTTGATTTCCAACAACTGATACCAATTAAAATATTAACAGTTAAATTTATTATGCACGTATTATCGTCACCTATGAAGTCCAATTACTGCTACCGTAAAACGTAATGTAATGGAAATATAATATTTTTGTTATATAATTATTTTTCATGTTACGAGTATATAGGTACATTTGTAATATAATTTTACAAGCGAAATAATAAGTCTGTTTAGAGAAAATAAATTTTTGTTAGAAATTGTTATGGATACGTTTAAAATTCTTGTTACTAAGATAATTTCTGTAATTATAACAAGAAAGTTACAGAATTTGGCTCACATTTGACAGTGTTATATGGCCACATTATTGTGTTATACAGCGTGTATTCATAAGCAGTTCGTGTAACTATATGAAAATAAGTAAAAAAATATATCACGAAGATCAACAAAAGTTTAGCTATAATGAGTTTAAAACGTTGGGGCAATTGCTTAAATAATCTAATTAACAATACTGATGCTCATAATACGAAAACAAAAAAAATAAACAAAATATATGGAAACAATTTATCAAGTTTATTCAAATATAGTAATTAGTATTCATTGTAATTCGCTTAAAAATCAATAATATTTTGAAATGTCGCTTGCATTCATTGCATTTTTATCGTTGTAATTCGCTTTCGTTATATTTTTAAAATATCGATAATAAGCTCATCACTTGTATTATATAACTAAATTGAAACACCCCTCCTCACGAAGAAAGTCTATGTAGTATTCTAAATTTCAAATGACTTTGAGAAATTAATCCTTTTGTGAGTATATCTGCATACATGTCCCATGTAATCAGATGGTCGATATTATTTTATGACATCAACTTGTTGGATAGCTTTTTGTATAATATGCTCTTTTATATTTAAGTGTTTCGACTTAGAGCTTATTATAAGCTTGTCAGATATATTTAAGCTGCTTAATTGTTATTGAAAATTTCAATTGGATCCTGCTTGATACCCGTATCTTTTAATAGTTGTTCTAAAGATATGTCCTCCTTTGCAGTTTTCGCCAGCGCCATATACTCAGCTTCTGCTGAACAGAGTGCGACGATTTTCTAATTTTTAACTTCCCAATTAATAACTGCACATCTGCATATTTTAAACAAAAATTTGTGAATAGCTTTTAGTCAATAGTGCAAGAATCCTAATTAATATATTAATCCAGTTAAGGGTCTGCCAGTTTTATGGTCGAGTAAAGCTAATTCTATAGAACCATGCAAATAATAAAATATCTGTTTTACAGCAGCCCAGTGTTCTTTGCTATGACAATTGTTAAATTGACTTAAATGGCTTACAGCTAATACATCTAGCTAAATAAATTGTATGTTGGTTTCTGTAAATTAAATAGAATATAATTAGATTTTGATACTGGAGTATAAGTCTCACTAAAATCAATACCAATGCACTGAGAGTAACCTTTCACAGCAAGTCGAACTTTTCTTTTCTTTAGTTATTTATTTGATTTCACTTTTTATTGCTCGTACAATTGTTTTGCATCATCTCTTTTAAGAATTCAAATATTTCATTTTGCTATAAGCAGTAAACTATTCTTCAAAATCATAAATAATCTTAGATATTCCTATTGTAGTCAGCAGTCCATATAGATTGTTTTGTAGTTCATTTAGGTCTTCCTGTTTTTAAATTTCTCCTATTTCTTGATATTATTTTCTTTCTTAATTTTCTTCTGTCTCTTCGTTTTCTTGGTTTTCTTCAGTTTTTGGATTTTCAATAAATTCATTTCATATATAAAAAAAAAATATATATCATCACGCCTTTTACCCATTACTGGGTGTGGCACTCTGCCTAAGCAGATCTCGGTAAGTGATATATTTTGTCGCGTGAAGTGCGGTTACCAGCCGTCAAATCACGGCCCTCAAAGATATTAGTGGAGAGGGAGCCACAGGGGTAGATTTTTAAATTGGTGAAAATTGTTTGTCGGCTGTGGGGATCGAACCAGGATTCTCAAGATCCACAGGCCGACTCGATACCACTGAGCCATCTACCCCATTCATTCATTTCATCATATTGATTAAAATTTAAGCTGCTTTTACAGATCTTTATTTGATTGACTTTCTTGGTCGACTTTGTTTCATAAATCAATAAAGTTATGTTCTTGTTTTCTTTTGCGAAATTGTTATTTCTTATAATATATTTCCTTGTAGCAGAAGCTAGAAAGTACTCTTACATTACAGGTTGAATTCATCTTTCTTTAAATATCAAAAATCTGTATGCTTTGGAATTAGTTCAATATTCAACAAATTCTTCTTGGGCTCTTAAAACAAATTTTCCTTTATGGGAATTTTTATTTAAAATAAGCGGTTTTAAACCCAATATCTGAAAATATCTGACCGATGGAATTTTTCCAAATCATTTTTGAAAGTAGGGTTTACTGTTTATTCTTCTCGACCGTAAAAGCCCAAATGAGCAATTTCAAGGATATCTGAATTCTTCGGACTTTTTCTAGTAGAAAAAGAAAGACGAGTTAATTTTCTTCTCATATATGTACTACAATGATTCAATTTATCTGTAGGACAAAACGTCATTCTATTTAGAATTTCAGTCATGGATTTTTGTAAATTTCTTTTTATCCAAATTTCTTAGTTTCTTATGCCATTTGTTTATATTAGATTCTTAAAGTACAAGATATTTCTTTAAATTTTCAACCTAATATGATCCATTTGTTTTTTTTATGCATTCATTATTCTTATTTCTTAAGAGTAGGTGATGTTATTTAATAAGTTTATTAAATAACATCACCTACTCTTAAGCTATTTGAGTATTTGCAATAATAAGTTTATCAAACAAACTGTATAATTTAAAGAGTATCCCAAACTTCCTTTGAAGTTTTACTGTTTTTAATGACGAAGTTCTATTTCAAATTATAAACTTTTGTACATCCGCTATACATTACAAGTTGTCTCCAAAAATATAGTCCGAAAGACTACTGCTTATGAGAATTATGATTATTATTTTTTCTCAAAGTTTAGACATGTTCAATGTAAACAGATTATTATGCACTATCAAACCACAAAGATAAGAAATGTTACTTTTGTTGGAGAACAACAGTTGCGATGTAATTTTATATATATTATGAATTTTGAAAAAAAATATATATATTTTTTGTTGTCAATGTAAAATAAAAATTGAGAAAACAAGTTGATAAAAATAAATGTATTGCAAAAAGGCTTATGAGACGTTATTATTATTGTCAATATCTGTTTGTTACTTATTCACAGCGTTCTGCACTATCATAAATTCCATCAGGTTATGGGCCCAGAATACTCATAATTAACAGGCGTAGTAATTCATTTATTGTTTTTTACTTCCTTGTACGAAGTAAAGGAAGTATTGTAATCGCGAAAATTTTCGGTTCTCAGATTTCAACGGAAATAGGTATTTTGGCCCTCCCTGAATCCATTTTGACTAATTTCGTCGTGCCGTCTGTACGTACGTATGTATCTCGCATAACTCAAAAACCGTAAACCGTAGAAAGTTGAAACTTTATATTTAGGACTGTTATAACATCTAGTTGTGCACCTCCCTTTTTGGTCATTATACAACTACCGGAAGTGATACTTTACTTGAAGCCTATAATAGATTTTCATGAAAAACTATATTCAAATATAATTTAAAACTTTCCAAATTTGGTATATAAGACTACTATATCAATGGATATAACATAATAGATTTTGGTTAAAATAGACTAACCGGAAGTGGCACATTACATGAAGCTGCTAACAGTTTTCCTTTTAAAAAATGGTATTATTTTAATTTTAGAAATAAATGCTGCAAATAAAAGTTTTAGAGAATTAAATTCTGCGTCTAGCACATTAAGAATTTTTAAATTATCTTTTTGCATAAACGAGATATCTAAATTTAAATATTATATATTTTTTATTTAAAAAAAAATTAAGTTTGCTATGGATTAGAACAAAACATAAAAGATTTAATGTCAAATATGTGCAATTAAAAAATATCCAGAGTTTAATATTCGTACAAGGAAGTCATGTGGTGTCCACATCAGATTTTTTTATTATGTTGCAGGAACAAAATAATTCAGAATTTAAATGAGCGAAGCCAAATATACAGTAGCGAAATTAAACAACAACAATTATCAGCTATGGAAATTCAAGATAGAAATGCTGTTATTAAAGAACAATTTATGGGACATCGTAAATGAAGAGAAGCCAATGCCGGAACCAACAGATTGGAAGAAGAAAGATCCATTCGATTAGCGAAAGCTACAATTAGTTTGTTGGTAGATGATGATCAGCTTATTCATATCAGAAAACAAGAAACTGCTAGGGACATGTGGTATCGCTAAAAAAATTATACGGAAGTTCAAATTTAACAAGTAAATTATATTTATTGCGAAGAATTTACAAAATGAGATTTGAATCTGGTCAAAATATGCGAGACTACGTCAGAAATTGTTGATCAACTCCGAGGATTCGGTGAAGAAATGAAAGATAATCATGTAGCAGTACTTCTGTTATGCAGGTTACCAGAGACATTCAGTTCACTTATTACTGCAGTAGAAGCAAGGCCAGAAGCTAAACTTACATTAGAACTTGTAAAAGGAAAACTAATTGATGAACATAACAGCAAAATAGAAAATTCAGAAGAATCATCAGAATATGTTCTAAAGACAGATAAAGTGAAGTAAGTATAAAAATGAAACACATACTTATTATTTCTGTCCAAAGCCAGGTCACTTGAAACGAGACTACCGTTATTTCAAGAAGAATTAATTTCATGAACATAAAGCCAAAAGAGTCATCGACGTAGATAGTAATGATTGCAAAGAAGAAAATAATAATGAAGTATGTGTTCAAATGAATAAAATCTCCAAAAGTTGATACTCGGACTTAAATAAATAAATAAATCATAATAAATAAGAAGATTGCTACTGCAGTGAACAATAGAATCTTCCTTCTCCGATGTTGTAAGCTTGGTGTTTATCCTAGTCATATTAAGAAGAACATTGGTTGTTTAGAGAATCTGTTTATTGAACAACATCCTTTTCAACATAAAGTAGATAATATTTTACAAAATTTTAAAAACAAACTCTTAATTTAGAAATTAGAATAAGTTGTTGAAATGTCAAAAATTTACAAAACAAATATAATAATGTAGCTAATATTGTTAAACAGACTGTTAGTGATATAATTTGGTACCAATTTGGAAATATAATTCAACGCCAATTTGAATTTCTTAACAACAAAGTTAAATCTGTCCATGTTATGAAATTAAAAAATGTATTAGAGAAATATTCAAATAATGTATCAATATCTTCCAATTCTGAATGGTTTGTTAATTTAACAAATGTTACTTTTCCTTCTGATGTATCTTCAGGACCAAAATTCATAGTACCATTAAAATTTAACGAAATTCCTATTTTTAAAATAATAACTGACTTAGAATACATTTTTTCAAGTATTGAGGATCAAAATTTACGTGAAGATATAGGAGCACATTCTTGCAATGTTTTAACATATTATATCAATAAAAATAAGAAAATTCTTAATAATTTTAAATTTAATATCTAAATTTACAATGACTAAAAATTTCTTAAATGAAAATAATTATATATTAATAATCAAAGCAGACAAATGCAATAAAACTGTTGCAATATTTAAACAAACCTACCTTGATAAAATGAATGATTTAATTTCAGATGATAATACTTACGAATTGCTAAATAATGATATAACGCTTAAAATTCAACAAAAAGCAATAGTTTGATTAAAGAATTATTTAATAAAAATATATTGATTTTAAAACAAAAATGTCTTTAACTATTGATAATGCAATTCCACCTAGATTATATGGATTAATTAAATTACATAAAGAAAATTATCCAATGCGTCCAATTGTCTCTGAAATAAATTCTCCTACTTCAGAATTATCAAAATTTTCATCTTATCTATTAAATAATATACATATTGAAACTTATTATATAAAAGATTCTTATGAATTTATAGAATTTATTATAAATGTTACTTTAGAACAAAACTACGTTTTAATTTCTCTTGATGTTAAATCTTTATTTACTAATATACCTTTCAATTTAATTTTTTCAGCTATTGACAATAATTGGGATATTATTAAATTACGTACTAGCATTCCAAAAATAAACTTATTGAAATTAATAGAGTTTTGTTATAAAGAAGATAATTTTTCATTTAATAAAAAAATGTATAAACAAAAAATGGGTGTAGCAATGGGGGTCTAGTTTTTTACCTGCTGTAGCAAATTTAGTAATGGATCAATTATTAAAAACAATTATTCCTACTTTACCTTTTCATATTCAGTTCTTAAAAAAATTTGTTGATGATATAATTTGTTCCATACATTCCACTGAAACTAATAATATTTTACAGTATTTTAATCATTACAATGAAAATTTACAGTTTACGATCGAATTAGAAACAAATAATGAAATTTCTTTTTTAGATGTTCTTCTAGTTCACAATAATGATAGCACTTTGAGTTATAAATGGTTTAGGAAGCCATCATCATCCACAAGATATATTAATTATAAATCAGAATACCCGAAATGGCAACTTATCAATTTTGCAATTAATTAAAAAAATTGAGCCATGTTATTATCATCTAAAAAATCATTAAACAAAGTTAAAAATATTTTATTTTTAAATAATTTTCCTAAACATATAATTAATAAAATCATTTACAATCAATCTTATAAAAATAAAATTAATACTGAATATCCAAATAAAAATCAAATATATTTTAGTTTACCATACATTCCAGGTTTATCAAATATTTTTTAAAAACTATTACAATCTAAAATTAAAATAGAAGGTGCATTTAAAAAAGGTAAAACTATTAATTTATTATATAGCAAATTGAAAGATAAAATTGACATTTTGTATAGATCAAATGTAATTTATAAAGTCAAGTGTAAAAATTATTCAAGTTGTTATACTGGCCAAACTAAACGCTATGTTAAAACTAGAATGTTAGAACATCGTCGAAATTCTTAAAAAACTTCTATTAATAATAATAGTAATTGTGCTTTAGCACAACATTCTATCTCTAATGACCATTTTTTTATTTTCAAAATGTTAAAATTCTTGATACAGAAAAAATTTTAAAAAAACGTTTATTATTGGAAATGCTATATATTCAAAATGATATAAACAATATTAACAATAGATCTGAAAAATTAAATGCTACGTATACTCATATTTTATAATTTTTTAAATAATTATATAATTAAAATAATTATTTTAAAAATCTATTTCAAAATTAATGAATTAATTTTCTTTGATCAAGTTATTATCTTTCAATATTAAATTATTTATTATTTCAAAGTCGTCTTCTTCATTTTTTAAATACTGTTTTTTAATATTATTTACAAATATAATTTTTGACATTTAAAAAATATATATATATATATATATATATATATATAATCATAATATTAAAAAAGAATTCTATCATTATTTATATTTTTCGATGAATATTATTTATTAATTATTATTATTGTAAGTATTTGATATTTTCTATTAATTATTTATTATTGTTAATTTATTTAATTATAATAAAGTCCTGAAGAAGGCTAAAGTGTTAGCCGAAACGTCGACTTAATAATAAAAAATAAAAATTGACTGAATTCCAAAAAGTCTATCATTTTACGTTGATACTTAGATTCGGGTGCTACTAGTCACATGACAGAATATTCTTCTCGAAATTTTACAATACTCGTCAGGATAAAATTTACTTAGCAAACGGAACTAATATATTATCGGCAGGCGTGGCAGAAGGATATTTAAATTGTCGAAGTCCGTCGAAGAAAGACAAACAAATCTTGATCAAAGATGTCTTTTACGTCCCACAATTAGCAGGAAGTTTGCTGTCAGTGAAGAAATTAACACAAAATGGATTCTCAGTTTATTTTGACACTAACGTATGTTACATTAAAATGAAGAATCGAGTTATGGCTACAATAAAACTAGACCAATACTTGTATAAACTAAATATAAAAGAAGAAATTCTGAAAACGTTGACAGAAGAAAAACATGACAATTGTATTCTTTTATGGTACAAATGTCTTGGCCATAGGCATGCAGAAGCAGTCAAGAAATTATTTAAGCAAAATTTAGTAAATGGTATGAAGCTGTCAGATTGCGCCATTTGATTAAAATGCGAAGCGTGTATTAAGGGAAAATTATTAAGAATTCCGTATCAAAAAAGCAGTCAAAATCGTTCAAATCAAATTTTGAATCTTGTACATAGTGACGTATGCGGACCAATGGAAACGGAGACGCCAGGTGGGAAGAAATTTTTCCTCACATTTATTGACGATAATTCAAGATACTGCTTAATTTACTTATCCAGACATAAGAATGAGGTCTATAGTAAATTACAGGAAAATATAAATTGGACAAGAAATAAATTTGGAACTCAATTACGTACAGATGGTAGAGGTGAATACACCGGAAATAAAATTGATAATTATTGAAGGCAAAATGGAATAGAACACCAGAAAATATTACCATATTCATCAGAATAAAATGGAGTTGCCGAGCGGAAGAACAGGTCAATATTGGAAATGACGATATATGTTGACCGTCGCAAACCTTCCAAATACATATTGGGGAGAAGCAATTACAACAGCAACTTATTTACAGAACAGATTAGCAAGTAAATCAGTTGAAAGTACACCTTTTGAAATGAAAACAAAAAAGAACAAAGTTAGACAATTGCGCAGAAGATGGAGTATTGGTTGGTTACAGCGAAATGTCAAAAGAATACAGAATACTTCAACCAGGTGCAAATAAAATAATAATCAGTAGAAATATAGTTTTTGATGAAGAAGATCTAGGAACTTATGCTTAACCATTGACGAATGAACATGAAGTTCTACTGAACGAAAAAAGTAATAAGAATAAAATAGATATGCAAGAACAACAATTAGGATTCCATGAAAAAATTTAAGATGAAAAATCATCACCTTCAATTTCTTAAACTACTGAAATAATAAGAAGATAATCAATAAGAATAAACAAGGAAATACCACCTAAATGACTGATATATAATACAAGAAATAATGAAACTGAAGAACCGCAATCGTGGAAAGAAATGATAAATCTACCAGACAACGAACAAGAGAAATGTAAAACCCATGAACACATGATTGGAATGCAGTGAAACAAATATGAAGATATTTTAAGAACACAATTGAACTGAAATTGGTATTATCGGCAAACAAAGAATATTTGTTACTTACAGGTTTCGTAGACGCTGATTGGGCAGGAGATCTAAATGACCGCAAATCTACAAGCGGCTATCATTTCAATCTTGGGAAAAGTAGTATATCTTGATGCAGCAGAAAGTAAGCGATAGTAGCTCTTTCATTGACTGAAGCTGAATATGTTGCAGCCAGTTTAGCCATACAATAATATATATGTCAGCTAATGAAAGACTATAATCAAAAAGAGCCAACGACGATAAACAAAGACAATCAAAACTGTATAAAGATGGCACTAATGGTCGAGTCAAGTTCAAGAACAAAACATACTCATGTACACCACTATTTAAATAATCAACATGAGATTGGAAATATTAAACTAAAATATTGTCCAACAGAAAAAATGGTGGCTGATATGTTTACAAAGCCCTTAGCTAAAGTCATTTTCAATGGAAATGTTAAGAAAATAAATTTAACATCTACACACAGTTGAGCGGGTGTGTTGGAGAACAACAGTTGCGATGTAATTTTATGTATACTCGTAGTATGAATCAAGTGTGTTTTTGTAAAAAAAGAATATAATATAATTGTGTTGTCAATGTAAAATAAAAAATCTAGAAGAACAAGTTGATAAATATAAATGCATTGCAAAAAGGCTTATGAGAGACTATCATTATTGTCAATAACTGTTATTCACAGCAATCTGCACTATCATAAATTCCATCCACTTTCTGCTTAACTTTTTCCTTATTTTACTAATCATTATTTTTTTTATCCTGTACCCATAACCTATTTTAAATAGAATTATGGAAGCATATGTTTGAACACAATATTATATTTACAATATCTTCAGCATGACATTAGTAGTAAATGGACAATCTCAAGATCAGTGACCAATAGAATGTCGGGGTGTCCTGTTTTTAGTATTTGTGAATATTGGAATGATGTTTTTTTGTAATTTGCAAAAATTTGTAAATATTTGTAAGTTGTGTGTCATTAGGACGAACTTTCTGTTTGGTTAAATTTTATTTATGCATAATTTGTGACGGTATTAGGAATGTTAAAAAAATTACGTTGTTTAAATATAAGTAGTGTTAAGGATTGTTATTGCAGAGGTGAGCTACAGTGTACACTAAAACTATTACGGTAAAAAATAAAATTTATTTTTAATAAGTATTGTAAAATAAAAAATAAATATATCATCACGCCTTTTACCCATTACTGGGTGTGGCACTCTACCGTAGCAGATCTCGGTAAGTGATATATTTCTACGCGTTAATTGCGGTTACCAGCCGTCAAATCCCGACCTGCAAAGATGTTAGTGGCGGGGGAGCCGCAGGGGTAGATTTATTTTGGTGAAAATTGTTTGTTCTGCTAGCTGACATCAATCATCGGCGAGAACTAACAGATTTAGAAAAAGATAAAACATACAAAGTTATTGTCAATATTAAGTTTGGAAGAAACGTACTTGCTGAATGTGAAAAATGTATTATTTATCTTCCAGGAAGATCTGATGATTTAACCAGTGAGGAAACAGTTAATTTGAGAAATTCTATAACAAAATGGTATGTAAAATATACTGGAATAAAAGATTATGCATCCGACGAGGCTTCCGATAATCAAGCTCGATTCATAGCATTTGTTCAATTCTAAAATATATTTTTGTGAAATATATAGGTAGTTGTAAATAATATTTTTGTTAATAAATAAGTAGTAATTGTATTTGATATTTATTTTTATATTTTAAATATGATTTATGAAATATATTTAAACATTTACTCTAACCCACAAAAACGATTTGGCAACTGAATTACTAAATGAATAGTTAATTTGAGATATCCTATAGCAAAATGGTCTGTACAATATACTGGAATGGAAGATTATAGTTCCGGTAAACAAGCTGGTGTCATAGAATTTGTTAAATTATTAAATATATTTTTTCTACGATTGCTATGAAAAGTTGACAATTATGCTCTCATTTGTCATCGTAAAGTTGACGTTTGCTTTGAAACAATCGAAAAATATCATTTCAAAACAGAAACTTGTCATATTGACAGTTAACAGAACGAATTTATTTTCAGTACGTATACTTTTTTAATCATTTAAGATGCAATCGTAGAAAAAATATGTGTGCATCACGAGCGTAAAGTGTCTTTGTTCCTCTTACACTATTACCGTGTTCGAGTAACAAAGAATCACTTTACGCTCTTAATACACAAATAACTCTTTATGAAATATATTTGTAAATAAGTAGTCAATTTAGTTGATATTTATTTTAATATTGACTATGATTTGTGAAATATATTTAGCCATTTATGCTAACACACCAAACCGATTTCTACTGTTTAGTAGCCGTTTTGAATACTGAGGTAGTGGTGCTATCTGGACGTATTAAATGAAATAATCAAGCTCGCATTTTAAACTTGGACATTTGCCTCATTTTATAACATGTCATTTAATATTATATATCTATAATACCGTATAAAATGTATCGTTTTGAAACCCAATTATTCTAGTTTAATAATATTTTTGTTAATAAACAAATGTATAATTCTTTGGCAATTTATTTATATATATATATATATATATATATATATATATATATATATATATTTTAGTTTTATTTTTGGAAGACACGTAATCGACGAATATAAAAACTTTATTGTTATTTATCTTTCGGGACGATTTGACAGTTGAACTAGTGATCGAATAGTTAATTTAAGAATTTCTATAACAAAATGATATGGAATATATACTGGACTAAAAGATTATGGTTTTGATGAACAAGTTAGATTAATAGAGTTTGTTCAATTATAAGACATATTTTTGTTACCAATAATTTTGTAATAGTAAATTAATTTGATATTTATTTTTGTATTTTTAATATGATTTGTAAAATATATTTAACCATTTACTCTAAAGCACAATAACGATTTTTTCTACGATTGCTATGAATTGTCAATTACGCTCTCATTTGTTATCGTAAAGTTGATGTTTTCTGTGGACCAATCGGAAAAACTCTTTGTCGCGCATGTCCAATGACAACGCACGAAAAAGATGTTAAAAGCGAGCGTTTACGGTGACAACGCGAAAAAGATATTAAATGTACGCTTATTTCAATAGTTTTCAGGAATACAAACAGAATAGAAACTTGTTATATTGACAGTTGACAGAACGAATTTATTTTCGTTTTTTAATCATTTAAGATGCAATTGTAGAAAAAAATATGTGCGTTTCACAAGCGTAAAGTTTCTTTGTTCCTCTTATACTATTGGAGATCTCGCCTTCGGCTTGCGCTGCAGTTACTGTATTCGAATAACAAAGAATCACTTTACGATCTTTATGTACACATAACTATCTGATGCATAGTAGTTATTTTAAATATTGAGGTCGTGAAGCCACTTGGTCGTGTAAAGTGAAATTTTAAGCGTGCGTTTCAAATTTGCACATTTTCCCTTTCTTGGGACATGTCATTAAAAAATATATCTTGAATACTCTCTAATATATATCATTTAAAACTCAATAATTCTATTGTGGTAATATTTTTGTTAATAAATGAATAAATACTAAAATTATTTGGTAATTTATTAATTTATGCATAATTTAGATTTACGAGGGTCGTTTGATAAGTCAGGTAAATTTCAAAGAGATAGCGCTATAATGGTCTTTGTAGTACATAACCTAAAAGTATCACTCTTCGAACCTCTAGATACATATGTATATATATATATGCATATATATATATATATATATATATATATATATATATATATATATATATATATGTGTGTGTGTGTGTGTGTGTGTGTGTGTGTGTATAGAAAGCCACCATTAAAGCTTACCCTTCAACAACCCAAAATTTTGCAAATTCTTTCAACAAATACTATTTATAACCTAAAAACAAATAGTCCAGGGTTATTAAAACTTAATTACTAGACTAAAAAATAAATAAATACCACAAAGGATAGGTTGTCTTTATAATAGGATAAAAACCTATAAATTCTATTATTTTTTTAATTCTTATTTTGCAACATACTTGGTCCAACGAGATTACAGTTAATTCATCCCAACACAAATGTACGATTTCTGCAACATATACATCCACGACATCGATGGCTTCTTCATTAGATGAGAATCTCTTCTCCACCAAGTCATGTTTTCAAATTAGGCAACAAAAACAAGTTGCACGGAGCCAAGCCTGGTGAGTAAGGTGGATGCGGAACAAATTCGAAGATTTTTGCCATTGCGAGTGCGAAGATGTGAGCCGGCGCTTTTCCCTGATGAAAGGGAAATATTTTGTGGCCGTTAATTTTTGAGCTGGCTTTTAAACCTTTCAGTAACGTTGCATAGAACGCTCCTGTACTGGTTTTACCCTTTTGGAAATAATCGATGAGGATAATTCCTCAAACATCCCAAAATATGCGATCTATAAAAAGTATTTATCGTTTCTCAAAAGTTTTTCGATTTTCCCTTTTTCCGTCCCCAAGGGGGTGTGGGATGAGGTTGAAATTTTGCAAATTAATAACAGTTTTTATGCAGAATGTAATAGTGCAAGAAACAATGCGGGTTTCTATTTAAGATTTTGTCAATGACGGGTGCGTTCTGTTGTTTCAGCGAAGAGCTGTATAGACTTTAAATCTCTAAATAATTTCAAATATTATTAAATAAATTATTGAATATAACTATTCTTAAAATTGTAGTATCCATACACTACATAATTATACAAACTTATATGTAATTACAACTTATTCTGTACACTAAATAGATTCTACAATTTTTGTATTTAAAACTCATCTTGGTGAAAATTGTTGCAAATGTATACTGGAATTAAAAACATTTGTTAGTAAAACGTAATTATTATAGCATAAATAAATTTTTAGAAACGGGAATTGCGTTACCTTTCTTAAGTTACAACTGAATACGTCCAGCGGATTAATTATAAATCCTGAACACAAAAAATAATTTTTAAATCTATCGCCAACTAGGGTATTGAAAATGTAAAGCTTACTAAATCGGATATTAATTCATTCATTTCTTACTTGGTTGATACTAAATAAATTATTATTATTATTATTTATATCAATGACTATTGGTAATTATTTTACATTGGAATTACACAAATTATATAGTAATCTACAAATAAATAAATTGGCTGGTAGCACAAGCTCTGTTTTTGGGTGTTTTAAGAGCACGATTTTAACATTTTAGAGATACGAGTAGCTAAAACACCCAAAAACACTGCTCTTAAAACAGGCAAAAACAGAGCTCGTGCTACCAGCCAATATGTTTATCATTTATTTAAATTTAAAAAAGGTTTCATCGTGATCGCAATTCTTTGAACATTCTACGAAGTATAATTGTATTTCCATCAGATCGTTTTTTTCGTTGTGGTCATGGCTTCCTCGTTGTTCCAAATTTCTGAATATTCTGCGAAGTACGAGTGTACTTTCTTCGGATTTTTTATTTCATATACAAAACCACTAAATTCAAAACTTTCTCTTTGTGAATATTGTTATAAATATGTACTAATAAAAGTAAAAACATGTTTTTAAATATTATCGACCTAGACATACGGTTCCTCGTTTGCCTTCTCTTCCTGGTTATTCAACTTCAATATTACATATTTTTTCCTAATACTTCCTTTTTTCTCTTATTTTCCCCGTAAATATCCGGAGTTTCCTCAGTAACAGCACTATTAGATCTCTTCACTAACACGGGTTTCTTCTGAACGTACTTGTTGCGAGTCATTCTCATTCTCCTCTAATTCAGCAACTTTTTCTCTTTGTTTTTCTTTAATTTTTTCACAGAGACTTCTTTTTCTTAGGCATCTTACACCCAAAACATCTTAATATTCTTTCTTCCATCGGAATCCCATCTAAGTGATTATAAATCATATGGCCTGACTCTTGGTCAGCGAATAATTTCGCCATTATTAACATATTAAAGAACCATGTAATTTCTTGCATCTCTTGTAGTACTTTCGCGTCCATTTCTTTATTTTCCTTATTAGTTTGGCCTGTTGTTTCTTCTTTTGTAGAATGTATCATTTTCAGTGTCTTTTTCTTTCTGACAATCGTAAAAATTTGACTGCTGACTCTGGTACTGATGGTTACGCTCTTGCTGACAATGCCTGGCGTAATAGTTGCCACTTCAATTGTATAACATTGAACTGCATTCTCATTACTTTGATTTCTATGATTTCTTCTAAACCGAGTGTTATCATCTGCGTAATCTTCTCTGTGATAAATGTAGTAATCTTCTCTCTGGTAGTTTAAATTAACTTCACCCTGATAATTGTAATTATCTTGCCTCTGATAGTAATTCGTTTGTTGACGGTGATGTTGTCGTTGACACTGCCTGGCTTAGTGGTTTCCACTACAAATGTAACATTGTACAGTGGGTTTTTTCTTATTATAATTTGCTCTTCTTCTAGGGTTCTTTCCATAACCGAATGATTTGACGAGTCACTGTTGTTGTATGGTTTTGTATTTTATATATTTACAACATTACAACTTTACACTGCCGCCATTATCTCGACTTCTTTTACTGAATTTCTAACTGAATCTTCTTACTGCATTACTAACGGACCTAACACTACTATATATCTAATTATAGAAGTAGTAAGTCAGCAAAGATTAGTGAATACATAATGCAATACTATGATTAATAATTGACATCATTGCAACATATCCTATTTACTTAATTGTATTACTAGAAATGTGCTGACTTTGACTTGTTACAAATAATTGTTAGATATTCATAAATATCGATATATATAGATAAAACAGAAAATAGATATCGGTTTAAAACCACATTGATATTTATTGATATATCAATATATTTTTCTGTTCTATATTTAACAATTATGTTCTCCGTCTAATTGACGTAATTAAATAAATACTTTTTTGAATGCACCTACTCATGCAACATAGCAACAAGCAATAAATAAATAAAATAAATATATCTTCACGCCTTTTACCCATTACTGGGTGTGGCATTCTGCCTAAGCAGATCTCGGTAAGTGCGATTACCAGCCGTCAAATCACGGCCCCCAAAAATTTTAGTGGAGTGTGAGCCACAGGGGTAGATTTAAATTGGTGAAAATTGTTTGTCGGATGTGACGATAAGTAATAGAAGCAAGAAATTGCATTTATTAATTTTATAACATGACATGTGGAACGAAATGTTTTAGCTCAAGAAAATTCATGAAAATAATACATATTACAAGCTATGCCAATGAAAATATACGAATTCAGAACATAGCGGTACACTCTTCATTTATTTGAGCTCGTTATTTAAAAGTGTTGTTTAAAATGGAAGAATAAAATTAATTTTAAACTATTTTATTATTGTTCTTAGTAAAGTTTGGAGTTATCGATATACTATAAGGTCATTGAATGCAATGTAATTCAAATCAAATTTCTGAATTGCATTTTATAATACGTCTATTTCTGTAAATTACCAATTTAAAACTATTGAAACATGGTTACCTATTGTTATATATATTTATAAACATGGATTTGTATTTCTATAGTGGTAATTTACTGGTTACCTGTTATTTTACGTACTTGAAACCGTAGTTTTTATAGTTCCACAGTAGTAAATTACAAGTATAAAAATTTTATGTAAATAGAGCGATAAATGTAAATAAACATTAATTTCAGAAAGCTTTCATATTACTTACTGAAATACAAGTAAGAATATATTTTACCAATTTCAAATTGATGTATAATAAAGATATCGAGAATAAAATATATAACATATACTCGTATACGTAGATAGTAAAAATAGTTCAAAAATAAACCCATTTACTAGAAGATTTATGGACAACACATAAGATCAGATCAGTGTCCTAAGGTTGTGTTATTTTATAGAGACAAAGAAGATAAAACTTACTTCGCAGAAAAAATCATTTCAAGTTTGGGAAAATGTGTTTTCTTTTTACGAGATTCGTTGATCTCATGATCACGCAAACATAGATGTAAATATATTAAAGAAAAGACAAAAGGCCAAGATAGAGTATGAAAATTTATGTTATTTACTTTTAAATTTATTCGTGAAATGAAAAATTCCACTTCTACTTTTGTAATAGAAAAATTGTTCTTATTTTGCTTTGCTTAAAACTAATTTTTAGAGATTATAAAAAATTTGCTTACCTAAATATTTTATTATTATTATTATTATTATTACTATTATTATTGATCGCATTGGTACATAACTATACTTTTACTCCCATATTTATTAGCGTATTATATTCCCATAACTATTAACAACGATACGGCGGTTTAAAATGTTTTATTACTGTCACGATTTTGATATTACAGACATCGACCCCTACATCAGGCCGTAGAAATATATAACAAATTTCAATAATTCATTTATTTACTTAAAATTTTTATATTATTCGTAGGAATTGAGTGTACATACATTTTTTAATGATTTATAAAAAAAAAAATAGTTATTTCTGCAGCTAATGTTAAAAGTGTCACTTTATTGCACGAGCCGTAGGTGAGTTTTTCCAGTGGTGTAATCAGATTTCTCTCTCTCTCTCTCTCTCTCAATATATATACAGGCTGTTATATTTTAAGCAAATATCTCCCTTATTTATCAACTTAGCAATTTCTTTCATATAACATGATTTATACAGCAACATGTAAGATAGTTGATGACGGATGTACATTCATGATATCATTTCCGGTTTATTAGTAATTAATATCAACTTTGAAATTTCAAATAGAACATACTATATTTTTGTACAAATTTGAAAAGTGCATCAAATTAGCTTTACAATCAAGTGAAATAGTCCATATGTTACATTATTAAAAAGTAAAGTGGCGGGCACTTTAATATACACCAAATCGGAAAGAGAATAGTGAGCCATGACTGTGGCTTGAAATAAAACAATTAACTAAAACAATTGCAATTATTATTATTATTAAACGAAATAATATTTTTTTGTCATAATAATACAGAAAATAAGAATACGAAACAGTTAATAACAACAAAATGATTTTATAACTAATATTCAAAATGGTTCCTTTTACATTTTGCACAACGTTTTGAAACAGAATAAGTAGCCCTTTATATTTGGTTAGCAGATAAAGATTCAATTGCTGCTTCATTTTTATTCTTCAGTCCGTTTAATGTGTTTACTGGTTCATTACAAACAAAATATTTCACGTAGCTATACAAAAATCAAGTGGTCATTTCGAGATAAAAAAATCTGATGTGGACACCACATGACTTCCTTGTACGCGTGTTAAACTATAGATATGTTTTACATTGAACATATTTGACATTAAATCTTTTATTTTTAGTTCTAATCCATAGCAAACTTAATTTTTTTTTATCTAAAAATATATAATATTTAAATTTAGATATCTCGTTTATGCAAAAAGCTAATTTAAAAATTCTTAATGTGATAGACGCAGAATTTAATTCTCTAAAACATTTATTTGCAGCATTCATTTCTAAAATTAAAATAATACCATTTTTTTCAAGGAAAACTGTTAGCAGCTTCATGTAATGTGCCACTTCTGGTTAGTCTATTTTAACCAAAATCTATTATGTTACGAGTATTTCCATTGATATAGTAGTCTTATATACCAAATTTGGAAAGTTTTAAATTATATTTGAATATGGGTTTTCATGAAAATCTATTATAGGCTTCAAGTAAAGTACCACTTCCGGTAGTTGTATAATGACCAAAAAGGAAGGTGCACAACTAGATGTTATAACAGTCCTAAATATAAAGTTTCAACTTTCTACGGCTTACGGTTTTTGAGTTATGCGAGATACATACGTCATCTCAGATTTCGCTTAAATTTCACCAAATTGTAGCGAAAGATTCATATTTTAATATATCAAAAATCCACACTATTGTTTTTCGATTTTTTAAAAATATTTTGGTTTGAAGTTGACATATGTTTTTTTCCCTAATTCCCTAATTTAAATAAGTTAAAACATATCAAAAACGATGTAAAATCCTGCAAAACATTTAGCACCCAAAACAACAATTTATAGTCTCCAGACTGACACCTATTCACGAAAACAAACTTAAAACAATGCGACACTTGCAATACAAACTTAACAATAAACCACGTAATTGAAAATTACCCCAAATACAACAACACAACCCAACAATATCATCGAAGCATTATCTAACGAAAAATATCACACCAAAAATATATATTTTTTTTTAAAGATCACCTATATATATATATATATATATATATATATATATATATATATATATATATATATATATATATATATATATATATATATATATATATATATATATATATATATATATATATATATATATATATATATATATATATATATATATATATATATATATATATATATATATATATATATATATATATATATATATATATATATATATATATATATATATATATATTGGGGTAGGTGGCTCAGTGGTATCGAGTCGGCCAGTGGATCTTGAGAACCCTGGTTCGATCCCCACAGCCGACAAACAATTTTCACCAATTTAAATCTACCCCTGTGACTCCTTCTCCACTAATATCTTTGAGGGCCGTGATTTGACGGCTGGTAACCGCATTTCACGCGACAAAATATATCACTTACCGAGATCTGCTTAGGCAGAGTGCCACACCCAGTACTGGGTAAAAGGCGTGATGATATATTAAATAAGTAAATTTTATTTATTTATTGTATTTTAAACTGAATATCAAATAATATACCTAGAGTCAAATGATCGCGAAATCGAAGAGTTTGTAAACCTTAAATTAAAAAAAATACATATAATTTTAGCTAAAACTTTTTTGAGAATCAAACAGTAAGACAGACAAAAATAATGTGTTATAAAAATACAAGTCTGTTATAAATTGTTACTAGTCCAATGGATTCCGATGAAGTTAAATTAACATATTTTTGTTATTTAAGAATGAATAGAGGGTACTTTTTAAATGTTTCTATTACCAGGGCCGTCTTTACCCGGGGGTTCAAGAGATGCGGGTGAACCCGAGCGCAGATTCCTAGGGGGCGCACACAAACCGAGCGCTAGAAATTTCGATATTTCATTAAACCCTATGTCATTTAATAACAACGTCATTGCACCGTTACGTACACTTTGTTGGGTCAAATGCATGCACAAAATAAAAATATAGTCACCAATAATAAATTATTTTATTAAACACACTTCATACCGCTTTCGGCACTTGTTATACCGCTCACAATGTACAAGTTAAAATAGCTCTTATTACTACACACCTAACAATTACCGAAACTGCTCGTCCACGACCCCGAAAAAGACATTTTAATTCCGAGGCTACAGATGAGTCCATTTTAGACCCAATGAAAAAATTTAAAATAATTTTTTTTTATTTACTTGACACGGTTATCTCGAAATTAAATGAGAGATTCGAGTTGCTAATGGATCAGAATAATAATAATAATAATATATTAAATAAAGAAAAAGCTTCAGAATCCAATGTTTCTATAAAATATTTATTTGTGGACGTTTCGAGCAAAAATATTAGCTCATCATCAGCACCTTAAAATATAAATACAATAATTACAATATAAAACAAGCAAATTAATCAAAATGTCAAACCTTTAAAAAACATAAAAATATAAAACAATATTTGTAAAATATATATGAAAAATAAAAATAGAAAAAACGAAAAATAATAAATAAAATATATAAAAATTAAATTGTTCAATACCCTAAAAAAATTAAGCATATTTTAAATTATTATACGCATAATGGTGTAAATTTATATGTAACGTTTCTAAAATTACTCTATGCTTTTTATTTTCTATAACATCAATAATTTTGGCTTCAGAAAATTTAAAAATATGTCCAGTCCCCAGGTTTGAATTTTACAATTGAGCAAGAATTTAATAATTCTATACATTTTCCGGATGTCATTTTATTTAAATCTAATAATAAAATTAATTCAAGTACGAATTGGTTTAGAAAAAATACTACATCTGGTAGATATCTCAATTTTCATTCTTATATTGATATACGATACAAGAAGAGTGTTGTAATTGCTTTAGTTGACCGTTATTTTAAGCTATCTGAACCATGTTAGCACAATTCGATTTACAATTTATTAATAACATTTTAACTCGTAATGGTTACCCTCCATCTTTTATTTAAAAAAAACATATATAAGACAGACTATATAAATTGGTTGAAGGAAATAATAATGATAATAATAATTTTCAAGTTAATTTACCAAATAATGAAGATAAATTTGTTGTAGCTATTATTCCTTTTGATAACAAATTAATATCTGGAATTAGAAAAACTACAGGTAATTGCAATATTAAAATTATAACTACTAACTTCACTAATATTAATTCGCTTTATACACAAATTAAGGACAACATTGAAAAATCTAAATATAAAAATGTTGTATACAAAATTCCATGTGGGTCTCGTGGAAAATGTAACATTGGAGAGACTTCACAACCGTTAAAAAAAGAATATATCAACATAATTATTATAGCAAGCTTTTTGAACCGGCGTGAAGTTAGCCCCGCCCATGAACAAATTAATAATTTTCATGATGCCATTAGTTAGTGCTTCGGTAGTGCTCTTTAGTACACTAGAAAGCAACGTTAGTGCACTTCACAATTCTATAATATATTAATAAATAATGGGCCGGGCCAACTTCACACTATAATTATGATAATGCACTTTGTTAGTGCATCGTTAGTGCTTCCTAATGAAATCAATAATTTCGTTAGTGCTATTACCGTTACCATGAAATAAGTAATAAACTACGGGCGGGGCTAACTTCACACTGATTTAAGGGTTAATTATAATAATTATGACATCATTAGTTAGTGCCTTGTTAGTGCTCTTTAGTGCACTAGAAAGCAACGTTAGTGCACTTTACAATTCTATAATATATTAATAAATAATGGGCCGGGCCAACTTCACACTATAATTAAGATTAATTTGAAATGTAATAATACACTTTGTTAGTGCATCGTTAGTGTTTCTTAATGAAATCAATAATTTCGTTAGTGCTATAACCGTTACCTTGAAATAAAAAATAAACTACGGGCGGGGCTAACTTCACACCGATTTTAGGGTTAATTATAATCATAATGACATCATACGTTAGTGCGTCGTTAGTGCTCTTCAGTGGTCTGGTATCAAATTTTGTAGCACATTAAAATTACATGTGATTTAAAAAATAATATAGTCGGGCCGACTTCACACTATAATTGAAATTAATTTGAAATGTAATAAGACTATGGATGTGTGAATATTGGACTTAATTCAACCTAAATTTTTGTTATTTAACAATTAAAGCTGAAAAAGAATTAATTTGATTTTGGTAATAAGTTACATTAAAATTGTATTAACTTTTAACCTACGTTCGAAGTTCTGGTTTAAAATATAACTGGTATTTGTCAATTCCCCAATTGGCTTTCGTCATACATTATTTATTATTTTTCTGTAGCAGAGGAGTGCTATTCATTTAAACAAAATTCTTAACTTCGTGTTGGAGTTTACGGCCATATAATAATAGATCTGCCCGGTTCAATAGTAAATAAAAATATAGAAGTTCCAATGCATTGTCAATTATAAGAATTTCCGGTGTCAATTATTTTACAAGGAAAAATATATTTATGGAATTTTATTGACCCAACAATATTAGAAGGAATAGGTCATTATACTGTCTTTTGCAGACGTGCAAATGGACATTGGGAAGAATATAATGACGGCAAATCGGATCGTGTTTTAGTTAAAAGTAATAAAATTGTTAAACCGCACGCAATCATGTATACTGTTTAAATTTTATATTATTTCTTCTGCTTCCCTTACACGATGGTGTTTATTTTAATGAATGAACTTTTTTTTTATTTTACTGTTTTGTTATTAGCTTTTTATACACACACACACACACACACACACATCATATATACAGGGTGGTGAATCGAATTGCGCACCATAGCGTTATCAATGCTATTTTTCAAATGTTCAATTATTGGCTTCCCTAATTATTTTATGCAAAAAAGTTTCAAATAAAAGTTTTAGGGCATAAATTTCTGCATCTAAATCAGTAAACAGAATTACTTTTACGTGCTTTGTAACGACAGAAATTAAATATTAAAATGTCGAAAGTTGTATTGAAAATACAGACAGCCATGGATTTGAACAAAAAATAAATAAATGCTTGGCGTTTTATCTGTCAAAACGACAAAGTTGGACGTTTTATCTGTCAATCGTTGACGTTATATATATATATATATATATATATATATATATATATATATATATATATATATATATATATATATATATATATATATACATATACATATACATATACATATACATATACATATACATATACATATACATATACATATACATATACATATACATATACATATACATATACATATACATATACATATACATATACATATACATATACATATACATATACATATACATATACATATACATATACATATACATATACATATACATATACATATACATATACATATACATATACATATACATATACATATACATATACATATACATATACATATACATATACATATACATATACATATACATATACATATACATATACATATACATATACATATACATATACATATACATATACATATACATATACATATACATATACATATGTAGAGTAAAGAAAATAAATAATTAATAAGTTATAAATAACAAAGGCTTGATTTATTTGAAAGAATGTAATTGACAATACTGCACTAGCAAATGATAATAATTAACCCCAAAAGCGGCGATTTCATTAAAAAGCACTAACGATGTACTAACAAACTGTATTATTACATTTCAAATTAATCTTAATTATAGTGACAAGTGGCCCATTATTTATTAATATAATATAGAAATGTGAAGTGCACTAACGTAGCTTTCTAGTGCACTAAAAAGCGCTAACGAAGCACTAACTAATGATGCCATATAGATTCTAATTAACCTTGAAATCAGTGTGAAGTTCGCCCCACCCGTAGTTTATTATTTATTTCAAGGTAACGGTTATAGCACTAACGAAATTATTGATTTCATTAGGAAGCACTAACGATGTACTAACAAGGTGCATTATTACATTTTAAATTAATCATAACTATAGTGTGAAGTTGGCCCGGCCCATTATTTATTAATATATTATAGAATTGTGAAGTGCACTAACGTTGCTTTCTAGTGCACTAAAGAGCACTAACGAAGCACTAACTAATGGCATCATGAAAATGATTAATTTGTTCATGGGCGGGGCTAACTTCACGTCGGTGCTTTTTGATCCAAATTATATTGCTTTAACTCATCACCTACCTGGAGACTGGACATATTTTTAATTTTTCTTAAAACAAAATTATTGATATTATGGAAAATAAAAAGCAAAGACTTATTTTAGAAACGTTTCATACAAATTTACACCATGATTCTTCTTCTTCTTCTTCTTCAGGTGTCTTGTCTGCTGGTCAGACGTTGACTGCTATGGAACGCCATGTGTCTCTGTCGTGGGTGAGTTTCGTTAGGTCGCTGAAGGTGGAGCTGGCAGTTGTCTTCATTATGGTACTGATTAGGCTGTCTCTTCTGCGGCCCCTTCCTCTTCGTCCTGGTATGTGCCCACTGCACACTAACCATTCGATTTGGTTTTGTCTTGCTAAGTGACCGAAAAATTTTAGTTGTATCGATTTAATGTAGTTTAATAATTGTCTGGTGGTATTTGCTTTTAGTAACACTTCTTCGTTCGATGTTTTGCTAGTCCACGTTATTTTAAACACCATGATAACTCGATTAATTATCAAACTGATGCGTATAATAATTTAAAATATACTCAAATTTTTGTAGGGAATTTAACAATTTAATTTTTATATATTTTATTTTAATTATTTATTATTTTTAGTTTTTTTCTATTTTTATTTTTTATATATATCTTTTTTCTTTTTTGTTATTATTGACATTTGACAAATATTGTTTCATATTTTTACATTTTTAAAGGTTTGACATTTTGATTAATTTGCTACTTTATATTGTAATTATTGTATTTATATTTGAAGGTGATGATTGATGAGCTAATATTTTTGCTCGAAACGTCCACAAATAAATATTTTATAAAAACATTGGATTCTGAAGCCTTTTCTTTATTTGATATATTATATAATTGAATCCTTTTTTAAATATATATTATAAATAATAATCAGAATAAATAATAATAAAATAAAACATTACTGATATATTTTTTCCGGACTTTTAATTTGAATAAAAATGTGTTGATTTTTAATTTGTATAATTTATTGTTTTATTTGTATAATTTAAGAATTTTGAGAAATAAATAAATGAAACATAAAAAAATACATTGCGTTCTTTTGGTTGACAAGAGCTGGGGCGCAGGCTGACCACCCGGCGCCCCGGCGCAGAATATGCTTAAGACGGCCCTGTCTATTACATATTGCAAATCTATCAGTTTTAAATAAATATATCATCACGCCTTTTACCCAGTACTGGGTGTGGCACTCTGCCCTAGCAGATCTCGGTAAGTGATGTATTTTGTCGCGTGAAGTGCTGTTACCAGCCGTTAAATCACGGTCCTCGAAGATATTAGTTTTACATACACAAAAAATATTAAATTAAAACGTGATAATAAAATAATATATTTTTTATGTCAGAAAATCAAAAATATATTATATTAAATAAAAGTTTATTTTTTATGCATTAAAGTATCATATAGAAACATTTACCTGTGATTTGAAATATATTTCTTGAAAATTATTAGGTTTGTATTATTATAAAATACACGCTAATACACTTATCATTATTTTATATAATAGTTTCTCAATCAGGTCTACATTTTTGTGAGAATCACTAGAAATCCTACTTACACGATAAAATATTATTGTGTAACGAACTTCATATCGCATTGTTCCCTTTAAACCTTTTGGAAGCATATGGTTTACAAGCGAAACCAGCAAATTCTTTGATCGGTACAAGGCTTTTGGGGCTTCAAGTATTCAAGAAAAATGATGTAATATTATGATATCAAGACTATGTAGTAGAAAAACTAAGGAAGCCACATAATTTGCAGCACCTTAATTTGGCGATATTGAATGGAGGCATTAAAATAATTAACTTTGCAACAAAATGGAATATCACTGACTTAGAAATTTTGACTTATTCTGCATCAGTATTCATTACCCATTACTGGGTAATTAATTCCGCCAAATTAAGATGCTGCAAAACATGTGGTTTCCTTAAAACTTTAATGCATTTTAATAGAGGCGCTGCGCGAAATACTTGACACTAAAATAATTGAAAATAATGGAAACATTTGCATTATGAGTTTAGCTACATCATATAATTTATATTAGAACTATGTGCAACTCTCTAATATTTTATTTTTATAAATGATTTGCATTACGGGTGACTTTTCCCTTTTTCATTAGTACAGTTTAATTTAAAATACCTATTTACAATATAGAAACAGTCAACTATATTTATCTATTTTTAAATTTACTGCAGTGTATAATTAATAATGGTTTAAATTTTTTTTTGTACTCATGCATTAAAATATGTTGTTTCGCGTCGCCTACGCAACGACCGAAACGTCAATTTCCCGCACTCGTTCGGGAAATTTTAGAAAAAACACTCCAATTTCTAAAGCACTTATTAAAAAACTATATTTATAATAAAAAAGTATAGTATCTCAAACACCCTTTTGCGTAATAATAATAAAAGAAAATGATTAAATATTGAATGAAATTTAATTTTAAAATTATAAATTTAGTGCATTTGGTTCACAATGTTGGCAACGAAATGACAGCGCCGACAGCAGTGGAAACACATAACCTACAAAACGTAAGGTAAATTGTAACAACATAGATATGAAATTAAACAAGTTTATGCAATTTACTGTATACTACAAATGAAATTAGTAAATAATATAAGTCTCTATTTTCATTACATTAAAATTAAATTAATTAAAATTTTACATTACTGTAACTTAGTTATAAAATGGTTACAAAGCAGTGTTATGTGTATATGGTATATTATTGTTTATGTTAATTATTGTTTTGTGGAATGTTATTATGAATGTTTATATTTATAGTACAACTTTGGCAATTTGAAATACTAACTCCTGGCACAACTTCGTTTCTTTGAATGGATTGTTAAGCTGGCGGCATATGAACATTTATATCAGCAGCAGCAGTTTCTGTCGAAGTACTTGCACATGATGATGATTATACAGTTTTACACTTTTCGTACAAAAAATATTGTACAAACCTCTTGCGTGAACTAGGTTCCCGGATTCGTTCTATGGCGGCGCGAGCTTGCGAACTCATCCGGGAACCAATCGTTACCGCACTTGGTATGTAAATAACTATTTAAATAGTCTTATTGTGTGCAGTATTTGTTTTTTAAACGGTTGAAAATATTTACGCTACGCGTGGTACTACACAATATAATATATTATTTACATTAACAAATACATGATGTAATGTGATATTTTATAAATAAATAATAAATAAATATATCATCACGAATTTTACCGATTACTGGATGTGGCACTCTGCCGTAGCAGATTTTTTAGCGTGAAGTGCGGTTACCAGCCGTAAAATCACGGCCTTCAAAGATGATAGTTGTGGGGGAGCCACAGGGGTAGATTTAATTTGGTGAAAATTGTTTGTCGGCTGTGGGGATCGAACCAGGGTTTCCAAGATACACAGGCCGACTCGATATCACTGAGCCACCTACCTCAATGAATGTACCTATATTTGTCCTTTATTTTAAAATAATAAAAAATATTTATATTTCGGATATTGTTTGGTGAAATTTGAATAAAATCATGTTGAGAATCTTTCTGTTAGAATCTTATTTAGTTTGTTTCTCGTCGCTCTCATTCATGCGTAATGTAAAATTCTTCTAAAGCACTTATGTATGACACCAAATATGATACGTTTCAAAATACTTTATATTTGAAACAATGAACGAATCCAAAAATTTCTGCTGTATAAAATGTTATCTCAAAGTTTTTGTAAAGTTCTTTTATATGACACCAAACACGGTATAATTCGAAATATTTTATGTTTGAAATAATTGACTATCGTAAAATTTCATCTGCAAGTTCTTCTAAAGCCCTTTTGACACCAAGCACGGTATGAGACGGAATACTTTTGTTTGAAACAATTGACGATCGTAAATTTTGAATTTTTGGTAAATTTCATAAAAAAGTTCTTTTATGACAACAATCTCAGTATAGTTCGGCAAAATTTTAAAATTTGAATGATTCGTCCTTTAATGGTAGGTTTCATTTTACAAAACAATATTTATTTTTTTCAATATTTATGTAAATATTTTTTCCAAAATTAATGGAAGCATATTTATTAATGTTTTAAAATAATTATCTTTTTCTTATTGGCTGTAAAAAGAAAAACAATACTTCCATTATAAAAAAAAAACTATAATTATATTTATATTTAATAAGATGATGAATATCTCCTAAATCAATGTTGGGCCCTGCATTATACAATCAGACTTTGCCCCTCAGAAATTCTCAATGATTCATGGGACACGGTACGCTTCGCTCCGTGTTGAGATTTTGATAGTATTTTAAGGGGCCCAACGCTCATATAAACATGGACGCACTCCGCTTCGCTCCGCCCTAAATTTGACATTATATAAGGCTTTGTCCCATATAAAGACTCAGCAGTACATGAACACCTACACTTCGCTCCGTGTTTAAATTTAGACTGTATTTTTTTGTTTTAAATTGAAATGTAAAGAGTCTGCAAATTTATAATTTTTTTTAATGCGTAACTAATACAGTCGGTTGTTGGTATCAGCATGAAATGTGCGGACTTGAAAAATGTTTGCAGAAAAATTTAATAATATAATTTTTTTCTTTGTAAACATTTAAAATTTATTCAAATTTAAATAATTTTTTAATTCGCATTAAAAAATAATACTCAACTTCAATTTTATAGTGCCCCAAAAGTATTTAACACCTCTGTCAAACCCATAAACTTATAGGTTATCTTGTCAATGTCATATTGTCAGATGACAATGTACGAGTAACTAAGCAACATCTATCAATTTAGTAATTTTTAAATTAATTATGTTAGTACATGTAATTTTTTTTTAGTTTTTTACATTTTAAAACCCTTAAAAGTGATTACCATTAAAAACCTAATAATTTCCGTTTCAATATTTTCTCCTCTTTTTATATATGCTAGAATACCGCACTTCTGAGGTACAACGACTATTACATGTACTCGTATCATAAAGGTAAATACTTTTCAAGAAGAAGTGTAATTTTGGTTTAATTTCACTACATAGAACGCATTAGATAATGAAACAACTCCTATGGCTGGATTTTACATTAATTCATGGAGATATCTAGGAGAGATTGGGAAAAATACAAAGTAGGGGAGACAGTATTTGTAAGGCCACAAAGTGCACAACAAGGTGGAATACGGGCGGCATAGTTACTGAAAACGAAACACCAGTGAGTGTTTATATCATTGATATTCCTCACCAAAATATTGATATCAGATAAGACTCTCCTGTAGAACAAAAATTCTATCTATAAAAGACGCGAAAATAGAAATAATAGTATAACTAAATCATTTTATAAGTCTATTATCGCACTTGTCCTTTATAAAATTCGCATGCGACTCGATTTTTAAACTTAGACGCGTACGAAAAAAATATGTCTTATAAAACTTGTTCTATTAAAACACTAGTTACTTATTTTTAAATAATTAATTACTACAATTATATTTCAAATCAAGCCTCATATATATTTGTAGTAATGAAATAAATCATAAATTTTTTTATGTGCAAATTTTGAGACAGAATAATAACTTGTGTCTTTTAAAATTATATATATATATATATATATATATATATATATATATATATATATATATATATATATATATATATATATATGAGGTGTGTTAGAAAAATAATGAGACTGGCAACACGGCTAGCAATCTGACAACGCTGTGTTGTTTTTCTTCCTTAGGCATGTGTCTCAATCCCTTCTAGTTGCTTTGTCCGAGTTTGAATTCCGTACAATCACCACGTGATTTTTTTAGAGCGCTATCAGTGAAGTTGGGTTTTTGTTGTGTTACGCAAAATAGAACAGCAGAATTTGGAGTAACGTTGTACCATTAAGTTTTGTGTTAAACTTGAGGAATCCGCAAGTGTGACCTTTGAAAAGTTGATACAGGCCTATGGGGAACATTCCTTATCAAGAGCCCATGTTTTTCGCTAGCACAAATCATTTTTGAAAGGCCGGGAACAACTTGAAGATGAACCTCGCTCAGGGAGGCTTTCAATTTCAAAAACTGAAGATAACGTTGCCCGTGTGAGGGATCTTGTGAGATCAGACCATCGTTTATCAATAAAGGTGATGAATGACCAGTTAAACTTAAACGGGGTTTTAACGGTATTCTGAGGCTCCCTTCTTAACGTGGACACATTTCCGAAAGGCACTAACTCACGTGAGAATTCGATTTCTATCGGGTATTCGGCCGCGGGGAGCGATAATGAACCTTAAACGGTAGGCACGTTGCACACGGACGATCGAGCGGGCGTTCGACAAATAGGTCTGCACTCAAAAAAACACGGTCTTGAACGGACAATTCCATTATAGCGACTGAAACCACATGAAACAACTATCCATCCCCCCTCTTTCGAATCGCCCCACTCTCAACGTTCTAGGACCGGTAGGAGGGGAGCCATGACCTTTTAAAATCCATGCTTCTGCCGCGTGCCACCCTGTAAGAACAGTAACTATAAAGGTAGACAAAAATATTCAGAAGGAATATTTTGATGTAGACGGAAATATTTGTTTCAATGAAATTCGTCTAGGAGAATATGATTCTATATTGATTTCTCGATCTATCGAGCTTCACAATTAGAGTTAGAAGATCAAATTAGACGATTAGAGCACCAGTTAAGAGGTCACACTACATCGTATCGAAAAGAAATTCGTTTTAGACAAATTTGAAAAGAGACAACATGATTGTACAGAATGGTTACATAGATTTGAAGACGAATGTAACCGATTCCAAATAAATCTGATTGTGTAAAAATTCAGGATTTACATTTTTTTGTCATCGGCGGCAAAGGACTGGTATGAAACTAATTTGAAGAAGATTGGTCTAACCATTTCTTGAGAAATTGGGAGGGATTCTTTTCTTAATATTTTTGTTGATAAAGGTTGGTCTATTGTTAGCAAAACTTTCAATTACAAATATTTGGGAGGATCCTTAATCGAATATGCACCAGTAAATGAGAAACTATGCTTTGAAGTAGAACCTAAGAGTACTGCAGTATCCTGTATCAACAAGATAATTTTTGGTTTACCAAATGAAGCTCAAGAATAACTTGATAGAGAAGAGATAACAACGATCGATTATATAAAGAACTCCAAAAATTAGAAGATACTTTTACCAGAAAGAAGAAAGAAAGACTACAAACTGCAAGGTTAAATAAAAAATCCGTTCCTAACATTAATTAAAAAAAACGAGTCACAACGGAAACATGTTCAAATTGTGCGTCCCTTGCTTTCTCAAATCGTTACCAAGCCACTAAAAAATTAAAGACAAATATGATCGAACATTTTTTTTTTCACCAACTCTAGGAAACAAAATAATTAAACTTGTACACCAAAATTACGGGCACATCGGTCCAGCATAGATGATTGCTACAATCAGGCCACATTAATATTTCAAGGGTCTCAACAAAGCTTTACATACCTACTACAAAAAATTTTAAAATTTGTATCGAGAATAAATCTCGTCGTAGTCGTGTCATAGGCCTGCTATCACACAATTTGGTCCTGCAACAAAACCGTTTGAAATAATGTCCCTCGATAGTGTCGGAAGTTCCACCAGATATGCGTGGATCTTAACTACAAAAGGTCAGAACTCCCAAGATAGGAACACTAGGGGCCTTGTTTCCTAGTGTTTCTATTCCGCAAACATTAGAATACTTGAAATTGCATTTGGAAAACAATAAGGTAGAAGCAGTAAAAGTAGAAGAATATTTAAAATTAACTAAAATTTGTATGAATCAAAGTTATTTCCAAATTAATAATAAATTTTATCAACAAACAGAGGGAAGAGCAATGGGTAATAGTTTATCTCCTTTCTTGGCAAACTTGTTCAATGATTGTGATAAAGTTTACATCGGACAAACTAAAAGGCAAGTAACAACAATATTTAAAAAACATCTAAACTACGTTAAATATGTAGTCCGGAAAAATCAAGCGTGGCAGAACATATTTTTCATAACAATCATAATATTAACTCCGATAATTTAAAATTACTAAAGACAATAAATAGTATTAAACAGTTAGACGCGTTTAAAAGTATAAACATATTTAAAAATAAACTTCGGTTGATTAATTCTGCCATGGGTCTCACACATAACAGTTAATTGTTTGATTTCGTAGGTAATTAGGTTTAGTTGACTTAAGCGTTATGCTTATTAATTTCTTGTACACGGCTCTTTGCTTTGTTTTAGTATAAATAGGTATGTCCCTTTTTGGTCAAATTGGATTCTATCTTGACCACTGACTTGGTTCACAAGTCGTGTAAACTTGATGTTTTTCCTTTTCTACTGAGGATGATAATTTAGTTCTCGAAATACGAATCTAGATTTGATTCATTTATTAAGGCTTAGGGGTTAAATTCTTTATTAGTTAGTTCTTAGCCGTTCTTACATTTATTTTGAAAATTCTATGAACAGTTTAGACGTGCTTGTTGTGCTCCGACTTATCACCTGTTCTCAACTTAAATCAGTATGACGAAAACGCGAAATAATGATAAAGTGCCGCCTGAATCTGATCCAGTTCCGCCTGAGTCTGTTCCAGTAGTTTCACAAACCGAAAATACAGTGCAATCTATCATTATTCTAAACACTTTATGCAACAAATGGCAAGTACACTCTCTGTTATGATGAAAGCCGAATTTTATGACATTCTATCTAAATTAACGGAACGCATTGTCACACTCGAAGCAGAAAACGCTAACTTACGCTCACAAATTGTCAATGCAAGTGATAAAATTGATGCTCTTGAACAATACTCGCGGCGCAATAACTTACGAGCCTATGGTGTTCCCGAAGTTGTAAATGAAAACACCGATAATATCGTTTTAAATATCTGCAAAGACAAACTTGGTCTCTCGCTCAGCTCATCCGCATTGGACCGCTCTCTTCGTATAGGAAAGTCTGTCCCCGGCAAACACCGTCCCATAATCGTGAAATTTGTGCGCCATAATGATAAATCTTTAGTGTTCTATAATAAATCTAAACTATCTCGCTCCAAAATTGTGTTAAAGGAAGATTTGACTAAAACTCGGCAAGATCTTTATAGAAGTGCTGCAAACAAATTTACATTTAAGCAAGTGTGGACCCGTAATGGTCAGATTTTTGCTAAGGTCAATGACATTATACATAGAGTCAACTGTGTGAAGGACCTTGACACTCGTGATCCGAAATAATTTTATTAGTTCAATCGGAGCACATACATTTATATTGTAAATCACTGCTTTGATTATATATTGGTATTTCTTTTGGATTGATAGTATTTGTATTTTTGTATAATATTTGTTTACATTTTACAACATTGATTAACATCATATGAATCTTCTCTCTTTTGCTCATATAAATTCTAGATCATTGTTTACTGGTTTCAATACTTTTAAAGATCATGTTGTAAATAAAAATCACGATGTAGTAGGCATTACAGAAACGTGGCTCAATAATAGTGTTAGCTCAGATATTGTCCACATAAATAATTATTCCTTGATACGATGTGACAGAGATACACGCGGTGGAGGTGTGGCCATCTACATCAAATCTACAATCAAATATGACATTATTGTTGAATATTATACTACAAATAACTTAGACCATCTTTGGATCAGTTTCAAAATTAAACATTTATCTTTTGCTTTTGGTGTAATGTACAGACCTCCCAAAGCCAACTGTCTCTCTTTTCTTGATGAACTGGAATCAGTGTACTCTAATTTGACAGTCAACCATAACTACATAGTAAGCGCTGGCGATGTCAACATTAATATGTTGAATATAGATAACTCCATTGTTTCTTTACAGATTTGTTAAATACGTTTTCTCTGAAACAATTAATTAATGAGCCCACTAGAATAACAGATACCAGTTCAACATTGCTTGATATTATTGCAACAAATTGTGATCTAGTAGTTTCTCACGGTACGATTGACGTAAATATATCAGATCATTTCTTGGTTTATATGCAAATATACGTTGTAAAACCACCAATAATTCCCAAGCTTATAACTAAGAGAAACTTCAGTTCCTTCGACCTTGACTCTTTTACATCTGATCTAATATTACTAAATTTTGATCATATTTATACGATGCCTGATGTTGACGAAAAAGTTAATTACCTTAACACATGTCTGTGGTTTCTGTTCGACCAGCATGCACCCCTCAAAACTATTAAGATCAAAAATAGAAGCTATTATAAAGAGTTGCATAATTACACCACTAGTGCAATTAAGCGAGAGAAAAAAGCTTACTTCAATTACAAACTTAAGTCAGCAAATAGTAAGGACGCTTGGTCTACTCTGCGACGTTTTGATATACATTTAAAACAAGAAACAATCATACCTAACCACTTAAGCGATGTTGATCAAATAAATAATTTCCTTGCTGCTCAATACACAAGTGACAATACCCCGCCTGAGCTATTGCATTTTTATTACAACACAAAACTAAATACTGATGCTTCTAATTTTACGTTTGATTTATGTGTTGACTTAGAGGTTAATAAATGTATCAATTGCATCAAGAGTAAAGCCACAGGTGTGAAATATCCGTTAAAATGATCATTTTATGTACTCCGTATATAACTTCTTACCTTGTGCACATTTTCAACTTCTGTATTACAAATTCCGTCATTCCATCTGTCTGGAAAATATCCCTTATCACTCCTATAGCCAAAAATAAAAATCCTACTACCTTCAATGACCTACGGCCAATAAGCATTTTTCCTGTTTTGTCTAAAGTATTTGAGAAGTTGTTACATGCACGTCTATCAAATTACTGTGAACAATTTCTACCACTTACGCAATCTGGCTTTAGAAAAGGTCACAGTACATCCACCGCCCTTACGCATGTTACTAATGATATCATGGTAGCCACAGATAGTGATAGGGTTACTACATTGATTCTTTTGGATTATAGCAAAGTCTTTGATACTATCAGTCATTCACTTCTCACTGCTAAACTAAATTATTTTAATTTCAGCGCCAATGCTGTAACTTTATTGCACGCTTATTTAGACTCCAGATTTCAATCTGTAAATCTAAATAATAATACTTCGTCTTTATTACCTGTATCCTCTGGTGTTCCGCAAGGATCCATCCTTGGCCCACTTCTATTTTTTCTATACACCTCTGATCTAAATAAATCAATTAAATTAAAATGATACTGCAAATGTTATATCGGGTCGACTACCCAAGGATATATACATTAAACTTCCTACAAGTTCTCGATATGGTACGTCAATTATATTTTCTGATTGAGTTATGTTGAAATTTGGTTTCATAGGTATCTTTGATCCCTTGCTTTCTTCCAAGTTCAATTTCTTCAATATTTTATTTATAATTTTTTCCTGATTTATTTTTATTTTGTTGTAATTTTTCTCAATTTCTATAACCAAATATTCTTTTAATTCCCCAAGATCTTCTTTGAGCAATTATATTACGGATTCAACAGAATTTCTTTCACCTGTTAGTAATATAACATCAACAAATATGACATTTTTTTTTAAATATAAACAAAAATCACTGTTTGATTTCTGTAAATTGTTTTTGATTGCAAATTGATTAAACCTGTCATTCCAGCAGCGTGGTGACTCTTTTAGTCCATAAATTGATTTTCTTAATTTTAATAATTTGTCTTTTTCAGCGTTCAATCCTTTTTGCAGCTTTATGAATACATCATTCTTCAATATTCCATTTAAAAATGCAACGTACATCCATTTGTCGTACTGACCAGTTTTTTTGTAGAGCTAATGATATCAACATTCTTATTGTTGACAATTTCGCAACTGGTGCATATAATTCTGTTTTTGTTGTTTCGTGAAACCCTCTGACAATAAGTCGTGCCTTCTTATTACCATTATTTTTATATACTCATTTTGTGTCAATTGCTTTCATATTTCTTGGAAGTGAAGATTCTTCCCAAATTTGCATTTCTTCCAGTAATTCTAGTTCTTTTTCGATTGCCTTCCTCCATTCTTTATCCTTAACCGCTTCTTCATGATTTTTAGGATCTTCTTCTTTGATCAAGAAATAAGCAGAATATAATTCGTAATTTTTGAATGTATCTGGTCTTCTCGTTATTCTCTTCTTTCTATTTTCATGTTCCTGTTCTTCCTCGGATTCTTGTATCTCATTTAAGATTTCTATTTTATTAAAATTTTCTATTATACATTTATTTTTCTCTTCTATGTTTTCATTCGTTTTCACACTATTTCCTGTTTCATCAAATTGTATATCTCTGTTTCATCAAATTGTATATTTTCTGTTTTTTATATCCCACAACCTGTATCCGTTGTCACAATATCCAATCATTCTTACTTCAATTGCTCTTTCTTTTAATTTATTTTCTTTTGGTAATATGTGTGTCCATGCTTTGCATCCAAATACTTTTAGTTTTTTCTAAATTGAATCTTCCATATCATATTCTTGTAGGTACATCTCCGCTAAGTACATTTGTTGTAGAACGATTTAACTGATTTGCTGCACATCTTATTAACTCTCCCCATAGAGCTTTTGGTAAATCACAGTCGCTCAACATTGTCCTTGCTTTATTTAATAAAGTTGTATTAAGTCTTTCAGACACATCATTCTGTTGAGGTGTATATGACATTGTCTATTGTAAATTTATTCTATTTTCACAACAAAAATCTTGAAAATTGTTAGAAATTCACTTCCATTATCACATCTTATTCGACTTACTTTGTTGCAAAATTCTGCTTCAATTTGTTTTACATAATTTTTTAAGCTTCTGATTTATTCTTCAATAAATATACTTTGGTGAAATGTGAAAAATCATCTGTTACCGTCTGTTACTGTCTGAACATATATTTCATTATTTAATGTTGAAGGATTTGTTGGTCTACAGAAATCAGTATGAAGAAGTTCACCAATTCTTTTTGACTTTCTAAATGTGACAGATCTGAATGGTTGTCTGACAGATTTACCTTTTACACATATTTCGCAAAGTTTATTGCTTACTGGCAGTCCTAGTAGTTTCATGCTGTGTCTATTCAAATGACCTAATATTCTGTGCCAAAGATCAGCTGCAATTAGACTATTACTTAAATAAAAGGGGCTTCTGGTTTAATTCTGTATATATTTAAATTCAAAAACTCAACGTTTCGGTACTTTAAACAAATACCTTCATCAGGACAGAAATAAAAATAAAATAACACATAAATGACATAAAAATAAACAAATGACATATAAATAAAAATGACAAGTAAAAAGACAAAAATATGTAATTTAAAAATGATAAATTGTGAATCAATGGAAGCAAGCCTTATTTAATTCCAAACCATCACAATTGTTAATATTATTTTCCTCCTTGCAAATTTCAATGGCTTCTCTTATAAGTCTTCCGGTGAAACTTGTAGGTCTCGCTAAAATTACTATTACTTATTCCTTTGTATTGTAAGTTCACATGCAGAAAGAAAAATTTTGAATTTATTTCTCAATTTATTACTACATTATTCTCTGCTGGCACAGTTCTTCGTCACCAGCTTCTTCACATGAACTTTGTTCTAGGTGAAGAAGTAAGTTTTACCATGCTGATGAGCTCTAACAAGAGCGAAACGCGTCCATGGTTACTAACTGTGCTGGCCGGCCTCCGACGATGCCCTCATAAGGTGACTCGGAGGCTGAATTTTGTGAGACTTTGCCTAGAGTTTTATTTAATATTTTTTATTATATTGGAAATGTTAAAACACTAGTATGCGTTGAAAAAAAGAATAGAAGAACGTAGGTGATATTTTGACATGCATTAAATATATTAATAAAATATTTAGTTAAAAGTTCTACTTTATATTTCAATTGGTTATGGGCCCAGACTAAGGTCTGTAAGGTAAACGATACTAGCATTATCATAAAACTATTAAAAAGAATCGAAAATGGTAACAATTAATCTACCGACTTTTACTGCAGAAAAGTTTTCCGTGTGGTTATTTAGAATAAATTAAATTCTAGAAGAAAATATGTAAAAGATACATTAAGTGATAAATTTAATTTAGCTAACGGTGACAATAAGAAGAAAGATATAAAAGCAAGAACAATCATTATTCAAGCTATAGCAGATACATATATAGAGTATATAAGAGGGTCAAAAACAGCACAATAAATGATAAATTCATTGTGATCGATTTTTGGACTAAAAAGTACCCTTTCAAAGTTGTATATACGAAAGAAGTTACAAACATTGAAATTAGATAAAAATGAGAAAATGGAAGATCATTTTAGAAAATTTGAAACTTTAACAGGAGATCTAGAAGATAGAGGAAGTAAAATAGAAGAGAGCGACAAGATTTTGTTGTTCGCGAGATATTTGGGGGGTTCGGGTGGTCTGAAACACCCTGTATATACAGGATGTTTCACAACTTAGAGCAAAAATTAAAGGGTATATTCTGTACGACGTGCTGATCATGAAACAAAAAGAATTTTTTTTTAAATTCGAAAAATTAAGGGTTGTTAACCTAAAACATTTTTTGTAGTACTGCACTGGATTCGCTTTCCTATTAAACACAAACAATGAAGTAGGTAACAACTACAAAAGAATAATTACACAATTCAATTATTAGCAGTTATTTATAATAGAATTTTATTTAATTAATAACTTTAACATAATCATCCACCCAGTGGCAGTGGCAACGAAAAATTTTGGACTGGGAAACATGGAAAATAGTTTTGCGATTTAAAAACAAATTCTTTTTGTTTCATGATCAGCACGTCGTACAGAATATACCCTTTAATTTTTTGCTCTAAGTTGTGAAACACCCTGTATATATATATATATATATATATATATATATATATATATATATATATATATATATATATATATATATATATATATATATATATATATTTATATATTAATAATCTTTTTTACTTCATTTTCAGTTTTTACTATACAGTGTGTAACTGAAATTGTGTAAAAATATATTTTTAAACAAGCGCAGGCGATGCTGCCTTCATTTCTGATAGATGCGTTGTTAAAGAAGTGGACGTAAGTGAAGATTTACGAAACAGGTGTACAGGAGTGAATGGATGAGTGTTTGTTGCGTGATGATGGATTTGGTTGTGAGAAAAGAAAGAGTTCGTATGGTTGAAGTGTTAATGTGGTTGAAACGAGTATCGTGTGTCAGGATGAGAATGTTGACGGGTTCGTGCTACCCCATTTAATGGGATGTAGCGTGATGTTATGTATGTATAAATAATAGAGATAGAATATTACAAGTAGCATTTTTCTTTTTATGTATAAATGACTAAAATTGTTTAGGATAACTAGCAATTATATTTTCAGAGTTAGATACGAAAGTTATTTTCAAATCATTTTTTGTTTTTGTTCTTAGTGTTTTAAATTTAATATAATAAATTTTATTGCCGCAATTTTTATATAATTTATAATATTTTTTTGTTAATTTAAGTTCAGAAATAATTTGCTAGTGAACCAAGGCAGCTAAGGAGACCTTTTACGTGCCAGCAAAACACATTGCGAGAAAATTTGATGCAGTATATTATAAAACTTGTTTAATGCCTCGTCAATATCGTTGTGTCCAAACAAAATGTCCCATTCCTCATTTAAGTGTACATTGTTAAATTCAAAATATGGAGTTGGTGGTGTAATGCGTATGCAGTCGGCTTGCGGTTTTAGAGGACCCGTGTTCGATTCCCGCAACCGACAAACTGGCTTTCACCAATTTAATATCAACTCCACTAACAACTTTGGAGGCCGTGATTTGGCGGCTGGTAACCGCACTTTACGCTTAAAAATATATCACTTACCGAGATCTGCTACGGCAGAGTGCCAGGCCAGTAATGGGTAAAAGGCGTGATGATATATTTATTTATTTTATTTTATAAATTCAAAATTAGAAAGTCTAAAATTGTAGGAAAGATCATTATTGCAGTTGGAGATAGAGTGGGAAGAGAGATTAATATTTGAGGAAATTAATGGAGTAGGATGAATGGTATCCTCACGCGTCATCGTAAAATTAGCACGAATAACTTTACATGTTTTATGGGATGAAACTACATCAAGATTTTGCGAATCACAATTATATATTTTGTTATATTGAGTAGCATTAATAAAATTGGAAAAAAATTCAAATCTGGTAATATGTTAGTTATTAAAATCCATACAAATATTGATCAATTAAACTACTAATATTTAAGTCACCAATCAAAATTAAATTAGACTGCATGATTGATAGACACGACACAAATCAAACTCATAAATCATGTCCTGCTGCACAGTTGAAATAGGAGGTGAAGAATAAACTACAGCAACAATAAAACTCTCTCCAAGACGCAATCTAATACATACGCACATCATATCGGCAATAGAGTTCGTATTAGGATTTGATTTAGTACTAATCGCACATAATAAACTCCCTCTCAAATATTTACCAGTTCTGGTGATATCATGGTCTTTTTATAAATCATATTTTTCGTAGGAGCTAAAATTTAATCGCTATAAATTGAATCAGTGAGCCATTTTTCTGTACAGTAATAACACCGAAGTCTATTATGAAACATTTGCCATAGAAATCTTCAAGCTTGGTACTCAAATCACGAACATTCTGATAATAAATATAAATAAGTTAATGTTGGCGCGAAGCGGCTGATCGGGCGCGAGCCTTGTCTCGTAGCGCCACCTGTCACGCCACGGCTGTTGCAGAAAGAATGATAGCGGCCTTCTGATCTACGATATTCCGCCAGTAGTATTTGCATGTTCGACATATATAATTATAACCTTTATTATATAAATATAACCGTTCATAAAATATGTAAATTTTATATCAAACTACTGCCAACGGAAACATACAAATATGTTAATACTTGCAAACAATTGGAATTAATTTACTGAGAACATATAAACTCGTCAACAGTGAGGTTTACAAGGTAAAGACATTTGTATAGCTATTTCATATGACAGAAAAAAACATAATCTAACACAGAAAAATTATTTTATTGTGATTATAATAAATGTAAATGAAAGTGTTCCAAGACTGGTGCTCAAATCCGCCGTTTTGATAACATTATGATTTTTGTAATAAATTCCACCATTCACTATCCACATATTTTTATAGCCGATTTTATTGGAAATCATTTTCACAAGTGAGTAATGTTTTTTGGTTATGTCCTCTTTGATGCTGTTTTAATATCTCTAAGTTTACTTCTGAATTTTTGTATCACGTATCGAGTTTTATAAGAAATAAATTTAATGATGATAGGGATCGGACGTGTTTGGAAGGACAAATTTGGAACTCTCTTTTTACCAATCCGATAACAACGATTGATGGGGTCCGGTAGTATATCGAGCGATATCGATTTGTGAAACAGATCACGAACCTCATTCCCAACGTTTTCAGAAGACTCTTCAGGTATACCGAACACTTTGAGGTAGTTTCTTCTGAAATACTGCTCAAGGCGGTCAATATCATGTTGTAGATATAAGTTTTCCTGGCGCATATCTTTGATGATAGTCTCATAGTACTGCTTCTATTCACTTAATTTCTCATTTACACGTTGGAAAACCGTATCGACTACGACAAATAATTAAGAAACATGTGAACAAAATAGCCTTGCTTTGTAGGTCAGAACGTAACAATTATTGAAATTATTTAGATTTTTTTTTATTACATTTGCTTCTCTAATTAGTCTAACATCCATAAATTTTGGTCTGGTGCAGGCCCGACGAGACGGGGGGGTAGGGGGGGTAAAATACCCAGGGCCCGTGGAATTCAAAGGGCCCGGATGTGATGTTATTTTATAAATTGCTTTTAATTTTCTACTATTTCACCAATTTTTTATATTCTTTACTAAAACATGTATAACGAAATGTCTGATACACGTTTCCAACAATTTATTACATTGTATAAAAATGACGAAATGCCTGATCAAGGGCCCCAGTTGCAAATTTTAAATAAATTTATACACTATTCAAAAGTACATTATTACATTGTAGCATTTTTGTTTCTTATATTACTACATTGTATACAATACACATAGGCAAAGGCTCTATACATTTGTGCGTAGTGCTGTTTTGGTATCCCCTGCATTTATCGAATATGCAACTAGATATTAGATAGTCATACAGTGAGTATACAATACACATCGCTGCACCAATTAACTCTTACCGAAAATTTACCATATTTTAGCCTCGATTTTAGTGCGCACAATAAATTTTAAATTTAAAGACTTCAGTACTAAAAAGGAGTATTTATAACATACATATATGAAGGTAATTAATAGTTCTTTGTAAATGAATATAAAGTTTTATAAAACATCTGTTTCTAACAGTATTAATACTTTTTAACTCTTTTTGTAGATTCTGCCCTTACATAGTTATGCAGACATAAATTTGTAGCAGATAACGAAAAATACATTTTAAACATTAAAAATGAGTTACCGCCATAAATCAGGTGCTTTAAAACGAAAAGAAAAAGCTGCAAGGGAAGAAAACCAAGCAAAACCATACATATATTTATAAATATTTTTTTTGTATCTTATATTGCCCGAATTTTGTTTCCCCGGGGCCCGCTTTTCCTCTCGGCGCCCCTGGTCTGGTGACAATGTTCGTATCTTCAAAATCAATGTTATGAAAGACCTCAATCGCATGTTAAACAATAGGGGATTTTTCTGAAGACTGAAGAGAAATATAATCTTTCACTGTCTTCAACATGTTTCTGAGTTGCATGCACGGAGTAAACGAAATTTAATTCGTTACAAGTTTTTCTTGTTTTTTTTTTGGAATTCAGAGCATTCTTGACTTTATATTTTTCATAGCCATTCTTTATGACAATATCTTCTAGTGTCGTAAGTTCTTCTGGTAAATTTTTATGATGACAAATGTTTTTTTCTCTGTTAAGCAAGCATTTTATGGTGTTATTATTATGTGCGGGATGATAGTGAGAAGTGGTATAAATGTATTGATACGTATGAGTTGGTTTTCAATAAATTGAATGAAGGAAGGAGCCATCATTTCTTCATTCAAGCAGTACATCAAAGAAGGAGATATTCCATTTTCTAATAATTCCACTAAAAATTCAATATTAGAATGTTGCTCATTTATATGGTTAAGAAAATGTAAACTCTCATATTGCAAATACGTCAACATATCTTAGCCAGAGAGTGAGTTTCTATTGCTTTTTCTTCCAAATGTTCCATATAATAATTAGTAATGTAAAGAGATATCGGTGAACCCATAGTTACACCATAAATCAGCTCGTAAAATTCATTGTTGAATATCAAAGAACTTAATGTCAAGCAGTGTCGAATATGTTTGATAATATCCAATTTTGTTCATATAATCCGATACAAAAAATACAGGTTATTTTATTGTATTTTTACTTGCTAGATGACAGCGATTATATTTTCACAAATATAATTCTATAGGGCGTGAACATAGAACTGTACAGTATTTTTTGTTCTCTATTAACGTTTCTACTGGAAAAATGAATTTTGCAAATTGACAACACATCGAATCATTTCAATCAAAGGAGATGTTCTTTACAATTTATGAATCGAAAAATAAAGAAGAAGTGAAAATAATTGAGAAATAAATAAATAAAAATAGTAATAATAATTGATAATACATACAGAAAAGCCTATCTAGCAGGTACCCTAGTTAAATTAATTTTTTTTAAAGTCTGTTGATAATATATGGACATACGACTACATATCTACTCATACAGAACAAAGAACATTATTTACGACATCAAGCAGAAAATCTCTACCAAAAACTAGAATTCTATCCTACTGAACATCAGCTTTAGTAAATCCTCCATCACGTGTCATTGTCTTCGCAAGAGAGCAAATCTCACGTTCGAGAGGAAAAAATACACGAACGAAGTTGGAGTCAATACTTACCCAGCCAAATCCCGGTTCTTTCACATTCCAAAATAATGTAGCGTAATAACGTAGTTGCAAATTCTCGGTTAAATTATTTTTAAAATGCGTTGTTTTATTATTGCAATAGAGATTTTCTATTGTTCTTTGAAACTATCAAAGAGAATTACTATAAATAAATTTACGAATTTCATTCAGTTTTACTTCCAATTTCTCAACACCTTAAAGACAAATTACAATAATAATAAGTTATTATTTAATTGTGTTAAAGCGTGACGTAAAATATTTTTCGGTCGCTAGATTATTCGACTGGATTTTTCGTCCTTGTTCGATTATATCAAACAGAGCCTTGTTAAGTTATTTAACTAGTACAAAAAGTTTATCTTTTCAGTGAAGTATTAATATTTGTTGTGGTTACTAGGTGATATAATTTTAGCGCCCTTAAAATAGTTTTTGGTCTACCGTGAAACATACTTTTCGTCCGCTAAAATAAAATTCTTTAAAATTTATTAGATAAAAAAATACGTTTATCAGCATGTAATTTATCTATTAATAAGTGTGGCTTTCTGTCATAGAAGATCTCGTGATTTTATGATACCTGCTATCAAATTACTGCCCCAAAGATTTTAAATTTAATGTGGACTAAAGTTTATTGGTTGCGGGAATTGAACTCATGCTGACGCGTTTCCACTAAATTTTATCTATCCCATTTGTTAATAATAATGTTCCGATTCGTGAAATTGTGATGATTATTGTTCCGGTTCGTTAAACTATTATTATTGTACCGATTCATCCAAAAAAACTAATACAGTATTTAAAAATAATATGTTGTAATAAAAGTGTTGAAAGGATATCATTGAAAATCACAAATATAAGATGGAACACGAACGCAACCAATTGTTCCATTCATTCCAATCATCATGTCTTTCACTTATTACTGGGTGTGGTTCTATGCCATAGCATATCTCTATAAGTGATATATTTATGCACGTGATATGTTGTTTACAGCCGTCAAATTACAGTCCTCAAAGATGTTTGTAAGAGGAAGAACCTCAGAGGTAATATTAACGTGGAGAAAATTGTTTGTCGGCTGTAGAATCCGAAACAGATTCTTAAATGAGGAACTCGACTCGATAAAACCGAACCACCTACCTACACCTGTAATAGCAATAATTTTTTTCCTTTCTTTCCGTACATGAATGTTTGTTATAAAGGATTATAACAAACTTCAAATAAATATTTGATGTTCTTTAGGATTTTAAATATTGAGTACCTTGATGATCCGCGACCAAAAAAATATTCTTATAGAGAATCCGTAATAAAGAAAAGGTTAAGAACTACTGATATACAGAACCCATATCGAACGAATTACAATCCAAAACCTTAGAGCTAGATACCAGACTATCAATTCTAATTTTATTTAATTGTTCACTTTAAAGTCTTATCGGTATAACTTGAAGACAGCTATCAATAATAATTTCATTCTTATTACAATATTTTAATCCGTAATTCCAAATGCTCTTACTTCTCGATAAATATAATTTGACAAAAATAATAAATCTTCTCTTCTCAGAGGTCACGAGTTGAACAGTCTTTCAGGTGATTCTTTTAAACTTTATAAATCATGCAAACTGAATTAGCCGCAGTATTTCTCGAGCAAAAATAATTAAATTAAAGAAAAGAAAGTACAGTTTCGTTGTTTAAAAATGCAACTTGTTTTACCTCTTCATCCCTTCTGGATTGCCACATTCACCACTTTAAAATTCAGCTCTTTTCAACAAATTTTCAATTGTATAATACACTTCTCTTCAGCCACCCAAGCAATCTCGCTGAAATAAATCTCTTCCACAGGTCTTTCAGCCAAGTTTCAGGTTTCAGTAAACGCTGAGACGCTACATTACTAGAGACATAGATTAAGGTTTCTTGCAACAAATGTTTTCACGACTTTACAACGTGCTTCACAATACAAGTTCATTTAATTAATTATCTACAATATAATATCATAAAATATTAATACTATAATTAGAACGAGCTTTTATTAAATATTTTCTCAAATTTACACTGAAACACATATTTTGTATTGTTTAGATATGAATTTATGAGTCAATGCAAGTTAATTTTTTTTTATTGTTTTGCTGTACTAAACTTAATACACTATGAATGTAATAATTTATTTTATGACGCAATCAATAGAAATTACTATTATTTTAGGCTTAACTAAAATGATTAAATTACTCGATTTAATTTTATTGAGACACTAGACAAATCAAGTGTGAAGTTTGGTAGACCATAAAAAGAGAAAACTTTTTTATGTGCTTGAAAATAAATGTGCTGTATTTTAAGATAGCTGTAAAATATATCAAAACCTTGTAGCGTGTTTTTCCTTGTACGAGATACGTCATAAGTTTAGCAAGGAAAATATAACATAAAACGAAATTAACTAAAACTCTATTTATTATAGACAAAATTAATAATAATTATATATTTTATCTTCACAGCAATAAAAATATAAATGCTTAAATTATTGCCATATATAAATTGTGGATTTAATTGCATTAATTTTAATTAAAATTCAATGACTGGATTCCATTGAAGCGGTTTGCACACTTGGAATATAACAATTTAATATTATTATATTTAGTATTCTTTATTTTCATTTCGAATATAAAGTGGAGGCAAGCAAATTTTTATTGTAAATTTTTTTAAATAATTCATAATTGGACGGTGCAACAACATTTTGTCAGTTCTCCTACACCCTTAAACGAACTTTATAAAAGCATAACTGAGATGAACTTATATTGTTTTGAGATTGACTTTATGGTGATAAAAATGAAGATTATTTTAACACATGTCAAAACTTTGAAAGCATATAGGTACTTAAATTTTAAATGATCTCCAAGGAGATAAATAAATAAAAATAGTGAGGAAGAATAATTTCATCAATGAGAATGTAGTATTTACTTATAATAAATATTTTAAATAAATATTTAACATTTGATAATATCTATTTGAATTATAAGGAGAAAAAATGGGATACTGCCATGATTTTAAACTGGGGCCTGTGATATTCAACACTGCCTATGACAAAATAGAAAGAAAGATTTGTATAAAATCAGATTTAAATTACATATAGCTTAAGTTTAAGTAGAAAACATGACCGGAGTTCATAGAGACCAGATCTCAATTTTTCTCATTATAATTCTATCAGATAGTATTTAAATTTTTATGCAATTTTTCAAATAAATGAAAAATATGTTACTTTATACATGATTTTTCATTAAAATAGACAAATGTCATGATTAACAAGCAGAAATTTTTTTGAGTTATCAGCTAAGATTGAATTATGTAGTAGTACCTATTTATAATTATCATGATACTACCTATATCTAAATTAACAGCAGTACGGTGGTGTGGATAGCGATATGGAATTCGAATCTGGAGATCCCGAGTTCGAATCTCACTCAAGCTAAAAATTATATGAACTACCATACTGCGGCTCGGTGAGTGCGGACCTTGTACTGTAATTGGGATTAAGTTCCTGTTGTACAGCGTAACATAAATAAATAAATAAATATTAACTATAACTTTCGAAGACAAATATTCTCAAATTATTTCAGTGATTAATATAATAAATAAAAGTTGCACAGTTTTTGTATGCATACCTGGTGTAAATGGTGTAGAACTAAAATATGTAACATAGGAAATACAATTGTATTTTTTATTATGTAGATTGTTGCTTCCTTAATTAAATTAAACCAAAAGTGTAAATATAAAAAATGTTAAGCATTAAAAATTGCATCTAATGAGTATCTCATTTTTGCACAATTATTTTTTATGCAAGAGTAACAAGCAAACGAAATAGTTATTTGTGTATTAAGAGCGTAAAGTGATTCTTTGTTACTCGAGCACGGTAATTGCAGCGCGAGCCGAAGGCGAGAGCTGCAATAGTGTAAGAGGAACTAAGACACTTTACGCTCGAGATACACACATAATTTTTTCTACGATTGCATCTTAAAGTTATTAAAAAACGTAGGTATACGTCTAAAACTAAATTCGTTTTGTTAACTGTCAATATGACAAGTTTCTGTTTTGTTTGTATCCCTGGTAACTATTGAAATAATCTTTTTCACGCGTTGCCATTGGAAACGCGCAAATTTAACGTCTTTTTCGCGCATTGCCATTGGAGACGCGCAAAAAAGATATTTTTCGATTGTTCCACAGAAAACGTCAACTTTACGATGACAAATGAGAGCGTAATTGTCATCTTTTCATAGCAATCGTAGAAAAAATAGTTTTTATAAAGAAAATTTAAAATGAGAGTGCTGTGAGAAATAACGAAACAAAATAATTTGTATTATAAACTTTGACAAATATGTCCAATGTTGAAAAATTGCACTGAAAGCTTTAGTTAACGTATTAATTAATGTGAACTATTTTAAAATATGAAAATTTATAAGTATCATAAAATGTTATTTATAAAATTGTATTATGCGGGAAATTCTTTGAATCAAGCTTTTTTCGTTTGCTTGTTACTCTTGCATAAAAAACAATTGAGCTACAATTAGATACAGTTTTTAATACTTAACATTTTTTATACTTTTGGTGTAATTTAATTAGAGAAGCAACAATCATCATAATAATAAAAAACCATTGTATTTCCTATGTTACATATTTCAATATCACAGCCTGTATATATGAACGGTATATTATCATTGAAATGCTGTGATTCGTTATTTTGAGAATGAAATATTTATTTAGTTAACTTCGTTTGCTACATTTTGATTAAGTTACTGTTGTTATTGAAACCATTGCTTTCTTGTTGTTACTCTAAAAAATATTAAAATATTATAATTGACTTTATCCTATATATTATTATTTGACATATTTATTATAAGTACTTTACAAACGTGCAGTCAAATTATATGGAAAAATTAAAAACTCTTTTAAGTTACTGTGAAGCTATCGGTATTAGATTTTTCATTTCTCAAAAAATAGTAAATAAGCAATGTAAACAAAAAATTCTAAAAACGTAATTATTAACAAACTTGTACTTTTTATTTGAGATTAAATTAAACATGATAATTTACAGTAGTGTCTATTGTTAACAACAAATACAATTATATGTATGTAATAGCACGATATTTTAAGCAAATAGTGTAGGCAGTAAGATGCAATATTTATTTATATTTGGAATTTTTTTTGCAAAAACTAAACATTTTAAAATTGATCAAATACAACTAAAAAAAAGTAGTAACAAACAAAAAATATAAGAAAAAACTTAATTGACTGGTTAAATTAAACGCGATTAAAAATAGAAACAAAAATCATAACCTCTTAGTTTAACAAAAAAAAAAATCCGAACCTAATAAATAATTGACATTAGAAACTAAAAGTAATTGTATCATTATTATTGTCGTGTTTCTTATTGAAATTAAAATTATATATCAACATTAATATAAATTCTTTAATGAACTGTCTCTTTAACCATTCAGTCGTCAATATATGCATGTATATCTTTTATTTGAATAAAATCATAAGTATATCGTTATCATTTTACCAATTTTGTGTGCGAAGTATCATTCAATGTTCTGCTGTAGCAGGGCAAATGAATATAACGAATGGCTCATTGCAACAAAAAAATATATATTAGACTTCCATCTCCTTATAAAATTCGAAAGTTTAGTCTGGATTATTTTTTCGAACGAGGTGGGCACCGCCAAAGTCATTTCAACCTTATTCTAATATTTTGTATAGATTTACAATTGTAAAATGAGCCGAATTGGTCTGTGTACCGAAGCCCAGTCAAAAACTCATAATACCTGTCGTATCCGAATATACTTAAAAACAATTAATTGATAATTATATTATAAATGCCTCTCTCCGCGACAAATAGCATTTATTATCCCTTTTGTTAATATAATGACAATGACTGTGAGAAACATATTTCAAGAAAAAAATTAATTCCACATTGCTTAAATCCAATTTAAAAAAAAAAGAATCCTTCTCAGTACGAACGTGATGATTTACAGCTGTAACACAAATAAGTGAACCTAATACTAGGTTTCGGCGTTCAGGCTCAGGTGATAGCATTTGAAGACCAAACATCGTAACCCGGTGAACATTGATCTTGTTAGATGCGACGCGAGCAGCTAGCAACAAGTTGTGGCAATTTACGCCCACGGCCAGGCCTCCAGCACGGCACTTTCAACGGAGTGATCTCAAATCGCCCATTCTCAACTCAACTTTAATACAATTTTACAAGTGTAATTGTTAAAATTTAAGTAAATATGAATATAATTTCAAATAACTTCTTTTTATATAGATTTATTCCAAAAATTATTTTTAGGTGAACACTTGAAATTTCAGGTTATATGTCAAAAGGTACGTATTATGCAATCTTTAAGCATATTTTGTTATTTGTTGGCATGGTTTCAATTATGAAAAAGACAGCGACGCATTCTCATATTAGGATTGTATTCTACATGAAAATTAACTCTTTTTATATAAACGTGTCCTTCATGGATGTGAAATAATATCTTGCGTTCTACTAGAATCTATCGCCATATTACATGCCCAGTCTTTGCTGAAAACTTCTCTTGTGGAGCAATATACTATTTGTTTCGTTGAAAAATGGAAAAAGTCCATAAATGAAATAAAATGACAAGAAATATACAATAGTTGGACTTGATTTTAATGTTTCTGAATAAAGGCCATTCGGTGAGAGATTCCAGTGTGGTTGCATAGGATGTATTTTATTTTGATTCAATGGTTAACAAAAATATCAAAATAAAAACATATGCAAATGCCCATAAGCATTAGAAGTTTTACAGTGGCAACTCTAATTGTCTAAATTGCCTTATAGGTTCATATTATGAAACTTTTAAATAATATCTATCAACATTTATAAAAATGTGCTATTTAAATGTTTCTTTATTTTGACATTTTTGTTAGCCAATCAGAATAATTATAAAATACGTCGTACGCAACCATACTAAAATCTTTACCAAACGAACTTGAAGTCTATATAAACCATTTGACATAAAGCGGACTAAAATTTTAAATAAGTAAATAAGGTATACGCCAATCGAGCTTGTATTTTTGTCAAAATATTTAAACTTGGTGTGTCATACAAGTATCCAGATTAGTGGCAAGTGATATCGTATAACATATTTGAGAAAAGAATAGAAATATTTACGGTAAACTTTTCTAGATGGCAGTAATATTCTAATCTATCATAATTTGAAATTGAAAGTTTCTGTAACAGAATTATATTATAAACAAATAGTTATTTGTGTTATTGTAGTTGTATTATTTCAAATATGTGTAAAATATAAAAATATTAAGGTAGTAAAATTATTTCTCGATGTTTGCCGCTCCCACAATTCTAAAAAAAGAAATTTACAGTAACATATAAGATGTGTAACAAAATTTAAGGATATTGCACAGTTTATCATGAAACCAAAACGAAATTTGTTGAAAATAGTAAAATTAACAGTAGTTTCTAAATCATAACATTTTAGTTGTCGTATTTCGATACGGAAAAAGAAACAAAATATGCTACACAGTGTTCATAAGGGTAATTAATTATAATTAAATTAATTAACTCTCACTACATACGGGTAGGTGGCCCAATGGTATCGAATGGGTCTGTGGATTTGAGAACCCAGATTCTATTCCCACAGCCGACAAACAATATTCACCACGTTAAAACTACCCCTGTGGCTTCCCATCCACTAACATCTTTGACCGATCGTCGCAAATAAATAAATAATTTACCGAGATCTGATGTGGCAGAGTGATATATTTATGTATTTTATTTTAACAAGTGACCCAAAACTGTTCATTTGTTTTAGATCCATTTTAAATTTCAACAAAATTCTTTTGAATTCATGATCAGTACATCCAATACTACATATAAACTACAATACATTTTGTTAAATAGGTTTAGTAACGCCCTGAAACAACGAAAATAATCATATAAAATTACAAACTGTATCTTTGTTCTTGGATTGTATCTGCTTTTGAAACTGTACTTTGTAGTCTCGTATTGGATGTATTAATCTACTTACTTAATTAAATAATAATATTCCAGCTTGTGTTAAGAATATAAGCAATTATTGTAAAATATTGATTATATTCAACTAGAATTATAAAAAAGAAACGCGATTAACATCATACCTATACACCTATATTAATAGATATATTTTAACATTGATAGTTATTGTTTTCATTGTATGGCTGGATTCATAGAAAAAAACGCAGCCACGACACGGCATGAAGTCTGCTACTTTTTGCCTAGTAATAAAATATGTTTTGTCTGCAAATATGTAAAATAGTATATTGTTGTAAAAAGAAAAAAAGTTGAAAGTTCAAAAGCTACTATAATAATTAATTCTAATAAAAATATATTATTCATAAGTAGTATTTATTAAAATTCAATATATATTTCAGAATGTTTTTGGACTAGTACATCAAAATTTAAAAGATTATTCTTGAGTTTATAAATATTATAGGAACACCCACTCTATTCCGTTTGGTTACAAAGATACAACAGATCAAAGTTTTGAAAAAAAAACAAAATCGAGTTACTTTTAAAAACAAAACACACAATAACAAAATTATGTTTTCATATAAATTGATATTGTTGCACCTTATTTATTTCACAATTAAATAATCTAGTACTGCGAAATATGCAGATATTGTAAAATTTTTATAATTATGCAGATATTTTAATATTCTATAAATATGCAGATTTTGAACAAAATTTATAAAGTTTTGCTTATTGCATTTTGTGTTATCCTTTCTTATTCCACGTTTTGTTACTTAATTTCCTATTTAATTTAATTAATTTCAATGTTTTATTATGTAATTTTATGTGTTATTACTCATATCGTTTGTTTCTTAACCTAATACTTATTTAAAAATTTACTGTTATTTATAAAATTTTTACCTCTTCGAATAGAATTTACTTTCGTATGAATTTTTTACTAAAAATAATCTTAGGAATAGACTATTAAATTTTATTACACTAGCACTAAAATACCCTATTACAATGTTATTGTTCATATCAAGTTTAACTATTTTTTTGTTAATAAAGCCGTCTTCAATTAATTGAATTTATTCCAGATCCATGACTGACTATGTAAATAATATTAATTTTGACAACTTTTAATCTAAATAACAGAGAAGTAAGAAAATGAAATGTATAATTGGGATTTAGTGGTATTTAAGGATCCCATATGCCGGGAATAGAAAAAGAGATCAAAATTGTTTTAACACAAAAAATGTGATATGGTACTCAAATACGTGGAATTTTATTATCTATACCGTACTATGCGAAACACGCAACACAGGTACGCTTGCAATTTGCATGATTATCAATTATAATAATAACAATATATAGTTCTTTTATATACTCGACACACTCACACTCACACTCACACACACCATATATATATATATATATATATATCTTTATGTTAACGTACATACATACATAACATCACGCTATATCCCATTAAATAGTAGCACGAACTCTTGAAACATTAACAGAAAAAAATTATAATAAAAAAACATTATTATTTTTTAAATCAGTCCACTTTAACATTATTATCCTGACACACGATATTCGATTCTAACACATTAACGCTCCCTCCATATGAGCTCTTTCATTCCTTACAACCAAAATCCATCATCACGCAACAAACCATCCATTCGCTCCTGTACACCTGTTTTATAAATCTTCACTTACACCCACTTCTATAACAACGAAATGTTAACCTGCAATGATAATGCCGTCTAATTATTAAATCAATTTATTTGATTATTGAACAATAATATACTCTACTGGCAACAATTCTAACAATTCTCATTAAATAATTAACAATCCTGATTTTGTCTTTACGGGTTATCAAACTTAAATGAAAGTAAAATAAAACTCTTAATAAAATAAGCCCAAGTGTGGGAGGAGCTGCATGGCCACGTTTGGTTAAGCTAAGACTCCACTAGGCGCGAGGTTGGTACACTATTTTCATTTTGAACTGGAGGGATCGGCAAAAAAAAGGAACTTAAAATATGACCCGTTATAATTGGTTTCACAAGATTCGCACAGGATTGTACAGCCCCATTCGCCGGTATTTTTAAATGGTCAATCATAGGAAAAAACAAGAATAATTTTAGGCTGAACACGACCCTTAAAAAATTACCTGTTGTGACCATCGTTAAGCGATTTGTGGTAGCCGCACTAATAGATTTCATTGTAGTTATATGGGACAGGGACGTTTAATCGTTTTATGCCGATCCCTCCAGTTTAAAATTAAAATATACAGATTAGGAACGAAAAGAGCCGAGTAGGAATTCCGCCACGCACGAGGCGTGCGACTCCACTTGAAGCGAGATGCAGCAAAATGGATCTCAATAATTTACTGTTGTTGGATTCAGAATCAAGTGATTCCGATAATGAATTTGAAAGTAATTTATTTTGATTAAATCTTAAAAGAAAACATAAATGGTGGGTGAGCAACATTAATAAAGAAAGAGGACTTTACGGACATTATATAAAATGATTGCCAAAATTAGACAACACCCAATTTTTTAATTTTTGTCGAATGAGCCGCGAACAATTTAATTTTATACACGATCATATAAAAGACAGCATCAAAAAAATGGACACAAAATTTAGGAAAGCCATATCTACAGAAGAAAAACTAGCAGTTTGTTTAAGGTTTGAATAATTATAAAAAATAGACATGTTGCAGCGTCCACCTCACAGTATGCAATGGTTTTTGTAGTGGTGGGAGAAAACGGGGTCTGAAAAAAGTCAATGCGAGTCCCACGCGGACTCGCCCCGCTCAATGGAGGCTAGTGCACTGATTATAACGCTTGCGAGTCTTTTCCGGTTGGGACTCGCGTGTATTGGAGTCTAGGCTTTTATACTTGCATGGTTTCGTGAAATTAGCAGCTGTGTAAACTATTTATTGCCAACATTGAAGCTGTAGAAAAAAATTGGTTTTGTTTTGTTAATACTTAAGTAAAATTAGCAACTATAATCGATTTATTATTGTCAAAATTTAAATTATTAAGTAAATGAAACTAGATATTAATATTTAAAAAAGAGGCCAAAAGAAGATATTATTTAATTTAAAAAGTGTAAAAAAATGACCAAAAAAGACAACATGTTTTTTTTAAAGAGATACAGTGGAAGCCCTAGTGGTAATCAACTAAAACGCAGTTTATATGGTACACGGTCGAAATGGGAATGAACGAAATGAGTAGAAATGCTGGCAATGACCGAGTGAGGCGCGCACATCGACCACAGAACGCTGTCTGTAATGCGATATATGTTGTTTGACGTTCAACGGAAATAACAGAGAACAAACGTTTTAAAAATTCATGACTATGGAACTTGCTTATAGATAAATGTTGAATATAATGTATTTTCGGTTGCTTCTATCATTCCTTAAATGTTTTAAAGGTAGTTTGAGGCTGTGCTTGTTATTCAATGATGCTGAATTATTTACGGCATTTTATTTCCGGGATAAAGATTATTGGTATTATTCATCTAACAAACAAGAGCTATATAACATTAAACTAGAATAAATCCACTTAAGTAATATACATTACATTTCAATTTAAATCCGACTTTTATTTTGAATGATTTTCTATTTAACTTTAACTTTTATATTATTACTTATATTCATACAACAACAAAAAACTGGGCAATATAAATAATAAGATTTTTGCTACCATAGAATTATACTAGAAATAAAAAAAAATAGGGCTCGTCCGGGATTTGAACCCGGGACCTCTCGCACCCTAAGCGAGAATCATACCCCTAGACCAACGAGCCGACAAAGTTTTTATTACAATTTTTCGGTATACAGATGTTATTTAATATTATTATATCGTTAATGACAATATAATAGTATTATTATTTTTTATTATCTATACATTTTCAGACATATTCGTACTATTTATATTATATTATTTGTGACAAGTGATTACAATATTTTGACAAACATACGGTCCTTTAGTTATAGGTATAATACATCATATAGCGGTGTAAAACGAACATTACGTACCTATATACATAATATTTATTTACCCATAAACGATAAAAATTCATTTAATTGTCAACCTTCTACAATTAAAATATATGAACCAAAATATTCATATTTGTTTCACGACTCTCGAGATTACCAACTTTATTTTGTGATATTATTCATATTCAATTTAATTTCTTATCTAACGAATATTGTACATAATATATTTTTCTTCCGACATTTTGTTGTTTTGAATTCAATGGAGTAACTATGATTTGAAGTGAGAGACGAAAGTTTATGAATAAACAAAAATAATTTTAAAAAATTAACAAAATAAAGTGAAGTATATTCGTCAATAAATAATAAATCCAGATAACATAATAAATTATGTAATTCGCAATAGCGGTCTATTTTTTCAAACTCAAATATTTCTTTCTTTTGAATAAATCTGAGAAGAAAATATTAATAATAAAATAATTATTCATCATAATTTTTAGAATTCAAACAAATAAATTAATTTGTATGTATGAGTAAATATGCAAATATGTAAATTATCATGTTATATAATGGTTCAGCGGGTTTCAGCGTTTATAAATGTTGGTCAGCGTCACTTTGGTAAAATAGTTATGTGCCTTTATTTGATATTTTTTATTGGATATTAACAAGAGGCCACTAGATTTTAGCGGGTCACGGTATTGGGGTGAAATATACTAAATATTACTTGTATTCCTTTCTTGTCTGCGGGTATTAACAATAGGTCAGTGGGTTTCCGCGTTAATCAGTGTCGATCAGTGTCACGGTGTCGGAGTCAAATACACTACATATTACTTGTATGGCTTATATTTGATATTATTTAATATACATTTTCGGTTATTAACCATGGGTCAGCAGATTTCAGCGTTCATTAACGTCGGTCAGCATAATGATGTCAGGGTAAAATAATACTTTCTTTTCTTTATTTGATATTATTTAGTATAAATCAGCGAGTATTAACAATGGATAAGCGGATTTAGCCTGTATCGTCTATGGCGGTCAACATAGCGATTTTAATGTATTAATTTTAAGTCGGCGGATATTAATAATGAATCAATGGATTTCAACGGTTATCAATATCGGTCAGCGTCGCAGTGCCGGCAAAAAATAGATTAAATATTACTTATATGCCTTTTTTGATATTATTTATTATAAATCAGCGATTTTTAAGAATGGGTCAGTGAGTGGGATAATCGATGTCGGTCAACGTTGCGGTATAGGAGTAAAATAGTACTTGACCAACACCTTGTGTAAAGCTACTTATTCCTTTGTTGGTCACTCGAGCTTCACACTCTTATCTCTGTTCACACTGTGTGCTGTGAGCTTCTTAGCCCATCATCAAGTCAGATAACTCTTTTATCTCACAACCTTTTTATTTAAATAAAAGATAAGCGACAAAAAAATCATCCACCCACCACCCTGCATGCTTTTCTATACCTATCCTGATGAGGCACAGAATACTACCAGAATCGAAACTCTTACTGGCGCCCTTGATATTTCGCCTAGAAATTCAATGAGTTGGACATTTAAATTCAGCCTTGGCGGGAAATTAAAAAACCTGTAATAAGGTGAAGAATATATACATGATATCATTATGTATAATTTAAAGGTATTGTCAGGGAACTATATCGCACATCATATATAAAAGTGACACAATGCAAAAACAGCTATTTTGAGTTAATACCATAATGAGATTAATTCAGTTTGACTCAATCAAATGGAAATGTAACGTATTTGTATTTCATATTCCTACCGCTAGAGGTCAGTTGTGCTCTTTCCTATTTTGTAAAATTTGACTGTGGTTTACGTAGAACAGTGTCATTTCTGTTTTAATGTAGTTTTTTGTAGTAAAACGAATTTTTTTAGCTGCGACTGTATATCTGACATAGCATATCTCAAATGGTGCTTGAAAACCGTCGAATTAAATTTAGAGAGATAACAGAGACTATGAATATGTCCAAAGAACGTATTTGTAAGCTGTCAGTGCGTTGGGTGCTGCGTTTGCTCACTTTGGGCCAAAAACTTGTTCGAATTCACATTTCCAACGCTCTGTTGGCGCAGTTTAGGTGCAATAATACTGTAGATGAAACTTGGATGCACTATTACACTCCAGAAACAAAAATACAAGTCAAATCAGTGGACTGCGAAGGGAGAATCGGCTCCAAAAAGGCAAAGGCTGTTCCTTCGACTGGGAAAGTGATGGCGACTGTTTTCTGGGATAGTCATGGAGTTATCTTAATCGATTATCTTCAAAAAAGAAAAACCATTACAGAAACATACTCGTTTTATGCATCATTACCGTCCGTCAGTGGCGATATGGAATTCGAATCCGGAGATCCCGAGTTCGAATCTCACCCATGCTATAAATTAAATGAACTACCACACTGCGGCTCGGTGACTGCGGACCCTGTACTGTAATTGGGATTGAGTTCCTGTTGTACAGCGTATTATAAATAAATAAATAAATTACTTGACAAACTGAAGACAATGCGCCGACTCACACATCAGCGGTTACTCACCAGATCTAACCCCATGCCACTGTTTTTGTTTCCTAAGCTAAAAGTTGCGCTCGGAGGACAGAGATTTTTGTCGAATAAGGAGGCTATCACCTTCGTAACCAACTATTTTGCAGAGAAAGAGGCCGAGTACTATTTGGACGGGTTGAAGAGATGGAAGCATCGCTGGGAGAAGTGTATAGACGTACAATAAGATTATGTAGAAAAATTAAAATATATTTGAAGAAAAAAGTCTTGTATCTTTGTTACATCGGAAACTTTTATGACAACGCTCATATCTTATATGTCATAATCAGTGTAAAATACTACTTACAGATTTTTAATTATTCCTTAATAACCACCTACTAATTCGCTAAACACCCTTAGTACCATCCATGTTGCAAACGTGTAACAGAATATAAAAAAAAAACTAACTTTTTCTATTTTATTAAAGTTTGTAGTATTTTATAGAGCTTTTACAAACAGAAACATGAACTGAACCGGAATATACACCGTAAGCGGATTGAACCGGCATATTTTAAAGAAACTTGAACCGAAACATGAATCTTTTACTATAATATTCAGAAGTGAGAACCATAACTGAACCATAAATATCAATCAAACCAGTTCAGTAAATCAGTTCAATGAATCGGTTTGAACATTGGATAATTATGGAAGATTTCGAATGGTGAGAATAAATACACGAAAGAATTATGAATGTAGAGTTAGCGAAACTGGTTTACCGAGATAGACAATTTTTCTCTATGTTTTTATAGTAAACTTCAATAGGAAATATCATATTTATTTATGATGAACTGTATACAAAAATAGTAACACTGATAAGTCCATTCATTACTGTCATCAATTTGTATTTTAAACGTTTTCTTTCTGGGAAGCAATCTCTCCGTAAAAAAATATTTTCTATGTTGAACGTCAATGACGTCTTTCCGAGCAACACCCTGTATAATAATGAAACAGTTATGTACAGGGAAATAACATGTAAAATCAGTTTACACATTACGCCTTATTTTATTTATCTTATTTTGGTTCCACAAATTGCAGAAATTAATTAAAATATATCGAAAAAACCTTCTGGTTATAACCATAACTAAATTCAAGCTATTTTATTGTATGTTTTAAAACGAGTATCGAAAGTGAGTTATATCGTGCGAGTGAACATACGGACAATACAATATTACTGTCGAGCGAGATACGAACGCTACGTTTTAAGCGACCACAACAAATAATATATAAGATAATAAGATATTTGCGAGAATTAGTTTTTCCAACAACAAACCATCGTAACAAACAAAACATAGTTGCATGACTATTTTGCTTTGATCTCATCATTGTTACTCTCGCGATACTATTGCTTTCTGAAATGATTGTCTAAAAAAATCTTTATTAATTTAAAACCATATACTAATATACCAGGGTATAGTAATCGGAGATGCTAGGGTAATTCAATAAAAAAATATTCATTTTATTAAGTCATAAAAGAAAATTTCAAAACTAAGGCAAAAGATCAAATTATAAGGAAAATGGTATTTTCTATATCTGGAATGAACATATCAATCAAAACAACAAAGTGAAACTAAAGTAAATTTTAAAATATGAGTAGTAGTATTAATTTGGATTTTGGAAACATGTAATGTTGGGATATTTGGAGTTATATTTTTTTAGTTTAGAAAAACATGGCTGGACTGGAATAAAAAAAATATAAATTTTTTAACCAACATTTAATTATCTTAAGAGATCACAAAAAGAGGAGAAAACATGGAATAATTATAGGGAAGAAACAAGAATATAAATTAGAACTATAGGCAGATTAAGATATAGAAATGAAGGAACGATATACAGGGTGAGTCTGGGAAGACGCCTCCCCCTTTAACTTTTTTATTATGAGTAATAGAAAAAAATGGTTCATATGAAAGTTTCATTATTTTAAATATACTATTTGATGGCAGATGTAGATATTTTTTATAAAGTCAGGTTTACAAGATACGACTATCAACTTTTATTTTTTAAATAGCAACCTATAATTATTTTACTAAAATAAAAACCGCCATTTTTTTTCTCTTTTCAACGGTGTATTAGTTTTTATTAATGTATCTGAAAAAACTCGAGAAAAATAAGAAAATTGAGAAATACTAGAAATAATTTTTATACAAATATTATAGGTGGCTATGTGAAAATAAACAAAATGTAACAGTGTTAAATTAATGTCAAAAAAGTATACATTTGCTGGTTACTTTATTTAACTTATTTTGCAAACAATAAAAAAAACGTTTTCAAATGTTTACGAAAGAAGAATTAATAGATATGATTCTAATAATTGGTGAATCGACTGGAATCATGAGAAGGGCAAAAAGAATTTAAATTTTTGTATTACAGAACATGGTCGTAATTTTGAACATTTGTTTTAAGTTGTTTTTGTTACTGAATTTGTTGCTTTAGTTTGTTAAGTTGTAAAACACTGTTACATTTTGTTTATTTTCACATAGCCACCTATAATATTTGTATAAAAATTATTTCTAGTATTGCTCAATGTTCTTATTTTTCTCGAATTTTTTCAGATACATTAATAAAAACTAATACACCGTTGAAAAGAGAAAAAAATGGCGGTTTTTATTTTAGTAAAATAATTATAGGTTGCTATTTAAAAAATAAAAGTTGATAGTCGTATCTTGTAAACCTGACTTTATAAAAAATATCTACATCTGCCATCAAATAGTATATTTAAAATAATAAAACTTTCATATGAACCATTTTTTTCTATTACTCATAATAAAAAAGTTAAAGGGGGGTGGGGGCGTCCTCCCAGACTCACCCTGTATAGGTAAAATTTAAAAATAGCTATGGAAATAACAACTCTCACTTGTGTTACAATAGTATATAGTACAATAATGGGCATTCCATGCGAGTTGTACACTATACTTTTTCTACGACTACTATATTCATGTATTTTTCAATAATAAAGATGTTCCAATTTCATTATTCCAGAATGACATTTCAAAGTTAGTATCCTAGCAACTAGTAGTAACAACAAAACAAATATTAAATAAAATAATAAAAATAATACCTGAAATAGATCTTCGACATCAACAACTATTAGCGTGGACAATCAAAACAACTTAAATCATAACCTTAAAAGTTCATATTCACCAAAAAATATTTTTAATAATTGTAACAATATTACATTCAATATCACTAATAATAAATAACTAAATAAGTGATTCAATAAATATTTCTGTTTATAATATTATACTAAAATAAAATAAATTCTTCAACCATTCTCAATTTATTATTGACAGCTGGAATACGGTATACGGCCGAACTTCGGATTGGAATTAATTGCTGAATCGTGCCAGTTTTAAATTTGAAACAATTTGTCATTTTTGACAGAACTGTGCGAGAATGTTCATTCCTGCACAGTTGTCACTTTTCCTATGGTAATCGAAAATGTGTTTACAATGTACCTCATTTCCCTTGCAACAACAAATATACAATGAGCAGATTTCTAAGTGGTCATAGAAAAAATATTTTTCATGTTATTTCCACATGCTGTCATTTTCTTAAGACAGATATATTTTTTTATTTTGCGTTCATAAGAGGGTCATTACGAAACCCAGTTGCGTAGCGAAAGAGCGTTCATTACGATGCTCAACATTTTGTTTTAGACGGGTGATAGTAGCAGATGACGTACTGAAGCTATCAAGCTGAGAACATCTAAATTTCAATATAACCTGAAAATCTGAAAAATTGCATAAATATCAATAATGGATATAAACCACATTTCATTTATACAAATTGCCCTAAATTGACACGGTTTAATATATCACAGATTTTTAATAAATTTATGTTATAAAAGGCGCAAAATAGAAAAGATAGTATAAATAACTCATTTTATAATTTTTTTATCGCACTTGTCGTTTAAAAACATGTCTTATAAAACTCGTTCTTTAATATACTGTTTTAGATTTCAAAATGTCTTAAGTGTATTATTATGTCTCCTACTGTTGCAGCATGCACCAAGGTGCATTTCTCGGCGGAGGCGGCTGGGCCCGTGGAGGTGGCGGCGGCGGCGGTTTTGGCAGTATCAGCGGTGGCGGCGGTACCAGCATCAGTAGCGGCGGTACTGGAGTGGTGCGGCGAGCTCATCCCGCATCCGGTGCGCAATGGAACGTGCAGGTGGTGCGCGGGAAAGTCAACGGCAGGTGTTTGTGGAACGCGTGCAAAGCGTTGAGCTTGGGGTTGTTACTAATGGTGCTAGGAGCTGCCATGGCAACTATAGGTAAAACATTATTATAATTATTTTCACTCATTCACATTATATACGACCATCATGGAAAAATATTATAATTTTCAATTCAATTTCATCATTTGATCCTTAATTGTAAGAATATAGAAAATAATTTTTTTTTTATTCGGAGCTTGATGCGTCCCTAATTACATTAAATCAATAGTATAATTTTTTTTAAATCTATAAAATTAAAAACTGCATCCAACGAGTACTAAATTGTCTCAATTATTTACTTATAAGATACAACTCTTATAAATGATAACAATTTAAACTTAATACTTAATAGTTAGTAGTTAAAGATTTTAATCAAAATAATTTTGTTGCATTGTAGTACTCTTAATCCGTAATTTTCTTCTAAAAATTCATTTTTTATTTGCTTTTTATTCGTTTATAAAAACTATTTAGGGACACATATGAGCAGTATATCAATACAGCACGTTATTTTTCTAGAATATTTCTCTTACTTAAATTCCAAACATTTTGAATATGTTGCATATTATATTTTCGGTGCTAAATATTTAAATGTATTTTAAGAATGTCTATTTTCATTTACCTCCAAAATAATTTAGAAACGTTTAATAGTAGCAAATATGATGCTAATGTTCTTGAAATCTTATCAAAACATGGAAAATACTGTTCTGATCTTTTACTTCGTAATTTAATCACATACAGATTGCGAAGATTCACAAAGAAACTAACCACTGTGAAGTTTGGCATCGAATAGTAGCATTCGAATAAAATAGAATATTTTTCTCAGAACACTGATAAAGGCTTGTATTTAATGTCGCATCTGTCAGAGCAGAAAAAATGATGTTCATAAAGTGTTCTAGTAATATAAGATGAACTCGAGACGTCTAAATTGATTAATGTTATTTTATTTTCTTACGTGATGCCATCAGTTCCCCTTAATTGTAAAGCTAAATTTATATATATATATATATAACCTTCCATTTTATCGAATCGGGACGTATAATATGACTAATATAATGCAATAAAGTTGAACTTTTTGAATTTGTTGCAAAAATTAACCTCCGACCACAATTGCGTTATGTGCAAGTTTGTAAATTTGATACTTTTTCGTATTTTTTGTGCTAAACATCCGGTTGTAGCTAAAACACTTCCAGTTATATTGAATTAGCATATACATCATTGTAAAGTAGAGACTTCAACGTTTCTTTTGAGCCCAAAAATGTTGAAGACAACTTATTTTTAACCAAGATACATGAACTTGAATATCATGCATAACCATATTCTCGAGAGCATTTAAACGAATTCAAATCAATCTAATCATGTAGATAATTAATTTATAAAATATGATTTAGATTACATTTTGTACATCCACTTACATTCAAAACTCAGAACTTTTGTATTCGACTATTTGTTGCACTTATTACTACAGTAGATCCTCATTAATACGATAACCTATACCTCAATTATTCGACGAGAATTATTAGAGTAGAGTGGTTTCACTATTTCACCGTATACATCGTTTATAGCAGGTCAAATTTAAATTCAGAAAAAAAAATGCAAAAAACGAGTTCAGCAATCACCAAGTAAATAGTCCCCAAATATCTCTCTATGTGAACCAGATGGCGTTATTACGATTTAAATTACACCGTAAATAATAATCTTGCTAATTACAATATCAATACGAGTCAGAAGGTCGTGAATTTTATAATTACCAATAGTATGTTATTCGGCCGGCCTGCGATAGGCCGTGGTGGCGTGCGGGAACCCCTCAATGACTGCTGGTGGGTTGGCAATACTAGCACGATGGCGAAAGGGCGGCCTGTGATAGGCGTGACGGCCGTCGGGAACCTCTCGGTGACAGCTGGTAACTCCCTATATGCTATCGGAGTGACGGTCGGAGGGTAGATATGCCAGTGAGAAAATAATGTTTCAATTAATTTTGAGTAATTTCGGTACTCAGTTAATCAGTCTAATTCTATAAGTGAGTTGCTAGGAATAAGCAACTCACGTGTATGGTTAAGTGTCATGTGACTTGCTAAGTTAGAAACTTTTACACTATTTGTATTCTATAAGTCTGAAGTGGTTAAAATCTAAGCAACAAGTGGTTAATAAGGTTGCTTATTTGAGCAACACCTACATGAGTACTTGCTAAGCGTTAGCAATGTTATTTGTGGATGTATATTAAGACAGAAATCAAATTCTAAAATGAATCCTGCGGGTATTTTGTTTGAGTTAAATATATTACATAATCTAGAAGAAGCAAGAGAACAGTGAGTATCATAAAGAAACTAAATTTCGAAGTTGTAACCTATAACATACTATTTTAAAATAGGAGAGACCTAAGACTTGAGTATTTGGTCATGCGAGATACAAGTAATCCTTTTTCTGTAACTTAAACTAGCTTTAAAAAATTATATCATTTACCAAAAAATTTTGTGTTAAATACTTTCATTCCTGAACTTGAGCCACATATCAGAGAAGGAGTACGCAGTACTCACATATCTGTTCATATAAAAGTAAGTATTTTGTTATGAAAGAATAAGAAAATAATTTAATATAAAAATAACTTTTAAGGTACTTGTCGCACTAAATTTTTTAGCAGTAGGTTCATGTCCGTCAGTACGGTGGTGTGGATAGCGATACGGAATTCGAATCTGGAGATCCCGAGTTCGAATCGCACTCAAGCTAAAAAATTATATAAAAACTACCACACTGCGGCTCGGTGAATGCGGACCTTGTACTGTAAATGGGATTAAAGTCCTGTTGTACAGCGTAACATAAATAAATATCAAAATAATATCGGCATTTTCATTTAGCAGTATCACAACCAATGGTTAGCCGTATTTTAAAAGTTGTTACGGTTTTTACAAATCATTTACTTGCCAGATAAGTAAAATTTCCTACCACATCTGAAGAAATAAGACAAGTGAAAAATGGGTATTTATAACATTTTTACGCTAGAATAAATTGAAAAATACAAAATCTAATATTAAACTAATTATTTAGCTGACAACATTATTCTATGCTGTTGAAGGAAGATAGTAGAACTTCCATTTGTTCGCTTGCTGTTCTACTCGCCCTTGGAATTTTTGTTTCTCAAGAATAAAAACTTTTCATATATAAAAAATAATCAAATCAATTTAGTTGTAATATAATTAATAATAAATACCTTTCAATGAATTTGTTATCCTTTAACCAAAATTTTGGTTATGTTATAAACGTCAAAACAACACACTGACCCTAACTTCATACTGATGAGTAAGCAACGTTGTTAATTTTTAGACAAATAAGCAAGGTTGCTAACGTTATAGTTACAGAATAACATTTTTCATCATGTTATTAAATAGGTTGCTAAAATTCTTATAAATAAGCAACGTTGTTAGTTAACAACAAGTTAACCACTTTGTTACAGAATTAGACTGATTGTCTCAATCAATTTAGAGTAATTTCAATGCTCAAAGAACTATTGTGTTTTGCAGTAGGATGTGCGACGGCCAATTCTGACATAATCGTAACTGAATTGAGAGAGGTTTAGAGTTGAATTCAATTGAGTACTCACGGAACGTGCGACGGTCAATTCTGATAGAATCCCTGAAAGTCGGTGAATAAATAATAACGTTCTAACAGAACGTGCGACGGCCAATTCTGACAGAATCGTAACTGAACAGTAACTGATCCTAGTTTGAACCAAGATGCCGTTAACGGATAAAACTAATACTCGGAGTAATTGACAGGGGTGAAATTCATGCATGTTTATTCATTCGTTGGATGCTTGTAGAAATTGTCACCCCCGGTGGTGGTGCATCTGGCGCTCTGGTCTATCTTCCAATTCGATAGAGACAGATGCAGTCTGCCCCGAATGGGTGAGGAAAAGACGGAACAATATCGTCTTAAATATTACCCCTTCTTACCGTTTTGTAGTTTTAACATATGTTACATCGAATAAGTTTTTTTTTTCAAAAATTCAGTAATCCCAAGAAAATAAATACATAGAATCCACGCGACATCTATTTAAAAACGATGCGATAGAACTTTTTGTGTATTAACATGTATCGGCATTGAAACACAACTTCAAACAGGGTTGGATTTCTGTTATTTATATTGGACACCCAATAAACTGTGAATCCGTATGTTAGTAATTTAGTTTAAGAAATACTAATTTCTCGCTACGGCCCTATTAACTACCCTCGCCTAGACACTTGACGTTCGACATTCCCGGGTGTTGGTTAGCGTCTTTTAAACCTTGGTCATTTCTATTAATTTATGATCCTTAAGCCCTGTGTTTCGTTTATATTTTACACCATACGATTAGAATAGTATTGGAGTTCTAATATTTAAAAAAATAGATTGTCACTACAAGCTTTGATATTGTCATTCCAAAAAGTTTAAATGTGAATGAACAGAAATGAAAAATAATAATATACCATTATTGGCATTTCGTCTTAATATCCCAACAATAATACTGTGGCTATATTTCTGTAAATAATTATAATTTAGGCTATTGTTGTTCAAATTGTGTATATGTTTTGTTTAGTCTTATCTAGTTTATCTAATTTAATTTAGTTTTGTGAAAATTATATGTTTGGGGTTGTGTTTGTATTTGGAAACCAATAAATTGTAGTCAAGTGTGCTTGGGTCTGTAGGAGTGACGCCAAATGTGAAGTCATGTTGGACTGGGTGAGGGATAAGGAGACGTGTGTAAATTGTTAAGGATACTTGTGACTTTGTAGATAGTTTTGAAAGTAGTGTGTATCCAGTGAAGAACGAGGAAAATTACATATTTTAAATAAAGCTCATGCACATATTCCCTTTACTTCAACTATCCTTTACAAATATTAGAAGTGGGTTGTTATGTAATTACATTAATACGAGTGTGTCTGAGAGCTTCGGGTTCAGCTATAAGGTATAGATCCTCTTGTACATCAATAGGAATTAAGTTCCTGTTGTCCATGCCGGATTAACACTAGGCGGGGCCCTAGGCAATCGCAAACGAGCTCCCTCCGCCACCCTATCCCGACATGAAAATACAATAACTAAAATTCAAATAAACTGTATTCATAATTCAAATAAACAGGAAACATATATATCATCACACCTTTTACCCATTACTGGGTGTGGCACTCTGCCGAAGCAGATATCGGTAAGTGATATATTTCTTCGCGTGAAGTGAGGTTACCATCCGTCAAATCACGGCCCTTAAAGATGTTAGTGGAGAGGGAGAAAACATAAAACTTTATATATAATTATTCGTAAAGAAAAACAAACATTTGCAATTACTACTCCAACGGTCAACTCAGAAGAAGCGTTTTCTGCATTTCAACTCGCTGAACTGTAATTTTTTTTTTAATTCATTTTGCGGTGCCCCTATTTGACGGAGGCTCCTAAGCAATTTCCCAGTACTGCCTATTGGTTAATCCAACACTGCCTGTTGCACAAAGTATAAAGTAAAAACTATTTTTTTTTAATGTTAGATTTAAAATATTATTAATTGCAGCTTTCAAATTCCCGAGCCGAAACTATTAATTTCAGAGGATAAATATAGATTAAAGTGCATTTTTCTTTCGGTGAAATTTTAATTTTCGTACTTTAGTTATTTGAATGCAGACAGGCTGAAATATGGCATCCAATATATTTGTGTACCTATAATATGGTAAGCGAGCAACTGTTATTAAAAAATGGAAAGTTTCCATATAAACATTACTTCACCTATTTTGTGTATTCATGGCGATATTAAACCTTGGAATGTTGTAATTTTCAATCCGCAAATACCTTTTCGTTCGCGATGCATTACAACACAATTTTATTGTTCTCATTGGCGAACGCAGCTTTTAATACCGTCGCATCGTTCAGATATTAGACTTCTTTTTACCGTCAAACAATGACTCATTTTACTCTACCATTAAACGCAGCAGTTATAAAAGAAAGCATTTTTGCTAATATGCTGCTTATTTGAAATCCAACAAGTATAAAATACGTATAAAAAAATATATAATGTTTAATGAATTATACGAAATTGTTTTCATGTGTTCGAATATTTATAGTATATATATATATATATATAAATAAATAAATAAATATATCATCACGCCTTTTACCCATCACTGGGTGTGGCACTCTGCCTAAGCAGATCTCGGTAAGTGATATATTTTTTCGCGTGAAGTGCGGTTACCAGCCGTCAAATCACGGCCTCCAAAGATATTAGTGGTGGAGGAGCCACAGGGGTAGATTTTTTAAATTGGTGAAAATTTGTTTGTCGGCTGTGGGGATCGAACCAGGGATCTCAAGATCCACAGGCCGACTCGATACCAGATACCACTGAGCCACCTACCCCATTATATATATATATATATATATATATATATATATATATATATATATATATATATATATATATATTTCCCGTGATAAAATTTAATGGTTATGGAAATAATAATTCTATTGCAGACTAATGAATTGTTGCGGAATTATCACAGATTACCAGCGATATATTCAGACGATAGAACTATAGTCGAGGCAGGTTAGGATATTTCTGAGAAAAAGTATTGCTTGTTTCACATAGAGAGTGTTTAGCATGTAATTGTATTAATGTTTCTTTTCCTATTAAAAAAATATTTATCATTAGTGACAGTAAAATGTATTAAACATGTACAGTATCCACAGCTAATTAATAAATTAAAACATTTATTTTGTACTGATAAATTATGAAAACTATACTTACATTTTCCATCCAACCTCATTGCCGTAAATCATACATGATACAAGTGTTTTCATTGGGACTGTATATTTCATTTACGCCCGAATATAAACTTGCAATTTATTATATACCGTAATGGGTCGAGTTAAAGCGCCTTCACGGTTTTACTTTGGTTTGTAACCGAACATTGATAAAACCAAGCAGATTAAAACTTGATTGTGGTTATTAATAATAATTTGTTTATTTGTTTATAAATTAAGTGCTGAATTTATTTAATAACAAACAAAGAAGAACTATATTTATCCATATTTTTAATGGTCTAAAATTAATCTATTAGTAAACAAAATAAATATTTTATAGAATTGCGAGAATCATGTTAAATAAAAGCATGTTCTACATTTTGTACCCATACTAGGTCTGAGATCTCAGTAATAGTAAAGATAAGGCTAACATTAGATTTTAATAAAGAAACACAATCTGTGTTATGTTGTGTTTCATGTATCTACATTATTATTAATATTATTCTGTAACGAAAAGCAAAACGCGAAAGGTAAGAAATTTGGGTAGATTACTTAACAGAAAATAAAACTGAATCATTAAATTTAATCAATGTCAGCATCCGAAAGGAAAACAAAATGTATGTTTACTGCACATTATACTTAAAACTTAAAAAACTTACCTGCGATCTACTTTGGCACAAGAAAGACTTTCCGATTTAGCATTAATATCAGTAGAAACCAGTATAAATATACGAAACAAAAGATTACTCTTCTCTTGTAGATGCTCTTACAGCCAAAAATAATAGAACAGTTACCATTTAGAAATCAAAAATAAAATAATCTGCTATTGGAAATATGGATTGGTTTTTGATAGTTACTAGCTCAATTTTTTTTTACATTATTATACTACTATTTTATATGTTATCGTTGATTATATGTCCATGGATAAAAATCTGCTGTGCCAGCCACAGTACTTTTTCTACCATCAGTTTTTTGTATTTTTACTAGAATTCTATGCTCGAGAGCATTTAAGGATACTAAATAAAGCCAAATTTGAACAAATTTTGGAAAATAATTGGAATTCGCTTGAATATCATATTTGACATTTTTACTAGAATTTCCTGTCTGAGAGTTTTAATTTGATATCAAATCGGATATCTTTTAAATAACTTTTGAAAGAATTAGGAATGAACGCTTGAATGTGATTTTCGATACTCAACTATGAATTGTGAGAACTCTAAGGTTGTTTTCTACAACTGTCAAAAAATGTTCACTCTTTTTAACTAATACCAATACGCGATGTTTTTGATTTTTTCATCATTTACATTACCATTATAACGCGTATTTTGCACACTATTTTGCACCCTAGTACGCAAAATTCTTATTTTGCATACTGTTTCGCACCCTAGTGCGCAAAATCAGTATTTCGCGCACGCTGCCAAATTATTTTTTGTCACGGCCCATTGGTTACAACACATCAATAGTACCAAATTCATATTATTTTTGATAGTTTTCTTCAATTTACTTGAATAAATTAATCATTAATGTATTATTCTTTGTTGACAGTTGTGGGCGAAATATTTGTTTTTTTTTGTCTCGATCTGCAGATTTGACTAAAAGTGATATTCTCATGTGCAACAAAAAAATATAAATAAATTCAACTGTAAAAAAATTCTGTTAGTTTTAAGATATTACTCTATCTTAGTTTTTGTTTATAATTTACGCACTTTTTTTACCGATAAACTTCTTCATTAAATTTTTCACTGGAATTTTAATTATAGAATCTTTTTTGATGCCTGTTTAGTCTTCACATATTTTACATTAAACTTGAGTATTTTCACAATAATCTGACATCTACCTACGTCTTTCAGTAGACTTAAGAACACTGTTTGTTTTTTTAGAAACCTAATAACTTAGAAAAAACATTCCATTCTCTCTTGGGTTGCCCATAAGAACACTAATGTATACAAAACCTATTGATTTTTTTCGCAAAAAATAAAAGCAATGAAAAAAAGAAAAAAGTTGTTTGTAACTTGAAAAGTTGTTTTCAGTTCTTTTATTTTTGTGTCAACAAATAATTCAGACAAAAATATTCAATTATTATATTTACATATGATTTGGTTTCAATTCCTAGTATGTTTTATTCTGACATAAATTCATTGCAGATTAAAAGACTATTCCATAGATTTACAATAGATTAAATTTAAAATGTTCTAATCTTACAGCTAGAATTATGATTTGGGATTTTTATGTAATAATTTATGTGTTCTGTAAACTTGATTATTTAATCAGAATGTGAATGAAGTACAAAATTCTTTTGCGAGACTTACTTCGATCTTTTTGTTAAACAATTGAACCTACTAAATTTAGGTGGCTCAGTGGTAACGAGTCGGCCTGTACATCTTGAGAACCCTGGTTCGATCCCCACAGACGACAAACAATATCTTTGGGGCCGTGATTTGACGGCTGGTAACCGCACTTCACGCGAAAAAATATATCACTTACCGAGATCTACTTAGGCAGAGTGCCACACCCAGTAATGGGTAAAAAGTGATGATATATATTTGTATTTTAATATATATTTAATATGTTATACAAAGTTTATTCTTATTCATTATAAGTGTAGAGAATGCAAAACCAGTCAATTAGACATAACCCAGATAGACGGTATTGTCATATTTGTTCACAGTTAAATTATCTGCGCAGGCCAAGGCTTCCTTCAATTCTTTATACGAGTAGATTAGTTGTTAGAGGATTGGGCGTAAGTGAAAGATTTATGAAATAGATGTACAGGAACGTATGGAGGGTTGTGATTGAGGATTTTTTGTGTGATGGTGGATTTCGGGTGTAAGAAATGAATGAGTTTCTATGGAAGGAGCGTTAGTGTGGTTGAAGCGAGTTTTGTGTCAGTATGAGAATGTTGGCCGCAGTCTGCTATTTGGATGAATCCGTTAGTAGATATTCTTTGTATATTTCAGGCGTTCGTGTTACCCCATTTATGGGATATAGCATGATGTTATGTATATATGTATGTATGAAAATCTTCATTCATCTCAATTTCTATTTCATTATAAATACAAAGAGCGAATTAGAAAATACCTTCTACACAAATTTATATTTAAAAACATAAATGTTGGTTGGTTAATAAAAGTACATATTATACTAAGGCATCAACAAGTTTTTTACGAACAAATACAGTAGGCCGAATTCTAGAAATGCACGATTGTAAATTGTTAAAGTTCGAGATATTTGTTTATTTATAAGAGGTGTAATATTTTTTTAACTAGCCGCGTTATCAAATTGGTATTGTATTGACTATTATTTTTTAACGACTATTAAAATTTTTAATAAATAGCAACTGTAATTTTATTTTTTATTATAGTCGTTCATTGTAATTGGATAAATATTGTAGCGAGTATTAAAAAATAATAGAATCAATTACAGACAATTAAACTTTAACAAACCGATCCACAAAGCAAGTAGTTAGTCTTTATATTTTAAACTCCATTAATAATTACCTTGGAATTTATAAAATAAATTTGTTAAACTAGAGTTAAAAATAGATTTAATTTGTACCAAAATTTTACCTACATCGTAAATCTGCTTGAAAAGGAAATGGCGTTTAAGAGCTTAATTAAACTGAAGTTAGTTCGCAAATTTCATTATTAAAGACAATTTAATATAAACAGTACAAGAAAATAATTTACAAGGCATACATTAATACAAAAACAATAGGTACTTACTTAAAATTCAGACAGTGTACAAATTATACCTTAATAATATTGTACTGCCGAAATCTGTGTGTTTATTTCTGTCCATGAGTTCTCATGTTAATTTATAGAATAGCTGGATGCAAACAAATCAGCCAAGAGTAATTTTAAAATATTTTAAGAAGTAAAACAAATTTAAATTCTACTAGAAAGAATTATGTGCAAATCTAATAAATCTATATTTAGCATGTAAATAAAAATATATTAAGATTAGTGTTGTAAATCATATAACAATCCACATCTGATTATTATTCTGAAACTTCATCGTTCCTTACCGGATACAAACTATTTTAAAAACTATCAACAAATTCACAAGCACCCTTTACCATTCACACACGTCTCCCCAGCCCTCAGCCATTCCACATAATCTCACATTTCACGTCACTCAGACGGACCCAGGCACACTTGACTATAATTTATTACTTTACAAACATAACATTCTCACAATACTTAATATTTCTAAAACCAATAACTATAAATTAGATAAAACTACACAGAACATATACACAATTTTAAAAATAATAGCCTAGCAATTAATAATAACACTACACTGTCACGAGTTCACATTTCGTTTATTTTCATGTGATAGCCTGGTATATTACCACATTAACTACAGCAGAAAAAAATAATTATTCAGTTTTATAAATTTGCAGCATTGTATAAAACTAAATCATAACCATAAGAAAATTAAGATAATATTAATTTTCTTCCTATAAAATTATTCCTATATGATATACTGAATATTTCTATTTTATTATTTCAAAACCTTCGAATTTAGTTTGTATATTTCAAACCGTGGAATTTCTTTTGTTTAGTGATTTGTTATTACAGGTTACTACGCCGACCATTTATCAATGGCACAAGAAGTTCGCGGGAACCACACAATTCGAGTGAAGAATGAATCACGAGGATTCCACTTAAATAACCTGTCATACGCCGGTCCAATTGTTATGGGTGTAGGAGGTAAGTTAAAACACGATAAAATTATAAAATATTAATAAACTACATTATAAATTTGTTTAATTTGTTGCAATACATGAAAGGAAAAAAGTAAAAATTGAAATGCCCCCAGAGAGATTTGAACTCTCGACCCCTGGTTTACAAGACCAGTGCTCTAACCCCTGAGCTATGGAGGCTGTGCGTAACTATGTATTAGTTACTCGCTTTTCAAGTTCGTTACATGTAATTTCCATATCAGTAACACATTTTAACAGTATTTTTATTTATTATTATTACTATTATCAAGTTTTTAAAAAATTTATCTATTTTGCGCTATTGTGTATAAAATATTTTATGAAATGTGCATATTTATGGCATTAAATTCTCAATAAATATCAAATATGAATTTATTTTATTGCATTTTTGAAGTCGTATCTTACTGTTCACGACAACAAAGTAAGTATTGGCATAAATCTGTAACCTTCTTCTTATAATCGATATTGTTGTACCGCACTGGCGCTGTTGTCTTGATGTCGAAAGTTTAAGAAACGATTACCTATAGTAATAATAACAATAGTTATAATATCGTTTATCACTAAATTTGGTTTAAATTGTAACTAAAATAAATGTTTCGTTGTAACAACAAAACTCAGTTCATATAATTCGTAGCCGAATTCTCATAAAATCATAAATATTTTTGTTAAAGTAGTATTATAATAATTATATGTCTAAGCCATATTATAAAAACTAAATGGTAATAGAACTAGGGGTTGGTTAAACTTAATTAATAGCTCTAATGCAATTTGAATGCTAATTCTGTTTTGGAATTAATTCAACTAGAAATAAACCAGTGTTCGGAAACCGCAGAAAAATTGGTTCGGTTTACGTTCGGGTTCAGGAATGATAAATAAAGGTTCGGTTTTAGAAAAATATTTTAGGTGGTTCGGTACCGGTTCAAAAAAAGAATTGTATATTATTTAAAATTAGAAATTCTATACATATTGTAAATAAAAAATGGTCTACTCATTACTAACAATAGTTATTTATGTATCAAGGCACTAAAGTTCAATTTTTTATCAGGAATATGGAATTTAGTTGCCGAGACCCTTAGGGCCGAGGAAAATAAACCTTATAAGTGATAAAAGGAATTTTAGTGACGATTTTAAATACAATAATATTTATTTAATAATAAAAATTTAAAAAACACACAATTATTTACATGTTAATAAATAGGTTTGAAGTTACTTCCAAAAGAAATTTTATTTCAATATGATTATTCAAATATCAGATAACATTTCTTCTGATATATTGACTCCCTTAGTTAATTTGCCAAATAACACATTTTAAAACAGAAAAGTGTAGTTTGTAGCAAACATAGGATATGCAACAATGTAAAAAATGTAGGTTTTGCTAAAGTTCAGTTTAAAACTATAATTTCATTTTACTTGCCAGAAACTTTAAACACAGAAGTATTGAAAAATGTAGATTCAACGAACCTGGTTTTTTGAATCCGAAAATAATGGGTTCTGCTCCGGTTCGGTTTCGTTCGGTTTCCGGTCCTTGAAATAAACAGATTTTATAAGTACAAATCGCAGGCGTATGAATCCTCCCGACAACGATTTTTTACGACATCGAAAAGCCGAAGACACTTCGGTAATATCCGATCGAAGTAAAACTAAGAGCAGTTCACAATAGAGAATCTAACATACTGTTGATGCTACAGTAGCGCTGATATCTAATATGTGAACTACAATCACAGTTGTATGTACAATACAAGTAAAAAGTTATTTTTATTAATTATTTTATTTTATAACGCAAATTAAATTTGTAAAATCTTCGTCTATAATTATAACAGAATATTTTTTTCTATACTTTAGTACATACATTCTTCTTTATATATTTAAATAATATAATTTTACAGAATTTGTTTCTATATAACAATAAACAAAAATAAATTTTAAACATACATATACATTATATCACGCTATATTACTTGTAATGGGATGGCATGATCATTTGAAACATTCATTGAATATTTATTCATCAGATTCATCACGCAATCTATTTTCCTATCCTGATGCTGCACTCACATTCATAATTCTTTTTATACACGCTCGTATTTTTCCCACATTCGTAATCTGTAATTTTTACTTTATTTCGCTGATCTTATTCGAATACTTTTGTAGTTATAAGAAACGAATATACAATATATTTTTAATATACATATATATTTGATATTAACAAATTGCTTCAAAAGACTTGGCAAGATAGCATATCAAAATAGAAATCAATTTTGCGTCTATTTTAGAATTTGCTTGGTTGAGTAATAATTTTTGTCAAAAAATGTGATTTTTCATCGAAACCGTTAGAGCCGAAACCTGACGAACTTATCAAATTTTAATTATTTTACTATATCTCAGGACTTTTCTTTTATTTTTCCTATAATATATAATAATTAGTTACTCTTGTCAATGTATGTGTTAATTAAATAACTCTCTTTTTTAAATATCTGTACTATTTTATTTATTTGTAGTAAATTTTATATTTCGATCAAATAAAAACAATGAGATGTGAATCGTACTTTATTATACGGAATAAACAAATACTAAATTTTTGTATCTTAGTTTAAATTTAAATCGGTGAAAATTTTATATTTATTTTTGTAACAGTTTGTATTTATTTTTTATTCATTGTGATTGTTGAAAGTGATTAGATCCCTAATTCATCAGCTCTTCTTAAGTATAGCACACTTTATTATCGTATAGTCCTTCCATAGCAAAGAGTTAGCTAGTAGCTACAACATAATAATTCATATTGTTTCCTTTTTTTTCTTTCTTTTGCATATTAAAATACCTACAAATATAAACAAAATACATTTTAATGTAAAAGATAAATATGCATGTTTGGTTGTATGTCAATAGAAACAATACCTGCAACTAGTAACATGCTTGGTTTATAAGATATTGCATATTTGGTCTAATCCTAACAGCGTACAGTATTTGTTTAGATTATATTTTTCCATTATTATCTAAAATACATATTTATACATAATGTTATAATAATAAGGTAATTGATTAGGTTTATTAATATATACATAATTTGCACACATAAAAAAACATATCTGTAAGATTCGTTTATTGTTCTATTTTATATATACATAACATGACGCTATACTTCATTAAATGGGGTTGCACGTACCTTTGAAGCATTCAAAAAACATCCACTCATCAGATTCAGGTTTCGTCCAACATTCTCATCCAGACATCATACTCGCTTCAACCATAATCATGTTCCCTTCATACAAACTCATTTTATCCTCACACTCGGAATCTTTCATCATGTAACAAGCCATAAATCACATCTATTCATTCGCTCCTATACACCTATTTCATTAATCTTCAGTTACGACCTCTCAAGTAACCAAATCTGTAAAGATAACCAAGGAAGGAAACATCGAATTGCACTTGTTAATGAAAGCAAATTCCACACAATTGCAGTTAGATATTGTAGTAACAATTATAAAATTAATGAAAACGATAAGAACAGAAGGAAGTTTCTCTTTGCGCTTATTTTTGAAAGTGAAATTTACACTAATGAATCAAAAGACAAGAAATGGAGGGAGTATCGGTCAGCGTTTGTTTGGAAAGTAAATTTCACACAATTACAGGTAAGCACCCTAGCGAGTCATCCCGCAGCTTTGCCAAACGTTCCTATCCTGATACACTACTTTCAGCAACCACATTCATAATTCCCTTCATGGAAACTTTCGTTCGCGCAACAATCCTTCAATCATTTTTATCCATTTATTCATAGGTCAATTTCACAAACATACACCTATTTCACCAAACTTTCAATCGATATCCGTTCCACATATCCACACCATCTTAACTGAGTTATATCCACTCTTCATCTTATATATCCACACACACCCCGCAAAAACCTCATTCCACAGCAGTTGTACGCCGTTCATGTTTTCTCATCTACACTCAATATTCACTACCATACAACAACGTACATTATAAACACTAAACCGAGCATCTCTGGGGTGCTGTTTTGGAGTTCATACGAATGGCATTCGTAAACGGATTCGTAAGATTTTCGTATGACTCTTACTTTATAGTATTCTTGAACAGTCGCATGCTGTTCGTATACGAATCTTATCAAGTGACATTGTTCAAGTGGATATTAGTCATTCTAATTGCTTCTTCGTATGCCGATATTACACGTTTTCCAATAAAAAACAAATAATTTTGAAAAGAATCGACACAATATAATTTAATGGGATATAGCGTGATGTTATGTATGTATGTATGTATGTATACCGGGTGGTGCTCGGTGAGTGCGAACATAGGAATTTAACATGGGATATTAGTTTTATGCAATTTCCTGCTCTCCTGTACATTTTACGGAAAAAACTGTAGAGGGAAGATTTGTTCAGAATTAAAAGTTACCCATGAAACTGTTTTTACATGTTTTATTAAGTTTTTGGTTTAGCCGTAACATTAAAAATAAATTTCGAAATTTCTGTTACTTTGTAGTAATAGCCATGACTTTTCTTTTATTTTTATGACAAATGCGTTAAATGTCAATTTTTGATGTTTATTAAAGTTAATCTTATAATTTAAATTAAATCTTTGTGTAAGCTATAAAATGAATGTTTATTCAAACGAAGAACGTGTCTTCATTATTAAAAATTATTATGGAGGAAATAGTTATAGGAGGGTGCGGGATTTATTTTCAATTAAATATGAAGATAAACCAATTCCAAGTGCCGTCGTGCTGGAACCATACATACTCATTATTTGCGTGGGCTATTTCCGGTCCCATTATTTCTCGTAACAATTCTAAATAATTGTTTCCATTTGATCGATTAATAAAAAAAGGACCAATAATTTTATTGCCTAAAATTCCTGCCCATACATTTACTGATTGTCGATATTGTGTTCTGGATTCAATAACAATGTGCGGATTTCTCTGAGACCAGTGTCGAAAATTATTTTTATTTACTTCGCCATTCAGCGTAAATGTACACTTATCTGTAAATAATATGTTTTTTAAAAACCTCCTATCATTGTTGGGCTTTTCCATAATTATTTCGCAAAATGTTGCGCGTCGTTCGCAATCGTGTCCAAAAATATCTTGGTGGTTTTGTACTTTATAAGAATAGTATTTGTATTTGAAACTAATATTTAGTTCTTTTGAAATTTCTCGTACACCGAGATTTGGTTCCATTTCTATTAATGCTAGTACATTGTCTTCGTTATTATTATTTCTATCTCCATGCACACGTCCCCGTTCCTGTTCCACTTGATTATTAAATGTACCGGTCTTCTCAAATTTGGTAATAAAGTTCTGAATTGTTGTTTTACTTGGAATGTTATGGTGCGGCCAAATAATACTGATTAAATCACGTATTCTTCGAAAACTTTCACTAGAATAATTCCACTTAATAATTTGTAACTATTCTTCATGTGAATAGTTATCAATTTTCAATAATGATATAACAACAATCACCTTTGTCACTTAAATAAATCACAAATCCATATCAAACTAAACTTTTCTGACAGTTAAAACGTCATACATTTGTTTATCATTTTGTCTCAATTCCATGGCTATCACTATAAAATATTAATGCAATTATTTCGCTTACAAAATGTGCAAAATAAAATCTGAAAACTGATTTAGATCCATAATTTCAAGCTCTACAACTTTTATTTGAAGCATTTTTGTCTAAAATCAATTGGCCACTTTTGCGCAAGGAAAAACTGATTTCCCATGTTAAACGCCTATGGCCAGGTTTTCATGTTACATCCTGTATATACAGTTAATATTTAAGAACGTGACTTACATAGAATTGTCATATTACATTATACATAGTTGTAGTTTGGCCATGAAATATTATTTGTATATTTTCAGCTTAGCTCAGAATCTGTCCAAGTAGGAAACTTTTTAAAGACAAAGTTAATTTGTTTAACGATATAATTGGCGGAGTCGGTAGGGTAGGCCTTAACAAATTAGTGAAAATAATTTGGTTCACCTTTGTGATTTATTTGGCCAGGAACAGTCTTTTTGTCATGCGCGTAGTGAGTTAGCGTAAATAACTAACACGCATCTTACTAAATGACTTACATAAAACAAATTAACCAAAGTTCCTGAGCGTCCTCACTGTGCTGAGTGCAAATCACCAATATTAGCTAAAATAAAAGGCGAAGCAGCGATAAATATTTCTAGTTGTTCCGTCAAAACATGAGAAAACTTAAAAACTTCACTTATAGATACGTATTCACATTAACAATAGAAATGACCGAAGTAAAACAAGGCGTGAATGATACGGTATGTAGAAAAAAATCACCCGGCTACTGCAGCTATTATGACTGATTTCTTGAGAAATTACGCCTTCATGAAAGTAAAGTAACCTGCTGACCTTAACGTTGCTCTGAATATGCTTACTAACGACTTTCAATTCTAAAATCATTCCAAACCATTTAAAAATGCAATGCCCATTCAAAAATCATTTCAAAAACAAAATAATCAAAATTTTATAAATAACAGATCCTTTTAACTAACAAATGTACCACAGAACACTAACTACACGTTTAATAAACCGTCGACAAATTTTAATAACCAACAAACAGCGCAGCGTGGAACTCACTTACCTATAATGATTAGAAATACTAATCAACCACTGCCCAAACCTACACCAATGAGCATATCCACACGAAACACACAATTCAATGCTCCAAGACCCGGATCTGCCACTCAACGACAAAAATTTCATAAGTCAAAACAGGCAATTCTTTCCAAAAAACATCACGGAAGAACTCAATGAGAGATAGTAAATTACACAGACGAACACAATATTCTAGATTAACCTGATACACAAATGTATGATGGATGAATATCCACTCCATGTTAACCCAAATATTACAAGTGAAATTAGATCAAAACGAACATTCTGTTTTAGACGAAATAGCCTCAGATCAAATACTTCATATTTCCTATTAATGAATTGACAAATAACCACAGCAAACTACCATTCATTGTAATTCCAAAAAATAAATTAAAAATTTTAATAGACACTGGAAGCACGAAATTATCCGTAAATCCCGACATTGCATTCATACACTACAAATACGCTACCAGTAAAGACCCGATTCAAATTACAACTGCACACGGTTAATCTACCGAGAAATACAGTGCATCTTAAAGACAATCCAAAACCAGCGTTAAAATATTATCTTTTTAAATTTCATAATCAATTTGATTTACTACTTGGCATGGAAATATGAAAAAACTAAAAATTTCAATCGATGCAGTAAATGTAGGGCCGTGTTTACCCGGGGGTTCAAGGGGTGCGGGGGCACCCGGGCGAAGAGTCCTAGGGGGCGCACACAAGCCGAGCGCTAGAAATTTCGATATTTCATTAAACCCTAACTCATTCAATATCAACGTCATTGCACCGTTTCGTACACTTTGTTAGGTAAAATATAGGCACCAATATTAAATTATTTTGTTAAACACAGCTCATACCGCTTTCGGCACTTGTTATACCGCTCACAATGTGCAAGTTAAAATAGCTCTTATTACTACACACCTACAATTACCGAAACTGCTCGTCCACGTCCCTGAGAAAGACATTTTAATTACGAAGCTACAGATGAGCTTATTTTAGACCCAATGAAAAAGAATTTAAATATATTTTTATTTTATCTACTTGACACGACTATCTCGAAATAAAATGAGAGATCAAAATAATAATAATCATCATCAGAATAAATTGGTACCTATTAAATAATAATATAAAATAAAACATTACTGATGTATTTTTTTCCAGGCTTTTAAATTGAAAAAAATGTGTTGATTTTTCATTTGTATAATTTAATAATTTTTGGAAATAAATAAATGAAACATTAAAAATTACATTGCGTGTTTTTGGATGGCAAGAGCCGGGGCGCAAGCTGACCATCTCGCACCCCGGTGTAGAATATGCGGCCCTGAGTAAATGATATGATAATTACTCCAAACAGTAAAATAAAAATTCATAACCATAATTTTAAAGTTATCCCCGACATATATAATTTAACAGTAAATAATAAATATTGTAATAATGATATAATAAAACCGGTTTCTGAAAAAATCATTAAAATAAAAGTTAACAAAGAAAAGGGTAATATTCTAGTTCCAAATATCAGAACAATTCTTTTAAATTCCTATATGTGCTACGGTAGCAAAAAAATTTAAGCTATGTGTACAATTAGTAACTTATCAGAGAGCGAAGTTAAATATCAGTTTAAAATTATAGTGGCAACGTTAGACAATTATGAGATTAATACAGTGAATGGAGATTCTAATTTTAACCTCCCACAAACAGAAAAATAAAATTCGATGAATACAAAATTAGAACTGATCATTGAATAAAGAAGAAGAAATTGCAATTTCAAAATTAATTAAACAATACTCGAATATTTTTTATTTAGAAAATCTAAATTTATTTTCTAGTAATCAAGTAAAGCATAAAATCAGAACAAAAGATGAAGTACCCATATATACGAAATCATATCGATACCCTCATATTCACAGAGAGGAAGTTAGGTCCCAAGTAAATAAAATGCTTAACCAAAAAATAATTTGACCTTCTAATTCACCATGGTCTTCCCCGATTTGGGTTGTCCCCAAAAAGTTGGACTTATCGGGCAAACAAAAATAGCGAGTAGTCATTGACTAACGCAAACTAAATGAAAATATCATCGGAGATAAATATCTCATACCTTACATTACTGACAAACTCAGACGGTGTCAATACTTTTTCTACCTTGGACCTCGCGTCGGGTTACCATCAAATTTAAATGGAGAAGAATGACATCCCTGAAACAGCTTTCTGCACGGAAGACGGACATTACGAGTTCTTACGAATGCCCTTCGTACTAAAGAACGCACCCGCGACTTTTCAACGTGTCATGGACAATGTTTTGAGAAGGTTAACTAACAAAATTATATAATCAATTTGAAATTAGTATTTGATAGATTAAAGGAAGTCAACTTAAAAATTCAATTAAATATGTCGGAATTTTTAAAGAAAGACGTTGCGTATCTCGGACATATTGTAACCTCACGGCGTCAAACCTAACCCAGACAAAATTTCAGCTATTCTAAATTACCCATTGCCTACACGACAAAACAAATTAAGGGATTTTTAGGACTTATTGAATATTACAGGAAATTCATAATAGACTTCGCAAAAATTACCAAACCCATGACAAAATTTCTAAAACAAGACGCGATCATTGACATTAATAATGTAGAATATAAAGAATGCTTTGAGACATGTAAAGTAATTATTATTATTTTAAACGAACCGATACTACAAAACCCAGATTTTGGAAAAGAATTTGTCTTGACATACGATGCGAGCAAAGTAGCACTCGGTGCCGTCTTATCACAAGGTAAGATAGGCAGTGACCTGCCAATTGCTTACGCTAGCAGAACGCTTAATGAAATTGAATAGAATTATTTCCCGATCGAGAAGGAACTTTTCGCGATACATTTGGCAACAAACTATTTTCGGTCGTATCTTTTTGGAAGGACATTTTCAATTTGTACAGATCACAGACCATTACAGTGGCTGTTTTCCCTTAAGGATTGTAGTCCAAAATTAATACGTTGGAGATTAAAACTCGATGAATATGATTATGATATTATTTATAAAAAAAGGAAAATGAAATGCAAATGCAGACGCTCTGAGCCGAATTCCGCGAGAACCCGATGATAAAATTTAAAATGTAGTAAAATAATACTAAAGCGAATCTGTCCTAGCTGAACGAAGACTATTTAACAAAAAACAAACAGACAAATCGACCCACACATACATCATTGAAGTAGTTGGAAACTTATTTAATGCACCGTCAGACAACAGTCTCGTACATTACGTCAGCATGGACTTACAAATGTCAAAAGGAATTGCTAAGCAATTGAGACACAAATTTCAAAATATTGACAACCTCAAACCCCTTTTCGAACAATACGACAACCTAACGAACTAATATAATGACCTAAAGACAACGATATTCAATAACTCTAAATATTTACATGAACTTGACAACTATGTCAAAATAGTAGAATTAATTCGTACAAATATTAATAACAAAATTGATAATATTGACTTTCATACAAATAAAAATAGAAACAAAAGAGACATAATAGATAGATTGGGATCAATTTTCAAAGACATTACTGGCAACTTAGTTGCAGAAGACGGTAAAAGATATGACAAAATATTATACCATATGCAAAAGAATGAACACAATTTAGAAAAGCAATTAAAATTAGCATACTCGTTAAACCACAAAATTATAACAAATTTTAATAATACTATCTTAGACATATAACATAATGAATCTATTTTGAAATCTAAAATATTGCAACTCAGTGAAACAATAAATAACATGCATATTCAAGATATTCTTTTTGCAAAAACCATTTATGATCAATTAATAATCCTATATAACTCGATCCTAGATATCCTACAAGATATCGAAAACTCCATTACCTTTTTAAATAAAGAACATTGCACCCCAGTATAATAAATTCAAATGAATTATTATCCGAATTACAAAAGATCTCTATACATTATAAATCCCAATTACCCTTTGAACCAAAATCAGAGAATATTTAGAATTTGAATCATTATTAATAGTAGATTGTAAAGTTCACTATCCCAAATAATTTATTTAATATCAATTCCCATTAACTTTGAAAATAACTTTGAACTTTTTATTTGTACCCAATACCAACAATATACGATTTATAACTTATAATGATTATCTCAAGTGCAAGATATTTTCTAATATCTAATACTGAAATTATGCCTCTCAATGACATATGTACTATAACCAAGATCTATCAATGCCTCAATAAATTCTACAACCACCATCAGTCATCATGTTACCAAGAAATTTTACAACAACAGTCCTCTACCCAGTGTCACTATTCTAAAATTAATATAATAGTAAACTATATCGAAATAATTCCGGAAATTAATAAGTATTTATTAATATTTTGTTATGAAAATAAAATAACGCTTAAGTGTTTAGACGAAGTATATATCAAAACTTTGCGCGGAATCTATTTAATAAAAAAATAATAAGAATTGTGAAATAATATACAGCCAACAAAAATATATATTTTTGAATGAAAAACAAGGACAACCTATAATTCTACCAAAATTTTATTTCGCACTTAAAGCTTCGACATTTATTTTTTTTAAATAAACGTAGACCCTGTGAAACTATAAGACATTTCATTAAATCCTGTAGTCGCTATTAAAGAAGAAGCCATTAATATCCATGTGCCAAGTGTATGTTATATTTGATAATAATAATAATTAGACTGTACTTTCTAACAAAATGGATAAAAATAAGAAAACTAAGAAAACCAATCATTAACCCAAAACCGGAAGAAGAACAAATTGAGCTACCAGCAGGAGCTCTTTTCTGGTAAGAGAGGAGCTATAGGGTGGAATAGTGCTGACATAAACAGTTAATATTTAAGAACGTAATTTTATGTAGAATTATCATATTACATTATACGTAGTTGCAGTTTAGCCTCGAAATATTATTTCCGGCTGAGTTTTTGTTCGTTGAAAACTGTTTATTTATAGATAAACGAATTGCCCAATTGAAATCACCACATCAGAAATGGTAAAAAAATCCATCATATGGATATGCAAGACCGCCGATTCAAAGTGCGTGAGATTGCTGTGGCCGTAGGCATCTGCACTGAACGAGTTCATAACATACTGCATGAAAAATTGGTGGTTATGAAGGTGTGTGCAAGATGGGTGCCGCGATTGCTGACTCCCGGCCAAAATCTCAATCGAAAAGACATTTCTTGCGATATTTAATCAGAATCCGCAGGACTTTTTGACCGTGGACAAAACCTGGATCCATTACTTACCCGAGACAAAGAGACAGTCGAAGCAATGGATACTGCCTGGTGAAAGTGTACCAAAGAAGGCGAAGACTGTTTTGTCGACTAGAAAGTTTATGGCCACAGTCTTTTGGGATGTTCAAGGAAGTATCCTCATCGATTATTTCCAAAAGGGTAAACCATTACAGGAGCGTACTATGTAACGGTACTGAACCGTTTAAAAGCTGAGCTCAACAATAAACGGCCACGGTTGACAAAGAAAAAAGTTCTTTTTCACCAGGACAACGCGCGGGCTCACACCTCCGCTATCGTAATGACAGAAATTAACGAATAGGGCTTCGAATTGTTTGCGCATCCACCTTTCTCGCCAGATTTAGCTCCGTGCGACTGGTTTTTATTCCCAAATTTGAAAACATGTCTCGGTGGAGCAGAGATTCTCATCCCATGAAAAATTCAACGATGTCGTGGATGTATATTTTACAGATCTCGAGAAATCGTACTTTTGTGACAGGATGAAAAAACTGGAATCTTGCTGGACCAGGTGTATAGCTTTTGAAGGAGACGATGTTGAAAAGTAAGGGTGAATTAAATAAAAAGCATTTATAGCCTTTTTACCGAACTTATCAAACGACCCTCGTATATAATATTTTAAAAATTCCTTTTAATGGCGTTGTGTATAGTGTTACATTTTAACCGATTCTGTAAGATAAAATAATTTTAAGATACCAAGTATTCTTGCACTTGAATTTACGTACTGAATTTAATACCATACTCCGTAGTGAGTTGGTCCCATAAAGGTTGTGCCTTGTTGATTGTAAAATCTTTTGAGAATTTTCATTTTTATTTCATTTGAATGTGGCTCTGTGAACTCAATTAAAACTATTTTTAATTCATTTGTAATGCTGCCTTCCCCTTTTTTATTATCCTTCATTTTGTAAACAAAGCAATATCAACACATATATGATTTTTCTGACTTTTGAATAGGTAATTCCCAATTTTTTTTGCTGTTAGATGAAAGTTTAAAGTATCACAAACTTTTAAAAACATTATAAAAATATTATTCACTTGAAAATAACAAAGACAATTATTTTCAGATATAAAGAGATATGAGTATTTACTAAATGAAATTCAAGCTATATTGGTAACACTGTAAGGTTCGTTGCCATTATTCGTGTGACTTTTTTCCGTACACCCAGAGAGACATGCACGTTTCGAGCAAAGATTCACAGAGCACTCAATACCTTGTATCCTGCAATTTTTAGTGAACATATCTTACGCAGGGTTATAACGTGAATTCACTGATATCGTTTTATCACATGTAGTTAACCTGTTTTATAACATATAGTTAAGCATTTCAAGTGGATGATTTTTATTCCAAGTTCAAATCGCGCTACAGTCTCAGTATTAAAGTAATAACGATTCAAATTACTTGGTGATTTAAATATTAATATTTCATATTATATAAGCATAATAAACAAAATCTATGTCTATGTACTGATTTAATTCTGAGAAATATATTTTTCAATTTTATGATGCCTACCTACTTAATCTCTTCCACACTCATTGAACTCACAGTTACTACTAACAACAAACAATAAACATTAAAAATATGTTACATGTTCTGACTACAACACAAATATGTCACTGAGTCCACGTGCTACTGCTACAGGTTTCATCGTGGTGGCCGCTTGTGTGATGACGTTCGAGGCTCGCGATTCTGCCGCCAAAGTGGTGCCGGCTAGGTTGAAACTTGGCACGCAGGCAGCGGTAGCGGCAGCGGCGGCTGCGGTTCCATCGGGGTCTTATCCGGCACATAGGACGGCTGGATCGCAGACTGCAGTTACACAGGTAAGGCAATGCATGCTTTATTATTTCAACAAAACATTAATATTATTAATAATTTCAATATCATAAAGCTTTATATACAATTTAAACATTACAATACTATTTAAATGTTATTTTAACGAAATATTCTATTACGACAAAACATTTGAATTCCGGTTAATGTAAAAAATCTATCTTATAAAAATACAAAATATGTTCTAAAAAATACCATTGCTATATTGTTTTACACAATTGATAATTTTATATAAATCATATAATTAGTCTAACGTAGCTTTATTTATTACTTTATTAATACGTTTTGAAAATCAATTGATTTATAGTTTCAATATTTCTTTAACTCGGTGTTAATCATTAAATATCTTTAAATTGCAATCTTCATATACGATACTGGTTTATTGTGGTTTTAGATTTGATGACTCATATAAAAACCGGAAAAGCGTACATGGACGCCCATTGGAGAAGGACAATAGCTTTTCACAAGCTTCCAGAATTTTTTTAAAGTACTCAATTGTTTATCTTTAATAACTATTGGCCTTATATCGTATAAGAAATTACAAATTAACTAGCTTTTTGTAAAAATATCTCTGCATAGAATAGGATATGCGCTAGAAATCGAGAAACATATTGAAATTTGTATAATGTAACAATAATACTACCTACGTAAAATACAGACAATTTTTCCGAGTTCCATTCTTTCTCAAAAATGTTGCAAAAAATTAGACTGATTTTTAAAATTAAGTATATGTGAAAGTATGTTTAAGGGCATGAGTGGAATATATTATTTTTATTTGTTTACATAACAAAAATAAAGGAGGTTACATAAGTGATTTAAAATGAAAACAAAAATGTATCTTGCTTAGATTCTAGAATTCAGTTTCTGGAATTTAAAAAGAGAAATTTTTATAATAAATAATAGAGAAATTGCAGTAAAACTACGATTCTTCCATTTCAGCCTATACAAAAGTAGTTCAGACGTTTCCCGCTGGTTCGCGATCCATATGTACGATATTTCTTTCTCAAGGATACTAGAATCCAAGGATTGCTTAATGGGTCACTTTAGCGGTTCGTAAAAAATAAGTGGGAGAAGTTCGAAGTAGGGATATGACGTCACTGGTTTTCTGGCAGCGTACGCTGTATACAATTTGTATTGTATTATACCCTTTTTTAAAAATAATTTGTATAGTTTATATTTGTTGTTTCGTTGTATTTTGCTTTAGTTTACGTTTATTAACTTCCATAATGTCGAGATGTCCAGGCACTTTGTTTATAGTTATATATTATGTTCATGAAAAATCTTTACACATATAACAACCACAAAAGCAATTTTATTACTCCTTTCTACACATTACTATGTAGTATTATATTATTTCATTAGAAAATTTACTATGAATTACTTCATATAAACCACGTAAGAAAATGAACAATTTATTGTAAAGTTTAATTCTGGTATTCTATAATCAAATAATATATTAAATATAATACATGCACACTATTGAGTCCTGAATATTTCTGGAAAATGGAACACGGATAGAAAAACTTATACTGCAGATACGTGAACATTTTAATTTAAGATAAATTTTGTTTGAAATAATTTTCAGTAATATGTAAAATCGAGTAAAAAAATACAGACCGATGGACCACCTGTATTATTATTGCACGGAAAGTAATGAAGGACAAAAAAAAGTAATATGTGAAAGTAAAAATTTATTTATTTAATAAAAATATCTTTATGCCTTGTTAACAAAAACTTGTACTCTCAAAATTTGACCTAACACTAACCTCGTATTTTTGACGGAATTTCTTATAAATAAGTACCTATTTCACTTTTTAATACTCAACATTTTTTCAATTATTTTTAACCCCAAATTATTTATTATTCTGACACATATTTATTTATAGTTCAATCCACGGCTATCACTATAAAAAAAGGAACTCTTTTAAAATTTTAAATACGATTATTTTTGTTAGAAAACGTGTAAAATAAAATTTGACTACTGAAGTAGATGCAGAATTTAATTGTTTATAACCTTATTTTAAGAAATTTTGTGAAAAGTTAACTAGCCACTTTTGCCGCTACGAAAAACTTAATTTCCATCATATACGATATACACATAATGTATTAGTGCGGCTTTCCTCATTAAAAATAATTTTGATCTTTTCATAATATTTCTCGCGTTGGATGTGTTGTGAAATTTTGAACTGTACGTAAATAAGTAGTTGAACACCTATTCTATAAAATAGAGCTATGACGGCCTGCAACAGTACCAGTTTCTATATTACCGAATAAAGACTTTTTCTATCTTTGTTATTCTGGTGGGTAAAAGTTTAAAAATTATAAATTTTCAACAATATAGGAACAATTAACACGTTAATATTAACTTTGATTTTTCTTATATTAGTTTAACAGTTTTATTGATCCTAATTGTTAATTTTAATTTGGTTTTAACATTTTTATTAATTTTAATTGTTAATATTGGTTTAGATTGATAACTAAAATTTAAACGCGATAAAGTTACAATAAAATATGAAAATAAAACAGATCCGCAAATATTATAAAACAAATAAATAAATAAATATATCATCACGCCATTTACCCATTAGTGGGTGTGGCACTCTGCTTAAGCAGATCTCGGTAAGTGATATATTTTTTCGCGTGAAGTGCGGTTACCAGCCGTCAAATCACGGCCCTCAAAGATATTAGTGGAGAGGGAGCCACAGGGGTAGATTTAAATTGGTGAAAATTGTTGGTCGGCTGTGGGGATCGAACCAGGGTTCTCAAGATCCACAGGCCGCCTCGATACCACTGAGCCACCTACCCCATATTATCACGTTAAAATAGAGCTGGTCAAGTTAATGAAACTATTCAAATTAAAAACGTACAATTAAGTAAACTATAATAATACAACTAAATTATAAATCATAAATAAAATAAAAACCGATCCGCAAATACTATCACAAACGTCGAAAATAGAGCTACGAGTATATACAATATAGCTCTATGATATAGAAACACTTACGGAGGTAGCTCTATTTTGCTAAGCAGATAGTAACTATGATAACGTCATATACGCTGTTTCCATCAGTCTTCGCTAGATACCATCACTGAATATAGAAACACTGACGGCATAGAGCTAACTTCAAATATTACAGAATAGGTGTCCAGACTACATTTTTCATTACACCAAATGTGTTGCCCAACATAAATAAATTTATAAATAATTTATTTAAAAATAAAAAACAACAAAGACAAAATTAATTGTCTTTAAATGATCACTTGGTGAAACTAGGTTTAATAATAAAATATCAAAATAAACACTTGTCTAAGTCTCAAGTGTTTATTTTGATAGAACGGAAAATATTAGTTTAATTATGATATTGTCCAGTCACGTATCTTTATTTTCTAAGGTCCACTCTTTTTAAAACAATATTCGGGCTTATGGCTTGGACTAAGTAGACGTTGCGATATTCCTGGGCAAATAAACTAGATAAGAAGTTAGCAAACCTAATTTGATACTAGCGCAACTAGCGAAAAACTTTTACTAGCCCAATTGGATTCTAATGCCTCGCAAATTTCTTAGTATAATTTGTACCCGTTTAATTTTAAACTAATAAATTATAGTGATTTTACTAAACTAGTTCAATTAAAGCATGGCATGGATTTTTCTATTTACTAATATATCAACATATTGTTTACTATACTTACTATTTATTGCATTTTGTAATAATTGTTTTTTATAATTTTAAAAATATAAACCTATTATCTTATATATGTTATATTTTATTGTTTTCTGAATTTATTTTCCACTATAGACCAAGAATGTACTTTCTAGGTCTTCGAAACCTATTATCAGGGTTGTAGTTGGTCATATTTAACACTTTAAAGTTAGACTTCTTGGAAAAAAGTACTCATTCGGTTATAGCTTATTATAGGATTATAAAACCGTTATTTTATTATGCTAATATACGAACGTTGAAAGTATTTATTATAATGTAATTATAAAAAAAAAACACGGGGCATAAAATATTACGTTTACCGCCTTATTATTGCATATTCAATCCTATTGAGCTAATTAAAAAATAATATTAGAAAACGAAATGTATCGCCACAACTAAATTTGACGATAATGGAATAACTGCATTCAAGTGAAATATTTTAAACTAGGCTAGTAGATTTCCCTATTTTACTACCTTACGTAACGTTAACGATCACTGGTAGATGATCCTAGAATACACTCTCGTGATTGGTCGTTTTAAAAGTGCACATGGCAACATGTCACATGATTTGACTTTGCAGTGACAGTACATCACTGTATAGTACGCGCAGCGATATTTGAACAAATGATAAAATGAAAATTTCTTGAAAAATATTCAAATACAAATAGAGTTTATGGCGAGACCCTAATTACTCAGTACATATTCCGTGATGCTATTTTTGGTTTAGCAACGTATGCATAATACTGAACTGCTCAGCTGACTACGTTCGCCTTATTTTGCATGAATTACAGGATTGTATTAACGTATAATTTTTAATTCTTCTATATATATATCGATCCATATTCTTATTTTTTATATTCTATTGGCATAAAAAGTAATAATCGAAATTTTGAAGTGAAAATAATATAATTCGTTTGGTTATCTGTACCTTGAATTAGTGCTGCCGACTGCTGAATAATTGTCTGGATCATGTTATAATAATTGAAAATTAATACACTATGATTGTTGAATCGATCCAGCCATTTATTATTAATTTAAATTCGCCAGAGTCTGAACCTGATAGTGATATATATTTTTTAACATGTGGAAATAGGCTTCCAGGGACAACTGCTACAATAAAATGGAGTAATAGGCTGATAGTAGTACTTCACGGGTAGTCATGGAAATCTACTAATACATTATATATTTGTTATTGAAAAATAATGTGTATTTTGTATGTTAGTAAATCTAAATAAATTTATTACCATTCTGTAACTTTCGCTTACATTCGGTACAAAATGTTACCAGTTGTACAGTTCAGTATTGTGCACGTTACTAAGCCAAAGATAGCATCAAGAGATAAGTATTTTGTTGAGTAACTACGGTCTACTAACTCAATATGTATTTGAAAAGTTTTCAAGCAATTTTTATCTTTCCCAGATATATTTAGTAATCTACGTAGAGTCTGAAAACAAGAATTTTTAACAGTAGCATCAATTAGTGCTATTGAAGTCATTTTTCCAAATGATCTCTGGATGTATTATACTAACCATATTTGTTTGAAAGGTAGTTTGGTATTTATATTTTGTTGAAAATAATCGAATCAACTGTTCATAAACAAATATGGTGGAATTGCATGTAAAAATATTTAAAGAAATTATTTATAGGATTTATATGATTATATCTTATGAAATATAGTAATAGAAATATCAAAATAAGTCCTAAGACAAATATGAAATTATATAGTTTGATTTATATCGAGTCCTTTTAATCATACATATATTGTTTATTTTGTTAATAAAAATGATTTTGATTTTTCTTTTTATACACAAAACTTGTCTGTTTTATTTATTTATTTTATTTTATTTTATTTATGTTACGCTGTACAACAGGAATTTAATCCCAATTACAGTACAGGGTCCGCACTCACCGAGCCGCAGTGTGATAGTTTTATATAATTTTTAGCTTGAGTGAGATTCGAACTCGGGATCTCCGTATTCGAATTCCGTGTCGCTATCCACACCACCGTACTGACGAACTCTGTTCTCTACTGGGTATTATTACTAATATAAAGTAGTTTTAAATACCTTTAAATTATACTTAATGGTATAACATAAATATTCTTTACCTTATTACATATTTTTAAATTTTCATTCAATGCTGAATAACAAATTTAAATGTCCAAGATCATTGAATTTGTAGGCAAACGATCAAAGGCGTCTGCAAGAATTTCGTTTCTGATAGTATTCTATGATATCAATAAATAAACATAGTTAATATTTTAATGGTATTCAACTATAAATAAAATAAATAAATATATCATGATGCCTTTTACCCATTACTGGGTGTACTTCTATACAGTAACAGATCTCGATAAGTGATATACATGTAATGCGATTAGTAACCATCAAATCAACCATCTATTACAAATTTCAAGTACAGGTACTAAACGTCTAGAATGGTATCTATCAAACTTATCAGATACATTTTTGATATAATTTATAAAATTACAATAACTAATGCACCTATAAAAACACAGTATCTACAAATTTAGAAAAAAAATCTAATATAAAAGCTACAGCGTAAAGCCCAATATAGAAAATGGGTTCGTTACTTATACCAGTTACTAGCTAGACAGCTATCAATTAGTCTAATGTACTCGTAAACGAAATAGGCAAATAGTAGTATATACAAGTAATTGTATCGCTTTTAAGACCAGTAAGTAAATAGCTACTCATACTATTCTCAACCTTTCCCCATTACGAGCATATGGCACTATCTCTACTACTAAACCTTCAACTACCGGAATGAGGATAAGTAGTAAATATGTATAGTACACTGGCGATTTCTCCATGCAAATAAGACAAGCAGCGTTGGATTTTTGTAATTTTTTATTTATTTTTACAACATATTTCTATTATATTTATTTATTATTATTTATAATTAATTATTTAGAACTTCAGTATATCAAAATCACTGAATGCACAGATTTTGTATTCAGTTACAATGGTTAGAAGCAAACAGAAATACACATGTGTATTTGCTTTTATCTACCGCACTGCTAATAAAACGCATTCACTGACATACGAAGTACAAACTATTACAATTTTACCCATTTTTACAATACGTGCAAGCAAGTAGAACTTTGACTGCGTTCACTGACCGTATACCGAACATTACCGAACATGTATCCTTTTGTATTGGAAATATTAAGCTGTATATATTGCTATAAGCAGTTTTTAATTAAATTTATTAGTAAATATTAAAATATGACAGTATAGGTGTAAAACTTATTTATAAGGTATATTTTTGTATTGAACTGGTTTTAATTAAATTTTGAAAATAATAATAATCCTTATTTTTATGTAGAACTTATTTACCATTATTTACCTCATTATAAAATGCATGAGACGCCACTGGCATAGTACCAACAAACTCAAATTTGATTGAAATTGATCATTGTTGATTGATTGTAGATATTTTTTGTGCATTGAGGTGGAACAATGTTATATTCAAAATACTATTTTATTTACATAAATAAATTAAAAATTACTTCATATGTGGCAATATTTATGTAAATATTTATAATTTAGACTATTATTGTTAAAATTATGCGTGTGTGTCTTAGCTAATTTATACTTATTGGTTTAAGAAATATTCAGTATTGTGAGAATGATATGTTTGGGGTTGTGTTTATAAACCCATAAATTTTAGTCAAGTGTGCTCTGGGTCCGTCTGACTGACGCCAAATGTGAGTTTATGTTGGAATGGATGAGGAATGAGGAGACGTGTGTGAATGGTTAAGGGTGCTTGTGACTTTGTTGATAGTTATGAAAGTAGTGTGTATCCGGCACAGAACGAGGAAAGTTTAGAGTAATTAATTGTAATTATATATTTAAAATAAAGCTAATGTACATATTCCCTGTACTTTGACTATTATTTATCCTGAGAAATGTTTTATATTATATATAGTTCACCAACAATTATCAGAATTGGGTTATATGATTACAACATATAATTCATTTATTTTAGTTTCTAAAGAGCGCATAACTTAATCTGCTTCAAGGCGTAATATGTGTTAATATATACTTATTAGCGTACAAAAACAAATATTATGTTCTATTATAATATCATTTATTAACATGTCATGGGAAAACGACCCAGATTTTGACGATTCCACTTTTGATACCAGATTTGTTTAATTTGATTAATTTTATTTCTTATAATATTTATTTACGTCTACTATACATACACTATTGAATGAATATGAATATGAGTTAGATCTATACTTGATATTTCGTGATTTAATGATTTTTGTGTGGTTGACTGTGGCAATGTTAAGTTGTGAGTTAGGAATTCGAATGTTTTGAAACGAATGCTACGAATGTAAACGATTGTGACAATTGTGACGACTTAATTTGAATTGCATGTGAGTTAGGAATGATCTACACTTCTGAACGATAAGGAAATACAAGTTCAAAGTGACGCCTACTATGAGGCTTTTTACCCCCAGAAGTTTCATTGGTTACAGATATTATAAGACAATACTAAAACGCGCAAGACTTTGTTTTCTAATTTTCTAAACTGATCGAAATCTTGTGTCATATGTAGCTTGAAACTCGAGGATTAGAAATATAGGGAATAAATGCAAGTAAAGAATATGATTTAGTGGGACAGTAACATGATTTTGGGTTTTAAGGGAACTATAAAATGGTCTAGACAACATAAAACATTTATGATAATATGGTCTTAGATTAGAACTTAGAATTAAAAATAATGAGTAAATATAATATAATGTAGAAAACAAATTTATTAATATGTATAAAAAAAGGGCTATCGGTGGCTTCATGACAAACATCTAACTAGGTTTTTAAAATGACATTACTTAATTGGGCACTTTGGCATTGTAAACATTTTTGCATGTGTAAAAAAGTTAAATGAGCATAGCGATATTAATTTGCCATCTAGATAGCCGGATCTTACTTTTATTTGTGTTTTTTTTAATCTTGTGTTTATTTTAATTTGAGGATTAAAAAAACATAACAGAACAGCGATAGATAATCAAAATTTATAAAGCGGATATCATGTATAACTATCGTCTACGTATGCAAGAATGTTTACAACGCTGCGGGACCTATTTTAGTAATGTCATTTAAAAACAAAAAGTTAAATACTACTACTTGTAAAAGCAATTATACGCAATACAACTTTGTTTTTGCTTGACCCAATTATATTCAGTAATAAGCCAGTACCTGCCTGATCAATCGGTCAGAATCCATATATCAAAACTCCACATCGTCCGAATGCGGCGTGGATAATATCTCGACAAAAATGTAAAAAAAGTTGTGTAGAGTCAATTTACCCATTAGGCAAGAAAGGCAGCTGCGTAGGGCGACAGTTTTTTGAGTGGCGGTAAAAAATACGAATTAATTTTAATAAATTAAAAAATTAAACAATAATTATAGAAGCGGAAATGTTAATACATCAAATTAAGAGAAAAATTGAGATACCGCCAGGATTTTAACATAAAACCTTATGAACTCGGGTCATATGCTTTAACAATTTAGTCACGGTCGTCTAAAATTTTTATCTATTTTTTTTCAGTTTTTCCCTCTATTTTTTTTGTCATAGGCAGAAACGATTTACATTAATTATTTATTTTTAAAATATGTATTAAATATGTTAACATATATTTACGGAAAAGATTTCGAAGCTTCGTTAATTCATGAATGTATTTACTTAAAAGCACATTTTGAGAACAACATTTAATCTCCCTCTCTTATTTTCACTCTGACTTTATCTCTATGTGTTTTAGTATGTTTTCATTTAATTAATAAAAATTGTGTTGTTTCACTCGAATTTTATTATTAGTTATTAGACTTAAATATAGTTACGACCTAGTAATTGAAACATCGTCGCCAAAAATTATATTTTAATTATACTACATTAAGACTATGTCATCCAATCTCTAGATAAATATGCCTTCAACATAAAATTGAATCTCAACTGGGAATTTGCGGGTAGGTCTTCGAAAGAAATAATATTTATTTTTATATGCATCATAATATTATTATATTGATACCTACCTATAAGTTACTTTTACCAATGTTAGAAAGCAGTTTGTATTGTTTCTTTTGTACTTATTATTATTATAAGATGTTTTTTGTTTTTCATCTCGGAGTTGATTTTTTTGTTGCTAATGAAAATATGCTGTTATGATCATTTGAAGTTTTAATTATATAAAATGACAACAAAAATATGTAATTAACTTAAAATTTTCCTCTCCGGAAGGTGCATAATAACCCGGGATTGCGAATTTCCCGAAAAATTCAATTATTGCCTTTTTTCGTAAATTTTTCCTGATATTTAAATACTTATACTGCTGAAACTATCCAGCATGCAACTGTATTAAATAAAATACTATATTGTTAATATTAAATTATTTATATATTTGTTTATGTGCGACACATTGCGACGAGTTATGGTGGACTAGTTGTCAAAATGTTGGCGTTGTGTTGCTCGGGTGCCAACGGTCGGATAGCGGTACCGGACATCAGAGAATGGTCAGAATAAAACACAAAACTGTTGGTAAAATGATAAGTAAAGTATTTATTGAGTGAGAACGACACTACAAAGAGGTTGTTGATCGTAAACAGGTGTTAGATAAACGGAAGGAGGGTCGGGGAATACGGTGACGGAGCTTTTTAGTAAAACGACACCGGGCGTCGGAACGCCTAAATGTCTGAAACAACGGTGAGGTATACGGAGAAGGTTGTGGGGCACGTGTGAAGCGAGTCGGTGGTTTTCTAAGAGAAGGACGCACGGCGTCGGGACGCGGATATGTCCGGAGTGACGGTCGGGATCCACGATGTAGGTCTGCGAATGCGGAAAAGACGAAATCGCGACTTTGCGAAAAAACGACGCCGGGCATCGCGACGGTGGGGTCCCCATAATAGCGGCTGGTGAGCTGTTAATGATCACGAGTAGTTTTTAACTTTTTTTTTAAACCGACGCTGGGCGTCGCGAAGGAGGGGTTCCCGGAACGTCGGCTGGAACGGCGAAAACAATCCCACGGCGCATCTTGCGAATTTCGGCGCAGGGCTGCGTGCCGTGCACGTAAACGTCGCTCTCTGATCGCGCTCAAGTCCCGGATAATGCAGGTGGCACGAGACTGATCGCGGATTTACGGTGTAAAATTCGGCTTGTAACGCAAACACCTCACTGGGAACGTCTCGGACTACTCGCGACAGACGTCGAAGTGATTTGTTCGGTGATTGCACAAGAGTTCCTAAAGATACTGGTGGCACGAGACGGAACGCGGATTTACGGTGGAAACTCCGACTTGTAACGCAAGCGCCTTACTGGGAACGTCTTGGACTACTCGCGACAGACGTCGAAGTGATTCGTTCGGTGATCGCACAAGAATTTTAGAAAAATACAGTGACACGAAACCTCGAGGAAGCACGGTACGGTACGGTAATTTACTGGAGTGCTTTGCTTACCTGGAGATCGGTGTCGTCGGCTAACTTGGATATGCTGTTGTAGGTGGTTCACTTTAGACGGTCATAAAACGGTACACGGGTGGCTGAGTGAATTCGACTGTCTGTCAGCGCTGTTTATATACTGGTTTGTTAATGAAACAGGTCCCGGGGTGCCGTAGTACGTTCGTTCCATGTTAGTATATTTGGTGGTTTCGTTCAAAATGGAAACTAGAGTAGCCAGTCCGCGATCTGGTTTATTTCGCGGTTTTCAGATGTGTTTGCTGTCGGTGTGTCAGTTTCCAAAGTTTCGCGTCTCTCGAAAATAGGGTTCGCGAGATAAAGAACGTTTTACAAGACCGCGATCTAGATATTTGATACAATTTCGTTTGTGACGAGTACACTTCGTCACAACATTTAGTGTAATGAAAAATGTCGTCTGCTACTAATTCAGAATTTTACTATATATTAAGCGAGAGAATTAAGGAAAGGTCAGAATTATTATTTTACTTTATTAGTTTAGTTTCTACTACTCTTTCAAATATTTTTACGATTGTACTAAATAGTGTGATACCTCTGTAATTATTTCAATTTTTTGTATCACCTTTGTTGTTTATAGGTACTCTGACCCCTATCTGCCAGTGTTTTGGTATTCTATTCACCTTCCGCGATTTATTAAGTATTTCCAATAATAAGTCACCACCGTCGTTCTCCATGTATATTATTTTATCATGTCCTGGTGCTTTTACATGTTTAATTTTCTTTATTGATATACACATTTCTTCGCGTGTTATGAGGCTGTTTAAACTGTTATTTTCTATATCTGTCTGAACCCTCATGTTGCATGTTATTTCTTCTTCCACGGTCGTTGCATCTAATAATTTTTGGAAGTACTGTTTCCATGTTTCCATAATTTGTTGTTCGTTAGAATTTTGTTGTTTATGTGTCTGATAGTTATGCTTGTCTTTATTTTATCGCATCTTTTATTGCCTTGTAAATTAATTTCTGGTTGCTTTTACTATTATCTTTCCGAATTTTTCCTATCTGTACTTTCGTGCTTTGTCTCTGTTTTTTATATTCGTTATATGTTTTTACATTTTTGTTTTGCAGATATTCTAGCATTTCTTCTTTTTTTGGTTTTTATTTTTTTTTTATTTCAGGAGTTCACTATGCGGTTTGTTTTTGATTATTTTTAACTTGTTCCACATACTTGTCCTTCCTGCTTGTGATATTATTGTTTTAAACTTAGTATTCCACAATTGTTCTACACTTATGTTTTCCATTTCTAGTTTTTGTCTTATTAATAATTTTTTATCGTTTCGTATTCTTTCTGCATTTTTCTTTGTTCTATTTCTTGGTGTTTTCTATTTTCTTGTTTGACTTTTGCTTCTAGAAGGTAGTGATCGCTGTATATTACCGGTCCTTTTTTAACTGTGATGCCTTTGATAATTTATCTGTTTTTTCTCTCTGCTAATATATAGCCTATTATGGATTTCTCTTCTTGATTAGGTTCTTGTCTAGTATACTTATATATGTCTTTGTGCATATAGAAAGTGTTTGTTATTAATATATCATTTTATATGCAGTAGTCTATTAATCTTGTGCAGTTATTGTTTATTTTATTCTCTCCGTATTTCCGTACTATATCTGAATTACTTGTTGACTTTCTTACTACTCGACTGTTGAAATCCCCATCTACGTACAAACGTCCTTTGCAGTTCTCTGTTACTATCGACAAGTCCTCCCAAAATTAGTCCTTTACCTTGGATTTCTCATTTTCGTCAGGTCCTTATACTACTATGATTGTTTAATTTTCCTCGTTTTCATTATAAAATTCTATTTTTAGTATTTTTTTTTTGTGAAAAACCATCCCATTTTTGTATGTTTTGTCTTAATCGCTTATCTACTATGGATCCCACTTCTGCTGCAGCTCTCATATCTTGTTTTACACCGCATATATATTAGGTGTTCATCATCTAGTATTACTTCTCCTTCTCTTTTTTTCTTTGTTGCGATATTTGCCAGAATATCTATTTTCAATTTGTTAAATTCATTACAAAGTACCCATTCCCTGTTTTTTATGTTTCTGATGTTTTACGTTGCTAACTTCAAGACTCTGTTTTGTGATGGCATATTTAATTTTGCAATTCGCTACCTTATCAGTCTCCTTTTGGAGCAGTCCGTTTTCTTTTATATCTTACTATTTTTTCTCGTGTTTTTTGGCTCTATGTTTTTTGGAGCTTCTTCCAGAATGTTTTTGCTATTATTTTATATCTATAGTTTTTATCTATAACTAACTTTTGATACTTTACTTTCGCATTTTTATTTTCGTTACTAATTTTTTCTGCTATTTCTAATAACTTTTTTTGTATTATTCTTTCTTGTACCGTGAAGTCATTATTTATGTACACTGTTCTGTGCATGGTGTTCCTCAGCATCGCTTTGTTTTTCAGTATACATAATGTCTTCTCAAAACTTTCTACTATTATAATATTGTTTTCGATTTCGGACGCATTTTGACTTGTATTTTCAATTTCTGGCATTAGTCTAGGAATTGTTCTATTTCTCCAATCATTGTCTGTTCCGTGTTATCGTGTATTTGAATTCCGTTTATGACTATATTATTTTCCTTTTATTTTTTTTCAGCTTTTCTATTCTGTTCGCTAATACTTCTAGCTTTCCTATTTTTATTTCTAGATGCTTTATTTTCTTTTTTATTTGGGTGTTTTCTTTTCTGGCCTTTTCTAGTTCTTTCCTGAATTTACTATTTTCCCTCCGTATTTCGTCTATTTCTCTCATAATATCAGTCATCATGTTATTTATCACATCCATTTCTTTATTTTTGTCTTTAACTGGTCTTCTTTTAGTTAATTAATTTACTCGTAATTTCTTCTAAATTGTTATCTCGTCTTAGTTTACTTTCGTTTGTTAAATGATCTTCGCTGTCCCTGTCTGTTCTGTTTCCTGTATTTCCTGTTTGCATAACTCGTTGCCTAGTCGCTTAGCGTAAAGCGGCTCTCTCAAACCTCCTTGCTCTCAAACTGCCTCTTTGGAGGTGTGACTGCTTATCTTTTTGGTCTTGGTCTTGCCGCTCGTTATTTACTAACCTACAATTAGTTAAACTGGTAAATATTGTAATAACTCTACTAACTCACTTTGCTCTTCAGTGTTTCTTTTATTGTATACAGGGTAATTCTGCGAAGACGAAGCCCCCCTTAACATTTTTATTATAACAAATAGAAAAATTTTCTTCATATGGAAGTTTTAGTATATTAAATATACTATTTTATGACATATATAGACATTTTTTATAAAGTCAGGTTTACATGATACGACTATCAACTTTTATTTTACAAATGGGAACCTAGAATTATTTTATTCTCACAGATCTGCAGTATGTGTTTTCTTACCGGATGTTCTATTTTCGTGCAATGGTATGCAACTTTATATTTTTAAATGGAACAGCTTATATATTTTTTTCTCTTTAAAACAGTTCTTATGCATTATAGTTCTAAAATGATCAATACATAAACTATTCATATTTTTATTAATAAATAATCATACACAGAAAGTATACAAAAGTTCACAAAGGAAAAATGCCATGTCAACTAATTCGTCTTTTGTAAAATTCATATTTACATAAACAAACTATTATTGAAATTTCTCTATTATTATACATAGGTATAAATTTTACAATGAAATTTTAAAGATATGTATAATGTTTATGTCGATATTAAAAATATAATAAAACTAAGATTTAACATAGATTTATAATAAAATATTGTCATTCGCTGGAATTATCTGCGCCCGCCTATGGTTTGAAAGTTAGGAACTTCTATATTTTACGTCATTATTTATACTCCTATTTACAATGTGTTATAAGCCAGAATGTCACTCTGCTCAATTTTTCTCGACGATGATACATGACAGCTATAGACATCTCTTTATTTTACGACATTATAATAGTATTTACAATGTAACATAAGCCAGAAGGTCACTCTACACAATCTTCCCCGAAGATGATACGCGACAGCCATGAACACCTCTATATTTTACGTCATTATTACTCGTATTTACAATGTAACATAAGCCAAAAGGTTACTCTACATAATCTTCCTCGACAATGATACACGATAGCCATAGAGACCTCTATATTTTACGTCATTATACTCCTATTTACAATGTGACATATCCAGAAGATCACTCTACACAAGCTTTCTCGAAAATATTGCACGGATGCCATAAAAACCTTTATATTTTATGTGACTATACTCGTATTTACAATTTCACTTAATTTAGATATATGATCAAGTGCTTAGATGAACTCGTGTAACATTATCCTTAATGTACAAGATATAAATTATACAATTTCATTATATATAATGCATGCGGATCTCGAGAACGGTAAGAGATACGAGGTCGATTAAATTAGACAAAAGTTGCTCCATTAAGGAACCACTTTAACTATGTCTTTATTTTTCAGACAAAATTCATGGGTCACTAGATTTAAACTAAAATGTGAAAAGTTCCGAATTGGTTTTTTTGCTTATAACTGTTAAACTTGAACTCATTGAACTTTAATTTGAAGAAATATTTATGAAAAATCAAGAAAACTATTGCCTATTAGAAAAAAAGATGTACAGTGTGTCCGGAAATACTAGAGCCAAATTGAGTTTTAAAAATAATATTAATAATAGAGAAAAACTTCAAATGAGAAAAGTTTATGAGAAAATTACATTGTCAAACTTTATGTAATGTTTACTGGAGGCTTATAAAATCGGCTCGAGCTGAACATAACATGAATGAAATACCCTAAATATTAAATGAGGAAGTAATTTTATGAGAAAAAGTAATTCAAAATTATATTTTAAACATGTGTTAAAAAATCATTATGTACAAGAAAAAAATTGGAACTAATGAATTGTCAACAATGATTAAATGAACAATATCTTAATAAGTGGATTGGTGGACACGATCCAATTGAATGACCGACTAGAAGTCCTAATTTAAGTCCGTTAGATTTATATCTCTTGGGTATTATCGAATTTCATGTTTATAAAGATCGTCCAGAAAATATGAATGTTTTGAATAAAAGAATTGAGGAAAACCATTTGAGATAGAAACAGACTTTGTTTTCACAATATTTTTACTATTTTTTTATTTTGTAAATTATGATAATTTTCTGCACACATGTTTAAAGTTTAATTTTGAATCACTGTTACTCAATTTAGTTATGATCAGCTCAATCTGATTTTATTAACACCTGTAAATATTACAGTTTGAAAATGCCAATATAAGTAGCAAATTTTTTCTGTTTATGTTTTTCTCTAATATTAATAATTTGTTACTTAGTTACTTGTTCATAGATCCGGTTTTTTGTTTATAATTTTCTAAAAAGTATAAGTTTACTGTACTGATATTTTATTCATTCAAATGGTTTATGAAGTTTGTGCAAATTTGGATTTCATTTAATAGACAATCTGAGATATAGGTAATAAATCATAATTAAAAACGTTTATTTTCTAAAAAGGATTATTAAAAAGTTTATTATTTACATTTGCGTCAGTGCTAGACATGATTTTATTAATTCTTTTATACTTATATAATATATAGAATATCAGTTTAAAATTTAAAGTCAATATTGTGTTTTTGAATGATGATAGGTATATGTAAATTATTATAATTCATCTTTTTCTTTTACTACTTTAATTATAAGTTCTCACAGCGAAATATAACATGTAAAAATAAATTTAAATTTGTTTCTCCTGTGCTTAGGACATATAAATTTTGTATTTTTTAATTTTTTATAACAACATGATTTTTACTTGTGAATTTTATTTTGTAATATTTAGTCTATTAAAAGTATTTAGGAATGTAGAAGGAGAATTATTTTAATTATTTATAAATAGTCCATTCTATTTTAATTTTCAAACTTAAAACCACTTTTACATAGTATATTGTTATTTTTCTATTGTTTACTAAAATATTGTTTTACATACGTGTTAACAGAAAACTCTTTCTATAGTACGAAGAATAAAATTCCACGCGTATTTTTAAAGCATATTTCAAATACATGAAAGTGACTATATTATTAAGCTACCAAAACAAGCTTAAAATTTTTGAAAATTTAATTTTTATGTAATAAAATGAAATACATTTAATGAAGTTCCATATTTTATTTATACATTCAATATTATTGGGTTAGCTTATGTTAGTTGCGACGTATATCGTTAGAGAAATTAGGAATTTTCTTTGAATATACATAGATAATTTTAATGACATATGAAACGGCCATAATAAGGATGAATTATACTGAAATTGACTGTGTGATTGTCAAGATTTGGCGTCTAGTAACTAACTACAGATCCTAGATTAAGCTAGAACTATCATTATGAGTTGCATGGATTGCTTAAAAATAATAACACTCAACATAAATACTACTTTGATTTTACTATCATTTGACGTGAGAACGAAAATATATAACCTGAAAGTTTCTTCTTTTAATTGGTTATATGATAATAACAAGATTGTAATAACGAAAATAAATGTTATAAAATTAAATATACCATCAAGCCTTTTATCCAATTACTGGGTGTTCCATTCCGCTGTATCAGTCTTTGTTAAATTATATATTTGTGAAATGCGGTTACCATCCGTCAAATCACAGCCCCCAAAGTTGTTAGTGGAGGCAGATCCACAGGGGTAGTTTTAAAGTGATGAATATTGTTTGTCGCCTGTGGGAATCGAATCCAGGTTGTCATTTCCACAGGCCGAATCGATACCACTGAACCACCTACCCCATAAATCAATGTTATAATGGAAAATAGATAGCGGAGATATGGAAAGTTATTTTTGTACCATAATTTTGTATTTAGCTTGTAGATAACAAAAGAGTTCTATATGCAAAAGTATTCAACCAATATACTGTGATATTAGTTAATATAATGCAAAACAGAAGATTTATTCAATACTGTTCTCTGTACATAAGCCCAAAATATTTGATAGTTGAAGAACTTGTAAGTTAAGCCCAATTTGCAATATATTCGCACAACTTTCATAAAAACAAATATATTAATAAAAACTATTATTCTTTGTCTACCGGATCAATATTTGGTAGCATATAATATTGAAGTTTTATACATAAAATAATCATTTGTGGTTTCAACGAGTCTTTACTATACTACACTATTAAACCAATGTACTGGGATCGTGTGACTGATTACCGTCATTTGTATTAATATTTAATAGTTATTGTGATATCTTGCGATTTGTCTTGATGCGTTGAGTTAGTAGTGGTAATAAATATTATTATTCACAAAGTTATTAAAAAAAAAAACAAGTAAAGATATTCAAAAATTTTATCATAATATAACGTAAAAATTATTGACAATTTTGGATATTAGCAGGTTTTTCTTTAATAATCATATCGAAATATGATAGTTAATAATCCTTGATATTTCAGTCATTATTATAATAAGTTCGTCAATTAATATCTCAGTACAAAAAAAAGTTAACAGGAAAATTAGTGTTCTTAAATTTAAAAAATGTAAGATGTTATGCATGGCACTAATTATCATGTTGACAAGATTTACATTACTTGTAATTAATACAAATAGCATATAACGCCAAACTGTTATTAAAGAATTTATTTTAATTTTGTTTAGTATAATATAATTTAACAACTTAAATAGTATGTTTATTCATTTATTTAAAATCCTACAACTTTTGATAAAAACCGCATGGTTTATTTCGAGTAGTAAGTATGCATTTAGATTGACTACAAAAATTTAATTGTAATGTAAAATATACCAAAAATTTGATTAATTTGCTAGTTTTATATATAAAATAGCTAAAGGAACTTATAACATGAAGATAATGCCACATGTTTGAGGTTTAAGGCAATCACGATAGAATCAATTAAAAAAAAATATTCAACTTAAAACTAACTAAATATTTGGCAAACATTTACGTTTTAAGTATTTTAATTTTTTTTGAATACAATGTTAAGATATTCAATCTACAATTAATTTTTATCGAAATATATCTACTCGCTCAACGCACTCTATTCATGCAAAAATTACAACAAATTAATCATAGATCGTTGAAAACAGGAAGATTCATTATGATATTGATATAAAATTTGTCTCTCCTTACCTGAGGTAAGATAGTCTTTTTAGTCTACAAACACATTTTAAGATAATATATATATGTGTGTGTGTGTGTGTTGTTTTGAAGCTAACTTCATCCCGGATATGTTTTATTTTAATTACGTCAAATAAAGTAATTTGCTTCTTTAAAATACATTACAACTTACAAGAGAAAAAGTATAATCAATCAGATTTAAAATTAAATAACTTAAAAGATCACAAATATATGAAATGAATACATATCAATAATTTTATTTTATAACCTTGAATCGGATTTTTTTTAAATTTTAGATTCGGTTTTAACTTTTTCTAAAATAAAACATGTTCTATTCCCATCAATTTTATGCGCAAATAAGACGCGCATTAGTGAATTTGTACGTTTATGTATATATATATATATATATATATATATATATATATATATATATATATATATATATATATATATATATATATATATATATCGGGTGTTAATCGAAAAGTGAAACATAGGCGTTTAACATGGCAAATCAGTTTTTCCGTGCGCATTGCTTCCCTAATTATTTTAGGAAAAAATGTTTCAAATAAATGTTGTAAAGCATAAAATTCTACATCCGAATCAATAAACAAAATTCATTTTGACTACTTCATAACTGCAGAAATTAAATTTGAAAATTCACGTAATTTCAATTTAATAGTAATAGCCATGGAATTAAAAACAAGAGATGAACAAATGCGTAACGTTGTATACGTCAATGTCAGAATAAATTTTCAAAATCATTTTTACGTAAGTGTAATAAAATAATAAACTCGATAAAATATTTAAGGTAGGTTGTTATTTAACAAATTAATTAATGTAACATATATTTAATTCAATAAAAACATCAACAAACTAAATATTCTTAAATTGTTAAATTAGATGTTCAAATAGTCCACCGTTTTGAGCTAAACAATAACCTAATCTGTTGTAGAAGATTTCTCGAGTATTCTTTAATTGTCGATTATTTATTTTCTGGCATTCTTGTAATATAGCATTTTTAAGTTCTTCTAAATTCTGGTATCTTTTTTTATAAACATAAGATTTTAAATGGCCCCATAAAAAAAAATCGCACGGATTTAAATCTGGCGACCGTGCTGGCCAGTTAACTGGTCCATTTCGCCCTATCGAGCTTTCAGGAAATACATGGTTTAGATATTCCACAACTTCTCTAGTGCTATGTGCAGGGCAGCCATCATGCTGGAACCACACATTTTCTTTGTTTGTTTCAACAATTTGTGGTCCAACAGCATTAATTAATAAATTCAAATATGATGCTGAAATTATTGGTTGGATGAAGAATGGGCCAATGATTTTATCACCAAAAATTCCTGCCCACACATTGACCGAATGACGATATTGTGTCCTCGATTCTACAATATTATGTGGATTATTTTGTGACCAGTATCGCTAATTATGACAGTTTGGTTCGCCATTCATGGTAAATGTGCATTCATCTGTGAATAAAATACTACTTAAAAATTATCTATTACAATTTGATTTCTCCATCATTATTTCACAGAATGAGGCACGCAGTTCAAAATCTCGTTCCAAAATATTTTGGTGGTTTTGAAATTTAAAAGGAATGTATTTATGTTTTTTGAGAATTCTATGCACTGTCATAAAATTTATATTTAGTTCTCTGGAAATTTCCCGCACACTCATTGTTGGCTCCAGTTCTATTAAAGCAAGAATATTTTCTTCATTGTTATAAATTCTTTCATTTATTTCTTTCTTGAAATTTAGTGTTCCTGTCTTTTCAAACTTTACTATAAACCGCTGAATAGTTGCCGTACTAGGAATATCATGATGCTGCCAAATAGCGCTAATATAGTCACGAATTAGTCGTAAACTATGGCCAGAATAATGCCATTTAATTATTTGCAACTTTTCTTCATCTGAATAATTATTCATTTTTGATAATAATATATATATATATATATATATATATATATATATATATATATATATATATATATATATATATATATATAAGTTATAGTGTTCCACTCATCACCAAACTGCTGACATAGACACCTTCCCCCGAACGTGACATTAGTAATATGTAAAGTTATTTAGTATGTAGATGTAATAATGTTAGCCAGTTCAGATTCAGACTCAGAAGTAGAAACACATGTAATTGTAATACTTAAATAAATCTTTTTTAAAAACTAAGTTGGTGGTTTGAGAAAGTTAAGTGGCGCAGTCCTGGTAGGATAGTCAATACAAATTAACGAATATAATTTGTTTCACATTGTGATTAAATTGGCTATCGAACAAGAAAAAAGAAAAAAGAAAAATCAAAACCTTTCCGAACCACACCAACCAGAGCAACTCGAGACTACAGCAGAAGCCAAGATTCGACATCCGTAACCATCTGAACGAACATCAGAGAACTTCGGCCGTCATTCTTAACCCCGTGGACGACTTCAGGGCACATGAAGTGGACACTAATATTTCTGTAAGTCATACATGTCATTTAGAGACACTATTTTTATTAATTCTGAGTCAAGCTCAAATTCAGAATCTGAACCAGATCTTGAAGATTTTATTGAAACTAATTTAAATACAAATTTTATTATAAGACAACCCCAATTTACAATGGCAGTGCCAGTTCTAAAAAAAGAATACCTTGATATGCTGCCTGAATTTCATGGCGAACGTGAATTATTACCTCGTTTTATTGATATTTGTGAAAAACTTGTAAACAAATTTTATATTGTCGCCGACCCAACAGATTTCCAAAATGAATATCTGATGAATAGTATAATAACAAAAATTAAGGGCGACGCTGCAATTAATATTGCAAGTTGTACGGTCAAAACATGGGACGATTTGAAAGAAGCATTATTGAACGCGTTCGCAGATAAACGCGATTGGTTTACATTAAATATTGAAATGACCGATCTTAAGCAAAATTCAAATGAAACTGTTTTCGATTTTTACGGAAGATTGCAGCACATTTTAAATTTACAAATTTCTTATATTTCAACTCATGCTACAGCTGCCGTAGCTCTTGTCATGAATGATTATTTTCAAAACTATGCTCTACGCATATTGCTACGCGGTTTGAAGGAACCTATCGGTCAGCTTATGAGAGCAAAAAATCCTTCAGATTTAAATTCCGCGCTAGGCATGTTAGCGAACGACTTTCAATTTGAACATATCTCCAAACCATCTAAGAGCATTAACTCAAACAATTTCAAACCAAATCACAAACCACCTACACACAACATAAAGCATTTCTCTCCTAGACCAACATATTATACAAATCCTTTTCCTAATAATTCCAACCCATATAACAGAGCTCCAGTACGTCCTAATAATCAACAAATGATTACACCACGAAATAATATTCCACACAATAACCAAGGCCCATCTACCAGCCAAAATTATCCAAAACCTACTCCAATGAGTATTTCCACCCGAAACACTCAACAATCCCGTTCTCAACCGAATCCGTTTCACCAGAGACAAAATCAGTTTGGACAAAGGCCCTTCGGACAAAACCAATTCAGATCAAATTTACCTAAGTACGTAGCAGAAGAACTATTTAATATTGAAGACATAGAACAAGCTAATAATTTAGAAAATTATGATTGTGACGAACAAGAACAACTTACTGACCAAAACGAAATAAATAACGATAATATTCCTGATCAATCCGCTAACTGTTTTTTAGGAGAAACAGCCTCGGACATCGACCCTTTCCAACAATCGAACTATTAAATCTTACTAACCACCAAAGCAAACTTCCTTTCATTATAACCCCCGAGCATAATTTAAAAATTCTCGTTGACACTGGAAGTACTAAATCCTTCATTAAACCAGACATAGCACATAAATATTACAAGAATTCCATTCGCAATGACCCGTTTCAAATTACCACTGCTCACGGCACGTCCACTGAGCTACACAGTACAAGAGTTCCCATTTCAAAGATATTTAATAACAAAGATAAGAAATTGTCACATCTTAAGTATCATCTTTTTAACTTTCATGAACAATTCGACTTACTTTTAGGCATGGATAATCTAAAATTATTAAAAATTCTAATTGATACACATAACGATTTAATTATAACACCCAATGCAAAAATCAAAATTCAATTTCATAAATCACTAAATGATTCTAATGTAAATAATATATCAGTTATAAATAAGAATATTGTAGAACCAAATTCTGAAAAGATTATTAAAATTAAAGTAGATATAAAACAAGGAACTGTATTAATACCCCAAATAAAAACGACACATTTGAGAATACCAGAGTGCATTACGGTCGCAGATAACTACCACGCATTATGTTCAATCGTTAACACTTCTGACCAGGCAATAAATTTTAATCTCTTAAAACCAATTATCGCAGAAAAAATTGATAATTATGAAACTTATACCGGTCCAAATTTAAACATGACACACGTTGAGAAAACTAATTTTGATTTTTCGAAAATAAGAACAGCACATATGAACTCTGAAGAACGAAATGCTGTGTTAAATTTACTTAAAGACTATCCCGACATATTTTATTCTGATGATCAAAAATTGACTCTTACCAACCAAATAAAACATAGTATTAAAACTCAAGATGAAATTCCAATTTATACTAAATCATATCGATACCCCAACGTACATAGGCAAGAAGTAAGAAATCAGGTAAACAAAATGTTAGAACAAAACATCATTAAGCCTTCCAACTCCCCGTGGTCCTCCCCTATTTGGGTAGTTCCCAAAAAGATTGATGCATCCGGTAAAAGAAAATGGCGCATAGTCATAGACTACCGAAAATTAAACGAAAAGACCATAGGTGACAAATACCCACTTCCAAACATTACTGACCTCTTAGACAAACTCGGACGTTGTCAATATTTCACTACACTCGACTTGGCATCGGGCTTCCATCAAATAGAAATGGACAAACAAGACATACCTAAAACTGCATTTAATACTGAAGACGGACACTACGAATTCTTGCGAATGCCGTTTGGTCTAAAAAACGCACCAGCGACATTTCAGCGAGTTATGGACAACATTTTACGCGGACTTACACACGACAAATGCCTCGTTTACCTCGACGACATAATTGTGTTTAGCACTAGCCTTCAAGAACATTTGCTTAACTTAAAATTAGTATTCGATCGACTTAGAAAATCTAATTTCAAAATTCAAGTTGACAAGTCGGAATTTTTAAAAAAAGAAGTAGCTTATCTCGGGCACATCGTTACACCCGAAGGCGTGAGACCGAATCCAGATAAAATATCAGCCATCTTAAATTATCCTATACCGAAAACTAGTAAACAAATTAAAGGTTTTTTGGGACTTTTAGGCTATTATCGGAAGTTTATTAAAGACTTTGCAAAATTAACCAAACCTCTCACAAAGTGCTTAAAAAAGGACGCAATTATTGACATAAACAACCCTGAATACAGACAATGTTTTGAACTTTGCAAAAATTTACTGACTAATGAACCCTTACTCCAATACCCAGATTTCGAGAAAGAATTTAATCTGACGACTGACGCAAGCAACGTAGCGTTAGGTGCCGTGTTATCACAAGGCAGCCTTGGCAATGACCTTCCTGTAGCTTACGCCAGCAGAACACTCAACGAGACCGAGACAAACTACTCAACAATAGAAAAAGAACTTTTAGCTATTGTTTGGGCGACCCAATACTTCAGACCATACCTTTTCGGACGCAAATTCAAAATTTACACAGACCATAGACCGTTACAATGGCTAATGTCACTAAAACAGTGTAGTCAAAAACTAATTCGGTGGCGCCTCAAACTTGAGGAGTACGATTATGAAATAGTATATAAAAAAGGCAAACTCAACACCAATGCCGATGCACTTAGCCGCATCCCACCAAAAGACGACGACGTAACCCAAAACACACCAAAAATTTTCGATAACGATTCACCTTTAATTATATATCAGGATTACTTAAATAATAAAAATCAAAATTCTAAAAATATCATTATAGAAGTAACAGGTGATTTATTTAATGCACCACCAGATTCTAGTCTAGCTCATTGTGTAAGTAAAGACTTACAAATGAAATCTGGAATAGCAGAAAAATTCAAAATTAAATTTAGTAACGTTGATAAACTCCAAGCACAAAAACCACAACTTCATAATCTAGTCTATTTAAAATATCAAAATAGATATTTAATTTATTTAATAACAAAAGAAAGATATTTCAACAAACCTACTAAACAAGGTTTATTTTATACACTTTTAAAATTAAAAGAATTCTGTCTAAATAAAAAAATAAAAAATTTGAGCATTCCTAAAATTGCTTGTGGCTTGGACGAATTAAACTGGCATGAAGTTAAATCAATGATAGAGTACATTTTCCAAAATACTGATATAATGATAACAGTTTTCGAACTTCCTGAAATTTCTCAAATTCAATTAAATATAAATGAATCAGATAACATTGAACAATTAAACAAATATATGGAAAATTTTTATAAGGAATTAGAAAAGACTAAAGATAGGAACAACGATGACGATGCACAATCCCTAGCAGTTGAAGTAGGCGACGCGCAATCTACTCAGATAAACGATGACGACACTCCAAGCGAAAGCGATATCACAGTACACTCTAACAGAGAAAACCCCATTATCGGAATCCCGATTGTAGAATGCCCAGTTAATTATGGGAAAAATCAAATAATAATATCAGAAGTCGAATATAACCCTAAACCCCCTAAAATACTTAAATTATATAATCAAACAAAACAAAGGATTCTAGTTGAATTTTCAAAAAACAATTGCAAAAACGAAATGATAACATTCCTTAAAGAATACATTGTTCCTAAGGTAAAATATCACATTTATTTCAAAAATGAATTATATGTAAAACTAAGCTTAACACTTCAAAATTACTTTAAAAATTCTGAGATAAAACTTGTTAAATGCACTCAATATCTAACTGACGTAATCGACGAAGAAGAAATCATACAAATCATAACAAATCACCATCTCAGTAAAACTAATCACCGGGGAATCGACGAAACAGAAAAACGTATAAAACAACAATACTACTGGCCTAAATTAAGGAAATCTATACAAACATTTATTAATAGCTGCGAAACGTGTCAAATAACAAAGTACGACAGAAAACCATTAAAATTAAAATTTAACATCACACCCACAGCTACTAAACCTTTCCAAATTTTGCATATCGACAGCATTACATTAGAACACGTCAAATTCCTAACTATAATAGACTCATTTTCCAAATACGCACAAGCCTATAAATTAAACTCCGGACAAGGTATAGAAGTCGTTAATAATTTAGTTAAATATTTCACACACCATTGTATACCAGAACAAATCATTTCGGACAACGGATTAGAATTTAAAAACTCTGTCGTTAAGGAACTATTACAACTACACAAAATTGACATCCATTTTATAAGTTCGCAGCATCCTGATTCTAATGGTACGATTGAACGTTTTCATTCTACCCTCATCGAACACGTTCGATTGTTTAACAATCAAAACGAATATAAAACCGAACCCATTGAATCCAAAGTAAATTACGCCCTTTTGGCGTATAACAACACAAATCACTCAGTCACAAAACTCAAACCATGTGAAATCATTACCGGTCACCTAGATACAGAATCACCCTTTAATATCGACTTAAATAAACAGCTTATAAATAATTATATAGAAAATCATAAAAATAAAACAAAATTACTTTACGGAACAATTAATGATAAATTAAAAGAGAACAAGGAAAAAGTGATTGGTAAATTTAATGAAATTAGAGAAAATTTACCCGAGATATCGGATACAGTATATGTCAAAAATAAACAAAAACAGCAAAAAACCAGAAATAAATTCAAACGCGAAAAATTATCTAAATTAAATAAAACACTCAAAACTGGCAAATTAAAGCCAACTCATGGTAATACAGTAGAAAAAATACATCTTTCTAACATAAAACGACCTCGACACAAAACTTATCAATTTGAATCACTTCCAGGCTGTTCGCATGCGGGCGAGGAACAATCATAAGAAACATAACAGAAAACATTGGAATCCTTCCCATCAACCTAGGTCCTGCCAAGCTTGAAAAAACTACACACACATTCATACACTACTATAATCTCAAACCTCTTCTAGATCAGTATGATAGTTTAAACACACAATACAAAACACTAAAATCAACAATTTCCAACAACACGCAGTATCTCCATGAACTCAATAATTACGATAAAATATTAGAATTCATCCGAACCAGCATAGACACTAAAATTACAAACATCGGATTACACGCTAGTCACCGAAATAAACGTGGCCTCATAGATGGATTGGGAACTATTTTCAAATCCTTAACCGGAAATTTGGACGCCGAAGACGGTAAAAGATATAATGACATGTTAGCACATATGCAAGAAAATGAGCATAATTTAGAAAATCAAATTAAACAAGCGTATTCAGTAAACCACCAAATTATCACAAATTTTAATAAAACAGTTATTGACATTCAACATAATGAAGAAATATTAAAATCCAAAATTTTACAACTTTCAGAAATAATAAATAATATGCATATCCAAGACATTCTTTATGCCAAAAATATTTACGACCAACTAATTATACTATATAACTCGGTGCTCAATATCCTACAAGATGTTGAGAACTCTATTACCTTCTGTAAATTAAGAACCCTACACCCGAGTATAATACACCCTCTTGAATTATTGTCAGAACTTAATAAAATATCTAAATTCTATCATGCACAACTGCCATTCGAACCTAGACAAGAAAATTTACTTGATTTTGAATCCTTATTAAAAATTAACTGTAAAGTGAAACCTACACAAATAATTTATTTTATTTCCACCCCAATCAACTTTGAAAAAAATTTCGAATTATTTTATTTATATCCTATTCCAACAAAATATGGTTCAGATTTTGTTACAATCATTCCAAATACAAAATATCTTCTAAAATCGGATAAGGAAATTATTCCTTTAAGTGACATGTGTGTACGAGCAAAAATATTCCAATGTCCTAATAAATATCATGCCCACTTTTCTTCAACCTGCGAGGAAGAAATATTCCAAGAGCAGACATCAAACCACTGCTATTACACAAAAATAAATTTAATAAAAAACCACATTGAAGTGATTCCAGAACTCAACAAATACCTAGCCGTCTTTCCTAAGGAAGAAAATGTAGTAATTAAATGCCTACAAGAAACTAGCATCAAACCATTAGTGGGAATCTACTTAATAAACAATGAGGATAATTGTGAAATTTACTTTAAAGAACAAAAATTGGTATTTTCAAATAAAATTCAAGGACGACCATTACTATTACCTAAATTAAACTTCAAAATTCAAACACAACATATTACAAACTTCTCCATTAACCTAAATCCATTAAAACTCAATGATATCTCCTTTAACCCAATGGTCCCTATAAAAGAAGAATCCATCAACATTCATATTCCCAGTATTTGGTCTCTGTTGCTGTATATCATCATTGCAATCACCGCCGGCTACTTTTCCATAAAATGGATAAGAACAAAAAGAGCTGCACGATCCAGCTCAAGAAGGACACCACCCGAAATTCAGCCAGAGGACATCGAACTTCAGCTTCCAGGGGGAGCTCAATTCTAAGGAGGGAGGAGTTATAGTGTTCCACTCATCACCAAACTGCTGACATAGACACCTTCCCCCGAACGTGACATTAGTAATATGTAAAGTTATTTAGTATGTAGATGTAATAATGTTAGCCAGTTCAGATTCAGACTCAGAAGTAGAAACACATGTAATTGTAATACTTAAATAAATCTTTTTTAAAAACTAAGTTGGTGGTTTGAGAAAGTTAAGTTATATATATATATATATATATATTATCTTAAAATGTGTTTGTAGACTAAAAAGACTATCTTATATATATAGGCGGCTCAGTGGTATTGAGTGAGCCTGTGAAATTAGAACTTGGGTTTGATTCACTCAGGCGAAAAGCAATTTTCACCGCGTGAAAACTATCCCTGTGGCTCCCCTTTCACTAATATCTTTGGGGACCGTGATTTGAAAGCTGGTAATTCCACTTCACGAGAAGAAATATACCACTTATCGAGATCTGTTACGGCATAGTGCTACACCCAGTAATGGATAAAAGGCGTGATGATATATTTACACATATTTATTTATGTTTAGTTTCAAACTTTACATTTATTTATATTTAATAGGAATTATATTTTTATGTAAGAAGATTTTGTTTTCTTTGTTTTTTTTTATAATAGGTATAATTTCGCATAGCAAAAATATAAAATTTTTAAAAAAGTGAACTATATTTTAAGGGAAAAATATTTTCTGTAAACTTCGAATTCCGTAATCTGCCATTTCTGCTCTCTAAAATTAAATCTGACTCTTTTAACTAACGTGGTTTTTTACTTTTATTTATATTATAATTAGACTTATATTTTATGAAAGAAGATTTTGTTTTCTTTGATTTCTTTTTATAGATAGCAAAAATATTAAAATTTTTAAAATGTCGAAGTAACAGTATTTCTGCCCTGTAAAATTAAAATCTATTACACTCGTATATTATATTAATCATTTAATCGGTTATTTACTACACATTCAATCGAAAATTGATAATAACATATCGATTAATTTAATTAATTAATTAACAGATTAATTTATTTTTATTGCTCAAGCCTTGGAAATGTATATTTATTTCAAAGACAAAACATAAACATTATTTACCAGATCTCATGTTATCGCCTAGATTATAGACCGATGTAGTTTATAATTCAAATTTCAAGATTTTTATAAAACATGAGTAAGTAAAAAAGTAACCAAAAAAAAGTGGTACATTAAACTCATTTTATACGACGTAGATGTCCAATGGTTGCTTTACAGTTTGAAGAGCAAGGCCACATAATTTGTGCGACAATATATCATTTTATGATGTGGTTATATAATATAGTGTTATAATGTAAATACTTTTTGTTAATTACTTGTATAAGAAAATATCATTATCTACAAAAAAAGCCTTCACAAATATGTAGTAGTTGTTCCTTTTGGCATGTGAAGCATTGTGAGAGCAATAATAGATATAATGGATAAAAGCACTCTTGATTCACAACGCTACAAATTCTATTTCCTTCATAATAAACAATTTCATAATTGTTCCTTTCGTAAAGTTTCAGACGTCAAAAATAATGATATCGCAGATTTTTATACAAATAAAGTACACATGGTGTTACTAAACTTATGCGATAAATTTAAACCCCTATATTGCTTGTTATACTGATAATGGATGAAAAATAGTCTCATTGAAATTCGCAAAATTAGATATAAAACAATAGATACCTACGTAACTATTTGTAATGTTAAATTAACATAACAAAACATTATTAATCATTATAATTTAATCATTTCATTATTAAAAATAACAAGCATACTATTGGCATTTCGACAAAATTTCACTTAATTGTATGAATTTAAAAAATACATTTTTGTTAAAAACATTAAAAATAGTTTGAAAAAAATAATTGTGGGTGGTCTCATTGAGCCTCTTTATATGTCAGAATAAAAATTGGAAAAGATACCTATCTAATTTTACTCACAAATCTGACAACTATTAATTATTTAGCCAGCAATATTTTCCCAACAATACAGCACTACAAGTATAACCTTCATTTTGCTCGGCAGATGCACGGCCATCAGCGATCAGTGCGACATCATGGCACTCCCGCGCAACCTGTGCATGATCGAGCAGCTCTCACCCAGGCTTTCGTACGATTCTCGAGAGGTCTTGCCTCGTTGGAAGCCAAGAGACGGAGCGTCTCCTCCACAGGGTCCACCAAGATCATCAGGAGTCCTAGTGCACCCGATCTAAATATGCATAGAGGTAATAAAATCAATGTATCATAAATATCAGAAAAAGTGTATATATGCACTTGCAATTTTGTACAACAAACACAATTATTAAAAACCGGCAATGTAACCACTTTTAAGCAGAGATCCGAACCACAACAGACGGTTCGGTTTCGGTTCAAAGTTTAACTTAATTTTTTTGGTTCGGTTTTTTGTTGTAATTTGGTAATTTTCTTTTAATTTGGTTCTCGATCCGGTTATTTGTAGAAATGCATACACACGATTCAGTAATATAATATAAATTTGTTACTACAAAAAAGAAACCTAATATAGTTCATTATTTATTCGACAAAAATATACACGTCCATAAGTTAAAACACAACTGGTAACTGCGTCGATCCTCTCGTAATAAATAATCCACTAAACTCTATACTTGTACTCGTATACTATGACTCTTCCAGGCGACATCAATTTTAAGATTGCAATACTAATTTCTTATTTCCTGAAACTAACGGAGATGTAATGCATTTAAAAATGCTATATGTTTAATAAGTAATGTGCTTGTTTTAGAACTTTATATTAATTTTAAAATATTAGGAACATTTGCATTAACGTCGGCAATAAAGTGAGAATCTGGAGTAATAAAATTAATTACTTTAGCCAAAAATATGTTTTTCTAGGACCAATTAGAATTTTTTATCTCGATAAATTTAAATATGTTATTTTTGCAGCTTCTAATATATTTGGTGGTCTTAATTCAAGATTCACATCGCTGTTATTCTCCATTTTTACCTCAAAAAACACAAAATATTGACTGACGTTTATAAAAACCGAACTGTGATTTTATTTTTGTTACTTTGCTACGGTACTAATTTAGGATTGTCAGTGTTTGGAATGGTGAAATCGGCCGGTACTAGGTTACCTATTTATAATTGTCGAATATTGGAATGGTGAGAGAAGGACAAATTTATTATTAAAATATAAATTAATCAGGAAACAATACTGTAGTCGTAGAAAAAGTATAGTGTAAAATTCGCATGGAATATCCATTTCATGGTTCGATGGTTTCAGAGAGAACAGAATCGTACTCGTTACAATATTACGTTTGAGACGGCGCTAAACGCGCGGCAGACTATGTCATATCGACTGTTCCAGAGAAAACAAGGCCGTACTCATTACACCGCCTTCTCTTTAAAAATGTTTCGTCTCGACACTTTTCAGCGCCATGCCGATATATGCACGTTGATCCCCGCGAGCACTGTGACGTTTGGAAGAAATAACAGTCCACAGCTCTTTTCACTACTGTTGAACTACAGGGATTATAGCTGCACACCAGAATCTCAATTGGAAAACAGTTTTCAGCATGTTTCTTAAATTTCTCCAGCTCAATTCATCAAGGTCACAGCCAAGCTTTGGTACAGCTAGTTTTAGAATATCCTTATCAAGCAGCACACCTCGTAGATCACATAGGGCGTACCAGACGACGCGATAAGTTGATTTCTCGTGGGGCAGATGTTTGGTCACCAGGTAAAAAATGCTTCGGAACAGAAGACTGTTTGTCGGATATCTGTACAACTGTGCCGACACATGGATGTTGTTGCCGTAGTTCTTCAAGTTGGTCTTCTTAAAAACCACGGCGATTCCTCGAGACATCTGTAGATCTTGGGCCACACAATGCGCCAATGAGTATTCTGCAGGAACTTTGAATAGGCCTCCCTGATGTTCCTTGGTTACACCATTTCGTACCTTATGACCCGTAGAATAGCAGGCTATAAACTCTTCGAATGTGGTTTCTGGGTCTTGTAGATTAATTCGCCGAGCTCGAGTTTCATTGGCGTTGCCATCGTTGTTGTCACCTTTCCGAATTTGATAAATGACATCATTTATTTGCTTCACTACTTCGTAGGGACCTTTCCAGGAGTTCTGTGGCTTTGAGGACATTCCACGGTGACACGGTGGCTTGATATCCACCATTCTCAGCCTTGACATCATATTGGTCTTTCATCCTGTCACTAGCGCTCTGGATGTTGAAGCGTACTTGCTCATGAATGTCGTTCATCTTCTTAAGTTCGGTGACGAAATCTTCGCCAGCCAAATTTTCACCTGGCTTGCAGCGGAACTTCAAGTCGCAAGGTAATCGCAGTTCATGACGAAACACGATGCTAGCCGGAGTCTGTCCTGTTGTTTCATGGACGGATGATCGATAAGCTAACAAAAATATTGGTAAATGACAATCCTAGTCCTTTTGGTGACCAGCGACAACCTTGGAGAGATGTCTATTGATGGTCCTGTTCATGCGTTGTTCTGGTTTTGCGAATGTTCAATAGTACGCAGATCGCTTCGAACAGAGACGACTCCGACCCCGAATCGGCAGATCCACTGCATAACAAGTTCTTCTGCTACTGTAGCGGCTTCTTGATTTTGCTACGCATAAGCTTCAACCCACTTGCTGAAGTAGTTCATGACCACTATGATGTATTTACTTCACTTGTCGGATTCTGGAAATGGACCGGCCACGTCGATTGCGATTCTTTCAAACGGACTCCCAACATTGTATTGACGCATTGGGGCTCTCCACGTCTTTGCGGTCCGTTGCTTGCGGCGCAAATTACGTACTTCTTGCACCACTCCATTTCGTCCTCTTGACAATTAACCCAGTAAAATCGCACACGCGGCTTCTGAATTGTCCTCATTACTTGAAAGTGTTCTCCAGCAGTTCCACCATGAATCTCCTTCTGTACTTTCGGTACTCGTGTCCTGGGGATTATGATCTGCATCTTTTTCTTCGAAGCCTCAGAATTTTTCAGGATACGTTTCAGTAGTCCATCTTCTATAACAATGGAGTCCCACTGCGCTCAGTTTTAATGTCGTGCAACCTCTTGCCAGGTTGGTTTGCGGCCTTCAGGCCTCCTTTCAAGTAGGTATTTCAATTCCGGATCAACTTCTTGGTCTTTGAGAACTTCTTCAGTAAGCCAGCGATCGTCTATCACTGTTGTCCGTAAGATTTTGTCGAAAGCGTCTTGGCAGTCTTCTTCCCACACAAATTTCCGTCCTTCCTCCGTGAGTCGTGTCAGTGGCTTGGCAATGTTGGCGAATCCAGAGACTTATCTTCGGCAGTTCGTGCAAAGACCAAGAATGCTTCGCAATTCATGTTTGTCAGTGGATACTGGCCATTCTTTCACTGATCTGATCTTCTGATTGTCAACGGATATTCCATTTTCGGACCCAATGTGTCCCAGGTACTGAACTTCTTTGCGGAAGATATGATATTTCTTTGGACTAAGCTTTACACCAGAACTTCGCAGTCTCAAAAATAACTCCTCTAAAATCTTCATGTGATCGTCGAACGTTCTCCCGACCACAATAATGTCATCAAGGTACATCAAACAGGTTATCCAAGATAGCCCTGGCAGTACTGTTTCCATGAGTTGTTCAAACGTCGCAGGAGCATTACAGAGCTCGAACGGCATTACTGTAAATTGCCACAGTCCGGCACCGACAGAAAGCGCAGTTTTCTTTTTATCCGTTGCTGCCATTCCAACCTGAAAGTATCCACTTTTCAAGTCCAATGTTGAGAATATTTTTGATCCGGCCAGCGTAACCAATGTGTCATCTATTCGCAACAACGGGTAGCTGTCCTTCTTTGTCACGTTGTTGAGTTGACGATAGTCCACGCAGAATCATGTTGACCCTTTTTTTTTTACTGACACAACTGGTGAGGCCCACGGACTACTTAAGGATTCAATGACACCTTATTTTTTCTATAATAATAATTTTCTCGGTTTTCTCTCTCTTGGCCAATAGTAATTGTCTCGGTACTTGGCGGATGGGACGTGCATCGCCCGTATTTATTTGATGCTGGACTATATTGGCTCAACCCTTGGTCCCACAGCTGGTGTCGAAAACATCTTGATATTTTGTTATTAAATTCCTCATTCTGACATTCTGATCCGGGTTCAATTCTTGGTAACATGTTGACGGTAGATTGACCAGTTCTGCGGGAAGCTTCTTTGGTTGATTTTGTGTAACGGATGTTCATCTGATAATCGAAGTTACTGATGAACAATGTCCTAAGGTAGTATTCATCTTTAGCTGGATAATAATACACATTCGTTAATCGAACTGGTATTACACTACCTTTCCAGTATGCACGAGAGCTTTTCTCACCAGTATTCTTCGAGTAGTCGTTTCATTATGATTTTAGGCTTATAACATCATGGTTCAGCCTGTTGGAAGTTTGCGTTCCAGGTGGGCATTCAAAATTATCTCACTTCGATTTAACACGCCAGTATCTTCAGCTAAGATTACACGTACTGTGTCTTCTCCTTGGAGATGTAAAACGATCACTTCATCACTGATCTTAAGTATTCCCCGTTTTAAATTTAGTTCGACACCATTTACGTTCATGATGTCCATCCCGAGAATGAATTCGTCTTCAATGTCAGCTACCAGGGTTCGGTGTTTAATTCGCGTATTTTCGATGGTGATGGTAATGTCTGCTTCGCCTTGGATGGTAGCCGCGGCCCCTGTTGCAGTGCGCAGTCGCCATTTTGTTGATTCAATCGTTATCGATTTCTTGAAAATATTAGGTCTGATGATGGTTTTTGTCGCACTTATATCAATTAGCAAGCCACGTGGTTTCTCGTCGATCAATCCATCCACAGAAATGCTATTTACTCTTGGTTGTAGGGATGCAACTTGTCCAGTTATCTTCAGGGCATCTTGATGATGGATCGACGCTCGCTTCCTTGCGTCGACCCACTTTAGTTTTCCGCTGCCTTGTTCTTTATTTGTTCCCCACAGTGACTTCGCACATGCCCTAGCTCACCGTAGTTACAGCATCGAAGTTGTCTTTTCTTTGGCAACATCTCAGTCAACACACGTCATACTATTTCTTCTGTAGACTCATGGTGTTTTTCCTCCACGCCCTCTATTGTGCGAATATTACCTTCCCGTCTTGAAGCGTGTTCTGCCGCCTCGAATTCCAATGCACTAGCCAAGACAATGGACAGGTTACTCGATCGACACAGAATCAGGGCTCGCTTGGTTTCTTTATCTCAGAGACCATCAATGAATCCTTGCACAGCCAGTCGTTCTATCACACTATCTGGGGTGTCAGGATATGCTAGGCGAATTAGACAAGTGATATCAGATTCAAATTCTTGCAGGGTTTCATTTGCTTTATGATATCTAATTCTCAGCTGCGAGTGATACGCTTGATGCAGATGTGCGTGTCTATAACGCATTTCCAAGCCTTTAACTAGTTGCTGATTGTTCTGCAGCTCTTCTGGAGGGATTGTTTGCAATATATCCACTGTGTCACTACGCACCGCAATGATTAAGGCTGTTGCTTTCTCAGATAATGACCAACCATTAGATATGTCGGCAGCTTCGAATTGAGCGTAATAATTAAGCCAAGATACCTTGCCATCAAACTGTGATGATGTCATGTGGAATCTACGGAATAATTATTTACCCTCCGTTACTAAATCTTCCACTTTCCCGTTATTTAATGGCCGGTCACTAGATAGCGTTTTCTGAATCGAGTCGTTAATTTGTTTGACATTTGGCTATTCGTGATTCAATGACGGGTTCAATGTTGCCAATCTTGCCTCGATTTCTCAAATTTGTCTATAAATTTTTCTTTAAAATGTCTCGAATGTCCTCACAATTTCTCGAATGTTCTTAAAAATTTTTCGAATGTAATTCAAAATTTTATAATTTTTCTTCAAAATATCTCGACTGTTCTTCAAATTTTTATTCAAAATTGCTACAATGTTATTTAAATTTAATTTCTAAACTTATTTCCAATCATCTAGAATTTTCTTCTAATTTGCTTCCAAGCTTGTTTCCAAGCTTCAAGAATTTTCTGCAAACTTTTCAAATTTTTCTTTTTATTTGGCTTCCAAGCTTCTAGTATTTTCTTCAAATGTAGTTTCCAGGCTTATGGAATTTTCCATAAGTTCTTCCTTCATATTTTTGGAATTTTCTGCCATGCTTTGTACATGGAGTCCAAATCGTCCGGCATTTTGAATTCGTAAGTATCCGTTATTTCACCAGCTTCAACCAAAAATTGACGATGTCGTTTTTGGAGTATACTTTTCTTGCCTGTAGTGTCTAGATCACGTTCTTCTAATTCTGCCTTGAGATTAGTCACTTTTAAATCACTTAGATTTACAATTTTCGACCCCATTTTTATTTATTTGCACTTAAATTTCACTTTTAATTCACGAAACACAACCCTTAAACCTGACACCAATTGTAACGTTTATTACAATTTCGGGTTCGGTGAAGTTTATTAATAAATAAAACACGAGCAATGAAAACACTAACAAAATATTTATTTAAAACGAAAATATTGTAGTACAACTACTAAGACATATATTTATTTGCACCACTTATTTATATTCACATTAAAGTACTAAAAACGACTTACACTGTTCACACTTCAATACCGACTGGCTGCTGTCGGCCAAAACTCTCCCTTTTATACTAAATCATGTTACTTCTACACTATTCAAGAATATTATAGACCATGTAGACGTATTTTAACACAATGCTAATGACGCACCGCTAAAACGCGTGCTACCGTCATATATCGATGGTTCCAAAGAGACCAGGACCGTACTCATTACAGTAGTACGTATGAGTCAAGGCTAAACGCGCGGCAGGCTTCGTCATATCGACTGTTCCAGAGAAAACGGCCGTACTCGTTACAGTATGCAGGAACTTACACTGTATAAATAATCATCATCCTTAATGCAAAAAACAAACCTTCATAAATTTTAATACTGGTTTCACAATTTTAAGCTTCATTATCCAAGGTTTCAAATTATTTACATACACTTTTTCAAAGTTATTTTCAAATTTTACTACAGGCTCATTTTTTTTTGTAAACATGAAAAGTTATGTTTATACCTTTTTTGCATACGGTCAGGCGCTTCTGCCTGTATTGTTCTCAATACACATTACTCATCTTTCTGGCAAATTAAACAGCGTTTTTTTTTAAATTTCAATTATCAAGATCAAATAGCTTTCTTGTTAACTATCCTTCAAAATTAAGTGAAGAATGTGTAACTGATCATTAATGTACTTAAAATATATTGAATGAGTACCTAATCAATTATATTAATCTGACAATAATCTGTAATATAAAATTCTTAAATAAACATGTGAACAATACGTAAATTGTATCAGTTTATCACCTCATCGATAGTTTTATTTTCTACCAACAGTTCGCCAATACGGGTTGAATCGAATCAATTTCCATTGAACCGATTTAATATTCATATTTAGTTAAGTTTCTCACTCTTGAGTATTATAGAGAAAGTTAACATATATTCCGGTTCAGGTTTCTGAAAAAAAACGAGTGTAATCCGGTGTCTGTTAATGATCCGATTTGGAGCAAATCCATACTTATAAGTGTAAAGTTTACTTCCATAATGTAAGGGTTGATGAGTACAGACTATGACTCCGACATCGTGTTTAAATTTTATAGAGTACAAATTTTAACTCATTTTAATTTAAATTTTGAATCATTTATAGTTCTCCGTTTTATTACACCCGTCATAAAAATATCTTAGTATTAATTTTGTAGGAGTCAGAGTCAATTTTAAATTTATGTCCAGTTTCAAAATGATGTCTAAATAGGGCACTATAGTTTTTGTCAAGTATTCTGTAATGGTGGTCATGCTGATATGTTCTTTTATGTAACGGCTGAATAGTTTCGCCTGTGTAATGTAGACTGTAGAAGCCGCAAGTAATTTCATAAATAATGTCCTTTTTTGTAGCTGTATATTATCTTTATTTTTTGTGAAATTATCAGCAATAGTTACAGAAGATTTACAATTTTGTTGCTATACTCATACTCTTATTGCTGGTATTATATTTGGATGTCCATACATACTCTTTACTTTTTCGTTCAGTCTTCTTTTCCACATTTCATTTCATTTTCGCCCTCCAAATATTTCTCTTGAAATATTTCTTTCTCGGCTGCTGAATCTATATTGCTCCCTCTTATTTAGTGTCCATGTTTCACTAGCGTAAGTCACTGCTGGGCGTATAACTGTCTGGTATATTCTGATCTTGGACCTTCGTCACTTTTTTCGCCTTTAGTAGGTGCATTAGTCCTCCTGCTGTTTTATTTCCTCTAGTTATCCTTGCTTCTATTTCTTTGAAGCAATCTTGGTTGTATGATACTGTTGGTCCTAGATAGACAAAATCCTTAACTTTTTCAAATTTTAGTCCTATGCTTTGATCAATTTGCATTTGCAAGAATTTAGTACTATTATCGGTTTCCGTGGTGTCGCCAATTTCCATATATTTGAATTTTTCTTCATTTATTTTGAATATTATTTTACTTGATTCTTGATGCAGTTTTCTTAATAATAATAATATTTATTTAATGGTAAGTAAATTCATGCACAGTTCGTCAAAATATATAAAGTACATATTAAAAATACATAAAATGAGACAAGAAACACCGACATCGGCAAAATTTCAGAATTGTTAAAGTGTGTGAGTGAGAGAATACTAAAGATTTGTTAAGAAGTATGCATTTGTAATATATTCGTCAATACTATAGTACCCTTTTTTGAGCAGTTTGTTGGTTATAACAGATTTGAATTTACTTAATTTCAAATCTCTTATTTCCTGCGAGAGTTTGTTAAAATGATTCAAATTATGCTATTGATTTTACTGTTTTTATATGTCAACTTAGGAGCAATTAGGTTTATATCATTTCTCGTGTTATGTTCGTGAATTTCGGCATGACTTCAGTAATTTTGAATATTTTTCTAAATATATATTAAACAATGCAATCAAAAATATTCTGTCAGTCAGTGGAGAGTGACCCAAAATAATCAAACCGTAACATATGAATGAATGGAATAGAGGAAAGTACGCAATTTTAGCAGCTGAATGACCTACAATGTGATATATTTTCCGTAACGCATACAGACACTTAGCTAGCTTATTACTTAATACAACAATATGATCCTCCCAGTTCAAGTTTCTTTGCAAGTGCAATCCTAAATATTTTAAAACAAATTCTTCAGACTGGTTATTGTTTACAAATTCTAGCATGTTTATTTTATCTTTGTTTAAGACTAGCCTGTTTGATGAAAACCAGGATATAGCTTGATTTAGTATTGAATCGGAAAAATCGTTCAAGATATTAGGATTAGTACTACAAGTAATAGATGATGTGTCATCAGCAAATTGTATAGTTTTTGTATCAATAATAGAGGCCCCAAAATATTTCCTTGGGGCACGCCCCTAGTGGTTAGTTTACAGTTACTTTGCGTATTATTTACTGATTCAATTTGTTGTCGATTTTTAAGGTAAGATTGAAATAATTTTAAAGACACACCTCTTATACCGTAGTACTCTAATTTATCGAGTAATATTTGATGTGACATCGTGTCAAAAGCTTTACTCAAATAAACAAAAGTTCCTGTACATATTTCCTTTCTTTCCCACGAGTTAGTTATTAATTGAATTAAGGATAACAAAGCATCAGTAGTAGCCCTACCATCGCGGAATCGAAACTGCTCGTCAGCCAGATAGTTGTGTAGAAAAAAGCTAATATTTTAGAACATGCGGGAAGGATCGCAATTGGTCTATAATTAGAAGTAACCGCTTTTGTACACGTTGATTATTTTAACCTTTTTAAATTGATCAGGAAATATACCAGACTCTAAACAGCTAATAATTAAATCACATAACGGATTTGCAATCAAATCTGCAACAATTTTAATCAATTTGGTGCTAATGTTATATAAATCAATTGAATCTTTACTTTTTATTTGTCTGATAATATTAAATATTTCAAATGGTGTTATTGTAGTAAGCAGATTTAAAATTTAAATTTAACTTTGAAAAAAATCGAAATAGTCTTGATGGGCAGACAATAAATCTTTAGAAATTTTGTCCGTAACAGACACAAAGAAATCATTTAATTCATAGCCGTGACAAAACATTTCATAATTGAATTACGACCAGATTAATGATTTATTAAGGACCTTGCAGATTGTATTTTATTTGTTGAATTATTTAATTGATTAAAGTTGTAAAGTTTACAAGTTTCACTTACCATGTTGCGGCATTCTTTTTAAATTTTATTATATAGCTATATAATGAACTTTCAGAGAATTGTATTTACATGATTTAATAATCTCCTGAGTTATCCACTTATAATTACTGGACTTGTTATTATTTATCTTTCTCATACTTGGAAAAGCCATACTCCTGTAATAAATAAACGTCTCTTAAAATATACCACACTTTTTTGAGAACAAGGTTCGATATACAGATCATCCCAGTATTCATTAGAAAGAGAATAGTTTAACAAATTTAATTCATTGCTAAAGTTTCTAAATTGATTCTTAGTTGATGCAGATAAATCATTAGCAAATTCAACTTCTCAAGTAAACAAAAGTGCACAATGATCAGACAGAGCAAAGTCCTGAACAGAAATATTAAAATTTGCAGTTCTATTTATAAAAATATTGTCCATACATGTTTTACTGCTTTCAGAAATGCGAGTATATTGACTGACTGTGTGTTTCAAACTGTAACTTGCCATTAGGTCGATAATTGAATTTTTGTTATTACTTTGTTACTTAGAAAATTTACATTAAAATCACCTACAATAACTATAAGTACATTATCGTATTTGTTAAAGATATCTAAGGCTTGGTTTAAAATATTAGTAAATACATTGGAGTCGCCACTTGGCGATCTGTATAATGTTACAATTATACATTTAAGTTCTGACAGATTAATTGCTATAATTTCGCAGTCAAATTCCACAGATAGCGATTTTATATTTAATATTTCAATTAGATTTAAATATTTTTTTACTAAAGTTATCACGCCGCCGTGTATATGTTGAAATCTGTTGTACCAAGCGGCGTTGTAATAACCATTTATGTTAAATTGCCCTTGTTTTAACCAATGCTCACTTAAACATATTACATTCGGTTGGATTTTGCTGTTTATAATTTTTAACTCATCATATTAAATTTGTCAAAGAATATATGTTGTAATACAAAATTAAAAGTTCTTTTTTTCGCTATTCCAAGGTCTTCCATTGCGTATCCGGAAAGTTCACCGCCCACAATTCACCGCGGAAAGTTCACCGCAGAAAGTTCACCGCACCACAATTCACCGCTCCACAATTCACCGCTACACAATTCACCTTAATGTTAATCGCATGAGGTCGGTACCTGCACTCTTATCGCTTATTAAAGTAAGAACAAATCCCTGACCGCGGATTAGATCCTATGGTTTTTATGCATTTGTAGCGCCCAAATAAAGCGTAGGCACATGTTCTAGTTTGAGTGGTATTTCTTGGAATTACGTAAGTTTCCACAACACCCTCGGTAACATTTTACCCTGACCACTACACATTTGTTTAGAGTATAAATATTGAAGGATAAAGACAATGATGTTTATTTGAAGTTGAAATAGCGACGCATTCGTTTTGTATATTTAGTCCACGACTCATTAAACATGTCTGCTCAGTTTATTCAAACAGAGAAAGGAAAGCTCAAATTAATTATTGACGGGCATTGTTTCTATAAAGAGAGGCAAAGTGAAGATAAAGTTCATTGGAAATGTGAAAAATATCAAAAAATGAAGTGTCGAGCGCGAGTGACTACAATTAACAATAAAATAGTAAAACCTGGCGAGAAAGATCATAATCATTGTGGTGATGCAGCAGAAGTAGAAGCATCTAACATTTATGACACCATTCGAACAAGTGCAAAAACTACCAATGGTACACCACATCAAATAATTGCAAGTGCTTCGGTAGGGTGCAGTAAAGCGGCAGCGGCTAAACTTCCACGCATAGACGCTATTAAAAGAACAATTAGAAATATAAGAAATAGTCCAATGTCTGGCCCAACTCTTCCCCAGCACCGTAAAGATATTCAGTTTACTGAAGATTTTACGAAAACGTGTAATAATGAAGATTTTTTACTTTTTGATTCCGGTCCTGAAGAAAATCGCATTCTAATATTTTCAACGCGTCAAAATCTCAATTTATTAGCCCAAAGTGACCACTGGCATGCGAATGGAACTTTTAAAACTGTCCCTCTATTATTCCAGCAATCGTATACCATATAAGGTTTAAAACAAAATGCGTCGTTGCCATTAGTATATGCACTGTTACCTGACAAAACAGAAAATATTTATAGAAGACTTCTACAACAGTTAAGGAATTTGGAGCCGTCACTAGAACCGATATCGATAACAATCGATTTTGAGAAAGCTATGATAAATGCCTGTAAAAAAGAATTTCCAAGAGCAATACTTCGAGGTTGTTTTTTTCATTTTACACAATGTATTTATCGTTCTATTCAAAACCATGGATTGAAGCAGAAATATGAAACCGATGCAAATTTGCGAATGTTGCCAGCTATTGTGCCAGTAAATAGTGTAATTCATGTTTTTGAGTTATTGTGCGAAAGTGAGATTTTTTCTCAGGGAGGACTAGTACAAGAAATCATCAACTACTTCGAAAAACGTGGATTGGACGTCCACAAAGAAGAACGGAGTTACGACGACAACCACTATTTCCACTTGAAATGTGGAATCTTTATGAAACCGTTTTAGATGGTTTGCCCAAAACAAACAATTCTGTGGAAGATTGGCACAGGGGCACAGCCCATAATCCAAATATATGGAAATTTATAAATTGTATTAAAAAAGAACAAAGCCTAAACGAAGTGCGATTTAAACAATATGTAAGTGGACATGAATCAAAAAAGCCCAAGAAAAAATATAGAGACTGTGCGGCACGATTAAGGAAACTTGTAGTTGAATATGACCAAGATAATGTTCTTGATTTTGTTACAGGTGTTGCTCATAATATTGCATACTAAAATATGTTGTTATTAATTATCACTTATATTTGAAATAAATTGTTCAACTAACATATATGTTTGATTTGATAAGTATGATCCTCGTTACAATCCAAGCAATAATCTTGGGTGAATTCGCTCATGATATTTCTTATTACAAAATTTTATTTTATTTTGAAACTATGTCTCATTTGATTTTGTTTGTAGGCTTTTGTTTAATTTTTTATAAATTATCTTTTCGAGATAGTTTTTATTGTTTTAAAATAAACAATATGTATATATAATTCAGATTTGTTGTTTTATTTTTGATTATTTTTTGTTTGTAAAAAAAAAAATTCTGTGGTTTTGCTCATCATAATGTTATTTTCTTTTAATATTTGACTTTTATTTGTAACAATGTCTTAATATATTTTAAAACTGAACTTTTATTTTATTGAATATACAATTAAAAAATGTGATGTGGCCTCCTACCATCCCGCCCAAATTTTTAGTACTATTCCTATCCCTCTCTTTACAGATGTGGCGGAAGGTAAAAGTGGAAATTAATCTTCCATACGGTGAATTTTCCCAGCGGTGAATTTTGTGCGGTGAATTGTGGAGCGGTGAATTGTGGAGAGGTGAATTGTGGAGCGGTGAATTGTGTGCGGTGAACTTTCCGCGGTGAATTGTGGGCGGTGAATTTTCCTAGACCCCTTCCATTGTACCGTAGAGTTTTTTATTCTCTCTAGTGCTAAGTTAAATAATAGGAATGATAAGGGATCTCCCTGTCTCAATCCTTTGTATACTCTGAAAGGACTTATTGTGATACCTTGTACTTTTACAAAGTTTTCTGTGTTTTCCAGCCTCATTTTTGTCATAGTTATTATTTTTTTTGGTATTCCAAGATCTTCCATTGCACCGTCGAGTTTTTCTCTGTTGATAGAGGCGTATGATTGCTTATAATCTATAAAGATTGCGAATAAATGACTTTTTGTAACGAAAGTTTGCTTGTGCTTGCTTTAAAACGAATATTTGGTCTATGACGGATCTATTTCTTCTAAAGCCACACTGATACTCTTCAAAGATTTGCTCTGTGCAGGCAGAGCTGGGCAAACTACTTCCAAAAAGTAATTAAGTTACAATTACTAACTACTTGCCCAAAAAAGAATAAACTACTTAGTATTTAAATACATTAGAAAAAAAATAGTTTAACTACAAACTACTTATAATAAAGTAATTGAAAACAATTACTTTTTCCAACTACTTTTTCCAAAAAGGATTTAGGGCAGGAGCAAGCAAGTAAACTATAATTACATCTTTTGATTGTTCATTAATATTAAAAAAATGTGAAAATCTTTTATTTACTCCTAGAATCACTTTTTTCAAAATTATTGTTGTTACTTTTAAATGTAGATCACTCCGAAGTTTTTCTAATTTTACTTTCAACGAAATTATACTGGGTAATAAATATCCATTGAAGACACAATGGAGAGTATAATAAATAAAACTCGAATAAACGTTAGCGGAACTATTTACAACAGAAGTCTACAAATACTTGCATTTGCAGACGATGTAGCTATGTTGGGAAGACGGGAAAGAGATGTAGTGGATACACTTAATATACTAGAATAAGCTGGAGCGTCAACGGGCTTAAAAATTAATACTAACAAAACAAAAGTAATGCTAGAAGCAAGCGAACCCCATAGAGAGAAAACATTCCTCGAAATCGGTAATAAAAATATAGAACGGATCAACGAATTCAAGTACTTGGGCACCACAATCACACATAATAACGACATATCTGTCGAAATATCAAATCGAATAGCAGTCGGCAGCAGATGCCTTTTCGCACTAGATAGCATTTTAAAATCGAAGCTTATATCCAGGAAATCTAAAATACTCTTATACAAAACCAACATAAGACCAGTAGTGACATATGGGTGCGAAACATGGTCTATTACAAAGAAAAACGAAGAAAGACTGATGCGATTTGAACGCAGGGTCTTACGAAAAATATATGGACCCATCTATGATGAAACTCTACATGGCTGGAGATCGCGAATGAACCACGAGCTGATGCAACTATATGGTGATCAGGATCTGGTAGGCTGGATCAAGAAACAAAGAATTAGGTGGTTGGGACACCTACAACGCATGCCCGATAATAGAATCACAAAAAACTCATTTAAACTATCTCCCCAAGGACGGAGACGGAAGGGCAGGCCCAGACTGAGATGGGAAGACAATGTTCTAGAAGACTTAAGAGAATTAAAAATACGAGACTGGACACAAAAAGCAAGAGACAGAAAGAAGTGGAGGGGCGTTATTGAAGAAGCCAAGGCCCTGCATGGGCCATAGAGCATAGTGTGTGTGTGTTAATAAATATCCATAATATGTGTTGTCCTGGCCTTGTAAAAAGTTTAACGTTTCCGCCAGAGGTTTTAAAATTTTGCAATACTCTTCTAAATACTGGATTTCTGATTCTTTAAAACCATCTTTGATTTCTAAGGTTTTAAACAATTCTTGCAACTTTTCTTTTTCAGCCATTTGTGAAATGGAATTATAAAATGAATTCCACCTAGTTACTGATGGGTAACTTAAAGTATGACCTAAAACTTTTTGTAATAGTTCAGCACTTTTGGGCCTCCCTGCTTTATTCCATAGTACTGAGCATTTTTGTAAAACTTTTTCATGTCTACTCCTCAGCAATGCATTTGAGTTTATAGCGTTATTTGCATCGGTAGTAGCGATTAAATTTATAGTGTGGCTGGCACATCTGTAGTGTTTTGGAAGTGGTAAATGTTTAAATTGTGATTGTGAATCGTTGAAATCTTCAAAGGTAATAGAATTAGATTCTCCTGCAGAATCTGATGTTTCCTTCCTCTTCTACTTCTAATTTTTTTAGTTTTACGCCATACTTCTTAAATGCTTTAACAAAATTACTGCCGTTATCTGTTACAGTCGCTATAATTTTAGTGTTGTCTAATTTATATTTAATTTGAATTTCGTCTAACATTTCCGAAATTCTGTCGTACGAATGTTTTCCAGAAAATCTACAAGCTAAAGCATCAGATACTCGACGTAATTTTTTATCAAGCCAATGGCAAGTTACGCCTAGGAAACTTCTTCTTTTTGCAGACCAAATATCCGTAGTCGTACAAACATATCTGGTTTCATTCATTTGCTTTATAATTGTATCTATTACGTTTTGATATTCCTCATTAATTCTTCGAATTAGAGACAGTCTGCTCATTATAGTTAATTTTGTATAAGAAAAAAGAGCTCTGAAACTTTCATGTTCTACTACAGATGTAGGAACCATTGTGTTAACTACGAATTTTACTAATCTGTTATCAAAGTCGTCTTGACTAGTTTTTTTCTTTCTTGGGATTGATACTTCATGTAGTGTCCTTTGTTTATAAATATCAGCATTATCAGCGTTTTCACGTGGTTTATTTATTCTGAGTTCCCGTTTGTACGTAATATATTTTTCCAAGCTGCCTTTATGTTTAGTTCTTAAGTGTGTAAGGAAATTAGAGGTAGATGTAATTCGGCCCTTCAATTTAATATCCTTTGGCATGCATACTTCACATTTAGCTACTATAGTATTTCCACGAATAATATTGAAAATCGAAAAAAAAATTCCAGTAAAGAGTGCTGATGAAGACAATTTGTTTTTAATTAATTGTTCCTCAATTGTATTTCCTGATCTGAAACAATAATACATTTGTTACAATTGCATAATTGCAATAGGATGCAGGCACGTGAATTTGTGACGTGTCGAACATATGTTTTGTAATTTCGTGGCAAGATCAGGTAGTTAGGTAATGGCGGTAAAGGTAAGGTACATACTAGAGCTGGGCGCGTGAGTGAAAGTCACTCACGAACACGCCCACTTCACTACTTCAGTCATTAGGGTGCATAGTACTTAGTACATTACAAAAATTGCTCACGATCACGATGGGTCACGGTGTGACTCATCGTGACCCGATCAAAATCACGGCCCACTCCCAGCTCTACATACGTACATACCTTATTTCTTGAGACGATGATGCAGATGTAGAAGGTTCAAATTCTATACTCGGTTGATCAGTTCTTTACAGCTTCTTTGCGGAATCAAATTTGAAGAAACCTTTCATTGTACTTTTTCTTTTTTTTATCTAGTTTCGGCTGCGGCAAATATTCTGGATCTTTGTCACTGTCTCCTGAGAAAGGCTCATCTTCAGAACTGTCTTCATTGTACTCACAATTAAATTCAGAATCTACAGTTGTTGTCATCTGCATAAAATAAAATAATTAATATATTGTGATTAGCTGAGCAGCAATATAAACGTATAGATATTTTTACTTCATTTGTACATATGTAGGTATTTCTAATCCTACTATGATATCCAATCAATTTAAAATCATTATTAGAATGAAAAATAACTTGCGGTTTGCAGTGAATAGAAAACCTATTGTTGTGATTTAAACGATTTAGATAATATAAAATATTGATAGTTCACTTACCTCTTGCTTTTTTGACATATTGAATTTAACACAACCACTACCACTGCGGAGCAACTTCACAGAACAAAATTTCTTTTGCGAATGCGAACAAACATGTTTAAACACCACTTCTTTACGCTACTACGCAATATAAATTCAGTGAATACAATACAATGTAATAGTAGACGTAGATATAGAACCCAAATATAAAAAAAAGTAATTAAACTACTATAAATAGTTAAACTCCTGTAAGTAGTTAAATTACCTAAAGTAGTTTATAGGCTACAAATGTAGTTAAATTACTCTGAGTAATTAGAAAAAGTATTTAAATACTAGATAAAAGTAATTATTGAATATTTTCACAAAATTCTAGCGAATACAACTACAAATACTGTTTTAATGAAAGTAATTTAAATACAATTACTTTTGAAAAAAAGTAGTTAAGTTAGTAATTTAAATACTTAGTAGTTAACTACTGCCCAGCTCTGTGTGCAGGTACTAAATTTTTAATTTATGATTGTGCATTTTATAAGTTGTATCCAGTAAAGCTATTCCTCTGCAATTTTCGCACATGATTTTTATCCCCGTTCTTGAGTAATAGGTTTAGTACTGCTCTAGTCCAGCTTTTATTTTGTTTTCCGTCCAAATTCTTGTAATGAGTTCGTATATTATAGAATGCAGTTTTTCTCATCTATATTTTATCATTTCCATTCTTATTTCGTTTCCGTCTGGGCTTTTATTGTTTTTCATTTGTCTGATATTCTTCTGTACTTCTTCTTTTGTTGGGGGTGAAAATATCAGATTCTGTCCGACCCTGAGTTTTATTTTTTCGGCTTTTTTGAATAATGCTTTCTTCGTCTTTTTTATTCAGCAATTTTTCGAAATATTTCCTCCATATGTCTGCTCTTTCCCTTTCATCTCCTATTAGTTTTCCCTGTTTGCTCTTGCAGTATTTTGCGTTATTTTGATATACTATTTTCGCTTTTTTATATCCTGATCTTTGTTTTTGTACTTTTCTTATATTATTATTTTTTAATGCTTTCTACTTATTCCTTTAATCATTTCCTCTCTTGCTTTTTTCCTCTTTTCAACCATTGTCTGATATATTATCACTGTTTCCAGAGTTATTTAGTTGTATTTCCACTTTTTCTGCATATTGTTTCTGTTTTTCTTCATTTTGTAGGTTTATCAAATTGTATGTAACATCTTGCTTTCTTCTGTATAATTCTTCTATTCTAAATTCCTGTTTCAATGATCCTCAAACTAAATAGTGATCGGAATCAGTGTCCGCCCCTCTGTAGCTTCTTATATTGAAGATAGATTTAGCGTGCTGCTTCTCTACGTGGTCAATCTGGTTTATAATTTCCCCATTTGGTGCTGTCCACGTTCCTTTGTATATAACTTTATGTTCGAATTGTGTACTTCTAATTACCATGTTCCATTCCATGGCAAAGTCTATAAGTCTGATTCCGTTTTTGTTTGTGTTATCGTATTTACTGTGTCGTCCAATGCGGGTATGTACATTTATTCTTTTCCTATTTTCGCATTGAAATCTCCAGTATAATCGGAATATCATACATCGGAATAGCATTACAAATATTTTCAATTGACTCGTAGTTATAATTTTTTTCTTTTTTTTTTTTCTTCAGTTGATGCGTGTATCAAGCTCAGTTTTCGTTGCTGACCTCTAATTCTTATGTAGTACATTCTATCTGAGATTGGTTTAAATGGTATAACATCTCGTTTAATTATTTTACTAACAAGAAAATCAGTACGCAGCTTTCGGTTTTGGCCTCCGTTTATAAATAGTGTGTAGTCCTCAAAGTCTATGATTTCATTACATTTTTGCTTTGTTTCTTGTCTTCTTCTTTCTCTGCATTACACTCCTAGTTGAAATTTAGCATCCGGACACACCTAGCCGCAGTTTTTACACTGCCGTACAACCGGTTTTCGTAGTCGAATTATTTAAGGCGTATAATTAACTAGCTTATAGCGCTAGAGTGTGATAAATACATGTAACTGTATTTTATATTTTTACGACACATCACATATTGTCGGCAGGCGGATTAGAACTGACGAACCTTGGTTCGGGTGACGTCACAGTATGTTAAGAGATGTGTCTTAAAACGCTCGACTTCCGCAGCTGTTTTGTTTCTTATAAAGCTAATATATCTATCTTGTACCGTCTCGCTTCGTTTATAAGTTTTTTAATGCACCCTCCGAGTAGGTACCTGTAACAATATAAGCTATCTCATTGTTGTTATGTTGCGTTTAGGTAAGATTGATTTCGTGTAATTTGACACTCGTGGCCACATGTACCATTAAGGCTAAGAGTGAAATCTTTTGGTTTTCGAATATAGGGCATTAAATTATAAAAAGAGACAGTTATAGTTAATATTCTTAGAATTCCAACAAGATTTCATGTTCGCGTTACCTACAGTGCCAGAGTGTCAGACTACATAACCAAAACACTTGAGACATACGTGTCCACCCCAATGTGTGGGGGATGGATTCCAGATGTGGGTATTGTACCCAGGACAGCAAGTGTTTTGGTGGAAACAATCAGTCTCGTCCATCGACTCAACGCGTGAAGATGTAGATCTTCACATCACGTAGTGTTCGCGTTTTACTTAATTTTAAACTTAAATAGTTAATTAATTATTATAATTAATAAAAATGTAATTTAAATAGTAATTCTGTTTCCATCCTCATATTCAATTATAACGTTTCGTGTTACAATTAGTATAAAAATAATGTATAGATTTGTTAAATACACTTTCATGTCATTTAGCTATCCTTACATCATTCGTTTATTTCGTGTTACAATTAACGCAGCCCGGTTAGTCATCTCTGCGTCCACCTGCTCGTATTATACATACCTCTAACGTTCTAGGTTTCTAACTAGCAAGCTCCTTGGTCTTTCTGTTCTATATTGTTTTCCTTATTCATTGTTTATGTAATTTTTATGGCCTTATTTGCTGTTAAGGCTTTTGGTTTTTTTGAGGGCCGCTCTGTCATTTCGTTACACCTTGCTTCTCTTTATTCCATTTGTATTCTTCAGCATTAATAGTTATTTTTTGGTATCCGATTTTCACTCTCTTGCCATTTGTCCTTTCCGTTTTGTCTATGCTTCTAAACTCCTTCTGCATTTTCTTTCATTGGCCGTTAAATCATTAACAATATAATCACTTTTATTTCTCAACTTGTTTGTAGCGTTCATAATTTCATGTTTTTTTACCCTTGATTTCACTTCGGCAAGTACTATTTCTGTTTGTTGGTCTTTGCCTATTATATTTGCTTTATTTATTTATTTGCGTGTTAATTTGTAAATTTGCTGAGATGAAATGTTCAACATTTTTCTCTTTTTATCTTTTCTCACTTTTATACCTATTATTATGATATTGTTCATTGTCTTATCCTTTTTATCCTTCCCGGCTCTACTTTCTAAGTTTTCTATTCTTTTTGTGAGCTGTTTGTTCTCTTCTTTTTTTCTAATAACGATTTTTAGTTCTTTGATTTTCTCTTTTAGTTCAGCTGTATTTTTTCTCATTTTTCTCATTATCTCCCTCATCATAGCTTTTAATTCATCCATATTAGCTTCCTCAGGATCGGTAGTAATTGTACAATTTATTTTAGATTTATTTTCTACTTCTTCAGTTGCTCTTGCTGCTTGTCTTTATTCTGGGGATCTTATATTTATTTAATTTCTACTAAAGATCGTGTAATTCCCGTCCTTTTCGACAGTCCTGACTTCGTTATCGTGTTGCTTTCTCCCGCGCTTTCTTTCGTCATTCATTTGCTCACTTATATACTCTCTCTAATAAGTTACCGTATTTTAGTAGCTGAAATGCACGAATTCACGACTCTGTTTTTTGGACTCAGTCCGACCCTGTATTATTACTTGCTTAGGCGCTGCGTTCTTTCGCTTCTCGACTGATTTGATGCACATTAAAAAAAAATTAACGCGACCCAATCTGAACCCATTGGGTATCCAACCGGACCCGATGGATACCCGAACCGATCCATAGATAATATAAATAAACGGGACAGCAGAATTATAAAAAAAATACAATTTGTGATACATTTGTTATGTTATGCCATCTTTATCGTAGCATTGCGTTGATTTCTTTTTAGAAAACATGACTAAGAGTGGCACTATTAGATTATCAACTCTGCTTAATATTATAAACATACAGGATGTTAAAAAAATGGTAAAAGCAAAAGAATATACATTTCAGTGTACTTGTTCTTAGCCAAAAATATTTTCATTCAAAATTCGATAAATTTAGGGCATGGTTCTTGAAGCGTATATTTTAGTGGCATTAGTCGTCATTAAATTTTTAATAAAAATAATAACGTGGTGATATATTTATCAGCACATTAAAATATATTAGTCCTCAAAGGTTTTTTATCCTTTTTTAACACCCCGTATATTATATGTATAAGCGAGCAAGTGTTATTTATATATTTTAAATCAATTCTACATATACTCGTAATGGGGTAGGTGACTCATGGTATAAAGTCCTGTAGAATTGTGAACCCGGGTTTAATTCCCACAGGCGACAAACAATTTTCACCACGTTAAAACTACCCTTGTGGCTCTTTCTCTATTAACATATTTAGGAACCGTGATTTGACGGCTGGTAACCGCACTTCATACGAAGAAATATATCACTTCCCGAGATATGTTGCGCAGACTGCCACACCCAGTAAGCGTGATGATATATTTATTTATATATTTAGCAAGTGCATATTTTATTTAAATATAAATTAAATTAAGAACCCGATCCGACTTATCCATATTCAATCTGCCCAGACCCGATCGGGCTTACCCGTATCCAGCTAGACCCGACATAGTTGTATCCAACCCGCCAAGACCCGACCCAACTTACCTGTATCCAATCAGACTCGGCTTACCCGTATCCAACTCGACCCGAATCAGACTCGACATGAATAACTTAACCCAAAACCGGATCGGGTCGGGTTCGGGGAAAAATACGCATCTCTACGGTTGTTAGTAGGTAGTTCGCATAACCTTCAAACTAAAAACTGCTTTTTCTTATTTACTGTTATCCGTAAATTATAATTTAACCATGTACGATACTTTGACCACTTTATTTTAGATCACTTACTTCACGTACATGCTAAATTACATTTAATTTTAAATCATCATTTACTCAACTAAATATATTATATATATATATATATATATATATATATATATATATATATATATATATATATATATATATATATTATGGTTATAACAAAAAATAACTTTCGAAATTCAAAATTGAAAGGAAAGTGGTTTGAGAAATATATTTAGTTCAGTATTAAAAAAAAATTGGCCCTACAAACATATTTGCAATATCACATTAACCTGGCTTTCACTGATATAGTAAATCATCTTATACAACATCCCCTAATTAATTAGGAAAGTTATACCATAAAATATTTATACTGAACAGTATAACGCCATCGCCATTGCATATATCCATGCCAAACGGATTTTAACAACGTGTGCAGCACTGATGTATTTTATGGCGCGTTTTATGAAAGTAATTTTCGTTCTCGGAGTTGCTATCAAAATTAATGTATAGTATATTCGGAATTACGGTGACTGGAAGATGAGTGACTACCTCCGTTACACAAACGTCGATAGCACATTGGCCGCCGTTTGCTATCTACTCTGTATTCGCGTCAGTTCTCTCGACATTTTGATTAAGTTACGTTACGTGGAGTTGCATTCCCAATAGACGTATACTTTGTTTTAATTTTTTTTATATAAGCATGTTTTATTAAGCTATTAGTCGTTTTTAAGTATTTATCTGTTCAAAGTTTAGATACACTTAAATTATAGTGAGATATTCCTTTATTAAAATTTACAATATGCAAATATTATAAAGGATAAATAGGTGACAAATTAATTAAGAAAATATAGCTAACCTAAAAAAAGACTATAAATATCGTCATATTAAATATAATAGCAGTAGATACCTTTTTCTAGGTCAAGATACAATAATGCATAATGTAATATAAAAGTTCAAAATAAACGATATATTTAAAATTATACTTTGTATAAATTTTTTAATAAATTCAAATCAAGTGAACTGTTTGTAATTTGTTTAAATGCTAATGCAATGTGTTATATGTAAATTTGAATGTAAAATTTTATATCATTATTAACTCTTCCGATAAAAATAGCACAAGTCAAAACTAAAATGTATATATCTCAGTTCTCGAAAACCAGTAGCGAGCGAAGAACAGAAAACATCCATGTAGATACATATATTTTTCAATTTTAAAATATTTTCATATTTAAATTAATTGAATGAAAAAGCATGATTTCCAAAATCACAGCTGAGCCAGTACTTATTTATATCGTAGGCAATCATTAAAATATAATATATAGAAATCCTGAATAGGGTCCTTAGATAATGAATTAGACTTTGGTTTATATAGCTGTTGTTATGTATTATGAAATATTTCAATTACTTCAAATAATTAATTCGCTAATATAATAATGCAGCTAATCGTCAAGCTTAAATTTCGGATACTTCCATCACTAGTATTATGTAACATGTTTAAATTTCGAATATTTATTTATATTGTAGTGTAGCTAATTACTTGATATAAGTACAAGAACTGCAACAAATAATACATACCTATTTACAATTTATACTTCAAGCTCTTGTTTATAGTATTTCATTCCGTTAAATACATGTTTTAAAGCTTGGTAAGTTTTGAAAAGCGATTAATATAAATACTACTTTTATTTCAAATATTTGCTAATAATGAAGTTAATTGTCATTCTACAGAAATAATCTTTTGAGACAATTAGCTCAAGTATGTGCCAAGGGAAATGGACTAGACATGTGAAAATGTTTACTAATAATCAGCTGTTTAGATTTTTATACTATTAAAATTTGTTGCAAAAATTGACACAACGTTTAGTAATCAATCTTTCTATCTCTTCAAATTAAAAAGTTTTTAGTAGACATCGCACAAAAAACTTTCTGTATACGAATATTTTTGTCCGCCAGATAGTCGGCACATATATCAATAAGATTAACTTCAAGAACTAATAAATAACGCTCATTATGTTCAAGGTCCTGGTCGTTATGAAATAAAATCTCAAATTAAAAATTGTTTGTATTACTATCACTATATTTAAGGTTATTCGGTTAATATAAAAAAGCTATTATAGATAATATCAAAGAAGAAATAAATTACAAATTGTCTAACCAATAATTATCTGAAATCTCGTGTAATTCAACAATTAAGCTCATGACTCTAACTCTACCCTGAATACCCTGTGAGATGACATTTTCTCATCGATTCGGAGCCGCACTTGTCTTGACCATGCCTTTGCCGTATCCATTTACATATTTCAATGCATAATTAATAACTCTTTAGAACGGTCAATAACCCAAGCCTCTTGATGTGACGAAATATGTTTTATAATTAAACACATGTCAAACTTCGTATAAGTACGTGATTGAGGTTAGAAGTGTCAATTGAAAGTGAGGCCATGTCGAAAAATTTTCATCTTTCGTTCATTGCAGATTTTGTGTGAGTTTAGAGCCGTGAAATTCGGAAAATAAGCTTTTTTGTCTATGTAAATATTTGGTTGAATCGTTATTATAATCCTTCAAGCTTTGTCAGTTGTTTTAAGGCGATCATAACTCACATTTCTTCCCTCTATATGATTTAATTATTGCGCGTTATTACAGCTTGTTCATGCTTCAGCGGAGTTAATATTTTTGTTTCAGATTAGTACATACTTTTGTACTTCAATGTTTAATATTTACTTCTGCAACTTCAACTATTCAACTTTCTCAAATTTTCTATTTACTTTTGTATATATCATTCTTGCAATCTATATCCTTTACTGTTTTTATTATTATTTAGAAACTTTATGTAAATTAAAAATATACTATAGTTTTATTTAGAAAGACTTAATTGTTATCCATTAAGTCGTAATGATTGTTTAAAAATTACGTGATGTTAATATTAAAGAAATTTTAATATCAAAGTTTGTTGTAGTGAGCTATGTTTTAAAAAGAATTAAGGATTATTATGTGATTACTGTTAGACGTTTGACAGAAAGAATAAAAGGTTCTCTAGGAAGAATACTAACAGTTTAGGATTTCAAACAAGTTGTAGACACATCTAGTAACCTACTGGATCGTGATGAGAATATACTTTGAGCAGGAGCATTTTTCTTTAGTATATACTCCAAATATGCATAAAACGAAAATAAGTGTAGACTTATAGTATGAGTCAAAAGAAATAAATGAATTATTTCTGATATTGATGAAAAATGGGATATTTTCTATGGAAATTTTATTGTAATTATTAAAAATTATGGGATATTTTCATAAGTCTCAAACTCTTGCAATAAAAAAATATAAATGAATAAATATATCATCACATCTTTTACCCATTACTGGGTATGGCACTCTATCGTAGCAGTCGTCAAATCAGGAATCATGAATTACTGGTAAAATATACTAAAGATTTTAACAGAGTACCAAATTAAAAAAATACAGTAATTGAGACAAATGAATCTAAATTTAACCCTCCTTTTATTTGCACGCTGTCACCAAAAAAATTTAAAAAAAACAATAACAACTACATAATTGTAGTGGAAACTATCAGAGTCAAACAGCGTTCCCAATGGTTTAAGTATAATCTTGCCTAACGTGTATATGTATAATTCATTTTATACCAAATGTTACTTTATACTCTACCTGGGAGTAAATACTCATGTCTAAGTTTCGACTCAGAAATGAGTACCTATATACTTGAAGACTTTTATTATTATAATTTTAAGTATATGCTTAGAATTTTTGGAGTATGAGTATATACTTATTTTTATTTATACCACCCATTATTTCATATTTGTGAAAATTTATTCAAGTTGTTAGGAGAATTATTAATTGCCTTAGTTTTTAAAAATAAATATTTTTAGGGCAGAAGAAGTTTATAATTTAAATTATCTTTTTTGCGCGTCTCCAATAGCAACGCGCGAAAAAGACGTTAAATGCGCGCGTTTCCAATGGCAACGCGCAAAAAAGATATTAAATGCGCGCTTATTTCAATAGTTACCAGGGATTCAAACAAAACAGAAACTGGTCATATTGACAGTTGACAGAACGATTTTATTTTCATTACGTATACGTCTCTTAATAATTTAGAGATGCAATCGTGCAAAAAATTATGTGTGTATCACGAGCGTAAAGTTTCTTTGTTCCTCTTACACTATTGCAGCTCTCGCCTTCGTCTCGCGCTGCAATTACCGTGTTCGAGTTTACAAAGAATTACTTTACGCTCTGGATACACAAATAACTATTATTCTTCATGTAATTATTAATATTCTACATTCGTAATAAAAAGTTCAAGTTATAGCCTAGGAATATAGATAAGTATTTTTGCCAACTAACATTAGAAATGGGTTTTTGTTGTTAATTTATACTTTGTAAATTACTACTTTACAGCCTAGGTACAACTAATAAAACATTTATGATTCAATTTTATAAATATAATAAACCGCATGCCGCTTCTTTAATCTCGGGCGGGGTTAACAATTCTTCATAATATATACTAATTGTCAAAACTAAAAAAAAAACAGAATGACGTTTATGAAATTATAAACATAATCACTACGATAACATTAAAATTATTGAAAATAATCGCAAAATTAATATTAATTTTAATCAACCGGTAAAAGAATATATGCTAAATACGGCAAAAAAGTAGATTTGTTGTTTTGACTACATTCAAACTCTAGCCACGGCAGTAATGTTACTTTTTGTTCTCTTGTTTATTATTTTTCGCCCCTTATTTTTGGGCAACCTTCTTCACTGGCGAATCATGTCAGAATATCACAGTTTAAGATAATATCAAGAGTAAAGGTTAAGTTACTGAAGTTTAGGTAACTTTATGCATGTTTTAATTAGCGATTTTAATTTTTTCGGTAGTAACTGGGTTGAGTAATTTTGAAATAGGTAGTCGTTTATGAGATTTCTGCGTGGGCGGCTGTATTATTTCAATGAGAATTTGGGAGATTGGAAAAACGACGTTTAGATTTCAAATACAGCTGATACAGTTAAATATTTATGTTATATTTATCGGCAGTGGCCCGATTTGTGAAACCACTAAAAATCAATTTGACTTCAAGTCGCACATCTAAGGTAGGTAAACTAAAGAAGGTGAGGAAACCTCTTAGAAGCCTTAGGTATTGGTGTAGCACGTATCTACCTCCAATTACTTTTTACCATAAAAATGCGTTTTGTACTAGGTCAGACAAAGTTACGGTTTTCCTTTCAGGGGTTTCATCAATTTTGGATCTGTTGAACTAAAAAAAAAACCCTAACCATGCCAGACCTAGTACAGAACGCATTTTTATGGTAAAAAGTAATTGAAGGTGGATACGTGCTACACCAATACCGAAGCCTTATCCGTATGTGGAACGTACTTTGGCACCATTTTGGCCTACTCCGCTGAACATTGCTGAAGGTTTAGACGCCGCAAACATTCAAGTCGCTCCGGTCAAGAATTGAGAATTTCTGTTTAAATATTATTTAAAATCAAAGTACGGAAATTTTACTATATGGCAAATTATATAATACAAATTCTATAAAACATGCAAGTTAATGCGTACACAAAATCAAATCTATAAAAGCGATAGCTTTAGGAATGTTTTATTATTTTTATGTAATTTGCCGTGATAAATAGTCGTGAGTGATAAGTCATTATAAACATTACTTTTACAACTATCTATAAATTTGTATTTGAAAATGTCTGAATCTATTTCTGCATCTAAAAATAAATGCCGACAGTATAGTATTGAGTATTTAATATATGGATGTACGTACTCTCCTACAAACCAATCATTACCTATGTTTTTAATTTATCGAAAAGCGTTTTTCAAATGAAGCTATGAAACCTTCTAGGCTACAAGAGAATTTAAATAAAATGCATGCTGATACGAAAAATAAGATTTATCCTATTTTCAAGAACTGGAAAGCAATATTTGAAACAGACTACTATATCAAACCTTTTTGCGTTGTCTTCTAAACAAGATGATGATGGACTACGAGCCTCATATAACGTTTTTGTTAATCGCAAAAACAGAAAAACCACACACAAATGGCGAGGAATTAATAATTCCGACAGTTATATCAAAAACTGTTCTTCATCCTAAGACACCGAAGGATATCATAAAAAAAATCATCTCAGTAATAATTCAGTGCAAAGAAGAATAGATGAAATGGCAAAAGACGTTGAGATATCATTATGTGATTACTTGAAGACTTGCAAATTTTTTATTCAAGTCGTTTAATCAACTCAACCAAATAACGAAGCTCTACTTTTACCATACGTACGACTTATAAAAGAAGAAAAAATCATGAAAAGTTATTATTTGCTAAAAATTCCGATACAAAGGACTAATCTATATTTAATCATGCGAAAGTTTTTTCAAGAGAAAGAAATTCCTATTTGAAATATTTTTTATATGCTGTTACTGATGGTGCTCCAGCATTAACAGGGTGTCATAAGGTTCTCATAGCGCATTTGAAACAAGCAGTTTTGAATGAACGTATGCATACGTCGCTCAATTACGTTATTAAAGCAAGCTTTGTAATGAAAATGATGAAGATTACAATTGCTTACTGCTGCACACAGAAATACGTTGGCTCTCTAAAGCTGTTTGTCTGAATCGTTTCTTTCAATGTTTTGACTCAGTACTGGACTTTTTTGAAGACAGAGGAGAAAAATTGCGCGAGAACCTGATTAGGTCAAAACTTATGAAATGGTATTAAGAATATTTTGAAAAATTGCAATTTAAAATTGATTAATGTTGACTACAGGGCCACTATTTAGCAACATCAAAGATAAAGTTGAGTACATGAACAAGAAGAACGTTGTTTACCATATCGAATGCGGGGAGATTGCGATTTGAAATATATCGGAGAGATCATGTAGCCCTTAAAGATACATATCCAGCAGCACTCGTATTATTGTAAGCTTCTTGGCCCGGGGCATTCTTAATCATTTATTTAAATAGAAGATAAAACGTTAATCAACATACCAACTTAGAAATGTTGTGGTTTGCTGTTCAGATTTTAGAGAATGTTATGTCCAGTGCTGTCAAATAATTATACCGCTTTTGGTTTAGCTGTAACCTTCATGATATTGTGTTCAGTTATTATGAACACGTTTTTCTTTCACCGGCGATTTAATTGTAAAAATTATTTGACTTTCAATGTATTCATTGAACTTATTTCTATTTTGTATTTTATCCTTTTGGATTGGTATGTTTAGTAATAATGTTGTTTGGCTATTGTATGATCTTTTTTTGTAGCTCAAGATGGGAACGTAGATCTCTGATACATACCAATACATGATTCCTTGATTCTCTGTCATCTTTGTTTTATTTTTGAATCCAAATGCCAATTCGCTATATTATTTTTTTCATTTTAATTCTTTGTTTATGTGTTATGGGGTAGGTGGCTCAGAGGTATCGAGTCGGCCTGTGGATCTTGAGAACCCTGGTTCGAACCCCACAACCGACAGACAATTTAAATCTACCCCTGTGTCTTTCCCTCCGCTAATATCTTTGCGTTCCGTGATTTGACGGCTGGTAACCGCACTTCACGCGAAAAAATATATTACTTACCGAGATCTGCTTGGACAGAGTGCCACACCCAGTAATGGGTAAAAGACGTGATGATATATTTATCTTTGTTTATGTGTTATTTTTTATTTATATATTTTGGTAGTAAATTTCATATATGTTCGTTTAAATAAATTCAAAGTAAATAAGTTATGGGTTCAATTCAATTCCATGCTCCATGGACATATATATTTATTTTTTGAGCATATATTTTATTGTATAAAAATAACTTCATTTCTGGGGATCACCCCACCTCGTTGATCACTGATTTCAATATGGCAGTTTAACAGAAAATGGCAAAATTGCATTTGGTATATTCATTTTAGTAACATAAAGCTATATTTTGAAACTATGAAATATTAAAGTTTTTTATGCTTATATTTTCTGGATTTCTCATTATTATCAGAAGTTTTACAGTTTTGTAAAAATCCACGCAGCCTTGCCGAAGTTGATGCTCCCATGAAAACGAGGTTTTATATATTTTAGAAATATTCTCGCTAATCCTTTCGGTCCACCACAAATAGACAACATTGATATATTAAGTCAGACCGTTGTTATCCTTTCCTTTCCGCTTATTGATTGATCGAATGATTTCTGTGCAGGAACGAATTCGGAGCAAGGTTCTCCAAGCTTAGTATCCAGAGGACCTACCAAACCGTCTCCCAGAAGCTCAAGGAGAACTTTCGCCGCTTGTGCATTGTTAAATCCAGGCCTACTGCATAGACATGCATTGAGTGTCGATGAAACTGCACCACACTATAGGTAATTAGCAACGGATACAAATATATACAAGATGGTGACCGCGACACCGGAGCATAGGACTTTACCATGTAACATCATATTTTTATAATTTCCTGCTTCCCTTATTATTTTAGAGAAAAAAGCTTCAAATAAATGTTGTAGAGCATAAAAGTCTACATTAAAAATAAATAAACAGAATTAATTTTGCATGATATATAACGGCAAAAATTAAATTGCAAATGTTGAAATTTAACTTTAAAATAGGGATAGCCTTGGAAATTAAATAAAATGATCAGAAGAAAAAATAATTTTGAGTTATTAATTTTTATAATAAATAGCAGTACAAGAAATTCTCCTTTTGTAAATCAAAGACAATCCAAGACAATCCAAGTCTAAGATAAAAATTGCGTTGTATATTTTTTAATTGTCGGTTTATAATTTTTCTGCTCTCCTCCATAATTTTTCATTTCAAAGAGTTTGCATTTCCATGTCTAGTTTTATAGATATTTTTTTTAAATGACCCCATAAAAAATTTATTTGAACACAAATCCGGGGATCTCGCTGGTCAGTTTACTGCACCACCGCGTCCTATCCAGCAGTATGGGAAAGATTGATTTAAAAATTTTCTAACTTAATTTATAAAATGAAGAGGATAACCATCCTGCTGAAACCAAATCAAATTTCTTTTTCTAGTTCAACATGTAATTATTTTATAATGCAACTGTGGCATGGATCGAATACTGGCCCATATTTTCTTTATTATTTTATGTAGAAATTTTTTGCTCTATAATAATTATTTGAAGCTTTCTTCTATACATAATAAGGAAAGCAGGAAATTATAAAAATATAATTTTACATGTTAAAGTCCTATGTTCCGATATCACGGTCACCACACTGTATGAAAATTCAAAACTTCATATTTGCAATTTAATCCAAATAAAAATGCAATCAATATAATAACAGACTTCTTCGTAACCTTTTAATTTTTTTATGAAAGTCTATAAACGGTCAATGATTTTTTTATATTAAGTGAGATTACATTATTTTCATAATTTTATATTAAACTTGTGACGTCAAAAGTACCTTCACTACCTATCAAATAATAAAAACATACAATATACTTATTTTTTCTACGATTGCAATGACAAGTTGACAATTACGCTCTCATTTGTCATCGTAAAGCTAACGTTTTCTGTGGAACAATCGAAAAATATCTTTTTTGCGCGTCTCCAATTGCAACGCGCGAAAAAGACCTTAAATGCGTCCGTTTCCAATGGCAAGGCGCAAAAAAAGATATTAAATGCGCGTTTATTTTAACAGTTACCAGGGATACAAACAAAACAGAAACTTGTCATATTGACAGTTGACAGAACGATTTTATTTTCAGTACATATTTGTTTTTTAATAATTTTAAGATGCAATCGTAGAAAAAATTATGTGTGTATCACGAGCGTAAAGTGTCTTTGTTCCTCTTGCACTATTGCAACTCTCACCTTCGGCTCGTGCTGCAATGACCGTGCTCGAGTAACAAAGAATCACTTTACGCTCTTAATACACAAATAACTATTGTATTGGCAAATAATATAATTATATTGCGAAAATCATATGTTATGGTAATGGCAGTAAAAAGTGCAAGAAAAGAAAAGAAATTATTTTTTCCACGACCAAAATAATACAATAATCATATGTACGTTTCTAGATAAATAAGATTGTTCTTTACTCAAAAACAAGGACCGGAAACCGAACCGAACCTGAAACTAAAACTGAACCCGACCGCTCTTAATTTTGTCTATATATAATATTTTACTTCAATTTACATTTATTTATTTATATTAGGCATAGAACTTCGTTGGTACAAACGAGCATTAATATTAAAGGGATTGCGGTGCAACTACCCATAACTACCTTGGAAACCTTATCGGTGAAAATACAAAAAAATCGACCTTTTGTATATATGTAGGCTTTTTATATACAAATAAAATACACATTTTTATTAAATACAAATGTAATAAAATTATCATTTGTTACATTTGTGTATAGCAATATGGATGTTAAATAGTTGTGTATCAAATTTGTATTTATTATTCGTCGTTATTTCAACGTCAAGCATACATACGTCTGTCTCGTCCAACTTACTATAGTGTATACTGGGATCATCTAGCTAATAATCGTTAACGTTTTATTACGGTAGTACAATAGCGAAAACTACTAACCTAACATGTGCTAGGACTGTAATGAAAAATTTGAATCAGGGTTTGAAATATTTTATTTGAATGCAGTTATTCCATTGTCGCTGTCCAATATTTTAAATTTATTGTCTGATTACTTCAACGACACTTAAATTTAGTTGCCGCGATACATTTCGTTTTCTAATATTATTTTTTAATTCGCTCCAAATTAGCTCAACAGGATTGAATTTGCAATAATATGGTGGTAAACGCAATATTTTATGCCTCGCCTCTTGTGTCATATGGTCTATAACATTAGATATATTTAAATTGTGTTCTTTTATAATTAACTTACAATAAATACTTTCAGCGTTCGAACACTAGTGACGAGGTACCGGCACAAATGACAAGCATCAAGTGAAAATAATAAAACTTCTTATAAATTTATATACATGTTCACAAAAAACGGTTTTATAAACCTAATAACCTATAAGAGGATGAGTACTTTATTCGAAGAATTCTAATTTTAAAAGATTCATGTATAAAATTTTATATATCATTAAGTAAAACTGTGGCAATAAGCTTCGAAGACCTAGAAAGTGCATTCTTGGTCTGCAGTGGAATACTGGGGGTAAAATTTTGGATACTAATATATTGCATATATTGAACTGATTGACTACATTTTTTACATCTTAGAATTTTGGGTTTTGCTATTGTACTCCCGTAATAAAACGTTAACGATTATTAGATAGATGATCCCAGAATATACTATACCTACTACTGTACCCTGCTACATATTTATATATTAATAGAACAACAATAATAGAAAAAGTATAGTGTTTGCAGCTCATGCTACAAACTTTAATACCCGTACGAAATGAGTTCCATTGTACAATATACTAATTTTCAGAATTCAAATTACTTCATAGAAATAACATTTGTTAACATGTCTTATTAACTTATTAACTTATTAAATGTGTTAAATTTTTAGAAGAAATTTAATATATATTTTCTCAGTTTCACTTCCTGATGGTTGTATTGAACAATCATCATCGTAACATATTTGATTTTAAAATAACTCACATTTGTTTGGGTACCTTATCAAGATACAGCAACGAATCACTAGGACATGCGTCTCAAGAAGATGTCGGTTCCTTGGCAATGGACTTACACTTACCAAATGACTGTCCGATTACATTGCGCGTACGTGATCGAACGAAGCCAAGGCGCCCGCTGTGTCGTCAGCGTCCCGTTGTCATGGACGAGGAAGCAGCGGTACCGGGAACAAGTGGTACCAACGGTGGTGTTGGTAGCACAGAAGATGGTTCTAGAAGAGGGTCACACACGTCGCCGAGGATGCAGCATGTTACACCGTCACATCAACCTGGTATGTATGAGATATTTCGAGACCAAATATAGTAGAGTAAATAAAAGACACCATTCAAACATAGATCACACCACCTCAATGAATAATGCAGTATAATTAAAAATAAGTCAGAAAAACCCTAACGTAATTTAGAACCAAATTAAATAAAGCACTTTTAAGAAAAACAAATGTAAAAATATTGAACATTTCTTCCCATATTTCATGTTTTCATATTTCATATTTTTAAATATACATTTTTATTATTAAAAATCTAGCAACAACTTCTGCTATCTTCATTTCCTACAATTCACCTAAAATTTCTTCTACTTGTTAATTTATTCGGATGAGAATAAATATTCGGAATATACAGGGTGTAACATGAAAACCTGGCCATAGGCGTTTAACATGGGAAATCAGTTTTTCCTTGCGCAAAAGTGGCCAATTGATTTTAGACAAAAATGCTTCAAATAAAAGTTGTAGAGCTTGAAATTATGGATCTAAATCAGTTTTCAGATTTTATTTTGCACATTTTGTAAGCGAAATAATCGCATTAATATTTTATAAGAATTTCTACTTTCTGATGATAGCCATGAAATTGAGACAAAATGATAAACAAATGTATGACGTTTTAACTGTCAGAAAAGTTTAGTTTGATATGGATTTGTGATTTATTGAAGTGACAAAGGTGATTGTTGTTATATCATTATTGAAAATGGATAACTATTCACATGAAGAAAAGTTACAAATTATTAAGTGGAATTATTCTAGTGAAAGTTTTCGAAGAATACTTGATTTAATCAGTATTATTTGGCCGCACTATAACATTCCAAGTAAAACAACAATTCAGAACTTTATTACCAAATTTGAGAAGACCGGTACATTTAATAATCAAGTGGAACAGGAATTGGGACGTGTGCATGGAGATAGAAATAATAATAACGAAGACAATGTACTAGCATTAATAGAAATGGAACCAAATCTCGGTGAACGAGAAATTTCAAAAGAACTAAATATTAGTTTCAAATACAAATACTATTCTTATAAAGTACAAAACCACCAAGAAATTTTTGGACACGATTGCGAACGACGCGCAACATTTTGCGAAATAATTATGAAAAAGCCCAACAATGATAGGTTTTTTTTTTTTTGGCTTTTTTGCCGGACCAACTACTCAGGTCATATGCCGCCATTACGCCCTGATCTGCGTTTTTAGGTCTTTTAGTCAACAGCAACGCAGGTTTCTCGGGACGGTCACCCATCCAAATACACCCCGCGCGCAACGTTGCTTAACTCGCGTTATCGCTTGGATCAGTAGCAACGAGTTATGCCATGGCCGTTGACAAGGAGGTTTTTAAAAAACATATTATTTACAGATGAGTGTACATTTACGCTGAATGGCGAACTAAATAAAAATAATTTTCGACACTGGTCTCAGAGAAGTCCGCACATTGTTATTGAATCCAGAACACAATATCGACAATCAGTAAATGCATGGGCAGGAATTTTAGGCTACAAAATTATTGGTTCTTTTTTATTAATCGACTAAATGGAAACACTTATTTAGAATTGTTACGACAAATAGTGGGACCGGAAATAGTCCACGCAAATAATGAGTATGTGTGGTTCCAGCACGACGGCTGTCCTGCCCATAATACAAGAGAAGTTGTAAATTATCTGAATGATACGTTTCCAGAAAGTAGGATAGGGCATGGAGGGCCAGTAAACTGGCCAGCACGGTCTCCAGATTTAAATCCCTGTGACTTTTGATTATGGGGACACTTAAAGTCTTGCGTTTATAAAAAAAGATACAATGCCATCCAAGAACTTAAAAACGCTGTTGTAGGCGAATGCAACAAAATAAATATTAGACAGTTGTGCAATGTTAAAAATGTTTCTACAATAGATTAGGCTACTGCTTAGCACAAAACGGAGGACTTTTCGAACATCTTTTGTAATTTAATATTATTTCTAAATAAATAAAATAATTATTTGCGTAAAAATTCTATTAGTTATTATAATAAATATTAAAAAATTATAAAATAAAATTATCCATTTTCAATAATGATATAACAACAATCACCTTTGTCACTTAAATAAATCACAAATGCTTTTCTGACAGTTAAAACGTCATACATTTGAGTCGTCTTGTTTCAAAACCGGCCAAGTAAATCTTAAATCATTTTGTAAAAACGACGAAAGTTTAATTACAGTTATCTGATAAAAGTTATTAATAAAAATGTAACAAATAGATTTATGTTTACTTTCTATTGAGATTATTATTTTTTATAAAGTTGGTAAATGACTTGGCCGAATTTGAAAGTCACCAATCACACAACGGCGAAGTTGTGTGATTGGTGAAAAAAAAATCGCATTTTTTCCTATACATTTTACACGTTATTTAGCCGGTTTAGATACACATTTTCGTGACTTGGCCGGTTTTGAAACTAGACGACTCATTTGTTTATCATTTTGTCTCAATTTCATGGCTATCACCAGAAAGTAGAAATTCTTATAAAATATTAATGCGATTATTTCGCTTACAAAATAATGTGCAAAATAAAATCTGAAAACTGATTTAGATCCATAATTTCAAGCTCTACAACTTTTATTTGAAGCATTTTTGTCTAAAATCAATTGGCCACTTTTGCGCAAGGAAAAACTGATTTCCCATGTTAAACGCCTATGGCCAGGTTTTCATGTTACACCCGGTATATTGAAATATGAATTATGCGAAAAACTTCTTTTACTTAGTCTTTACTGTGCTTCAACGTATACTAAGTGCAAACAAAATCGAAGCTGCAGAGTTTGACAGAAGTTTTTGAAATAATGATGTATATGTATCGAGACTAGTTTATCTCAAGATATAGATGGTTTAAATTTTAAATAAGTTGTCTAGAATTTGCATTCTTAAATTGGCATATCAATAAAATACGTCGCAATATTCCAATCTTGATTTTAAAATGTACTTAAAAACTTTTCACGATTTTATATGATTGGTCAATGTTATTATTCTATTAGAACCACAAAAATACTCTGCATAATATGAATATCAGGTCGAATGTTTCACCTTAAATCATTTCGTGAGTAATCTGAAATTATTTAAGTTCTATTATTGAACCACAGATAGGTATGAAAGTATCGGTGATAGGTATCGATATTTAGCATCGCCCTCGATATCGAAATAAAGTATCAATATAAAACATCGATACCACATGAAACATTATTTATTTACATTTTTATGGTATCGGAAAAAAGTATCATTCTTTGAAGTATCAATATGGGAAATTTACAGAAACTATAATATTAAATTATAATTACCATAGTTATTTTTAAAATATCAAAATGTTATGTCATACGGGCTACTATTATACATTTATAAACATACTTACATAAATTTCTTTTCATAGTTGTTAAGGTAGTTGTATCGTGTTGTATATTAAATAATAATTATAAAAGATATGTTAATACGATTATTTGAAATAGTAATAAGAACGCGTATTTTATTTTTAGATGTTAATTGAACAGGTTACCTACATGAAGTTAGTAAATTTTGGGTCATAAAACAAAGACACTAGATATGAATTTAAATTTATATAATGCTAAGTACTTAAAAATTAAACAAATAAAATAAATAAATATATCATCACGTGTTTTACCCATTATTGGGTGTGGCATTCTGTCGTAGCAGATCTCGGTAAGTGATATTGACTAACCGTCAAGTCACGGCCATCAAAGATGATAGCGGAGGGCCACAGGGGTAGATTTAATTTGGTGAAAATTAATATTTTTCCGTTTTGATCTTCCAAAAAGTTGTCACTCTTTCCGATTTTTATTCATCGAATGAATTCTCTTCTTGACCATAACTTCTTGTGAGTGAAGTTACGAGCCTACAATTGTTAGGTGTCCTCAAAGTTATGCAAATCGTAATAGGCAAGCTGGAAGCTTATACAACAAAGAGTACAATAGGTACTAATACGGGTTACATTAGGACAACTGTATAAGTACCGTAGGTATTTATTTTAATTAGAATTTCAACATTTACCGATGTAGTAAGAATATATATATATATATATCCAAAAAATACAAATTGCATTTCGGAATTATATGAAAACATATTTTTTATTTAAATGTGATACTGCAAAGCAAAGTATTTTATAAATATTAGAATAGGTCCGCATTCTTTTGTACCTGTAAAACGACAAAATAATTCTCTACTAAAAGCAAGCTCCTTTGCTCATTCTACTGTCCTTCATTTTAATTTTGAACGAACATTAACTTCTTTATTTAAAGAATAGAGATTTTTAAATGGCTCAACTTGTGCCAATTTTCGACAAATTTGATAGCGTAAAATTCATAAGAATTGTAATTCAACATTTTCCTAAAAATAGAAATAATACCATCCGATACTTTTTAAAAATAAACAAAAATATTATCACCATATTGCATAAGTTAATCGTAATTGAGATATTTAATGTTAAAGTTTACATGGTACCTAGTTATAATTTTGCAAATAAATCAAGTGATCTGTTACTATTGGATTAACTGATAATGTAGTGTTTTAAATATAAATTTTAACAGTGGCAGAGATAACAATAATCGAGAATTTATATACCGTGTAAAAAAATGAAATATGTAACATAGGAAATACAATGGTATTTTTTAATATGATGATTGCTGCCTTTTTAAGTAAATTAGACCAAAAGTCTAAACAAAAAAAATTATTGAAAGCTGTTTCTAATGAGTATCTGCTTGTTGTTGAATAATTTTTTATGGAAAAGTAACAAAACAAACGAAAAATAGCTTGTATACAGAAAATTTCTGATTGACATATCTCATTTACTGCGACAATTAGCAGAGTTTTAAAACAATTTGAAGATACGGGTAATGTTCTGAATCCATGTAAAAAATGTAGAGATCAGATGATCAGAATCGGAATGAAGATGTAAAGATAATAAAAATAAATTAATTGTATTGCTATTTACGAGTAGGCCATTGTTCAGCTGTGAACGAAAACATTTTTGAACATTTATTAAAAATAATATTTTTGGCTTTCTTCAAATTATTTATTAAGTTTTTATTATTATTATCAATATCATTTTCATTGTAATTATTATTGTTGTTAAATCAAATATGACAGTACACGTTCAAGTATAATTTATCAGTAATATAGGTTAAGCAATTTAATTTGTTTATTAAATTAATGTAAAGTACAAATTTACAAACTATAAAATATTACATTTTATTTTTTATTATAAATATTATTGTAAATATTGACAATCATATATTTCTCTAAATTTTCCACAAGAAACAATTCTCTTCGACCAGATAACAAATTTTTATATATAGAAAAACTTCTTTCTACATCAACAGAAGTGATGGGTGAAAACTTAAATTTGCATATAGTGGTGGCATCCATTGTTATAGAAGGCTCATAATTTTCTTTCAAAATATTTGAAATTTTAGTAAGTTCATCAAACCCTGTATTTTTTCTTAATACGTCTTGCATCTTCGTTTTTATAGAATCAGCAATTTTACCTTTAACTTGGTTGACCTTATTTTTTAAATCTGTAATTAATTTCACAGAATCTGTAAGTTCCACGCCCTACCTCTCTAATATAGTTAACGTTTCCGTAATAAAGCTAAAATTCACTTTGATAAATTCCAGTTGTTGATTTAATGTAGGAATATTTAAAATATTTTTACACTCTTTAATAGCTGCGGAATCATCAGAAAATTGTGACACTAACACAGCAATATCATTCAAATAATTTACATAAAACCTCGTAATTATTGGCTGAGGTGGCAAAGGAGTATTAGGTAAACTGTCTTTGTACATTTGTATTCGGGGGTGCTGTTACAAATATTTTCTTGACGGTATTGATTAAACAATTTACATCTGGATATTGGTTACGAATTTCATCTGCTATTCTATTCACGCCATGTGCTAAGCATGTAACATATATCATTTTTGAATAAAATACTTTTAAAGTTTGTGCAGATTTGATCATGTATGTAGCAGCGTCTGACAACATCAATAAAATCTTTTCAATAGGGACAGCATTGGGTAAATAAAAACTTGTTAATACTTCGTTTATAAAGTGCGACATAGTTACATTGTTGGTTTTCTCTAATTGTTTCAAACCAATTAAATACGCTTGGCCAGGAACGTTTTCACTCAGTACACCTATTAATAAATTGGCGATATATCTGCCACAAGTGTCAGTTGTTTCATCGACTATAAAATAAATATAATTGTTTCCAATTAACTCCCTAATTTCACTCATGGTTTTTTCGAAAACGTTGTTTATATATTTTTTTCTAAAGGTGCTTTCATCTGGTACTGGTCTACCACAATACTTCTCTAAAATCGCTTTAAAAGTTGGATTTTGTAATTTCATAAGCGGAATATTGGCACTAACAAAGGCTTCACATAATTCAAAATTGATTTCTTCTCTATTTTCACAGACTGACGCCGAAGCAATTGTTTCATTAAGTGTTAATTGTTTTATATTTTAAATTTTCTTCTTATATTTTGTATGCGATGCTGTAGCAATATGTTGTGTAATTTGAATTTTTTTCACATGGAATCTATTAATTAGAAAACTGTTTTGGTACCAAATACAAATAAAAATTAATATAAAGTAAACTTACTGTTTTGCTGCACATCGACAAAAAATCCAAAATATAATTGAAAGACAACCGATGGCAGTGGGACACGTAGTAAAGCCTAGAGAGAATAGAGGAATCTCAGTTTTTGCCGATGCGATACTGGGCGGTTTGTAAAATGTAGGGGAACCCCAGTTCTCAAAATGCAGTGTGGGCAATATTTGCTTTATTTAATTTAACAAAAAATTTAAATTATACAAATATGCACGTATATGCATTTTATTCTGATTTATGCATCAATTTCGAAAATATGCAAAATATGCAAAATGAAAATCGGTTTTTTACATTTGTTTTTGTTTAATTCGTGTAGATACGAGAAAAGTTTCTTAGCATATCGATATTATAGACTATACAAATGCATATAATTCCGTGCTCTAATCATCATATTAAAAAATGTCATTGTATTTCCTATGTTATACAAGTATTTTTCAATTCTGCACCCGGTATAACACTGCTGTAGGAAAAATGACACTATGTCAAATGACTAAAAAATGTAATTTATTTTGAAATTGCGACATTGTTTTCTTGAGATATATTGAAAATGTAAAATTGTATTAATAGACAGGTAATTTGATTTATTTGCTTAATTAATACCACCATTTGTTTTTACTTATGTAAATTTTAACTTTAACTATTTCGTTTAATATTAATTTACCAACATAGTGAATATATATTTGTTTGTTCAGCTATCGGAAAATATTATTTTTAATAAGATGTTACATTAATAAATTATTATTATGGTTATAATTCGCTTATTTGTTTTAATTGTTTTGAATGTTATACCATTAAATTTGTCGGCAAAATAACACTACTTTGCCTATTTCTTCAATTAAAAATTTAGCAATGGTAAGCTTCTTTTACATTGTACAAACGTGTATCATAACCTCTAAAGTGATTGAGCTATTATATTTTCAGAATTTTAAATCCTTCTCATTAGAAATTTCTGGCTCGACAAGATAGGTTCGCTGTACCACGGGCCTAAAGATAAAGTGCGGAATAAAAGTTTTATATTTCACTAAATATAAGTATAGGTATCATAAACCGTTATTCACAAATGAAAAATAATTCAATTAGATTTAAATAGCAGACAGCTCTCTACATTACATACATAAAGGAAATTAACAGGGTGTCAGAAAATATACTTCCTTCAAAATTTCATTAAAACATATTCCCAAATACATCAATTGTTTTTCTTGAAGTTCCATCTTGTCCACTCCGAAAAACGTTATCTTACAAGATAATTACTTATATTAGTGGTGAAAGGACATAAAGTTAGTTGGACATTACATCTTGTTTTGATGAGGAGAATATCATTTACACTTATGCACAATATCATAAAGTACTAGGTGCTGACCCTCGGCTAAAAGTACATAGTTGCCTATAGAGTAAATATTGATTCATAGTAGCACAGAATGTAAATAGGCGGAAAACTTGTTCACAAACTTGTAAAACGAAGGAATAACAAACAAATATCCACTCAGTATTTCAGCAAATATCTCGCTTATCTATCAACTTAGTAATTTATTTCACATGATTTATACAGTAACATGATGGTGGATTGATAACGAGTATCATTTCAGTTTTACTAGTAATTAATATCAACTTTGATATTTCAAATAAAACATACGTTATTTTTTGACAAATTTGAAAAATACATCAAACTTGTTTCACAATCATATAAAATAATTTATATGTTACACAATTCAAAAATGAAATGGTGGGTGCTTTAATTATGTCGTAATCGAAAAAAGTATAGTGAGCTATAATTGTGCCTGGAAATAAAATAATTAAATTTGTAAAAAAATATATTATGTTCCATTTGAAATTTCAAAGTTAATATTAATAAACCGGAAATGATATTATGAACGTACATCCGTCATCCTCGAGCTTACATGTTGCTGTACAAATCATGTTAGTTATTTGAAAGAAATTGCTAACAGAAATATCTCTTAGTAATTATTGATTTTTTTTCTTTAGATTATGATATTTTTACAAAAATGTAAAACAAAAATTTCAATGATTTTTCTTATAAAATTTCTTCCTGTTTCTAATATTTATGGTACTTGATTATTGTTATATTCAGTAATGCTGTTAAAAATCGAGGTGTTAAAAAAGAGCGACATAGAAGAAATAGATATAATTAAAGAGCGGATAAAAGATCACATAAAAGACCTATTAAATAATCAATAAAGGCCGATTCAAGACTGTTAAAAGATCGTTTTATTCATATTTTAAATTTCCGGATTGCAGATCTACGTACTAAAATACTGGTTTAAAAATATGTTAAAAAACAAATCCAACAACTAAACAAATTCCACAAACACATAATGATCTATGATCGATTATAAAACTGATTTTATAAATTATAAAATATATTAAATATTTTAAAACTTTTCTGGGCTAAAATTTATTAATGAATATGACAAATTTAAAAGATTAAATATAATTTGTAAAAATTATATAAGATAAGTTTATAATGAGTAATTGATACTGAAAAAAGTTGAAAACTGGGACAATCTGCTATGTATTAAAATTATTACAAAATTATATTTAAATAAATACATTTTGAACAATAATAATATATCATCCTACTTTTTACTGATTGCTGGATATGGACACTGCCGTAGCAAATCTCGGTAAGTCATATATTTTTGTGCGTGAGGTGCGGTTACCCGCCGTTAAATCACGGATCGCAAAGATATTAATAAAGGGGAAGCCACATGTGTAATTTTAATGTGGAGTAAAGTTTGTCACCTGCGGGAATTGAAGTTGGGTTTTCAACTCCACATGCCGACATGATTCTGCTGATCTATCTATCCATTAATTAATTAATAATATTTGAATTTATTATCTTTATATAACGATATACTATAAAATAAAAATATATTTAAATACCTTCGATTCACTAGCACTGGGTTAGATATTTGGATAAATATATCCATTTTTGAAATCACTCACACTAATACATGTTATAATGGATTAGTATACTCCAAGCCGGTGTTGCTATTAATTGAATTACATTTACAATCTGTAGTTTTTTAGTTGTAACTAAATGAACTATAGACATATTCTTGCTATTTCATATCGAATTTTCTTTCAAAATTTTCTGTAAATAATGTGTTCATAACATTAACGAAACTTTAATAGAAAAAAACTGTTTCCCGAAGCAATAACGTGGGATAACTATTATTCTATTCTAATTCATAGCGACGGACTTATAAGATAGTCGGTGTCGATACTTTGTAATGGATTTCTAAGAATTTTAATAAAATTTAAAATCGTTATTTTGTATATCTGATTATTATTTGTAAGTACATAATGGTGAGCAAACACATTATAAAAAATTTAATTATGTTGCAATCTCTCTACGATTTTTTTTTTGCAAATTTAAATAGATGACAAATCATTTATTTGAAAATTCTGTTTTTTTCCTCTACTAATATCTTTGGGAACAGTGATTTACGACTTCCAGATGCATAAATATCATTTAGCAAAATCTGCAACAGAAGAGTGACACACCCAGTCATGAGTAAAAGGCATGATGATATATATTTTTTAATATTTGGTAAAAAGATCAGTTGAAGAGATCAGATAAAAAAGACGGTGTGTTTGGTCTTTCATAAATCAAAGACAGAGACCGTTTGACAGCACTAATATTTAGCTCAATGTAAATATTCCATAAACTTTGACAATGCTAAAGTATTTTTATACTACCGTTTGAAAATGTCTTTGATTTCAATATTCATAAGTGTTAGTAAAAGTAAAATCTATTTTTATTGTAACAAAAATATTTTCTAAATATTTCAACAAGATCCAAATCTTTAATATTTCCACTTGAAATAGTAAATTCTCTTCGTACGTTGGTTTTTGTGTCAGGAATCTCAATCAGTATAAATGATCCCATGTCTTTGTTGTTTGCAAGTTGAAGAAAAGTTAATTCTTCTCGTCGACATGCTCCGCTAATTCCAACAATCAACACTACCTAAAATAATGAAGGAAATAATTAATTATTATTGAAGTATAACTTAAATTTTAAATTCAAGTTCCTTCATCATCAAGTATATTGTATCATCTGCTTCTATTAAGAATTTTTTCTATTTCTAATTTTGTTAGAACACTGAATTTCATGGCTTAAAAACCTGTCGATTTTCTTTTCGTGAAAGCTATTAAACTAACATACTTATTTATATCAATATTTTCTTTCATTGATAATGTCGCTCTCAACATTGAATAAACTCTCCACGACGTGGAGCTTTTCAGGGCCCTGGATTTTTGTTCAAAATATGCTAGGAAAATTTCTTCATTGATCACTTTTACTCTTTTTCCATTACACCAATTTTGTAATTGTTCATAAGTATTTTCATACTTTTCCTTAGATTTTATGGGTAACAATGATTGATATGCTAACGCTGTAGATTCTTCTACATCCGAATTACCTGAATTTTTTTCTTCACTGATCAAATACGCGTATAAACAAAGCGTTCTTATTTATAAACAAACTAATTCAGTATCCAGGAAACAATACATGCTATCTACGATTACCTAGTTTTTCCAAAATGTCAAAATGACAGAAAACAAAAAATACCAAGTTCTAAATTTGGAAAATACCCTTTTTCTCAACGGTAGTATATAAAATCTTATGTACAACACGTAGGAAAAGTATTAATTTCCGTATACTGTGTCTTTTTAATCTCGGCTACGTCTCCATAAAAAAAATTACACCTAATACGGAAAAATATAACTTTTCCTTACTTATTGTACAAATAGCTATTAATAATAATAATAATCAATACTTATGATCCCAATTTACCGGGACATACTATATAATTGATGAGATTATAAATTTATGTTTTGTGTTGGTATAGTAATCATCAGTATAGTTGAGTAAAATAAATTTATTCGTACATACAGCATTCAGGTTGTTACACAAAGGCGTTTAGCATAGAAGCCTTTTACCGTCCATCTTATTTAAAAAAATTCTTTTAAAATGAGAAGTTGAGAATCAAATTATTTCTCTATTGGCCAGTTGTTAGGTTAAATTTTAATCTTTGTTTAAATAAATAAAAGAAAAACGAAGATTTATATCATAGCATAATTAATATTACTGTCAAATATTTAATTTGCGTTTAATATCGAACTTTTGGCGATGCAACTGACCATCATTAAAATGTATGAGAATTACGAAAATAATCCACGATAACCGTGGTATAAGTTTTTAGTTACCTGGTAAGATTTTGGTACGTGGTTGCTAAAATTCACATCATTTTACTCATTTCTGAATGTGGCATATATTTTTGCAGGTTTAATGCAGTACTATCTGCCAAATCACAACTGCTAATGTTGTTAAATACGTAAACACAGAGTTGAGATTTAAAATCTTGCAATATAAATTAATAATAGTTAAAAATGAATATATCAACTATGCAGCAACACGAACTTTGACTGCCTGATAATGAATCATGTATATAATATATTCCCAAAGTAGGTATAACACAAGATTACAAATGTGAGTTTATTCCTAGTCGTGTCTGTGTCCCTGAAAAGGGTACCGTACGCCAATAACTCGCAGACAAGTGGAAGAGTGATTAGCATAAAAACCGCCCAGCCCCCGCCCGGCGACTCATTCTGGCAAGATAAAATCTACTGTTACTGCTGGCGCTAAAGATAACAAGGCTTTTCTTTTTAAGCTGAACAAAATTCTACTTTAAATGATATATTTCTTCCTTTCTATTTTCATTGAGTTGCGGAATAATAAGAATAAATTTGCTAAGATGCTAAAAGTGTATATGTTAAGGATATAAAAAGGTAATATATCGTTCCATACTTATAATAATTAAGAGTACTGTAGGTATACCTTTTATAGGTTTTAATTGTAATATGGAAAATAAATTACTCATCAAATCAATACACATCCAACTGAGACGAATTGAAATGCAATAAGATTTGTTAGGAAATTGTATTTATTTGAAATAATTTGTGCATTGTGTATCGGCCAAGCTGATTGCTTGTAAATCTTACAATTTTTAATTCGACTTCAGTACGGCACTATATCAAACATAGGAGTATTTTTAAATCTGGTTCATTGAAGGTTAATCCGCCTGTACCGGTTGCCGGAGAATTCTTCGTTTTAATTTTGATCCTATTTGGTTAAAAAATTTGATCACTCCTTCGGGTATGTTTTGTCTTAGACTTGTTACGAGAATGTATTTTAATAGTCGATACCGGTTTCGGATATTTAAATTGAATTACTAAAGAGTATATAAATAAAAGCTCACTTTATATTAATTAAAATAGATTTTTTAAATATGAATCAACACTGTATTATTCAAATAATAACGATTTAAATTCACGGAACTACATTTACAATACTACTGTTTGAATTGTATTTTATTTGTCATGGCACTCAGTAATAGTTATTTACATTGCAAGACCGTTATACGGCAATCTGTGTGAGCCTGTAAATTTTAGAAAACGGTCGAGCATTGTACTTGTACAATGTTTTATGTGCATTTAAATCGCAATATATGTATATTTAATAAAATTAATTGCAATAGTATAACGCAATAACTAAAATGTTCAATCAAGGTAGACTTTGAAAATCTGACAGATTTTGTTTAATCAAAAAATATTTAAGTCTCAAACGTTTAAAATTAGATATGTTGTCATGATAACCAATGTCAACAGCCCGTTATAAATTTTACACGGACTAGCACGTTATAAGTCTCGTAACCCCTAGAGACAGAGTTAAGTAAACAGTTCATTACGATTCAAATGTACGTAAAATGCTTAAAATTACAAATTAGGTTTTACGTGTCTCATCTCATTACAGGAATGTATTATATCAATATAATTGGGCTCATTTGATGCATTTTTAATTCTTGACATTTTTAAGGAAAATTAAAACATTGTATGTCTTATGTCGTTTAAAAAAAGGAAACGCCCGGTATTTGTATTTAATGATATTAATTTCAATATGACAAAAAATATACACTGAATTATAAACTAGTTTATTTGATGCTCCGCTTACGGCCTGCATACATAAAGCCAATTGAATTCGCAATAACATTATTAAATTTGTTTGTCGTATGTAGAAAACATATGTTACTTAATTAATGTTGTTATTTACATTTTCAATTACTGTCAAGAAAACAAAATATATTAAATATTTTGTTGGTTTGTTATCGTTTAAATAACTAATTTGACATTAAAAATATGTATTTATGGTATATCAATCTCAAAATTTTCTTTAATAATCTTTGATCGACGCTTATCTTGTAAGTCATTCATTACTTATAAAATCAGAATTTTTACTTTTTCTCAATTCGTTGAAAATTAATGGTGTGTTTTCTGTCAGCTCATCATTGGCTACCTCCCAGCACAAGTCGTCGCAGCTCGAACGCAAGCGACTGCACACACCGGGCACGTACTCGCAGGCGCGACTGCCCTCATTCACGCGGTCGGCTTGAGCGCGCCATCTCGTCCGACTCGCGGCTAACCGGAGCTACCGCCAGATGCCAGCACCATGCAGGTTCGCTACTCACCGTTGCCGCCATGCCCGCGTCAATGGTGGATGACGAGCAGAGGGCGACAGTTCCGCATGATACACAAGCGTAGGTCTCTGAATGTTCAGTGTGTCGATAGTGAACTTATTGGTAGGTAGATAGGGTTGTTGCACTGTTTTTAATTGGAGGGAGATAATTTCGTAGCTGCAAAGGGGTATTCAAACAATTCAAATACAGATGATTCAGAAGTATATAGATTCACATTATGTATGTATGTGTGATTCAAAAGTAGCTTAGTTGATAATGTAACTAATATTAGAAGTGTCACTTCATTGCACGAGTGGGTTACAGCTCGAGCCCTAGGCGAATGTAGTAAACCCATGAGTGCAACACAAAACACTTTTACACGAATTGCATGTCCTAATTTTTCATAATTGAGTTTTAATTAATTATATAAATTTTACGAATTACATTGTATGATTCAAAAGTAACTTAGTTGGTTAATATAACTATTGTTAAAAGTATTACTTTATTGCACAAGTGCAATTTTTCAAAATTATTTCTATATATCTGTTATCAGACTCAAAAATGTCATTAACTTCATTCTTATACTAATTTCACCCAGGCAATAACCCATTGCATATTAAAATGTTGGTTGTAACGAATTGATGCATCCTACATCATTTTACAAATTTCTAACAACTAAACATTGCACGAAATTTATGAGCACTTTGCCTAGTATTTGTAGCTCAAGTGGTAGTGCAGTCACCTAATGTGTGAAAAGTTCAAGGTTTAAATTCATGATGTTTCAAAATTATTTTTATATACTAATTTTACTATTTACATTTTGAATCTCTTAAAACATTTATTTTGTACATCTTCTTAGGTTAAGTTTGTCTGATTTGTTTTTATTGTAGGTTGTTAATGGCAAAGTCCGATATTTTTTCCTATTTTGTATTCATAAGGAAGTCTTTATGGAACCCAATTGCGCATCGAAAGAGCGGTCATTACGATACTCAATATTTTATTTTGGACAGTTGATATTAGCTGATGGCATACCGAATCTATCAAGCTGTGAATATCAAAATTTCAATATAACTTTAAAATCTGAACAATTGACTGAATGTCAATAACAGTTACCACTACAACATTTCAAATACAAATTACCCTACATTGATTCGGTTTAAAATATCGCAGTTGTCCTTTAGAAAATTCGCCTGCGAAACGTTTATTAAACTTGATCACGTGCGAAAAAAACATGTCCTATAAAACTCATTCTTTAATATACTATTTCCGCATTTCTTTTAGTGTTAGGTAAATTTTTTCATGCCATGCTTTAAAAAAGATTAAATCGAACTCAGGAAACAAACTAGTATAAATACAATGAAGGGAATACCTTATTTATTTGAATCAAAATTATAAGATATTTTAAAGTATATTACTATTAAATAAGAATTTTCTATAATATAATGAAGTAATTTATAATTAATATAATAATTTATTATTTTTGTAAAATAAAATACATGTAATATTGCTATTTGTCATTATAGAGAAGAAAAACTATTTTCCTCTTACTATTTCGCGGAGAAGAGAGTTGAGTTTTCTGTACATGTCGTGAAAAACACTTACACGCACCTAAATATTGAAAATTGTTTATTTTTATCGATATAAATATTGAGAACATTATTATTTAAATTTGAGTAGCAACACTTGACTGACTGTGCTTCAGGAAATAATAGTATATTGTGATACTAGTGAGGAAAGAGTTTTGCATTGAGCCTTCCCACGTGTGTTACATATTTTTTTTCTACGATTGCTATGAAAAGTTGACAATTAATTAATTAATTTGTCATCATAATGTTGACGATTTCTATGGAACAATAGAAAAATATCTTTGTTGTGCGTCTTCAATGGCAACTTGCGAAAAAGATGTTACAATGGCAACGTGAGAAAAAGATATTAAATGCGCGCTTATTTCGAAAGTTACCAGGGAAACAAACAAAACAGAAACTTGTCATATTGTCAATTGACAGACCGAATTAATTATCAGTACGTATATGATTTTTTAAATAATTTACGATGCAATTGTAGAAAAAATTATGTTTGTATCACGAGCGTAAAGTGTTTTTGTTCCTCTTTAGTTTACAGTAGACAATGTGGAACGTTTCACAATTTTGCATGTCATCTTGCACAGGGGCCATGCTAATCTCTGTATTGTTCCAATTTTAGTATATGTACCGCCGAAGCGAGTACTAGATTTGATTAAAAACCTAACCTATTTACAATGTATATTAACATTGTGAAATAAACTAGTATCATTTGGAGGAAGATACATGTTAGGAAGTTTGTACTGTACAAAATTAAAAAAATTATCTACTTTTAGACGATTGTATTTTGGTATTGTAGAGAAGTGAAAAAGTAGCATATATACCATAGGCCTAAAGTGTATTGAATCCCTTGGGTTATTAATTCTTTCGCCTTCGGCTCGAGAGGTAAACTTCATCTTCTGGATTAAATGATGCACTTTTATATAATATACTGAAATATTCTATAGTGTTGCCAGTAAAAATTTAAATTTCCCTAAATTTTGTTGTTGAAAATTTCCTGAGATTTCTCTACTTCTATTTTGAAAAGCAATTTCCGACGATCGAATTTTCTATGGTTCAATTTTCAAACATGCTATTAGTAATCTAGAAACAAAGAAATATATGTTTTAAATGTTTCGGTCGTTATATCAATAATAAAGGTATTTTAATTAAACAAGAATTATAAAGGTTTTATTAAATAAAAATTATTATACTTGTAAACATATTGTTCCATTGCAGCGTTCGAATGTGAAAGACTAAAATATTAAATATAAAATTAGAACATTTTGACACATAAATCTTATAAATCATATATGAAATTATTTAATATCATCCTAGATTAGATTTGGAAACATTCCCGTTAAAGGTGCAATTGTAATAAGTTTTTACTCAATACTTGTTATTTATATTTGTATCAAATAGATAACTATGAATTAAAGATATTTTTTTTATTATAAACGTAGGTAAAAAGCATCAAAATAACTACATGAAGAACTACAGTGAGAGGGAACAGGTACACAACATAAGTTTGATTTTTACATAAGTACAAAGATATCGTAAAATACATGAATCCCATATCATTGCTGTACAAATATTTTTCTCACTATAGACCCCTTTTGTTAAAGAGTCAGCTATCATTTCCTTACTATTTATATAATGCAATGAAACTAATTTATTATATAACTTTTCTCGAACAAAATTAACTCTAGTGTCGCGCACGATATGTACTTTTTCTCGCGGAATTAATTACGCTCTGATTAACTAATTAAATCGGTGTAGGTTCGTTCATGAAGGTCTTGTCGATATTCTTAAGCAGATAACGGAGCCAGATAAGTAGCTGCTGAAGGACATATGTACTCAGATTCATTTCTAGATAAAACCAATGATAATTGGCCCTGTAGCAGGTAGATGTCGTTGATCCTATGTTATCCAAGTATCCGGCCCAATCAACATCACTAGCCTATGAGCTTTGACTTACCAGTCCAGGAATACTCAAGCTTGTGATTGATAGTTCCTTTAAGGTATCGATATACTCTCTTCAATGCTTTCATAATTGTAATGGCACAAGCTATGTCAAGTTCCTTGGGTAGCGAACGTAACACTTCTCAATATCTATCTGTAAGGAACTCGCTCTATCTCTGATTTCTCAGCTGACATTTTTTGTGCAATGCTATCCTTCCACAATTTTTGATTTGGGTCCAGTGGCGTTTTCAACGGATGTGCATCCATTATATTGAAACGTTTGGTGATATATACAGATTGGTCAACAGAAATCTTTCCATCCTTTCGATTTTTGACGATTCTCATTCGTAGTAGAGTATTCACGGATCCCAAGTCCTACCTCTTGAATACTTCATGTAATTGCCTCTTGATTGCTGTCTTGGTGGACTCATTGTTAGTCATACGGTATACCAACAACGCTTTCTTTGATTACAAAACCTTCAGTTTGTCTCATGTTAAGTCGGCATACAGGAACGGGATAACGACGTCTAGATGATCTATATGCTTCACTGCAAGAGGTTGTTGAAATCTAATCGATCGATATCTTACGACTGGTGAATAAATTTCTTCTACTTGTACTACTTCTGCCCAGATGCTAGTATCCAGTTCAGCATCAGTCAGAAGGCATCTAGACTTTTCCACAATTGTACGGTTCTTCCACTCTGCCAGTGGGTTTTGCTCTGGCTTTCTCGGAATTGTCGTTTAATGAATGAATCTCTGATTTTCGAAGAAAGGCTATAAACTTATTTTTTTTTTAAATTTATATACCGGACCAACTACTCAGGTCATATGCCGATATGTCCTTTGTATGGCCGCCACGGGCGGGACCCGAACCCACGACCTTATGGCTGTCAGTCAGGCCCTCAACCCGCGCGGCCACCACGCGGGACATATAAACTTATTATTCACGTACTTATCGAAGCGAAGAATTCTGATCTTGTACTTAGTTTGATTCTCTATCATATTTTTATAGTATTGAAAGCATTCCATTGTTTTTTGATTTCAAAAATACACCGAGCAACTTCTTGAAAAATAATTGATCAGCGTCATGAAGTATCTAGATCTACTAATTTAACCATTGGACCACACAGCTCTGAGTGCACCACTTCCAGTGGTTTTGATGCACGCTTGCCTGAGCGAGGAAATGGGTCCCGCTACTTCTTTTCCTTCAAACTTGTAGTATATGGCTCGTAGCCGGATTTATTTCTTAACAACTTAACCGGCGATGTCACAATGAACTGAACTTTTCTCTTTGAAAACTATGGGACATCATGGATGAACAATCTAAATGATAAAGGCCAATTACTAAAGATGCTGTAACCATGAACCGTTTGTTGTCATTGATTACCGTGCACTGATCTTTGATAAAAGTTATAGTGTTATCCGTAGAAGTGATCTTACTTACCGAGAAAAGATTAACAGATAGTTCAGGTACATAAATTACGTTTTTAATCTTTATTTGATATGTCTCATCATTTATGTAAATGTCTAGTACAATATTAGTTATATTTTTAATTGACGGATTCGCGTTGTCGGCGACTTTTAGCTTTAAGCTTCCTAATTTCTGAAAACCGTAGTAAACTTTGGTGCAATGTGCCCAAAATGGTGGTAAGGATAACATAGGTATAATCTTCTCTTTCTTGTTTTGTTTCGAATTACCTTGATTGCTGAAAAATACAGATTAACTGTTCTTTGGTCCACTATTTTCACATTTGACTTCCTGTAGAAACTTCGTTTTGTTAGAGGCTCCGGTAATTGAGGCACCAGAGCTTTCAAACCCCTTGTTCACTGGCTTGAAACTATTCCAACAAGTAGCAACACCTATCCTTTTGTCTGTTACTTCAATATATATATGAGGGTCGTTCAATAAGTCCTTAGAAAAAAGTAGAAAAAACACTTTTTTTGGGTAGATTTTTTTTTATTTTTCTACATAATCTCCTTTTAGCTCTATACACTTCTCTAATCGTTTTCCCAAATTTTTTAAGCCGTCCAAAAAGTAGGATTTCGGAAGCTCCTCAAAATAGGCTTCCGTTTGGGCGATGACCTCCTCATTGGACGTAAACCTTCGTCCGCCAAGCCATTTCTTTAAGTTTGGAAATAAGAAAAAGTCACTGGGGGCTAAATCTGGTGAATACGGTGGATGTTGCAATAATTGGACCTTTAATTCCATAATTTTGGCCATCGCAAACGCGCAGGTGTGCACACGTGCATTGTCTTGATGAAAAAGGACCTTTTTGCGTTTCAAATGAGGACGTTTTTCTTTTATTTCTTCGCTCAGCCGGTCCAATAACGACGCATAATACGCTCCTGTTATCGTTTTTCCCTTTTCCAAATAGTCGATGAAGATGATTCCGCGTGCATCCCAAAAGACCGTTGCCATAACTTTGCTAGCCGATTTCTCCGTCTTCGCCTTCTTCGGAGCCCGTTCGCCTTTAAAAATCCACTGTTTTGACTGTTCTTTTGACTCTGGAGTGTAGTAATGTATCCAAGTCTCATTCACAGTTATGTATCGACGCAGAAAATCTTCAGGATTACGACGGAAAAGCGCCAAAACATCCTCAGAGTCCACCACACGATTGCGTTTATTCTCCACTGTGAGCAACCGCGGCACCCATCTTGCCGAGATTTTTTTCACACCTAATTTTTCGTGCAAAATTAAAGCGACTGTGCCTTGTGATATGCCTGTAGCCTCAACTATTTCGCGCACTTTGATTCGTCGGTCACTTAACACCATATCGTGGATTTGGTCAATCATTTCAGGGGTAGACACTTCTACAGGGCGTCCGGAACGATGTTCATCTTTTGTGGATGTACGGCCACGTTTATACTCATTCACCCAATTGTAAACAGTTGCAAACACAGGAGCAGATGTGCCATGAACTTCATCCAACTCAGCTTTAATTTCTTTCGGCGTTAAGCCTTTTATATACAGATGTTTAATCACCGCTCGAAACTCACTTTTATCCATTATTATAAACAATCAAAAGTTTTTTACTACAATTGACAACAACAATGAAACTACGTGACGGCTAAAGCTAAAACTCTAACAGTTGACTAGTTAGGAGTGCTGCTTACTGGAAAAAATTCATTTTCGATACTACGAGCACCATCTCTTGGATTTTCTAAGGACTTATTGAACGACCCTCGTATATATATATATATATATATATATATATATATATATATATATATATATATATATATATATATATATATATATATATATATAATTATGGGGTAGGTGGCTCAGTGGTATCGAGTCGGCCTGTGGATCTTGAGAACCCTGGTTCGATCCCCACAGCCGACAAACAATTTTCACCAATTTAAAAAATCTACCCCTGTGGCTCCTCCACCACTAATATCTTTGGAGGCCGTGATTTGACGGCTGGTAACCGCACTTCACGCGAACAAATATATCACTTACCGAGATCTGCTTAGGCAGAGTGCCACACCCAGTGATGGGTAAAAAGCGTGATGATATATTTATTTTATTTATTTATATAAATAATCTTATTTGCACAATTAAAATACCTTTTATTATTCAGCAGTTCGATTTCTTATGTCCAGTTGACGTATAATTTTTTCGATATACGCTAGACAATCGCCCACTAAAACTCTATTCCACAGCAATCTGAAGTAATAGTAAATTGTCGCCTTTTCTTAGTTTTTGTTTCATAAAGCTTTACAACTAAAACTAAATAATTCTGCACGACGACGCGCATCGTTCAGGTCAAACATCTTTCGACTTCTTTCACTTTCACAAAAATAATTTCTTTTGAATTTTCTGGGAGCAAACTTGAGGAAACGTCTTTAGGTACATTTATAATATCTTCTCAAAAATGGGATCACCGAATTATTTTCTTCGGCTTCCATCTCGCCTAAATCGAATTTTTAAATTTGACAGTTTTTGTTTGTTTATAAGTTGTTGTTTAAGTAAAATATCCACTATTATTGCACATTATTGCACGTTTTTGCACTGAAAAAAAGTACATAATAACTCACTTTTCTTACAATTGTAAAAACAAGAATTTATTTTAAGCCAAACAATTCGAGCCCCGATCGTGCAGTTTACAGGTATATTAAGATTCGCTAGCTCCAGATCGCGCTCATTGTTTTAGTAAATTACACTATATGTATTTGAAGGAAAAATATTTGCAAGGAAAAGTAAATAATAAAAATGAAAGAATAATTTCAAAAACTTAGATTGAGATGAAAGCATATGAGTAAAGTTTTATTGTTAAGGTGAATCATGAGATCAAAACAATTATCAGCTTTGATCTTGTTGAAACATATTACTACTGTTATTATGAATAAAATATTTTGTACATAATTTTGAACTCAAAACTTCAAATTATGATAATATGCAAAAACAGTAAAATTTATGCAGAAATGATCAAAGAAATTAATGTTCAAATATTGAGTTTAATTCTAAAAAACACTAGGTATAATTTCAATTTAAAAATCTATTTATAAAAGGATATGATCTATAACACAAATTACTGTCATATAGATAGTGATGAAAGTTGAGTAAATACCCAATGGATAGGTAAATAAAATATTGAGTATTTACCCGAGGTGTATGCACCCACTATGTTATTTTTTTAATTTAATAAAATCAAAAGAAATAAATAATCTAAATTATTATTCTATAAATAGATAAAATACTGTTTAATACATTTTGCGCTCTAAAGTAATAAATAATATTTTTTAATGATATTAAATATTCATGTTTTCGTTGTTTTAATTCAATATATACAGGCTGGTCTATCGGTCTGTACTTTTTTTTACTCGATTATATTAAATATTATCTAATCATTTTTAAACAAAGTTTTTTTAAAATTATAATCCATATATCTGCAATACAATTTTTTTACAGGGTATTCCATTTTCTCTATATATTTTTGCTTTACTTAGTTTCAGATTTCAAAATATACTTATAAATTACGTATCAAGTGTACATTTTCTCTGCAGTCAACTTATTTTATATAATAATTAATTAACACCAAATATGTTTGTTTATACGTGCTCTTATCGAAGAATATATCTAAATTATTATACATCGAATACATTCTATGTACATTTTTCTTCATATTATTACTTATGTATCATAAATAATTATACATCAGCTAAAAGATTTGATTAAAATATTTGAAATAATTATTTGAAAAGGTATCATAGTGATTTATTTAAAAATTATATTTAGAAATATAATTTCAGCTTAAATACAAAAATTAAGGAATATTATCAATGGTTTGATTTTTCATGTTTAAATTATTTAAACCATTACCTACATTAATAGTTAGGGGCGTAGGAACCATCGTCTCAAGTAACTGTATCAATGATACAGGACTCCAAGCTAAAGGATCCCACCAGCTAACCGGAAATCAAAATTATATTTATTATTGATTTGAAAGTCTGTATTCTCTAATTTTTATTTAAATTTTAATAAGTAATTCAGAAACAAATTTTATTAAATCGGGCGTTCTAAAGTCAAAACTGTCTTACTCCGATTATTTGTTTTAAAGGGATTGTCCCGATTGGAAATTTGTTATATAGGTCCCTCCACTGATAATTGTGTAGAATGACAATTTTTATTAATTGAATTACTAATAACTAGAAAAACAAAATGAAAATTACAATATAGGAAAAGTTTAATATTTGAATAATTTTTGTTATTAAGCTAGAATTATAATTATACACATCATTTCCAAATAAATTACTATGCTATCTTTGCAAATAAAGGTACTTTAATTGAAACTGGAAACTAAAGTTTTATCTATAAGAGTCGTCCTGTTATATTTTCAAATTTTTGATAGCAAAAACTGTTACGAAATGTAAGTTTTTGCCACATTAATTGTGCATCATGCGAACTAAAATTCATATATAACAAGTTATTATTGTATAAGTAGGATTTCTTCTGCACCGGTAAAAATTTATACCTCACCAATAACTGACACCGCGAAAATGTTTTATAAAATAACGATAGGGGTATTGACGCATATTTTAAAACTAGAAAAATCTGATGATTTTCAAGAAATGTATTTCAAATCACATAATAAAAAATAAAATTTAATGAAAATAACATTTTATCAAATTAATAATAAAAGTTTCCCATATGCTTCCATTAAATTCAATCACACTGTATAAAAATTTGATTTGTCATCAGGGATGTGCGTGTAGTCTACTGCAAGTAATCTACGCCATTCTCTACGTGTAAACAATCATGTAGTCTACGTCATCATTTTTCATGTATACAATGTAGACTATGTAGACAATGAAAACACCTGTGTTCACTTAAGTCAGATTAAAATTGTATCCCTGGTACTAGGGAATTGTAAATGTTGGTAGAGATTTTTATTATTTAAGTAGGGATTACATGAAAAAAATTAGTTGGTTAGGGCAAAACGTTCAAAATTTGTCAACTGGTTACTGTTAAAAATAGCGCCAAAGAAAACTCCGTCTGGTGAGATGGCGCGTTGATCGATTTTAAAAATATGACAGTTCGTCCAAGACCCAAGATCCAAGACGGACGAGCTCACGAATACGAATACATGTAATAGTTACAAAGGAATAAATTTAGGTTATGATGAATTTTACAACTGTCAGATGCATTATCTACATTGTTTACATTGTCTACGTCGCTAGAATTGTCGACGTATTGTCTACATGTAGATGTAGACAATTAAAGATTACACGTAGATGCACATCTCTGTTTGTCATATATTAATGATTATTTTCTTATTTATACTACAATAATATATATTTAAAGTAACAGACGGGGCGGGCTCCAATGGCTCCATAGGACGCCTCTGGAAAAAATCTATCACTCTATTTTTCTATTTAAGAATGAACTAAACTAAGCATTCAATGTAAATTATTATCTAATTAATAAATAGGGTTAACTTTTATTTTAATTAAGTGTAAAAATAATATAGGCATTGTACAATAAGTTTGGAATGGCAATTATTTTATACTATTATGAAACTTTGTAGCAATTGCTCGAGGCTTGCAAACACGTATTCCATGCAAGTTGTACTCGATGTTTTTTCTACGACTATAATATTTGTACTCAATTAATTTCTATTTCAATAATAGAGTCTGGAGTTAATTATTACAACATGACAATATCTTAGTAGGTAGTTGTAAAAATATTATAATTTAGAAGACACCCACATTATTATTTATTATATATTTATTCTAACCTTTCGGTTTTGAATCTACATTTTTGCGCATTAGGTTTAAATTTTGAGATCTTAGGTAATAAATAATAATAAATAGAAGACACACACCACACATAGTGATTCTTCAAATATGAAATTTGACTCTTGCATGTCATTATACTTATTATGTGGTTTGTATTAAGGTTTTAGTAGCAGTGTTTTAACTTTGCAAAGTAACGCTATTTGTGAATCATCTGTATTTTTATACATACCTAGATTCAATTTACCGAATTTACTGAAAAAATTGTCTAAAAATTATGAAATGCAAATGATTGTATGAAAATAAAGCGATTAAAAATTGTTAAAAATAAGATACATGCCATTTCCAGAAACTCATTTCGTTTTGATGAAAAATAATTGATTGTATATACCTTGTCAACTGGATATGAAGCCCTGGGAAACGTGTCGGTAGTATTACTTTAACAAACTGAATTTAAAATATAATTAAATGAATAATTTATTTAAATAAAAACTCAACAAGAAATAAAAATTCATTTATTTACTTCTTTACAGTATAAATAATGTTATAAATTATATAGAACATTAGAATACTTAACAGGGTATAGTTTACTTTTCTACTCGAAATGTATATTGCTTAATTATCACGGTATATGACACAAATAAGGGTAAAGTTTGTCCATCTCCCTATAAAAGTTCCAATAACTACCAGCGGGCACATAGAGCAATTAATAAAAAAATATAATGAATGTAATATATTGATGCGATATTTATCCTGTCGATAATTATTGGGAATTTTATCCTGAGATGAAAAATCGGCTCGTAGAATGCAACTTGCACTACTGCCATTTACTATATATAGTAATTCCAATTGTTCAAACTACTTTAGGCCAAAAGTTCTTTTAACGTTTTACGTTTACAATTCTCTACATTGGTGGCCTAGTACCATACTATTACGAGAACGTATTTAGTTATAGGTTGCTCAACCAATCGCAATATACATGTTTCAAAAAAATGTTCTTCTGTCAATCGATAATCGTACATACGAAGATATGTCGATACGTTGTCGATGGCTGGGCGAGTGTCGTACATATACAATTATACGTTATGTAACTAAGATAGCAATATGATTAATTTATTGTTATAAGTCAAAAGTGCGTAATTTTACTTCGCTTCTATAGGCAGGGGCGAGGGATTACTTGGGTTTTAATTCAAATATCAGTTGATATATCATATCTTCGTATTTCTCTACCGACTTTTCTTGTAAATGTTAAAATATTTTGACAATTATCTCAGTGAATTTTTTTTCTGTTTTTGTTTATGTTATTAAAGTGCGCGAGCCTGGCCACTAACTTGACTTTGTACGTAAAATTTAATTGTATTTATTTGGTTGAGAAATTAGTAATATGGTTCTGAATTGATTGAATATATTGATATTTGAATTACATTAGTGCTCCACTTGACTTGAACTAACAAATCTGAAATTTTAAAGTGGATTAAATAAATAATAAATAAAAGAGAATCGAAGTTGCATGCCATATGGGAAGTTTTACAATGTCGTAAAACAGTCGATTGGATAATCAACATTTATTTAGTATACAAATAATATCGCTCAATTCAACTATGTCTAACATATAAACAAGTAAAAATTTAAGATAACAATAACGATAAATATAAAGAAGTACCTACGCCGTTAAGTCCAGTGTTTACGTTTCTAATAAGAATATGCCAAATAATATTCTAAATTTTAATTTAAATCAAAAAAGCAGTGTAACAACAATAGTAAATGGCCTAATTATATTAACTTTAATATTAAAAATTACAGAATGAAATATGTGCCAAAAATGTTGACAAATAAACATTACATTTAATTACTCAAAACATTTTACCTTTTGTTAATTTGATGCTAATGGTTTTTAATATCAAAGATAATATAAAAACAAATGGGGAAACATAGTTCTAGAAACATATAACCAGTGTTAGTTTAGTTAATAAATATATACTACACGTAATGTAAATGTAAACGTACATAATACACATACCGTATACACACTATCACATAATCATATAGGTATATACGCAATACTCACACAAATTATTATAATCGATGATCGACAAAATAAGTAAAAATATAGATTATAAGACCAGTATTATTCACATAAACTAAAATATGATTACTGAGAATATCAATATAACATAACATATACTCAAACCGATATTGTTATTTAAGCTCATGGCTGGTCCATAAATATTTTGATTTTTTGGAGTCAAATCGGCTGGTTCGATTACCATCCAAATTAATTTTTATGTTATTTAAACATATTTTTAATATTACTACAGAAATAATTGAATTAATTATCTATTGTGAAATGTTTGGGAACCATTCAGACAAACAAATAGAACTTCTTTTATTGAATTTGTGTCGAACGACTTTTGGAATTTAATAAAGCCATAATTTTTAAATTTGAAGAAAGGAATGGTCAAAAATTTCCTGCTGTTTGGATAACTTCACTTCAAATTTATTAAATTGAAGAACTGGACAACGTTTAGCAGCTAAAGGTTGTTTTCATTATTAAGGCATTAATAATTTTATTATAAAATAAATTGTTGAATTTAGAGTTAAAATGTCGAAAGTTACTTTACATGTTAAATTGAATATGATTAAAAAATTAAATTAACTTTTTTTATAGTATGAAATTGGTGAAATTTCTTTACATTTAAATTCTGTAAAACTTATGATTGGACTTTTAATTTAAAAGGTTGGATATGGCCTGCACTATATGATATATTTCAGTTAATATTGTGATACTACAGTTCTGTTTTTATTGTTTAACATGTTGGTTTATTGAAATGACACACTAAATTTTAAATTTACCTTATAGGTACCTACATATGTTCATGGGGTATTTTCTGAAAGGTTACCATTGTCCATCTGGAGGATTTCATTCATTGGTAATTAGCTAGAAATACTTGATCATTTAAATAAATATAATAATTAGAATATCACTATGATAATATTTCAGTAATAAACAATATTCAAATATTTAGTTGGATTTCAACAGTTTAACAATTATAATTCCCTGTTACGTCGAATTGCTACTCTTGTGAGAAAGAACAACGATTAAAACTGATGTATGCCATAAGGTAGAAAATTGTTTTAAATGTATTCTGTGTCCGGTTATCATATCAGATGTAGATAGCGTACCGCTTCACTACCCAATTACTTTTCTATATCTTTCTTTTACCTTGAGCTGCAACCGATCCTTACAAAATGTTCCTCAATAAGTAATTTCTCAACCAGTTTTTCTTTCGTTTCAGCTTTACAGTTTTATTTAACAAGTATGTTATATTTTTCTTGAAGTAATTATATTTTATTTTTGTTTTAGTATTTAATTTTGTGATGACATATTCTTACTTATTTGGTGGGTCGAGCCAGTGCCAAGAACTGCGTTTCCTCGTTGTGCACAATCACATAGTCGTATGACGAAATGTCAGTGTATCTAACATTTAGTTTAGTTGAGATTTGTACTAAATCATTTTATGTAATGTAACGCGTGTTTATAATGACGATCACTCAATGTTTAATATCACTCACTCAGGTGTCATTTGATGTTAAAAACTTGCGAAATAGACCACTTTGTTATTCAAATTATATTCAAAAATATCTTTTGTTGCTAACATAATTTTTTAATAAAAATACCAGAAAACGTTTAAATATTGTAATATAAAAAAATCAATAGATAATTAATTATTTATGTGTTTTTTTTCTTTCAAATATTTAAATAAAAGTTGTTGATGGTAATGTTTAATATTTTCAAAGTTGTCTGTTTCGTGTAAGTTATACACAATGTTTAGGTAAAACTGTTTACACACTTTGTAATCGATGTTATTTTTGTACCCGTATAATCGTCGAATAAAGGTGGATTTAGAAAATAACTTGTCAATGTTTTAATTTTAGTAACATATTTTACCTGCCTCGTTAGTTAATAGATTTAGATAATTTTTAAAAGGCCTGAAACAATCCCTCATAACTGATTGTGTTTATTTCGTTAATGAGAATAATACTTAGTTTTGCCACGACTGTTACCTGTGTTACTGTTGTAATTATTCTTCTGTTAAATATTGGTGAACATGTATAATTTATGTTTGGAAAAAATTGGATTTCTAAACCAGATATTAAATAATATAATGTAACAATTTTTGTTTCATAAATTTTAATGTTTATTTACTCTACACAATAGGAACTTCATTCCAATTACAGTAAAGATGGCTTACAGCTTATGGATGAACCCAGACAACTCAGACAATTGTATTTTTTAGATTAAAACGCACGAACTCTTGCTTGGTAGATGCAGTCTTTATCCAGGAGGCTACAAAAAACTAAATTAGAATATATTTTGTGCTACGCTATAAAAAGACTGAATAAATATTTGCTTGTATGCGAGTATGGAGTAGATAGTTTAATAGGGAATGGTGACATCCGCCGACAAGGACATGACCCGAATGGAAAAGCAACCGATGTGACATAACAATTTTATTCAATTAAAAGTCTGCCGTATTAATTCGTAACAAAATCTTGACAATTAATCAAATATAAAACTGTTGTAAATGATGGGTAGACCCTGTGTGTTTACTGCGTTTATTATTAAACTCAAAATACAAACTGTCAATAATAATAATAAATAATTCCAACTCCAAAAACATCCAAAAACAGGCTGTTTCTTAGATACAGATCTTCATGGTGACGCCTCATACAACATCTCCCCTTCAAAGCTACAAGATGAGACGTTGTGGAGGTTTCGAACATCGACCGGATTGCGTTCGGCAGCCATCGGAAATCCGCTCAGGTACGGGTGCTGTATCTTCGAACTGTCCAAGCGTCGCCGAGCTTTCCTCTGGTGTACATCCGGTTGCCTGTTGGACGGGGAAAACCGTGTGCCGGTTTCGACGGAGTTTATTGGAGTCGGTCTGAATAATATATGACCGAGGTTGATCGGCTTTCTGTATGGCAGTGCCGAATTTTTGTTTGTCCTTGATGAAGACTCTGGTATCCCGGAACGAGCTCTGTAAGTTGTCTCACTCCTCTCGCAGCGTTGTAATCTCTCTCGATCCGTTCGCGTCGGTGGTCTTCCTTCTGGTTAACTGCTTCCTTGTTGACCACTCTTGGTTCGAGATTTTTCGGCGTGGTGAGAAGCGAGTCATTTAGCTTTCGGCTCATGGATAACTCTGCTGGCGAGAATCAATTTTCCAACGGAGTGTTTCTATAACTGAGCAGACCTTTGTACGGGTCTTTTTCCTTCAGGAAAATTCTCTTCACAATCTTGACGCCTGCTTCAGCTAGTCCGTTTGATCCATACGACTTCTGAAAATGGTCGAAAATCTTGGATTCATGGAACGGATGGAATTGTGTCCCATTGTCGGTAAATACTTCCTCAGGAACTCCTTGCCTTGCAAATATCCTGGACATTTTGCCGATGATCGTCTCCATCCTCATGTTGGGTACCTTTTCAATCTCTGGGTAGCGAGAATATCGGTCGATAATAATTAAGTACCAGTCATTCTTCCCCTTGAACAGATCCATCCCGACTTTTTGCCACGGGCGACTAGCTGCCTCAATTTGAATGAGTGGCTCGTGACGATTGGTCCTGTGCTGTGCGCAGACTTCGCATTGGTCTACGATTTTTGATATCTGGGCCGACATGCCAGGCCACCATATAAATTGGCTAGCTCGTGCAAGGCATTTGCTGACCCCGAAGTGTCCTTCATGAACCTTCTGCAACATCTTTGGGCGCATCTTCTGCGGGATGAGTCTTTGATTCATAGAGTAGTAGGTCGTTCTGGCAGGTGATGTCCCATCTCTTCTCCCAATAGGTCTTCAGGTTGTCAAGCAAAACCCCCCCTGTCCGGCCAGCCATTGCAGATGTAGATCCTTAGAGCAGCGAGTTCCGGATCCTCCTTTTGATTGACGATAATTTCAGACAGTCGGTCGTGTGACCCCGGACGTGTGTAATTGTGCCAATGACATGAGCCTCTACTTCTTCTTCCAGTAAAGTGGAGTCGGACTGTGCGAGTGGTTGTCTCGACAGTGCATCAGCAGTCACCAATTCCTTACCTGGAACGTGAACCACCGTATAGTCGAATCGCATGAGTCGAATGCGATATCTTTGCAGTCTCGGAGACAGGTCACTCAATGCTTTAGTCGTAAGAATAGGTATTAATGGCTTGTGGTCCGTCTCTAGTTTGACCTAGATGCCCGTTATGTAATCAGAAAACTTCTCACATGTGTACGTGATAGCGAGTGCTTCCTTCTCAATTTGTGCATACCGCCTTTCGGTCTCCGTGAGTAGGCGCGAGGTGTATGCGATAGGTTTCAGGCTGCCGTCTTCCTGCTCTTGAAGTAGCGCTTCTCCAATCCCAAAAGATGATGCATCAGGCGTAACGATAGTCTTCCTCGAGGGATCGTAACGAGCTAATGTAGGAGCTGAAGTTAGAATTTCTTTGAAGTGGGTGAATGCCTTTTCTTGTTGCGGGCCCCAAACGAAAGCCACTTCGTTTTTCAGCAAGGCTTGTAACGGTTCCAAGATTGGTGCTTTATTCGGGATCGCCTTCGCGAGAAAGTTTATCATCCCGAATATCCTCTTCACCCCCTTCTTATCTGTAGGGGGTTCCATGTCCTTAATAGCCTTGATCTTGTCTGGGTGTATGCGGATCCCTTTCTCTTCGACCACGTGTCCCAGGAATTCGATGGATCTAACGTTGATTTGTAGTTTATTTACGTTCAGCGTGACGCCCCTCTCCGATAGCTTCTGCAGGACATTCCGCAACCGTGTATCATGTTCGGCTTGGGTATTACCGTATACAAGGATATCGTCCATGAGGCACACGATTCCTTCGCAGTCCTTTAGTATTTCTTGAATTTTCTTCTGGAAGTGTTCTGGGGCGCATGTGATTCCAAAAGGTAGGCGATTGAAGCAGAATCGCCCAAACGGTGTGATGAAGGTAGTGTAGAGCCGTGATTCTTCATCCAGGACGATCTGGTAAAACCCTGAGGCTGCATCTAGCTTCGAGAAATACTTCGCATCCTTGATCCTGTTCAGCGTGTAGTGAACATTGGGTATCGAGTGGTATTCGCGTTGAACTGCCCTATTGAGTTCCCTGAGGTCTTTCTTGAACGCAACCACTATCGGTGAACACCACTCGGTCGGGCAGTCGACTGGTGAGATGACTCCTTCTGAGACCATCTTGTCTAGAGCACCCTTGACCTTGTCGATGAGCGGGATCGCAATTCGTCGTGGTGAAGCTACCGCAACAGGTTTCACATCAGGTTTTATGGCCAGCTTGCATTTTCCTGGAATCTTCCCAATTCCTTTGAAGAGTGATGGAAACTGGTCATTGATGTCCTGTAGTGACATCGCCATTGTCCCGGAAATCGCGTTAATTCATTGCACCAGGTCCAGTTTCACTGCGTCAACTCTCCCCAAAATAGGTTGCGATAGTTGATGTATATAGTAGATAGTTTGCTGGATTGACTTATCTTTGTATTTCAACGTAGCTTGGTCGACGGGAGGGCGGTGACGTCGCTGCCTGTGTCGATCTTGAACCGGATATGCTTTCCATTCACCTGGATTAGCGCTGTCCAGTCGACATTGTCCGACGTACTCCCAGCTGCCCGTTGTGCATCGATGGAGTCGATGTGAAACGTGTCGAGATCTAGGTTATCCTCGTTGACCGTGCAGACCTTTTTACTCTTGCAAACCTTTGAAAAATGACCTTTATTATTGCAATTGTAACACCTCGCATTTTTGGCGGGACAAGATTTCCGCTCGAGTTCCGCTCCACCGCACCATTGGCATGGACCCGTCTGGCTAGAGTTCTGATTCTTCTTATACAGTTGTTTGCTTGGTTTATCATATGATTTTTTATTGTAATCCGTATTTTTCTAACTCGAACGATTCCCTTGGTGAGCCGAAACCTGATTTATACTCGGCTGTTGAAGATTTTCGACTTGTTTTCTAACCTCTTCAGACTGAGTGATCATCTTAACAGCTTTATCAAGTGTCAGTGTTTCGTCCAACTGCATGCGCTCGCTGAGTTTTTTATCCGCGATACCCACGACAATCCTATCGCGAATAAACTCTTCTTTGAGATCTCCGTAGTTACAATTTTTTGCGATGTTATGCAGTGCAGTTATGAAATCGTTAGCCATTTCACCCGGGTTTTAAACGCGAGTATGAAAACGGGCTCTTTCGTAGATCACGTTAGTTTTTGGGGCGAAGTAGTTGTCAAACTTTTGTAGGACTGTGTCGTAGACTTGCTTCTCGGCGTTAGTCAACCCAAACTTTACCATAATTTCGTCGGCCTTCTCACCCATGAGATAAATGAAAGTGTTTACCTGTTCTTCTTGCGATAAAGCATTCAATTTAGAAGCTAGTCTAAACCTTTCAAATCGTTTCTTCCACTTCGGCCATTCTGCAGGTGAGTTGAAATCAAACGTTTCAGGTGCCGCGTTATTATATGATGATGACGCCGTCATTTGTAGATTAGGCGCCGCATTTCCCTTGTCTGGCATCTCGCCGATTTATGTTCTACTCCACTCCTTGGTAGTTTTCAGTTTACCGCTGCCATCATGTTGTAAATGATGGGTAGACCCTGTGTGTTTACTGCGTTTATTATTAAACTCAAAATACAAAATGTCAATAATAATAAATAATTCCAACTCCAAAAACATCCAAAAAAGAGACTGTTTCTTACATACAGATCTCCATGGTGACGCCTCATACAACAAAAACAATTGATAAATAACATTTTGATTGATAGATGATAATCACCACAATTCTTTATATTATTAGGCATATAAAGTAGCAACTTTAAGTGTCTAATCAGATAAAATAGAAACATCAAAAACATTGCGACTCAATCATGTATTATTATTAACATTTATAGAAATAGTACAATTATTTAAAGTTGGATTTAGAAAAAGTTCGCTAGTACCAATATCAGCAAAATCTGAATTTGTTAAATTTAAAGATTTCATAATACAGCTGGTAGTGGCAATAGATGCACTATTGAGCTCAGTAATTTGATTTGACTGAAGAATCTTGTTGGCAATGTTTTCATAGACTCTATGTACCCTTCAGCGACCGAAGATCCAAAATCTTCAATATCGTTGATTTTCATTTTTGACAATTCATGGCAACGACATGCCTCGGAAACAACAAATATTAAAACGACCTGGAAAAAATATTCAGTTCAATATACACTTGTACAAAAAAAGTATTGTGTGTGTTTTTTACCTTTATTCCCAGATAATTTTCATCTGAAAAATCAGATAGAAACTTATCAAATTGTTCTTTTGACAAAACTTTTGCTTTTTTCGGTTTATAACCTTCGCCTTGTTTCCTCAAGAAGGCATGCAGCTTTAAATATTTTCCAATGTCAACATTCTGCTTCAAATTCAGCAACGTCTTTATTATCGAACAATGGGACCATAGGGAGGAATTTTTCATATTTTTGGCCAAAAAATAAGCTAACAAAACATTTGCAGAATAGTGAATTACTTTTCTGTCTGCACACCATTTCAAAAACCTTTCGTAAGATGTTTCATACAGACCGCTAGACTTAGTTGGCAACAAATTTCCAATTGTCGTTCTTGCCGCTTCAAGAATTTCTGGCGGGGTATATCGTAAGTCAGACATGATTATACAGATTTTTGTTGAAATTATTGGACAAATTTTCACCGACGCGACAATGCCATTCACAATATTTAGTTTTTTTTTTGTTTTTCATCGTAACCGTGACAAAATTATTTTCAATGTATCAGGATTTTATGTGATTCTTGATTTTTCTAATTCCTCTTAAACTACTCGTACTATTTTTAAAATTTACGTATCCGTTTGAAAAAAAAATCGTATATGTTATTTGGAGCAAAAAATTAAGTTTTATATGCTTCAACTGCAGCACATAAAGCGTAATTTACATAATATACTATTACCATATTTATACAGATTTAGTTAGCTTATTAAAAGTACTAAAAACTTTATTGGAACCTATGTTTCAAAGTATTGAAAAATGTTTAGAAAAATTATTAAAATACTGCATACAAAAAGATATTAATGAAATAGATATGTCTCGCATTTGTTCAGAACTTGATAGAAAATCTTGCAATAAAGTTGAAAATTAATTAAGGGAAATATTTGAACATACATCAACAATGTTTAACGTCTTTAATAAAATGGAAGGACAAGAACTAAATTTAAATACAAATAACGATGACGACTCTATCATTGTTGAAACCGGATCCGAACGCGAAACGACAGTCACCGCCCATTTAGATGATGAAAACCCAGTAAACGGACTAACGTATCTTGACACTTCTATAAATAGATGACGAAATAAAATCGTAATTAAAGAAAAGAACATTAGAGTACAACGCATTTATATTTATTTAAATAAAATAAATTACAACCAAACTTTTATGAATTTTATTAAAAGTTACATTTAACTGGGTATATCTTATTGTATTATATTTAAACCAAATATTAACGCTGTACTGCAAACATCCTTTGATTCTAGAAGTTATAAACTCGTTTCTTGCAAAACCTACTTAACGATATAGCGATCAAAGATGATAAACAAATGAAAATACAAAATTACCACGAAAGCAAAACTAATCATAGAGGGACAACTGAAACGTATAATAAACTAAAATTATCATATTACTGGCTCAACATAATAAAAGACATTCAAAATTATATTAATAAATGTAACGTATGCTTAACATTGAAATACGAATGCAATTCGATACAGATTCCGAATATTCTTACATTCACAGAGGAGAAACTTTTCGAAAAACTGCACATAGATCTTATATCACTCCAACAAATAAAAATCCTTACCATTGTATGTATGATATAACTATTCTACCTTGTGGATGAGGTGCCGGTTTCTCAGTGAAGAAGGGTGAGAAGATAGTGAACTATCAAGAGGACGCCACACAATTAGAGCCTTTGCTCTCACCCAAAGCAAATTGTGACGACAGCTAGGACGGGTCAGCTTCACTTTCGACGGAAATTCTGTGCGAGAGTGAGAGATTGGGAAAATGCCGGGAAAGTGGTGATTCGAAATAAAGTACAAAATAATCTGCTGGACTGTTATTGAAAAATATAATACATATAAATGAACGAAAAATGTGACTAATAAATTCCAATAAATAAAAAAAAACACCATAAGTGAATGCTTATTGCACCTAACGTAAGGTCATTCACGACGAGTACACCAAAGGTAAAATAAACGAACATTACATAAAACAAAATAGCTACTTAAATTAAAATAGAGTTGGCAACGGTGACAAGTGATAGTGAATAGTTCTTTGACTAAAGATAAAAACACCTAATTCCGTCAATAATAAGATATTTTAATTTCAAAAAAGTGTGGTGCCTTGTGTACAAGTGTACTGCAACTGAAAATATTAGTGAATCCAGTGGAAATCTAACCATTTACTGATATACAAGTGACTTAAAACAAATACTTAGCACGAGCTAAGCGCGAGTAGCGCGCGCAAGTTCCAGCGCGCAGTTCGATTTAAATCAAACAGTGTTGCCAACGGTAGCAAAAACAAAAACTCTGCAAATACCGACGCAATGTCAGAAACAAGTGGTGGATCTAATATAGTTACTAACACAGTAACAAACGTGATAACAACAATAGCTAATACACTCCATTACACCCTATCAACAATGACTACGACCCAAACAACACCAATAAGCAGTTATCTAACTGACAACACAATATTTCGACATCTTCGATCAAGATCGATATCACCAATAAATCTGGAACAGACTACATCCCCTTGTACGTCTCCCGAAATTAATCTCACTCAAATATCGACAGATTCCAACAATCTTCCTTGGCAAAAGGTCAACATAAGGAAGACAGCAAAACGAGCCAGAGAAAGGGATACAGACTCAACCTATGAAAATATAAATAAGAAAAGTAACACTCCTAATAACAAGATCGCATCAGGCTCCTTCACAACAAACAGATTTTCCATATTAAATGACGAACCCAGCGTTACTGAGACGCAAAGCAATAAAAGCCCTAAACCTCCACCAGTATTTGTTCAAGATGTGACAAACTTCCCCTTAATGCTGGAAGCTTTAAAAACCGTGCTGCAAACAACAGAGTTCATATGCAAAGCGCATGCAAACAACAACATTAAAATAAATACAAATTCGACAGAAGCATACAGAAAATTGGTAAGACTATTAAACACAAACAATATTGTGTATCACACATACCAACCTCGCGAAGATAGAGCCTACAGGGTGGTCATAAAAAATATTCACCATTCTGTCCCAACAGACGACATAAAAGAAGCTCTAATAGAAACAGGATTTAAAATAAGAAACATATCAAACATAAGAAGCTGGAAAAGCAACGAACCTCTACCAATGCATTTCGTCGATCAAGAACCAAATGAAGACAACAAAAAGATCTACGACCTAAAATATATAGTTGGTACTAAAATCGCGGTTGAAGCACCGAGGAAGAAAACAGAAATACCGCAGTGTATGCGCTGCCAAGAATATGGTCATACAAAGGGATATTGCAAAAAGCCATACTACTGCGTAAAGTGTGGAGACAATCACCCGTCAAAAGATTGTACAAAAAACAAAGAAACAGCAGCAACATGTGCCCTCTGCACGGGACCTCACCCGGCAAATTATAAAGGATGCAAAGTTTACCGCGAACTACAACAAATTAGAAATAAAACTGCCCTAAACAAGACACAGCCGCAAATAAACCAATACTATTCACAAAGAAGAGATAACGTAAGCTATGCCGAAGCAACAGACATAAATTCAACTCATAACACTACTAATTATCAACCCCAAAACCAACACCAATTTGAAAACAATAATAATAACAACGTGATGTCAAAATTCCTAAGCAAATTTGAACAAATGTTTAGCCAACTAATGCAACAGAATATAATGATCATAAATCTACTCACAAGCCTCTTAAATAAGAAAAATGACTGATTCTATTAGAATTGCACTATGGAACGCTAACGGTTTAGCCCAACACCGCAACGAGGTAGAAATCTTCCTCAGACAACAAAAACTAGATATAATGCTAATAAGTGAAATACATTTCACCCAAAGATCTTACTTTAAAATACATACGTATAAAATATATCACACGAACCATCCCGACGAAACAGCACATGGGGGTACTGCAGTAATAATTAGCGATAGAATCAAGCACTGTGAACTTGAAAAATTCGAAATGGAACACTTACAAGCTACAAATGTTAAAATTCAAGACTCTCATGGCTCACTGACTATCTCTGCGGCGTACTGCCCGCCAAGACACAACATCAAGAAAAATGACTTCGATGAATACTTTGAAACACTGGGGAACAGATTCATATCAGGAGGGGACTATAACTCAAAACACCCTCACTGGGGCTCGAGAACAACAAATCCAAAAGGAACAGAATTAAGAAAAGAAATACTGGCCAAAGGATACAATCATTTAAGTACGGGAAAACCTACGTACTGGCCCACAGATACCAATAAACGACCAGATCTGCTGGATCTCTTCATAATAAAAGACATTTCACAAAACTACACAAATATTGAACCATGCTATGATCTAACATCAGATCACTCGCCAATCATTCTAACAGTGAGCTCAACACTAATAATAAAAGAAAATAAGCCTAGACTATACAACAAGAATACTAACTGGAACGAATTCAAAAAATACTTAAACGAAAACATAAATCTTAAAATTCCACTCAAATCAGCTGATGACATGGACGAAGCAGTAGAATACCTAACAACCTGCATTCAAAGAGCCGCGTGGTACTCTACTCCAGAAAGCGAAAACAAAAACGAATACACCACTAATCTACCTAAATATCTTAGAGATAAAATTGCGGAAAAAAGAAAAACAAGGCGTAGATGGCAGCAAACACGACACCCTGTAGATAAAAATAAACTAAACCAACAATCCAAAAAAAAAAAAAAAAAAAAATATATCATCACGCCTTTTACCCATCACTGGGTGTGGCACTCTGCCTAAGCAGGTCTCGGTAAGTGATATATTTTTTCGCGTGAAGTGCGGTTACCAGCCGTCAAATCACGGCCTCCAAAGATATTAGTGGAGGAGGAGCCACAGGGGTAGATTTTTTAAATTGGTGAAAATTGTTTGTCGGCTGTGGGGATCGAACCAAGGTTCTCAAGATCCACAGACCGACTCGATACCACTGAGCCATCTACCCCATACCAACAATCCAAAGAAATAAAAAACATAATACAAAGAATAAAAAATGACTCATTCCATGAATACGTTAGTAATCTATCCGCTCATTCAGAAAAAGAATATTCATTATGGAGAGCAACAAAAAAGTTGAAACGACCAACAGGGCACATATCACCAATTATGAAGGAAGACGGAACGTGGGCCAGAGAAGACGAAGAAAAAACAGAAGTACTAGCAAAACACCTATACAAAGTATTCGAACCTCATCCATCTACATTGACACCTGACGAAGAAAACGAGCTAGTAGAGTACCTAACATCGCCAGTTCAACTCTCTCCACCAGTCAAATTCTTCTCCCCGAATGAAATAAAAAATGAGATAAAATACCTCAATAATAAAAAAATGCCCAGGATACGACTTGATAACAGCAAAAATTTTAAAAGAATTACCAAGAAAAGCCATAGTGCTGTTAACTCAAATATACAACGCAATGATAAGAATATTATATTTCCCAGTGCAGTGGAAGTACGCACAAATAATCCTGATTCAAAAACCTGGAAAACCGGCTCACGAAGCCTCGTCATACAGACCGATATCCCTGCTGTCACAGCCAGCCAAATTATTTGAAAAAATGTTACTAAAACGACTAAAAATTATAATAGACAATGAAAACCTAATTCCACAACACCAATTTGGGTTTAGAGAGAGACACTCCACAATCCAACAAGTTCACAGGATAACAAACGTGATAGAAAACTGCCTGCAGTATGGCAAAATTTGTGCCGGAGCTTTCATTGACATAAGCCAGGCATTCGATAGAGTTTGGCACACTGGATTACTTTATAAAATTAAAAAATCTCTACCATACCAATATTTCTTTCTCATCAAATCCTACCTAGAAGACCGGCACTTCCAAGTAAACTGCGAAGGATGTACCTCCCAACTTTACAAAATTCGTGCTGGAGTGCCGCAGGGTAGTGTACTTGGACCAGTACTCTACCAGCTCTACACAGCCGACTTGCCCTGCACACAAAACGTCACGATAGCAACTTACGCTGACGACACGGCAATCATCGCTGAACACGAAGATCCCATAGAAGTATCAGCACTAATACAAGAATCCCTCGACGAAATCCAAAACTGGGCTAGAACATGGAAAATTAAAATAAACGAAAACAAATCAACACACGTAGTCTTTACAAATAAAAAAGTAACATGTCCACAAATTCAAATAAATAACAAAAACCTGGAAACAAAGGAAGAGGCAAAATACTTAGGAATGCTCCTAGATAAAGGATTAGTATGGAATAAACATTTGAAAAACAAAAGAAAACAACTAGATATGACCGTAAAGAAAATGTACTGGCTCTTAGGACGCAAATCGCAATTATCAGTAGAAAACAAACTTTTAATATATAAAGTCATAATTATATTACAATTATGGGGATGCGCCAAAAAGTCCAATGTCAATATAATTCAGCGATTCCAAAACAAGACCCTACGTATGATCCTAAACGCCCCATGGTACGTCAGCAACCATACAATTCACAAGGACCTGAAAGTCAAATACGTTCACGAGCAAATAAAAATATTCGCTTCCAAACACGAAGATAAGTTGTACGACCACCCAAATGAACTTGCACTGAACCTCCTAAACAACGAGGACGATCCCAGACGCTTGAAAAGGACAAAACCGTTAGACTTAAAATTCCTGTGATAAAAATACTGTAAATGTAAATTAAAAGAGGAAACTCCGCTGGGAATTCACCTCACGCATATTATACTAAATTACATCAAATTTGCTGGTTGGCCTATAACAGGCCAGTTGTAAATGTAGTTATTTGTCAAATAAAAAAAAATAATTAAAATATTCACTTTGAACCAATCGCAGCGCGACCTCCTACGCACCGATACATCCAACGCACACCCAAAGTTGATCAACCGGAGAGCGCGAAACAGGTATGAGGAATCAAAGGTATACGCGAAAACAGTACAACGTGGATGTTACTAAAGTCGTTCGGAAAAATTAAATGCAATCATAATAAAGTCTTGGACACCTATATTACCTTACAATAAAAAATGAAAGGTCCACTGAATGGCGCAGTAAGCTAACTAAATATTTACTACAATAAAATAATAAAGCTTTTTTTTTAATGGGTAGGAGAGAATGCTCATGCACACCTAGTATGATGCCGGAGCAGCGCATACCCCCCGAAGGGAAAAGGTAGTGTGGGACTCTAGACATCCGCTTTCTCTTCATCTGCCTAGTCTACCCACTAAATTCTCCCGTCCCTAATGACTTCACAAACCCTCCGGAACCGCGTAAGCATTACTTCAGTAGGTTGTTGTCTTCTATTATGTTGTTTCCCTGTCCTTCCTACTCAGTATCTTTTTGACAAAATGTCTTGTTTTGTCCCAGGCTTCTTTGCTCTCTATCATTTTGTTTGTTATCGTGTCTGGACTGGCCCTTCCCATTGTTCCAAAGAGTTCTTCCCTTTCTTCATTGAAACTACTGCATTCGAAGAATGTGTGTTCTGGGGTGTCTCTGTCTTGTTTGCAAAGGTTACATAAGTCAGAATCTGATTGGGAAAATGCCGGGAAAGTGGTGATTCGAAATAAAGTAAATGGTGATTTTAATTGCGGCGTCTCCTCTTTTATCAATGAACCAGCCTTCTCCTGTCATTCTTCCCGGCTCACTGATTGCCAGGATATCCACTTTTTTGCCACTACCGTTGCAAAAAGCAGATCCTGGGACGCCCAACTCCTCCCTACGTTTAGTTGCAAGACTGTCAATTTTCCCGCTTTCTAATCTCCTCCAAGGCCTTCCTGTGATTCTTGCATCTGCCTGTTCCATATCTATGCCCTTCTTCTCCACAGCTCAGGCATTTCAATGTTTCATTTTGGCATTCTCTGTCTTTATGCCCCGGTAAAGCGCACTTCCGACATAGTGTATTATCTTCTTTTACGGTGTATTCTTTGCTTGTATGGTTATACTGGTAGCATTTGTAGCATTGCTACACGTTGTACCATTTTCTTATTCTACATAGTGCCAGGCATATTCTCATTTTCCCATTGTCCTCTTTTATTAGTTGTTCGGCGTCTTCTTCTTTTCTTAGTTGATCCCTGCTTTGATTTGCTGGACCACTTCCGCGTATGTAGTACCTTTCGTGGTTATGACTATTGCGTCTGTGTTCTTTTTTCGTTCCTTTTTCTTGGTTTTCTTTTTTTTGGTTACAGTGTTCCATTCTGTTTCAGTTTCAGTTTGGATTTCTGTATTTGTATTTAAATTAGTTTCTGGTGGTTCTCTCTCTCTTCTTTGTTTTTTATCGGTTGGTTGTGTTTTCTTGTCAGTATGGCATTGCACCTTAATACCCGAGCTATGGAAGACTGTCTCCACCATTCGTTTTAGTAGTCCCAGGTTTGTTTTTCTTTTCCCAAAGTCAATCTTATTAATGACTACCGCTTCAGAGGTGCAGCATTTCTTTTAGTTTCCACATGCTATTATATAGCACATTTGGAGAAAGTTTGTTTTCATCGTATTTCATGGCCATGTAATAGATGTGCTTGTCTTTTTTGATGTCTTGTGTTCCTTCACTAATACTAAGTCTTACAACTTTGGCGTTGGTCTCTAACTCTTTCGTCTCAGTTTCCGTGTTTATGAGTTCTTCAATTGTATCCTCTTTCTTTCCTTCTTTATTTATTTCTTTGGTGAGTACTATTACAGCTTCTGGTGGTATTGTTTCTATGATTTCTGTTGCTTTATAGATTTCTTGGGAACATCTTTCTTTATTTAGCTCTTGGCAGGCTTCATAGCTTTTTTCCGCCTGCGCTTTAAGAATCATTTCGTCATCTATTTGCTTCCTTTCTTCTTGGTTTGTCTCGTTTAATGTTGTTGTGTCTTCAGCCTGTAAAGGTGGTCTACCTAGTTGTACGCTGGTTACTATCGTTAGTGAGGATTTATCACGGCCTACTGTCTGTGTTTCTGTTTCTTTAGTTCGGCATATTGTCTTTGTTCCTGTTTCTTTAACTTTCGCATGTTCTACGTTTTTTCTTTCTCAAGGTTCTTCCACTCTTGTTCCACGTATCTTGCTTGTCTTTCTATGGTACGTGTGATTTCATTTATTTCAACTTTCGTATTTGGATTCTTTTTTATCAGTCCGCTTAGGTTTTTTATCAACATGCTAAGTCGGTCCAGTTCAGTGCTGCCTCTTGTTTTTGCTTCCTCTTGTTGTTTTGTTGTTATTATGTCATTAGATTGTGATTGTGTTTCTGTTGATTTTCCTCCTTTGTGTGTCTTTTCTTCTTGTCCTTGTGTTCTGTAGGTGTTCTTTTGCCGGTACCATCCCCTTTTCGTGGACTGTCCTCAACTACAATGACTTGCGTTACCTCCTTCGGCGGGGTTCGGTAGATTTCTCCTTTTTGTGCAAGGAAGTTCAAGAGCGCCTGCTCGTATGCGTTAGTGTCTTCTTCTGTACTTTTGTCGTCTCTGAACAGTAGCCCAATGGAAAATAATAAAGCTAAAGTACAAAAACAGCACTTATCTGCTGTCTCTTTCTCTTACTCGACGCTGGGAAGAGGGATGGTAGCGTGGTGATCTGGCTGCCGGAAAGGGTAGTCAATGAGGTGACAGGTGGGGGCGGTGAAAAAATGCAGCAGCAACGAAACATAATTGAATCCCCACGTAGGAGCTCGGTAAGAGAAAATTACGAAATAATTCCCGAAGATCTCGACTCAAACTTGTAGTTTCAAGATAAATAACCCTTAAACTGGGTGGTATAAACATATACTACGACTTCACTCGAAAACTACTCTTAGCACGTAGCCACTTTCGTTTCAACCACGTTTTTTTCTTCGGAACGACTAACAATCGACCTTCTTAACTTAAGTTACGGCTCTAAGTAAAAGATAGTCAACCCGAAACCGGATATTCGGTAATTTGAAAAGAAATACGAGACAGACCGATAGATAAAGAAATGAGAAAGATAAAGACAATAAACAACCTGGTAGCAATAATTCTAAATCGAAACAGAATTTAGAAAGAATGTAGAAGAAGAAGGTCGACTGTTTCAAATAAAGAGAAGAAAGAAAGTTAATAAAGAATGCAGAAGAAAATATGAAGACCAAGAGCTTGTGTACGAACGGCAATCTAGGATAAGCTAATTTTTTAATAAGGGAAAACAAATGTATATTAAATTATGTAAATAAAACAAATTAATAAATGACCGTGATTGTAATATAAAATGAAATAAATTACTTCGCAATCCGCTTAACGCCACCCCGTAAACTAACCTTTCACAATACAATTCTCGAGCCAACCGACAGCGATAACACAATAAACTAACACTAATGAATTACTGTCAATAAACAAACTATTAAATGAAATTTGAAAACCTAAGTAGAATCTATAAAATTGGAAGGGTGAATTTAAATAGAATAAAACAAAAGTTAAGTATACAACTAATTTAATGCAATAAAAAAGTGAAGTTATATTACAAAAAAAAAGTTTTTTGGTAGTGGAATGGGAGGGATATAAAAAAAAACAAAGGATCAGATTGGAACGTAATATCTCATATTTAAAATTCGCAATGGCATATATTATTAAAGATAAAAATGCTATAACAATTATAGGTAAATTAATTAAATATTTGACTCATTATGATATTTCAAAAGAAATTATTGCTGATAACGGTTTAGAATTCAATAATAAAATTATTTAACTTTTTTGAAATATTAATATCCATTATAGCTCAATAGATATTTCGAAAAGTTATGGAGTAGTAGATAATTTCCACTCCACATTGATAGAACAAATGAGAATATTAAATTAGAACTCAGATATTAAAATATTACAATTCAAGAAACTACTGAATTATGTACTATAAGCTTACAATATGTTAGTAGCATTCAATCTGTAACCAAAATAACACCATTTGAAATAATATAATAAAATATTCTAAATTAATTATTAAATCATATATCATAAAGAAAAGACACATTTATTAAATTTAAAACGAGCTAAACGCGGATTAATAAATGGTTTAGATTGCATCATAATGAACATAACTGGAAACCTTGATGCAACGGATAAAGAAAAATACAATGAAATTATAGAAAATATCATTAATAATCAAAAAATAATTTCTAACAAAATAAATACATTAGTTAAAGTTAACAATAATATCATGGCACAATTTAATGACAAAGTTAACATTATTCATGAGAATAATAATATTTTAAATATAAAATTAAACAATATTAAGAAAAAGGCAGGTAAAATATAAGATGAATTAGATATTATAAAATTACAAAATTTAATAAATGGATTTATACAAGTCGGACAGGACTTATATTTCTCTCTAATCCAGTTAGAAGAGACAATCACATTTTGCAAATTAAACACTACATTCTGAAATAATTTATCACGAACAACTTCTGAATGAACTAAATAAAATAGAAGATCGATACGTACGATCAACAAGATACAAAATATCTTGTAAACATATTTATTCTATGAAAATCCCAATCTAATTATCCTTGCCGAAATCCCATCAACACACGAATAGAAGAACTAATCCAAGTAACTGCAATTTCCATCATAATACACGAGATATGTGAAACCATAAATATGTATAATAAATGGACTTTATTCTAGAAATAGTTGTAAGATAAAATTACTTAATATATGTACTCAGCTTAATAGTAACTAATACTATTGTGTATCGCAAAGTATTGAATATAAGACATATTAGATAACATTGTATTCAATTCAATTCTTTATTGACTATGTTACAAAGTGTTTCTAGTACGTCAAAAAAACATAGATAAAAAATTTAATGTCATGTTCTTTGTCTTTAATTCTTAAAAATTCATCAATTGAGTAAAAACAGTTGATTTAAAATTACGGCCATCAAGTAGTTTGACTTGTTTGGGGAGAACATTGTAAAATCTAACACTACGAGAGTTTTTTTCAGATGTAGCTAATTTTAATCTAGGTTTATATAACAATGAACCTAACCGGGTGTAGTAGGAATAACAGTATTTGTTATCAGAGAAAAACAACATTTTTAAAGAATTTCTACTAATTTTAAAAAAATGTAGATTGATAGAAGAGGCATAATTATAAAATTAATAAAAAATTGTTTACTGTGATCCCTATGATTCAATCCTGATAGGATTCTTATAGCTGATTTTTGTAGTCTAAAAATTTGTATAACATTAACTACATTACCCCACCAACCTATAACATAAGTAATTAATGAATGGAATAGAGCAAAGTATGTAGCACGCAATGTAGAATTATCAACTAATTTTTTTAATCTTCTAAGAAGGAAAAGAACAGAAGATAATTTTTTACTCAAGTTAATAATATGAAAGGTCCCACTAAGTGAATCGTCTATATATAAACCATACAAGCAAACTGAGCTTGCATTTACAATTTTTTGTTTGATTACATTATCAATTCTTGTGTTTTGCTTCTATTTAAAAACAGATTATTGGAAGAGAACCAAAGTTCTGCTTTAAATAAGTTCTCCGTACACATGATATTAAGAGTGCTTAAATCTGAATGCTCGTTTACAAGAATAGTATCATCAGCAAAGACGACACTAATACAAGGTTGCATAAAGCTACTGAAATCGCTTATGTATACTATGAAAACAAAGGCCGCAAAACCGATCCTTGGGGCACGTCATATTGCAAAATTTTAAAGACAGATGATTCCGAATTAATAAAAACAGATTGAGACCTATTATCGAGATAGGAAATAAATAATTTTAAAGTATTTCCGCAAACTCCAAATAGCTCTAATTTAGAGAGAAGTTTTTCATGAGATACACAGTCGAAAGGTCACACAAAATGAGAGCCACTTTGTTCAAGGCCCTCAACTGCTTTATTAATAATATTTAAAACGGCCCGAATAGTCGAACGTCCTTGACGGAAGCCAAACTGATTGTTATTCAAGAAAATATTTTCCTCAAAATATTTGATTAATATGTATTTAAGTATTATTTCAAAGACTTTTGAGATTGTAGATATAATTGATATCGGTCTATAATTTTCAATTTTGGAAACGTCACCCTTTTTATTTAAAGAAAGAACTTTAGCAACTTTAAAGACATCTGGATATGAACCTTCCCGGGTACACTTATTGAACAAAAAGGTTACTGGTTCAACAACGTGATCAATTATCTCCTCTGATAGATTATTACTTATATTGTAAATGTCTAGGCATTTTTCAAGGATCGGATTGCATTGTATACATCAACAATATCAATATCTTGGAGGAATAAAGTGTGAGTAGAATTAAAACTAATATTATTAGGTTTAGTTTTAATAATATCAATTATTTTATTGGCCACAGAAGTACAATGATCATTAAAATTATCAAGAGATAACTTAGGATTCACTTTATTTTATTATTGTTGACATTGCGTTCTGAATTAATTAGTTTCCAACTATCTTTGTTTTTGTTAATAGAAGAATTAAAAAAATTACTATAAGAAAAACGTTTACATTGATTTATTTTGTTTCTATAAACCAATAATTTCTTTTTATACAAATCATAGAAAACAACATTCTCAGTACTATCAAAAAGAAATTTTAAAGTGTTCAAATCATGTTTCATTTGTTTCAACGATGAATCGAATCAATTAATTGGAGATTTATAGACCTTTTTTTAAGATTCTCTCTACGGAAAGCATATTTCTATATAGTGTGCTAAACAATTAATTAAAGCTTATGCATTTTCATTAGCAGTTGTTTTGTGGTCATTAAAAACATTATAAAAACTGATTGAGTTCAAAATTTTTTAAGACGATCGATATTATTATATAATTGGTGAATGATAATGATAATGAGTATGAGAAAAATTACAAAAAAATGTGAGGCTACATCTTGTGTTATGAGCATTTACATGAAAGTTTAATTGACTAACTAACTGTATATCATCTACATAATTATTGACAATTTTATACAAATACATAATTTGATGTTTGGCTCTTCTATTTGCCAGTGGTTCAAACTTAAAGACATCTGATATAATCTAAAGAAAACTGTCTTACATTTTTTTTTTTTGATACTTTCTATTGCATCACTGAGATATTTCTGGGAGGGATTCCAAATAATTGAACCATACTCTAATTTACAGACAACCAGTGACTGAAATAGGGATCTGTAGCATTCTAAGTTTTTAAATTCTTAGGTAGTTCGTAGAATAAAGCCAACGATTTTGTAACAGGACTTAATAAGTTGATCGATATGGTGAATAAGCGTCAGCATTGTATCTAGAAAAAGACCCAAATCTTTCACTACACTAACACGATTTAAAGTGACGTTATTCATAGCAAATAGAAATTGGATGGTATCTTTTTTCTTACTAAAACTAATTGTTTGACATTTATCCAGATTAAAATAGAGATGGTTAAGTTGCGACCAGCGATAAATGCTATTTAAATCAATTTGCAACAAGTAGCAGTTCTCTTCGTTACTTATTGTTTGGTATAATTTAAAATCATCGGCATACATAAGATAATTTGAAAAATTAATAACAGTGGTGATGTCATTTACAAAAAGAAGAAAGAGCAAAGAACCGAGTACTGAGCCCTGTGGAACGCCGGAAAACGCTAGAAAATTCGTAGAAATATACCCGTTGCAATTAATCAAATTGCATAAGCCACTAGAGAACCCAATACATTGTCATTTTTTAACTAAAATTGAGTGTATAACTGTGTCAAAAGCTTTCGAAAAATCTGTGTAGATTACGTCAACTTGCTTTTTAGACTCGAAAGTATCAAATATGTATTGAACAAAATTAAGTAAGAAATCGTCGAACGACGGGTAACAAAACCATGTTGAAAAGTACTAAAATAATTACTAGTTTGATTTTGAATACGTTTATACAAGATGGTTTCAAATATTTTTGACACAGAGGTCAGACAACTTATTGGTCGATAATTTTTTATTTGCGACTTATCACCAGATTTAAAAAGAGGTTGGATTTTAGATTGTTTCCACAGATCAGGAAAGGAATTTTGTTGAATACATAAATTAAATAGAACACATAAGGGAAGCGTGAAAAAATCAGAACAGGCTTTGTATATAGAAACGGGTATGTTATCTGGACCAACAGATTTGGTATTTCGTAGGGTTTTAATAGCATTAGAAACTTCACATATTACAATTTCGGATATAGATACCACATTACAATCTGAGGAACTGAGACTTATATTAACATCATCTAAGTTAACTGAATTTTCATTATAAACACTCAAAGAAACTTGCAAATGCTTCAGCAATAGCTGGACCAGTTTCAAAAGATTCATTAATGTGGTTTTAATAGCATTAGAAACTTCACATATTACAATTTCGGATATAGATACCACATTACAATCTGAGGAACTGAGACTTATATTAACATCATCTAAGTTAACTGAATTTTAATTATAAACACTCTTAAAGAAACTTGCAAATGCTTCAGCAATAGCTGGACCAGTTTCAAAAGATTCATTATTGTGGTATAAAATTGACGGGATTCTGTTGCTACTTTTTTTCGTATTTACAAAGTTCCAGAAATCATTAGGATCATTTATAATATTATTTTGAATAGAATCAATGTAATTACTGTAGGATTTTTTTACTAAAAATTTTACAGAGGCACGCAATGATTTAAATGATATATAGAACCTAGACTTCTATAGAGTTTTCTGTGGTGCACCTTCAGTTTTAGTTCAGCTATAATTTCATGCATGAACCAAATTGGATAGACAGTATTACGTCTTACAATTTTTGGAATACAAATGTCCATAGCTGTATGCAGTAATGAATAGAATGTTTGACTGCGACATTTACATCTTTGTATGCTTCTAAACACTGCCAATTAATTTCACTAATTAATTTATATAAGCGGACATAATCACCCTTTTTAAAATTATAAACTATATTGTGATTTTGTCTTAAGTTTTGTTGAGTGCCACTTAATAATTTTATTTCTATAGACAGAGGAGGATGATGTTTTCCACAGTATAATTAAAATTGGTAACAATTACATCTAAAATATTATTGTTAGCATTAGGTATATTGTTAATTTGATTCATGTTTAATAAATTAATAAATTTGACAAAAGTATTAATTTGACTATTAGTAACATTATTTATATAAAACTGATTAAGAGTAGTCAAATTCAGATCACCAATGATCATAGTATTTGAGCTAAATATAAATGGCAACGATGAGACGGCGTCATAAAAATTAGAGTATTCTACATATCAGGTGGAATATATATAGAAATAATATAGAAAACAGCTGATGAGTTTAGCAAAGAAATTTTGACGCACAATAAGTCGATATTAATTAAATCACAGCTGATATCACAGTGCTGAGCACTAAGAGTGCTGTTATGAAACACAATGAGCACCCCTCCACCGCGCCTTTTACCAGTTCGAGCAGGATTTCTGTCACTTTGAAAAACACTGTACCGCGTGTCCATCAGTTCGTTGTTTGAAATATTCTCAGAGAGCTAAGTCTCTGTGAACACAAGGACATCATAGTTTACAGTCAACACACTTAGATAAAGTTCCGATATCTTCGTATTCAACCCTTGCACATTTTGATAGTATAAATTCATTGTATATGAATGTGATTTGTTGCTCAGTAACAATAGAAGGTACGCCGTTGATATATTTAATAATTAAATTATTTTCACCATTATTTGTGCGAGTGAGTAGTACATTTTTTAATTCAGCTAAGTAAGCCCGCTGTTTGATAGTTTTATCACTTACAATATTAATGTTGTTGAATCGGTGCCTTTTAGTTTATTAGAGTTTTTTTAAATGTAGAGAACATCAATTGTATTTTTAAATATAACTTTAATTGGTCTAGGTCTGTTATTAGAAGGATTAAGTTTACCTAACCGAAATTGTTTGGACACCGTGTTGGTTTTGGTACAAACAACGGACAAGATGTCGTTAATACTATTAGTATCAGCATCGGCACTATCTCCATTCACTGAGGAATTGTTTTCTGGAACATTAAAGATGATGAGATTGTTCTGACGATTGTTACGGTCTTTAATCTCAGAAATAATATTTTCAAAATCTTGAAGTTCTTCAAGCTTAGTTTTCTTAGTGGAATTTATATTAGACTTTATTTCTTTCATTTCTGATTGAAAGCTTAGCAGGAGTTGTTTCAGTTCATTAAATTCGGTTGTTTTCAATTCAGCCGTGGGTTCGCAAGAATTGCAAAACCATTTCAAGTTCTTTTTGGAGCGAAGTGCTCTGGAGTCGAATTGAGAAATTTGCACACATTCTGCATGGAAGGAAGCAGAACAACACGTGCATTTAACTGATGAAGAGATGTCAAATTTCTTCTAGCAGATTGTACAGAGAACATACATGACCTCTTATTCGTTGTAACGGTAGGAATATAGAATGTTTCAATGATAAGTAAAGGTGATGCGCGCACGCACAAATATGTTTAATTAAGTAATTACTAAGAAAAAACACTAAAGTTGACTTAAATAAACGAAATTATTGTTTATAACTAGAACACAATTTACTCACTGACCAAAATGAAACCAAATAATCATTCAAAACACTTTTATACAGACTCAATACGAAATTGAAAAGGAAAATATCCAATAAATTACCAACAAAAAAACAATTAAACTGGAGGTTATAAAAAACGTGATCACTTATTCTTCACCAAACCAATTATAATAAATAAACCAATATGATAAATAGAAACATTATTAAAAAAATTAAAACATTTAGTGCTACTTTTGTTTCATTATTGCTTGTTTCCTGTAGAAAAGAGGCTTAAGACATTAACCCTCTGGCCAGATGGATGGATTCTGAACTGTCTCTTTCATCTCGTATGGGACAGATATCTTGAAAGATGAGTAGGAATCCGGAAATTTGGAATTTAATTTTTCAACTTGTGCATCCAGAGAAACATTAGTTAAATGGTTTTTAATACATGTAAATTAAAGATTCTTTGTGCCGCCTTCAGTGATGTAGGTTGGCTTGAATTAGCAGTTAGGTTACCAAAAATTTTCATTACCTTCTTTTTGTGTACCACATCTTTCGCATCGATAGAATTGTTTCTTGTAGTTTCGCAGGTTATATTATGTGTATTTTGTTTAGCCGTTTGTTTACTAACTTTGACATGTTCAACTTGGACTGCTGATAAATTAGGTTTTGTTGAAGGTATGTTGATATTCAAATTGTTTACTGGTACAACAGTAGATGTCGGAGATGATGTTTTTGTAATTAAATTATTATTCAATAAATTGATTTGTTGTTTTAAAGACACTATTAAATCACTCTGATTTTGTATAATAACATCTTTATTCTCAATAATTATTTTTAAGTATTTAATTTCGATATAAAGTGCACTATTACTACCATCTTCTATGCTATAAAGTAAATTCTAATTTAAATTACTTTTATTCTCCAAATAAAGAGGATATTACATACGTTTACAATAATAATACAAAAATACAAGAATTACAAGGAATATACTATACTGAAAATTGTATTGTTATCAATCAAATCGAATTTATAAATAATTTTGGAAACTTGATAGAATTAAGCAATAATGTTACAAATGCACGAATTGTACACTTAGAAAATAAGATTAAAAATATATGAGAATTTAATATTAAAGAAGACAATAGTATTCAGCTGAATTTATATTATTATATGCAAATAATTTTAATTAATTATACTCATTCTGTAATCATTTATGTTATAATAATAATTTTAATTATATTATGTAGCGTTAAGAATTTCAAATGCAAAGATTATCTTATGAAAAAATTTATTAAATAGTACAACTAAAGATATTGACTTGAATATACAACCCTCATGTAGTAAAAACATAACCCCTTAAGTGTTAGCTTTTCCTCTGAAGGATGGAGGAGTAATATGGAGTATCCATCTTTTATTTCATAACATTACATTAAGATAAATAGTTATTGCGTCAGTTACAAAACTCTTAGGTTGCAGAACGTGATTGAATACTTAGAAATAAGATAATTTTGTACTTGCATTATATACGCTGAGAATTCTTGTTGGAGCCAGCGTAGAAGTAGTATCTTTAATGTGCAATGTCACATAAATCTTTTTTTAAATGAAGTAAAATAATTTTAAAAGATATTGAGCATTTATATTATTGATCTTATATTTTTAAATATTGTATAATGCAAAAACTCGTCAATAAACAATTTTGTTTCAGGTAAACTACCATCACCGAAAATGTGGTTTATGTAACTAAATTTTCACACATAAATACAATGTTATATTGGTTGGTTTATAGTTTCAAATTTTATTTCAGTTAGTATCTACCGGGTGTAACACGAAAAGTGAAACATAGGCGTTTAACATGGCAAATCAGTTTTTCCGTGCGCATTGCTTCCCTAATTATTTTAGGAAAAAATGTTTCAAATAAATGTTGTAAAGCATAAAATTCTACATCCGAATCAATAAACAAAATTCATTTTGACTACTTCATAACTGCAGAAATTAAATTTAAAAATTCACGTAATTTCAATTTAATAGTAATAGCCATGGAATTAAAAACAAGAGATGAACAAATGCGTAACGTCTTATACGTCAAATTATTAGTATTTATTTTGACAAACTGTGATATTAAATCAATATTAGGGTTTATTATTATCAAAGTACGGCAACTATTCTGAGGTTTATAGTAAAGTTTGAAAAGACAGGAACACTAAATTTCAAGAAAGAAATAAATGAAAGAATTTATAACAATGAAGAAAATATTCCTGCTTTAATAGAAGAGTGTGCGGGAAATATCCAGAGAACTAAATATAAATTTTATGACAGTGCATAGAATATACTTCCAAATATTTTAAGATTCTCAACATTTGGTTTATTTTTATGCCACAATTCGTATGGTGTCTTATCTATGGATTTGTTTGGAGTTCGAGTCAATAAATAACAGGCCGTCATGATCGCCTCTCCCCAGTATTTATTGGGTAAACCTGCATCCGCCAACATGCTTCTTGCAGATTCAGTTAAAGTACGATTTTTTCGTTCTGCAATTCCATTTTGTTGAGGAGAATATGGTACTGTTGTTTGAAATTCAATACCATATTTCTTCAAACTTTGTTGCGTTTTATTTCCTATGTATTCTCCACCATTATCTGGGCGTAGAATTTTCAAATTTTTATCAAATTTATTTCTGACAGCTGTCACATATTCTTCTAATTTTTCAGCAACTTGATCTTTACTAAAAAGAAGGTATACTTCCGTATAGCGAGAAAAATCATCAATAAAGGTAAAAAAATAGCGTTTCTTTCCAGGAGTTTCAGTTCTCATAGGCCCACAGAGGTCTGTATGAATAAGTTCAAGTACTTCTTTAGACTGTTTTTCACTCTTCTTTGGAAATGAGTTTCTTGTCATCTTTCCCATTATACAACTTGTGCATTTTATAAATGATTTGCAGTTTTCTAATTTGATTCCTGTTACTAAATTTTCTGTCATCATTCTTTTAATATATTCAGGATTTCTATGTCCCAAACGCCGATGCCAGGTGTGAATACAATTTTCATGTGATGTTTGTTTTGCAATATATGCCGTTTCTTTACATGATAGTTTATATAAATCTCTGTTAAGTATTCCAATTGCCAATAATTCGTTTTCTTTCTTAATGTAACATTGATTTCCTTTAAATATAACGTAGTATCCACGTTCTGTTAATTTCTTTACAGATAGTAAATTTCCTTGTAATTGAGGAGTGTACAAACCATCTTTTACTAATATTTTCTTTCCATTACAATGCAAATAACCCTCCCCAATTCCTTCTGATATTATAAACTGACCATTAGCCATAATAATTTTGTGATGTTCTGTTTTTGAATAATTTACAAAGAAATTCTTATTAGTAGTCATATGACATGTTGCTCCACTGTCAATATACCATTCATCGAAACTTGATATACTTGAGCTTAAATTGAAACATATTTTACATCTTTCATTTTCATCTGAAGAATTTTCATTGTTGACAGCACTCTTCGCATATTCTGTCCTTTTAAATCCTTCCATTCTTGCTTTCCAAATTCTGCAATCTTTCTTCAAATGGCCTGGTTTCTTACATATAAAACATTCTAGTTTTTGAATATTTTTGTAAGGTTTCATATATTTTACATTCATTTTCAGTGCAGATTCTTTATTGTTGTCATTAAATCTTTCTGTTAATCTTTTATATTCATCTAGAAGTTTTCCTTTTATATATTCTAAAGTCAACTCATTATCAGGACGAGCATCGAGAGCAGTAACAAGAGCATTATATTTTTCTGGTAAACCTCCTAGTAGGAGAGCAGCTACGTGGAAATCTTTTATATCTTCATTTATTCCTCGTAATCGTGCTACCATTTCTAATGTAATTCTGATATAATCTTGCATATTTTGATCTCTTTCTAATTTAACTTGATATAATTTTCTGAGTAAATATAACTTGTTACACAAATTTGATCTTTCATGTACTTTCTGCAATTCTATCCACATATCATTTGCTGAATTACAATTACAGACGTGAATAATCTGACTATCATCTATGCTAAGCGATATTGTACTCTGAGCTTTTTCATCTTTTTGCTTCCATTCTTCTGATACAATCTTAGGTTTAGCTTCATTAACTACCGACCAGGTTCCCTCACGAATGAGCAGCATTTTAATTTTAAATTTCCATGGCTGATAATTATTATCATTAAGCTTTGCTAGACCATACTTAGCATCATTTGAATTAGAGATGAAAAACTATCGGTAATTTCAACTATCGATTGTTCGATAGTGCTATCAGTAAACTATCGATATATCGATAGTACTATCGATAGTCAATTAAATTACTAAACGATAGTTTTAGTTACTAAACGATAGTTTTAATTACTAAACGATAGTTACTAAACGATAGTTACTAAACGATAGTTACTAAACAATAGTTACTAAACGATAGTTACTAAACGATAGTTACTAAACGATAATTACTAAACGATACTATCGATAGTTTTTTTCTTTTAATTACTTATCGATAGTATTTTTTTTACAAAAGTATAAATAATTTTTTTTCAAAATTAAAAAATCTTTGCCTATACTGAGTTTAAAATAATTTATTGAATTTGTTCCATTTTTGAAAGAGAGGTAAAATAAAATTTATAATTTTTTAAATGTTACCCTCATCCCCTAAAATTTAAAACTGTTGATGTTGCTCTATATTAAGAGATGTTTGCTAAATAATTTCTGTGAATATGGTTTTGTTACAGTTAATATTACCCGCTCTAAGGTATGTAAAATGGAAGAAATAGAAAATAAGGAAATATACAATAAATGTCAAAAATTTATTTCTTTAAAAATTAGGCTTAATAACAAGATTTCAGAAGTTACAAATGTGAAAAATCAAAATCAAATTCAAGTATGTACTTCTATCCCTAGGTATATATCATTTCTTACATTAATTTATATATTTGTCGAGATCAAGATATTAGAAAAACTAATTGCAATTCTAAACACCTTTTATATTAATTTAGATCAAATAAAAAAGAAATGTGGTGTTGTGATAGTATTTTTGGAGTTGTGATGCATACTGGATGAGTGGTAAGCGGAGACTGTCCTGGTTAGAAGGAAAAAATGGTGGATTTTGGGGTGAACAAAGAAGTTTGGAATGGAGGTACTTGAAAAACAGATGTTGTTAGGTTCGGAGAAAGCGGGCGAAGTTACAATAGCAGGTAGTGGAGAAACATGAAAATTGTACAGAATGTTGCTTAGAAACTACAGAAAATGAACGAATATATACAGAGTGTTTTGCTAAGACTATTGAACTAATGAACGAATATATACAGAGTGTTTTGCTAAGACTATTACAGAATATATACAAGGTGTGTGATTATTTGTGTATGTGTGGTGATGTATTGGCCGCCACATGACCCAATAATATTCACTACAGCACAAACTACAATGAACATCAGAGAACAATTGAATTTAAATTATCTCGTACCTGTTACCCTATAATAAATTTATTAGAAATCTCACTTTGTCTTTCATCCCTTTAAAGTCTTCCGACAACCAATCGATTTACAGCTAACATTTGTGTACAGTTACTGTAAATAACGATATTGAATATAATTTGAATTATATCATTTAAATGTAGATGAAATCTTGACAAGTCATACTTAACACATAAGCTACCACGTGGTCCGCAAATAACACACGTATTCGAATTGCTCCGGGAACATAAGGTAATTTGCTTGTCATTACTCACAGTCCAGCCCGTGTTATTTATTATTTATTTATTTTTATTTTTAAATTATTTTATTTGAAAGATAGTTACTAAACGATAGTTACTAAACGATAATTACTAAATGATAGTTACTAAACGATAGTTACTAAACGATAGTTACTAAACGATAGTTACTAAACGATAGTTACTAAACGATAGTTACTAAACGATAGTTACTAAACGATACTATCGATAGTTTTTTTCTATTAATTACTTATCGATAGTACTTTATTTTTTAAACTATCGATGTATCGATAGTACTATCGATAGTTTTTTCATCTCTAATTTGAATCAGACATATTTTTTTAAATTTTTAACTGAAAAATATCAAATATCAGAATTCTTTATTTTAATAATCCGGCCTCTGGGCCCATAACCTGTTAGCAGAGAATTAAAATCTGGATATATATTTAATTATACTTTTATTTTTATTATATATGTTAGTTTATACTTTGACAGAATATGATTATATTATTTTATTTTTATTATTTTTTTTACATTTTGTTTTTATGGATAACTTAATTATAAAACTGTTGTATACTCCAACAATTATTACGCCCAATTTGAAGCTGCGGCAGTATCCAATGGGTGGTCACCATCTGAGAAGGCAACGGCCTTGATTATTGCGCTGCGTGGTGACGCAGTAGATATATTGCAAACAATTCCTCCAGAAGAGCGTCAGAACTATCAGCAACTAGTTAAACGCTTGGAAATAGGTTATGGACACGCACATTTGCAGCAAGTGTATCACTTGCAGCTGAGAAATAGATGTCAGAAATCAAACGAAAGTCTACAAGAATTTGAATCTGATATTGCTCGTCTAGTTCGCCTAGTATATCCTGACACCCTAGATAGTGTGTTGGATCGACTGGCTGTGCAAGGATTCATTGATGGTCTCCGAGATAAAGAAACCAAGCGGGCCCTGATTCTGGCTCGTTCGAGTAACCTGTCCGTTGCCTTGGCCAGCGCATTGAAATTCGAGGAGGCGGAACACGTTTCAAGACGACAAGGAAATATTCGCACAATAGAGGGCGTGGAGGAGAATCATAATGAGTCTATGGAGGAAACAGCACGGCGTGTCATGACTGAGATGTTGCCAAAGAAGAGACAACTTCGATGCTGGAACTGCGGGGAGCTAGGACATGTGCGAAGCCGTTGCGGGAAACAAATAAAGAACAAGGCAGCGGAAAACTAAAGCGGGTCGACGCAAGGGGGCGAACGTCGATCCATCATAAAAATGCCCTGAAGCTAACTGGACATGTCGCATCCATACAACCTAGACTAAATAGCATCTTTGTGGATGGGTTGATCAACGGGAAACCACATACCTTGCTGTTTGATACAGGTGTGACAAAAACCATCATTAGACCTGATACTCTCAAGAAACCGATGACGATTGAATCAACAAAATGGCGACTACGCACAGCAACAGGAGTCGCGGCTACCATCCATGGCGAAGCAGACATTATCATTACCATCGGAAATACACGAATTAAACACCGTACACTGGTAGCTGACATTGAAGACGAATGTATTCTCGGGATGGACATCATGAACGCAAATGGCGTCGAACTAAATTTAAAACGCGGAATACTAAAGATCAATGATGAAGAGATCGTTTTACATCCCCGAGGAGAAGACACAGTACATCTGACCTTAGTTGAAGATACGGTCGTGTTAAATCGAACTTCCAACCGGATGTACCATGATGTTAGAAGCTGGAAATCATAATGAAACGACTACTCGAGGAATACTGGTTGGAAAATCTCTCGTGCATACTGGAAAGGTAGTACCAGTTCGAGTAATGAATGTGAATTATTATCCAGTTACACTAAAGAAGGGTACTATCTTAGGACACTGTTTATCAGTAACTTCGATTATCAGACGAACATCCGTTACACAAAATCCATCAAAGAAGCTTTCCGCAGAACTGGCCAATCTACTGTCAACATCTTGCCAAGAATTAAACCAGGACCAGAATAACAGAATGAGAAATTTAATAACGGAATATCAAGACGTTTTCGACACCAGCTGTGGGACCAAGGGTAGAACCAACATAGTCCAGCATCAAATAAACACCGGCGATGCACGCCCCATTCGCCAAGTACCAAGACGATTACCGCTGGCCAAGAGAGAGGAAACCGAGAAAATTATTCAAGACATGAAAAAAGAAGGTGTCATCGACTCCTCAAGCAGTCCGTGGGCCTCATCAGTGGTGTTGGTAAAGAAGAAAGATGGGTCAACACGATTCTGCGTGGACTATCGTCAACTCAACAACGTGACGAAGAAGGATAGCTACCCGTTGCCCCGAATAGATGACACATTGGATACGCTGGCTGGGTCGAAAATATTCTCAACATTAGACTTGAAAAGTGGGTACTGGCAGGTTGGCATGGCATCAACGGATAAAGAGAAAACTGCGTTTTCTGTCGGTACCGGACTGTGGCAATTTACAGTAATGCCGTTCGGGCTCTGCAATGCCCCCGCCACGTTTGAAAGACTCATGGAAACGGTACTGCAAGGACTATCTTGGAAAACCTGTTTGGTGTACCTTGACGATATTATTGTGGTCGGAAGAACATTCGATGATCACATGAGGAATTTGGAGGAGGTATTCCTGAGACTACGAAGTTCTGGTTTGAAGCTTAGTCCAAAGAAATGTCATCTCTTCCGCAAAGAAGTGCAGTACCTGGGACATATTGTGTCCGGAAACGGAATAGCCTTTGACAATCAAAAGATCCGATCAGTAAAAGAATGGCCAGTACCAACTGACAAACATCAATTGCGAAGCTTTCTTGGTCTTTGCACGTACTACCGGCGATACGTCTCTGGATTCGCCAACATTGCCAAGCCACTGACACGACTCACGGAGGAAGGACGGAAATTTTTGTGGGAAGAAGACTGCCAAGACGCTTTCGGCAACCTCAAGCGAGCCCTAACAACAGCACCAGTCCTGAGTTATCCTCTACCCAACGGGGACTTCATATTGGATACAGATGCCAGCAATGTCGGAAGATCATCAGCTACTTCAGCAAAACTCTGTCGAAGCCGGAGCGTAATTACTGCGTCACCAGGCGAGAATTATTGGCAGTAGTTAAAGTCGTTGAACACTTCTATAAATACCTGTATGGAAGGAAATTCCTGGTCAGGACTGATCAAGCTGCGTTGAAGTGGCTGTTGCAATTCAAGAATCCGGAAGGGCAGGTAGCAAGGTGGATCGAACGGCTACAGGAATATGACTTCGTCATCGAGCATAGGGCCGGAATTAGTCATTGTAACGACGTCGCATTATCAAGACGCCCATGCTCAGAAGACTGCAATCACTTTACCCGTGTGGAAGAGAAGTCCGCTCCAATCTTACGGACCACAGTGATAGACGACCATTGTCTGACTGAAGAAGTTGTGAAAGACCAATAAGGCGATCCAGAATTGAAATACCTACTGGAATATAAGAAGGAAGGCCGCAAACCAACTTGACAAGAAGTTGCACGACACTCGAAAAGTAGTGGGACTCCATTGTTATAGAGAATGAACTACTGAAACGCATCCAGGAAGGTCCTGAGGCTACAGAGCAAAAGATGCAGATTATAATCCCTAGGAAAAGAGTACCGGAGGTACTGAAGGAGATTCATGATGGAACTGCTGGAGGACACTTAGGAGTAACGAGGACAGTTCAGAAGCTGCGTGAACGATTTTACTGGGTTAATTGTCTAGAGGACGTAAAGGAGTGGTGCAAGAAGTGCGTAGTTTGCGCCGTAAGCAACGGACCGCAGAGACGTCGGAGAGCCCCAATGCGTCAATACAATGTTGGGAGCCCGTTTGAAAGTATCGCAATTGACGTGGCCGGTCCATTTCCAGAATCCGACAAGGGAAATAAATACATCATAGTGGTCATGGACTACTTCAGCAAGTGGGTTGAAGCTTATGCTTTGCCAAATCAAGAAGCCGCTACGGTAGCAGAAGAACTTGTTAACCAGTGGATCTGCCGATTCGGGGTACCGTTGGAACTACACTCCGACCAAGGTAGAAATTTCGAGTCGTCTCTGTTCCAAGCAATCTGCGAGCTATTGAACATTCGCAAAACAAGAACAACTTCTCTACACCCACAGTCAGATGGCATGGTCGAGCGCATGAACAGAACCATCAATAGACACCTCTCCAAGGTTGTCTCCGGCCACCAAAGGGACTGGGATTGTCACCTACCAATGTTCCTGTTAGCTTATCGATCATCCGTCCATGAAACAACAGGGCAGACTCCGGCTAGCATTGTCTTTGGTCATGAATTGCGATTGCCCTGCGACTTGAAGTTCGGCAGCAAGCCAAGTCAATATTTGGCTGGCGAAGATTTCGTCACCGAACTTCGGAAGAAGATGAACGACATCCATGAGCAAGTACGCTCCAACATCCAGAGCGCTAGTGATAGGATGAAAGACCAATATGATGTCAAGGCTGAGAATGGTGGATATCAAGCCGGGGATCTGGTTTGGCTATACAACCCACAGCGTCGCCGTGGAATATCCCCAAAGCTACAGAAATCCTGGGAAGGTCCCTATGAGGTACTGAAGCGAATAAATGACGTCATCTATCGAATCCGGAAAAGGACTGGAGGAAAACCAAGAGTGATTAATTTCAATCGGTTGGCTCCTTTCGCCGGTGACAACAACGATGGCAACGCCAATGAATCTCGAGCTCGACGAATTAATGTACAAGATACGGAAATCACCTTTGACGAGTTCATGGCCTCCTATTCTACGGGCCATAAAGTACGAAATGGTTTGACCAAGGAACATCAGGGAGACTTATTCAAAGTGCCTACAGAATACTCATTAGCGCATTGTGTGGCCCAAGATCTACAGATGTCTCGAGAAATCGCCGTGGTTTTTAAGAAAAAGTTCTGCCAACTTGAAGAATTACGGCAACAACATCCATGTGTCGGCAAAGTGTTACAGATAGCCGACAGACAGTCGAGCCGAAACAGAAGCATTTTTTACCTGGTGACCAAACATCTGTCCCACGAGAAACCAACATATCGCACCGTCTGGGACACCCTATGTGATCTACGATGTGTGCTGCTCAATCAGGATATTCTAAAACTAGCTGTACCAAAGCTAGGCTGTGGCCTTGATGAATTGAGCTGGAGAATTGTAAGAAACATGCTGGAAACTATTTTCCAATATACCGGAATTAAGATCCTGGTGTGCAGCTATAATCCCTGTGGGTCAACACTAGTGAAAAGAACTGTGGACTGTTATTTCCACCAAACGTCCCAGTGCTCGCGGGGATCAACGTGCAGATATCGACATAGCGTGGAAAAGTTTCGGGACAAAACATCCTTAAGGAGGTGGCAGTGTAGCGAGTACGGTCCTGTTCCGTCTGGAACAGTTGACGCTTCTCAGTGTGCAGCACGTTCACCGCTGTCTCAGACGCAATAGACAAGTCCGAATCTGTTCGCTCTGCTTCATGCTTCTACCGTGTTCCAGAGGCTCTCGTATATTCTGTAAAATCTTGTTCCAGTATATAAGGGAGAGTTTCGGCCGGGAAGAGGCATTCAGTATTTGAAGTGTGAACAGTGCAAGTCGTTGCTAAATACTTTGTTGTGAATATAAATACGTGTTGTATATAAATATATGGTTTAGTAGTTGTACTACATTATTTTCGTTTAAATAAATATTTTGTTAGTGTTTTCATTGCTCGTGTTTTATTTAATAATAAACTTCACCGAACCCAAAATTGTAATAAACGTTACAATATGTTAAAAATTGTCTGTTATAAATGCTTTTAATCATAATTATATACACAAATTTTAAAATGAGACCTGAAGATGTTGCCAGTGCCGTTGCATTAACTGAAGATGGACGAAGTGTTCGATATATTGCCGCAACTTTAAATTTGGCACGAAGTATAGTGAATGACGCTATTAGGCGATACCATGGAACTGGACAGTATATAAGAAGACCAGGATCGAGTCGCAACCGAGTAACTACAGAACGGGATAACCCATTTATTGTATCCATGATTCTCCGCGATCGTCGTGAAACTGCTAGCACCGTCTCTCGACGATTAGCTGACGTTCGAGAAGTGACAATTTTGGCAAGAACGGTATCTCGGAGGTTATACGAAGCTGGACTTCGATTCAGGAGGCCAGCTACCGGGCCAGAATTGCTCCCAGCTCATCGAACAGCACGCCTTCGATTTGCCCAAAATCATGAAATTTCTGATATCAAGAATTGGCTTTCAGTTTTATTTACAGATGAGTCCCGGTTTAGTTTACGATCACCAGATGGCCGTGAACGTGTTTGGCGAAGACCTGGAGAACGATATGCGGACTGTAATATCACCAAGAACTCCGTTTCATGGACGCTCTATTATGGTATGGGCTGGTGTATCTTTGGAAGGACGTATGGCCCTTATCGTCATGAATAATGGGATTATAAATGCACATAGTTACATAACGGACTGTCTAGACTGTCACTTTGTTCCATATGCTCCTTTTATAGGGGATCAATTTATTCTTATGCATGATAATGCAAGGCCACATATCGAAAATATTCTCAACAGATATTTGGATGAAGTGAATATTAACATAATGGATTAGCCAGCTCGTAGTCCTGATCTCAATCCAATAGAGCATATATGGAACATATTAGGACGTCGTATTCGAGATCGAGGAAACGCTTTAGAGACCTTAGATGAACTTCTTATTACTCTAGAAGATGAATGAGGCAGATTGGACCAAGCTGACATTGCATGCCTTATAAGGAGTATGCCACAACGAATGAGAGAAGTTATTAGAGCTAGGGGTAGAAATACTCGATATTACTGTTGATATTTTTTATCATTTTATAAGAATAATATCTAGTATTTCTTGGCATTGGTCATGTAAAAAAAATAATTGTTCCCTAATTTATTACATTGCTAATAAATTATTCACAATTATAAGATCATTCGATTTTTTTGCTACATAAACATTTGAATACATATAAAAATTCAAAAATACATCAAACTTTACTCGACAGAAACGAGAAGAAAGTCAATTTTTGAAAATTGTAAGTGTCCGGTTTTTTTTTGTCGAGCAGTGAATGTGACTGCCAACATTTGCACTTAGAAAATCAACTTCTAATTCAATAATTTTTGTATTCTATCGAAGAACCGTTTAGATATTGAAACTTTATGATTTAAAAGGTGTTAGCGTTCTTAGGGGAAATTTTTGAGGTGAAAAAAAATACCACCACCCCCGAGACAAAATTTACTCCAAATTTTCATATGCATAACTTGATTCTTTGTGATATTTATACATTTGATGTGCATTGAAAATATAAATATATAAAAATATTTAATTAATTATATATTTTTTGATAATACACACTTACCTCTTTGGTTTTTTTTCCAGTTGTTCATTTTCACATTAACCAAAGTACCCAAGGTTTACCCTCCAATTTTTGCAAAATGTATCTTTTTCTTTTGCGGAATAACAAAGCTTATCATATTTATGCTGAAACTGCAGTTTAACTTTTTTATTTTTGAATTTGCCTGGTAATGGAAATATTGATTTTATTTGGTATTATTTTATTTAAAAAGTTGCTAATATATTCCGGTGAAATGGTTTCTTTTGCTTTAATAGCTTCAATTTTATCTGCTACTGCAGATGACATAGATGCGATCTCATCATCGTCAATCTTTCTTTTTTTTAAAGAAATTTTATAGTTTACTTTGTTTACTCATTGTAGAATAAAACAAACCCGTAAACGATCAAAAATGTACTGACGCCTGACGCATATAGTTGAACCACTCTACAGTACTGTAGTGGGGGTAGTTCAGTGAGCACTGTTAGCAGCACATTTCTGATGTCTGTTGCACAGCGGCAAATCCCATCCGCCAGAAGAAATAATTATGAGGACTCTGAAGGCCAGAGCACACCAATGCAGGCAAGCGTTAATAATAATTATAACAATATTTGAAAAATACTGTTTAACGATGATGAACGCCTATGTCATGTTTAGTTTTTACTCTTGTCCGATATCATGAGGCAGGGATATATCTCCCTTAGATGCTTTGAGATATCCTTAACAATCAAAGTAATGAACTAAGATACCGCGATTTTTGTAACAAACCCAATGGGATCCGACTCCATTTTCATCATCCAAGTTTATAATATTAATAAATTATAATATAAATAAATTAATTAATAAGTGATATAGATTAAGGTAGAGCGTTGCACATATAGACCCCGCGAAAGTTTGATACATTATTAGCATATTTTTTTGATCTATCACCACGTTTTCCACTTACGATTGCTTCTATTGTATTATTATGTCTTTAAGCTTCAAATAACTGTTAACAACATTCACGATTCCTGCTACATCTGGTCAAAACTCCGAGATCAGACAATCCAGCAAATAATGGAATAAGAAATGGTGAAATTCCTTCAGTTTTAGGTATAGGTATCACTCTTGGAGATGTTTGAGAACCATCACTATCTTTACGTTTTAAAACAGTTTTTGGGCAGTTTTCAAAGCAGCATTTATAATTTCATTCGTATCTGCTTGCTCAGATTGTTTTAAAGCAGCCTCTCTTGCATTTCTTACAGCTTCTCGAAGTATTCCATTTTTAATTTTATATAAATATACACCAATGAAGTATTATACGATTATCAAGAGAATTGTTGTTGATAAGTTTGGACATCACATTAACAAATACAAAGAACCCTACAGCAAGAAAAAGATTTACCAATGTGAGTAATAAAACACTAACAGTGTGCAATGGTGTATATAACGTGAAAAAAAATCGTCTTACTGGAATCATTGATCAACCAACCTGAAAAGCTTTATGTGGAAATAATACTGGCAACTAAGTTAATAAAATGAGTAAAAAAGATATTGTGAATGAACTGCATAAACCACCACGTCATAATTATCCGCACATGCGTGTTATTATAACGGGATTAAATGATAATTCTCAAGCTGATCTTATTGAAATAATATCATACATTAAGGAGAACAAGGAACACAAATATATTCTAACGATTGTTAACACCTTCTTGAAAAGAGCTTGGACTATACCGATTAAATCAAAATCTGATAAAGAAGGAACGACAGGAATGAGTCAAATCTTTTATGATGATGATACTATTATTCCCCGAAATTTGCAAACTGATAATGGAAAAGAATTTTATAACGACTTTCAAAACCTAATGAAAAGAAATGGTGTTAATCATGATTCTACTTATAGTTTAAAGGCAAGTATAATTGATTCAACCGTACACTCAAGGCTATGGTATAGAAAGCATTTAGTATGCTAAAATCTCACCGATGGTTTAACATTATTGATACTCTGGTTGAAACGTATAATAACACAAAATATTCAGATATAAGAATAAAACCGATTAATGTAAAGGTCAAAAACGAAAAGCAACTACTTAACACGGTATATAATCGAATTAAAATTGCAAGTTCTGCTAAATATAAATTTGGCGATTACATACCTACGTGTAAGAAAATATAAAACGATTTTTAGCAAAATATACATATAAAATTGGGCTATGGGAATATTTAAAATAGTGAAAATTAAATCCATCTCACTCGTTACATATTTATTACAAGATGAAACTGGTCAAGATATAGCTGGATCATTTTACGAGTTTAAAATTAGTAAAACAAAATATCCAGGTCTATATCTGGTAGAAATTATGATCGGTAAAAAGGAAAATAACTATTATGTGAATGGTTACCATTTGATAAAATATTTAATTATTATGTTAATAAAAAGAAATGGTGAAAAGTAAGTTAAAAATCATAATACATAACATTTTAAAATATTTTATTTATATTATTTTACATATCTATCATCTAATTTTAATTTCTGCTACCTAAAACGAAATAATAAATAGAGACCGGATTTATAGAAAATATGCTTATGCTTAATATTTAAGGCATGAAAAATCTATTTAAAAATCTGTACGAATCAAATAAAAAATAATTAGATAGACCGAGTTTTTTTTTATGCCTTTTTTTATTTTCATGCCTATTATTATTTTTATACCTATTTAGAGCCTTTTTTACTTTTGACGTGATTTTTGAAAAATTTATTTAATATAAAAAAACATTTTCGCTACGCCAGTGCACACACGTTAATGAATTTGTACTTTATAATTCCCCGTCGTACCGTCTAACGGGAGAGTCCCCGTTTTTATTTGCGTCGAGTCTTAAATTCACTCACTCCGTTGTGCTGAAGTTGTTCGTGTGACAGTGTAAATTGCGTTCGTAGTAGTTTGGCATTGGCCAAAACAGAAATCTACCGTAGAGGAATCAATCAAAGAATACAAGAAATTAAAATACGAACGCAAACAATTATTGTGCCATGCGTGTTCAAAAATCGTATGTTTTATTTGCAATTACAATTAGAATTATTGTGTTGACGTTACTTTCATTTAACAAATTAATTGTGACAAGTTTCAGATAAAATTAACTGATTTTTCTCGCAGAATACGAATCTGCAATAAAAAATGGGGGTTTCCATTTAAGGTTTCAAAGTTGCCCCCCGCCCCACCCCTGGGGGTGGAAGTTGGGGTTTGTGTTTGGTGTGCTTAGATAGGTTTTTGCAAAATATGAAACACGTGTTTTTTTGTTTCTTGATTCGATGTGTATTTCTCGAGATATTTCACCGTCCCGGAACTTTTTTAACAGCCTGTATATATATATATATATATATATATATATATATATAAGTGTGGTGACTTGATTATTTACATTTACAAATGAAATGTTTATCTACTTTTTGATAATTAACTACAATTGTTAAGTTGTTATATTTCTATGTTACGGTAGTTATTTATTTTAGTTAGTGATATGTTTTTGGGTGAAAATAATAAAGACGTTAAAGCTTATCTTATATTTCATATTAATTCTTAATTTATTATATTGGTACTGTAGTTCTGCAGAGTTAGTTTAAGGTGAAAAGTTAAGATTGCCAGGAGAATTCATACCTACAAAACCATCATTTTTAGCACACGATTTTGACACTGCTCAATTTTTGACGACTCTCAAAACTGCAATTAATAAACTGGAACCTTTTTCTTCTCAAATATCTACATCTGTACCAAGTTACATTCCTCCAAATTTATTTCTTACTACTCATGTCTTCGTCAGAACTGATGCAATTGGATCGATTCTTAAACAAGTTTTTGATGGTCCATTTAAAGTTATAGACAGATATAAAAAAAAATTCAAAATACTGATCAATGGAAAAATAGAATCAGTCAGCATTGACAGACTTAAAACAGCATACATAGACAGTACTTAATTTTGACAGAATTAACCAAAATTTGGAATTTTCTTACATTTAACAGCGTCACCTAAATTACCACTGTAACCTTAAAATTTCTGTTGTTTGTATATAAATATTTTTTTCTGAAATCGTCAAGAAAATGCCTACTCTCCTGACGCATTTTAGTATGGAAAGTAAGTGTTTATAAAAACATTTGCAAAACAGTCAGGTAAATAAACTAAATAACTAAAAAATTTAATAAGATCTTTATTTATTTTTATTAATAACTAAATATACAATTGCTTAAGTTACTAAAATTTATGCATGACACTGGCGAATTTGAAGCTACGAGTAAATTATTTGTTGCAATCGATAAATTACTTGGAGATTCAGTGAATAAAATAAGCAAGTAGCACATTTTCTGACAAATTATTTACTTTATTTTGCTTTTTCCAATCCATGAAAATTTCAGAATCTTTATCATATCGGTCTTTGGACTTGCTCGGTAATAAATTTTCATCAGCCACAGTTGCTTGATTTAAGATTTCAGGAGGAGTACTTAAAATTACCGCCTTATACTCATTTTCATCTATATTTTCCAACATTATAAAGAAATCTTCTCTCTCAACAATATTACTTTTGACACAAATATGTTCAATAGATTTTTCACATAAAATGTTGTTTTCAACAACTTTTATTATCACCTTGGATATGTAGTTTGGCTGCCAATATGATTCTTACCAAAAAATTAAACATTCTGAAATATTTATTATTAATTATATTGATAAAATATAAATATGAACGATTTCAGAAAAAATAGTATACATAATACGTCACGAAAGTGTTTTACTTCACTCAGCGAATTAAAATACTCGGCCTGACGGCCTCGTACTTCAAACAACCGCTTCGTCAAGTAAAGCATCACTTTCCTGACTTATTATATAATATACTATTCCTATAAAACTCGCGATTTGGTACTTATATCGCATAATAAACTGAAAGGTACGAATTATGTCATCAAAGAAGATCTTAAAAAAATACGGCTCGATATTTTAAAATCTCCACCAAGCAAACATGGATAATTGATGGAAACATTTATTATAAGTCTGATAGTACTATTATAAAGGCAAATATTTTTAATAACGATCAGTAACTCAATGTCTGTATTGTTTTGTCTCTGTTTCTATTTTGAATTCATTATTATATGTATTAAACTATGTTCTGTTATCCTCCCTAGATATTTTGTTACTTTATTTTATTCTGCATTAAACAAATCTACTTGCCTAGATTTGTTTATCTACTTAGCAAGTTCATTGCAAGTCTATTCACTGTTAATTTAATTTTTTGAGTTTTAACTATTATTATTATACAACTGGTACGTTTACATTTCACTTATGAATATTTATTATCAAAATGTACAAAGATTGAATTCGGAACTTTTAGATATATACAGGATGTGAATCGAATTGCGCACCTAGCGTTTTCAATGCTATTTTTCAAATGTTTAATTATTGGATTCCCTAATTATTTTATGCAAAAAAGCTTCAAATAAAAGTTTTAGGGCTTTAATTTCTGCATCTAAATTAATAAACATAATTTCTATTAGATGCTTTGTAACGACAGAAATTAAATATTAAAATGTCGAAAGTTGTGTTGAAAATATAGACAGCCATGGAATTGAACAAAAAATACATAAATGCTTGGCGTTTTATCTGTCAATCGTTGACGTTTCAGTGCCATGACGTAACAAAACAAATGTGATATTAATTAAGAGTTTTTATTTTATTTAATAGATGACAAACTTATATATTTTTTTTAATTTATACATCGGACCAACTACTAAGGTCATATGCCGATATGTCTTTTGTATGGTCGCCACGGGCGGGACCCGAACCCACGACCTTATGGTTGCGAGTCAGGCTCTCAACCCGCGCGACCATCACGCGGGACAACTTATATTTATTACAATAATTGTTCAAAAATATTTCCATTTACTGCTAAACAGTATTCCAGTCATGCAAGTTGATACGCAATTTTTGAATTAATCTTGTAACAGTTGTATGACTTGGAATGGGCCGATTTGGATACTTCACATTAAACAAAGCACATATTTGTCGAGCACTATTTTGGCCATAAAACCATTTCACTATATCTAGTTTTTCTTCTAAATTATACATTTTGAATCAAGAGACTTGCTATCAAACACTGTTGACAGCAGATGACAGATAAAACGCCAAGCATTTATTTATTCTATTCTCAATTGCGATTTACGTCTTCCCGATGTTGTTTTGTCAAATGTAGTCTGTTGTGTCTCTCATAATACGTCTCCATTAGTTCCTGAAGACAAATATCATCCAACCTTATCTGTTGCAGTCAATGTAAATGCATCATTTAGTCGGAATACTTGAAACAATAATGATTTCAGTTACAATTTCAGATCATCAGACTTCAAACATATGTATACACTCTTACAAAATGTAGACTGGGATATTTTACTAACTTATAATGATGTTGATGCCGCATTTGTAAAATGTTATGAAATCCTTTATAATATATTTAAAAATTGTGTTCCATTTACGCACAAGAAAAAGTCGAGGTAGGTATCCTCCTTGGTTTGCAAAACAAATTGTTTCAGACATAAAGCAGAAGGACAAAAATAGAATTCTCTTTAAACGTTTTGGTGATGATAGATTTAACACCGCATTTAGATATTTTAGAAACAAGGATAAACGTTATATAAAAAAGCCTATAAAATTATATAAAAAATACTGAAAACGATATTATGATTAACCCAAAACACTTTTGGTCTTTTTTAAACAAAAGCAGGAAAACTTCTCGTATACCTGGAGATATGTATTGGGATAATAATGTATACACAGATACTCCTTTAATTGTACAAGGTTTTGCCGACTATTTTGCTAGAGTTTATAGTACTGAAAATAACACTATTAATTTTTCAAACATATACAGCAAATCTGTATCCTCTAATTATGTGGCTATTACAAGCATTTCTAATGATGATATTATCTTTGCGATCAACACTTTGAAAGCTTTTTGTACAGTTGGTCCTGACAATCTCACAGCCTATATTTTAAAAGGATGTCGTGATTTGTTCATTAAACCGTTACATATTTTATTTAACTTGTCTCTAAGCCAAAATATGTTTCCAACTGTCCTAAAAACATCTTCTGTTTCTCCCATTTTCAAATCTGGTGATTTTCATATTATGTCCAATTATAGACCAATTTCCATTCTGTCAAATATTGCAAAGTGTTTTGAGAAGATTTTGTACAGACACATATATCGTAATGTTTCTAAAGATATTTCACTGGACCAACATGATTTCAGGCAGGGAAGATCTACCTCAACCAATCTGACAAATGTTTCTGAATTTATTATATCTTCCCTCAATAGAGACACACAAATTGTTGTTATTGTAATAGTGGCCAATGTATGTGGCTGTACAAAAGCCACTTTGGCAGTAACACGCGAAAAACAAGGCACAACGGCCTTAATTCGCGCGGAGCCTAACTAATATTAGAGGAAACACTCCCAATAATAGTTCTAACGTTTTAACTAACAATCTCGAAAATGACAGACGAAGGGATATCGGATATTAACAACAAGGGAAATGTACTTTATCTTCAACCAACCTTAACAGCTGTAGATGATGGCAGGCTATTCAGGAGTCATCGGCGGCTGGTGGGTCTCGAAGTCATCTGGGTGTCAACGAATGACAAACACACACACAACACTAGGGTAGTTTGGATAGGTACACTTTCCTCAAGAATCACAACCAGTCTTCTATTGAGTTTAACACTATTTATTATAAATATATGATATATAGTTTACACAACACAGGACAAACAAATACAGAATTTGAGCACTTACTCGTAATTAAATTATAGCAATATAATTTAATTACTCTTGAACTAATAACAGTAGTTCAAACAAACTATAAACCAAAATAGTTTGAGACGATGAGTTGAACTTAATCACTAAAGCATTTCTAGCTTTCCCGAGTGATAATCAATTTACTGACCAGATTCTTCCAAAGAGCTGGAGTCAACTCAATCACTACTGAACTTAAAACAGAAGTTCACTACAGCATTTCTAGCTTTTACGAGTGATTATCAAACTACTGTCTCGGCTCACCCAAAGAGCTGGCGTCACAACAGGTGCAAAGAGCTCGAGACAACTTAACCACTAAAGCATTTCTAGCCTTTACAAGTGATTAACAACAATTTACTGATCAGGCTCCAGCTCATCCAAGAGCTGGAGAGAACTTTAACAATAAACTTACTAATCAGGCACCAGCTCATCCGAAGAGCTAGCGAGAACTTGAACAATAAACTTACTGATCAGGCATCAGCTCATCCGAAGAGCTAGCGAGAACTAACTAAGCTCGGAGCAACCAGAAGGGTGCTGAGAACTTACGGGGAGATGTATTAGGTATCTTTATCAAGGACTACGCCTCAGTTCCTTCTAGAAGGAATATAATTTGCATCATTTTGTCGACAGAACAAAGATCTACCGCAGACGCTGAATAGGCAAAAGTCAATCTATATTGTTTATAGCTGAGGAAATTATCAATTAAAATAACAATTAATTCCAAGTAATTGAAGCTAGAAATATGTTCATTCTAAATCAACAATAATAATTTAGTCTACAATTCATCAGCTATCAACAATTATGAATGTGCATGATGAAATGCATCAGCCGCGATACCGCATTGTTACATTATATACACATATATTGCCAAAGCTTTTGACACAGTTAATCACAACATATTACTGCATAAGCTTCAGTATCAATTCAACTTTTCTTCTGAGCTAATTCAACTCATGACATCATACTTAAATGATCGTAGGCAATATGTTTATTATAACAACTTTAAATCAGATCAATTTACTCCCCTCTCGGGTGTACCCCAAGGGTCAAATTTAGGCTATTTATTATGAATTCTATTTATGAATGATATTACTTATTGCTTACGATCTTCTAATGCTTTATTATATGCCGATGATCTTAAACTGTTGAAAGTTATCAACTCAGATTCTGACCGAATACAACTTCAATCTGATATTGATAATCTATTAGTTTGATCTTCATCTTCACTTCTATTTAATTTAATGTTAATAAGTGTAAAATCATTACTCACTCCATGAAACAGAATCCTTGTCATTATAATTATAAAATGGGAGATATGTGTCTTGATAAAGTTAGTATTTATAAGGATTTGGGCGTCATGTACGATTCAAAATTTTCTTTTACTGCTCATCTCGAGTGCATTATCAAAAGTTCGTACAAGAACTTAGGATTTATTGTTAGAAATTCGTAACTCTTTCTATATGTATTGACGCTTAAATCTCTATATTTTTCTTTTGTTTTTTCAAAACTTGAGTACTGTGTAATCATATGGAATCCAATATATAAGAACCATAACGCTGATATTGAATGGATCCAGCGAAAATTTGTAAGGTTTTGTGCTCAAAAATTATTTCCACCTTTCAACTCATACACGTATAGTTAGTTACACAGCTACTCTAGTTAAACTTAAATTGATCACAGACGTAATATGCACTCATGCTTATACTTACGTAATCTATTTTGTAATAAAATTGATGATATTTCGAGCTTAAGCCGAATTAATATAAATATTCCTAGAATATCGTCTAGGTCTAAACAAACTTTCTTTATGACAAGTATTAAGTCAAGTTATGAGCTCAGAGCTCCTATACGATGATTATGCTCTACCGGGTGGTGCTCGGTGAGTGCGAACATAGGAATTTAACATGGGATATTACTTTTATGCAATTTCCTGCTCTCCTGTACATTTTACGGAAAAAACTGTAGAGGGAAGATTTGTTCAGAATTAAAAGTTACCCATGAAACTGTTTTTACATGTTTTATTAAGTTTTTGGTTTAGCCGTAACATTAAAAATAAATTTCGAAATTTCTGTTACTTTGTAGCAATAGCCATGACTTTTCTTTTATTTTTATGACAAATGCGTTAAATGTCAATTTTTGATGTTTATTAAAGTTAATCTTATAATTTAAATTAAATCTTTGTGTAAGCTATAAAATGAATGTTTATTCAAACGAAGAACGTGTCTTCATTATTAAAAATTATTATGGAGGAAATAGTTATAGGAGGGTGCGGGATTTATTTTCAATTAAATATGAAGATAAACCAATTCCAAGTGTATCAACAATTTCAAAACTGGTTACAAAATTTGAGAGTACAGCTAGTGTAGCTGTGACCGATGGTAATGAAGGCAATAATAATAATAACAGAATACGTCATAACGAAGTGAATGAAGAATTGGTATTGGCTATGATATCTCAAAATTCAAGGTACAGCATAAGACATATTGCTTCTGAATGTGGTTTGCATCATTCAACAGTTCTGAGAATTTTAAAAACACATGGATATAAATCTTACAAATTTCAAACACATCAAGAACTTCTTTTGGCTGATTTTGAAACTAGAAGTACATTTTGTGAAATTATGCAAGAAAAGGCAAATCGGGACCAGCACTTTATTTCGTCGATTTGTTTTACAGATGAATGTACATTTACTTTAAATAATGAACCAAATGTTCAGAATACTCGTATGTGGACCACAGAAAAGCATCATTTAACTGTGTGTACAGGTACCCAATATCCTGAGAAAATTAATATTTGGGTTGGAATTTTTAAGAACAGGATTATACCATTTGAAATTATGGGAAATTTAAATTCTGATATGTATTTAGAACTTCTGCAAAATCATATAGGTCCTGCATTGGATGAGGCAGCTGCAGTAGATGAGGATATTTGGTTCCAGCAGGATGGGTGCCCGGCTCATTATGGAATAAATGTGCGGGAATATTTAGATTTGGTTTTTCCTAATCGGTGGATTGGTCGTGGTGGTGGAATAAATTGGCCTGCAAGATCTCCGGACCTAGCTCCTTGCGATTTTTTTTTGTGGGGGCATCTTAAAAGTAAAATTTACTCTAAACACTACGAAAATTTAGATTTACTAAGACAAGCTATATTCGAAGAATGTGATAATATTACTGACAGGCAATTAGCCAATGTTAGAACTTCGTTTTACAATAGACTTGGTTATTGTCTTGCTGAAAATGGTGGCTTGTTTGAACATTTATTGTAATTTCTTTATTTTTTTATGTAGGTATATTAAATAATATTGTTACAATTATTACTTATTATTTCACATTAAATTATTGTAATTTAAAATTTTTTAAAAAAATTGAAATTGTTGATAAACTTGAAACTGATTTATTATTAAATATGAAAATAAAACTTTGTTCAAAGAATAAAAAATGTGATTTTTTTGATTTAATTTAAATTATAAGATTAACTTTAATAAACATCAAAAATTGACATTTAACGCATTTGTCATAAAAATAAAAGAAAAGTCATGGCTATTACTACAAAGTAACAGAAATTTCGAAATTTATTTTTAATGTTACGGCTAAACCAAAAACTTAATAAAACATGTAAAAACAGTTTCATGGGTAACTTTTAATTCTGAACAAATCTTCCCTCTACAGTTTTTTCCGTAAAATGTACAGGAGAGCAGGAAATTGCATAAAAGTAATATCCCATGTTAAATTCCTATGTTCGCACTCACCGAGCACCACCCGGTATATATAATCAATTTGAGTGTCTGTTGAATATAGATATTTTCTATGATTCTTATTCATATTTCAAATGTATCTTGCTTCAATTTTTGTCTACTTCAGTAATGTAAACGGTAAATTTATAGTGTATATGTCATTTAAAATTAGTATTTAATACTCCTATAGTATTTAATTTCTATTGTATTATGTCGCAATGTTTGTAATATTTTGGTTTGTATTTTTTCTTTTCCAACCCTCAGTAATTGGAATAATTTTATCCTGTTGAGTGGTTATAAAATAAATAAATAAATAGTCACGGGAGCCCACAAAGCTCATTAAACAGTAAAAATATGTACGTACCTTTTTATTTAACACATTTTTTTCAATATACCATAGTTTAAAGATTATTTATAAAATTAAAATTCTATATGTAGTGCCCTACGCATATTTTCAGGAAATCTAAAATATCATCAAATTAGACTACTAGTGTGGCAAGTTTTGTCTAATTTTATCAAACTTGTAGCTCTTAGTTTTCGGAATACCAATGGTGAGTAAGCTTTTAATTCAGAGGTCCCCAAATTTTTTTGTTTCATAGACTAGTTGTCATGTTTATCAGTTTACCTAATATTGAATTTTTGCAAATTCATCAAGTTCAAATGTGTTTTTGATAGCTGGTATAGTGCAACTCACTTTTAAAAATTTAAATTTCTAACTGTAGTGAAGTGTAGTGCGAAAAACTTTTAAAAACATGTTAAGTTTTATATATTTATTAATTAAATTCTAACTAAAACGAACCAAATTAAAATTTAATATCTTTTACATTAAATGACTATGCAAAAAATTTGTACTTTTAGTGGGAGGGATGAACCTGATGCTTTATTAACAAATATTCAACATTTGGCATCAATTTAGTTAGGTTTAATCTCAAATCTCCTCGGTTAGTGATGTTTATTCTGTTTCTTTTCTTTGTTAGGAGATAGGCAACCGCGCTGAACCCATTTCCAGTAAATATGAAAATGGGAAAGCAATTAAAACTTTCTCGCGATATTCTATAATACGGGATAAGTAACAGGTATGTCATTTTGAAGCCAGAATTGCTGATATCCGTTTCTAAACTGTACCTTAAGTTCACCGTTAGTGCTTATTCCGATTAGTTTATCTTGTAATGTAACATCCGTTTTTTCAATGTCACCATATAGATTCATTATCCACCTAGATTTAAAATCTGAATAGATGGCATCTAAATGTTGAACGTGGAAATTTGGAAAATTCGCGCCGTCCAATGTTTTGCTTCATTAGCTTAATTCGGCCAATAAACGATGTATACATATATACAGGATATCCCAAATTACATTACGTTCTTGAATATCTCGAAAATGAGGAGTAACATTTCTACAGTCTTATGTATTTATTGAAACAGCAGACGTCATTTTTATCAAGTTAATGACACAATATTAATTAGTCATATTTTTAAGATTACAAAAAAAGTTTCCGAATAAAACCAACATACTTTTCTAAGTCTTTCCGAATCTGCAATAACAAATATGGGTTCCCATTTAAGATTTTTAAGTCGACCCCCTTTCCAGCCCCTCTAGGAATGTGGGGGCCATCTTGTCTGAGTCCGATCCTCCCCCCCAAACTATGAAGGTTTTGATTCGGCACAATTGTTGTTAAGATGCAATCTTATCGAGATATTCAAGAACGTAATGTTACATACATATATACCGGGTGTAACATGAAAACCTGGCCATAGGCGTTTAACATGGGAAATCAGTTTTTCCTTGCGCAAAAGTGGCCAATTCATTTTAGACAAAAATGCTTCAAATAAAAGTTGTAGAGCTTGAAATTATGGATCTAAATCAGTTTTTAGATTTTATTTTGCACGTTTTGTAAGAGAAATAATCGCATTAATATTTTATAAGAATTTCTACTTTATAGTGATAGCCATGGAATTGAGACAAAATGATAAACAAATGTATGACGTTTTAACTGTCAGAAAAGTTTAGTTTTAAATGGATTTGTGATTTATTTAAGTAACAACGGTGATTGTTGTTATATCATTATTGAAAATATTAAAATACTTACTCACCTATTTTTAGGAGGGGAGGTAAAATTGCTAAAAAAATGAGATTTCGAAAAATTGTTATTAAGAAATATTGTTTCCCTCGGTGCGTTACATTATTGGTTAAATTTCAAGTACTTCTTTTCGTTACAGCCTGTATATACGTACATGGATTTAATATTGGAATATTAACATTAATTTTTACGCTCTTTAATTTACCGACAATCGAAGCTAAAAAATCAATAAAAGAAAGTAAATTTGATTTGTGCATTTTATCCTCTAATTTGTTTAGAATTTTTTTTATTTTTTCCATGGTTTGTTGTTATTAACATAAACATTTATCTATTTCCATGCTTTAAATTTAAGCTTATTAAATATGTATTATCTGTACTTTAATGACACTCATTAAGTCACAGCTTTTCATTGTAATATAAATTATTGACGAATAACTACACGTCATTTACTGTTTCAATGGTTGTAATAGTTTCAGTTTTCTTTTGACATTTAAGGATGACATTTATTTTAATAATTTATTGAATTTGATCGTGCAAAATGTATGCAATTCGTGTAAATAACTTGTTGCATAATACTCGTATGATATAAAATTTTAAAAATCTCCAAATGCAAATTTTGAATATTGCGCAAATAGTACAAGAGATCTGCGGCCCTTAGCGTTTTTTTTTTTTAGTTTAATTCTGCGGTCTTTAAACTTGTGAACTTCCAGTGAAATGACAGACGACTACTACTTGATTATAACTATCCGTGCTATTAAATTAAATAAAAAGTCTGATATTTGCGTATTTCTAAAGAATTTCACTATCAGCTACCTCACGCAATGTCAAATCAATCCATCACTGACTCACCAACTACCAAGAATCTACCCATTTCTGCTACAACCTCTCTTTCTCCCGTACCTTAACGTCCATATATCCAGCGTCTGACCACCTTGCGTCGAAGCCGTCCGTCGGTCAGTTGTCGGTTAGCGTCGCAACGCACTAGCCAGTAGCGAGCCGGCAGTGTAGTAGTGAACACGTAACGGGATCGAAGACATGGGATGCGCAAGTAGTGGTCCGATAGGCAAGAACCTGGTGGATGGTGCCAAGGACACAGCTGGGGATGTGGCTCATATGGGAGAGAATGCAATGCATGGTGAGTAGAAAGTTGGAATGAAATTGCAAGTAATAAGTAGTAGTGGGATTATAGTAGTCAATTTATGTCAAGATATTAATGAATACTGTACTGTAAGGCTATGAAATTTTACCGAAGCGTGTATAAGATTTTGCGAAGAGAAACCTATATGAAATTTATATTTGTTAAATCACGGTATCACCACGCGTAATAATCTAATGTGGATAACATAGTACTTGCCCGACTATAAGTTCAGATGACTTTGATAAGAACAATTGACTCCTGACACTTTTATTAGAATTCACTGCCCGACTGTTTCAATTTAATACTAAACTTGGCATATTTTCAATATCTCTTGAAAAAAACAATTGATGATCGCTTAAATGTAATTTTTTATCTACTACTATGAGTCACGTGGACTCTAGTATGACCATTTTTATTCTTCCTATGTTTTACAACAACATAATCACTCTAAAAATTATTATGTTACGACTTATGACAATAAATTCGAAAAAAAATTCAAGTAGAAGTTACTTGAAATCTGGATTTTTGGGACTAAACATATCTCCCGGGATATTCTTCTGGCAGAAAGTAGTCAATTATTTTAAAGATGAAAGATACTTAAGAACTTATTAATATAGAGTTTGATCCCCACAACCGACAAACAATTTTCACCAATTTAAATCTACCCCTGCGGCTCCCCCTGCACTAATATATTTGGGGGTCGTGATTTGACGGCTGGTAACCGCACTTCACCCGAAAAAATATCACTTACCGAGATCTGCTTAGACAGAGTGCCATACCCAGTAATGGGTAAATGGTGTGAAGACATATTTATTATATTTTTATTAGAAAAATAGAAACCTGTCATCAATTGCAGCAAATTAAGTTTTTCGCGTAGAATACATTTTTGATAGGAATATAATGAGCATTTGGGCTATCCAAATTCCCTGTCATTTATAGTGAAATTCAATTTTTCTATTTTGCATTCATAAGAAAGTCATTACTTTCCCAGTTGCAGTAGCATTAATTTCGATACGCATCATTTTGTTTTAAACGGTTAGTAGTAACGTATGACATAAAAACTGTCAAATTGAGAACATCAAAAATTCAATATAACTTTAAAATCTGATCAATTGCATAAATGCTAGTAACAGTTACCAACCACAAAATTTCATATACAAAGTACCATAAATTGATTTGTTTTAAAATAACGCTGATTTTTTTATTTTGATTTATAAAAGACACAAAATAGTATAAATGACTCATTTTATTAGACTTTTTAACACTTGTCCTTTAGAAAACTCGCCTGCGGCTCGTTTTCTAAACTTGGACGCGTGCGAAAAAAATATGTCTTATAAAACTCGTTCTTTAATATACTATTATAACATTTCTCATTTTTGTTTAGTGTACTGTAGTATTAATATTTTGAAGAACACATATTTTGGTGAATAAACTCTTTTTAATTTAAATTTAAAAATAAATATTGTATTAAGTAGTTTTGCGACGATGCATTATTCCGTCTCCAAGTAACATCTTATTATTACTCTATTGTTTATGTTTACTTTTCTGTCAACTATTCATTTATTTTCATTCTTCTTTCAAACTTCAATGTGTAAATATCATCCATATTATATATTTGTATTTTATTTAAATTTCAATGTTATTATTATTGTCATATATTTAAATTAAATGAAGCTAGATATAAATTAATTGTTATATATATATATATATATATATATATATATATATATATATATATATATATATATATATATATATATCCCGCGTGATGGCCCCACGACCGTAATGGAGGGAAAACCATAAAATAAAGTAGTATGTTTTTCTTCTAGAACGTTCGATTTAGTTGCGTAGAGACAATACGAGTATCTATATCAATGCCACATAGTTTGATTCTATAGTTTTAACACTATAATTTTGGATAAGATCATTCTTTCTACTGTAGGAGTACGTTACTCTCCAATATGTAAAGTTTAATTTAATTGAAATATAATGAATAAAATTTGAAAGCAAAATAACCCTGTACTAATATATGAAAATTGTATGTTTACTACTCTAATTTAATGATACACGGATTAATTTTCATTGTATTTGAACCATCCTGAAATGTGAAATAGTTATATTTAAAATATCTGATGTGGACACCACATGACTTCCTTGTACACGTATTAAACTATAGATATTTTTTTAATTGCACATATTTGACATTAAATCTTTTATTTTTTGTTCTAATCCATAGCAAACTTAACTTAAAAAAAAAACAAAAAATATATAATATTTAAATTTAGATATCTCGTTTATGCAAAAAGCTAATTTAAAAATTCTTAATGTGCTAGACGCAGAATTTAATTCTTTAAAACTTTTATTTGCAGCATTCCTTTCTAAAATTAAAATAATACCATTTTTTTCAAGGGAAACTGTTAGCAGCTTCATGTAATGTGCTACTTCCGGTTAGTCTATTTTAACCAAAATCTATTATGTTATTTCCATTGATATAGTAGTCTTATATACCAAATTTGGAAAGTTTTAAATTATATTTGAATATAGTTTTTCATGAAAATCTATTATAGGCTTCAAGTAAAGTACCACTTCCGGTAGTTGTATAATGACCAAAAAGGGAGGTGCACAACTAGATGTTATAACAGTCCTAAATATAAAGTTTCAGTTTTCTGCGGCTTACCGTTTTTGAGTTATGCGAGATACGTACGTACAGACGGCATGACGAAATTAGTCAAAATGGATTCAGGGAGGGCCAAAACACCTATTTCCGTTGAAATCTGAGAACCGAAAATTTTCGCGATTACAATACTTCCTTTACTTCGTACAAGGAAGTAAAAACATACGAAAATTGCATTTTCTACACTTTTTACTTCCTTGTACGAAGTAAAGGAAGTATTGTAATCGCGAAAATTTTCGGTTCTCAGATTTCAACGGAAATAGGTGTTTTGGCCCTCCCTGAATCCATTTTGACTAATTTCGTCATGCCGTCTGTACGTACGTACGTACGTACGTATTTCGCATAACTCAAAAACGGTAAACCGTAGAAAATTGAAACTTTATATTTAGGACTGTTATAACATCTAGTTGTGCACCTCCCTTTTTGGTCATTATACAACTACCGGAAGTGGTACTTTACTTGAAGCCTATTATAGATTTTCATGAAAAACTATATTCAAATATAATTTCAAACTTTCCAAATTTGGTATATAAGACTACTATATCAATGGAAATAACATAATAGATTTTGGTTAAAATAGACTAACCGGAAGTGGCACATTACATGAAGCTGCTAACAGTTTTCCTTGAAAAAAATGATATTATTTAAATTTTATAAATAAATGATGCAAATAAAAGTTTTAGAGAATTAAATTCTGCGTCTAGCACATTAAGAATTATTAAATTAGCCTTTTGTATACGCGAGATATCTAAATTTAAAAATTATATATTTATTTTAAAAAAAAATTAAGTTTGCTATGGATTAGAACAAAAATAAGAAAAAAATAAAAAATTATATGTCAATGTCATTGCATTAGCAACATTTAGTTGTGCACCTTTCGTTGTATTCATTGAATAATTAAAGGATGGGAAAGAAACAATCAAACAGGCAAAAGAAGGGTAGAATGAAGAAATACATTTCTGAAAAACGACAAGCAGATGAATAAAAAGCTAGAAAATTTTAACAACAAAAAGAGAATAAAAATTCTTAGAGAGAAAGATGAATATAAAGAGGGAGAAAATGTTAAGACGGAGGAAAGAATAAAAAAAATTAAGAGAAGTTGCACGAAGTAAAGGAAGTATTGTAATCGCGAAAATTTTCGGTTCTCAGATTTCAGCGGAAATACGCATTTTGGCCATCCCTGAATCCATTTTGACTAATTTCGTCGTGCCGTCTGTACGTACGTAATGTATCTCGCATAACTCAAAAACGGTAAGCCGTAGAAAGTTAAAATTTTATAATTATGACTGTTATAACATCTAGTTGTGCACCTCCTTTTTTGGTCATTATATAACTTCCGGAAAGTAAAGTACCATACTTGTAGCCTATAATATATTGAAAAACTATATCAAAATATAATCCAAAACTTTCCAAATTTGGTATATAAGACTACCATATCAATGGAAATAACATAATAGATTTTGGTTAAAATAGACTAACCGGAAGTGGCACATTACATGAAGCTGCTAACAGATTTCCTTGAAAAAAATGGTATTATTTTAATTTTAGAAATGTATGCTGCAAATAAAAGTTTTAGAGAATTAAATTCTGCGTCTAGCACATTAAGAATTTTTAAATTAGCTTTTTGCATAAACGAGATATCTAAAGTTAAATATTATATATTTTTGGATTTTTAAAAAAATTAAGTTTGCTATGGATTAGAACAAAAAATAAAAGATTTAATGTCAAATAAGTGCAATTAAAAAAATATCTATAGTTTAATACGTGTACAAGGAAGTCATGTGGTGTCCACATCAGATATTTTTATGCATGAAAAGTTCGTATTTGCTGTGCGACAAGTAAATACGTATTTTTCTCTTGTGCAAAAAGCACTGACGGTTTAAGCGGGAAGGAATAATATGAAAATGTATAATAAATTATAGCTTTTTTCACATGTGTTTTGTATACCTCCAAAGAACTTCGACTGGATCCGCCGATAGCAGAAAGTGAGTTTTTCTGATTCGATATGTCATCGTATTCATGGCAATACGAAACATTTTTTAAACGAATGAAAAAAATCTTTTCGAAGAGATTTTAAATAGTTGTAGATAAAATAGAATGTACACCTCGAGCAGGTTTTAAATCCCAACAGTAGCGTATAATAATAAATAACACACATTAAATTATAATGATTAGTTTTAAAACCAGCATTTATATTCTGTTGACAAAGCTAATCATTAAAAATATAATTAATAGTTACTTATGTAGACAGCGTTGTAAATTAAGTTTTACAGGCGAGCTGGAGAGTTAAATTTTTATTTCTATCTTCGCAGCGTTTTATTTTTTAATTAATTTACTTTATGAGTTTTTATAAAAAGATACATTACATTTTGTAATCAAAGGTTGTTGGTGGTATGAATATTTAAAACTAGACGTTGTCGTAATGTTGTGATCGTTGTGATGACAAAATAGTTGCTGCCCGTGTCAACAGTTTCGTAAATTCTAGAAATAAAAAATTTAAATATTAAATTTAATGCCCGACATCGAATTCAATTTTCTAGTTTATATTAATTTTTTACGAACCTTGTAAAATTTTACATATATATATATATATGACAAACAATTTTCACCAAATTAAAACACCCCTGTGGCTCCCCCTCAACTAACATTTTCGGGGGCCGTGATTTGACGTCTGGTAACCACACTAAAAAATTATATAACTTACCAAGATCTGCCACGGCAGAGTGCCACACCCGGTCATGGGTAAAAGGCATGATGATATATATATATATATATATATATATATATATATATATATATATATATATATATATATATAATTATTATTTTATCGCCTTAAATACAATACTTATTTTTCATTTGAATAATAATAATGACAATAGCAATTTGTCCTAAATTTTATATTATTTATATTTTAATATTACGACGACATCATATTATATATTTATTACTATTATAAAACCTACATATATAATAATTTCCTTAATAACAAAAGTACATTACTACATTAGGTGAGTCAGGTCAGCTGTTCAGCTTGCACTGTGAACTGAATGGTTTTTTTCTATTATTTGCCGAATAACTCACGCTCCATTTGACCTGATTTCCATATCTCGAGTCAATAATAGTTTTCCCCCTTAATAAACACGTAGGCAGGTATAAACTGAGATGCATACATAATTAAGCAATAATTGTTGTGTCCAACTGTCTTTTAATTAAATGTACCCAGTATATTCGTACTCTTCTCTAATTTTCCATAACCGGTTTAACTATTATTTTCTATTTAACTTTTGCTTTACTTAGTACGTACAAAAGAAAGTTCGGTAACACAAAACGAGATATTTATTCAAGCATACGATATTTTTAAAAGGTTTTCATAAAGTGAAAAACCTATAAAATTACATGTTAGCAAATATTTGAAAAAGCAAAAAATACGTACGCAAACGTTTTGTGATTGAAATAAAAAAAATATTTTCAAGAAATATACAAAATGAGTACTACAGTTTGAATATACTAATAAATTTTTAATTAAATGGTTCTAATGGTTCTTACAAAAATGGTTTCATGCCAACTGCACAAATTTTACTAAAGCCGAAATTCAACTTTTGGAAAAATCAAGTAATCTATATTATTGGTGTTCCACATGCATAATTAATTGTGTACTAATAGACAAGTACTCAATATTTAATCAGCAATTAATGATATGAACTCTAATTTATCTAAAGTCGCAACTCAATCTAATTTAGATAACTTAAATATATTTTTGATATACTAAGAGATAATACTCGTATCACTTATTTAATAAGCACCACAGTACAAATGAACTACAAAATTCTATTGATGAAAAATTTGCAAATTTAAAAAACATGCCATCCTTATCTCATAGTACTGAATCTCGTAATTCGTATGTAAGTAAACATTACTAAAAAATCTGAGCCATCTTTCTCAATCATATCAAGAGATTCAACGCAATCAATTAAAAGTAAATCTGATCCTATCACTACAAATAACTTGCTTAGTAATGTTCCAAAATCTAGTAATGGTGCTTTAATTACCACATGCAATAACGATGATAATCCTAATAAGTAGAAAAATCTTACATCATTGTGTTTTTGTGTGTGGGGTTTCATAAAAGATAAAGTTTAAATTAATCTATCCATTAATGTTGACGATTTGAAATACAGAATACAACAAGCAGCAGATTTTGTTTAGCAGATAAAGCAAGACAATTTGCACATTTGGTTTAATATTAAGTTTATAAAAAAATCAAATAAATAAATATATTATCACGCCTTTTAACCATTATTGGTTGTGGCACTCTGCCGTAGCATATTTCGGTAAGTGATATATTCCTTCTGTAAAGTGCGGTTACCGGCCGTCAAACCCCAACCCCCCCCCCAAAGATGATAGTGGAAGGAGATTATCGCTTCATTACTGTTTTACCTAATTTTTTAAAATCTTTGAAAATATTATGAACGCAGCTATTTATTCAAAAATCAATTATCAGTCCTCTGGTATGAATTCATGGAGGAAATTTAGCCTCTTCTGCACATGTTCTTTCCACAGTTTTTGATGCCAAAGGACAAATAGACTATTTACACGGTTTTCATTAAAGCTTTTGATCGTATAGATCACATCTTAATAATAAAATCTTCTGTACTGTTTTCTCATATTCTTCTTTCTTCTAACCTATCTAGTTGTTCTTTCTTCGTCCAATTCTTGGACATTACTATTCTGATTATTCCGTTAGTTATAATTATCTAATTCAAAAATGTCAATAATATGCCTAACCTGGCAAAAGACGTGATATAAATTATGTACACTATCTCTGCAAATTGATTCATGGAGAAATACATCATCCTAAATTCCTGAGTTCCCGTTCTTTCCATGTTTCTACTATTGAAATACGTACTTCCACAACGTTTTGCCTATTAATTCCCGGGACAAATGTGTTTATTTATCCTGGGTTTACTCTGTAATTTCAGGTTTTCCTCGGATGACGTCTTTCTACCTAAACAATTTTTAAAAACCGTTAATCGACAACTCTAGTAAATTTGTTAATCATAATTTGTTATTTTATCTTTCGCTTTGTCCAAGTGTTTTCACTTGTATTTTTCTATGGGCACTATATTTTGTATTAATGTGTTTTGTTCCTGCCTTCATATTAGGCTTTCACCTGGCGGGTAGTGTATTCAAATAAAAACCTAAATAAATAAATATTGACTTTTTCTCGTCTGTTCTTGGGCTCTGTACAACATGAGTGGAAATTATTTATTTATTATTGCAACATGTTTAAAAATATTCTAAAATACATAATTTATTTTTACAATAAATTTTTCTGGGTCCTTTCCGTATACGTGTACAAATATCTTTTTTCTTTACTCATCAGTTAGCTAGAAAAACTGATTGGTTATTTACAAAAAAATACACCCTATATTAACAAATGAAATTACTCTATAACGGCATTGACACAAGTAACAGCTTTCCAAGTACAAATATTCCTAAATGATTTTTATCCAGAAATGTTTTTTCCAGCTACTAAATCTCGACGTAGTCGGAAATTTATAATATGAAGGAAAAACTCATCTTTCTTAAATATGCTGAGTTTTAACCAGAAAGTTCCTTAAATACAATATTTACCAAATATACAATATTAATTTATAATTAAATGGGAAATGAAATTCCAGTAATTAAAATAAAAGATATAATTTTCAATATCACAAACCTCAATTATACCGTATTATAGAAATCAATCAATATCATCCAATATTCTGTAAAATTGTCAGCGTTTTTTCTATCTTCATGCGTCAAGCACGCTTATCTGATCGTACGACAAGCCGAGAGACTAAATAAATGATTTGTGCTTTATGGTTTCGCAATCTCCGATAGCGCACGCAACAGTTTCGCTGTGGTCTATTGTGTAGGTTCACTCGTTCACCGTAATCGTATATTTATGTTAAAAAATTTAAATGCGCCGTAGAAATCACGCAAAAGATTATATCTAGACAATGAAATCATATGTAATTTTTATATTGTGCAAAAAATATGTTAATTTTTTTACGATAATATTTTATTATATATGGAAAGCAAAAAACTGAATTAACCATCAGAAATCTGTCAAAGTTTCAGAGTTATATTATAGATATATTAGGTACATACACATCATTTTTAAAATATAAGTAATGAAAATAATGAATGTACCTACATTTACATATGCAACAATGGCGGAACTACGGAGTGCCCAACACCGCAGTACGTACGGGACTGGAAGGGGAGAGAGGAGAGGGCTTGATAAGTATAATAATTCAAATATTGAAAGTAATATTTACTTTTAAAGTTAAATTTTTTTTATGAAAGAAAAATTCGGATGACGCCTGGATTCGAACCAGGGACCCTCTGCTTGCCGGGCAGAGATGTTAACCGCTACACCACGTCACCTGTGTCCGATGAATGGCTTCAACCGAATTCTTCTTTCATAGTGTCTAACGTAGCATCTCTGCCCGGCAAGCAGAGGGTCCCTGGTTCGAATCCAGGCGTCATCCGAATTTTTCTTTCATAAAAATTTAACTTTAAAATTATCTTCATTACTGTACGTTCAGTCGAAGTCATATGTTAAAAAGTAATATTTACTTGTCCTATTCTTTCCAAAAAAATAATTTATTTAAAAATTTTGTTAAAGGACTAAAGCCATATTATTTTATGATTTTTACTTCCTTGTACGAAGTAAAGGAAGTATTGTAATCGCGAAAATTTTCGGTTCTCAGATTTCAACGGAAATAGGTATTTTGGCCCTCCCTGAATCCATTTTGACTAATTTCGTCATGCCGTCTGTACGTACGTATGTATCTCGCGTAACTCAAAAACGGTAAGCCGTAGAAAATTGAAACTTTATATTTAGGACTGTTATAACATCTAGTTGTGCGCCTCCCTTCTTTCATAGTGTCTAACGTAGCATCTCTGCCCGGCAAGCAGATGGTCCCTGGTTCGAATCCAGGCGTCATCCGAATTTTTCTTTCATAAAAATTTAACTTTAAAATTATCTTCATTACTGTACGTTCAGTCGAAGTCATATGTTAAAAAGTAATATTTACTTGTCCTATTCTTTCCAAAAAAATAATTTATTTAAAAATTTTGTTAAAGGACTAAAGCCATATTATTTTATGATTTTTACTTCCTTGTACGAAGTAAAGGAAGTATTGTAATCGCGAAAATTTTCGGTTCTCAGATTTCAACGGAAATAGGTATTTTGGCCCTCCCTGAATCCATTTTGACTAATTTCGTCATGCCGTCTGTACGTACGTATGTATCTCGCGTAACTCAAAAACGGTAAGCCGTAGAAAATTGAAACTTTATATTTAGGACTGTTATAACATCTAGTTGTGCACCTCCCTTTTTGGTTATTATACAACTACCGGATGTGGTACTTTCCTTGAAGCCTATAATAGATTTTCATGAAAAACTATATTCAAATATAATTTAAAACTTTCCAAATATTGTATATAAGACTACTATATCAATGGAAATAACATAATAGATTTTGGATAAAATAGACTAACCGGAAGTGGCACATTACATGAAGCTGCTAACAGTTTTCCTTGAAAAAAAATGGTATTATTTTAATTTAGAAGTGAATGCTGCAAATAAAAGTTTCAGAGAATTAAATTCTGCGTCTAGCACATTAAGAATTTTTAAATAAGCTTTTTGTATAAACGAGATATCTAAATTTAAATATTATATATTTTTTTATTTAAAAAAAAAATTAAGTTTGCTATGGATTAGTACAAAAAATAAAAGATTTAATGTCAAATATGTGCAATTAAAAAAATATCTATAGTTTCATACGCGTACAAGGAAGTCATGTGGTGTCCACATCAGATTTTTTTCAAGTGTTGTAGCAACAGAGTGTTGAACAATCATTGATTTATGTTCAAGTTCAGCGCTGTACAACAAACGTTGGGGTTCTGGGATTCCCCGAATAGGTCCATGCTCAGCATTTTTGTGCATATTTAAAATATATCTTTGCTTCAGAGACCAAAATTTGCAGTTCCGCCACTGATATGCAAACTAAATTACATATTATTATCTGCCTGTATATTTGAACAATTACCATAAATTTCTGTTTATTATTCAGGTATTATATGAACACAACAATTTTATATATTTATTTATTTATCTTTTTATTTATTTATGTTTACTGTACAACAGGTACTTAATCCAAATTACGGTACAGGGTCCGGATTCACCGAGCCGAAGTGTGATAGTTCATATAATATTGAGCATGAGCGCGATTCGAACTTGAGATCTCCGGATTCGAATTCCGCAACGCTATCACTACACTACCGTACTGCCGGTATTTCAAATCTATTTAAATTCACCTTATTAATATTTTGTCATTGTAATGATATGAAATAATACAGTACTTCTTGAACCATCTTGAATTCTTTTCTGTTGATGTCTGATATCAGACTAAGCACATTATTATAAATTGTATACCAATATCAAATTTAAATTTTATTAACTTTTCAATTAATGACTCATTAAAACCGATTAAACAAATTATGTTTAATTTCACACCATAATTGTTTGTCGCTTGTATATATTAAAATTCTATAATTTTGTTATTCAATGTATAAATTCTGTTATTTTTATCAATTTGACATGCTGAAGCAGCTTTAAATAATTATGTAAAATGATTATTTTTATTTTATTTGTTTTTTTTTTTGTGACCCATCTGTAAATAATAGTACTACATAATAATTGTATTAACTTTGTTCCATACATATATCTATTTATGTAAATATTTCTAATATAATTTAAAACGTCTATTACACATATATCTTGCCAATTGAAATTGAAAGTGGGCTTTGGTCGAATTAAATCGAATAGATAATGTACTATCTGTATATAATCCATGAATATAATTTCCATACTAAAGACAAATTTATGATAAAATATTTATTAAAATTCTCTGCACTCTCTACCTACATACATACTTTTTCTCTAGAACATCTTTTATGAAAATACTAAAACTAATCTCTCGTTTACTCCTAGATTCAGTATTTTGAGCAAGAGCAAAATATTTAATTTATTACAAAATATATTATTGAGTTTATATTACCTTCGTTTAAACCCCGAACCATATTCTATGGTTGTTCAACTATATCTTATGTTTGTATACAAGTTTTTGTTTGCGGGGTGGAATCGTGTCGACCTGTAGAGTTGAGAACCCTAGTCCGATTCGCACACCTAACAAACTTTTTCCTACATTAAAATTACTCCTGTGGCTCCTCCATCACTAAGATCTTTGGGGGGGGGGGTGATATGACGGCTGGTAACTGCATTTCACACCAAAATATATCACGTATCGATATCTGCCACGGTGGAGTGTCACACCTAGTAATGGGCAAAAGGCGTGATGATATATGTTTTTTCTTGTTCCCAATTAAATCAACGGAATAATATATATATATATATATATATATATATATATATATATATATATATATATATATATATATATATATATAAATTACTTTCGAATTCGTTAGTTATAAAAAAATTGTAGCTATTTTAAAACGTTCTATACAGGGGCATAATCATAAATTTGGAAATGAGAAAATGCAACTAAATATTAAATTAAAATTAATCAAATAGATACTTATACAATTTGATTACAAGAATTTATTTATAATAAAAAAAATGACGTGTTAAATAGGTTTAAATTACACTGTTGTACCCCGTATGAGTGGGCCACAGGTATTATATGAAAAATAGAAGCGATCCTATATCTTTGTCATGAAAATATATGCCACTATTTCATATTTTTTATTAATATTTTTTATTATATGCCACTATATTCACTTACCTATATTTGAATTCTAGAAACCTAAAAAGATATGTCATTTTGAATACGAAAATATAAATCTTTCCTTTTATATGTCACATATGACAGAATCATACAGATATGTCTGAGCCTGAGATTTTAATAAAAATCTTATAGAAAGGATTTTTCGATATTAAAAATTTTTTCAAAAAATTTAAAATCAATTATTTCTATCAATTAAAAATATAATTATAAATAAAAATTAAGGTCATAAATGCTGTAGTATAATATTGTGAAATTAGTGGCAGATACAGTTCATATGATTTGATCGATGGAACATAACGTCGATTCCAAATTTCGTATGATTCGGGTACGTTTTTTTTTGTTTTCATATGACACGTATGACAGGATCATGCAAATGTGACCACACTTTTATGCCGTTCTTTAATCTCGGGTAAAATAACATTTCTTAATCGCTTTCCAATATGTATTTTAAAATAATTAAAATAAACTGATTGACAATATTCACAAAAAGCAGAATGACATTGATGTAATTCTAGACGTCAAATATGTTTTCCTATAACGCATATACAAAACCAATTTTGTAGCTCTGTTTTTGTCAAAAATTATGGCATAATATTTGGTTTTGTACAACGGTTTTTAGAAACTTTTTTATTTATAAAGTTGTCGTGATGTCAGACACATCAGTCATGTCATTAAAAATATAAGTACCATTAGAATTTACTTTTTTTATGTTAAAAATAAGAACATCAAAGAATAAAACACTTTTCTTTTTACTTAAATTAAAAGGTATTTATTTATTACTTATACTTTGCGTAACACGCATTCGGCTCGTATACGATAACTGTAATAGTATTATAATTAAGCTTATTGTAATACTAGTTTTTAAATATACTATTTTATATAGCAACCGTTTAATAAGTGCATAGCAACATGATGGCTACGACAATAGCGATAACATTAAAAATATTGAAAATATTTACAAAATTAATATTAATTTCAAACAATCAGCAACAAAGTTACTACTGTTAAGATTCATAGCCTCGATTGCACCTAGGTAATAAATCTGCTACTTTTTTTACCTAGTTAAATAAATAATTATTACTAGACTTTTCTAATAGTGACATCACTAATGGTCTGTTTTATATACGACAAATTAATTTAATTAAATCACATTTATTTATTTAATTGACAGTGGAACTTTTGAAAGTCATTTTATATATGTCATAAAATAAATAAAATTGATTTGAGTTTGTTAATTAAAATATATTTACTCTGGAAGTTAATTTATTCTGTCCTTTATAAAATCGGACATAATAGTTAAGAATTGTTTTGGTTCTAGTTTATTAGTTATTTTTTCATTTCGTATAGAGTAGGTAAAGTAATGTTTCTTTGAAATTCATATACTGATTTGAAAATGATTAATTGGTCGATAAATATCAGTTATGTATATTATAAATAATAGATTTTCTTGTTTCTAAAATTCGTCACCACATTTTAATATTTTATCGCTCTTTTCTCCTTTCTTTAAATTATGAATCATTTTATTTTTATCTGACATTTTATGAAGTTTTCTCGACAGTTTGCAAAATTAATATGTGAAGTGTACTTGAAAGTTTAACAGTTATGTTATGAATTTTAATTTTTGGGTTAAACTAGAAAATAACTAATCAAGAAGTTTTCTCTTATTAGATTATCCTCGAAACTTCGTCTATAAAAATAAAGCTTCTTATATTATTAATTTATTCCACTGTGAGTCAATATTAAATAAAATATAAGAGAAGCCGTTTAAAAATAACAATTAACAATTTAAGTAATAACCAAAAATAAAAAATAAAAATGAATACCTATTGAATTTTAATTTATGTCTGAACAAATTCTTGTCAAAAATATTTTATTTGTCAAATTTGTTCTGCTGTCTGCTTAATTCTCAAAATGGGCAGGTTTTTAACCAATATACGTGTTTTTTTTTCCGGATTTGAGGATTTAAAATGAGTTGACCTTTTTTCGCATTTCAAATCGAAGAATATTTCTCAAAAAATATATTAAAATAAAATATGGGATCTCATTGCCGCTACCCGAAACAAATACAGGAACAAAACAAGATTTTATAACAATAAATAAGATCTAGATAAAATCGATAAAACTCATTTAAGCGTTAAAACAATTGAATATGTTGGGCTAAAAAATACTTCGACGAATTCTTATGAGGATTTTTACAATGGTTTCACATCCAATAACAGAGTCGAGTTATTAAAAAAAATCTTTTAATTGAAAATCATTTAAAATACCTATCTAGGGTGAGTACCTTGTGAATATAATTTTTTACTTTTATTATTTGTATATTTTCGAGAGAGCAATATGAATTTATTTATAAAGAAATTGAGATTTTTAATCTATCATGTTAAAGATACGTTCACCTTAAGTATCGGTGCCAATGGTAACAAATCGGTAGAGTGGGATCATGTGTAATCTTTGCGGACGTCGGTTGTTGGTCATTAAGGGACAAAAAATTGTTTCAAGATTATTTGATTTTCATTATTATATAAATTATTATTTCATCTTTATTATCGTAGCTCATTGATTGTGTCTGAATAGTTCGGATTCCGCTATAAGATATATTAGGCCCCCTGTACTGTAATTGGGATTAAGTTCCTGTTGTGCAGAGTAACAAATAAATAAATATTATTTATATTATTTCTCTGATAATAATTTGTAAATATGTCATCATTTATTTTCAATAGCGCTGAAGGATATGATATAATGTAATTTTTTTTGTACTTTGCGTCTATTACTCGTATTTAATCGAAAATTTGCAATTTAATTTGCATAAAATATCGAACTATAATCTGGCAATTTATGTGGCATGTGGTTACGTTGCCGAATAAATATTGACATTTCAACTGTCAGTTCAAAAAAATATACTTGATATGCATAATTTTCACACTTTTCTTTTTACCTCACCTGTATATATTCGTAAATAGTAATTTAATCATTTTCGTTCAAATTATATATATATATGATGTCCCATCATTCCGTTTCGGAACATAGGGGCCGGGCACACCGAGCCGCAGTTTTTACACTGCCGTACTGCCGGTTTCTTAAGTCAGATTATTTAAGGCGTATAAGTGACTAGCTTATAGCGCCCGAGTGTGATAAATACATGTAACTGTATTTTTATATTTTACGACAAATCACACATTGTCGACAGGCGGATTCGAACTGACGAACCTTGGTTCGGGTGACGTCACAGTATGCTAAGAGATGTGCCTTAACACGCTCGGCCACCGCGCCTGTTCAAATTATATAGTTCTAAAATAAAATCTGAAAAGACAGATGTTGATATTGTGATAATATAAATTCTTAGGTTATAGCTTACCAAATTGTAATATTGTTTTAAATTGCACTTTTTATAATTTTTTTATAATAATAATATTATGAAATATATATCTCACGTTGAAAATTCTTTCAAATTGTAGTAGAATGAGACTTTAAAATAATTGAGACTATCATTTTTAAATGACATTTAACGTATTGCTGCATAGTAGTATCAATCTAAAAACAGTTTAACAATAACCCCTATTAGACTGTTTTAAATTTTGTTGAACCGATTGTAAACGCAAAGTATAAAAAAAGTATTAAATTGCTTAAATGTAACTAACTTCAATTTTAAATATAGGTAGAAATATTTTATTAAGTTACAAATTATTTAATAAAAATAAAGAAAATAAAATGAATTTATATATCGGACCAACTACTTAGGTCATATTGCGATATGTCCTTTGTATGGCCGCCACGGGCGGGACCCGAACCCACGACCTTATGGTTGTCAGTCAGGCCCTCAACCCGCCCGGCCACTTCGCGGGACGAAAGGAAATTGTTATTTTCAATATTATTTTGTTTATGTCTATCATGATGTTTTAATTTATTATTAAATTCTAAGGACTTCAACTTCATATTGTAAGCAAAGTATGAGCACCTATTTATTTAAAAAGAAATAAATTTTTAAAATATATTTCTCCTATACGAGTATATCACATGTTTTTTTTTTTCGTTTACATTTTATTTCTTTAGAATTATATGTTCTGTTCTTTAACTGCACTTGAAATATAAGAATAAGTACGTAAGTAAATATATTTTAGTCTGTAGTCATGTAGTGTATATTAGAATACCTATATTTATAATAACATTACATTACATTACCCCTAATCTGGTATTTATACGAATAGATATCCTTAATGCAATTGCATTATCGCTCCGTACGACTTCCTGTTTAATTAATCAATTGGATTATACAACATTCATTAAATAGTTAAACGACAATCATTAATGCACTGAATTGATTATAGGTGTATATGTAGGTATTATAAATTTGCTCTAAATGTCAGTTTCGTATTGAGGTTAGAATGTTAGAGGTGTTGGTGAGTATTTATTGATCTTCTATTTAATTAGTTTTCCTCTCAATGTGATTCCCAACTTCAAACCCAGATATTTTCGCAGTTTGTACATTTTATTTATTATAAGTTTTAATATTAATGATTTAACCAGAATTGTTTCATAAATAGTAAATGACAATCTGACATCCACAATGACATCGATTGGGTCTCCGAGGTTAAAAGACTGCGGACAATAACGGAGCCACAATTTGGGCCCATGTGAGCTCGAGCCCTTATTAATTTTTCTTATCCTCTCCGTGGACCACTCGCTCCAAACTAAATAAATAAATAAATATATCATCACGCCTTTTACCCATTACTGGGTGTGGCACTATGCCTAAGCAGATCTCGGTAAGTGATATATTTTGTCGCGTGAAGTGCGGTTACCAGCCGTCAAATCACGGCCTCCAAAGATATTAGTGGAGAGGGAGCCACAGGGGTAGATTTTTAAATTGGTGAAAATTGTTTGTCGGCTGTGGGGATCGAACCAAACTAATGAATGTAATTTAAAAATAATCATTTGTGTAGTAGTTCTTTACATTAAAATTCGACGTTGTGATTGTGCGGCTTTAAAATTTGTTGTAAATATTATTTGCATAAAAAATTTCAGTTTGATTGAAATATGAAGCAGTTTATTGGATATTTAATGATGATAATAATATGTCACTTGTTATTGTTTATATTGTCGAACAAATCAACAACAAAGCATATTTGAGATACAATAATTTTTAAAAAGAAAATATATATAATGGTTTGCATGTAACTCGTATATAATCGAACTTTATAAAATTCGCTTAATTTATCAGCCTTGTTTGCTGCGCTTGCTGTACTATAAACTACGGTTTGGGATTTATAAGATTTAAAAATGATAATTATTTATACACTAAAATTTCTTCATCTTCATTATTTCACATAATTTTTGATAATACTATACTCGTATTCTAACTGAATCAGTTGTAGAAGAAATAATTAAATGACCCAGGAGAAAAGAAAACTACTGGGTCTTAAGCTTTCTCGTTTTCAAAACGAGGCATCTAATATTTATTGGAATCACATTGTACGAGTGCTAAGATATCTAACAACAAGAATTAATTACAAATTAATTTACAAGAATAAATCATCTGTAATTTTACTAGATTTTGCCTATGCTGATTATGGCAGCAATAAAAATAACAGGTGGTCTATCACTGGCTATCTGTTTATGTTGTGCAGATGTATCATATCCTGGATTACAAGAAAATAACCGATGGTAGTGTTACCATCAACAGAAGCTGGATACCTTTTTGTTACTGAAAAGTAAAAACAAATAAAAACTTAAAAAGTGATTAACATTTCTTGCTAGTAAAACCAAAATATTATCACTTATTAATATAGGATTTGTTGGTTAAGTGATGTTGTATTTCAAATTTTGATTAGTGAATGAAGAGCAAATATATTTTGTTTTAAAATTAAAAAAAAATTAATATGACAACTACGATTATATACATACCTAAATTTTAATTGGTTTAGAAATCTGTTAATCAGTATAAAATGTGCTTATTGTTTGAGCTTTCACAACTCTAAGGAAATTATCACAAAATATCAGATTTTATATGCGGAATATTTCAATTAATTTCTTTAATTTATGACATTACAATAAGATTAGCTCGCCAACATGTATGGTGTGTGTCAACCAAAACTGTAATTAAGAATACTTTTTTTACTTATACATAAACTATATATATATATATATATATATATATATATATATATATATATATATATAATTTTGTTCCATTAAATATTGACTCCTAATTTTGTAATTCAACGTTTTCTGTATTGTAAATAATTAAATACCAGTAGAAAATAAAAAATCTCACATATTACACGTGAAATAACACAAAATCGGCGCTTCTTACTGTAACGTGCTATAATACAGTCGAGCGTCTCCTACTGCACGAATCTTTTACAACACGAAACGAGTTAGCGCGTGCTGTAGGAGATTCTACTGTCTAAATAATAAACAAAAACAAGCATATTCTTTAAAAATAAAACAAAAAATGTTCTCCAATATAATTAAAAGAAAATATGATAAATACAAAACACAGCAGTGATTTAGTTATACTAATTTAATCCTTCGGTTTTTATTTAAACTTGCAATTTTGTCAACAACTTCATTAAGATCTATTAATTTTGATATGTCTTTTTCTACACTTAATATACTAATGTTGCTTAATCTTTCATTTGTCATTCTTGTTCTCAAATAACTTTTAATTCTTTTTAAAGAGGAAAATGATCTTTCACAAGAAGCTGTTGATACAGGCATAGAAATATTTTTTTTACCAAATTATAAATGCATTCAAATGCTTGCTTATATTGTTCAGCGAATGAGTGATTTAATATTTTTATTTTTCTCCCTACACAAAAGTTTCTTAACTAGCGTTATTTCTGTGTCTAAACAATCACAACTTATGTTATAATGTTCTGCTAATTTAGTTAAATGAATTTTATTGAGGAATAAGTCATCTGTGCGGTCAAAAGCTTGTAATAATTTTAAAATAGTATCATTTTTTGTAAATCTTTCTTTTAATTTAATTATAATTTTATCTAGTATAGGGATGTATAACTTAAGTTTGACAACATCTTTCTCATTTTTTACTTCTATGTCTACAGAATCATCTATTTCACAATCTACTATAAACTCTTGTAACCTTTTTGGAATAGATTTCATTCATTTTGGTTTGTCAAAAATGTCTGTTTTATCTAAACCAAGAAACAAAAAAATATTCTTTGCAGATTTCCACATATCGTAGAATTCCATTCATTATCATTGTTTCGTAAGTTTTGAAATTCATATTAGGGGATTGAAGATAATTAGATACAGTTGTAACTAATTTTAAATTTTATATAAAAATAAGCAGTGAAACAATAAATTCTTTATCAATTTGTAAAAGTAAACCTTTTGCTTCACATCTTCTATCCTTTTTTACATCAGTTTTAGAAATAAGATTGTTTAATGTTACAAAAATAGATTCAATTGTTTCTAAAACAATCTCGCATGCTCTGAACAAACAGTCCATCGGGTATCGCATATCCTTTGAATTCTCGAGAATGTTTTGTAGGATAAATTTGTTTTTGCGTATTTAAAAATAGAGGATGAATTTTAGAGTTTGACATAAATGTATATAATTTTTCAAGATTAGAAAAAAAATAGCCGACTTTTTCTGATGTTTGCAACAATCAACAACAACTAAATTTAATTTATGGTTAAATCAATATATACTGCTTGCGGAACAATACTTTTAATATGATTTTGCACGCCACCTAAATGACCACTCATAACAGCAGCACCATCGTATCTTTGTGCTATACAATTCCTTAATGAAATATTATTTTCATCTAATATTGTTCTAATATATTTTGCAAAACTAGCAGCATCTAGCATACCGTTTGCACTTTTAAACCCTAAAAACCTCTCCTGAATTACATTTTGATGCAAGTACCGGACTATAACAGTTATTTGTTCATCTTTACTCAAGTCTTTTGTTTCATCAGACATTATTGCAAAAAAATTTGATTCCTTTACATCGTCTGAAATTTTTGTACGTACAATGGTCGCCATAATAGAAATTAATAAATTTTGGATATTATGATGTAGGTATTTAGCATTCTTTGAACTATCCTGTAACTTTTGTTTGTACAATGGTGTCATGTTTACTTATCAATAACATTAATTCTCTAAAATTACCTTTATTTAAACTTAAAACACTTTCATCATGACCACGTTGAGCAATATTTTGCGTACATGTAAATAATAAACACTCATATATAGATTTGATGTAGTGTATGTTTTCTTTAATTTCATTTTGGTATTGATCATTCACCAACTGTTTCTTCATTAGCAGTTAAGTTACAAAATTCACCATTTCATTAGTTTTTAATATATTTTCTAAATTACAGCTTGTACTGCCGATACTGGTCGAAGGCAGGAAAGTATCAGTTTTTATTTTTTTTTATCTGATTCTAATAAGAAGTAATTTTTAATATTATTTGTGCGCTTCATATTTATTTTTACTTGACTCTTTGACCACAAAATAACGAATGAGCATTGAGATTTTCATCACTCGTATAAATACCAAAATTTATAAAACATGTTTGAACTTGCTAAACTATGCACGTGGACGAGTTCATTGCGTCGCTATCAGACTCACACAATTAATTTGACAAGTTTGGACAAGCTCGGCAGCGCGTTTATTATAACACCAATAATAATCATGGTTAAATGTAAATAGAGATTTTTAGATACATGTGCATTGATGCAAAAAAAATTATGCTGTATAAGAATGTTTTTTTGTGTTTCCTTCAGTGTTTCTGTCTTTTTTAAATGTTAAGATGTTAAAAGCAATATTACTAGCAAAATTTTTTAGATTGACACTAAAATTTGGGGGAAGGCAACCAATATATAAGTTTCTATTAATTTATTAATTAATATGAGTTATTCTGAAGATTATTATTAGCTTAATCAAAATAAAACCGGAAAATATTTTAATTCGCTCAGTTTGGCATCCAAATTGAAAATTAAAGAACAGCCTGTAAATGAATAGGATTACTCACTGACAAAAATTAATATCGCCGACCTGTGATTTATTTACAATGATATTTCATTCGAAAGAAAATGATTATAATTTTAGTCGATGGAAAAGTATAAAAAATATGTATTTATTGAAACAACAGACGTCATTTTTTATCAAGTTAATGACACAATATTAATTAGTTAATTTTTTTTAGCAAATTCGTATTTTGATGATTACAGCGCCACCTGTTCGGTGGACAAAAAAAGTTTCCAAATAAAACCAGTATACTTTTTTAAGCTCTTTCCGAATCTGCAATAACAAATAGGGGTTCCCATTTAAGATTTTTAAATCGACCCCCTTTCCAGCTTCTCTAGGGGTGTGGGGGGCCATCTTGTCAGAATCCGATGTCCCCCCCAATCATGTTTACTTAAATGCACTTTAAATTTACAGTTGGAATTAGTGACCACCAAACCAGCCTAACTTTTTCAAATCTACGAAACCAATTATAATTGTAACATAAATAAAAATGGTATCTAATTGTTTCAACAAACCTAGATATATTAACATCGCCATTAACAATAAAAGCTTTCTTTTAATTCAGAACTTAGTGCATAAATTAGATTATTTTGACAAATTAGAGATGTACTCCAACATAACAGCTTCATTTAAGACCATATTGATGTTCTTTTTCCTTCTCCACTCATTAAAATCCTTTAATTCTTCTTCATATCGGTTGGGTGATTTCTCTGGTATAATACTCCATTAGGTACTTCAGCCTCTTGCAATATTTCGTCGAGGATATTTATTTCTCACTAATATCAAGAAAAACACAACTTATAGCGCTAAAAAATATTTTTTGATACAAATGACATAGTAACATTCGTTATATACATGTTCAAATACTATTTAGAATTGTACTGTAAGCTCCAATAAATGTAAGATTTTGTAAATTAAGTATTTATGATTCAGTATATCATAAAATATTGTACAATGCTCTACAGTTACTCGAGTTTTACGTGCTCGCACGGATAAGAAGCTCGCTTCGTACGTTCGTTAGGTACCGTACTCGCATGTAAAGTTCACAGTAACGGTCTTGCAATGTAAATTACTATTAATAAACTTGAACAACTACTCGATACATTATCTGTTATGAGAAATATAAAATTAATAATGTGTGATGATTTCAACATTGACATATTAGTGAACAATAAACAAAGACATTTTAAATAATTTCGGGTTGCATCACAGCATAAATGAGTCAACAAGACTATCATTCAACAAAGGCACCTGTATCGACAATATATTCTTGGACATTACTTACGACAGCTATTAAAGTGAAATTCATCACAACGGTCTCTCGGATCACTCTACTCAAATTGCTAAATTAAGAACTAATAGTTTTCACGCTAGTAATGTAAAATTAAATAAAATTAGGATATATTCTGAAACTAATACACAGAATTTCAAATACTGCCTAAATAGAGAAGGCTGGAGTGAAATTTATAAGTACGAAGATGTTGATTCTCTTTTCACAATTTTTTAAATTTTAACATATTATCATGATATATCATGTCCTAAAATAAGTAGTAATAAAAAATCATGCATATAAAAAATTGTTAACTCCTGACAGAAGGATTTTATTTCAAAAGCTTAAAGATCTCTATCTATTACGTAATACTGGCGCAATCTCAAATTCACATTATAATGAATACAAACGTAGTCATATTAACAAGGTGCGACGAGTTATGGCGGACTCGTCGACAAAATGTTGGCGTGAGATAATAGGGTTTTTAGAAAGAAACACAAAGTTGGTGAAAAATGATGAATGGAGTCTTTATTAAGCACTGATGTCACTACAGAAATGTCGTTGATTGTCAGGAGGTGTAGGATATACCGGGGAGGGATCGGGGAATACAAAGGCGACGTTTATGGAAAAACGACGCCAAAAATGCCGGAAATGGCGGGCGGAGGTGCTGAGGGGATCGTACGGGGCGTGCGACGTAAATCTGCGGCCTTCCAAGAAATCGACGCTCGGGGTCGGGACGCCGGTATGTCCGGAGCGACGGTAGGGACCCACGGTATGGGTCTGCATGCTCTAAAACGGTGAAATCGCGGTTATTCCAAAAATCGACGCCGGGCGTCGCGGTGGTGGGGTTCCCGTAATAGCGACTGGTCAACTCGTAATGATCGCGATGAGTAATTTTTAGCTTTTCCGGAAAATCGACGCCGGGCGTCGCGATGGTGGGGTTCCCTGGACAACGGCTGGTGTGTCGGAAATGATTCCGCGACGCGTCTCGCGGAATTCGGCGTGGTGAACTCCGGCAGTACACGCAAAACTCCTCACCGTAACGTCTCGGATTACTCACGACAGACGCCAAAGTGATTTGTTCGGTGGTCGCACAAGAGTTCCTAAAACGGAAGGTGACACGAGACGAAATCGCGAAGTTACGGTGTGAACTCCGGCCGTACACGCAAAACGCCTCACCGTAACGTCTCGGATTACTCACGACAGACGCCAAAGTGATTTGTTCGGTGGTCGCACAAGAGTTCCTAAAACGGAAGGCGGCACGAGACGAAATCGCGAAGTTACGGTGTGAACTCCGGCCGTACACGCAAAACGCCTCACCGTAACGTCTCGGATTACTCACGACAGACGCCAAAGTGATTTGTTCGGTGGTCGCACAAGAGTTCCTAAAACGGAAAGTGTCACGCGACCTCGAGGAAGCACAATACGGTACGGTAAATAAACAGGAGTGCTTTTCTTACCTAGAAGTCGGTGTAGCCTGGTAACTGGAAGACGGGAGCGGAGATGTCGATGTATCCAAAAGATGAAATCTGACTGTCTTTGCTGTCTCGGCAGCGCGGTTTATATACTGTTTTTACTAATTAAACGGGTCCTAAGGTGTCAGTTTGTCCGTCCTATGTTAGCATATAGGGCGGATTGGTTATAAACGAAAACTAGACTACCCGGTCCGCGATCCAGTTTATTCAGCGATTTTTCGATGAGTGTTTTACTCAGTAACTCGGAGTTGAATTTTCGCGTATCCTGGTGGTTGCGTTCGCGGGATATCGGTGTTTCCGCGATCGTGATCTAAATAAGCATTGTGACGAGCACACTTCGTCACAAAAGTTAAAATGGATAAAAAACAACATAATGGTAGCTTTATTATAAAATCAAAAAATATCACTAAATCACTGAGGCAAATTTTAAATTAAAATATTGGCAAAAAAACAACGATTAAAATAATTGAAGATAATAATCTCAGTAATGACTCCGGAGATTACTGATGTTTCTAATAATTACTTCTCAACATTAGCAATAAAATTGCTTAACAATACTAATACAAATTTCACTAAAAATACATAATCCAACTTATACCATATAAAAAATTGTGTTTTTACACTACAAAAAGTGCTGATCGTTAAATGGGCTGTTTGAAAAGATACGATAGTTGTAGAAATGCTTTCAAACAATTTGAACTGTTAACCGTTGCTTGTATTTGTTAGACAAAATTATTATGAGTATAAAAAACATTGACGATCATTATTATAATACGATATACGTAACAATAATAATTTAATATTACTACACTACAACATGCTGGACATTTGAATCTTTTATATATATATTATATAAAAAATTGCCAAATATATTCAAAACAGTTACATCAATGACAACATATAGGAAAGAATTGAAAATGTATTTAATGAAGAATTGTTTCTCCATTTTAAATGACTATATGCCACATTGATGCTTTTCTTTTCATTTTTGTATATTTTTGTCTTGACATGACATCCAATATCATGGTGATCTTACGGAATAATAAATATTGTTCTTATTATTATTATTAATAAATAAAGCATGTTATCTAAAAGCAACATGCTTGAAGTAATTGTGATAAAATTATAAATAATTTATCAAAGCTCGAAGGATATTCGGATATATTTTTTTGGTAATAATTCTGTCAATTTAATCATTATTTTTATAATTAAACATTAAAAAACAATTATATTTAAATGTAAAACACTGATTCTTAAACTACCTAATGATGTAAGTGTTAATTACTGCTCTGCACTTATCACTTATAATCTCCCTAAACCATTGATTCTATCCAGTTTTTTTTTTCAAGTGCATTCTAACAATTAATCTGCACGAGTATAAATTACGTTGTTTGAACGCATGATAAAAAAATTCCCGGGTATGAATTAATGCTCGAGTGCAGAATCGGTACGAATGTCGTAACGCCACCAACACAAAAAGTAAAATTAATTTAGGTTTCATATTTTGCTTAAAATAATTAAGTTAAGATAGAATAATATATCCATGGCAAATTGTATCAGGTAAATCAAGTTGACGATAAAAGATATTTTCATATGTCAAACCAGAGATCCCTAATTTTTTTTGGTTTCGTAGACCACTTGCCATTTTTTCGGATTTGGGTAGACCTCCTGCTTACCTAATATTGAATTTTTGCAAATCCATTAAGTTCAAATGTGTTTTTGACAGCTGATATAATGCCATTCACTGTTAGAGTTTTATATTTCTAACTATAGTAAAGTGTAGTGTGATAAACTTTAAAAACACATGTTAAGTTTTATACCTACATTTATTAATTAAATTCTAATTAAAACGAAGCAAATGAAAATTTAGAATCTGTTACATAAAATGGCTAAGCAAAAAATAAATACTGTTAGTATGAGGGATGAACCTGATACTTTAATAATAAATTTTCAACAGCATCAATTTAGTTAGGTTTAATCCCAATTTGCCTCGTTTAGTGATGTCCATTCTGTCTCTTTTTTTTGTTAGGAGATTGGCAACCGCGCTGAAACCCCTTTTCACTAGATATGAGGATGTAAAAGCAATTAAAAACTTTCTCACGATATTCCATATTATGGGATAAGTAACAGGTATGTCTCTTTGAAGCCAGAATTCCTGATATCTGTATCTAAACTGTACCTTAAGTTCTTCGTTAGTGCTTATTCCGATTAGTTCCTCTTATAATGTAACATCCGTTTCTTCAATGTCACCATATAGATTCATTATCCACTGTGGTATTACCAGAGTCCAAACATCCTCAAAACTAGTTTTTAAATCTGAATAAAGGGCATTTGCCTGTGATAAATAACGATGAAATGATGGACTTTGTACGAGTCTTCCTGCGCTGTCTTTGCGAAACTCTGAGACAAGAATGGAGAAGAATTTCTACTGCACGTATGCGGGTAACTTGATGATATTGGTATCAAAATGTGCAAGTTTTTACAAATTTAAAGTGACCACAAAGCGAATAGCCTAACTAATAGTTACACAATTTTATGAAATATACTCGTACTATATTAATTACTACGTAATTAAATTTAATGTAATTAATGTATAATTGAATACAATAAAATAGTGCATTATAAAATCCCTACTTCTCTACTAATATTATAATTGCAAAAATAAGTTTGTATTTAAGACCGTAGTGTATTGTCGGTCTGTTTGTTACGGTTTCACGTAAAAACAAAGCAAAAAAGTATCTGTGTATGTGGATTATTGCATTCATTGCTTAAATGAGATTTACTATCGTGGACCCCGATTTTTTACTGACATGAACCCCCCCTTGCAGGTCGTCTTCGACCCCGGCGAATCGATATAGACCACTTTGGGTATCACCGTGTCAAACATACATTTTTGATACTTATTAATTTTGCTTAGATCAAGACAAGTAATTAAAAATTTCCAATAAATTTTTATATTACCCTGATAACCATGCTTAATGCAATGTTTCTACTGACTGTTATTTAGTGTCTTCCGATTTTCAGTATAATTATGTTTTGATATTGTTTCCACAAATTTGACTATAAATAAATATGTTTAATTGGATACTTATTCCAACTAAAACGTTGCAATATAAAGCTATGCTTATTGGTTGAATTCTATGCTTGGTTAAAAACAGATCAACAGAAAATATCACAATTGTATATATTTTTTTTAAATATCCGAGACATAACAAATTTTGATATTAGATTCGTCATTTATTTTATATACAATACGACTACGTACTATACTATTTAGTTATAACGCCATTTAAAAAATAAATTACGTTAAAAAGAAATATAAAATTTTAAAATTTCCTACCCATATTTATCAAGGATAAAGGTTTTAATGACTATTATCAACGTTTCTTCGCACTATATCATTAATACGAGTTCCTATTAAATTCTAATTATCCTGAGCTAAATTGAATTGTCCGATTTCACTTTAATTTAAGGAAAAATGAATTAATAATTCATAGTGTCGACGTACATATTTATTCAGCCTTCGTTCAGCTCTACAAGCCGGTCAGGGTAATTAAAAAAAATCTGTGTGCGTGAGTCCTAAAGACCTTGAACGAAATTGGTGAAAATATTAAGATTCGTGGAACAAATATAACCTGCTGACGTAGTTGTATATTCCTTTGTTTAGGTATTTATAATTTAAGAGTTTATTTTTACACGTAAAAGGTAGATAAGTGTGAATTCGTCAATAATTTTAATAAACTAGAAATACTTAAACACGAAACCAAATCTATGTAGAGGATTGTTGCTAAAACCATACTATCTAAGAGAGTATTATATTTTATTTATAAATCAACCTGAATTTGTACGAAAATTAATATTTATGTCTGTGAGTTGATGATTTATGAACACTTCTCTTTACGAATTCACCTTTAAAACACACCTTTCACTTTATATTAAGTCAATGTAAAAAGTACATTTTAGGAAACCTATCTCTAAAATTTTACCACCTTATTTAATATAAAATTTGTTATTAAAGTATGAATTTATTTTATTAATAACTTAAAAATGAAAAATAACAAAATAAAATATTATTGAAAATAACAATAAATTTGTTAGAATATAAATATAATTAATAACATACAAAAAAACTATACGTGTGTGAATTCTATAGTAATACGGTTTAAGAAACTTAGAAAACTTGTTGAAATATCGACATAACATTGACAGTATTAAAAAAAAATACATCAAATAAATTTAAACAAGTGATAGAATAAAGCTAGTATCCAAATATATGAATGTAAAGAGAAATGTTGTTCAATAAATATCAGTTAAATATGTAACTCGTACAAATAACCATGTAATGCTTAAATTTAATTCATATATTTGCTACTCGCCCACGTTAAGTGACTCAAGAAAAAGTTAACAGATTCGATTTAGTAGAACAATATGCATTAAGCAACCATCCTCTATACAACAAAAGATTTATTTCTCCTGTTCAGATTAGATGATAATGAATGCATAATAGTATATTAATACTATATCCTATTTCAACATTAAGTGAACATTTATTATTCACATTCATCACGCAATCAATCTTCGCCAGACATTCCTATCCTGCACACCACTTTCGCTTCGCTCAGTCAGTAACGAACGTACATGAAAGACAGGGAAGCGTAGCTCTCCTTGTTTCGTGAGCATATACATATACAATTGGTTTTTGTACATGGCAAAAACAAATTAATGGTGTATATATGAATTTTTTATTCCAAAATTCTCAAAATGCGGAACTTGGTATAAAATGTACATTCTAGTGCAAAAAGTCATTTGTCTCATATTGTATTATGCATAAATTGACTATTGTAATGTTTACAATTTAATTATTAATATATTAGAAATAATAAGTTAATTAACTGAACTTAAAGAGAGCATCCTGAATTTTGTGAATTTTGAAAATATATTTTTTTCTATGATCAGGGCGTCGTCATATAATATATATCTTTACATTTTCTCGAAGTGTAATAACAAATATTTTCTGGAATATATAATTTTCTAACAAATTTGTAGATAACTTTATATTGTGGTGTTGCAAAAAAAATTAATATTATTAGTTTATAATAATATACCAAATAATTCGACTAATTTCGTCTTTATGATAACCAGAGCGCGACAGCTATGTATCAAGGCAAGCGTTTTAAAATATTGCTTTTACGATATTCATTATCGGATATTTATGTGATTTTTCATGCCTGTAGAAATCGTATAAAAACTGTCGCAAAATGAAGAGATCATCGTTTACACTTCTTGTCGCTATTCTTACTGCAACTTGTTACAAATTTGATACTAAATTAATAACATTATATTTTTGTATGAATTATTAATTTAGAATTTTATTTCTTCAGTAACATAAAATTATAGGACATAGTATCAAAATTATTGTTATTATAATTTTATATAATCTTCCATAAAAATATTTTATTAGTATACGATTTATGATGATAAATAAACGCCTCGTATCCACGAGAGCAAGGGAAGAGAATATGAAAAACCTATTCGCATTCGTGCCTCAGGATCTGCAGTACTACTACTAAAGGAAATATATTTAAATAGTAGAACAATTTTAGTGCTCCAAGTTATGTTGACTATTTTTGTTGCTGTATAACGCATGTTTATTACGCTTGATTTTAAATAGCATGAGTGTTAGTTTCAAGCGTAATAATCATAAGTGATACAGCCCCAAAAATTGTCTACATAACTTGGAACACAAATGGTATTCGTAGGACAATTCACCGAATAAAAATGTTTTTTTTTTGTAATAATATATAATTTTGAAGACCTGGGCATTTAATATGAAAAAAGGGATGGGACTGATTATAAAGAAATGGTTATTAAAATCATATGGAATTCAACAGCGAAGATGTTACAGAAGTATTATTTTAATAAGTGGAATGTCACAATTAATCCATTTTCTTATATTATTTTCAAGACTGCCCGTGATGTAAGAGATACAAAAAGAAAAAAAATCAATGCCAACCGGAAACGAGAATGAATAGTTCCGCTGCTTTAACGGCAACAGAATATGCGATACTCATCAATGTCCTAGATGAAGACACCTCCAAAGAGTTACAAAAGAAAATATTTATATTTACATTATTTAAGCTAGCATGACGTGGTTGTAAAGGTGCAAAATGCATTACACATTATTTTAAAGAAGTTAACAATGTCGACTGGTGAGATGACTCCTTCCGAGACCATCTTGTCTAGGGCATCCTTGACTTTGTCGATGAGCGGGATCGCGATTCGTCGTGGTGAAGCTACCGGAACCGGTTTCACGTCGAGTTTTATGGCCAGCTTGCATTTTCCTGCAATCCTCCCAATTCCTTTGAAGAGTGATGGAAATTGGCCCTTGATGTCCTGTAGTGACATCGCCATTGTCCCAGAAATCGCATTGATTTGTTGCCCCATGCCCAGTTTCACTGCGTCAACATTCCCCAAAATAGGTTGCGATAGGTTATGTATATAGTAGATAGTTTGCCGGATTGTCTTATCTTTTTATTTCAACATGGCTTGATCGACTCTGAAGATCTTCAGTGATGAAGCATCTGGACCAGTCAATCCCTTCTCCGTAACTGTCAGTCCTCTTTTGTCGGCGTACTGTGATGGGATTGCGGAACATCGCTGCCTGTGTCGATCTTGAACTGGATGTCCTTTCCATTCACCTGGATTAGCGTTATCCAGTCGACGTTGTCCAACGTACTCCCAGCTGCCCGTTGTGCATCGATGAAGTCGATGTGAAACGTGTCGAGATCTTAGTTATCCTCGTTGACCATGCAGACCTTTTTACTCTTGCAAACTTTTGAAAAATGGCCGTTATTATTGCCAGTGTAACACCTCGCATTTTTGGCGGGACAAGATTTCCTCTCGTGTTTCGCTCCACCGTACCATTGGCACGGACCCGCCTGGTTAGCGTTCTGATTCTTCTTATTCAGTTTGCTTGGTTTATCGTACGACTTTTTATTGTAACCTGTATTTTTCGTACTCGAACGATTTCCTTGATGAGCCGAAACCTGATTTATACTCGGCTGTTGAAGACTTTCGACTTGTTTTCTAACCTCTTCAGACTGAGTGATTATCTTAACAGCTTTAACAAGTGTCAGTGTTTCGTGCAACTGCATGCGCTCGTATTTTCCTTGTCTGGCATCTCGCCGATTTATGTTCTGCTCCACTCCTTGGTAGTTTTCAGTTTACCGCTTCCACTTTGTTGTAAATGATGGGTAGACCCTGTGTGCTTGCTGCGTTTATTGTTGAACTCAAAATACACAACTGCCAAAAATAATAATAACAACTCAAACAAAAAAAACCGAACCAAAAAGACTGTTTCTTAGATATAGATCTCCATGGTGACGCCTCATACAACATAATTCTTTTCAATTGGTGGAAAATTTATAAATCCTCAAAATGTATTAGTCCATTTTTGACAAATGACATATGAGTTGAATTGTCAAGGGAATTTTAAAATAGTAAAATTATCATATTTTTACGGTTTCAATTACACAGTTATATATTTACTACTTATAGCACACAATACACCACCTACACGATTCTTGCCACTTACAGTTGAATCTCTGTCTTTTCTGTAAACACTATAATTGGGTGAAAATAATTTAGAAGAATTTATCCTGTCAGACAGCCCAATTTCAGATAAACAAATAATATTGTAATCAAGTGTACTAAAATTATTGTATATATAAGTTAGGAAACGGTGTTCCCACAGAAACCGCTGACTCTCCAGCAATACGATTCCAGAATAGTGTAATATCATATCTTAGAATCATGTAACATCCTGGGTAGGATCGTGTAAGACTGAACGCAGTCAGATTCTCACTCCAGTACGATCAACACATACTTATAACAAATCTATATCTAACTTTTGACTTCTGAAGCTAAAAAATATCTTATGTTGTAAAACACTTAAAATAAAAATTTTTAAAAACATTTATTGCAAATCAATAAATCTAACTGGCGCAGTCGCATCGGATATCACAAACGAAACATAAAAATTTCAGTTCGTTTCAACGATTTATTGCGAAGAATCAACGTAAAATCAGTGAAAAAAAATCTACACGTTTTCAACGAGTGCATCGCGTCACACGAAGAGAACAACGAAGCCCTGCTGAACACAGAGCCGAGCCGTAGAAGATTCATCCTGTCCTGTTCCTCCATCGTGGAAGAAGCCGTACAGAGCCAATGAAGAACACACTGATTTTCCTGTAAGTAGTTCACATATGACATCTAGAGATAATCGAGCGAATATCGAATTAGAATCAGACGATAGCTCAGATACAGATTCAGTAAATTCTTCTGACTCACTAATTTACATTCCAAACACACTCCCAATCGATCAATCCCTTATCGATCAAATAAATAACCTAAACCTTGACGAAATGGCTGTCCCAGAACTCAAACGCGAATATTTAGACATGATCCCCGAATTTCGAGGTGATGCTAAATTATTAAGTAGATTTATAGAAATTAGCGAAAAAATCGTAAATAAATTTTATGATACAACAGACGCAAATAATTTCCAAAACAAGTACTTAATGAGCAGTATTTTGACAAAAATAAAAGGAGAAGCCGCCGGTAACATTGCGAGTGTCACAATTACTAAATGGCTAGATTTAAAAACAGCCCTATTAAATACGTACGCGGACAAGCGCGATATTTACACGTTAAATTTAGAATTATGCGAATTAAAACAAAATCAAAATGAATCCCCATTTGATTATTACAACAGAGTTATACACTTATTAAATTTATCAACCTCTTATATAACTCTACATATAAAAGCGGAAGAACAACCTATTCTAATTGGCTATTTTAGAAATTTTGCGTTAAGAGTCATGTTGCGAGGACTTAGAGAGCCTCTAGGCACATTAATGAGAACCAAAGACCCAAAAGACCTAACCACCGGCCTGAACATGATGACAAACGACTTCCAAATTGACTCAGTCAATAAACAACAACACAAAAATACGTTCAAACCCAAACAAAACCTTCCCACACAAAATAACAAACCATTTCAACAAAGAAGTTACCCTCAACTAATGTACAAGCCTAATCAAACACACTATACCCCTCAACCACACTACACATACCAACAAAATCATCAACAAATTAAACCAAACACTCCAAACGTTTTCAAACCTGATCCAAACAAAAAATTTGCGAAACCGACGCCCATGAGTGTCAGTACTAGACAATCATTCACACCAAGACCAAGCACAAGTAATTACCGTCCTCAACAATTCCAATCCCAACGAAAACCTGATTTTATTTCGGAAGAACTATTTAATACCGAAGTCGATGAATTACAAAATAACGAAATCGAAAAACAATACTGTGATGAAAACGCAGAATATTACGTCACCGAACCAAATCCCGATAACGATGAAAATCATGATCAAGACGCTTTTTTTCAATAAAAAGCCTCGGAAACTAATTTGAAATTATGAATTTAACTCATAATTATAGCGAACTACCATTCATAATATATCCCGAACATAACTTAAAAGTTTTGATAGATACCGGAAGTACACGCTCATTTATCAATCCAAATATTGCACAGAAATATTATAAAAATAAAATTCAAAATGACACTTTTAAAATCACAACAGCTCACGGTACTTCAACTGAAAATTCTAGTATTATTTTACCTGCTTCAAACTTGTTTAACAACCCAGATAAATTATTAAAATACTATCTATTCGATTTCCACAATAACTTTGATGTTTTGCTTGGAATAGATAATTTAAAAATTTTAGAAACAAGTATTGATTTAAATAATGATAAAATTAAAACTCCTACTCAAGATATAAAAATTCATTATCATAAGATACTTCCAAAATCTCATTATATCAAAATTCCACCAAACTCGGAAAAAATAATTAAAATATTTGTTAACAACATAGAGACCGGAGAAGCATTTATACCAGAAACTAAAATAAATAATATAATTATTCCTGAAGGTTTAGCTAAAGTAGAAAATTACGAATTATTCTACCCTGCTATTAACACAACGGATAATGAACAAATTTTAGACACTGTAAATTGCGTAAAACTAGAAACACTAAATCATTTTGAAATTAATAATTTAAACTTTGACAAAACCCGTACTGAAAATAATTTAGATATGAATAAAATAAGAATTGATCATATGAACCAAGAAGAAAAATCTGAAACTATGAAATTATTAAAAGAATTCTCTACTATTTTACATGGCGATAATAAATCACTAACATTTACGAATGAAGTTAAACACTTTATCCGAACTAAAGACGAAATCCCCGTATATTCAAAAACCTATAGATATCCTGAAGTGCATAGGAAAGAAGTGCAAAATCAAATCTCAAAAATGCTTGATCAAAAAATAATCCGTCCCTCTCATTCTCCTTGGTCATCCCCAGTGTGGATCGTTCCCAAGAAGATTGACGCATCTGGCAAGAAAAAATGGAGAATAGTCATAGATTATAGAAAGTTAAATGAGAAAACGATCGATGACAAGTATCCGATACCAAATATAAACACTTTATTAGACAAACTTGGTAGATGTAATTATTTTTCGACCTTAGATCTCGCGTCCGGATTCCATCAGATCGAGATGAACAAAGCAGATATTCAAAAAACTGCTTTCAATACCGAAAATGGGCATTACGAATTCATGAGAATGCCATTTGGCTTGAAAAATGCCCCGGCAACTTTTCAACGCGTCATGGATAACGTACTTAGAAATTTAGTAAACGAAATTTGCTTAGTATACTTAGATGACGTCATAATTTTCAGCACAAGCCTCCAAGAGCATATTCAAAATTTAAGAACAGTTTTTGACCGTCTAAAGAAAGCGAACTTAAAAATACAGCTCGACAAATCGGAATTTTTACGTAAAGAGGTAGCATATCTCGGACATGTCGTGACCCCTAGCGGAGTTAAACCGAACCCGGATAAAATTCATGCGATCAAAAACTACCCTCTACCGAAAACACCGAAACAAATTAAAGCATTTCTAGGCCTACTAGGTTATTACCGTAAATTCATTAAAAATTTTGCCCAACTCACGAAACCCCTAACTAAATGTCTAAAGAAAGACGCAGAAATTAAACATAACGATTCAGAATATGTTAACTGTTTCAATACTTGCAAAAATCTTCTAATTAACGATCCCATACTCCAAAATCCAGATTTTAACAAGCCTTTCAACTTAACCACAGACGCTAGCAATTACGCTATAGGCGCTATCCTGTCCCAAGGTAATATTGGTTCCGATCTTCCCATCGCCTACGCAAGTCGAACTCTAAATGACTCAGAACAAAACTACAGCACGATTGAAAAAGAATTACTCGCTGTTATGTGGGCTACGAAATATTTTAGACCATATTTGTTTGGCAGAAAATTTAAAATCATTACTGATCATAAACCATTGCAATATTTACATTCATTAAAAGAACCAAATTCCAAATTAATGCGTTGGAGACTCAAATTAGAAGAGTACGATTACGAAGTTATTCATAAAAAAGGAACTTTAAACAAAAACGCTGACGCTCTATCACGAATAGAATTAAACGTCAACACTGTAGACCCCGGTATGAAAAATCTTTTTGAATATGTAGAAACATTTAACTATACTGTTGATCCCAACAATGACACACAATCTATGATTGTTGAACCTGACGAAGATGCCCTAAATGATACTGACACAGACCAAACTATACATTCAAATCCAGAAAATCCTATCATAGGCATTACGATAACAGAATCTGCCGTAAACTATGGCAAAAATCAAATATTTATATCTCAAGTTAAACACTCTCCATGTACACCAAAAGTGCAAAAATTTCATTCTGACAAAATGAGAATTTTAGTGCAATTATCAGAAACAAATTTTGAAAAAGACACGGTAAAATTTATCAAAGAATTTGTTGTGCCTAAAGTAAAATATTACCTATACTTCGAGCAACCCTTATACGAACAATTTAGCAACGTATTGCAAAAGTATTTCAAAAACTCTGAAATTAAATTTATTAAGTGTAATACTAAATTAATAGATGTAGAAGACCCAGATGAAATTTTACAAACAATTAAAAATAATCATGAAAGCAAAACAAATCACCGCGGCATTAATGAAGTTTATAATCAAATAAAAAAGAGATATTATTGGCCTAACCAACATAAAACCATCACAGATTATATCAATCAATGCGAGATATGTTTAGCAGCCAAATACGAAAGAAATCCTGTAAAACCTAAATTAAATATAACTCCGACCCCCAACAAACCATTAGACATTATACACGTAGACACATTAAGTCTCGAAAATTCCAAATTTCTAACAATAATTGACGCATTTTCAAAATACGCGCAAGCCTATAAAGTAACGTCAATCAACGCTATAGAAATTACAAATAAATTAACTAAATTCTTTTCCCATCATGGTATACCAAAATTAATTGTATCCGACAACGGACTCGAATTTAAAAATACAGTTGTTAAAGAATTATTATCCTTGAATAAAATTGAAATTCATTTTACTTGCTCACAAAATCCAAACTCGAATGGTTTAGTTGAACGTTTTCACTCAACTTTAATAGAACATATTCGTTTATTTAATATGCAAGACAATTTCAAGAATGAGTCGATAAAAGATAAAATATCATATGCAATTTTAGCATATAATAATACAAATCATAGTTCGACAAATTTAAAACCTATTGAAATTATTAACGGTCATTTAGAAGTAAATTCCCCTCTCGATATCGAACTTGATAAACAAGTTACCCAAGACTATATACAAAAACACAAAGATAAAACTAAACTAATGTATCGAAATATTAATCAAAAATTGCAAGATGAAAAATCTAAATTAATAACTAAAATTAATGAAACAAGAGAAGAACTCCCAGACATCCCTGAAACAGTTTATGTTCAAAACAAACAAAAAGTAAATAAAACGAAATTGCCTAAATTTAAGAAAGAGAAGATAAAAAGGTTAAATAAACCCCTGAAAACAGCGGAAATAGAAACTAATCCCAATGACAAAAAACAGCCTAAAATACACCTTTCCAATATAAGGAGACCCCGAAAAATTTCTAACAAAAATTCGGATATTCCAGGTCCCTCTACCTCTCATACTCCCACGGACTAAGTATGAAAGACATAACACATAATCCAGGACTACTGACAATAAATCTCGGGACCGCAAAACTCCAAAAATCCACACACACATTCATACACTATTACGACTTACAACCACTTTGGACACAATATGAAAATCTAAATAAACAATATGAAAACCTTAAACGAATCCTTAATAATGACAAGACAATATTTCCTGAATTTGACAATAATAATAACATAATTGATTATATTCGTAATAACATTAACGAAAAAATTAATCATTTAACAAAGCAAACAGAAAATCAACGAGTTAAAAGAGGCTTAATCAACGGCCTCGGAACAGTTATCAAATCAATAACAGGAAATTTAGATGCAGACGACGATAAACGTTATACACAAATTTTGAATCACTTAAAGGAGAATCAAAATAATTTAAATCACCAAATTAAATACCAATATTCCGTCAATCAACAAATGATAGACTATTTTAATAGGACTGTTGACACAATCAGAGAAAATGAAAATTTATTAAAATCAAAAATTGAACAACTACTCCACATTGTTGTCGGTGGAACTAGAGATCAAGATAAACTCTTTATAAAAGATATTTTTCATCAATTAAACACTTTATATACTTTAACTTTTAATATTCTCCAAGATGTCGAAAATTCTTTGACGTTTTGTAAATTACACACTATACATCCAAGTATTATAAAGTCACACGATCTTCTCACAGAATTAAATAAAATTTTGAAATTTTATAATAATCAGTTACCAATTAATATAAATTCAGAAAATATTCTAGAACTAGAAAAAAATGCTCTTTGTAAATTACAAATTATCATCTAACAAAATTACGTATTTTATTGAAATTCCTATAAATTACGAAACGCAATTTGAGTTAATTCACTTATCCCGATTCCTACTAAACACAATACTGAATATGTAACTGTTATCCCTAATCAAGAATACTTCTTAAGATCAAATGATGGACAAATTAAATCTCTATATGACGTATGTACCTACAATAAGGAAAACACATACCAGTGTCCCAACAAGATAAGTGAACTGACCGAAAACTCTTGCGAGAAGAACTTCATTTCACACAACAACATTGAAAATTGTCAATTTTTAAAATTAAATATCAGACAGAATCATATCGAATATTTGACTGACATCAATCAACATTTAATAATATTCCCCGATCACGAAGAAATTAAAATCAAATGTAAACAAGGCGACACTATAAAAACGCTCCAAGGAATATTCCTGGTAAAAGAAGACGATTGCCTGTTGGAATACAAGAACCAAAATTTATTATTTAAACACGGAACCTTTGGCAAACCAGTAGTAATCGAAAACTACAAATTTGACTTCAACAAATCACAAATTCCAAAAATGTCAATTGAACTGAATACCATCAACGAGCTGAAACCAATGAACAAACTCGAAGAATCCATTGACGACTATTTCTTCGACCAGCACGATGTCAACAATATCATCAATTATTCAACCCTAATACTCTATATAATTTTGATTACAGGTGCTATCATCCTGCTTGTAATCTTTTTAAAGAGAAAGTTCCACAGACGCTCGCTGACAAGACCGAACTCCAGAGAAGGCATCGAACTTCAACCGAGAACTTCAGCCCCTACAACGGTCCACCAGCTCCCCGATGAAGCCCAATTCTAGCGAAGGAGGAGTTAGGAAACGGTGTTCCCACAGAAACCGCTGACTCTCCAGCAATACGATTCCAGAATAGTGTAATATCATATCTTAGAATCATGTAACATCCTGGGTAGGATCGTGTAAGACTGAACGCAGTCAGATTCTCACTCCAGTACGATCAACACATACTTATAACAAATCTGTATCTAACTTTTGACTTCTGAAGCTAAAAAATATCTTATGTTGTAAAACACTTAAAATAAAAATTTTTAAAAACATTTATTGCAAATCAATAAATCTAACTTATATATATATATATATAAATTATAAATCCCTCCCCTGACAAAAATTACCACCGATGCCTCTACCCAAGCAACATAATTATTCACTAGCAGCAACTAATGTAGGAACAAAGTACTTTGTCTCGAGATACAGGCATTTAATAGGAATGTTCCAATTGCATGCGACCAAAATGAGGAGTAATTTTTTAATAATTGCAACGTTTCAGTAATGTATTCAGCTACGTAGTAATTACGTCGCTCTCTCTCATAGAACTTTTGCCTCTTTTTTAAACATTTGTTTCGTTTGTCTAACAATATACACATTTTGTTATTCTTATGTTTCATTTCTTCATAATGTTTTGTTCATTTTGCTTTCCTAACTAAGCAGAATGAAATACTATAATTATAATATTCAAAAACAAAACTTGTACTAATTCGAAATGGACTGAGTGACAAAATTAAAACACATAAGTATTGAGACTAATTATCGATATAACAATAATTTCGGCAATATCGATCATTTTGATAATATTGATAATTTCAATAATAGCTATAATTTTGATATCTTCGCATGTGACGATGTGACTATATTTATTCGCTAGCTTTTAAAAGAATGAAGTAATAGCCAACTTTTAAACAATTTAGCCAAATAATATTTATGTATACCGACAATTAGTGTTCCTTCAGAACGAGTATTTAATAGAAGAGGGGAAATCGTAATTTATACAAAATGTTCATTGACGAGAGAACATGTTGAACAGTTAATATATTTCGCACCATGTCTCAACTAAATACTATTTGAATAACAATTTAAAATGATAACTATACGATATGTTATGTATTCCAGTATGCATTTTGTTTTTGTAATGTTTTAATATAATTATTTTATTGTTCATATAATATTTAAAAATCTTATTATTTGAAGCATATCTCATTTTATTCTCATTGCCATATTATTATTATAGGTATCTATGACCGATATTAACGATAATATTAATAATATTCGTTACTCAAATCCGATCACGCGACATTCAAAGTTGAAATGGAACATAAAATAAATTATGCATTAATTTATTATCTAGATATTATAATAAACTCAATTTTTTAAATCATTGTGACGTATAGTTTCATGTTTTATAATAATAACGTAAATTATGTCCATAAAACTGGCGCATTTTGGAAAAAAAAGTAGTTATCATTAAAAAATGTAAGTATAAAGTATTTCAACGGGAACTGGAAATATGTAACTATAAAGTTATATTTACTACAAAGTACATACCAAATGCAACTACAGTGCCACTGTCTAGAGATGAAAAACTATCGGTAATTTCAACTATCGATTGTTCGATAGTGCTATCAGTAAACTATCGATATATCGATAGTACTATCGATAGTCAATTAAATTACTAAACGATAGTTTTAGTTACTAAACGATAGTTTTAATTACTAAACGATAGTTACTAAACGATAGTTACTAAACGATAGTTACTAAACAATAGTTACTAAACGATAGTTACTAAACGATAATTACTAAACGATACTATCGATAGTTTTTTTCTTTTAATTACTTATCGATAGTATTTTTTTTACAAAAGTATAAATAATGAACGAATATATACAGAGTGTTTTGCTAAGACTATTACAGAATATATACAAGGTGTGTGATTATTTGTGTATGTGTGGTGATGTATTGGCCGCCACATGACCCAATAATATTCACTACAACACAAACTACAATGAACATCAGAGAACAATTGAATTTAAATTATCTCGTACCTGTTACCCTATAATAAATTTCTTAGAAATCTCACTTTGTCTTTCATCCCTTTAAAGTCTTCCGACAACCAATCGATTTACAGCTAACATTTGTGTACAGTTACTGTAAATAACGATATTGAATATAATTTGAATTATATCATTTAAATGTAGATGAAATCTTGACAAGTCATACTTTAGTTACTAAACGATAGTTACTAAACGATACTATCGATAGTTTTTTTCTATTAATTACTTATCGATAGTACTTTATTTTTTTAAACTATCGATGTATCGATAGTACTATCGATAGTTTTTTCATCTCTACCACTGTCTTCCTCTCACTTGTAATCTTTCGTTCACGCGGTAATCCTTAAATATATTTATATACATTTATTACTAGGGTGTCCACACAATATCTCGCCCTCAATTTCACCAACACACACCTGTTTCACCAATCGTTCATTCGACATATATTTCACATGTCCAAACCACCTTTTTTATTAACATTTTTCTCAATCGCATATTTATTATAGACCAATATATTCCAGACACGTTATCTTCTAACAAATAACTTATTTCTACACCACTTATACGCCGTTCTTGTTTCCTTATCTATAATCTATACCTAACATTCACTACCATACATCAAGATAGACACTAACACACCATTATATATACTCAATCGAGGATCTCGAATAGAGGTTTCCAGAACAACCAATACTTTGCAACCAGCAGATACTCTTCTTTCAATCTCTCGATCAATACGTCTATCCCTATACAAACATATTGACTGGACCCAATCTCACACCATTCACCGAAACATTATTGATTATCTTAAAAAAACGACAAAAATATATTTGATAATAAAAACACGATAAACAAATTTTGAAATATACATTTTTGCAATTAATTTAAAAATATGTATTTCTGAAATTGAAGTAAATTCTAAATTATATGATATCCTAGCTTAGAGTAAAATGAATAATATAGACATGTGCATAATGTGCCTAGTACCGCGTGCTGTATACAACTTATCTATATAAGTATGTGATTTCTTCATCCGGAGGGCTTTTAGTTCATGTAAATGGTACGACTGAAATCCTTTAACTGCATATACTATTTATTATTGAATCAAAATTGTTGTTATATAATGAACTACTGAATTCGTAAATATTTCAATTATACTTGTAGACTGCCATATTATATGATGCAATACATTCAATACTCTTCTTTTCCAGTGAAATTAACATGAACGTATGTTTTAAAATATATTAGACTGATAAGTCTGTTATAAAGTAGATTAAGTATTTACTTTTGTTGGATTACTGTATTTAAATCAGATACATGATAATAACTAAAAATGTATTAATGTTAAAATATGTTTGTCAGATATTTTAACCATGAATAATATTTATTATGATGAGGTGAATGACCAAATATTCACATTCAGTTACTCGGTATACAGCGCGTGTCGCTATAAGGTTTTGACTTGTACTCAATTTTGAAGGATGTTACCTGTCTAAGTCTTGTTGCTGATGGAAAAGGGGCGCATTAAGTATATTTTCAATATTTCGTAAAATAACATAATGTTGGTATAGGTACTTAAATAAAAAAAAAATCATTTTTTAATGAGATTACTAGTCCAACGGTTAATTAATACTATAAAGAACATTGTTTAAAGAGAATTACAAAATTTTGTGATTTAAAGTTTAAAATCATAAAGCTTCGTAAGTCCGAAATTGCGGAAAATTGCTAATAAATATTCTAATCATAAATTTATAACAAACTAACAGTTTATAAAACATAATAATATACTACTACTAAACATATACAGAGAAATAAATAAACTAAATATATCATCACGTCATTTACCTATTACTAGGTGTGGATACGCTGCTGCAGTAGATCTCGGTAAATGAAATATTTATGCGTATATATGAGGTGCGGTTACAAGTCGTCAAATAAAAGAATAGTAGTAATTTTAATGTGATGAAAATTGTTTGTTGGCTGTAGGAATCGAACGCAGGTTCTGGAATCCATAGACCGATTTGATACCATTGAGTCACCTACCTCATATACAGAATCATTCATATTGTCATTATATGTAAATATAATACATATGATAGAAATAAAATGCAAATGTTAAATATTATTTCAAAAAATAAATTGACTATGGTTAAAAGACTAATAAATTTACTGCTAATAAATTTACGTACTCCTTTGCATAATTTATTCGGAATCCAACCCTGATGACAAGGATAATTTAAAAATTTTAGGAAAGTGATTGTCCTTTTAATATCATTCATGTATGCATGTAACATGGAATTACAAACTTAAATTAATATTAAACACTTTTGGCTAACCACGCACACCGCATATACTTTTCGTACAGTGACCTGTGATCCTAAATTAAGATCACCTCGAGTCTCTCACAAGGTCATAGGGTTCATCCACATATTTAATTAATTCCGTGATTTAGATAAGCATCTTTTAACGCAAAAAGAAAACTTTGAACTATTTATAAGAAAACAGAAATTATAATATAAACAAAAACGATTTACTAAGCAAATAATTATTTTTGTAATGAGGCATGAATTGAAGACGTGACAAAAACTTTCATATTCGTTCATTTTAATACTATACCCGGTGTTTGATTTATTTGTGTTATTTTGGAAATACAATCATAAAGTTTGCTGGTATTGTTTGTCTTATTAATTTTAGAATAGAGTAAACAAATAGGAAAAATATTATTTACAGATTGCTATAAGAAATAAAACAAATAATTTGGCAGATCTATCAACACAAAACGTCGAGTTATTTGTTTTATTTCCAATAACAATCTGCAAATAACATCAAATAATTATTATTTTCTTAAATAATTGTAGGAAAAAGATCTATATGTACTTATACTTCTCACTAGATTACTTGCTTACCAATGTAATAACAGTTCAGTTGTTTAGTTGTCAAGTGTCTGCCAAGTATAACATATTGTATATTTCTTTACTTTAATATCTGTCATTGTAATTCATATAATAATAAACTCTAATAACTACGCTCTGCTAATTTGATTACCCATAATCTGACAATAATATATAAATAATCAACAAAATTTGGCTTATAGAAATAATTTGCAGCTCTGAACAATTTTTGAATTTAGACTAATTATTGCATCTTAAAAATAATAGGAAAGAAAAAAGTATATAGTGGCTTAATATCTAATTCGGAAGATTTACAGATCCTTTTTAATGGAGGGAATCATCAATCGTACTTAATTTTAAACCATTTTTACTCATTTATCCCAGTTATATATTTGCTGTTTTTCCTTTCTAATTTAAGATTTTTGCTACTTTAAAGTCTTTCTCTACTTCTTTTAAATATATCGATCTTGGCCTTCCTCTTCTTCTTGTTCCTACTAGGCTTTATTCCATTAAGATTTTTTTGCGTCTTGTTCTTCAGGTATACATACGTGTCACATCCACTTAGCTCTCGGCCGTTTTATGCTCTTGACTATATCTGCCCCCTTTAATTCTCATTCAACTTCGTAATTCATTCGTATGCTGTAGTCATTATTCTCTATTTTTATTAGTCCTAATAGATCCCTTAATATAATCCTTTCCATTTTCCAAGTTCTTTTTCGTTTCTTTTTGCCATTGTTACTGCTTCTGCAGTGTACATTGTTATCGACCTTATTATCGTTTTGCATATTCTCATTTTTGTTTTCTGTGAGTAGTTTGTTCTTGAGCAGCTTTTTATTAGCATGGTAAACCCTTTTTATCGCTGTTATTTTTTTTATTGCCTCAGCTTATTAGTGTAATTTTTCCAATCATACTACTTTTTTGCTCTAAAAATCTTTATCTATTATTTGCATTTCTTCACTAAATTCTTATAATTCTTTTCTGTGTTATTGTTGTTCTTTTATTCTCTTTATCTCCTCATTTTTCTGTAGTAGCAGTATCTTATTTTTCATTATTTGTTCTATTTATTTTTTCCTACTTTTATTAAAAGTTGTTATTCCTCCGTCACTGTGTCTGTTTCTACTTCTACTCTCTTCTACTGTTTCTACGTTTATACAGATTTTAAATTTTGTCGATTTGGCCTCATATCTTGATTGCATTAAAAGGATACTTTTGCTCCTTCTTTGTTTATATATTAGCTTGGGCTTTGTTTGTTCTCATTTCCTTCGTTATTCTACTTCTCCTTTTCCCATTTACATTTACTATCACTAATTATGCTCTTATCTTGCCTTCATATTTCGTACCCTTCGAAGAATAAACTGCTTATTTACGCAGCGCGAAAATATAACCTTAATGCCACATTCTTTTCTATAGTTGCAAAAAATTATTAATTTCCGATAACGTTTATCACAAGTACAACATCAGGTATATCAATACATATTCTTCGACAATGAAATACTTTTAATATTCATTTTTCATTGAAACACATGCAACTCACAACAAATGTCAACCGACCTCGTATTATCACTTTTTCTGTCTTCCCAGTTATATATATATATAAATGTAACATAAATAATATATAATGCAAGTGGTATCTATATTCTAATTCTGTAATAGGAAATCATTTTCTTTTTGCTTTGTACAGCGCTATTAAATAAATAGAGAAATAGTAATTTCACTACTGTTTTGTTTTCCTCGGAATGTATACGAGTACAAACTACTATACTCGTACGTATTACATTTTATGTATATCTTCACGATGAAAGATTTTAAGTTAAAATCAATTTTCTTGTAGTTACATAAGTAGTTTAACGGCCTCATCGTAAAGTGCTCTTAAATATTTAATTGTAAAAATAATCAATTTTCCTTTGATCAAAAAGCAGGCGAAGTAAGCACGAATGAACTAATGATTGTTTTATTGCAAACAGACACAATATACTGCATAGTACGAAATTTACGTAAGTAAATATTATACTACGTCTTCAAGGGTATAGTTGTTAAGTATGATTGGTTACTTATAATAATAAGTACAATATACAATAATTAAAATAAAATTTTAGAAAATAGAAACATACCAGTAAATTAATTTTTTCTACGATTGCTATGAAAAGATGACAATTACGCTCTCATTTGTCATCGTAAAGTTGACGTTTTCTGTGGAACAATCGAAAAATATCTTTTTTGCGCGTCTCCAATGGCAACGCGCGAAAAAGACATTAAATTCGCGCGTTTCCAATGGCAACGCGCGAAAAAGATTATTTCAATAGTTACCAGGGATACAAACAAAACAGAAACTTGTCATATTGACAGTTAACAAAACGAATTTAGTTTTAGACGTATACCTACGTTTTTTAATAACTTTAAGATGCAATCGTAGAAAAAATTATGTGTGTATCACGAGCGTCAAGTGTCTTTGTTCCTCTTGCACTATTGCAGCTCTCGCCTTCGGCTCGCGCTGCAATTACCGTGCTCGAGTAACAAAGAATCACTTTACGCTCTTAATACACAAATAACTATTGATTATGTTTTCTAAATTTTAATTATTTTTTTTAAATCTACAAACTTGAGTTGTATGTATTCTATAATTATACAGTTAGAAAACAGCAAAGATAAAATTGACAAACTTTCATTTCTGCTGAAATTATCCGTACGACAATATAAATAGTACTTTTAAAATTAATGTGCTTGTATTGTATTCTATAATAAACTATTTACATTTTACTTACAGTGGATAAAGAACAATAATAAATATGAATTATATTATTTTCCTATTACTATCAATCTAATGGCAAAAGTAATCAATTATGTTATTTTGCCTGCTTACTTTATATTAAATAACGAGTATGTCAGCAAGTACATGAAGTGGAACATATATTGATCATTGTATTCATACAACATATACTTTCCTAAAGTAACCCGTAATTTATTTGTTATGATAATCATGGTTTCGAAAAGTATATGTCATAGGTAATTACAGCCTACTGAAAATATTATAATGAATGTACATTGATATTAACAAATAATCTGATCGAGCTATATTTATACTTACTTTTTATAAAATCAACCAATAATAAATCCCAGCATAGTTATACGGTTATAAGTTCTCAAATAAACCAAAAATGTAATGCTTTATTTCAAAATTTATTCAGTCAAACATTCCTGTGAATAAAACTATGTTTTTACTGACATTAAGAAAAGTATAAAAAGTACTCAATCTTTTTAATTACTGATGAAACTTAGATTATTTATACTTGGTCTAATCGCGGCGTGTAAATTTTTCCAATATAATGAGGTTTGAATAACAATAAAAATGTATGACACCAAATAAAATATGTGAAAAGATATAAGAAAATGACTTTAAATGGCTTTCCCACCATGTTATTAGCAAAGGGATTATCCCTAGAGCTGTACATATATATATATATATATATATATATATATATATATATATATATATACCGGGTGTAACATGAAAACCTGACCATAGGCGTATAACATGGGAAATCAGTTTTTCCTTGCGCAAAAGTGGCCAATTGATTTTAGACAAAAATGCTTCAAATAAAAGTTGTAGTTCTTGAAATTATGGATCTAAATCAGTTTTCAGATTTTATTTTGCACGTTTTGTAAGCGAATTAATAGCATTAATATTTTATAAGAATTTCTACTTTATAGTGATAGCCATGGAATTGAGACAAAATGATAAACAAATGTATAACGTTTTCACTGTCAGAAAAGTTTAGTTTGAACTTGGAATGTTATGGTGCGGCCAAATAATACTGATTAAATCAGTGTACATTCATTATAATATTTGTAGTGCTTGAAATTATGGATCTAAATCAGTTTTCAGATTTTATTTTGCACGTTTTGTAAGCGAAATAATCGCATTAATATTTTATAAGAATTTCTACTTTATAGTGATAGCCATGGAATTGAGACAAAATGATAAACAAATGTGTGACGTTCTAACTGTCAGAAAAGTTTAGTTTGAACTTGGAATGTTATGGTGCGGCCAAATAATACTGATTAAATCACGTATTCTTCGAAAACTTTCACCAGAATAATTCCACTTAATAATTTGAAACTTTTCTTCATGTGAATAGTTATCCATTTTCAATAATGATATAACAACAATCACCTGTAAATCACAAATCCATTTCAAACTAAACTTTTCTGACAGTGAAAACGTTATACATTTGTTTATCATTTTGTCTCAATTCCATGGCTATCACTATAAAGTAGAAATTCTTATAAAATATTAATGCTATTAATTCGCTTACAAAACGTGCAAAATAAAATCTGAAAACTGATTTAGATCCATAATTTCAAGAACTACAACTTTTATTTGAAGCATTTTTGTCTAAAATCAATTGGCCACTTTTGCGCAAGGAAAAACTGATTTCCCATGTTATACGCCTATGGTCAGGTTTTCATGTTACACCCGGTATATATATATATATATATACAGCTTCCCTAATTATGTTAAGCAAAAGCGCGTCAAAATAAAAGTTTTAGGGCATCAAATTCTGCATCTAAATTAATACATAGAATTACTTATATATATATATAGAGTGTCCCATTTAAGATGCCTATTCATTGGGATCGAAATTTATTTTTAATATTAATAAAATACACATGCTGCAAGATTTGTTTTTTTTTCAATTAAATATTATTATAAATAACAATTTTTGTTAATTTTTCTCTTAATTATAAAAATAAATTATTACTCATTTATATCGTTGTAGAGCAAAAAAATCTCTATTTAAAAATGCCATGGCTTACTATGACCTCCATATGAAAAATAAAAATTGTTATCAGTAACTCGTAAATTGGTTAGATATAGAAACATTTGAGTACTTCTGCAAATTCACCATGAAAAAGTGCCTTAAGAAAGTGTAAACCAAAATCTCGTATTATTTCATATAACAAAGTTATAAGCAAAGAAAGAAAATCGCCAAATTTATATTTTTGTCTACATCTAGTGACCTATGCTTTTAATTGAAAAAAAATACATGGTACAATCATACTAATGGGGCGACTTTTGTCTAATTTAACTAACCTCGTAACTTACGATTCTCGAGATCCCAATGCATCGGCATCTTAAATGGAACAGTCTGTATGTATATATACCAGTATAGCGAATCAGGACTTCTTATAGTATATACCCTATATTTTGTCCGAAGTATGGATACAGCCTGTATATATATATATATATGGGGTAGGTGGCTCAGTGGTATTGAGTCGGCCTGTGGATCTTGAGAACCCTGGTTCGATCCCCACAGCCGACAAACAATTTTCACTAATTTAAATCTACCCCTGTGGCTCCCTCTCCACTAATATCTTTGAGGGCCGTGATTTGACGGTTGGTAACCGCACTTCACTCGAAAAAATATATCACTTACCGAGATCTGCTTAGGCAGAGAAATAAAGTTGATTTCATTATTTTGCTGTGGGGTCTAAAAAAGGTGAATTAAAATAATTTACATGTACCTATTATTAAAGGAAAACGCAATATTGACGTTATTGTTGAACTGATATTCTATATATTAAGTATACAAAAAATTAATAACACAATGTTGAAAAGAGGAGTCATAGCCTACATGCGGGTCTTTCTCCGCCACTGTATGTAAATAAAAGTTAATAAATATTTGCAATGTATGAAAATGACGCCAAGGGAGAGAAATGTATTTATGTTTTACTTCCGAAATGTAAAGTAGAAGCACGAGGGGAAACTGAGGGCTACAATACACCAATGTGTGTGTACCTATACACTATCTTTTCCTAGTATAATAAAGAACGATTGATATTTGTTTTATTTTATCTTCCCTTGTCAATGGGAATAAAATATTTTTAAAAACTAGACTTAAATATACTTTTTATTCAATTGTGTAAAAAAGTGACATTTTCTGTATAGAATATTTATATGAAAAGGTATCTTTTTATTTATTTATTTATGTTACGCTGTACAACAGGAACTTAATCCCAATTACAGTACAGGGTCCGCACTCACCGAACCGCAGTGTAGTAGTTCATATAATTTTTAGCTTGAGTGAGATTTGAACTCGGAATCTCCGGATTCGAATTCCGTATCGCTATCCACACCACCGTACTGACGGATTAATGTTTTCTGTAATTGTTAAATGGTGGTGGTTATCTTACATCCGTAAAATACTTTTCGGCCGCTAAAATAATATCTCAATCAAAAAATTTATTAAAAAACTAAAATTCGTAACAATCAAATAAAAATTAATGTATGACACGCAGACGAAAAATTGTATTTTTATCTTTGTGTCATAAATAGCTATTTCTGTCGTTCTTATTGACAATGCAAGAAAATGCTCGTAGTAACGACAAAGTTGACTAACACGTACTATTTTGATGCTAAAAATTAATAATATCTAACCCTGTGTCGATGCTTTCTTTTGGCTAGTAGCTACCATAAGAGCGGGGGTAACAAACAGGATATAAAAACGAAACGGAAACGAAACCGAAATAAATAGCACTTTAAGTCCTATTGTTTATATATATATATATATATATATATATATATATATATATATATATATATATATATATATATATATACATATATATATATATTATTGTACTAGTATGTCTATGGTCCTAGATTTTTGAAAAATAAAATGTGAAAAATCAGGTAGCCATGAAAATTAAAAACAAACAAAACAAAATGTCATTCTGATAGTTCAGTCAAGAATTACTGATTTTAATTGTTGTATCCATTGTATTATTTTTTTCGTAACTTTACATACTTCAATTTTTTTTTGCTATACATTCATAAAATATTATAAAATGAAATAAACATTGTAAAACGCTTTCAAAATTCACATTATTTATTAACAATTTTTGGTTCAAAATTACGTGCTTGCTTATTTATGAAATTCATTAGAAAAATTTAAACAAAACACAAAATTCTGATAATTGATATTTACAATAAATATTCAAATATGGCATCGTTCCTCGCCAAACAATAACCTAATCTATCGTAAAAACAACGCCTTATATTTGCTAATTAATAACATTATATATTATTACATTCTACAGTTATTCTATTTTTTAATGTTTCTATATTCGGATATTTGTGATGATTGTATATTTTTGATTTTAAATGTCCCCATAAGAAAAAGTCATTCGGTGCTAGATCTGAGGGCCTTGCAGGCCAGTGAACTGGTCTATTTCTACCAATCCAGATATTGGGAAATACTTGGTCAAGATATTGTCTGACTATTATATCGTTATGCGCTGGGCAGCCGTCTTGTTGAAACTATATTATTTGGCAATCATCAGCGAGATCGTCTATTGCTGATCCATTATTATTTACTGGCATGACCTTTTAAAAATCTTTTAATAAAATATGACCCAATAACATTATTTTTTAATATACCTATCCAACCATTTACGTTTTGAGGATATTGAGTATGAGTTGAAACATATTCGTGAGCATTAGTTTTACCCCTGCTTCTATTTCACGTAAACTTAAAGTTCTATTATTTTCTATTGCTGCAATCACATTTAGTTTCTTTTCTTGCCTTTTTTCTTTTTCTCCAATTTGTTTTCCATACTTACTTAATTACTCGAAAAGTAGGAGGTTTACTGCTCGAATTTCTTCGTAACTATTTCCACTAAATTACAATTTTACAAACAAAATATTCTCTTCAATAACTCCATTTTATAAAGTTTTTAATACAAATTATAAAATAAATAAATAAATGTGTGGCACTCTACCTAAACAGATCTCGGTAAGTGATATATTTTTCACGTGAAATGCGGTTACCAGCCGTCAAATCACGGCCCCCAAAGATATTAGTGAAGGGGGAGCCACAGGGGTAGATTTAAATTGGTGAAAATTGTTTGTCGGCTGTGGGAATCGAACCAGGGTTCTCAAGATCCACAGGCCGACTCGATACCACTGAGCCACCTACCCCATAAAATATAGTAATATAAAACAATCAATAGAATAATCAAGATTAGTAACTCTTGACTAAACTGTCAGAATGAGATTTTGTTTTATTTGTGTTTTATTTTCATGGCTATCTGATTTTGCATAAAAATCACTTTTTTAAAAATCTAATACTACAGACACACTAGTACAACAAATTTAAACTTCTTAAAGTTAGAATTTAATTTTAAACAAATTATTATTCTTGTACTTTTGCACTAAAATGTACATAAGAGCCAATTTCCGCACATTTTTTAAATCCTATATTAAACTCCTATGTTCCGCCTTTCTGTGCGAATGCGAATTTTTACATGGTGTATAGTTATTTTTTGCTGTTTACTAAAATATCCTCTTACTTGTCAAAAGTAAACTCTTCCTATTGTACAAAAAATAAAATTTCGCGTATTTTCGTAACCATCTCGTCTACTAATGTAGGCCATGTCCACTTTTGAAAAAAATCCTTTTGAATGTTTACATGACGTGAAATAATGATCGTAAAAAATCGTATGTAAAGTTACATTTCCTCCTTTATGTGATTACTATCCTCCGCTACGCTTCGGGCATTAAACGTCATCCGCGGGAAGAAATAATACACTTTTCTCATGTATTATACAAATAAGTCAACATAAAAATCCAAGTTCAAGAAATTTTCAGAATAATTAGATACCGCATCTACTAAATCTAAACTTTTGATAACATAATTTCATTCACAAAGAGGTATAAAATAAAAATAAACAGACAAGAAACTCTCGAGCGCATTGATTGATTCGTTCTTATCTAATATCTAAGAAATAATACAACATATTATTTACTTACTGTACTATTTATAACTGCAATAAAGCAATAAACGATATTAATTATTAATTTAGATAGAAATATCAGTCGATGTCGCAATTTGAACCAGAATCTGAAGCAAAGTATTTTTCCACATAAACTAAGTTTGTCTGTAATTATTATACCAACATTAGGGCTGTTCGATTATGGTTTTCAATAATCGATTATAGATTATTAAAAATAATCGATTATTTTGATTAATCGATTAATCAAACAATCGAATAATAAAATAATCGATTAATTAAACAATCGATTAATCAAACAATCGAATAATCAAATAACAACAAACATTTGATTAATCGATTTTTTAAAAAAAAATTATCATTTGATTGATTAATCGATTAATCGATTAAATTTGATTAATCGATTATTTTACAAAGCCCTAGTTACCTCTTTACTCGTCTTTCAGAACAGAACGCTGTGATACCGTCCTTGTACGAGCGCCGACTTTCTGCGCACCATGATCATGACACATCGGGACCACTCACGTTACAATATTATATTTTTGAATAATTTTAATCAATTATTCAAATAATCGAATAATAAAATAATCGATTAATCAAACAATCGATTAATCAAATAATCAATTCATCAAATAATCGATTATTTAAAAAATCATAATCATTTGATCGATTAATCGATTAAATTTGATTAATCGATTATTTTGCACAGCCTTAACCGACATCATTTAAATTTTCCTTTCTATTTTTGTTTGAACTGAATACTTATTACTTGATATAGTGGTCATCTGTGATGACACGTTGACTACCAAATACGAGTTATAATAATCTTTATACCCTTATTCATAAAATTATTTAACGAATCATTTAGGTTTGACAGTTTCCTTTGTAAATTCGACAGCAATTTAAAATTCATGTAACATGTTATTTATATTTACTTTTTATATAAACCAAAGCTAAAATTATGATTTTATAGTGTCCTGGTCAATACTTCTTTTCTAAAATTTGAACTTTGGTCAAAACAGCTTTAACTATTAACAACTGTATTAGTCATTCTTGATCATGCAGTATTTGTTAATATCTGAAATTTCGTTTATGTCATATAAAATACGCTTGTAAATGACTGTTGAATTATTTTTTCTTAGATCTCAGTGAAGCAGCAAAAGGTGGAATGGAACACGTGAAAGAAGCAGTCGATTCGGCAGTGCACACCGCAGAACACGGTCTAGGTACAATGATGGGGAAAATTGAAAACACGATAGGACACAAGAAAAAAGACGCTGAGGACATGACTTCCGATATGAAAGATGCAGTTGATGCATTTGAAGTAACTACGGAGGAAACTCTGTCTAAAGTTGCTGATGGAGTTACTGAAGAAGTATCCGAAGCCGAAACGGTGAGAAAAAAAGATCTTTTCTTTGTATGGATAGTTGATAAATCTATCTGTAGTTAGTCAAGTTAGCATTTAATTCAATATTTCGATTACTTATAGATAACTTTTACTAAAATTATAGAAGTTTTTATTCGGCTTCTCGTTATATTAAAATATAAAATAACATTCTCAAAATGTGCTGATAAAAATCCTAATCTTACAAAAATGAACTTTCACATTATTACTCTGATGTGTTCATAAATTCTTGTAATAACTTCATAGTAGATATATGTTAAATCAAACAATTATTTCCTAAGCCCAAACATGCAATGCAAAGTAACACAAAAATTGTGAGCTACACAAATAAATTTATATACTCTTATTTCTATATTTGTGATTGGTAAATACATATTTATGCGAATTTATTCGTAAATGAAGAAAAGAAAGTAACATTATACTAAAATTCTGATGGTCAAAATTATCTCAAAATATATGGAAAAAACAATTTACTAAATGATAAATATAAATTGTACACATGGAAAGACAAACTCATAAAAAAAAAAATTTAGAATTAACTAACTCCATTTATCGTTATAATTTTTATTATTTCTATCTAAAAATTTTCTATAACTCTTTATCAACATTATCAAATTCAAAAGACATTGTAATTAACTTTAATTTAGGAGTAGTTATAAGAAAATTACCTGAAAATTTAAATATGTTACAAATAATATTAAATTAGATAAAAATGATGGAATAGTATCGGAAAGGAGACTGACCTTAAACTTTGCGAAGTGGAAGGTGAAAAACAGTCACGCACAGTATTTAGCAAACATATTTATTTATTTATGTTACGCTGTACAACAGGAATTTAATCCCAATTACAGTACAGGATTCGCACTCACCGCGCCGCAGTGTGGTAGTTCATATAATATTTAGCTTAAGTGCGATTCGAACTCGGGATCTTCGGATTCGAATTCCATAACGCTATCCACACCACCGTACTGACGGACAATATAGCTTTCGAGTCAGCTTGTCGACCCTTACACTACGCTCCGCGGACTCAAAAGAAAAGAATTTTTTTAAACATGTTGCTTCAGTCGAGTTTAGATAGTGTAAAAACTTAATGTCTACTATTTATTAGAAAACTGCTGCCTATCAATCCATTACTAATTCATTTTTATTTTATCTCTCAGAAATCTTTCATTAGAACTGAAAAAAGGTATATTTCCAATTACTTTTAGGTTAATAATAATTGATAATCAGTCAATTATAATTTTTAAATATTTTGTTCGAAATCTCTCTTCAAAACTTTTAATTTGATACCAAGCATGATAGGTTTCTACTGACTTTTGGAGAAACAATTGACAATCAGTCGGTCACAATTTTTGATCAGATTGCTTGAGATCCCTTATCACAACCTTTCATTTGATATCAAACATAAGATAAGTTTCAATTAACTTTTGGGAAAGTAATTAAGAATAAAAATTTAATATTTAAGTAAATTATAATTTAAAATGCGACATGTCGAATGACAAATGGCAAATCGGCTATAGATGTTTTTCTTACTAATTTCTAAGCCACGACAATCTTGATTTTGCTCCAAAAGTCCGTATTTTTTAGCACATCATGTGCACAATAATCTAAAACTATCAAAAAGCACTCGCCATGAATAATCTCTATCTAACAAAAGTTTCAAATTAATCGGATAATCTGTCTAGACTATATAAATAGAAAACTAACAGTGATGATTCCAGATATATAATATACAAATTGGAATCGAAAGTTTAGCACAAGGTTTTACTCGGAAGTTATTACAGATACAATAATATACTAAATAAAAAAGTTGTAAGAGACTAAGGGTCCATTTAAATATAGAATAAAATATTTTTTAAACCAGTAGTTCTCAAGTTACAGCACAAAGTTATATTTTTTCAAATATTATTATACATATGTTTTATGCCTATTCAATAGCGTATACTTCTTCTGAATTAATTTTATATCCTTACACGATAAAAATATTGAAAAAAATGCATTTGAAATTTAAATAAATGGGATGAAAAACAAAAACAAAAACCAACTGTTGTTAACTAATATTAAAAATAACAATTTACAAAAAGTAGAACGGCAATTATTATTTATTATTGAAAATAATGTACTAAATCAAACATACCTACATAATAAATATTATTTTTGGGAATTCTTGATTTAAATAATGAATTACAACCATAGCATTGTGCGGAAGTGCTCAATTTTGTTGAAATATTATTCCGCGTCTAATTGCTAATAATATATCACCAGAATAATCTTGAAGTTCATTTCCCAAGAAGTTGAAATATCTTTGAGATGTAAGATGCCATAATAAAAATGTGGAACCAAAATAATATTAATTATAATTCCTCACCATACATTAATCGAAAAATGTATTTAAAAATTTAAATTAAAAGTTTCACATGGATTTGCTTCTGCGCTTTTCCAGTAATGTGTATTATGTCTAGTAATATATCATTATTAGAAAAATTGGATTCATCGGTTCATAAAATTTTATTTGAAAATGTTGGATTTATGATATTTTCGTGAATAACACAATTACAAAATTGAAGTCTACTCATATCATCGCGAGGATGAAGATTATGAATATTATATAGTTTATATGGTTTGTAATTATGCTTTTTCAAAATCTTATGTATCTTGAAATGTGTTGTATTAAATTTCAGTGTAGCTTCTCTAATTGAATTTTTAGGAAAAATATTGAAATATGCTAGTATATCAACTTCTAAATTTTCATTAATTTCAGAAGGTTCGTATTTTCCCATAGACAGAGTACCAGTTCTATGCAGTTTTCATTCCAATTTGCCAAAATATGTATAATTTGGATGAAACCGATTCGGATATTGCTGCAGATATAACCGCAGGGCTTGTCTTGAATTACTATTTGAAGAAAAGTAACATTTCAACATATCTACCTTCTCGTTAATTGAATCACAAGCCATTATTAATGTACTCGTAATTACCTAGTCAACACAAACTTTGTAGGCATGTAGTAATATTAAAAATAAAATTAGAACGATACCTATTTGGCAGCCGCTAGATTTTGTTTTTATCCATAGCCTACTGTACATTAATTTTAAAAATGTATTTAAATTTCAATCGCATTTTTGTCAATATTTTTATTATGCAAGGGTATAAAATTAATACACTGTTGAATTTAGAAAAAATACGCTATTAAATATGCGTAAAAAATATGTTTAAATCCCATTTAAAAATTATAACTTTGTGCTGGAACTTGAGAACCACTGGTTTAAAAAAATATTTTATTCTATAATCAGATGGCCTTCTTAGTCTCCTACAACTTCAGTTCTTTTCTTGAAGGAAACATGTTGAGTGCCAATGATTTCATAGCTGTTTGTGTTGTTTTATTCAAATATTAACAATGCACGTAACTATTTAATCCGATGCTGATATTGTGTAATGAACAAATTTAATTAATTTTGTTAGAAGACGGTAGCTCTCATATTTAGTTTTGAATTTATTCTCTGCTCATTGGTGTGAAATTAGTATTAAATTTTAATTATTATTATTATTATAATTTGCATTGCAGTAGTTTAAAAAATGAATTCATTCAGCAATAATAAATTAGTGGATATGCTGCTTGTGTATGAACAAGTTGGACCAAATGCAAGATTACCACAACGATTTTATGCAGAAAGTTATCCCCAAAGGCGACATCTGGATTATCGCTTGTTTATCAGAATCGTACAACATCTTCGTGATACAGGTGCTTTGAAACGTAATATTGGGCGAGGTATAGGCAATCAAAGACAACGTATACATTTTAACGATATTTTAGATATGATAGAAGCTGACCCATTATTTAGTAGGTACACGTAGAATCTCTTTAGGAAGGGTTAGTCATTCTTCAGTTTGGAGAATTTTGAGGGATAACAGATACCACCCATATCATTTTCAACCTGTTCAAGAGCTAACACAACCTTACTATCATCTTAGAATAATATTTTGCGAATACATAATTTTCATAATGACCATTACTGGGCACAAGAGAATCCACATGTTGCACAAACAAATTTTCAACACCGATTTTCATTGAATGTTTGAGCTGGAATAGTCAATGGAATATTACTTGGGCCTACCAAATCGGATGAATGGTGACAATACAAATCATTTTTCAAAATAATTTCACAAAATTATTAGAGGATGTTCCACTTAATGTGCGTCAGCGGGCGAGGTATCTACTTGATGGTGCGCCACCACATTACACCCGAAATGTTCGTCAATATTTAAATGAAGGTTTTAGGGATAGATGGATTGGTCATGGTGGTCCTGTACCTTGGCTTCCTAGATCTTTCGATCTAACTCTTCTAGATTTTTATTTTTGGGGCCACTTTAAATCGCTAGTATACGACAATCAAAATGCACCTGAAACTGTTGAAGAACTGCGGCAGAGAATTAAAAATGCAGCCGAAATAATAAAGTAACATAATTCATTTCGTCAGGCTTCTTCGGTATCATTAATACAAAGTGCTGCATTATGCATTGCAGTTAACGGAAATAATTTTGAACAATGGTATTATTATAATTCCTGTTTTTTATTGATACTATCTACGAGGGTATGTGCTCCACATATTAATTCACTTATAATTCACTGATTCAAAACATGAATACATAATTAAAAATTAATTCAAAATAATTATTATGTATTTATATTGTTACATTACCTAATGCAATTTTGATAGTAAATTAATTTGAATTATTCTGTTTCTTTCACAGTTATGAAACTAGTGGCACTCAACATGTTTGCATTAAGTAAACCACTCTACATTTTGAGAATTTTTAAAAAATTCTTTTTGTTTTTTTTTTAACCAATGGTTCTCAAGTTACAGCACAAAGTTATAATTTTTAAATGGGTTTAAAACATATTTTTTACGCATATTTAATAGCGTATTTTTTCTAAATTCGACAGTATTAGTTTTATATCCTTGCATAATAAAAATATTGACAAAAATGCGATTGAAATTTAAATAAATTTTTAAAATTAATGTACAGTAAGCTATGGATGAAAAACAAAATCTAGCGGCTGCCAAATAGGTATCGTTCAAATTTTATTTTTAATATTACTTACATACCTACCTACCTACAAAGTTTGTGTGGACTAGGTAATTACGAGTACATTAATAATGGCTTGTGATTCAATTAACGAGAAGGTAGATATGTTGAAATGTTACTTTTCTTCAAATAGTAATTCAAGACAAGCTCTGCGATTATATCTGCAAAAATATCCGAATCGGTTTCATCTAAATTATACATATTTTGGCAAATTAGAATGAAAACTGCGTAGAACTGGTTCTCTGCTATGGGAAAATACGAACCTCGTGCTTAATGAGATTAATGAGAATTTAGAAGTTGATATACTAGCATATTTCAATATTTTCCCTGGAAATTTAATTAGAGAAGCTGCACTGGAATTTAATACAACACATTTCAAGATACATAAGATTTTTAAACAGCATAATTACAAATCATACGTATAAACTACATAATATTTATAATCTTTATCTTCGCGATGATATGAGTAGACTTCAATTTTGTAATTGTGTTATTCACGAAAATATCATAAATTCTAAATATTTAAATAAAATTTTATGAACCGATGAATGCATTTTTTCTAATAATGATATATTAAAGACATAAAACACATTACTGGCAAAGTACAGAAACAAATCCACGTGAAACTTTTAATTCAAATTTTCAAATACGTTTTTCGATTAATGTATGGTGCGGAATTATAAATAATATTATTTTGGGTTCACATTTTTATGATGGCATCTGAACATCTCAAAGATATTTAAACTTCTTGGAAAATAAACTTCAAGATTATTCTGATGATATACCATTAGCAATTAGACTCGGAATCATATTTTATTTGCGTGTAGGAGTGAACGGTGGCAATTTTGAACAATTTTTATAAATATATAGGTAATAATATTTATTATGTAGGTATGTTTGATTTCGTACATTATTTTTAATAATAAATAATAATTGCCGTTCTACTTTTTGTAAATTGTTATTTTTAATATTACTTAACAACAGCTAGATTTTGTATGTATATACATATCGAGTCAATGCGAGTCCCACGCTGGATTTTACAATTCCGCGCGGACTCGCGCTGCTCAATGGAGGGTAGTACATTTATTATAAAGCATGCGAGGTTCGGACTCGCTATGGCCTCGCGCGTAGTGGAGTGTTGTTATATCTGTTTTATTTTATTTCGAAATTATTCAAAATTCTTTACCTATTTCCCAAAATTTATTAGTCGACCTAATGTTTCCTCTTCATTTGTTTTCTGTTCAACTGTATTGTAATTGGGATAAATTTTCTGTTAAATAAATATAGTTTAAACATTGCTTTCTACCCATAATGTACTGCATAGAATATTTTGAATGATGGGCGACAGCTAAATAATTAAACATATTTCGAAAGCTGCTGTATACTACTTTTCAACTGAATTAACTTCAAAATTGAATATTGTGTAAGTAAAGGATCAATTAACAAAATGATCCAAGCAAATAGGTTATGTTTGACACAATATATTTTTTTGCCGATTGACATTAAAAGTGGTGATATATAAAAACAACAAATTTGTCATTTATGACTTAATTAATGAAGGTAATATGCATTCGTACTTTTCAATATATATTGTAAATTTAATTAATACACATTGATTGGCAACATTCATAAAAAGTAGAATGACATTCACAAACTTATAAACGTCAAATTAAAGTTTATATAGCAACTGTTTAACAAATGCATAGCAACACGATGACTACGATGATAGCAATAACATTAAAGATATTGAATATAATTACAAAATTTATATTAATGTTAATTAATCAGCAAAAAAATATTTGTTCAACACAGCAAAAACGCGGCTAGATGCATTATCGAAAAACTCTAGCCGCGGCAGTAGCTCTGCTACTTTTTGCCTAGTTAAACAAATCATTATTTTTGCGTATGCATCATAAAAGTCAATTTTTAACGAAAAATCGTTCAGAACTGATACATTTTACAACTATTTAAAAATAATGAAGATACGTTAATATTACATTTTCATTGGTTTAATTTTACTTTTTTCACTATATTTAATATAAAATAAATAAATATATCATCACGCCTTTTACCCATTACTGGGTGTGGCACTCTGCCTAATCAGATCTCGGTAAGTGATATATTTTTTCACGTGAAGTGCGGTTACCAGCCGTTCAATCACGGCCCCCAAAGATATTAGTGGAGGGGAGCCACAGGGGTAGATTTAAATTGGTGAAATTTGTTTGTCGGCTGTGGGGTTCTCAAGATCCACAGACCGACTCGATACCACTGAGCCACCTATCCCATCACTATATATATATATATATATATATATCAAGGTATTCAGTACTGTTCGCTTGCAGGGGGGCATTATTATTTAAAAATACTATTGGGCAGATATTTTTGCTGGTTGTTTCGTCGTAATCATTACTTTTGTTTTTATGCTGTTTATCTTTAGGTTTGCTTCTTCCATATATTAAATTATGTTGCAATTTATCCTCTGTTCTGCCAAAAATTACAAGATAATCCGTGAAGCTACATTCTGATATTTATATGGGACTTAGGTTTTTGTCCCCTATTTTGAGTTTCTTAAATTTTGGGTGTAAATTTTTCAGTATTTTATCTAATACCTTTACAAAAAGAAATGGGCTTAGGCATCCTCCTTGCCTTAATCCGTTGACTGTTGTAAATTCATTCGATTTCCCTCCATGCCTTCTTACATAGTTGTTTGTTTGTTTATATATACTTTGTATAGCAAACAAAAGTTTATTCCCTATTTTTCTTCTTCTAGCACGTTCCAAAGATATTTTGTCGACATCATGTCAAAAGCCTTCTTCAAATCCACGTAGCATAGGTACATTTCCTTATTTATCTTCTTCATTCTTTCAATAAGCTATCCCATCACTATATATATATATATATATATCAAGGTATTCAGTACTGTTCGCTTGCAGGGGGGCATTATTATTTAAAAATACTATTGGGCAGATATTTTTGCTGGTTGTTTCGTCGTAATCATTACTTTTGTTTTTATGCTGTTTATCTTTAGGTTTGCTTCTTCCATATATTAAATTATGTTGCAATTTATCCTCTGTTCTGCCAAAAATTACAAGATAATCCGTGAAGCTACATTCTGATATTTATATGGGACTTAGGTTTTTGTCCCCTATTTTGAGTTTCTTAAATTTTGGGTGTAAATTTTTCAGTATTTTATCTAATACCTTTACAAAAAGAAATGGGCTTAGGCATCCTCCTTGCCTTAATCCGTTGACTGTTGTAAATTCATTCGATTTCCCTCCATGCCTTCTTACATAGTTGTTTGTTTGTTTATATATACTTTGTATAGCAAACAAAAGTTTATTCCCTATTTTTCTTCTTCTAGCACGTTCCAAAGATATTTTGTCGACATCATGTCAAAAGCCTTCTTCAAATCCACGTAGCATAGGTACATTTCCTTATTTATCTTCTTCATTCTTTCAATAAGCTGCTGCATTGTGAAGATATGATCGTTGGTGCTATGTTCTTTCCTAAACCAGCTCTGCTATGTTTCCATGTCCTTCTCTATTTTTTGTCGAATCCTACTCTCTAATTACTTTTCATCAAGTTTTTCTACTTCACTTAAGAATGAAATGCCTCTGTAGTTGGCAAAAACTTTCTTGTCGCCATTCTTGTATATTATTGGTATGATGATATTTATTTATATAAATAAATAAATATATCATCACGTCTTTTACCCATTACTGGGTGTGGCACTCTGCAGATCTCGGTAAGTGATACATTTATACGAGTGAAGTGTGGTTACCAGCCGTCAAATCATGCCTCCCAAAGTTGTTAGTGGAGGGGTAGCCACAGGAGTTGATATTAAATTGGTGAAAGTCAGTTTGTCAGTTGCAGGAATCGAACTCGGGTCCTCAAGAACGGCAAGCCGATTTATTTATATATTATTATAATTAGAAAGAGCGGATTAGAAAATAATTACTGCAAAAATTCAAAAAGATAAATTATATTTAAAAACCTAAATTACCGGAAATTGTCCTCTATAGCTATTTTGATAACCCATATTTTTAACACTATAATTCACGTAATAACTAATATTTTGTGTATTTACAAAATGTGAAACAATAAACTTGCTTCAGCGCTGTCACTGTCACATGAATTTTAGGCATGCAAGCATATTTTCATTTTGTTGCTTTGATCAGCCAGTCAGAATCAAAATCAGATTTGTCCACATTATTAACCATAAGGAGTATAGATTTTCTTATTCTGCTATGTAAAATACAGAATGATTCACAATTTCAGGTACTGACTTTAACAGTATACTAGGATAAGTACTCAATGTACTAATCATAAAACAGAACGATGTTTTTAATTCGCAAAATTAATAGTTTTCTCAAAGAGTACATTTTCGGAACCACTGAATTTGTGCCTTTCTTTGTAATGAATAAAATTAGATATGCAATTACACAATAAAATATTCATAAAACAAATGATTAAAAGTGATTACTTGTAAGATTTAAAAGTACAGGAAATATTAAAATCATCTAACCAGTCAATGACTCCTAGCTCCAAGCTAAATTTCATATAATATGAATCACAGAAAATAATAATAAATAAATATTAAATTGAAATAATTTAGTGGAAAATAAACCATACACGGCTCACGAACATCGGGTTACAGTTAATTGTCCTTACATGCGATTGTTATACAACATTTGGTTTCAATAGGAATAGTTCTATTCGTGCCGTCAGAGCAATCGTCATCTACAGTGAAAATGTGGCTTTACGAATAAACAAAACTGGTGTTATCGCGAGACTCGAACTCAAAGTCTAGACCAAGACGAGACCAGTATCGATTCTCGCCGAGACTTTTATCGATACCCTCGCAATTCTTGATTATTTTAATAGTCTTAACCAGTTTTTGTTTATATGAATGTATAATTAATTATAACTATTATTTCAATATTTAGGTTAGGACGTTATAAAATTTCTGAAGTATTGACATTGTTAATTATACTATATTTTAACCTTTCATTTCCAGTAAAATAGGTTCAATATATAAATTTATGACTTAAAAATCTGTGGCGCCTCATGACTTTCTTAAAACCAGGGGCCAGTGTAAAATGTATATTGTCTACCGAATGTTTACTTTATATTATATATGCGGTGGCAAAACGCCCCTTATGGGGCAACGCCGCTTCTTTCGAAGTTCTCTAAATTCTTTTTAACGGGAGGATCAGCTCTTCTTTCTTCTTTTATTTTATCTTCTCACTTATGTTCCTCCATAATTCTCTATTTCCTACTTTTTCTTTCCATTTTTGGACTTTTGCATTTTTCTAGTCTCCTGTCACTTCCTTCATCTTTTCTTCTGTATTCATCTTCATTGATTTTGACTGGTCCCAATATAATTCTGAATATTTTTCTTTCTATTATTCTCATTTGTTCTTCCTCTTTTTTGTCATTGTTAGTGTCTCTGCGTCATACATCAGTAGTAGTTTTGTATATTTTTATTTTAGTATTTTTAGTGAGAATTTTATTTTTTAACATTTTTTTGTGTTTATGCAATGCTCTGTTTGCCGTAAAAAAATCTTTTATTTCAGCTTCTCTATCTCCTTTGTTATTATTACACCCAAATATTTATATCTTTCTACTTCCTCAAACTCATTCTCCCCTATGTTTATGTTGTTCTGTTTCTGTTTTCCATATCTCATCATTTTTGTATTGCTGTCATTTATTTTTAATCCTATTTTTTTCCCTTCTGTCTCTATTTCATCTATCATGTTCTTCATTATGTCTCTTCTCTTTGTTATAATAACCAAGTCATCCGCATACACTATAATTTGTCCTCCATTCTTTTGATTGTATTTCTGTTGATTTTCCTTGTTACGTGTTCTAATGCAAGGTTGAATAGCTTGGCCGATAGTGCGTCTCCTTGTCTCACCCCTCTGTTTATGTTGAACTCATCTGTATTTTCATTTCCCGTTTTTATGCATACTTTAGACTTTAGCATTGTTATTTCTACGAGTCTTCTCAGTTTAACTTCGATTTTTATTTATTTAAATTTAACTAAGTTCAATATATAAATTTATGACTTAAAAATCTGTGGCGCCTCGTGACTTTCTTAAAACCAGGGGCCAGTGTAAAATGTATATTGTCTACCGAATGTTTACTGTATATTACACAGAAAATAAAATAGTATAATTTTAACTTGGTGCTACATAATTTCCTTCTTTTTAATTTTTGTTTATTTCGCCTTAAATGTCAAATTTAAGCTTATTAAATGCAAATTTTAATTATTTTATCTACAATTTTATTTTAAAATTACTATAAGTAATGCAATATTAAAATTTTCCATTGTATTTCTAGTGTTACATAAATAATATAAATATTGCAAGCAAAATTAAATAATAACAAGAATCAAATAGATTATTAAAACTAAAAATATATACAGAATGTTTCAGAGCTAGTGAAACAAAATTTTAATAGCTTATTCCTCAGGTTATTTTGAGTAAAAAATGTGATATGAACATATGTCCTATTCCTTTGGTTACCAAAATACAAAACGTCAAAATTTTATATATGAAAGCAAATTTAGAAATTTGGAATTAAGATACTTTTAAGAAGCAATATATATAATAACAAAATTAAATTTTGATTTAAACTGATATTATTGCACCTTATTTATTTTACAATTTAGTGCTGTGGAATATATATATATATATATATATATACACTCACCGGCAAAAAAATCGGATCACTTATAATTTTGGGATTTTATTTACTTATTTAGCAAAAGGGGTAAGTACGGCAGGACGTTATATGATGTAACGATCAAGTCACGACTTTTAGACGACAATTGGGAAAAAAACAGAAGTTTCCGTTGCTTGCACCGGTCTCATTAATAATTAATTATTAATTCTTATTCTTGTCGACAGTTGTTATTTAGCATTGTTTCAATTGTTAGTGTTGTTTTTTGATAAGATTGTTTGTAGTATCGTGTTTTACTTATTCTACATCAAATAATACTGTTATACCAGTGAGAATATCGCTAGGGCTTCAGCTTTAGTGGGAGATGGACGTAGCATTCCATATGCTGCAAGGGCTCTTCGTGCACCTTACACTACTCTTCATCGGGCCTTCCTTAGGTTTCAAGAAACCCAAGGTTTCACAAGGAGACCTAAATTAGGTCGACCAAGAGCAACATCAGTCCGTGATGACAAATTTTTATTAAGTACTGTTTTACGAAATCGTTATTCTACAGCTGTTATGGCACGAAATCAATTGGCACAGGTACGAGGGTATAATGTAAGTGAGCAAACGGTAAGAAGACGCATGAAGGAGGCTGGGTTAGGGTCTTTCATACCAGCAACAGGACTAGAATAGCTCGTAAAACATCGAATGGCTCGCTTGCAGCTCGCAAGGAAATACATAGATTGGACAGAGCAGCACTGGGGCAATGTTGTATTCTCAGATAAGTCCAGAGTTGCCGTGCGGTCTTCAGATGGTCGAGAAAAAGTATGGAGAAGACCACAAGAACGGTATTTTGAATGTACATTTTCCCCAAAGACACCGTTTCACAAAGACTCTGTAATGGTATGGTCTGGCATTTCTAATCAAACCCGTACGGAACTTGTTTTTGTAGAAAATTGATCTTTGACGTCACATAGGTACATAGAAAAGATCCTTTCAAAACATGTTGTGCCCTACGGCCCGTTTACAGGTGATGGGTTTGTGTTTATGGACGATAATGCCCAACCGCATGCAGCGCAAATGTTTCGGAATATTTTCAACAAGTGCAAATTCATCGATTAATTTGGCCAGTGCGTAGCCCTGATTTAAACCCTATAGAACATATTTAGGATATGCTGAAAAAACGTGTTAGATATCGTGAAGTTGTTCTGGAGAATGTAAATGACTTTCACATTGCCCTTCAAGAAGTGTGGAGGAATATTTCTCAAACATAAATTCAGGCCACTATCCGAAGTATGCATAGAAGAATGGAAGCTGCAATAAAGGCAAGAGGAGGATATACGCGTTATTGACAGCCTAATAAATTAAGTAGTTGACATTAGTTCTTTAAATATTTTTTGTAAATTGGAAATGTTTTCTAATTTCAGTAATAATTTACAATTAAATGCTTTTAAACAAACTGAAACTATATAAAATGTCGTGTCGCACTGTCAGGTACCTGTTTTAGCCGTACATCGGCATAATACAATAAAATAATTAAATAAAATTCCAAAATTATAAGTGATCCGATTTTTTTGCTGGTGAGTGTATATACTATATATATATATATATATATATATATATATATATATATATATATATATATATATATATATATATATATATATATATATATATATATATATATTGATTGCATAATGGTACAGCTTTTTATATATTAAATTTTTTATCCCACATTATGTTTATCATATCTTCTTCCACGTATTGTTACATTACTCCATGTTTAATATAATTTATTAATATTTTTTATTGTATTATGTTTTGTTGTCCACATCGTGTTTTGTTGTCCCGAATTTTTTCAATTATAATTTGATATTTATTTTAAAAAATTTTGTTCTTTATAAAATTTTGGTAACCAAAGGAATAAGACCTTGTGTGCATACAAGATTTTGCACTCTAAATGATCCCAGGAATAAGTTATTAAGTTATGTTACATTAGTCCTAAAACACACTGTATAAAAAATTTATTTTCTGAACAAACCATATCTCTTAATAATTTGAAAATTAATAGAAATAATAAGTACAATAGTAGCAAGTAATGCAGAAGTAGCATACACTATTTTTCGACGACAAAATCCAATATGTAAATTATCAAAATAAATATCACTTCTGACTGTCAAAACAGATATATTACAATTTTATTATGCAAATCTTTGCTCCATGGAAACTGTAAATTCTGTACTGCTATTGGTCAGTTTGTTCCTATGATAATGAAAATCTATACTATCATAATAAAAATCTGGGAATGAATGTCATTAAGAGCAGATAATACATATTTAATAAGTACATTAAAGCATGGACTTAGAAGATAGTTATTTATACAACTATTGTAAAAAGTACCACTTTATGCACGAGTTTTTGCAGCACGAGCCGTAGGCAACACGATTTATCTTTAACTAATTATACTAATTACGTTTCAAACATCAAAAATATTTATTTTCATCTCAGGTTATGTAGTCAAATTTATTTCGTAGCAGCTAAACAATTACTTTTCGCACAATTGTATAAAAATAGTTATATATGCAACTAGTGTCTTTACAGCACAAGTCGTTGGTGAGATATAGAATAACTTTTTACAGGCTTCAGAATCCAGAATATTAAAAAATATATATTTGTGAAAGTTTCAAGCTAAAATATCAGGTCATCAACAGCACCTTAAAATACAAATACAATAATTATAATATAAAACAAAAAAAACATCAAAATGTCAAAGAAACCTTAAAAACTTAAGATATGAAACAGATATATGTAAAATGTCAATAATAATAAAAAAGATACACATGAAAAATAAAAACAGAATTAACAAAAAAAAATATATATATATAAATAAATTAAAAAAATATATAAATATATCATCACGCCTTTTACCCATTACTGGGTGTGGCACTCTGCCTAAGCAGATCTCGGTAAGTGATATATTTTTTCGCGTGAAATGCGGTTACCAGCCGTCAAATTACGGCCCCCAAAGATGTTAGTGGAGGGTGAGCCACAGGGGTAGATTTAAATAGGCTGTGGGGATCGAACCAGGGTTCTCAAGATCCACAGGCCGACTCGATACCACTGAGCCATCTACCGCATAAATATATATATATATATATATATATATATATATATATATATATAAAATTAAATTGTTAAATGCCCTATAAATTTGAGCATTAAAATTATTATAAGAGCTATCATGGTGTAAATTTATATGATACGTTTCTAAAATAAGTTTATGCTTTTTATTTATCTTGGCTTCAGAAAAAGTTTAAATATCAAGTCTCTTGATTGTGACGAGTTAAAGTACTATGATTTGGATCAAAAATCTTGAAATGATAATTATGTTGATCTTTTATATAAAGGCTGTGAAGTCTCTCCAATATAACATTTTCCACAAGAACCACATAGAACTTTATATTATCGAAAATGCGCTGAATAAATCTACAACGGAAATCTACTGGGTTTAAAAAAATATATTTTCTTAAAATGAAACAACCTGTCAGCTATTCTGTGCTCTTTTGATAAGTGAATACACTGCATAGGTACAAAATGGTAACAATTGGATACGAATGCATCTAAGTATAACCGATTAAATTATCGTAATAAAATGAAATTTTTTTATATTCTATGTTATATTATGTTATGATTCTTAAGAAAACTATAAAACATTACACTACTTTCAATACATTTATATTTCGTTATGTTATGCTACTCGTATGATTTATTATGTTATGCTATATAAACTCTGAATTTGGTTTGTCTTGTCTCGTCTCACGACAAAATTAAACAAAATTTAAATTGAGTTTTTCAATATTATCAATTATCACTTAAGTGCAAGTATAATAATAATTGGTAATGAATTGTTTTTTAGTAAGTTAAATTATGTTTTCGAATTACTGGCATTTTTGTTAGGAATGCGCAGAGATTTATCTTCTGTCATTTTATAATACATTAAGTCTGAAGTGCTAGAACCATAGATACTACTAAATGATCTAGGATATTACGATAAAAATTGTATTAAAATATCTATTTTATTAGTATTTGTTTAAGTTAATACTTATCAACTGATTAATACAATTATTAACAAAAAATAATGCCGTTTTTATCTGAATATTTGTTTCTAAAATTATCACTGAGATTGAATGAATTCGACGCTACAAATTACTTTAAAATCCAGAAATAGTTACGGCAGAGAAATATTGTTCAACTAACACTCTTGCTTCTGCTATAAAGTTTCTACGACGTTAACATTATAAATCTCTCTACAATTTATTTGCTATACTCAATTTACTAAAATCTAAAATTTGAGAGATACGTAACAATAGCACTCGGTATTAGGAACTCATTCTTAATTATTTGAAGAAATTAAAAAATATTATTTATAGTATTAATAAATTATTATGTAAAATATTTGAACTAAATATTTGCTTAAATTATATAAATTATATCTTCTTCCTCAGGTACTGGCATCAGAAGTCGAAGGCACAAAAGACACCCTCTTAGAGAAGAAAACCACAATCACCAAGATCTTCGCACCAACACCCGCCGAGGACGTGAAGATCGAGGACATGGAGGACGTATCGGACGACGGCATGGGTAGCGCTGTCGTAGTAGACGATACCAAGAAGCAGGTGGAGGAACTCGTTGCCAAGGTGCCGACCCCCGCGCCCACACCGCCGCCGGAAGTCAAGAAGGAGTAAGTGGGTATGATGTGAGTGTTGAATTGATATTATTTGGCGGGGAAAACTGAGCCTCGGCGAACATCGAAACGCGAAAAATCTGATAATTACAATTCAGTTTCAATGTAAAATATTATTTTTATTTTAAACCTAAATAACAATAAAAACTAATTTAGACATTTTTTAATAGTTCAGAAAAATATTAGAAAACTGCTTATAAGTCTTATATAAATATATGATTTCAAACAAAGACTATATTCGATAAAATAATATACCGAGAAAATGAGACAATATGAAAATTAATGTTTTACGATGAAAATCTAATTTTCATTTAATGTTCAAAACTGTTTACTGACAAACACAAATAAGGAAGATTATCTTTATTTGTTAACTGTCTAACGTTCGTAATTATATTTCAGCAAAATTTTCAAATAAACTTTATTTAGAATATTTAGTTCCCTGCAGTGGCGGCTTGTACATAACCATTACGACAATGTAGCGTCCCCATCGAAAAAACTAAGTATATTCCTATCTTTTTCTTTTTATCTATACTGTGCAATGTTGCCAAGTTGTTCTCCATCTGTTTAACTTTAATTTTCGGGTTAATTTGAACGGCAAGAAGGCATTATCAAAGTAAAATCAACAAAAAAAGTCACTACGGAAATATTTTTACCATAAGATTTTATGTTATTAGAACGTTGAAAATGTCATTACTTTTTTAAACTAGACGGTGATTCATTTAATAATTTCTTGAATAGTTGGATAAGACATTCTTCGTAATAATTACAAAATATGAAACCATGATGTTCGAAATTAATTTTTACATGAGATATGCCCCAACCTCCTTAAAACTTGACAAAATGAAACAAATGTACTGCAATGTAATGCAGTGTCGGAATTTTCACGTTCGGTCAGTTTTGGGTAGACTCGCCAATATTCGTTTGCAAGTAAAAAGTGAACAGTGTCAATATAAAAAAAATTAGCATAAGAGAAATGTCATCAAAATTTGTAACTAGAATAATGACGTCAAAGACTACGTTTATAGGATATGCAAAAAACAAAATGCAATGATTGTTGTGTAGATGTATAATAAATTTTAAATGCTTTAGGCATTATTTATCAAATATACAACACACAAATCACAACAACATTAACAAACGAAAACGTAAAACAAAATGGTGTGAGAGTCGGATACAAATGTAAACTTTTCTAAACGAGTTCTAAACATGGTAAAGAAATTAACTTCAATTCCTTTCAAAAAATTTCTTTAAAAACATGTTACATATATATATATATATATATATATATATATATATATATATATATATATATATATATATATATCTGTACTTCGGGAATTTTTTTTATATTTTGTATATGCACCTCCCTCACTTAAAATGTTCACCGGCCGCCACTGATTTTTTTTCTTTTTTAATTGGAGAATTTTGAATTATCTTTAAAATAATTTAATCAACTATTAGTTACTCACTTTTAATTGGTTGTAGTGATCACTGTTCTTTTTTTTTTTAATGACGCAGAAAGAAAATTTGCAATATCTCATTTAATCTTGTCTGGCGGTATCACCTAAATTATAATTTGAATTGTCATATAGCACTATTTTGTTGTTGTTGTTAATCAACAAAATATTTCAACCGGTATTATTTTACATATTTTGTATGTATTACATTATTTTTATACTGATTTTATTACAACAAAGTGTATAGAATCGAAAAAACTGTGAAGATTCGATTGCAGTATTCGAGGGCTCAGTTTTGCTTAGCCATACAATAAGGTTTATCTGGTTTATAAATTTGTTGATCAAATGCTGTAGGTGAGAGGAAACTTGGGGCTAGAGTCGAAAGATGGAACTGAGGTGATTTGATAATTATTTGTAGAGTACTCGTGTGACTTTCTTCTTGTAGGAGCTATCATACATTTCTATAAAATATACTTTACCTAATTCCGTTATGAAAAGTCCTGTTTTACATCAATTTTTGACGTTATGAAATGTCAACTTTTTCATAACTGTCATTCAAGAGTTATGTGAAGAATTCTTTACATAACTAGTTACGTAATAAATGTTAACAGTTTGAACTTTCTCAAAAATGTTTGCAAATAACTGAAAAAACTATGTATTAAAATTTATATACATTTAATAATTTTTCTGGTATTAAACAGTTCACGGCCAAATTAGCAGATTCTTCGATATCAGAACGAAGGTCTGTCTCGGATCCATAACTCATTTTCATTGATGACATAAGCTTTAAATTAAAAATTTTTATTCATTTATTTTCACGGCAACGCTTTGGTAAATTGATTTTGAAATATACTGAACTGTCATAAACCTAGAATTTTATGTATTATTTTAGCGGAATTAGATAAAATTTTGTACGTAATACGTTATGAAAACGTGATATTGTTTGACACACATAATTTGCAAATTTCGCTTCGCTCGTTTTGGCAAATATTATGTTCGTCAAACAATATCCACCTTTTCATAACTGGTTACGTAAATAACTATTCTTCTTAATGGTGCTTTCTTTTCAACACCATTGCAAGGAAAACAAAGATACTGAAAATAAAAAGTGCCACTTATCATCTAATTAACATTTACGATTTCAATACATAATAATTAATCTGTTGAATCGTCTTAAAACTGACGATTCAAATTCCAATTAATAGTACCATTAAATTAATGAGAAATAACATTTTGCTTTAAGTTCTCTAATAATGTATTTAATTCGATGTTTTGGTATACCTTCGTCAGAAAAATTTAAAATATATTCTTACGCGTTGTTTTAATCCCGAAATATTGAATTAAATAAATGATCACAAAACTTAAACCAAAAGTTGTTTTATTATTTGCAGATAACTTTGGAAAGAAACGTAATTAAACACCAAATTCGAAAAAAGTGTAATGTTATGCAAATAAACCGATAATTTTAATTGCAAAGTTTGGTATTTGCAAATTTCTCATTTAGTATTTATAATGAATGTTTTTATTGTTTCGGTGTAAACGCTAGTATTGTTTGACATAAAACAAACAGTGATTCTTAATTATGGTTGCTATAATCGTAAATAATAATTAGATAGCTATAAGCTGAACTTGATTCTAAACAATATAAAAAATGATGAGAATAACTAAAACTCTTATTGCCTCTATTTATAATGAATAAAGAAAATAATAATTAAAATAAACTTTCCTTATATATTGTATTTAAAAAAAAATCATTTTTGTTTAAGTGCTAGATAATAATCATAATAGTATATATTAAAAGTTTTCTTGCAATGTTGTTTTTTTAATCTAGAAAAACTATCTTGTAGTTAGAAAGCTTTATTTAGAACCTCATAAAAGAATATGAAAGTGTATAGCTGTAGGTTTACATTAGCGTATTTTTCTATATTCTTCTTCATATCTAGATATTCTTTAAATTTGATTATTATTTATTCTCAGCTGCATTAAAAACACTACTTTTCTGTATTAAATAGCATTTTTCTCGCTTATATGACATGTGTAGTAAAATATTCAAATTTTATAGATATTTATAAATAATAAGAAATTGCCATTCGAACGTCAGATAGTTGAATAAGCAAGCTTATTCTACAATCGTTACGGTTCATAATAAAATATTAATGTAAACCAATACATTTTTAAGTGGCGCTTGTCATTTAAACCCAAAATCGATAGAACGTAAAGTCATAAAATGAACAAACTACCAAATAATTTATATAGGTAACTAGGCAAGTAGTACTAGATTTATTTCAGAATCTTCAGAAATAAAACTAATATATTTTATCGCAACAATATTCTGACAATAATTAGAGCAAATTCAAAGCATACAATAATCTAAATCCCATTAAAAAACACATTACAATTTACATAACCACAAATAGCAAGTTATATATTATTCTGGCAGTTGTATTTCTCTTTGAACTCAATTATATTTACAAATACGTAACCTTCATAAACAAAGCTAATGAAATTTTAATGCATTTGAAGTTGATTGTATAACACATACAAATTTAACTTTTGACCTTTCTAAAAGCACGTAATTTTTGCAGTAACTGTACAAGAATCGAGCTTTGTTTCAAATTTGCATACACACTTTTCTTTTCAAGGCTGCGAACGAAATATGAGATGCACGATATAGATAATTTAACTGAGATTCTACATTACCAAAAGCTTCTTGCTAACTATTTTAATCTTATAGCAGCCGTTTACCGTATCATTTGAATTTATGAAGTATGCAAGAAATATTACAGTTTTATCTTGTTATGCTATCTTGCATAACTGAAATAGAATTGTTTCAATGCAAATTAATTCATAACGCAGTTCCGTAAAAATTGTATAAAAAATTTTAAATTGCCTACTCAATTCAACTTTAATTTTAATTATGTACTTTATTATACATGAAATGGATAACCAAATTCAATCATTAAGATATTGGATTGTGGTTTTACATACATTTATAACAATGATTTAACAATTTTCATTTATAAAATAAGAGTACTCGTACCTATACCTACATAATAAAATATTCATTAAGTTGTTAGTAGATCATCGTTCACATAAGATTTCTTCTATGATAAGAATTTTAAATTCAAATAAATACAGATAAATAATAACTTATTCTTATGTCAATATGACAAGATATTTAGCATAATTAATACAAACAATGATATAATTGTATATTGAAAAACAAATGTTACAATTACTTAATGGAACACGTGTTCTTCGTACTATTTTTCCTATATCTCATGAATTTATTTTTTACCGGTGGCGGCTAGCAAGTAAATTTACAGGGAGGTCAATTCATATTTTAATCATCCAAGTTAATAATAATAACATAATTTTTTTTTCAATATGCCGTATATACGCACAAATATAAATAATAATATAGACAAATACTTTTATTCTGCGTAAACAACTTTTAAACAATACTATTCAATTCAAAACTGATATATTCATTCTAGCTATTAATTTCTATAGCTCTATATTATTTGCTATCATTTGTTTTGTTTGCTATTGTATGATTTTATTGATCAACTAATAGCAAATAATATCATATAATAGCAAATATGTACTTTTTCACAAACAGCGCAACAAATAGATACACATAATATTTCCTTACATACAGATGTGTCTATTATTTACACTTATGCGCAAATAGAGTTTAAAAAATTATTATTTCTTATTGCAATATATATATATATATATATATATATATATATATATATATATATAAACCTTATGAGCGAACCATCACTGCTTTCAAGGGGAATCGTGCGATCTGAAGTTAGCATCAGTACGATGATTGACTATTATTGTTATTATGAATGAAATTTAAATAATTTTGAAGCCAAAACTTTAGGCACGATTTTAATTTTAAAATTTCGTTTGTTTAATAATCTGGTAAATTTGTATCCAATTTAATTTTGGAACTTTCAAGAAAGGTAGTTAAATATGTTAAAAAATGCTTCAAACTGTATTTTTACTAGTGGATAACCTGGCTTCGCCGTGCCTCACGCTGAAGTAAGATTATGTTTGAAACATTTATTGACCATAAATTTTCATTTTTTTTTAAATCCTTCTTATGCCTTTTTATATAACACCAAACACAGTATGATTCGGAATACTTTATGTTTGAAACAATTGCCAGTCGCATATTTTAATTTTTTTAATCTCATTTGAAAGTTCTTCTACGCACTTGCGTATGGCATTAAACACGGTATATTTCGGAATATTTTATGTTTAAAACCCTTTCAGATGACAACAAACACGATATGATTTGGAACATTTAATGTTTTAAACAAATGACGATCGTATTTTTTTAATTCCATCAGAAGTTATTTTGAAGCCCTAACATATGATACTAAACGCGGCATAATTCGGATTACTTTACCTTTGAAACAATTGACACTCGAAACTTTTCAACTTTTTCAAATTTCAACTGAAAGTTCTTCAAAAGGTTTTTTCGTTTTATTTGTTAAAAAACGTAATGTAAAAATCCACAAATTTGTAAATTTTTAATGCGTAAAATATTTTACCGGTTTCAGGATAAAAAAAACCTATGTTTACATGCACAAAAGTAAGCTGGTAAGTAAATATTACCATACTGAGTCAAGAAACTGAAAATAAAACACAATAAATACAAACGAAACTAAAAACAACAATAATACAAAGATTACTTCTCCTGCTTATCATAATATATATATATATACAGGGTGTTAATTAAAAATCTGGCCATAGGTGTTTAACATGGGAAATCAGTTTTTCCTTGCGCGTTGCTTCCCAATTGATTTTAGACAAAAATGCTTCAAATAAAAGTTTTAAAGCTTAAAATTCTGCATGTAAGCCACAAATCAGATTTTATTTGTGGCATTTCATAACCGAGAAAATAAATTTTAAAGATTTTTGAAAATTGCTTATTTGTAGCAGCCATGGAATTCAAACAAAATTCCAAGCAATTGTATGACATTGTAACTGTCAAAAAAAGTTTGTGTTTTGTGATTTTCGTTTAAAAACCAATATTATTGAAAGTATGAAACTGTTTTCTCATGAAGAAAAGCTTCATATCATAAAATGGTGCTACTCTGGACAAAGCTACAGAAAAATACGTGATTTATTGAGTGTAGTCTGGACACATCGACGAATTTGAAAAGACTGGAACATTCAATTTTAAGAATCAAGAAATTAATCATGTGTCTTATAATAATGAAGAAAATGTCTTGGCCATAATTGAAGCAAATCCTACCCTTAGTTTAAGGGAAATCGCTACCGAAAACGGAATTAGCCATGTATCAGTATACAATATTTTTAAGAAATATAAATACTATCCATACAAGTTCCACTGCCATCAGGAACTTTTTCCAAATGATTATGAAAATCGTGCCAACTTTTGCGAAATTATTATGGAAAAGGCAAATGAGAATAGAAATTTTATAAAAAATATTTGTTTTACTAACGTTTACTTAATAAAAAGCCACATCTACATAATTGTCGGTATTGGTCACAGCATAATCCGCACAACATCTTAGAAACTAATTCTCAGTACATACAAAGGGTAAATGTGTGGGCTAGTATACTTGGTAGCCATATAATTGGACCGTTTTTTATTGAAAAAATCAATTCTAACAAATACTTAGAACTTCTTATCGAGAAGGTGGGACCAGAAATTGCTACTTTAAATTTGGAAAATGTGTGGTTTCAACATGATGGATGTCCTGCACATAATGCTCATGTAGTACGACAGTATTTAAATGATACATTCCCGAACAGTTGGATTGGCAGAGGAGGAACAATTAATTGGCCTGGTCACCCGATTTAATGCATAATGTTAGAGACGGCTTTTATAATAGACTTGGGTATTGTTTAGCGAAAAATGGAGGGTTATTCGAACATTTAATATAAAATTATATGCTTCCTTGTTTTCTGTTTCTTAAATAAATACATTACTCTTGTCTTTATTTCTGTTTTATTTTGTATGTGTTGAGAGCTATGTAGGTATTATAAAATTAAATCAATGTATTTAGGAAACAGATTTGTTTTATACGTAGGTACATCAATTGAGTTAGGCATAAAAATTTAAATTATAATTCTTTGTAAACATTCGATTTGCCATTATTTATTTAAACTAAATTTTAATTTTTGGTTGTATAACTGGCCATAATTCAATTTATTTGTATGCATATTTAACTTCTATTAAACGAAAATCACAAAACACAAACTTTTTTGACAGTTACAATGTCATACAATAATTGTATGACATTGTAACTGCAATTATTGCTTGTAATTTTGTTTGAGTTCCATGGTTATCGCTACAAATAAGCAAATTTCCCAAGATTTTAATTAATTTCACGCGAACTACACTTTCAAAAAATCAGAAAAAATCTCAACAATCGCTTAATCCGCTGTAGGCTCATAAACATTTTGGTTGCCATCCATGTTGACTATATAGCTGAATTGTATATGCGATTTTATTAAAAACAATAGATACAAAAATTCTGTGTTATAGAGAATAGAAAAAAATATACATTTTTGATTAAAATTATGCCTAGCGTTTTTGAGAAAATCATACATAGGATTTTGACGTATTATTCACCTACATATATCACTTACCGAGATCTGCTTAGGCGGAGTGTCACACCCAGTAATGGGTAAAAGGCGTGATGATATATTTATTTTATTTATTTTTATTCTCCTACATTTTAATTCCAATTTATTTGTATTATAAAGGTTAAACTTTATTGTTAATGCACATACCAAAATGCAGAAATTGGGGAGAAGTTTTTATTAAAAATATAATGAAATTTACCTGTTTATTGTAATTTACAATGTAATTGCTTGACAGACCATGACCTTGGCTGAAACGTCATATAATAAATGTAAAATGAAAGTTTCACACTTATTTTATATAACTAAAGCCTGAAATCCAACAATTATACATTTTCAATCTCTAAAAGTATTATATTTAAATTATCAATTTCGAATCATTTTTTTTTTTACTTTGGTTGTAAATTAATTTGTTGTTTATAAAAACCGCCCTTAATACAGCAATTCTTGTCTGTCTGTGTGTATGTATCAACGATTCTGGGATCGGCTCATTCTCCGGAAAATTCAATTAGTACATCATTTTTAAAGCAAATTGTGGAGACAATTCATGTAAATAAAGTTGGTAAAATGTAATCATGTGTGTACATGAAGACAATGTAATTTGACCCAAGAAATCAATTGAGACTAAAATCAACTCAATATTATGAACTATTTTTGAAATATAAGCGAAAATTAAACAAATGTATACTTTAAAATAATATAGTTATTTGTGTATTAAGAGCGTAAAGTGATTCTTTGTTACTCGAACAAGGTAATTGTGTAAGAGGAGCAAAGACTCTTTACGCTCGTGATACACACATAATTTTTTCTACGATTGCATAAATTCGTTCTGTCAACTGTTAATATGACAAGTTTCTGTTTTGTTTGTATCCCTGGTAACTATTGAAATAAGCACGCATTTAATATCTTTTTCGCGCGTTACCATTGGAGACGCGCAAAAGAGATATTTTTCGATTGTTCCACAGAAAACTTTACGATGACAAATGAGAGCGTAATTGTCAACTTTTCATAGCAATCGTAGAAAAAATTCAATTTGAGTTAGCTCTACTAAATATTAATATATACGCAGTCTAATCTAATCTATACAACTTTCCCATTAAAATAAATTTAAAGTTTTGTTAATATTTCAGTCGGTGTAGTAAATTTCTGCAGGGTACGAGATTTTGCAGTAGTTTGCTTTTTTTCATTACACCAAATATGTCACCCAACATAAATAAATATATAAATAGTGTATTATCAATATAGTATTTTGTTCCAGATGCTAGATAGTTTCAGTTATTTTTATGCAAAATATGAAGTCTCCATGCCATTTAGTTACTAGAAATTTGAAAATTAAAAAAGTAGTGAAAATTATTTTTTCGGATGGTTTGCAATCCCGGATTATTATGATTTTCGAAAAATCGATATATTAAAAAAAATTGTCGATTAAAATATGAGAAGTTTCGACTGATATGTTGAAATAATGTGAAGATCTGTATCAGTCAATAACCCATGAATGGATATATTTTAATTTAGCGAGCCGTATCACTTCGTTCGCAATATTGAGACTATCTTAATTGAACAGATCTTTCGCGAATAATCCATCTCTATAACAAAGCAAATTTTCTAAGTTCTTAAAGAAAAATTTTTCTTTCACAAATTTCTTAAATCGCAGTACTATGTTTGTGACACACTAAATCAAGCTCTTACAAATTTCAAATTTAAAACTATTAGAGACTTCAAAGGGATCATGACTTCAAAAAGTTTTAATTCGACCTGAAGTTCGTTAAATAACAATTTTTATTGTGCACGAAAATTTTAGTTAATTAAAAATGATTAGTATCTTAATTGCGTGCTTGTACTTCATATCAAAATAGTATCTTATTATTTATCACCGTATTAAAATCTGATACTGCAGACACAAGCCATAATAATTAGAATTGGGTCTAAAATGTAAAAATTATATTTATTTATTTTTATTGATATATTTTTATAAAATATTAGTTATATTTTTTTCTATAGAGAATTATTAGATATTTAATAAAACGTAATTACATAATATTTTATTATATTTATTATTGTTACTTTTATTACACGCGATACATTTCATAGTATTTCATCTCACATAATGTCATATATATTTTACCAGAAGTTTCATTTATATTATTCAAGAAATATTATATTTTATAATATTTGTAAAACACACATGTCTCACAAAAAATATCGTGTTTATTAACTACTCAGTGTTAAATCTATATGTAGTTTTGTTTTATAGAAACCGTATAAGATGTAACCTCGAGTTGGCTATAAAGTAGATGTTAGATTAAAATATAAGTTATGTTTCACATTAAAAAAATGCATAGATATTATTTACTACTACCTATTTAGTAAACAACTTATCGTAAAAAAGCTATAAATAAACAAACCGCCGGATTTATATTACAATATTTAAAACAGGGATACAATATTACGTCCTTTTTACACGTGAATAAGTACCTACTATAGCATTATGCTCAAACCAAATAATTCAATAAACATAAGTATTCCACACTTATCTAGTCGCCAAAAACCGAGTCAAAAACTATCAAACAGTAAAGACACTTTTCAATTTTTTTAAAAATAATTTCTATTAATATTTATAACTGTAATTTTAAATGTAAAGAAAATAATAGTTATATTAGTGATTTTGTAATGAAAATATTTTCATACAGCTGTCAAAAAATATTCACTTTCATCACGAATATTAGCGTGCGAAGTAGGTCATTTTTTCATCGTTTACGTTTTCATGACAATTTGTAGTTTCTATGGACAACAAGTTATTGGTATTTTTCGACAGTTGTTTAAAAAATAATTATTTAGCAGGAAAAATATAAACGAGAATTAAAAATTCTGATCATTATATCTTAATTCACACTGTTCTTATTTAATTACATTACTACCGGTTTTAACCACTTAGTGATTATGATCAGCTACCAGTAAGACAAACGAGTTTTGAAAATGTTTATCACATAGGTTCACGGTAACTACAACGGAAGAAACAAAATATGCTAGATGCTGGATAGTAGTAGTAAGTATTGTTATATATACATCTTGTTTCATAATTACCAACAAATATTTTTAAAACATGTTTTCTATTTTTGTAGCCTTACCGGTTTCTGATGATCGCCCAATCGTCGAAGCTGGTAGTAATATAATTAAATAAGAACAGTATGAATATTAAGACACAAGGACCTGAACTTTTCTTTCTTCTTTATATTTTTCCTGCTATTAATTTTTAGAAATCGTCGTAATTAAATTTGATCAATAATTAATTATTGTTATATTTAAATATTGAAATTTAAATATATAAGAAATAAACAGATAACTCGTATACTAGGTATATAAATAACTACTAATCTGATATATTTGATGAAAATCAATTCTATAATTTCTCTGCGTTATATTTCCAAATATTTGTATAGATCACAATGGCAACATCTGTTGTAAGTAAATACAAGTAGTCAGTGAAGTAATTATAACTCTTGGATCCATATGCGAAATATTTCTTGGGCTCCTCTGAATTATAATACTTATAGCCAATTTTATAAACCAGTGACAGTAATGTTGTATAGGCCATAAAATAAATAAAATTTATTTGAATTTGTTAATTTCAATACATTTACAATAAAATAAATAAATATAAATATATCACCACGTCTTTTACCCTTTACTGGGTGTGGCATTCTGCCTAAGCAGATCTCGGTAAGTGATATATTTTTTCGCGTGAAGTGGGGTTACCAGCCGTCAAATCACGGCCCCCAAAGATATTAGTGGAGGGGGAGCCACAGGGGTAAATTTAAATTGGTGAAAATTGTTTGTCGGCTGTGGGGATCGAACCAGGGTTCTCAAGATCCGCAGGTATATTGTTCAATAAGCATGGAATAATACACATTTCCTATGAGTATAAAATGAACATTCCATTCGAGTTGTACACAATAAAATAAATGTAAAAATCTAAGGCTAAGAACTACCTAACAAAGAATTTAACCCCTAAACCTTAATAAAAAATTCAAATTTATATACGTATTTCGAGAACTAAGTTCTCATTCTCAGTAGAAAAGGGAAAAAAATCACGACTTGTAAACCAAGCAAGTACACTGATTTCTCCAACTTTTACTTCAACCTAGATTTTGTTTGTCAAAACAAAAAGGGTGGAAATTTTCGAAAAACACCGTTTTTAGTATATAAATTCGACTTTTTTCTAAAATCATAGTCAAAAAGAGCAAGAAAAAATCTATCGACCCATATTTTTTAAATATCTTACTGCCGTTCAAGGAACCAACGCTAGTGAGTTAAACAGTGAGCTTTTTGGTCGAAAATAAGCCTCGACGCGCCGGGTGGCACACTTGGAGTGGACTCTCACATATATTTTAATAATAAAGGTATACCGATATTTCTACTCTAGTATTATGACATTTCAAAGTGAGTATCCTAGCAACAAAACAGAAAAATAATAGTATATTATACAACGACGCTATAATGGATGCTCTTATTCCCGAGGATGAAGTTTGCAACCCGAGCGAGCGGAGCGAGCAAGGGTTGTATTCATCCGAGGTAATAATAGCCATTATAGCGAGTTGGAACTTAGCAACGAGTCGCTATGGCAATACTGTTCCGATGCACAATAAAACAATGATCCATGTTTTAAGTATTTTGATTGGTTCACGACCGGGAATAATGACCATTATTCCCGACTCATTATTCCCAGCGGGATTAATATATAGCATTATATAGCAAAAAACGCATATATAATGATAATATTATTAGTTAGTCGTATAGTATTATTTTTCATAACTGTCAATAGTTTCAAGAATGTAATAAAAATGATAAGTAATAATGAATAAAATTTTAAACTAACACCCCCAAATATTATAGAATCTGCGGAAATAACGTCTTTAAATTAGTATTGAAAATTTCAAGGAAAAATATGAGGTACCTACCAATTAATTGTTTATGGATTGGCGAAAAGTTCAGGACACAACATTATTTTCCGAAAATGTTATTATAGCTTATTTTGATCAAATATCAAGACAATATAAAGCTTCTACTTTATGGACTCTTAGCTGTAATAATAATATGTTAATTATAACCTTCAAACATCAAATTCACCTAAAATGATTTTTAATAATTGTGCCAATATTACTAATAATAAATAAGAAATTCACTAAATGTTTACATGTTAATACTATTATATTAAAATGAAATAAAAAATTTAACTCTTCAAACATTCTTTGTTTATCAGTTATTGACAGTTGACAACTAACTCGGTAATTTAATATAGTATAGATCTTTCAATGGAGCGTGGCAGTTTTATATTTGATAAAAATTTTTAACAGAACTGTGAGTTATGAAAATTCATATTTAAACTCATGTTGCTATGGTTACCGTAAGATAGGCAAATGTGTTTACAATGTATTATGTATACGTAGCAACAACAAACATACAATGAGCAGATATGTTAAAGGTCATAGCAAATAGTTATTTGTGTATAAGAGCGTAAAGTGATACATTCTTGCTCGCTTCGCGAGCCGCAGGCGAAAGCTGTAATGCCGTAAGAGGAACAAAGATACTTTACGGTCATGATACACACATTTTTTCCATGATTGCATCTTAAATTATTAAAAAACGTATACCTACAAAAAAAATGAATTCGTTTAGTCAACTGCCAATATGACAAGTTTATATTTTGTTTGCATCCGTCGTAACTAAAGCATGTCCCAGAAAAAATTGTCGCCTATAATTTGTAACTAAAAACGTTATAATGAAATGAATTTGTTTAAAACTATTGAGGACTTTATTGATCAACAACTACACAGTACATAATAGCAAATAGTTACATTTTATTTATGATTCATCCAAAAGTTGCGCAATTTCCATTTCACCACATTCATTAAAATTTGTACAGCATAATCAGATATCATTTTTGTAATTTGTTTCCACTTATATTTGAAATTATTGACAGAATTGGCTTGTTTATTATACTTCTGCTTCATATGGGGCCAATATTTTTTGATTGGGCGCAATTCAGGGGCAATTTTTAGGATTTTCAGATTTATGTACAAATTCTTTGTGGTTTCTTTTATACCAATCAATGACATTTTTTGTGTAATGACGTGTTGTCAAATCTGGCCAAAATAGTTTTGGTGTCTTATGAAGCCTTATGAAGGGCAATAATCGTCTTTAAAAACACTCGCTTAAATATTTTTCGTCATTGATTGTTGTTGCCGAAAAATAAGGCATAGGTACTGAGTTTGCCACAGGAACAAATGGCCTGCCATACAAGCATCTTTTTTGAGAATTTTTCTATTTTAATTACCTTCAATTAGCTACTAACAGATTTTCTGAACTTTCCAGAATAATAATAATGACCTGGTCGAGATTTTAATTCAAGTTAACAATACGTTTCGACATCCATGATAACACTTTTTTTATATATCACTTTAAAGTAAAGTTTTCTTGATCTTGATTTTGTGTTAGTTTCTTGCTTAGCATTCCTGTTATGCACTTTTATTTTTTTAAATGACTTTATAGAATTCTTTAGCTTAATTTTCTGGACTGTTGATTTAGTAGTTTCAAATATCTCAGCCAAATCTCTCACAGAAAGATTTTAATTTTTACACAAAGCCTTCAAGACATTTTCTCAATATTTTAATCTACAAATTCAGGTTTGGATCCACTTCCACATTTTTTGTGTGTATTACCTGTTTTATTATATCTTCTTAATACCCTTTGAACAGTCCTTGTTGTAGATTTTAACTCTAAAGCTACTTTTCTTGTGGATACATGCCTATTTTGAACACATTTGTACAAAATATTTTCGCGTAATTCTTCGTGATTCGATGATATCTTTGTAGAATTTAGTATGAAAGTTGTCAACTAATTGTTTTTGTATGCATAGCCAACTAATAAAAACGCATCACTTAAAAATTTATATATCTATAAAGGCAGTATACGAAAAGGTCCAAATCTAAGCGACAAATTTTTCTGGGACAAGCTTTATTGAAATAAGCGCGCATTCAAAACCTTTTTCACACGTTGCATTTGAAAACGCGCGCATTTAATATCGTGGCATTGAAAATGTCAACTTTACAATGACAAATGAGAGCGTAATTGTTAACTTTTTATAGTAGTAGAAAAAAATTTATAAAACAGGACTTAAAAAAATATAAATGTAAAAATATATGGTTTCAACATTCAACTTCTAGAAAATAATTTATTTTGGGGTTGGACTATTAATCAATATAAGCACCTGTTTAGGGCATCATAGCGGAAATAATCAATACAAATAAATAAATAAATATAAGTCCTCATCATATTTTCGGGCCTTAAAATATACACAAGAATACATAGGTATATAAAAATAATAAGTTTTAATATTACTTTAGTTTGAAAATATTGTACATTGCACATATCTATAAAGATATATACGCTGTAATTATACCGGTGGGTGGAGGGACAAGACGAATCCAGGTGCCTCTCTTGCAGGATAATTATAAAATGTTAAATTACATAATAGCAATTAATGCATAGAGAGCCACAGTATCCAACTCGAGGAATACATGTCGCCCGAGGTTATTATTATCTAATAACGTCCAAGGAACATATATGATTTAATTTTTCTCTGGAATATTACGAATTAATTTTAAATTATAATAATTATGAGTTCTAAAATATTGTAGCATTATGTGAATGGAGCAGGCGTTATGAACAGAGCGGGCCCGCATATAAAACTCGGTCATTATGGAATTGATATACTTCGTATCTTAGTAATAAGTAATAAATAATGTTCAAGTGAAAAATAATAGTTATTTGCGTACAGAGGGCCGAAAGAGAAAGTTCACATCTGCGGACGAAGCCCGTTGCGTTAGCGGAAGACCTTTATTTGTATGATGTAAATTGTATTTCGACTCGAGATACGTGTAAAACATTACGCACTACTGCACTACTGCAATCAAATGAAATGTTTTTTTCACTACTTGTCCTAAATGCAATTAAAAAGCTTGTTGCTTTCCTGTATAGAAATATTAGACTACAAGGTAGCGACGCGTTTATTTGTAAACACAATTGTGAAAATTATCATACAAAGATATTTACGTTATTCTTCAACAAATAATAATAAAAGCTAATGATGCGATGGCAAATTTGTGTCTTGCCAAATTAAAAGATCGATATGACCTTAGTGCCATGTGTTAGTGGTGTTCCTAAAATTAATGCATAATATCTTTAACTTCTTAAACCGGAGCTGTGTACAGAGTACACTTTCTATCTGTGTCTTTATTATCCGATATTAGGGCTGCTATTATCATGGTAAAAAAGCACGGGTGTTGGAAAAGTATATTCTTTGCAAAAAGATATTTGTAGGATTCAGTGGAAGGGAAAAATAAGACTGCAAGATTGACTTTTGGTACTAACAAAAACTATAAACCTAGTACATCTGAAAATATAACAACTGCACTTAGATTAAAGACTAAAATGTTCAAAGCTATGGCTTGCTAACATATGATTAAAATGTTATTTAGCGCTATGGAAACCAGTATGTTAAATGGTATTTTAATAACTACAGTAGAAAAAGATTACTACGAGTATACAGTTATTAAAAATAAACATTGTCTAATTCCAAGGACTTACTACAATCAAATAGTCGATTATTGTTCTACCAGAGGATATGTTTTGCCATAATATGTTCCTTCCTTTCCATTGTTCTCTATCTTCTAATAATCTTTTTATTTCTACGAATTTTTTCTCATCCTGTATGTCATCCAGCAACTGAAATCTTCTTCTGCCTTTTCATCTCTAACCTTCCCCATGTCCTGTATAATTTTTTTGCAACAAGCGTTTTCTTCTTACAATCCAGTTCTCCTTCCTTTTCCTCATTTTGTTCATCATTTAGTTTAGTTCTTCTACTCTTCTTAATATCTCTTCGTTTCTGATTCTATCCTATCATTCTTCATGCTCCATGCTTCTCCATATACATATCTCTAGTTTTTCTACTCTTCGATCTTCTTCCTTTCTTATAGTCCAAGTCTCCTCCCTTTATAATGCACCTACATGAAGCATTTTGCCTGACCTTTCCTTAGGTTCTTATTTAGTTATCCACATCTATATCATAATGTTTCTTTTTACAGACAAAAATCAAAATATGTTTTAGCCCAAAAATATTAGGATAGGCCGGTGATGTGGATTTGAGATTCCCGGTTCGGTTCTCACAGCCGATAAACAATTTTCACTACATTATAATTACCCCTGTAACTCCTCTCCCATTAATATCTTTATGGACTGTGATTTACGAACTACACGCGTATAAATATATAAATTACCGAAATCTGTTTTGGCAGTATACTACACTCAGTAATGGGCAAAAGACATGATGAATATTTTTTTCTACTCCCGTTATTAAAATTATTAGTTTCCTTGGCACTAAATAACATTTTAATTGCTTTACTTAAAATTTTGTTGTTGTCATAATTTGAGGGCATAGCAACAGTAGTGTAGAGCGGGACTAATTGAGAAACTCTTTATAAACATTGCTGCATATTTTTTAGAATTAAACATAGATACATCATGAATTTATTAATAAATAGAATATTTATGTCTTCAAATTAAGAAAATTAGAGTACGAAAATACTTATATTTTATAGATGAAGTTTTAATTTTGGTTGCAAATAGCAGACTGGCTCAATATGCTCCATGTATGGGATTACTTAGTCCGCCATATTAGGCTAGTTGAATAACTGACTTATATGAATAGGTTAAAAGGTCATGTGACCTAAACTAAAAGAATACAATAAAAAAATATTATGAGATTATTATTATTACAATTACCAGATACCGTCAGGGTGAACAAAGACACTTTACGCTCGTGATACACACATAATTTTTTGTACGATTGTATCTTAAAATTATTTAAAAACGTATGCGTACTGAAAATAAGTTCGTTATGCCAACTATCAATATGCCAAGTTTCTGTTTTGTTTGTATCCCTGGAAACTATTGAAATAAGCGCGCATTTATAATTTTTTTCGCGCGTTGCCATAGGAAACGCGCGCATTTAACGTCTTTTTTGCGCGTTGCCATTGGAGACGCGCAAAAAAGGTATTTTCAATTGTTCCACAGAAAACTTCAACTTTACGATGCAAATGAGAGCGTAATTGTCAACTTTTCATAGCAATCGTAGAGAAATAGCTTTTTCTTTCTGAACAAATAAAAAATTTCAAATCAAATGTTAATATATTAAATTTGTGTTTATATAAGAAAATACATGACTTTAAATGTTTATTCTAATTATTGTCGCTATTACAGTAAACATACATATATAATAAATTAACTCCTGAAATAGATTTGATGTGTGCCCAATAATGACTACTATGGCATTAATTCCACTTTTCGAATGATGTGCTATCGGAATATGCCTCTCCTTCTGACCTTAAATGGTGCAATTTTCCTTGTTAATTCCTTCTTCTTTTTATTTGGTATTTTTTCTGTTTCTTTGCTAGTTCTTCTTTTTCTGGGGTGTTAGTCAAAACAGCAGCTCTTCTTTTCTTCCTGTCTGCCAGATTTTGATCTTAGGTCCAGTTTTTGGGAAAAATCTTATGACCTCTGGCGAAAATGTTCTATTCCTTTGGATGTTGGAGACATGAGTTTATAAAATTAATTTGGATGATTATTTTCTGTATCAGTAGCCGATGCACTTTATGCTAATGGCTCTATAAATGAAGTTCTTCTACTAGAGGGTCTTCAGAAACTGCATCAGGACGGTCTGTGACATAAGACAGAGTAAAATCAATGTTATTAAAAATATTGCTATTGTTGGGATAAATCCCGGTTCTTCTTAAACTCATTCCTAATATTTATCCCAGTTGTAGCTAATGACAATGCATTTGCTACGATTTTGGAAATATAATAAATTGTAATGGTTTTTCCAAGGTTGCTACGATGCAACACATTCAGATCAGAGACTAAATATTTCTGAAAAGACCCAAACACGGAAACATTAAGTGGTTGAAGACTGCAGTGAGGCGTGAAAGATAGCATTAGAATTCTGTTCTTTTTAGCTAAATCAATAGTTTTAATAGCTAGATAAGATGAGTGATTAACTAGCAAAAGTGGCAATTCAATAGATAATTTTACATGTTTGATAAAATGTTCCATGATAACATAAAATTCTTGATCTGTTGCCTAGCCACTCGTGTTTCCCATTCCAGTGCAATCAGGAGGACCACCAGAGATAAAATAATACTTGTACTTCTTCCTGGGCAATATAAAGATGTATGAAAGTAACGTTTGTCTCGATTTAAAATACCCCATTCTGAGCGATTGTACTTAAGTTTTTAGTTTATGTAGGAATCTTTGCAAACTCATTCATGTCCAACTACACATTAAATATGTTTTCATACATAAAAAACTATGATATATAATACAATTTAAATATTTGAACCATTATATATATATATATATATACGTACATGAATTAAACATGTACTAATATATTGGTCGTGTAGGTCAAAAATCTTTGAACCTTGAAATTTTACTTTACAATATATACTTGTAGATAAATGGCCGGCAGCGCATACATTACTACCAGTGCACGTTCTCGTGTATATACAGTGTTTCACGGATATAGGACATCTCAAATAATTCCTATACTAATAAAGATACAATAAAATGTATAAGACAATCTCGTAAAAGACCAAGGGGGATATCTGATTATATAAGAAAACAATTTTTTAAACCAGCGGTTCTGAAGTTAGAGTACTAAGTTATATTTTTTTAAATGAGATCATATATATTTTTGTGCCCATTCGATGGAGTACTTTTTTCTTAATTCAACCACGTAATCATTTTATATCCTTACATCACAAATATATTGAGAAAAATTCAATATTTATAGTTTCCATAAACACAAAAAAGTAGGTGCTGACATATTGAAGTGTACTAACTCGCTTGTATGCTCAACAGCCCCGCTCTATGTGATTCGTTTCATAAACTCTTTCGTAAACTCGGTTTTTATACACTTATAACTAAAGAGAAGTTTATAGAACTTGTTAAATAATATTATTATTTAGATGAAACCTACAAAAAATTTATATAAAGCTGAATTTTTTTTAAATCGACACTCTTGGTTTTTTTCATTAGCATATCAAAAGTCGGTAATCATTTGTATTGTCGTTATTATTGATTTAAGTTTTGCAATTAAAATTCTAGTCAAAGAGAAATAAATAACCTGAAATGAACTGTAATTGTATTATTTATTACTTCTTATATTTTCGAAACTATTTTCCACATATACTTCTAAATAACTAAAATACTAAAAGATAGTGAATTATGTTCATATATTGTCGAAACATAATATAAAAATCTTTCAGTTGGCGTAAAAATTCTAAATAGGTGGGCACTTTTTTGATAAATAATCTCACATATATTAATAGTTTTGCTTAACTTATTTATGTATGAAGATTATAGAAAAAAAATTACTAAAAAAATGTAATATGATAATTTTAAACTTTATTTTGTGATCTACAATATATTTATCCATTAATATTATGTATACGAGTATTAATGCATTAGATATAAATCAAAATTTCAATGAAGGAATGATGTCACCTTGTGACCCCAATATTACAGTATCGCGTGTTGTGTTACGTAGATCGCAGGTCAATCTGAACCATACTGTTTCTTATGTTCAGTCCATAAAAAGAAAGTAAATAAAGCCAATTTGAATTTTAAGGCATTGTTCTAGCTAAGAATTAGTGCTTCAGATACAATTGTTAATTCCTTTCTAACCTTCATATTTATTCTAATTTGTATTCACCGAAAATTTTTCATGTAAAAGACTATAATAGATTTAAACAAAAAGACAAATTCAATATGCAAGGTGACCTCATTTATGTGGGGTACTGCAGGACACCTTAGCGTTTTTGGAGAGAAGAATTGGGTGTTATGAATACAAGCGAAAATAAATATTTTTATTTAATTTAAATATAGACAAATAATATTGTTAAGGATGAGCCAAATGTCAAGAAGATCTTATAAATGAAGATAATGCTTGTATTTTAATTAATTAATTAAATTATTTATTTATTTATTTACTTGCACAACAGGAACAGAATCCCAATTACAGTACAGGGTCCGGTCTCACTGAGCTGCAATGAGATCTCATAATTTAAATTCCGTAACGCTACCCACACAACCGTATTATATAATTTTTTTGGTGTCTTCTTTGGCAAAAATTTATTTTTACCACTTTTAAAAATTACTGCTATGACTTCTCCAGCACTAACATCTTTGGAGACTATGATTTAACGACTAGAAGTGGTAATCGTATTACACGAGTAAAAAATATCACATACAGAGATCTGCTACGATTAAGTTCGTACTGTCAAAAATGTTTTGTCTACGATGTGACAAGTAAGTCGTTATATGTAAAAAGTGATTGTTTATCGCACAACGAGCAATAAAATGATACTCGTAACTAAGAAACAAAATTAACCACGTAATATATATATATATATATATATATATATTAGGGTGTATTGAAAATAGGTCATTATCGAATTTTGTGAATGGAGTATGAAAAACTTGAAGATTATTGTATTTAAGAATTTTCTGTGGTAGCAGAACCAATTTTCCTTGGCCCCTGAGCTAGCGCATCGAGGTCAAAAATGCCGTTTCATTTTGAATTAAGTCGTATCTTTACTACCATAGTGATTTATTTAAACGAACTTCGAGCTTAAAGCATGTCTCAGTTGTTCAGCTCAATAATTTATATATGTATATATATATTTCCTGGCATAAAATTGTGGTTACTAGCCTCCAAATCACGGCCCCCAAATATGTGGTGAAAAATATTTATCGGTTGTGGGAATCGATCCCGAGCTTTCAAAGCTACAGGCCGACTCGATACCACTAAGCCACCTACCTCAGACATAATTACGTAATCCATAAAACTAATGTATTTGACGTTCAAAATGTAATTAGTAAAATTAATATGATTAAATCAAACTCGATCGCAGTAAAAATAATGTACGCATCTCGTGTTAAGAATGTTTTTATTGCACTTAGAGATTTGTAACATTGTATTGCCAGGTTCCCACTCGTAGTGATAAATTTAACATTAGTTACCCAAATAACTGTTTTCAAAGTAGATCATTTTTTCATCATATAGGTCGTAAAATATTTTACGTACGCTGCTGTAGGTAATATATGTTATTTTTATTGACCGTGAATCATGACAAAAGAACTTACTTCTCATACTAATTTTTTCAAAAGTTTTATAAAAATAATAGATTTTAAAAAATACTTGTATAATAGTAGATTATACAATGGCAGTTCGTGAGCAATTCATATTTTAATAAATATACAAGTTAATAATAAAACATAATATACTTTATCATCGACTAACATCATAATACTTTATTATAGAGAAAATTGTGCATAATAATATACTTTACAGCACAATTCCGTAAAGTAGTCATAACAACGAAATAAACAAACGTGAAAACTTATTCATTTTTATTTATATTTACATAAATAGTACAATATGTGTTTCCAGATAATAATAATAATAATTTGTGATATTTAATTTTTTACCGTCATGCGTAAGTTATTTGATGAATTTACGGAAAATGTTATCAATTGTTCCTTTGAGAATACTGCAGACTTCTCTGGTGAATAACCAATCGAGCAGTTCTTGAGGAAGACAGTGAGTTTAGGAAAATTAGTAATATCAATATTGTCTTTTATCCGTAGCATACATTTCAATTTCGAGTACAAACACATTAACAATGAAGATTTCTAAATTTTTTACTACTAAAAAAAGGTACAATTATTTCAAATAATAAATCTAAGACTTAATACCAACAATTTACCTGATCTAAAATGTACGCAAGTACAACGTTTTCGGTAATAAACGCCGTGTTATTTGCTTTCAACCAATTCCAAAATTTATCGTATTCTTTTATATATATTGCTTCAGATTTCTTTGGAATTAAAGTTAATTCCGCTTCAGTCATGTTGTTTACATAAACAACAACAAAACTTAATCACATCAGTCGCCATGTTAACAAATTCTGTTTTATGACAAAGACTTCATCATTTTTGAGTAATTATTTTATTTTAGCAAATAAAAACTAAATGAAATTTCGTGTAAATAATTGTAATGCTAGTCGACGATAAAATAGTATATGAAATTCGTTCATAATTCAGTATTATGGCATTCAAGAAATTATAAACTAATTTCATAATATACTATTATTTAATATTACGTACATTACAAGAAATGTAGACAAATACTCTAATTTTGTGTAAACAATTATTCAAATGACAGCATTAAATTTAAAACTGTCACCATCATAATCTCAGTTAGGTACTTTTTTACAAACAGTTCAACAAATGAAGACACAGAACATCTACAAACTGGAAGTGCAAGACAGTCGAATGGAGTGGAAATTGATCGTGTGCTTCTGTTAGCGAAGCCGAGATAGTTGCCAACGCTTTACATTTGAATATCCTTAGATGGTTTGATTTAACTATATAACCACCTTACGGTTCGAATATTCGAGGTGGCGAGATAGCTGGACCCAAATTGTACTCTCACTCCTTGCAATACATTCAAAATTAAAATCTCATATTGTTGATATTGCAAAGCATTACATAAATTCGCACTATGTTGTTCCCTATTTTGTAGCTGATTGTATATGGGTCGGAACCATTACGACTTAGTCGCGCGGTGGGCACTATTGGTGTAAAATATGAGCTTTGTTTTGCTATTAAAATTGTAATAAATGTATGCAGATTTTCTTACGTTAGTTTCATTTGATTGGTCGAGGAGTAAAGTTGTATTGCAAGAATGTGAAACGGTAGTGTTCAAGTTGTGATGGATAGTGTTGAATTATTTTACGGTCTCGCGGTTAGATCGCTAATCTAGAGAATGAATAGAGAGTTTTATTGAGTTATGTGATAGCAATCTGTCCATTATGTGTTGATTTGGACTGTAGTGGCAACATATAGTTTTGTAGTTGCCAACGGCAGCAGCCGGGAGCTGTAGCGGCCACAGATTCCGTAGTTGCCCAGAGTACCTAGCAGCGCTATTATACTGTAGTGACATAGCTGACTTAAGATGAAACATTCGGTCTAAAGTCAGACTCAAGATAAAATGTTACCATCTACGTAGGGTTTCTTGTGATCTTGGCAAAAATGTAAATCTGATCAATCACAGAAAACGTGGACAACTCTATACAAAATAGAGAAAGAGATATTGAGGGACATTTTCAAATTGTACAAACATAAAGGTTTTCAAAAAAATATTTTCATATGATATATTAACACAATAAAAATAAAATTTAATAAAACATAATATTTTATTTGATATTGTGATTTAGGAATCAAAAATTTACATATAATTTCATTTGTATATTTGTATTTATTAAATTATATAATTCAATTTTATCGAAAAAAGTTATTTTTTTAATTAGGATATGTATACGAAAAGCTAAACTTTTCAGCAAAGTTTGTTTGATAGGTGATATTATTTTTCCATCCGTAATAGTTATTTACGTAACAATACCTGAAAGTGAAATTTTATTGGGTGATATAGCATATTGGAAGCTTAAGAATCTAGTAAACACATTTTTAGCGTATGTTACGTACAATATTTTTTGCAAACAAATTATTACTGATTTGATACATGAATAGAAAATATTTTCGCAAAGTAAATAGACTGATCATTATAAAAATATTAATTTTCTGATCTCTTTGGGATCATGAACTAAACAATAAATATGTATATTAGGATTAATTGCATATATCTAAAATATTTAAAGTTCACAGTAAAAGGGTATCTACTATTTCACTTGTTCCCAACTGATTACAAGTGTTACATTTCATTTACCAAGTTTGACAAACTCGTGAAAACTAATTTCTGGACTTTCCCAAAATTCTTCGTAGCCTTAATTAGTTAAAAAGATTCTTAATTGACTATTCCAGTTATACTCTGTTTTATTTATTTGCGAGAGATCTAATGCTAATAAGCGGATATAAAGAAGTCTTGGTAGCCGTTGGACTTCCATGCGCAGAAGCTTGTGCCACCAATTCAGTACCCTTTTCCAAATATTAACCTCACATATATGATTCTATTCTTATCATAAAATTTGGAGTGCATTTTGGGCACTGCATTATATTTTTTAAGAATTTTATTTGGCCCTTTTCTATATAGTCCATTTTGTGTGGTACCCAGAGATCAGTGCTGTATAACAATGTAGAGTTTATAATAGAATTTAATAACGTAATTTTAGCTGACTACCCGTTTGATCTGCCCTTTCCCTTTTTTGACATTGCTGCAAGATAATGGGGACTATGATTTGACGGCTAGTAACCGCATTTCACGCTCAAAATATATCACCTATCGATTTTGAACAACCTGGAATATATTTAAAAGATTAAGATGTTTGCTTAGTTTAATATTTGAAAGGTTGATATTTTCGGTAGTGTTATCGTATTTAAGTATTTATTTTGAATGTTTTATTTCTTCCGGTTTAAATTAGTTTTTGTTTTTTTGTTGTTTCTGTTTCGTTTTAACTAGAATTTGATTAATTTCATTAAGTTTACTAATTATTTTATTTTTATTGTGATAAATTTATGTCCAATAATAATATCTGTGGGGTGTCGGGGTGTTGTGAATTAATGAAGTGAATTTTTATTTCTAAGAGTTCTTTCAACTTTTTAAACTCGAGACCATTATCTAATATTATTTTGTCTGGGATAGAATGACGAGTAAAGAATTTAACTAATTTATTAACAACTTATACACCTTGGCCTGAACTTACTTTATAAGCTTGTGCGTATTTCGAGAAAGAGTCTACAATATTTAAGAATTTTGAAATTTTTTATGAAAATCAATTTAGTCAGACAAAAATGAAAATTGCCAAGTTTTAAAAATGTGAATTTTGCAATAATTTTTCTCATATCATAAAATTATGTAAAACATTGTATGATATATGTATTGTAATGTATTGTACAATATTCGATGGTTTATCAAACTTGACCTATGGCCCTCGAACAATAATTTTTTTCATCTCGTATTATAATATACAAATCAAAAGTCCTATAATATTTATTTATTTATGTTACGCTGTACAACAGGAACTTAATCCCAATTACAGTACAGGGTCCGCACTCACCGAGCCGCAGTGTGATAGTTTATATAATGTTTAGCTTGAGTGCGATTCGAAGTCGGGATCTCCGGATTCGAATTCCGTATCGCTATCCACACCACCGTACTGACGGACAAAATATGAACCCATTACTCAATGCTAAGAGCAATCTTTGCTGTAATAAAGAATATCTGTGAAGGCCGTTATTTGACGGCTGGTAACCGCATTTAACGCGACAAACTATATCACTTACCGAGATCTGCTTAGGCCGAGTGCCATACCCAGTAATGGGTAAAAGGCGTGATGATATATTTATTTATTTAAGAATATATTGATAGTAAATATGTATATTCAGTTAATAGTATTTCTCAAAGAGGTTCTGATGGATGTAAACCAAAAAAAAAAATTCAAAGAAGATATACGAAAGTTTCTAGTGTCTAGTTAATGCATTTTTGGGAAATAATGAAAATGTAGTCGTTAGTAATTCTAATATAAATTATGTTGGATTGCAAATATCAAATTATAAAAACTTTGTACTTAATGTTTATAATAAATAATTAATATTTTAAAACAAGTTTGAGTTCCAAATGAAGTTATTCAATAATTTTTAGCTTTATCTGTAATATGTAACAAAAAGTTCTTAAGTAACTACTTGGCACAGTACATGGCGTGTGTGTCAGTCAGTATACTAGACCAGTGGTCGGCAAAGTGCGGCTCCAGAGCCGCATGTGGCTCTTTGATTCCTTAAGTGCGGCTCTGGCACAAATATCCACGGAAGGCGCAATAATATTTTCATTAAAAAAAAACTTGGTAAGAAAATAATTACATCTTATTTCGATAAATTAAAATTCTTCTATAAATCGAGAACATGCATATTTTTTTCTTTAAGTTAAAAGATAGATAGGTAATTAAAATTTTATATTGTTGTAAAAATACGTAACGACCATCGAGTTTAATTTTGAAATTGACATTGGTAGCTTTGAAATACAATTGCTGGATTTAAAAAATAAGGAGATATGGCGCTCTAAATTCGAACGTCTTTGTGTTGAATTGGAAATATTGGAGAAGAAAAAATGTGATCTTAGTTCACAACACAAGTGGTCTGCTTGAAATGACCTGGAGAAGGAAGACATGATCATTCCTGACTCTTACGATCAGCTGAAAAGGCTCGCGTTTGCTGTTCTTTCCCTTTTCGGTTCTACATATATATGCGAACAATCTTTTTCAAGCATGAACATTATCCAGAGTTAACTGAGAAGTCGTCTTATTGATGAGAACATGGAATCATGCCTAAAATTAAAAACAACAACATACAAAGTGTAATAAAATTTAGTGTAATAAAAGTTTACTAAACAATTTTTTTTTTAATTGTTGTAATGTTCATATTTGGCTCTTTGGTTAATAAGTTTGCCGACCACTGTACTAGACTATCTGTGGGCAGTACAGTTTACTGTATACGCGTAGTTTGTATGACCGCCTTCGCCTCTCCGCAACACTAGACCATAAATAGTCTAATATGCACTATGCACTGACACTGCGCTCGGCAATTTTGTAACCTACAGGGTTAAGAATTAAGATTATCATTTATCATTAAACATTAAACGTTTAACAATTAATATACAGTTTGTTTTTTTATGGGACATCGCGATTATTTTATTTATTATTAGTCATATTAAAACATGTTATTTGGGAAGTATGTTCATATCTGAGGGGTACACTAGACTATGTAGTAAAATATTTTTTTAAACCAATGGTTTTCAAGTTATGGCACAAAATTCTATTTTCTCAAATAGCATGATACATACATATTATAGAACTATTCGATAGCATATTTTTTTCTGAATTTAACCATGTAACAAAATTATACTTATATATTTAAAAAAATCGAGAAAAATGTAATGGAAATTTAAATCTACTTTAAAAATTATTTATGAGCAACACCTCCAACAGGGCTACCCAAATATAACAACAGCTCTGCAATTATTCCTTACTCTTCCAGTTTCTGTTGTTTCAGGTGAAATGAGCTTCAGCAAACTAAAATTAATAAATAGTTATTTGTGTATTAAGAGCGTAAAGTGATTCTTTGTTACTCGAACACGGTAATTGCAGCGCGAGCCGAATGCGAGAGCTGCAATAGTGTAAGAGGAACAAAGACACTTTACGCTCGTGATACATACATAATTTTTTCTACGATTGCATCTTAAAATTATTAAAAAACGCATGGGTACTGAAAATAAATTCGTTCTGTCAACTGTCAATATGACAAGTTTCTGTTTTATTTGTATCCCTGGTAACTATTGAAATAAGCGCACCATAATCTGAAAGACTTGACGCAAGAATTGTCTGCAGTAATTACAGGCGATCGTGGCTTAGTTGGTTACAGCATATGACAGTTCATAAGGTTCCAGGTTCAAGCCCTGGCGATATCCCAATTTGTTTCTTTATGATTTACTTTAATTCAGTATTTACTTTAAAAATTGTATATTTCAGTTGGTTACTCCTTAAATAACAGTGCCACTGCAGACGACTGAGCCAAGGCAATTTTAGAAGGCTCGAACCCACCTGTGCTCACCGAGACGCCATCCCTGATCTCGTGTCAAATTTTCGAGATACAAAAAAACAATCGTACGTCGTAGTCGTCTTGGACATTTGTCAACAATTTATTTATCGTTTAAATCTCTGTTATTATCTCGCTATGTATTATAGCTGTTGTACCGTCAAAAGTTAGATGTTGAACTTGGTTGAATTGAATAAAAGCATAAATACATTATTTGAAATGTGAAAATAAATTTAATCTACCTATTCATATTCTGTAACTGTATTATTATATATTAACGATCAATGAATTAATGACAACTTTTATTTTTCGTAGTTACTTTACAGATTATCACAATTTCAATATTGTATAACCAGAATATTTACTCTGACATTTTAATATTATTCTTATGTATTTTACTTATTTATATACATAGACAACTCTTATTATAAACCAGCGATCAGGTTGGCTTTGTCGATATTTACGCTGAACTTCACGGACAATGATATAGGAATATCCACAGTGAAGTATAGAAGGTGACTGAACGAGCTATATACTGGTATAGTGGATATAGTGGCGACTCTGTGTCTAGCTTCAGAAGTTTTATCTCTATAGGTCAATCATTAAAAGGACCCGATTTTAATATGGTTCTATGAAAATTTTTAACAAAATGTTACATACGAATAATATTCATGAAATTAGTTGACAAAATTTTTTTTATTATTTTTTTTAATTTTTTCTGGAGACTCATTACAAACATGTATAGAAAACGTCCAAAAAAAAACAATTTAGACATGACAGGTCATTGTTACATATAAAATTTCATTTTGAAGTATACAAAACAATATTGCAGTCAGAGATCCCGACAGAGACAAAGGCATAGGAACAAGTTATGTTTTTAAATCACAATACTCTTATAAATTATAAAATGAGTTTTCCACCAAAAATATCTTTAGTTTTTTTAAAAATTGTTTTAATGTTTCACAAGATTTAATTTATGTTGGAAGCTTGTTATAAATATGAACTTATCAATTATGTATTCATTAAAACTTAAGTAAATAGAAATGGGAACATAGAATACGACACAGAAATAATTCTATTAAAACAAAATAATACACAATTTATTTTACATAATATAGAGAATTAATTAATATATACTTTTGCATAGAAAATGTGTTGCGTGTTTGAGAGCAATATAATTTATATTAGTATCATTGGTCCTGTAATTAAAATAAAGTATTTAAAGTAATATAACAAATTTTTAAAAGGACCTTAAGTTGATATATAAGTAATAACTATATTCCACGTGTAAAAAATATATTATATTTTGACATCTTGAGATCTGTTACACTCCGGAATGAATAAAAGGGCATGAAGAGAATAGTAGCTTACTTATTCTAAAACTATTAACTCTGGTAAATAAGACAAAAATTTCAAAAAATATAATTCCAGGTGATATTATTTTGTCACAATTTACATAAAAATATATACATATAGCGATGGCAATTTAACTCCCATTTTTAGTAAATTATAGGTGTTTTCTATAATTATGGGACAAATTCGATAAGTTTCTTTAATTCTCTTAGCGTCATACTGATACAAAAAGTCTATAAAATTTACAATTACTGTACTAAAACAAATAATTGATTTATTTGAAAACAAATTCGAACATTCAATTTTTATTTAGATACGTTTTAGTTAATATAATCATGTTATCTATTTCTCATATATTATAGCACAACTTCTTATTTTAATTTGGAATGTTTGGTGAAATAACATATATTATATGTCAGAAAAATATTTCATTATAGTCTAAATATATAATTCTATACTTATATTATTTTTATCTCACTAATACTATTATTACTACTATGGCAGAATTTTTTTTTAATTTTTAACCACAATATTTTTAAAACAAAATATTTGATAAATATTTGACATATTATATTTAAATATTTATATTATATTATTATTATATTATTATATTATTATATTTTATATTTAAATGGGGTAGGTGGCTCAGTGGTATCGAGTCAGCCTGTGGATCTTGAGAACCCTGGTTCGATCCCCACAGCCGACAAACAATTTTCACCAATTTAAAATCTACCCCTGTGTCTCCTCCTCCACTAATATCTTTGGGGGCCGTGATTTGACGGCTGGTAACCGCACTTCACGCGAAAAAATATATCACTTACCGAGATCTGCTTAGGCAGAGTGCCACACCTAGTAATGGGTAAAAGGCGTGATGATATATTTATTTATTTATTTTATTTATTATATTTAAACAAATGACATCAGCAATATGGCCACCAAAGAGCACAATATAGTCACTATTTTCAGGTCTCGCACTATCTACCACCTATTAGTTGAAAAACAGTTTCTTATGATATCAAACACAAATAAAAAAGTATATCATCATGCCTTTTACACATACTGGGTATGGCACTCTGCCGTAACAGATCTCAGTAAGTAATATAATTATGCGCGTGAAGAGCAAATATCAGCCGTCAAATCACGGCCTCCTAGATTTTGATGATATATATTTTCGCCTTAACTTACCAATATTTAAATAAACTGAAACGTTTCGGCCATCTATAACCCAAACTTGAACTGCAGGATTGATCTATAGATTGAACTTGACTTCTAAAAAAAAATAGTGCAAATCGATTGAAAACTGCAGAGGGAGTTTGAGGAACAAACAAAAGTGTGCGACTGACGACCTAGATCAAGTAACGACATACATACATTAGTATACAAGACCATAAAATACAAAACAAAAATCATAAAAAAACGAACAACCCCTATATGCAATTACTCGCTACAAAGGCCGCTTTTTTTATATGTGATAAAATCATGTCAATCTTTATTATATTTTATAAATTTAAAAAATGTGCTCGTACCAATCTAACTTTTATATTGTAGTTCCAAACCAAGATATTTTTTTTTATTTCAAAGTTATTACTAAATATAATTGTTCTCGTTTCCTATTAATTTTAGAATTAGTATTTCTCGTTTATTTTATATTTTCGCCATTATAGTTAACTGTCTAATCTAAATAAGGACATATGTTTTCACTTTGTAACATGTACTGTATGTAAAATTTATGGTTGATAAGTATAAATCAGTATGGTCGATCTTTGATTCAATGCGGATGACCCCAAATTCATTACATGTCTATAATCTTTACTTTCAGGAGTCCAATTTTAGTATTAATAATACAAAATATCAATAAACTTATACTAAATGTATTCATGTTTCACATTGTAATAATTGAGTTTATTGATATATTTTCTTAATAAAATAATTTATGAACACGGTAGATTGGGTTACATTAATATCGACAATAATTAAGCAAATCTCAAATTTAAAAAAAGATGACAATTATTAAAATATTTTTGACAGATTGACATGTATAAAGAAACGTCATTTGCGCCAAGTAGCTGCATCTACTGGTTTCCAGTTATCAAAGCTCTATTTCATGACTTTGTATATAGCGTAGGCGACGCATATATAACTCATATATTCACCTAAATCAAAGTCGGATTCGTCATCTAAGGACTCTTGTTCTGGATTTCCATATAATTTTTGTCGATGATAGAAACACAAGCTTGTCTCTTTGAGATTCGACGAACTTAAACTAATATAATGGCAGCTCACTGACAACTGCATGAAAAGTGTGTTTAAAAAATTATATTTTTATACTGGCTGCTTCATAGTAATGCAAAATGCATAAATGTAAAATAGAAATTATAGAATAAATTATACTAATCACACAATACCGAAATGGTAATAGTTTACAGAGTAATCATGAAAATAAGGATTGTCATTAATCTATCGATCAGTAAAAGATCTGTGACGTGCGGGGATATTGAAAGGGAGGGGAGCGGAATAGTTCATTAATAAAAATTTATTTTCATTGATAAATGTTCATTGATTTTTTTTTATTATATTCATTTTAGAAGTTGGGATACATCACAATATATTATAAAAAATATATATACTCTATCGTTAAATTATAATCAGTATGGCATTTTTTGTTCACATGAATAATTATAATATAAATAATGAATATAAGTATCTATCATATGAATTTTAATTTATCAATAAAATACTCTCTAATGTCCCGTTTTATAAACAGCAAATAATTAAAATACTGGGTTGACTTTATTTACTAAGGGTGTTTTTCACCAATGACAATTAAATCTATAGTTATCTAACAAAGCAATACATTTTAACGGGATAATAAATTATCTATCAACCGAATGTCAAATTTTAGCATTTGATTTTAACTTTAACAATAATAACAATCTTATAAGCTTTGTTATCGTCAATTAAAACCCTACGTTGTGTTGTGTTGAATTTAAAGAATTGCATTACCTCAGGATTCGTAAATAGACATCATTATTTAGGATGTTATAAGGTTGTAATGAACTCAAATCACCATACGAGTTTTAATTATTTATTTTATCGTAAAAATATCCGAAAAAGAATTGGTTTAACTCAAATGCACAGATAGTTGCTGAAACACAGTGCATATTCACAACTCTCTCGCGGTACTCGTCAGTGTAATACGATTACCGTCTTCGCTATTATATTAATTGTAAGTGTGCTAGATCAGTGGTTGGTGACTCGCCCTTTTGAACAGGGACACGTATTTCAACTTAAGGCTCTGAGTGGGATTATTTAACTACTCCGTACACTCAGCCGAGCAGGACTATTTGATTACTCCGGGGCTAAATTAATAGTGTTAGGTTTAGATTATTTCGCTACGTCCATTTCCCAACATAGCCAAACCGCGAACACAACACTCGTGACCAACAACCAACTCCACGTAAGAATTAAACCAACATTAAACAATAGTAAATGATAAATAAATTTAAATACATTATAATCCGGTGCTCTGATACAAAATATTGAACAAATAAGTTTATGGCTCCACAGGGATTCTCGAAAGCCACGACGGTCAGAGGCGGCAAGTCCCGGTAGTGGGCCCAAATTCGGAGCTGCCTTGTCTGCCACAGCTATCTAAAATCACAAGCTCCGGACACATAGGCCGTCTTACAAAAGTATTTATTATAAATAAATTAAGAACGATACCACAGATTTTGGTGGTCCTTACGCGAGACAATCATAATTCTCCTGGTCGAGATTTTTCGAAGACAAACGACACACAATATAAGTTTAATAATACGATTTCTAGAGTGAGCTAGAGATAGTTCAGATGTGTTCTAAGAAATTAATGATAACGAGTTGGATTTAATATTATCGAAAACAGAAGTTCTCAATTATAACATTTAACTATGATAATACAATTCTGATATTAGTCAAAAATAGCATCGGTGTTACCAACGAACTCAGATTAATGAACTCGTTGAATTTTAATATTACCGAAAACCGAAGTTCTCAATTATTTTAGCTATGATAATATAATTTTGATGTCAGTCAGAAATAGCGTCTGTATCACTAACGAACTCGGAATAATGAATTCGTTGAATATTGCAATGAAAAAAATTCAAATTTCACAACTAATAATCAGAGTTCTGCCGAGAATGGTTAGCTGCCCTTGCTCAACAATCTCAGGTCAATCCTGGACGCGATCAAATAGCACCGCCATTAAATATGCTGAATAATCGTATCCACTCAACAAATCTTAGATTAAACTTGGACGTAAATAGCTCAACAAATATCAAGTAATCTGGCCGCTATCGTAATACCCGGACCCAAAAACAGAAACAAAGCTTCTAAGCCCGCTTAGAAACCCGCTCTCACCGGAACGCTTATCAATCACAGATTAATATGGACACAATCGTCAGTTACAATATCAGTAAAGTGAATATAATCATATATTTGTTACGTTTTTGATGACGTAGACCTACTGATTCAATAAATAATCTTATAATATAAGATATTTACGTTGATGCTTTCAAACTTTTGTAAATAGAGTCAAACGGTGATATGTATTTAATCAATTAATATATTCTTCAGTTATTCAAATATACAAGAATATACTACTTTTATAAATTGTCTTTTAAAAGTCTAATCTAATGAAATGAATTAATTTAGATTAGAATGAAATCGATAAAAATATTTTTCGAATGGCTGGTATATTTTTACATTTTAATCATATCAATACTCTTGATTCAAAACCGAGACTATAACTATATATATAAAAAACAAGATATTCAAGACCTAAGACAAGACTTCCAAAATCAAGGAAAATCAATTAAGATCAAGACTAACCTAATCATGATCTTCTCGTGTTTTCAATGCACTAAGCATGGTGGATATTGGAAAATTTATTTAGTCGTTAGGATCAATTTCATGACCAAATAAATCGGGTATATAGGTATCGAAAAAAATATCTAAAGAGCATAAATTAGAGAAGGATTATTTCTTTCTTTCATCATTTCTTCATCAAAATTAGAAGTTGAAGTAAACGAAGTTATAGACACAGATAAAGAAGACTATATATTTAATGAAGAAGATGATGAAGAACTTTCGTTGCACTTCTTTTTAATGTCCAAAATTACAAATCGTCAAAAACAAAATTATTTTAATTCATTTGACACTGTTAACCAGGGAAACGTAAGGTAACGGCTCGATAAATATTTAACCATAGAAATTTCGTCGGCTAATTTAACAAATGATTTATTGAGTTGACAGATTTAACGTAGGGTGGTTTTCACCAACGAAAGTTAAGTAGTGTTTTCTCTTGTTGAATTTATCAAGCCGTTAAACTGCATATTTCGATTTCATCAACTACAGTTAAGTCAATCAACCCAATAAATCATTTGTTAAACAACCGACGAAATTTCTAGGGTTAAATATTTAACGAGCCGTTATTTTAAATGTTTCCCTGATTTCAGTGATAAGTTAAATTTTAAACTTGGTTTAAATAAATAAAAATAAATCTAATGTTTCTCAGCAATATCCATTATTTTATATGATTTGTTATTTCGTTTCGCTTTTATTTATTTAAACTAAGTTTAAGATGTAACTTTTGGCGCTGTATATAACTGACCATTAGTCATATATACATCATTGTACCGTGTGTGAACATCAAAACTTGTCTATAAATTCAATTATTAAAAATTTTATTTCCAAGTCAATTTAAAAAAAAAAACCTTTAAATTACACGTCAGGATGTTCCTACGTTAAGGATTTACTTCTTGGCATGCAATAATAATAACTTGTATACTGTATAAAAGAGTTATTGTCATTTTAAAACTGCTGGTTTCCATGGCGCTAAATAACATCTTAATTACATGTTGATAAGCTGCGGCTTTGATTATTTTAGTCATGGCTCGAAGTTAACAATTGACATTAAGTACGGGGTAAAGTTAGTTCCCTGCATCTGTCATTGTAATTAATCTTATTTTTTTAATTTTCATAAAACTTTTGTTTTCTTAATTTGCGTTCTCAGAAAGCAAATAGACGCGCTGGTTTTAGAATTTATTTCGTATTTTAAAAAAATATATGGATAGAATAGAAAGAAAAATTTAAAAAAATTCCAGATTCTATTGGAAACGTGGTTTTCAACACTTTCATGCAATGCACATCACTGTAGCCGATAATGATCCAGTTACAGATAGGACATATTAAATCTATTGAGTTATGGAAGAAATCAAAGTTCAAATAATTATTACATATGTAATTATAATTTATGCAGTAAAACTACAAAGAATTGATATATTTTAGAAATGGCAATATAACTAAAGAAGGTCAATTTCAAAAAAAGAAATCCTGTTTCTTATCGGAACCCTCTAAAAGAAAATTCATTTTTCAGACCACCAACCCTCTGGGAACTAGAAGCAGACGCCATTTTGAACCGTCCAATTAATCCGCCCACGCACGTGCCAGACTTGGAGCCGGACATAGATCCCAGAAAAGAAGAAAACAAGTCAGGAATAGAATCAGCAGAAGCAAATGCAGAAACTGAAGCAGCTGCAGACACAGCAGCAGAAGCAGAAAGGACAGAAGAAGATACAGAGGCTGAGAAAGACAACGAAGAAAACAATGAGCAAGACGAAGCCAAAGAAGAGAAGAATGAGGAAAATATAGAAAAGAATGAACACGAAGAAACGGAGACCATAGATTTGGATCTAAAAGAAAGAGAAGAAAATATGAGGAAGCATCTCCTGAGAACTCAACTAAGAATCGAAGAACTGATTGGCTAAAATGAGGAAGATCTAAAAAGAAGAAGAAGGTAAACCTCTGTGATTTATGTATGGTGTGCATTGTCGAATGTCAATTTAGTTCATTATATTTCAAAATTAAAATATATACCAAAATAATTTGAACAATACTAAAATTTCGTTTAATATTAGAAATAACACAGTGCAAAAATATAAAATCTAAATAAGTAATTGCTAATAGACGACAATCAATCACATATAAGAACTACGAACCTCGTTTTTACATTTATAAGGTACAATGAAACCTTGAAAATTAAATGAAAATGTTAGCTACATTTTAATGGCTATTGAGTCGGCTTGTGGATTTGAGAACCCAAATTTGATTTCTACACTGACAAACAATTTTACCACATTAAAATTACCCCTGTTCTCTGTACGACCGGTGACCACTCCTCACGCGCATAAATTAACACTTACCGAGATCTTCTACGGTAAAATACCACACCTAGTAATGGGTAAAAGGTGTGACAATATATTTTTATTTTATTTTTTTGTAAAATCAATTTTATCAATAAGCAAAATATCCGTGTGCAACACATACTCGTAATTAAAGCATAAAAAAGTATTACCTTTATTACTAAATATTTGATGTTCGAAATGTAATTAGAAAAATTTTTATATTTAGTTAAAATTTGACCGTAGAAAATATGCAACTCGTTGTTAATAAAAGTGTTTTTTTTACAAACAATATTTTGAATAGTTATACCCACTATAACAACACTTTGCAATTTTCGCGGCCGCTATATGATTCAATGAGAACTTTCAGTCATTTCCCAAACATCACTTCTGTTTTTGCTAATGACGATTGCTTACTTATGTCAAATTATATTTCATCAATGTAAAATAAATAAGAAAATGAATATATCATCACGCCTTTTTACCCTATACAGTGTGGTACTCTGCCATAGTAGATCTCGGTAAGTGATATATTATACGCATGAAGTGCGGTTACCAGTCGTCAAATCACGTCCCACAAAGATGTTAGTGGAGGGGAAGCTACAGGAGTAGTATTAATGTGGTGAAAATTGTTAGTCGGCTGTGGGAATCGAGCCCGAGTTCTCAAGATCCACAGTCCGATTCCATACTACTGAGCCACCTACTCCATCAATGTATTCTGTTATATAGTTATTTTCCTTATATATTGTATTACTACAATATTCTGGTAAAATAACCGTTGTAATTTTGTTACATATATTGTTGGTATATATAATTTATTTTTTTAGTTGATAATGCAGGCCAAAACGTCCGACAAATAGATGTCAAAATTTTGTCTATTTTATTTGATCCAGAGATTTCGTTTTCTCCCACCTTTGAACAAAAGTTGCATAAATAACTATTATGGCATGTTGTGCGATAAACAATCACTTATTGTACTGAAAATGATTACATAATGACTCACTTTTCGCATGTAAAAAAAAACTTATTACGTAGCCGTTATTTATTCTTGTGATATTTTTGTTTATTAAACTGATAAATTTATATACAGGGTGAGTCTGGGAAGACGAACCCCCCCTTAACTTTTTATTATAAGAAATAGAAAAATTTTCTTCATATGGAAGTCTTGTATATTAAATATACTATTTTATGACACATATAGAAAAATTTTATAAAGTCTGGTTTACATGATACGACCATCAACTTTTATTTTTCAAATGGGAACCTAGAATTATTTTATTAAAATAAAAACCGCCATTTTTTCTCTTTTCAACGATGTATTACTTGTCATAAATGTATATGAAAAAAATCGAGATAAATAAGATATTTGAGAAATATAAGAAATTACTTTTATTCAACTATTCTTGGTGGCTATGCAAAATTAAACAAAATGTAACAAGATAAAATAATGACAACAATGAAGATATTTATTTATTACCTGTTTCACGTGTTTTATCATTATTTTATCTTGTTATATTTTGTTTAATTTCGCACAGCCACCTAGAATAGTTGAATAAAACTAATTTCTGATATTTCTCAAATATCTTATTTATCTCAATTTTTTCATTTACATTTATGACAGGTAATACATCGTTGAAAAGAGAAAAAAATGGCTGTTTTTATTTTAATAATATTTTGATAGTCGTATCATGTAAACCTGACTTTATAAAAAATTTCTATATGTGTCATAAAATAGTATATTTAATATACTAAACCTTTCATTTCTTATAATAAAAAAGTTAAGGGGGGGTTCGTCTTCGCATACTCACCCTGTATTAGGGACGTTGAAAGGAGATTGAACTATCGGCCTAGTAAAAATATAAAAAAATTGCAGAGCAATATCAATATTACGATAGAATTATGAAAATAGTATTCTGTTTGATATTTCATATAGATACAGTAAATCCGTATTATGCATGAGACAAGTATACTGAAATCAATATATGTACTCAGGAAATATTTGATGAAAATGGAATATGTATGAATATACATGTGCATAGATTACATTGTTAGAGATTGATTGATGAGATAGCTGAACACTGATTACCTAGGTATTCATTCAATTGATATTCAGTTTTAGCAATTTCTCGTTTATTACTTATTTTGAAATATGGCGTTTAATTACTTTCTACAGTTCAGAATGTACTACTAGAGGTTGTATGTTGCGATGTATGTTTTAATTTTGATCTTTCGTCTGAATTCTATAGTTTATATTGTAACACTTAACTTAAATATTAGAATTGCTTCACGTAAATTTGGAGTTGCTGCCTTCTATAGAGTATGAATCGAATCCGACAAATCATATCAAAAATGCAATGTCATTAAAGACAATGATATCACGTGTTAATAACTTTACGTGAGGGCTCTGCAACATGCTATAAAAATAAGTTGTATTTATTTTTAAAATTGTCACAAATAAATAAAACAAAATATTACCTTATTAATTCAAGCTCTTAACTTTGTAGTGACAGAGCTTTCGGCATTTTGTCAGCAAACGACAAAATCGTAGGAAAGGTTAGAAATATAATATGAATATACAATATTCAGAAATACTCGTATGTATTTATATTTATTGTTGTCAACAGCAAAAAAAATCTTTACACACAAAATCAACGTACATCAAACACTCCAACAGTTTTAAATATAACATATATGACAGTGGCATCAATTTAAGGATGCTTATTTTTTCAACTTATATTTATAGTATAAACCTGAATATATGTACTTCAAAAGTCAATTTATGCCCAATAAGTATTACTTAACTTATAAATATAAATATCTTATTAAAAAAATATATTTTAAAGATTAAAGACAAGATCTGATGTCCATTTGTTGTGATTAAACATAAACACACTGTGTACTTCCAATAAATATGAATTTATAGCTCATATCAAAAATGTAATTTTTAAAATAATAAAAAAATTATTGTTGATTTCATACTATATATTTAAAAAGTACGATAGAAATAAAATGAGTACCACAATGAAATTCTTTTAAGCCATTTATTAATTATGATGCAATAATGATTGTTGATGAGAGACGAGTGAACTAAATACGGCATTTGACGAAAGCACATAATAGAGAACGTAGTACAATAGTTGATTCTTCCAAAAACGGAAACGTGTCTGCCCGATGGTTCAAGTTTCGGTTTTATTAGTCGAAAACACAAGTGCGCAGGTCTGAAGTTTTCTAGACTAATCTATATTTTCAAATCTAAATGTAGCGTTTCTTAATCAAGGGTATAGTGAATTGAATCTGAACCTATATTATTTTCTTGAATATTAATATTTATAAAGTTATAAATGCTGTCTTATTAACAACACATTAATAAAGAAAACTCAATAAAATGCAATGTAATATGTGTAATGGAAACATATTTACTTAGTTGTTTCAGTGTAGGAAAAATAAAAAATATAAGTGTTGTCATAAATATGGTAAACATAATAGATTCATACAACTTTTAATTTTGTTTTAGTCTAGAATCTTTCAGATCATTCCTATACTTAAATTCTCAATAGTTTTTGTAATTTTACCTTATATTTGCATTAATAAATATCTCATTTGAAATACTTGTTACGCAAATAATAATATAAATTTTAAAATGTATAAATAAATTTTAACACAATTTGCCAAAAAATTATGTTCGTTCTTATAATTAAATTCATTTAGATAATAAAATTGCCTATTAATAAATGTTATGTATGTAATCATTAATTATATAATTGTTGTTAAAATAATAGAAATTAGTACGTAATTATCTATATTGTATAACAAATAATTTTTATATGTTATAAGCTGTTATATGTATGTATATATATATATATATATATATATATATATATATATATATATATATATATATATATATATATATGCAATAGGCTCCTCCACTATAGTCACAAAATAATAAATTAGTCATCTATATTAAGATTAGACCGAAAAACTTTCGTAACAAAAACGATCAATGTTTAGAAAATGTGCACATCTAGACAATTCTGAATTCTTTCTTCTTTTCATATCTTCTGTTTTTCTCTAAAAGCTAATTTAGAGGTTATTGGTTATTATTTTGTTTACGCCTTTATATAAAGAACTGATAAACAAATTTTTAATATATTACTTATTCCTTAACTGATAAATAAGTTTAATTAGTAAATATGGTTGATAAATATGGCTTAGTTCCAATGTTAGATTATATTTACACAAATCAGTGAAGTGAAAAACATACTAAATGGTATATATTAGCAAATTGTACCAATGGTAATCAAACTTTTGACTAAGATAATCTTACAGTTTATTTATTTGTCTTTCTAAAATAACCGATTTTGTACACATTTCAAATATTTGCTATAGATGTTCTTTAAAAAAATGTATAGTTTTTTCTAAGTGATAAAATAGATCATTTATGTGCCTACACTTATACACGAGCCCCACTGTTTGAGGTCCGCAAATCCTTAACTGTGACATCAGAAATTTAAAAAAACATCTTGATGTTTAATAAACAGCAATAAAGAATTCTAAAACCGTACATTGTTGTCAATTTATATGAAGTTTGATTAAAACATTAAAGAGAAAAATAATATAAATAAAATAAATATATCATCACGCCTTTTACCCATCACTGGGTGTGGCACTCTGCCTAAGCAGATCTCGGTAAGTGATATATTTTTTCGCGTGAAGTGCGGTTACCAGCCGTCAAATCACGGCCTCCAAAGATATTAGTGGTGGAGGAGCCACAGGGGTAGATTTTTTAAATTGGTGAAAATTTGTTTGTCGGCTGTGGGGATCGAACCAGGGTTCTCAAGATCCACAGGCCGACTCGATACCACTGAGCCACCTACCCCATGAGAAAAATAATGGAGGACCCAATTATGTCTATGTAAATCAGAACTTATACTGTATCTCCTTCAAAGTATTTGCCAACGGCAGTAGAGTTTCAAATATTTCATTCATAATTCTCCTATTAATATATATCAAAAATAATAATCCGTCCATTCTGCTGCAATATCTTCAATAAAGAAAAATATTAATGACAGTAATTTATAATGTGTGTTATGAAATGTTAATTGTTAACTTGTAATACTTGTTTATATTAAAATAAATTTAAACTTCTGATACAAAATTACTATCTCATATTTGTTAGATATTGTTTTGAAATAGCCTGGGTACTTTACAGAATACATTTAATCATTAGCGCCGCCACCGTGATTAAGATTATATGAAAATGTACTTACGAGTTAAACAAAGTCATCTCTGTAGATTATATTGAATCCAGCGTGGGACTGTAGTGATCATATACTGAATTTAAAAAACAATATAAAATTAAAAAATTAATAATTAAGTACGTTTTCTTTTAGAAAACACAAAATACCGAGTATGGTATGAAAAGCGAATCATATTTAGAAGTAGGTACTAGCAAAAATCGAGGATTGATTAAATGATTTAATAAATTGGTTAAAATCGTTGCTAGACAAAAAAATTGTCCTAAGAAACACCATTTTATATTAGTGAAAACTTATAAAAAGACCGAATTTATGAAATTGTTAAAAATCTGATTTCAGATAAAAAAAAGTCCACAAAAACTTTTATACCTGTTCATTAGTTATTCCAAATTTTCAAATAGACCTGTTTCAACATTTACACAACAGATCATACCCGTTATAAATCTTACCTACTTACGTTTTATATTATATAAGTATAAAATTACGATGTGTCGCTGAAGTTGATCGATATGTCGATGCTAGATAGGTTTAATATTCGATGGTAACAACAGCTCTCGGTAATACAACTTTAACATTTAAAATTTTTATTTCACAATTTCAGGGATTTCAAATATAACACTGTATCATTTCAATTTTCCACGCCCATTTTTAGTTTGAAACGAGTTAAAGATTCAATCTGTCGATGATGTTTATAGAAAATGATATAGTAAAGTCAATATATTCTGATTCTATTATTGATAAATGATGTATTAGAAAAACAGAACCTAAATCTACTGCAAGTAAACTCGGAAAACTTATAAACTGTCCAATTAATGAATTCGATATTAATGCAATTCACCAAGGAGCGTAGGGCGGAAGTATTAAAGATGCCCAACATCCCGGTGGCATTTAGGAACCAGCAAGATTGAGCAAAGCGTCTTAATCAATTTGTAAAAAAATTAATAGTAATATAATATCTTAATTTGCAAAGTTGAATTTAGTTTAAAAATTTAGATTTCGTGGGATTCATCGATCTTAAAAACATGGCAGTCAGGTTGCCAGAAAATTAACCGATTTATTTAAAAATAAGGTAAGTTACATTAAATTAATTTAAATCACTGATGTTACATTTTGTATTTCAGTTATCAACTTATTTAATAATACTGTAAAACATCTTCGCATACCTCTCACATTCTTCCTCCGAAATAAATGATATTGACGGTATAGAGCAGTCATTATTTTTACATGAGTTTATAGTAGTTGCACACTCAGTCGCATTCAGATTTGCTTCATCGCTAACATTACAAATAATATATGAAATTATAATTAATAAATGTAAATAATAACAGCCATAATTTTAAATGCACATTGTTGTAATTTTTTTAGTCTTAAATCGTGATTGTTGGCTCATAGAAGCTTTAATTCGTTTGTGCTTTCTACTTGAACAAACTTTTTGTTTATTTCCCATGACCACAATTTAAATTCTTATTACTGAGACACTTCACAGTATAAAACAAATTAAAAGGCCATTCGCTCATTGTGAAATTTAAAGATGTTATATTACTTTAATATACTTACATATTTGTCTTTTATGATAAGTATATTTAATTGATGTCGCACGTGCAATAACAATCACAATATATCACAACCCAATCAATACAAGAAAGAATAAATCAGGCGTCAGATTTACAAACATTTACGATTTGATATTGTCAGTCTAACTAAAAGACGCAACAATTCAAATTAACTGTACATTCAATGTATTATATTTTTATCGGACAATAATGTTGTTGCTTTATTTCTTTATTATTTAACCATATTTTACATTGATACAAGGATATAAATTGACGCAACAAACATTGCGAAAACTACGGAAATGTTTTAAATATCAGCAATAATAAATATTTCAAATATTAAATACATAAAACCTAACTTTATATTACAATTAGTTCTGTCAATAAATTTACATATTTATAATATTTTGCTTCACAAAAATATAAATAGATTGTGCATTTAAATGAGCAAAATACTTTCTCAGTATAGCATAATTCATCAAATCTTTATTCGTTCTCCTGTAACAAAATCACCACTACATAGTCGCGATCCGCGAAACTGTATTTCTCCAAACAGAATTCGTGTATATTCGTTGCGCTCTGGCAAAATGTTACAATGTAAATTTATCCAAAACACACACCAATATTTCAAATCAGAGACATCTATTAGATAAAAATGATTATAAGAGGTAATAGTTACATATTAGACAGCTATAACACGGCGGCGCTTCGTTTCGAACACAGCCTTAACGATGGCAATATCCCTATGTGAGCATATACAAGCAGGTGCACCAAGTATTTCTGCATTTAAATTCAAGCTTTTGTGAAAAAAAAAATTATTTAAAAAATATAATAGTATTGCAGTATATATCAAAAATACGAATAGGATGATCTGTTTTTATAATTTATTACAGCATATTAAGGTAGTTCGGACGGTTTAGGATGAAGTCAATGAAGCAACCCATAACATTAAGATTATGATAGTTAAAAATGTTTATCAAGAACTATTTAATACTATGTAAACAATTTGTTCATATTATATAGATATTGAGGGAAAAACGGATACCGTTGTATTTAATATGTTAAAGTTGTAATGTAATTGATTTGACTAGTATCAGTGTAATTGCCAACTTCGTATAACAAAAAAAAATGAGATGAATCTGTATTAAAAAAACAAATTATTAAAAATTTATGGTCGGAATAAGAACATTTAAACAATCTCACAAAAGTGAAATAAGTTATTAATTTGCAAAAAAAAGCCGTGTATTTATTTATAAATAAAACCTTCGTATATAGTAACACATGTCTAATTACATAAGTGACATTTGTTGCAAAATTCTTCGATATCTTTACTTATGTTTTTCCAATAAAATTTTTCTCGTATTCTTTTATTGGTTTTCTCATAACCTAGGTGTCTGGCATATGACAGATTGTGGTAGTCATCCAACACTTGAAATTTTATAGATACTGACATGATCAGTGTTTATATCTCTCATTGGTTTTAATATGTTTTACTTCGTCATCTAGTTCTTGCTTTTTAAAAGTGGTATGTACGTGACAATAAATCAGCATTTTTGTGTTTCTACCCTGATCTATGTATTATTTCAAAATTTGTTTGCTCAGTGTTAGTGACCATTTTTCTAGCCTTTGAATATCATCAATCAGTTCAATTATTTATAATCTGTTATGACAGCGAATTTGCGACCATATAAATAACAGCGACAGTGTTTTACACCTCAGTATACAACTACGGATTTCCAGTCTGATGTGGTGTAGTTCATTTCGGCTTTCTGTAATTGACGGTTTCCGAACTCTATCGGTCTCTCGTACCCTTAGAATAACGCTGATTGTTTTTCCACTGGCATCCGTTGATGGAATAAATTCTTGTGAAAAATCTAGATATGCTAAAACTGATTCGAAACACAGAACATTTTTTTAATAAATCGAAAACATTTTGACATTCTTTTCTCCAGATAAATTTCGCGTCTTTTTGTTAATTCTGTTAGAAGCTTTGCGATTCCTGTAACGTTACAAACAAAATGTCTATAAAAACCCACAAGCCCAGTAAAAGCCCTTATTTGTTTTATATTTTTAGGTTTTGGATAATTTTAAATAGCAGAAATTTTTTGTTATCTGGTTTAACTCCGTCCTCTGTTATAATGGGACATAAATATTTTATTTCTAGTTTTTAAAATTTATATTTACTTGCCTGTAATTTTAAATTTGCTTGCTTTAATCTTACCAAAAACTTCTCTCAATCGTTTCAAATGCTCTTGTTCTCCTCTACCCTTAAAAATAATTACGTCATCCAAATATACAAGACATTTCTCACCTCGCAATCCTACTAATATACTATTCATCAGCCTCTGGAATATGCTAGATGTATTAGCTCGGTCAAGCCCAATTTTAAATAACCTGTTTTTCGAACTAAACTTTGTAACATCCTGATGCTAAAACTAAGCAGATTTGCATCACCTACTAATCTAGAGTCTCTTTCATATTAGAAACAGAGAAATAGTCCCTTTTTGCAAACTCTGATTTTGTTTTCGCCGTTCTCCGAATTCTTGAGTACCATGGCCAACTGATGCTGCCCATGGCGAATCGGACGGCTCTATTACTCCCGCCTTTTCTTGATTTCTTTCCTCATGGCTCCTTTTAACAAAACGGAACCCTGTATGGCGCTTTTGCTCTTGGTTGCACAGCCTCTGTGTTTTACCTTGTGTATACACCCCAATTTGGTCTTCTCCCAGATAAACACATTTTCGTATTCCCTCAGTTGTAAGTAGGGTTGTGCCGTGGTCAATTGACCGGTAAATTGACTGGTCAATTGACCGTCAATTGACCAAAAATATTTGACGGCCAAATAATACGGTCAAATAATCTAAATGGAACCGCCACGACATCTGTTGTTCAATAGAAATAGCTACTTACTATTATTACATGAATATATCTAGTTTGGTATTCTGGGTTCTGGAGAATTTGCTTACTTTACTTTACAAATAAAATAAATACATATTATTTTATTTCATTAGGTTTTTTACTTTATTTTCCCCTTTATTTTGAATTTGATGTGGTTTTGTTTATTAGTTGTTGTTACAAATTACAATTTTAATTGTGATTTTTATTAAATGTATTGACCGGTCAAATAGTCGGTCAATTGACCGAAAAATATTTGACTGGTCAAATGCACAACCCTAGTTGTAGGTACCAATAATTCCTGTTTCACCCCGTGAGACAGATAATCTATTTGCAATTGCTCCTCGATTCTTCCTTTCCCATGTTCTCTCTGAACTGCGCCTATTAGAACCTCGTTTGACTTTTTTTCTCTTAGTCCATTCGGTTCCCTGTAGTATATTTTCGCCCTAGGACTATATTTTTACTTATTATAATTTCTTTGTTGGTAATGTTGATCAACTACACAGGTGTCTCTTTTTCTGCATTTGTGAGCAGTGGTGTTCTTAGAGTCTGTGCCGCCCGTGTCCAAAAATAATTTTGCAACCTCTTTCCCCCAATTGATTGTGCCCCAAAAAACTTTGTTCGATTATCAGACATCTGAAAAAAAAAACGCATAACATGTTGAAGTATGGAAAATAACTGTTTATACCCCACATACTTAATGATTAACGATAATTTTATTTTTATTACTTTAAAAAATACCTATTAAAATATTGTATATAAATGAAATGTTTGATAAAGTGTACTTATTTTTATTAAATTTTCAGTTGCCTAAACAATGATCACAAAATCGAACATTAAATTTAGGGACTAAAAAACAATGGTTTAAAGTTATTAAGTTTGAGACTTACAAACTTAAAATAATACATTCCGGTGCATATTTATATGATCTGGTTTAAAACAAGTCATTTCCTGCAAAATCTTGCGAATATAGTCTGGCGATCACGGCACGACACGACTTGTCGACAAACCAAATCATATTTCCTAATAGATTGCAAAGCGGCGAGACGTTGCGTCGTTAAATTCCAGTAACCAAATACATAGAATTGTTTTCGTAACACATGCACAAGAAACACGTTCTTATTCCCTAATTTTAGAGAGAGAAACACTGCTTTTGTCCCCTAGGTAGCATGTTTCTCTCCCTAGGAACATGTTTCTCTCCCTAGAGACTACTATTATTAGCTGTTTGCGGCGTTTCCTAGGTAACTAGTTACGCAACCCATATTTGACATTTCTCCCGATAAGACAGTAATTTTTGTGCACTTGTTACAAAAAGGATAATATGCTTCACGGGCGGGCGCGATTATCCCTTGTTTCCCTCCCTTGATGCATAACATACTATTTCGAACGAAGTATAAATACGGTATAATCAGAATGATTTTGTATTAATTATTTTACTAGTAAATTAGTTTAAACAGTAGTTATTTGTAACAAACAAAATATAGGGCGGGCGACTATCGCCGCTCCTTTGGCTTGTCTCCCGTTTATTTTTTCTTCCTCAGGTTAAATCAAAATATAGTGTTCAGGATTCATGACGTCTTGAACGGCTGTACACACAAAATTACAGTTTGTTAAAAATCCTTTTTGTACTCTTCAGTCTAACCAATCCACTGGTTTGTGTAACTGGTGTTTGTTGTTTCAGCGTACCGATTTCCTTCTTGCGAATTTCTGTATCCTTTGATAAATTCTTACCAGCCTATTTGTTCTTTATGTGCTATCTCCCTGACCTACGTATACGACTTCGTCACGTCACCGTATATTGTTTCCACACTTCATGCCGTCAGCATTTCTTTCGCAACGCTGTCCGCCAGCAATCTAATGCTCGTAATATCAAACACAACTTCTTTTTTGCAATAGTTTTAAATGATAAAATCGTGATCAAAAATATCACTTGCTTCTAATTTTAAAATATCAGAACAAAGAACAGAAATTAAATTAATTTTTAAACCATAATAACAAAATCTTACGTCAGTTACTGCAAAATAAACAAACTCACACCTGGATATTAAAGTGAACGTATCAACGTCTCCCAACTCTTCTTTATTTCTACCCTTAATCTTTTTTTAAACTGGTATAAGCACAAAGTGTTGTATTCCCTAAAAATTTGCTGATTTGGACATGTTACAATATTAGTTTATTGCTTTTTAAATATTATTCTGACGACAAAATTTATTATTGTGGATCTCAGGCGAAATAAAATTTCAATTCGCAAGAAAATTTGAATGATTTGGTGAAGTAAAATACATTTAATAAAAATTTAAAAAGAAAAAGTTTAGGAAAAATTAATTTAAGAAAACAAACTCTTCATAGATAAGTGACAAAAAAAAGAAATCTGCTAGCCATGCTGGAATATGAATTCAAAATGCCGTCCATTTTAGGAAAATCTTTGGCAAAAAATACTAGCTTTTCTTTTTATATTATATGTATATCCTTCTAAACGGATATTTTTTATGATTATTTAAATTGTATATATATATATATATATATATATATATATATATATATATATATATATATATATATATACCTGAAAAACTAAATTTTTGGGTACTTTGAGGATTTTTTCTTCGCCTTTAGGAAAGGGTAAACCCCAATGTCGGTTATATTGACTTATTCGGTATTGATCTGGGAATACCAGAAAAAAAATTCAGCCAATTTGAAGCAAATTGAAAAAAGTTATTGGCCAGAATCTAAAAAAAGGTGCAAAAACGGCGTTTTGAGGTGCTCGGTGCTGCCTGGGTATTTATCAGAAAAATGTTTCAGCACATCTCCACAACTTTTTGGATGGAACTCTTTCATTTGAGACCCTAGAGAACGAGATCTATTTTTTTCGACCCACCCTAATATATATATACTCGTATATGGGGTAGATGGCTCAGTGGTATCGAGTCTGCCTATGGATCTTGAGAACCCTGATTCGATCCCCACAGCCGACAAACAATTTTTACCAATTGCAATCTACCGCTGTGGCTCCCCCTCCACTAATATCTTCGGGGGCCGTGATTTGACGGCTGGTAACCGCACTTCACGCGAAAAAATATATCACTTACCGTGTGTTTTTATTTCTTGTTATTGTTGAAAAAATTGTTATTACATATTTAAACAATTACATTTTTTATGTTTCCTAAAAAATACCCATTTCTGTATTTCTCCTTTATCATGACAGGTGTTCATTGGTTAACCAAGTGCAATTACAAGAATATATTACTGCACAATTAATCAAACAAATCTTATATCACACAAAAAGTAAACAATAATAATATCAACTACGCTTAAGCACAAAAATCTTTTTTCCCACTTTTAGTTCTGCAAACTAAATATTCACAAATCACATTGAACTATAAACTTGCCTAATATTTTTCTATAAACTCTTCTACCTTACATAGTATAAACTTGCACTCGTTATAATCAGCGTCGTTTTAGCAAGAATAATACTATTGTATAATGAAACCACTCAATTAGACGTAAATAAACAAGTGAATGCATGATACTCTTTCCTATTCCTGTTTAAACAAGTCCACGCAGCGCCCTGCGTACGTTCTAGGCGGTACGCAACATAAACACCTAGCATTTTTTTGTTATTTATTTAAACATGCCGCACTTCTATAGCAGTTTTCTTTACAATTAAGGATTTACACATATTTTTTAGCTTTTAGGCAAAAACAGTAAATGAGTATTTAACTTATAAATATTTTGTCATAGGTAAATGCAGCCTTTAAGGGGTAAGGCCACTCTAATATTTTGAAAAAATGCATTTTTTTGCTTAAATTATAGTTTAAACCCTTAGGAATAAGGGACAATTAATTTAAATGCCGCGCGGAAGTATTTCATAGGGAAAAAAGCATATATCTATTAGTAGTAAGTATATATGTATATGGGAAAAAGTCCGCGCGCTAAGCGAACACTTGCGGGCACCGAGCGCTCACTCGAAATCTTCCTGCGGCGCGTTCCTTTTCATTGTTGTTTTCACTGCTCACTGACGCTGCAAAATAGGCTCGAATGGCGCAGAAATCTTCGAGAAAGGAGCAGGACGATGAAGAACTTCATCTGGAAGGACAATTTTAAAACGCAGGCATTGCAGATTAGAGGTAAATACAATATTTCTATGAAAAATATGACTCGAAACTTTAAACGCGTTTTTCTCGAAATTATATTTTCAAAATCGGGCGAAAAGAAATCTGAAATACTAATTGATGGATCGTGCTGAATCTTTTTATTTCTTATTCTAGATATAAAATACTCAAAAACTACGGGGGATTTTTTTTATAAAGTGCTTCATTTGTTTTTTATGGTCGTTTTTATACAGAAATTTCGTCCCGAATAATGAACTTTTTTTCAAACGTGCGCTATTTTATTAAAAATTTAAATTTTCAAAATCCAGTCCGTAGTTTTTAGAGTATACATCAGAGATTAAGAAAACATATCCCTTTTTGTTCCAGGTCCATTGCTGTTCCCGGAATATTTTCGCCCGATTTTCCCTAAAGATCCAAAAACAGTTCTTAAGCAGCACGTTTAGATTTCGTTAAAAAAATCTAGAAAATGACCCTTTTTTCCTTGTCTAGAGTGGCCTTATCCCTTAAATTAGTTGCCCCTGACAAACATCCGGGATGTCCGTCCCTAGAGCGGACTCTGCTAGAATTTGAAACCCGAGCGCGGTACTATTTACTATTCACAATAAATATAGATACACAAGATTAGATGCAATCCCAAAATTTAAAATGTCTGCAATTTAATGGGAATTCAGAGAAAAACTAAAATTATAAAAAATTGCTAAAAAAAGTTGACTCAGATAGTAAAATTTGATAATTAGTTACATTTCTAATAATAAAAAAACACGTATTTAGGTCAAACAGGCAAAATCAATATAGGTACAATCGTATTTTGTTCAAAACAAATTGTTGTCTATGAAACCTAAATGTATTTTGACGTATAAATACAGGTAATAATACTAAAATCCTATCTTTAGTTATAATCCATCCCTTGAACTCAATATTGATCTAATTACACATCAACAATCATAAGCAGCAATTTACGATAAATGAAATAAATTAGAAAGAATTTATTTACAAATTATATTCTGTTAATCGACAAAAAAAATTAAGGTCAAATAATATTGATAATAATGTGGAAACATTTTATAACATTAATTATCATAAAAATCAATGTACTAATGACACAAATTAAAAAGTATAGCTAAATGGTTATTGTATCAGAATGTAAGTACCAAAAAGTACAAATTAATTTAAATGGGGTAGATGGCTTAGTGGTATCAAGTCGGCCTGTGTGTGGATCTTGAGAATCCTGGTTCGATCCCCACAGCCGACAAACAATTTCCACCAAATTAAATCTATCCCTGTGGATCCCCCTCCACTAACATCTTTGAGGGCCATGATTTGACGGCTGGTAACCGCACTTCACGCTAATAAATATATCAGTTACCGAGAAATGTTACGGCAGAGTGCCACACCCAATAATGGGTAAATGGCTTGATGATATATTTTTATTTACTTAATTTAAATTTTGCCTGTCTAGAATATAACTATAACTTAATTTACTTAATGTCACTAGATATATTAAAGAGATGTTAACTCGATAAAATATCAACGAAAATATTTCAATTTTGTGCTTAATATCTTGTCTTGAAAAATTAAAATAGATAAATCTGGAGACATGAGTGAAGCAACGAATTAAAGACCATTATTCATATTATTTTAATTATAACAACAACAAAAAACTTTACATTTTCAACTTTTTTCAATGATCACGTAGACATAATTATTAAAAAGTTTTACAAAATACAAAGCTTTTAATTAAAGTACCTAGTAAGAATTTCGAAAAACATCAAGTCATTACCTATTTGCCTTTACAACGCTCTTATTCGGTCTAAATAAGAATATACATCCATAGTTTAGAACTATTTATATAATAATAACATAAAAATGATTTATTGCAATATTAAACTATAGATTTTAAAAAGGCTAGATTACTAGATTAAACTTTTTCAACATTTCAACTCATGAAAACAGGGAAATTTCAAGTGACATGTACAAAATTTACAATAATCTGCTATAGTCAAATCTTATAATTCAATATTTTAATATTTATGTTGGGCTTTAAACATACCAGATTTACACTAACTGGAACTAATAATTTTAATTCGTTATAATCTAGTAACGTCCGGGTGCACACAAAATTTAATTTTTCTGTAGAATATACAAAACTCGTTGAGAGCAACAATATTTTTTAATAACTTTTTAATAAATTTCTGACTTTTGAGTTAAAATTCTTCAAAGATTTTATACAAATATGGTTACTCGCCTATGGAAAATATAGCATTTCATCAGCCATAGATTGCGTCAGTGCAGGTATTGCGGACTATATCAGACATTTCGTTAAAACTATTAGCTAAAAATTTTATTTTTTTAACAAAAAAATTGATACAAACGCTGAAGAAGAACAAATATAAATAAAAATACCACCTTAAATTACGTAAGCTGCAACATTAGCAACTGTTAATTTATTACTAACTGAATCAAGAACTCAGTATTTAATTTTATATTGTAACAATGCACAAATAATTAATATTACATTATTGAAGTTACAATAAATGTTCAAAATGGCCACTGTTATTGTCAATACAACACTGAAGGCATCGACGAAATGAATTTTACTACTCTTTTCAGCATATGTTGCTATTGGTAGCAAATACTGTTTTTTATTGCACGTGATAAGAATATAATTGTTGCTTTTTCAATATTCTCCAAATTGTCATATGTAATACTGTGTGTTGTAGTGCTACTCTTCGAATACTAAACTCGTATTGAGTTTCGACACTGTCCAAAACATCCTCTGCAATATTCACTACCTATATGATCAGAGCGTGTTCTACCACAATCCTGAATTGCAGGTTCAAAGAATCCATGATCTCATATATGCAGAAGAACGTATACAAATGTGCGATCATTTGGAAAATGACAATTCGGCAAACGCAGCAAATAAATTTCACGGGTTTGGGTAACGTTTCTGGTTCTGAATCCAATTATTATGAATTTTCATTTACCTAAACAACTCACCAATTTATATAAAACAAAATATATAAACGAAGCGGGCGTTATGAATCATAATACCCATACGGGTATTATGTTCACCTTCAAATTAATAATAACACATTTTTATACAAACAAATTGTGAAATAAACCAACATATTTAAAAGTATTTTCAGTAATTCAATGCTTGAATTTGCACAGAAATATCTAATATTTAATATTGAGAACCCTGTTAAGAAAATAATACAATTCATTTCTTTATGCTACTCTGTACAACAGGAATTTAATCTCAATTACAGTACCGAGTTCGGACTTACCGACCTGCAGTGTTCATATATTTATAACTTGAGATTTTTGGATTCGAACGAACATTCGAATACCATAATGCTAATCACACCACCGTACTGCCGGATGATAATGACAGCAATAGTGATTAAAATAGCACATCGATTTTCCTCTTGAATAAAACATGAACTTGTCAGATATTTTAAGCCAAAACTTATTTGAAATAATAACACAATTAACGTCGTCGAGTGATTTGAACTAGATCAAGGTCTTTGAACAAAGAAAAGGTAGTGAACAAAGTAAAAACCGCGCTAGAGGGTAATAATAACTATGCTGATAAAAAATTCTTATGAATAATACAAAGCCACCTATAATATTTGTATAAAAATTATTTGTAGTATTTCTCAATTTTCTTATTTTTCTCGAATTTTTTCAGATACATTAATAAAAACTAATACACCGTTGAAAAGAGAAAAAAATGGCGGTTTTTATTTTAGTAAAATAATTATAGGTTGCTATTTAAAAAATAAAAGTTGATAGTCGTATCTTGTAAACCTGACTTTATAAAAAATATCTACATCTGCCATCAAATAGTATATTTAAAATAATAAAACTTTCATATGAACCATTTTTTTCTATTACTCATAATAAAAAAGTTAAAGGGGGGGGCGTCTTCCCAGACTCACCCTGTATTTATGTAGTTTACAATTGATTTGAATGAATCGCGTAATTTTAGTTAAACAAATGAATTAATTTACTTATAAATACTCAATCATCATTTGTTTATGTATATTCTATGTGAACTATAAAACAAAAAAATATATTTTAATAATACTTTTGCTAAAAAATCTAATATAATAGCAAAATGTCTCAGCGCATTTGATAATCGTGTGTATTACCAGAAAAAATGCCATTATACGTTTTTTACGCCTTAAACGCAAATCATAATTTTATAATATCAAAATAAGACTTTCAACTGTATATTATTTGTTAAATGGATTTTAATAATGATCTGAAGCCTACCTACATACCCTACTAGTAGGGTCACTTCCTATTTTACATTTAAATCTAACGTTAACTTGACCTACATTTATTGTCCTTGAAATACTGAAGAATCTATTACAATCTACGTAGGTCAGTTCTTAGCAGGAAATATGAAATCCTAGGTACTTATAGTGGCATCTAAATTATAGAAATTAGTTGTAAATTTTATTTGTTAATTTAACTATACTAACGGTGGAAGTTACTACAAGTTATTCGTTATATTTTAACAAAACAAATTAGATACTTTGTGAAAATATTTTAGTTAAATTCTTCATACCTGTAGTGTTAAAGTAACAGATTGTTGAAGTTAATTAACACTATAATTTAGTTACACTACCAAAATGGGTGGTTAAATTTAAAAACAAGAAAAATGTGTTAATTTAACAATCAGTTTTAGTCAGTTGTGTGTTAATTAATTCACACTTTAAAGTAGTAAACATTTAACAATAACGAATATTGTTAAATTAACTAAAAATTATTAGTGGACCTTGTGGAACTAGTTTGTTAAATCTGTGTTAATTTCTTTTACTGTGTGCAGTGGCGGCTTGTGACCTTTATATTAACCAGGGACAAAAATGAAGAACAGATATAAAATGTGTTGTAACAAACCTTAAAATTATTTCTATGAGTTTATGCACCTCAGCAAATGAATTCGTTTATCATTTTCAGGAACAAAATTTTTTTAAATCATTCCAAAGCAGAAGACAACATACAAATTAAACTAAATGCACGAACTCTGTACATTCCCACTCTCGCTCTGGGACAAAACTCGACAAGCTCCGCTTATGATATTGTCACATATGTTCTGATTGGCTACCTCAAGGTCACGCGCGACTCACCGTGTTTACTTATAGCGCGGTAAATAAAATTAAGATCGCTGCGTTATTCGGAATATTTCGCGACCTAATGATTCCTCCAGGATAGATATTTGACGTTTCATAGCATTCAATATTTGTTTGGTGTATTTTTAAAGTTTTTATTTGAAACTAAAATATTTTATATTGAAAAGAAAATTGAATAATAAGACCTCTATAAGTATTAGTTGAATTACACATCATTTTAACATGTTCAATTAATATGCAATATTTCTTCACAAATATACTATTTGGTTTTGCACAAATACTTTTGTGCAATCAAAAACTCTTTGCGTATCTCCAAATTTTTTAAAACAAATTGGCATATTATTATCAATTTTATTTTTTTTCGGAAATACTATGGCAGGTTTTAAAGCAGCTGAAATAATTTTGCACATTTGCGTAAAGAACATTATGCAAAAAGAAGAACTGATACCAAACAATACTGATCAAACTGTAAAACTTAAATCGCATTTCAATTTTATAAGGCATAAAATAATCCTTTATTCTTTACTTAATATATGTACACGATTGTCGTTATATATTAAATTAATAAATTCTAAAATAACATTTAGCATTTTCAAATTTTGCAAACCAGTAAATCTATACTACATTTCAAAATTGAAACAGTAGTATCACGATACAAATAAATGTAATTGGAGGCATTCTGGAAAGTTGTAAGATAAAAACAAATATGTTTTGACAATGAAATAAATGGTCCTCACAGCCATTCCATTGTCCTCGCGTGCTGACATGTGTGCGTTTACAAATTGCCTTATGAAACTAGTTCTTTAATATACTATTATCTTTTATTTTGTAAAAGTATTTCTATTTTATGTAAATTAATAATCGTAGTTCTTTTTTTATAAATACTATAATCTATTTATAAACGGAATGCAGAATATATTAGAATTTTTGAAAAATTATGAGCATTCGCCGGGATTTGAACCCAGAACCTTTCACTCGCTAGGTGACTGCTCTACCACTTGAGCTACAAATACTCGGCGAATGTTCATGATTTTTCGTGCGTTATAATTTAGTTGTTAATTTACTGGACAGACAGAGATGTCGAATATATAATTCTTAAAGAATGCAGAATGTTGCTATTATACTATAATAAACATAAAATAACAAAAGTACAAAGTTGTATGTCATTGATTATTAAAAATATAATTTTATTTTAATAAAACATATCGTTCCATGTTTTTATATTGCTTAAATACGCCACATATTTAAACAAATGAGTTATATCTTCGGTAAACTGGATTATTGATACTGCATGAATAATATTTTAAAATCTTACAAGTCATAATTTATATAATATCTAATGTTACATAAAACATTAATTTCATTTAATTGTCAATTCTCGTTGGTTTGTGCAGTGCAACGTTCGCTTTCGGATAGAGATGCACTACAGTATTGATACTGATATTATTATTCCGATTATTATTATTAGTGTTTTGTGGTTCAGATCAGAAGATCAAGTTCAAATTTCTGTTTTGTTATTACTACTATTGTATTATTGTGATGACCTATTTACATGAACAATTTCTGTAAAAAGTAAGAATTATTTTCATGTTCGTATTTTGTCCCTAAACGTATTGTATTGAAATATCAGAAATATATTTTTAAAAATATCACCCGTGTTCAAAATAATATATAATAAATTTAATTAGTTTAATTTTAAAATATATCGTTGAGTAGGTACATAATTAATTAACTTCGTTTATTCATTCTAAAGAATCTGGCAAATACCGTGATCAGTATGTTAAGTACTATATACCGTTAAAATTAATGCCGGAAGTTGTGAATCATCTTGTGTAGCAAATATACTTTTCCGAAAACTGACATAAAAAGTACTTATATCCTGGATGTAATAGTTATTTACATTCTGTAGACAAAAAAAAATCATTTCGCGTGTTGTTGTCTGGAACCATTAGATGTCACATTAATTAATTCTAATGTCAAAAGTTTCACTTTACATTTTTAATTTTTACTAATTTTAACACATAGTTTTCGGAAAAACCTTGTTTGATACTCGATTGCGAAATGCTTTTACATTCTCGAATGATTTTTTTGCTCACACAAAAAACTTTCATTCTCGAATGCAAAAGCAACATTTCGCAATCTAAAATTAAAAATAACTATTTCAATAGTAATTGCGAATGCGATAAAATAAATTTAAATGAATAAAATATAAATTGAATAAATCTTTAGAACGAATTTAATTCATGTCGGCAACTTGTAAGCCCCTGCTGTATGTCAGGCAGTATGCAAACAGGCCGCAAACTACTGGCCTGACATCTATATATATACACGTAATGTAATGCTGTTGCAACAAAAATATGAAGGTCCGCAAAGTGTCGTGTGGACATATATATACACACATGAACCCAGGTAACAGCTAGCTGAATTACCGAGGTCCGCGAAACGCTATATAAACATAACTTATTGAATATTGTCGATATTTATTGGCCGATTTGACTGAATTTAAAATTGGTATTATGAAGTGTAATAACAATGATGTTAGGACAAAAAAATAGAGGTCCGCAAACTACTGAACTGACATATATATATATATATATATATATAAACTACGCAATTAAATCAAATGTATTTCATTTTATCACATAAACTTAAATTTTCTAATACACCCATACCTCGCTATACGGCATTTCGCTATAACGGCCCTTTTCAATTAAGGCACGTTTTCGATTTACGACCTAAAATGTTTTGCTATAACGGCAAAAAAAAACTTTTTTCCCATTGAATTTGTATGAATTTGTATTAGAATAATTGAATTCCTTATACGGCTTTTCGCTTTGCGGCCAAGTTTCGTGGAACGTACGAGTATCTAAGTCGTAAAGCGAGGTATGGGTGTATATTAATATTGTTTTACTTTAAGTTTCAAATATCTATTTTTAAATTGACAGCGCAGTCACTTTGCGTTAATCGATATAAATTGGCTAGATGGCATTACTTGACGAAACCAAATCTGTAAAAAACTCATGATAAATTTTTATATGTCAAAACGATGGAATGAAACGGCCATAATAAGTAATAAAGCAATTTAATGAAGTTGGCCATGTCAAAATAATAATAATAATAATAAACGAATTTTATTTGGCAAAGTTGAGCCAATGGCTCCTCTTACACTTAACCTTTCCATTTACAAATACAAGAAAAATTCTACAGAGACTGTGACATACAATCAAAGTTATTATATACAACAACAAATATAAATTTAGAAGAAGACATACATATTATACATGAAATACACATATTAATTATACCTATTTAATGCGTGTTCGTCAGCAAGTGCCTTTTGAAATACAATGCAAATGCATGTGACGTTAGTGACTTTAAGTGATCAGGAACCTGGTTATTAAAAATTAGTGAGCAGTTGAAGCTAAAGCTTCGTTGAAACATAGAGGAATGATGAGTTGGAGTATGAAGTGTATTGGGGTGTCTCAAATTTCGTTTATGTAAACATGCACGAAATGAAATTTTATTGAAGAGATAGGATGGTGTTGATGAACTTAAGATACGATATATCATACAAGCACTATGATGGAGACGCCTTTGTTCCATATTCAGCCAGCCAAGAGTCGAGATATGAGACCTCACAGAATCATACCTCCTAAGCCCAAACACGAATCTGACACACATATTTTGCACTATCTGTATTCTTAGCGCATCCCTTACACTTATGCAGGGACCATAAATAACGTCACAATAATTAAATATAGAGAGTACAAGAGCATCAGATAAAAGTGCTTTATGTTTTTTAGATAAAATGAAACGGTTCATAAAAAGATTTTTAAGGGCTAAATATGCTTTCTTTATCAGCAGTGTAATATATTGGTTGAACCTTAGTTCACAATCAAATATTAACCCAAGGTTTTTAAAAACCTTATAGATTTTAAGCTTCTGGTCGTTCAGCCTGACATCAAACAAGTTGTTATTTATTAAATCTTCACGCACATTTCTGTTGCCAAACAACATTACAGCACTCTTAGAGGAATTAATTAGGAGACTATTGTTTTTAGAATAATTGGAGATATTTTCCAAATCTTTATTTATGCAATTAACGGTATGCATGTAATTGCTAGGATCGAATGAAAGAAATAATTGACTGTCATCTGCGTACATATGCATAGTAGAATACAACGTGCACTTGGGTAAATCAAATGTATATAATGAGAAGAATAATGGACCACATACAGATCCTTGTGCCACTCCCTTTGTAATAGATAAATACTGAGAAACATTATTATTGCTAACAACTTTTTGTGTACGATTACTAAAATAACACCTGATAAATGCTAAACTTGCTTCGTCAAAACCTAGATATTTTATTTTTGCTAACAAAAGATCATGATTAATAGTATCAAACGCCTTACTAAAATCCAAAAGAACAAGAAGAGCCATTTCCTTATTATCCAGACTTTTAAATATATCGTCTGTCACATTTAATAGTGCAGTAGTAGTACTAAATCCTGCCCTGAAACCAGATTGCTTGTCAGGGAGAATGTTAATGTTATTTATGTAAGTAGATATTTGAAAATGCATTATCTTCTCCAGAATTTTTGAAAGAACTGGAAGAATGCTTATAGGACGTAGATCATTGTAGGATTCAGGATTGTTACACTTGGGAATGGGGACAATGGATGCAATTTTCCAAGGAAATGTGGAAGATAGGATACAGGAGTTTATAAGATGCGTAAGCTGAAGAGCAATCAAAGGAAAGATTAATTTTAACATTTTTAAACTTATGCCATCATCACCTGGGGAATTAGAGGTTAAGGAGTTAAAAAATTTGGAAATTACATCAATAGTAACTGTACAGAAAGAGAAATTATGATTATCATTTAGGAGATTATTATTGTAGAAGGAAATAGTGTCAGGATTAGGTGAGAGGGTACTGCTAGAATTTAAGAAATGAGAATTAAGAATATTGACATCATTAATAATATGGGAAAGATTGCAATGATTTTTAGAAATAACATTAAATTCTTTGAAAGCATCCCATAAGTTATTGCTGGTTTGCATTTTGTAATTCATGTACACTTGTTTTTCAAGACGTATAGATTTAGTGACTAGATTACGTAAGGATTTGTAGTAGTTCCAGTGAGCCTGACTTCGTGTTCTTTTAAAACTTGAATAGGCGTTATTTCTAAACCTTATCATAACCTTAATAACATCAGTAATCCATGATTTGGATGATTTATGAGTAATAATTAATGTTTTAATAGGTGCATAGGTGTTGAATACGTTCACAATGTAGGTGTTAAATATTAGCAATTTTTCATTGACATCACTACACATGTAAAACGGATGCCAGTCAATAGAATTAATAGCAGCATGAAATTCTGCAAGATTTATATTTTTGAAGTCACGAACATAAAGTACTCGAGGCTCATTTTTTGGAGAAGAAATATTGTAGTGGCAAGCTGTGAGCATATGATCTGACATACCGTGAACATTCATATTGACCACATTGGAACACAATTCAGCATGAGATGTTACCATAATGTCTATAAGGGTTTCAGAAGTGGGCGTGACTCTGGTAGGTTGAGTAACGATCTGATGCAGACTGAATTGGTCCAGCAACATTATAAAAGAATTGACTGCTGAGTTTATTATATTTAACATGTTTACATTTATATCTCCCACGCAAAAAACATGGTCAACTTGAGGAAAAATGAAACTGAGAGAATTCTCAAATTGATCAAAAGAGTCATTAAAACTACCTCCCGGCGGCCTGTATATGGTGCAGAAAGCGAACAGAATATTATTAAATTTTAACGATAACCAACACTCTAATGATGTACTGTTATTGTTCATATTTTGACAGTGATGCGTAACATATTTTAATAAACAGGACTTGATAAATACACCCACACCTCCACCTCTACCAGTCACCCTGTCACTGCGAATTAATGTGTAGTTCGGTATTACAAAATTTGAACTATCGTCCGAATCAGATAACCAGGTTTCACTAATACAAGAAGGCAGGATGATAACGATCGAACATTTACATGACTAATATATAACATAACTCAAAAGATAATATGTGTGGAAACAAATAAATCAAAAATACAAAATTTATAATTATTATATAAGTACGTATGAGGAAAAAAGACAAACAAACAAAAAATATTGCAAAAACAAAAAAAAATAATAATAATAAATCAAGCCGGTCCTGTACTAGGCAGAATTCGTGCGTGCGAACTAAAGCGACTAAACGACAAAACCGAACAAATCAAACAAGTAGGAGAACGTTTAGCATTTAATCTTTGAGTTCAATGAACTGCTTCATCGTTGACAGCTTGTGAACTCGATCCCCGAATTTAACATGGATAACTCCATCGCGAGTCCACGTATTACGGAGACCGAACTTCCGTTTCGCAGCATTTAAAATCTCTAGCCTTGCTCGAGTTAAGTCCTCCCGCACCACTACTCCCGTACCTTTTAATTTAATTTTAGAATTATATACAATTGCACGGTCATGGTAACGGGTGAATTTTATAATGATAGGTCGGCACTTATCTGTAACACGGGGTCCAAGTCGATGGCAGCGGTCAATAGCAGTAGGGTTAAGAGTGACGCTTAACTTATTCTGGCACAGCTTCTGGACGACATCATCAACGGACTCGTTCTTGGTCTCCGGTACTCCAAATACACGCAGGCAGTTCCTCCTGCTGTATTGATGCAAACGGTCGACCTCGTTGCTAAGTTCTTCAATAACAGCGTCTTTGGCTGTCAGTTGTTGTTGCAAACTAGCCACCTGCTTTGTTAAAGCGTCAAACTTCGTGCACAATTCACTAACAATTTTGTCAGTCGACAGCTTCACTAGATTCACGATCTCATCTTTTTGTAATCGGGTACTCATGATGATAATAAATTTAATAAATTTAATATAAGATGTAGAGGATTTTACGGACGATTTTAAAATTTGAATACAGAGAACGTCGCTCGCACAGCGAAACACGTCTATACAGTCCGACTGTACATCACAATAATATAATATTGTGGCGGTCTCAGCCAATCACATGACCGTCCCTCAACAGTCACACACCTCCGCCAATCACATGACTGTCCCTCAACAGTCACACACCTCAGCCAATCACATGACTGTCCCTCAACAATCGCACACCTCAGCCAATCACATGAACGTCCCCCACCAGTTGCGCATCTCAGTCAATCACATGAACGTCCCCCACCAGTCACACATCTCAGCCAATTGCATAAACATACCTCACCAGTCGCAACAATCAGAGTTCAGCCAATCACATGAACGTCCCCCACCAGTCACACATCTCAAGCCAATCACATGAACGTTCCCCACTAGTTGCACAGCTCAAGCCAATCACATGAATGTATCTCACTAGTCGTAACAATCAGAGTTTGGCCAATCACGTGAGCGACTCCCACCAGTCGCGTCAGTGATCGGGTATAAAAGAGCGTTCCCTGAACAAATCAGTCAGAGTATTTCACACCTTCAACCGCTCTCATCCTCTGCTCAGCTGCAAGGCCAGAGGATTCTCACCTCTGCTCAGCCACAAGGCTGAGAGAGACCATTGGCACCTTCAGCCACTCTCATCCTCTGCTCAGCCGCAAGGCCAGAGGATTCACACCTCTGCTCAGACGCAAGACCAGAGGAATCACACCTAAGGCACTCTGCTTAGCCGCAAGGCCAGAGAATTCATACTTACGCACGCACTCTGCTCAGCCGCAAGGCCAGAGTTTCCAGCTGTCCCTCGCTATCGCGCAATCACCGCCTTCGAGGACAGCACAAAAACCAGACGCTCACTAGCCGGACCTATCTATGGGAGAATCTCCACCAACTGTCCACGCCAGTGCAGCCCGTCTCACCGCTATCATCTGACGCCGTACAGCACCCTGGACCCGCAGTACCACGACGTCAACCACAGCCGAGTCCATCCAGCAGACCCACGCCTAGCCGTGGTACGGAGGGCACACGCAGAGAAATTGTACTTGTAAAAACTATTAAATTAAATAAATAAATGTTTATGAAAGTTACCAAGGCGTATCTGTTCTGATCACAAAATACAAAAGCTACACGCAAACCCCATAATATAATAAATCAAATGTAACTTTGTAATTTGTTCATTAAGGGGGCATTAGCGTATTACTGGTTACGTAATCACATGTTGACAAGCCGAAGCTTCGAACGTTTCGGTTACGATATTAAGCACGGGATACAGTTAGCTTTAGGCATCTGTCATTGTAACCACCTTACTTTTTAAATAATTCATAAAACTTTAAACTTTGTTGTTGTTTTACTTTGCGATCGTAGAAAAAGTATAGTACCTATGTGACTCATTTTATAAAGTCTTTAGTTACTCGTGTATAAAAAATGAGATTATAAGCTTTTATTAAACATTTTTATGTGTTAGGTACCAATCAAAAACATAGCATTTTAATAATATTAACACTTAATAAATTAAAGAGCTTGACTCAACAAAAAAATTCAATGTAAATTTTTAATGAACGATAAAGAGTACGCAATAATACGAGATCTTATACAGTACGTATAGTATTACGAACAAATATGTGTTTTTTATTTAATGGCCATGAGTAGATCTGATAATTATATGTTTTGTATGTCATGCGGCAAATAAAATAACCTGTGGTAAAAAAATAACTATTTATTCACAAAAACAAATTACAGATCGCTGATATTGTAACAAACGTAACGGACAAGTCTGTACTGGCCGGTCTGCGTCATATCGCGTGTCCGCAATCAAGAAGTCTGTAGAAGGTTCCAGTAATAAGTAGAAGATATAAAGAGGCAGCGCGTATGGAAAGCGAGATTCAATCCGTCCGAAGCTACCACGCAGTACAGTTGAAAATACTCGTACATTGATCCTCGTAAATAAATACCGCTCAGGTAATTTCGATAAATAATAGTGTATTGTTTAACATCACGATAAGTGTTAAAGTATAATATTATGTATCATTTATTTCAGTTATAAACAGAGTATAAACTCTTATTTTATATTACAGTTATTATTATCTGTTCTTATAAAGATTTTTTGTTTAAATAAAGATGTTGAAACTCACAAATGTTACAATATTTTGTTTGTAACTATTAGCAACAATCTCTGCTTAAAAGTAAAAATTCGGTTTCTATAAACTAATTGGCCCAACCCTTAAAATAAGGGCATTTTCAGAAATGACCTATAACAAATATTGTTAACACCTACTCCTGGAAGTCTGGGTAAACTGCTCCCGCCACAATGACCGTTAAAATTCAAGGATGTCTTGGAATTTAGAAAAGATTTAAGGGTATAAAAATAGATCGTTTCGGCGAGTCTAAGTGATTGTAAACCAATAACTTTAAAATCATTTCAAAAGAAAGTAATGTTTGGAATACAATTTTAAAATATATGAAAACCCTTATAAAAATTTAAAGCAATTTGTACTAAAATACTATAATCCTAAACCTTTATAAAATAAAATATTGTTGTATCGTTGGTATCGGCACATACGTACACTAATACGGTAATATTCTAAGTTAAGCTATCCTATATCTAAGAAAAACACACAAAATACAAAAATATATCTAGGAACTAACATGCATTAAATATAAAATAGACATAAGGTACTTATACAATATATGCACTCAAACATACGAAAATATGCGCATATATATGCACTAATTTTGTTGACTATATGCACCCAAAATAACAATATATGCACAAAATATGATCTATTTATTTTGAACATAAGTGAAAATCTAATAAAAAATATAAAAATTTTAATTATATTATATGAGTATAGATACCTAATTTTAATTCAAAGATTATATTTAATTTTTAAAATATATAATATTTCCAATTTGTTACGTGTTAAAAAATTAACAATTATGTGGTTTTCTATATTATCAATTAAAACAGATTGCCTGCGATCCGATAATATTTGTTTATGATACGAAAACTTCTTTCTACATGAACTGTTGTAACTGGGGTGAATTTGCTTATTATTGTTGGATTTAGTGGAATATTTTCTTCATGATGTCCTTGCAATATATTGCATATTTTATAATCTGACTGAATCCCTCATTTTTTCTTAAAACATCCCGTAATTTAGTTTTTATCTGCCTTACACTTGTTTCTTAACGTTGTTGATTCTATTTTTTAAATTTTGAATTAAATTTATGGATTCGGAGAGGTCTAAACCCTGTGTCTCTAGTTTTTTTAGTACTTTTTTAGTTAATCCATAATTTACTTTAATAAAACCTAAGTCTTGAATTAGTGTATTTATATTTAAAATTATTTTGCAATCTTTGATTGCTGTTGAATCGACAGAGAAAGAACTAACAATTCATTTTATTGCATCGAAATTGTCAGCATAAAAAAGAGGCGCATTCTTCCAAAAACCCCACCATGTCATAATAGATTGAGGTCGATTTTCTTTATGATATTGTAACGAGTACGGCCCTGTTCCCTCTGGAACAGTCGTTACAACGTAGTGTGCTGCGCGTTTAGCGCTGTCACATACGCAGTATTGTAACAGGTTCAAACCTGTTCTGTCTGCGTCATGCTTCTACAGTGTTCCAGACGCTCTGGAATATTGTAGAATATCTTGTTACAGTATATAATGGAGAGTTTGGGCCGGAAACAGGCATTCTGTATTTGTAGTGTGAACAGTGCAAGTCGTTGCTAAATACTTTAGTGTGAATATAAATACGTGTTGTATATAAATATATGTCTTAGTAGTTGTACTACATTATTTCCGTTTTAAATAAATATTTTGTTAGTGTTTTCATTGCGCGTGTTTTATTTAATAATAAACTTCACCAAACCCGAAATTGTAATATACGTTACAATTGGTGTCAGGTATTAGGGTTGTGTTTCTTGAATTAAAAGTGAAGTTTAAGTGCAACTAAATAAAAATGGGTTCGAGAATTGCTAATCTAAGTGATTTAAAAGTGACTAATCTCAAGAGAGAATTAGAAGAACGTGATCTGGACAGTACAGGCAAGAAAAGTATACTGCAAGAGCGTCTTCGTCAATTTTTGATTGAAGCTGTTGAAATAGCGGATACTCTCGAATTCAAAATTTCGGGCGATTTGGACTCTATGTGCAGAAGTTTCGAAGTCAAATTGGAAGAAAGTTCCAGAAATACCGAAGAAAATTCCAAAAATCTGAAAGAAAACTGCAGGAAAATTCCAGAAGTTTGGAAGCAAAATTAGAAGAAAATTCTAGAAGCTTGAAAACAAGCATGGAAACTAAATTAAAAGAAAATTCTAGAAGTTTGGAAACTAAATAAGAAGATCATTCCAAAAGTTTAGAAGCCAAATTAGAGGAAAGTTCCAGAAGTTTGAAAACAAATTTAAAAACTAAATTTGAACAAAAATTTTAAAAATTTGAAGAACATTCGAGAAATTTTGAAGAAAAGTTTGAAGAAAAACTTGAAGAACATTCAAAAAAATTTGAAGAGAAATTTGAAGTAAAATTTAGAAATGTTAAAGAAGAAATAGAGGCAAGATTCGCAACATTCAATCCGTCATTGAATCACGAACAGCCAAATGTCAAACAAATTAACGACTCGATTCAGAAAACGCCATCTAGTGACCAGCGATTGAATAACGGAAAAAAACGAAGATTTAGTGACAGAAGGGAAAGAATAATTGCGTAGATTCCATATGAAACCACCACAGTTTGCTGGCAAAGTATCTTGGTCTAATTATTACACCCACTTCAAAGCTGCCGCAGTATCTAATGGTTGGTAGTCATCTGAGAAGGCAACATGATACATCCTGTTGGAAGTTTGCGTTCCAGGTGGGCATCCACAATCATCTCACTTCGATTTATTACGACTGTATCTTCAGCTAAGGTTACACGTACTGTCTTCTTCTCGGGGATGTAAAATGATATTTTTACCATTGATCTTAAGAATTCCGCGTTTTAAATTCAGTTCGACGCCCTTTGCGTTCATGATGTCCATCCCGAGAATAAATTCGTCTTCAATGTCAGCTACCAGAGCTCGGTGTTTAATTCGTGTATTTCCGATGGTGATGGTAATGTCTGCTTCGCCGTGGATGGTAGCCGTGGCTCTTGTGGCTGTGCGGAGTCGCCATTTTGTTGATTCACTCGTTATCGGTTTCTTGAGAGTATCAGATCTGATGATGGTTTTTGTCGCACCTGTATCAATCAGCAAGGTATGTGGTTTCCCGTCGATCAACCCATCCACAAAGATGCTATTTAGTCTAGGTTGTAGGGATGCGACATGACCAGTTAGCTTCAGGACATCTTGATGATGGATCGACGTTCGCCCCCTTGCGTCGACCCGCTGCCTTGTTCTTTATTTGTTCCCCGCAGCGGCTTCGCACATGCCCTAGCTCACCGCAGTTCCAGTATCGAAGTTGTCTTTTCTTTGGCAATATCTCGGTAAACACACGTCGTACTGTTTCTTCTGTAGACTCACTGTGTTTTTCCTCCACGCCCTCTATTGTACGAATATTTCCTTGTCGTCTTGAAGCGTGTTCTGCCGCCTCGAATTCTAATGCGCTGGCCAAGGCAATGGACAGGTTACTCGAACGGAGTCAGAATCAGGGCCCGATTGGTTTCTTTATCTCGGAGACCATCAATGAATCCTTGCACAGCCAGTCGTTCCAACACACTATCTGGGGTGTCAGGATACGCCAGGCGAACTAGACGAGCAATATCAGATTCAAATTCTTGTAGACTTTCATTTGATTTCTGACAGCGATTTCTCAGCTGCGAGTGATACACTTGCTGCAGATGTACGTGTCCATAACGCATTTCCAAGCGTTTAACTAGTTGCTGATAGTTCTGCCGTTCTTCTGTAGGGATTGTTAGCAGTATATCCACGCAGCGCAATTATCAAGGCCGTTGTCTTCTCAGATGACGACCAACCATTAGATACTGCGGCAGCTTCGAATTGGGCGTAATAATTTGGCCAAGATACCTTGCCATCAAACTGTGGTGGTTTCATGTGGAATCTACGCAATGATTCTTTCCCCTCTGTCACTAAATCTTCGACTTTTCCGTTATTCAATGGCTGGTCACTGGATGGCGTTTTCTGAATCAAGTCGTTAATTTGTTTGACATTTGGCTGTTCGTGATTCAATGACGAATTCAATGTTGCTAATCTTGCCTCGATTTCTTCACTTTTTTCTTTAAATTTTTCTTCAAAATTTCTCAAATGTTCTTCAATTTTTTCAAACTTCCGTTCAAATTTAGTTTCCAAATTTGTTTTCAAGCTTCTGGAACTTTCTTCAAATTTAACTTCCAAACTTTTGGAATTTTCTTCTAATTTAGTTTCCAAGTTTCTAGAATTTTCTTTTAATTTGGCATCCAAACTTCTGGAATTTTCCTGCAGTTCTGCCTTCAGAGTTTTGGAATTTTCCATAAGTTCTTTCAGATTTTTGGAATTTTCTTCGGTATTTCTGGAACTTTCTTCCAATTTGGCTTCCAAACTTCGAGAATTTTGTTCAAATTTAGATTCCAAACTTGTTTCTAAGCTTTTAGAATTTTCTTCTAATTTGGCTTCTAAGTTTTTAGAATTCTCCTCTGTTATCCTGGAATTTTCTTCTATTTTTTTTTTTGTAGATAGAGTCCAAATCGCCCGGAATTTCAAATTCGTAAGTATCCGCTATTTCACCAGCTTCACACAAAAATTGATGAAGTCGCTCTTGACGTATACTTCTCTTGCCTGTAGTATCCAGATCACTTTCTTCTAATTCTCTCTTAAGTTCAGTCACTTTGAAATCACTTAGATTTACTTTTCTCGAACCCATTTTTATTTATTTGCACTTAAACTTCACTTTTAATTCACAAAACACAACCCCATACCTAACACCAATTGTAACGTTTATTACAATTTCGGGTTCGGTTAAGTTTATTATTAAATAAAACACGAGTAATGAAAACACTAACAAAATATTTATTTTAAAACGAAACTAATGTAGTTCAACTACTAAGACATATATTTATATACAACACGTATTTATATTCACAACAAAGTTTTTAGCAACGACTTGCACTGTTCACATTTCAAATACTGAATACCTGTTGCCGGCCGAAACTCTTCCTTATATACTGGTACAAGATATTCTAGAATATACGAGAGCGTCTGGAACTCATGACGCAGAGCGAACAGATTCGGACTTGTCTATTGCGTATGAAACAGCGCTGTAGACTATGACGCGTCGAGTGTTCCAGACGGAACAGGGCCATACTCGTTATAATACAAGAGAACGGTGTACCACAGGGAGAAATATTAAGTGTAACACTCTTTCTAATTGCCATAAACAAACTCAAATTGTATATTGTCAACAATATACAAATATCACTTTTCGCAGACGACTTAGTAATATACCATAAGGGAAAAAACATAAATTCAATCAAAAGAAAACTACAAGATGCAATCAACAATTTAGAAGAATGGGCGCTATCCACAGGATTTTCTTTCTCTGAACCAAAAACGCAAGCAATACACTTCACCAAAACTAGAAAACCCCATGAACACCCAACACTCAAGATAAACAACACATTCGGAATAGATGGCGCTCTAATCGCAAGGGGACTCACCGTAAAAAAGTCAGCCCAAAAAACAATAAAGGAATAAAATAACGTTTATTTTATAAAATCGTTTTGCAAATTTATTTCAAGCATTTAGTCGGTGAAAGGCGTGTGGCTACTTGTGATTATGTTGATTTTTTTATTTGATTCAATGTTTATTTCTTGTGATATTAAACCGTTTTTTACTTTTATTTCAGAATCATGTTAAAACTTAGAGCGCCATCTATTCCGAATTGGAATAAAAGTTTCAGATAAAATTTACTTATTTTTTCTCGCAGAATACGAATCTGCAATAAAAAAATGGGGGTTCCCATTTAAGGTTTCAAAGTTGACCCCCGCCCCACCCCTTGGGGGTGGGAGTTAGGGTTTCTGTTTGGTGTACTTAGATAGGTTTTTACAAAATATGAAACACATGTTTTTTTGTTTCTTGATTCGATGTGTATTTCTCGAGATATTTCACCGTCCCGGAACTTTTTTAACACCCTGTATATATATACAGGGTGTTAAAAAAGTATATATATATATATATATATATATATATATATATATATATATATATATATATATATATCTTTTAGACCTATTCGATAGAGTATTTGTTTCTAAATTCAACTATGTGACCATTCTACATCCTTACATAATAAAAATATTGATCAAAATTCAAATGCAGACATTGCAATCAAAATCACAATTTTCTTAGTCATCAAGAAACACTCGCACAAAGTTCAGAACCACAAAAAAGTAATATAGCAACCTATCAAGCAAATTAACAATCAGCAGACGACTCGTCACAAAAAGAAGTTTTACTTTCAACACCTTTAATTTATGTTACAGACAAGAAAAATAATTAGTGTGAATGTCGCACCTTAATTGATGCGGTTCTCAAAGAAACATTATAAGCGAATTATTAGCTAGAAAATTAAATTTAAACCTTAGCAACAACAACATGATAATTTAAGGGATATACCAAAAAAGCATAACATCCACGCAAACAACTACAATTGCAATAAGATCGCGAATCAACACTTTTTTGTCGGAAATTTCATATTTAATTTTGCCCCAACGAAACGGGAAACATGCCCACTTATTCGCTAAACAAGTCAATTTTCAATATTCCTTGTAATATTCAATTAGCTGATCCGAATTTTAATACATCAGAATCCATTGATTTATTAATCAGTGCTGAACTTTTTCAGGAACTCCTGGAGTCGGGAAAAATAAACAGTTATGCAAGACAACCCCAGTTCATAGACACGCTTGGGCTGGATCGTTGGCGGCGAAATTCCTATAAATACCCAAACATCACCAAAACACAATTGAGAACCAACTCGAAAAATGTTGTGAGGCAAAAAAGTGTAGCCATTTGTGTCTAAAAACCCAGAACTCGGTACATCAAAGGAAACTGCCATAAAACGGTTGTATTCCCTCGACAACAAATTCAAGAAACAACCACTTTTAAAACTAGAATATTCTAAATACATAACGACTATCTTCTTTTAGGACATATGGAATTAGTTCCAAATGATAATTTAAATAATAATTCTAGCTGCTATTTACCACATCATGAGGTATTTAAACGATCGCCAGGAAAACTTAGGGTAGTTTTTTACATCAGCGCTAAAACATCAAACAAAAAAGTTTAAACTATGTCCTTTTAACCGGTCCGACAATACAACAAGATCTTTTTTCGATTTTAAGCCGATTTCGCGCATTCAGCGGCGACATAGTGAAAATGTACCGGCAGATTAAAGTTGATTCACAACATACTAATTATCAAAAGATTTTATGACGGGAAAATTCGGAAGACCCCATTTTAACATACCGTTTATTAACAGTCACATACGGTACTACATGTGCTCCAGCAAGCTGCACTAGATGAAAATAGTTATTTTTGATTGTAGATTGCGAAATGTTACTTTTGCATTCGAGAATGAGAATGATAATTCGAGAATGCAAAAGTATTTCTCAATTGAGTATCAAACAACGTTTTTTCGAAAACTATGTCCCAAAATTAGTAATAATGTAATGAGAAAATTTTGACTTTAGGATTAATTAATGTGACATCTAATGTCTCCATGACAACAATGTATGTAATATAATTGCTATCAAATCTGGTATTCTCTGACCAGCAATTGACAGCTGGTTGGCAATAGAAACCAAACAAACGTTCTAATATTTTTCTGCGATTTATTGGGATTCGCATTGCATTTCGCATTGCATTTCTCAAGAGACTATTTCATTACACTAGTTAGCTTTCTCAAGCGGGATAAATATAAATAATTGCTCAATTGGAACATTAAATATAAATTTTGTTAAAAAATAGAAGTATTGTTTCTAAGCAAAAAAATTATGTGACAAATTTTATTAAATTGTGAGCCTTTCTTCTATCAAAAATTGCAGGATGCAAAAAACTTAAATTATACCTTTATATGACAGTTTTCAAAAAAGACAATTTTCCAATTGCAAGTAAAGCTATATTACGTGATTTTTACATAGATGACTTACTTTCAGGAGCTTCTTCAGTTCCAGAAGCTATTAAATTAAAACAAGAAATAATATACATTCTAAATAAAGCCGGTTTTGAAATGTCAAAGTGGGCCTCAAACAGCCTCGAAGTAATTTCAGCAAATGAACATAATAATGAAGAAACAAATAATCTAGTAATGATAACCAAAGTAAAGCATTGGGTGTAGTTTGGGAGCATAAAAATGATCTCCTCACCTACGCGGTTAATCTTAAATTTAAAGAAAATCATATAACAAAAAGATCAATTTTATCAATTATCGCACAGCTTTGGGATCCATTAGGTTTGATATCTCCAATTATAATTAAAGCTAATTGTCCCGCGTAATGGCCGCACGGGTTGAGGCCCTGACTCACGATCATAAGGTTGTGGGATCGAGTCCCGCCCGTGATGGCCACACAGGACATATCGGCATATGAACTAGTAGTTGGTCCGATATATATTTAAAAAAAAACAAATTAAAGCTAAACTTATTCTTCATTAAATGTGGACTTTAAAATTATCGTGGGATGAAAAAGTATCTAACGAATTATATCAACTATGGTCTCAATTTGTCTCAGATATAGATTATGTAAACAACATCAAAATCAATAGGAAAGTCATATCATTGTTGTCAATTATAAAAATCGAAATACTTGGTTTCTGCCCACGGAGCGGCAATTTTTGTAAGAAGTTTTGATTCTTACGGTAATTATTCAGTTAATCTTTTATGTAGCAAATCCAGAGTAGCTCCTTTAAAAGCATTTACAATACCGCGACTAGAATTATGCGGAAGTGAACTTCTCGTACAGTTAATGCAAAAGGCTTTAGCGATTTTAAATGTATATATCGATTGGACTGATTCAACCATAGTTGATGCTGGATCGCAGCACCACCTAACACATGGCTAACTTTCATAGCTAATCATGTAGCTGAAATCCACAGTTTATCTAAAACAAACGAATGGCATTCTATAAGCACAAAAGTTAATCCAGTAGATATTATTTGAAGAAGTATGTCTGTTAACCAATTAAATAGCAACAACTTGTGGTGGCACGGACCAACCTGGTTACAATTAACAGAAAGCAAATGGCCTGAATCTTCGTTTAAAATTGATTTGAAAAACATTCCGGAAAAACGAGTCATCAAACAAAATACTTTTAACAAATCGCGAAGAGAGTACAATTTTAACAAAGTTTTCTACCTTTGTTAAATTACAACAAATCATAGCATTCATGCAGCGTTTCGTACATAACTGTAAGACCAAAACAACAAAGCGCACCGGTTATTTAACAGTGAAAGCTCGTTTTACAATACACAATATATTGAACAAGATCTTGAACAATTTTTTTAACAATATCTTGAACAATAAATTGACTGATTATACATACCGGGTGTCTGTTTGAAAAGTGTACATAGGAGATTAACATGGGAAATCAGTTTTTTGCATGCTGTTGCTCGGTGTTATACCGGACAACAAAGATTGAAGTGTCAATCGAAAGATATAATTTTTCTGAATCAAACAATGTAAAATACATTTCAATTTACTAGTAATTTGGTCCCGTAAATTAACTTTTAAGTTTTGTAAATTCACTGATTTATTCAATTTTTGACAAAAATAAATATCGTTACCTACGACTGTTTTGTTTTGATTTCTTGCAAGCGATTTATTTGACGTTTCTGACATTTTGACTTGGCAATTTATAAAATATGGTTATTTACACTAATAACGAACGTATTTTTATAATAAAAATGTACTATGGAAAAAATAGTTACTTAAGAGTGCGAGATCAATTTTCTATTAAGTTTATGGATCGACCGATTCCAAGTGTAACCACAATTGCTAAATTAGTGGCTACATTTAAAAAGACGGCACTTGTATCCACGAAAAATACATGTGAGCGCGGAAATCGCAATTTGGCAAGAGCAGAAGAACGTGCGTTATTGGAAGAAAGGGTTCTAGGAATGATAAATGTAGATCCTTTGTGTAGCACTAGATTTATTGCAAATGAATTGGGAGTACATCATAGCATCGTTTATAGTATTTGAAAAAAATTCTTATTATTCCTACAAAATGCAGTGTCATCAAGAATTTTTTCCATACGACGAAGAAAGTAGAAGAGTATTTTGCGAAGATATGCAAAACAGGGCTAAAGAAAGTTCAAAACACATGTTGTTGGGCTACCGCAAATCCAAGAATTAATATTTCGGCGGGACACTATCCTCAAAAAATTAATATCTGGGCCGGAATTTTGGGTCTCCACATAATTGGTCCGATAGATATGTGGCAATCTAAATTTCACAAATTTGGGATTGTTGCAGAATGAGATTGGTCCTGCAATAGATGATGTTGTGCGCCCAAATCAAGAGGTCTGGTTCCAACAAGATGGATGTCCAGCATACGATAATAGGAACGTCCGAGAATATTTCGATTTGGGATTTCCTGGATGCTGGATTGGACGAGGGGTGCTATTAACTGGCCTGCTAGATCTCCAGATCTTGCTCCATGTAACTATTTTTTATGGCGTCACATAAGTCAAATTTATAAAAAAGGCGCGAAGATATAAATTCCTTAAGAGATTATAATTGTGCGAACAGCTTTTTACACTAGATTAGGTTATTGTCTTATTGAAAATGGTGGTGTTTTTGAATATTTATTATAATTACGTGTTAATGATTCTCTAATTAAAAAAAAACACATTTGTTGTTTGTTTGAGTACCTACATTTAGTTGTGTAATATTTTAAAAACTTAACTCTTAATAAATTAATATTATTTAAACAAAACTGTTTTTTGAAACTTTTATTTTTTTAATAAAATTTGTATGCATAGTCATTCATAACTAACGATATTTATTTATGTAAATAACCAATTTTATAAATTGTCAAGTCAAAATGTCAGAACCGTCAAATAATTCGCTTGCAAGAAATCAAAACAAAACAGTCATAGGTAACGAAATTTATTTTCGTTAAAAATTTAATAAATCTGTGAATTTACAAAACTTAAAAGTTAATTTACGGGACCAAATTACTAGTAAATTGAAATGTATTTTACATCGTTTGATTCAGAAAAATTATAATTTTCGATTGACAATTGAAAATTTTAATGATAAAATGAACATACAAAAGGATTTATTGATAGTGAGTGTGGCAATGTCATTAGTTTTAATTAAAAAAGTGTTGCAAAGAAGAATTGTAAAAAAGCAAAGAAAACCAAGAAAGACTTGGCAAGAAAAATGGTTGCAACGGCGGGACCAAGGGCGTGGAACTTTAAATATGCTTCGACAAGAACTTTTGATTGATGTTCCAGAAGCATACAAAAAATATTTGCGAATGGATAACATAATTTTCAACAAAATATTAAAATTAATAGCATCTGATATTAAGAAACAAGATACACAATTACGTGAATCTGTGTCTGCTGAAAAAAGGTCAGTAAAATACTTGAAAATAGTTCGACATAAATAATAGCAATGTTGAATTTTATTTTAGGCTTGCTGTTACTTGGCATCCGGCAATACCTACAGAGATTTAATGTTTGCGACAAGAATACACGAGAGTACGATAAGCTTAATCGTGCCCGAAGTTTGCACAGCAATAATTAATAGATTGATGCCAACATATATTAAAGTTAATTAAAAATAATTGTAAAAATATATAGAGTATATATTCATAACATAAACGATTACGTTCTAGATGCCTACTAATGTTGAACATTGGAAGCAAATCGCCAGCGAATATGAAAATTTATGGAATTTTCCGATGTGTACCGGCGCTTTGGATGGAAAGCACATAAATTTTCAAGCTCCACGAAACGCAGGTTCATTTGATTATAATTACAAGGGAGCTCATAGTATTGTTTTGTTGGCATTGGTGGGTGTTAATGGACGAATGAGTGACGGAGGAGTTTTTCGAGAAAGCAGCCTTCGACAAGCAATGGATGCTAACATTTAAAATTTACCAGAATATGGTGTTTTGCCTCGCACAACAATTAGAGTACCCTATGTCATCGTTGGAGATGATGCCTTTCCATTGTCAAAGAGATTAATGAAACCATTTCCACAACGTGGACTTTCAATGGATAAAAGAATTTTTAATTATCGTCTATCCAGGGCCAGGCGTGTTGTAGAAAATGCTTTTGGTATATTAACTAACAGATTTCGAATTTTACTGTCAACAATAAATCTGAGTCCAGAAAAGGCCGAAATTATAACATTAACGTGTTGTATCTTACATAATTTCCTTGCTACGACAAATAAGAGATACGTTGATGAAAATGAGAAGTGCAACTTACCAAATGTGTCTCAACAAGGTGGCCCTCGATCTGATATCAGAAACACATTGTGTAAATACGAGGGTCGTTCAATAAGTCCTTAGAAAAAAGTAGAAAAAAACTTTTTTTGGGTAGATTTTTTTTTATTTTTCTACATAATCTCCTTTTAGCTCTATACACTTCTCCAATCGTTTTCCCAAATTTTTTAAGCCGTCCAAAAAGTAGGATTTCGGAAGCTCCTCAAAATAGGCTTCCGTTTGGGCGATGACCTCCTCATTGGACGTAAGCCTTCGTCCGCCAAGCCATTTCTTTAAGTTTGGAAATAAGAAAAAGTCACTGGGGGCCAAATCTGGTGAATACGGTGGATGTTGCAATAATTGGAACTTTAATTCCATAATTTTGGCCATCGCAACTGCGCAGGTGTGCACACGTGCATTGTCTTGATGAAAAAGGACCTTTTTGCGTTTCAAATGAGGACGTTTTTCTTTTATTTCTTCGCTCAGCCGGTCCAATAACGACGCATAATACGATCCTGTTATCGTTTTTCCCTTTTCCAAATAGTCGATGAAGATGATTCCCCGTGCATCCCAAAAGACCGTTGCCATAACCTTGCTAGCCGATTTCTCCGTCTTCGCCTTCTTCCACTGTTTTGACTGTTCTTTTGTCTCTGGAGTGTAGTAATGTATCCAAGTCTCATCCACAGTTATGTATCGACGCAGAAAATCTTCAGGATTAAGACGGAAAAGCGCCAAAACAGCCTCAGAGTCCACCACACGATTGCGTTTATTCTCCACTGTGAGCAACCGCGGCACCCATCTTGCCGAGATTTTGTTCACACCTAATTTTTCGTGCAAAATTAAAGCGACTGTGCCTTGTGATATGCCTGTAGCCTCAACTATTTCGCGCACTTTGTTTCGTCGGTCACTTAAAACCATATCGTGGATTTGGTCAATCGTTTCGGGGGTAGACACTTCTACAGGGCGTCCGGAACGATGTTCATCTTTTGTGGATGTACGGCCACGTTTAAACTCATTCACCCAATTGTAAACAGTTGCAAACACAGGAGCAGATGTGCCATGAACTTCATCCAACTCAGCTTTAATTTCTTTCGGCGTTAAGCCTTTTAAATACAGATGTTTAATCACCGCTCGAAACTCACTTTTATCCATTATTATAAACAATCAAAAGTTTTTTACTACAATTGACAACAACAATGAAACTACGTGACGGCTAAAGCTAAAACTCTAACAGTTGACTAGTTAGGAGTGCTGCTTACTGGAAAAAATTCATTTTCGATACTACGAGCACCATCTCTTGGATTTTCTAAGGACTTATTGAACGACCCTCGTATTTTAATTCTCCTGTAAGCAGGGTTGCATGGCAAAACAACGCAATTGGTATCGTGTAAAAATTATCATCTATGTCATGTATAACATTTATACTGTAAGAATTATTTTTTTAATTATTAAGTTACTTCTAATTAATAATAATACTACTTAATTTTTTTTTATATCTATATTTTTTTGTATCATATGTACAATACTTATAATTATTATATATAAATTAAGAATATTTTAATTTTTTTTAAGGGCATCATGCAAGAGGCCATGAATTTTATATTGCACTTCGTTTTATATATCCTTGTCCTTAATTTTCTGAAGCTGCAATGCGACAAATTCTCCGAACACTTGATCGGAGGTTTTTTCTCTGCAGTTGATGGCTGCATCATTCCAGCCACTCTTCCTAAATTCCTGGACACTTCAGTTAGAATCATCTGAAATGTATTCAGTATTAATATAATTATTATTTAGATCAGATTCATTTTGTCTTGATGCCTTTATTTTTTTCGATTTACTAGGCCCTGCTACTGGCGAAAGTGGTCTACTTGGGCTCAATGATCTTGACGTATCGCCTTCTGATGTGGGTGATAATAACCCATCCTCCATAACTTCAAAATCACCCTCAACCTTTAACACAAAATACAGAAATATTATATTCTTAAGTAAAAAATGGTTATGTTTTTACTTACCACAATATCAGGTGACGCTTCTACCATTTGCTGCATTTCATCCCGCTGCGATTCTTCCATTTCCTCTTGAGATTCAACAGGTGGTGGTTGAAAGCTACTTTTCGACGCTGTAATATTAAAATGTTCATTTAAAAATGACATTTTATTATAATTATAAAGCAAATCGAAGTTGAGATAATTGATAGTCAAACATTCGATATGCTATTATTTATTTAAATAAAGTTTAAAACATAAATCTTGTTGGTGCAACTGGCAATAAAAGTTTCATACTTACGGTTTTAATAATCAAATGTAGATATCAACTGCACTAAAAAGAATAACTTCAGAAGAAAAACAATCAACAAAGCGACATTAAAAATCGCAATGGCTGATTTATGAAAACGAAACGCCACCAAACCCCTCGTACAGTACGCGAATCACAAGTAGTCACACTGCGCATGCCCGCAGACAATTTGTCTAGCAAATTGTCTAGGAAATTGAACACGTTCAATTTTTTCAGTCAATTGTTCAAGATCTTGTTCAATATATTGTGTAATGTCAAACGAGCAAGGAATCAATGACGTTACGAAATTTAGCTGAATTAAAAAAGACGCATAACTCTTTGTTTGAAGCAGTGAAGTTTGTGGCGTTATTCGAATATAAATCGGATACATGACCGCGTCTTGCAATAAAACGTTTTAATGCGGATACAAATGACTCTGAAGTCAAATTTACAACTAACTCTAAGTGAATTGCCTTGGTAGCGAAACAAATAAAAAGAGCGATGTAAGCTTTAATCTTCTTGGATTTCCTTCCTTTATCAAAATGGGGCCAGTATAATCAATTCCTATTTTTATAAAAGGTAGTACCGGCTCGAGTCTTTGTTTTGGTAAATTCAAGGTTTGATTTATGGATTTTGGTTGAGCGCGGAAACATTTTAAGCATTTATGTAATAAGTTGCGAATTACATTACGACCTGCAATTATCCAAAACCTTTGTCTTAAGGATGTGAACGTAGCTAGAATAATCAACAATTTAGTCACGTAATGGTTACCAGGTAAAATGATCGGATATTTATTATTATATGTAATCTGTGCATTTTTAATACGCCCCCCTACTCTGATGAGACCGTCTTGATCAAGTATAGGATTTAATAAATACAATGAACTCTGTTTTTTAACATAATGATTTTGATTTAAAACCTTTACCTCTTACTCGAAAGCTTCGAGTTGGATCATTTTAATTATTAGAATTGAGCATTATTTAACTACCAAACAACATTGGTGGTTTGTAGGAAGTGAACGTTAAATTTGTTAAACGTCATTTCAAAAGGGTTATAGGAAACACAAGTCTCAATTTTGAAGAAATATACACTGTATTAGCAAGAATTGAAGCCTGCCTCAATTCCAAACCTTAATGTCCTCTTTCAGATAATCCAAATGACCTCCTTGTCCTTACCCCCGGTCATTTCCTGACAGGAGAGCCACTGATGGCACAGGTAGATTGCGATTTAACATAATTGCCGATAAATCGTTTATCTCGTTGGCAATACACCGAACAAATTCGTCAACTTTTTGAAGCGATGGCACAAGGAAAACCTGCTACAGTTGCAGCAAAGAACCAAATGGAATCAACCACCAACTCATATCAAATTGGACTCAATGGTCTTAATCCATGAAGACAACATTCCTCCGCAGCAGTGGAATTGCTCAACGTCATCCAGGGAAGGACAGCATCACCAGGGTAGTTTCCGTGAAAACCGCATCCGGCATCGTCAAGCGGGCGATAAATAAAATCTCCATCTTGCCCACGGAAGAAATCACCGAAGAAGCCCATTAGTGAAGTGTTGTGAGGCAACCAAGTTAAAGAATTATTTTTGTAAGTAAAGTGTATTATTAGAAAATAGACTCTGCAAATTAAGCTTAAATTTGAACTCAAATAATAGTTCAACGGCGGCGTCATATCAACGCCACCTTAATTAATAGTGGGGATGAGGGTGGCTAACAGCTCTCTAAGGTCAGGATTTTAGCAAGACAGCGATAACACTCTTCAGCAGAGTGCTGAGTAGCACGCATCAATCATCCATCTTCACGTCGATGACTTTTTAGTTCATGTAAATACATAGATGTAAATAGTGTGAATAAATTCATAAAAACAAATACGGTTCTTCGAGTATCATTCATCATCCTGAGCTCATCACAGTCCACAACATAGTCTATTATAATTTTTAATTATTCTGCTCGAGATCTCTGTTCAACACATTTAATTTGATACCATCAACGATATTTTGGTAGTGAATTTTAGAAAAATACAATTGACAATCAGTTGATCATAATTATGTTCGAAAACTTTCTTCAAATCATTTAGTTTGATACCAAACACGATAGGTTTCTAATGACTTTTAGAAAAACAATTGACAATCATTCGAACATAATGATAATAGTGGGTTACTATTTTTAATTCTAATTCTAGAGACTATCAGTCTTTTATAATTTATCATGAATAATTTTAACTTGGTTTTGTTATAAAAATACGCAGCCAAGCTTTGTGTGAAAAAAATATTTTTGAAATACACATATTTAAAATATGTATTTAAAATTAAACTGTCCACTCATTTCTACAATATACAAAAATTATTTCGAAACTACACTAAAATTTTCATTATCTACGTGCTTTATAATTGAAAATGCAATATGTCCACTGACAAAAGTCAAATCGGCTATAGACGTTCTTATTAAAAATTTCAAAGCCACCACACACTTAGTTGATTTTGCTTCAAAAATGCATGATTATTCAAGATTTCTCGTACATCATGTGCACAAAAAATCTGAAAAAACCACTCAATTGACCTCTATCAAACAAAAAAATCGTAAAATTTCTACGTTTTCTATTTTTATCTGCAAGTCCTGCTATATAACACCAAATGTGATATGATACAAAACACGGCATACTTTGAAATACTTTATGTTTAAACCAATTGATAACCGTAAATTTTCAACTGTTTAAAATTTCAACAGAAATTTCTTTTAAATCCCTTTCATATGAGAGCAAACTCTGTATAATTCGAAAAACTTTTTTAGAAAAATTTTACGTTGGAAAGATGTGCTCTATGGTAGCGGACCCCATTTCAGATGTATGAGAAAATGTGTATCAAAGAAATATTTGTCTATTTAATAATATGACGATTGTTCACTATATCAGTGTGAGAATTTGCCTCACATAAATGCCCAACGATACATACTTGTAGGACACGCTACGTTTCGATACGCGTGGAGATTTAGATAGTATTTTTTTGGGTTCAATACTAATACAGCGTTTCGCTCCGCACTGCATTGAACCCTATAGAGCCTCAAAAATAATGTTATTTATCTGTTAAAAATGTAATGTAATAAGTCCGCAAATTTGCAAATTTTTAATGAGTAACCGCTACAGTCTATTGACGGTATTAGAATGGAATGTGCGGATTTGCAAAAATATTTAACAACTATTGACATCTTTTATTCAAATTACATTTTTTTACAATGTAGATTGCTGCGGTCATATTTAGCTTGGTTTTACTGTATATTATTATAGAGGTCAAATTTTACTTGGTTTTACAAACCTTTTGTCAAATTGACATTTGTCGGAAAAGTTTTAAATAAACTTGAAATCAATTGTAACAGTTCTAAACATACGAGTATACACTGCAAATTTTAGGGGTATAAAGAAGGTAGATGCATCACCGTTTGAGCCGATTTATATACTTTCGGGTAGTTTGAGGACCGAAGGTAGAAATAAAATTTTATAATGGTAAACTTCTATCTTGGGGTCGTTGAAAATCGCCCAAGCTATCTGCGTGCCTCTATAGCGGTAAATACGCCCGGTCTTAAAATTGTTTCAACCCTTGAGACGATTCAAAGAAGTACATACTGTGATAAATATCTTAGAATTTATAAATGATTATAGTTTTTATTTTTTTTTTTCGAAACTAGCACATGAATTATTTTATTAAGTTTGAAACTTATACATTGATTGTAATATTAATTTAAGAGTTACCATATATTTTGACACCGGCATAATTGATATTATAAATGAAATATTTTACGGTAAATATGTTATGTCTTAAAATAGTTTATCCTCGAATTATTCAAAGAAGTACATTCTGGAATAAACAGCTTGAAAGAATTTATAATTGATTATTTTATAATGTTTAAAACTACAATACATTGATTATAATAGTTATTGAAGAGTTACCACACATTTTTATACTGGCTTAATTGTATTTATAAATTAAATAGAAATATACTGCTAAAAGCTTGTGTTAAACAAAATCTGTACCGTTTCATAATTACAAAATAATATATTTTGCGTTACTAGATATTTGTATCTTGCTTGTCTGATATAAAAGCTTACAAATATATTTTTATTGTAAAGTAGAGATTATGCGATTTGATGATAATGAATGTTGAGATTAATAATTTTTTATCAAATTATTTCTACAATATAAACATGCAGTAAGAAAGTGAATGAGATAATCATTCAAAATTTAATTATTGTCGAAATGATACTAAAATAAATGGATATAGTTTTCTTTTTAGTATAATTGTTAATACGAATTTCTTTAAAATTTATGAAATGAATAAACAGATTCTTTAAAATTTCTTCAACATTCGTGCCGTACGAAAACTATAACGGTACAACTCAGAGGCGCCGACTTTTCACAAATTTGTGGGGTATACTTACAAAATGCAATAAAGTTATACATACGTTAACGTCAAAGATCGAAATTTATGGAATGTTGACAATTACTGGCAGTTATATTTAATTTTAATTATTTTATTTTTAAATTTCATTAGTAACTTTGTGGGGCGCAAATAATATGATTGCACCCCGTAGAAAATATTGCAGGACGCTCTTGTACCCTTGGTTCGACGTTTCAGCGCCAATATAAAACCCCACCACTTTCACTATTTGAAAATGGGGGTTGTAACAACATTCCAAGGTTGATTTTTTGTGTCATTCAATTGTTGACTTTGGTTGCCGATACACAAGGTGATTAAATATTTGCTTACGCTCATACTGTCTACTAATAGGTAAGTTTAATTTTTTATTTATTAATATTCTGGATATTTATTTATTGTACATCATATATTTTAGTGCCAACAAAATGGAATATTTTAATTGTACTATCTATAATTGCACTAAAACATTTATGTACTTGCATAATGTTTTAACTTATATGAAATATGTACGCTACTCTGTTCTCAGTGCTAATAAAGAACATAGAATGACAAATAGAACAATGCCAATAGTAATTGGTGAAGATGAAAATACTATTATAACCCACATTCAACATATGAAAAATCAAATCAATGGAACACCAGATCTACACATAATATCTGATAGATTAGAAAGAACAAAGGAGCATCGGTTTAATATGTATAGAGAGAGCTCTACAAGAGAAATTATTGAAACGTATCCTGCTCTACTGTTGGAAAATCAAGTAAAATTTGTATAAATATATTTAAAAGTTATTTTCGCTCTAATATATCAAAATATTTTTCAGATCCCGTTGGCTGTCAAGAGATTTTTTCAAATAAAGGCTAAAGATGAGTTACAGAGTTATTTTACAGAAGCTCGAATTAAAAAATCAATAAAAATAGCCGAAAATCGAGACGTTGTCGAAAAGCTTTCTCTATATTATAAAAATCATAATTTTAAAGGTAAAATATATAGTTTCATTTAAAAATGAATTCACTTTTATGTTTTTAAAAAATTTTCCCGAATGCGATTTTTGAATAACTGTATATTACTTATTTTTATTCTATTTTCATTTGTTCAGAATAATTTAGCCAGCCTTTATAATTTGTAAATATAATCGTAAAAATTCATAGAATTATGATAATTACCAGCATATTTTATAACAAAAATTAATTAATTTTTCTATTTTGTTTAGAATTATCGATGGAAACGGTTTTATTAGTAATACCTTCATTATTGAGAGAAAACTATGAAAACTAATCCTAATCTCAGAAGATATACCTCCAGGACCAGTCATAATGGGAGCAGTCTCAGCACAAGATGATCTGTTCTTAAATAATTTATTTTTTATATGCATAGATAAAATCAAAATTTGTACTTGTGTAACATTTTATGACGCAGTAATAGCTTTAATATCAATATATTTATTTCAATTAAAATATCCTCCGTGTCTCAAGAAAACATTTTTTTAAGCGAATTTATCTTAAAATTAATATCACCGAAAAAAAATATACCCATACAAAGATTAATAAATTTGTTAATATTAAACGTATATACATATATATATATATATATATATATATATATATATATATATATATATAATATTATTATTATTATTATTTTTGTTCTTTTAGTGATGTTACATATTTTTAAAAATGTATATATGTATACCTATATTGTATTAGTTTTTTTTTTGATTTTTTGTTTATTTTTGTAATGATACATGGTATTTTATATTGTATTTTCTTTTTACTTTATTTTTATTCATTATTTTTGATAATGTACTGTATATAGTTTTGATGTTTTTTCATTTATAACATAATTTTTATGTAATTTTATATATGTATTTTTTATTTTTATTTATCTACTTATTTTACAATAAATTTATTGTTGAAATCACTGCTTATTATTCAAATATCCTTAAAATTCTTAATAAACCTTTATCAGTATTTACATTTTCCTCAACCAAAGGTTTATATAAAACGTTATATAGTATTTGTAACAACCTATAGAAATGTCTGTCTACCCTACACAAAGGTATTTAAGAACAAAATGAAGTATTTACATCTGCCTGTCGAGTCTTTGCTTCGTCCTTAACTATGGGTTTAACCATTTATACCTGCAAGTACAGCCGTAGCGCGTACCGAGAACTCATAAACCTTTTTGAAGGAAGAATGCTTCTACCCTATGGTTGGCAATAGTTTCAACCTAAAAAGGTCGATGCAGACACCAGAATATTTTGCAGTGTATGCTCATTCCTCTAATACCTAAATCAATTTACAAAATTTATCTCACTTGTCTAGAAATTAAAATATTCTTTCATAATGTCAAGTGTGAAAATTTTCGCTGTATAGAAACGTGAGTATACTGTGACACTCTGTGATCCTTGAAAATTTTTACTCGTAATTAATTTAACGCGGACTATACTTTTTTTTAAATCTGAGCTTCCCAAAAGGCACTGCTCTCAAACATTCTTTAAATCTTGGAAAAGAATTCACAACAATCGTTCAAATCATATAAGCTGCAGGTGAATTCGAAGTTTAGTTGCCATCTATGTTGAAACGATAGAAAATTAAGTGCGATTTTATTTATTTGTATACGTTTGTCTTTACATCAATGTAGTCTTGTCGGTATTGCCTGACGATGACCTTTATAACATCAAAACCGGTAGCATGATATGAATAAATAAATTCGTAGAACAGTGTGATTACGACTTTTTGAAAAAATATATTTCAAAGATTTTCTAACATTTTACATATTACGGAGCATCACACTTGCGTGAAACTTAATTTTCAAAAAATAATCTTATATTGTTTGATATCAAATAAAAGATTTTAAAGAGAGATTTCGAGCTGAATAATTAAAAATGATGACCAACTGATTGTCAATTGTTTTTTCTAAAGTCATAGAAACTTGCCATATTCGTGATTAACTGATTATCAGGTATTAATTATAAAGGTTTTGTAAAGATATGTCAATCAGAATAGTTTAAAATCATGACAGATCGATTATCATTTTTTTACCAAAGGTTAGTAAAATCCTATCGAGCCTGGCATCAAATTAATGGTTTTAAAGAGAGTTTTATCAGAATAATTAAACATTCATTGTCAACAGTTTTTCACAAAAGTCGTTACAAATAAAAGGTGATGGAAGAGAAGTCAAGAAGAATGTGGGTAGACATTTTGAAATCAAATAAAATAAACTTTTTTCTAAAATCCGCGTAACCTAAAGACTGCTAGTGAGAAATTCTAATAATATTTTAACACATTAAATAACATATTATAAAGAATGAGTTTTATAAGACGTTTTTATCGCACGCGTTCTGGCGAGTTTTTTAAACGACTAGTGCTATAAAAGTCTTATAATAGTTATTTACGTATCAAGTGCAGAAAGATGTTTATTTTTGAATGAGTGGTCCTCGCGGTCTTGCAGCATTCGCTTCGCTCATGCAGCAACGGACCACTCAATCAAAAAAAACCATAAACCATATTTTGATAAAAATAATAAAACAAATTTCAGTAATTGTAACATCTCTGAAATTTTGTATTAATTTAGAAACTTTAGAAAGATACCTGGTTTAATGTATCCATGACAACTGACAATGACAAACTAACTCAATTATTTTGTTGATAATGAGGAAAATTTTCTCCGTGCTTTCAATTTAAAAAATGTTTGAATCGAGTGGCGAACACGTATTAGATTCTATAGACATTATAAAAGAAGCAAATGCTGCAACATTAAATTTGCTTTCATAAATATTAATAGAAAGTATACTGTATAGAGTTTATTTATATTAAATTACTTTTCTGCACTAGTGCAGAAATAATTCACATTTTTGCACCAGTGCAAATATCTGCTACTTTCATAATAAAAATTTTAAAATAATCTGCGATATTTTAAACCGAGTAAATTTCGGAAACTTTGTATATGGAATGTTGTGGCTGGTAACTGCTATTGATATTTATGCTATTGTTCAGATTTTGCGGTTATATTGAAATTTTGATGTTCTCAACTTAACAGTTTCAATTATGTCATCCGCTACTACCAACCGACTAAAACAAAATGAAGTGTATCGTAATGAACGCTCTTTAGATACGCAACTGAGTTTCATAATAACTTCCTTATAAACGCAAAATAGACAAAATTATATTTTGTGAAATTCAACAGGCTGTACCTAGTTACTCTAGTTCTTAAATGACCCTATTTTACATAACACATTGAAATACCCAAACTATAAAAACCAACCAATTTATTAACAACCACAAAATTTATATAATTTACTGTTCTACTACACTCTATTTTCTACAGAATAGTCCAGAAAACCTCCAGGAAATGATCACATCTTGCAGGGACAGCTAGAAGGACCACAGGTTGAGCAGCCTACAGTTCCTGCCATCGTCGTTACATCGCCGGACACGGCGATAGCTTCGACTTCGATCGTTGCGTCCATCGGCAAAGCGCCCACTTGATATGCACAGCGTGCTGGAAAGTCCTTCGTGAAGACTTCAACAAACAAAAGAAAATAGGGCAAATATTAGAGAAAGAAGAAACAAAACGTATGTTTTATAAGTAATACTTATAAAGTATGCAGTAAAGATTTGCTAAACAATAGTGTTGAACGCATTGCCTTTATTTTTACAATCCACTTTAAACGAATTCATATTTATTATTCAACCTGGTTGTTACACTAGGTTAGATTAATAATATATATTTTATGTAATACGCATAATATATATATATATATATATATATATATATATATATATATATAATAACGACTAATATCTTAATTATGTAGAACATCATTTCTATGTAAAATTCACAAATTTAAAAGTCATAAACTACTAGATTAATACGCATAATATTTAATTTAGCGAAAAAATCAATTTCATCAAAGCAAGCTTAACATGTTTACATTCAGAAAAAAATAACCTGTTCTATTTAAAAAATTATACGGTATGTAATATCACAAAAATAAACCACGGAAAAAAATCCATAAAACTGGTTGAATAATAAAAATATTTATCTATTTTCTTAGAAACATTTTTTCAATGTATTTTTACGGAAAACAAATACATCATTAAAGTCAACTAATGAGACAACTTTGCCTCAATTTAACTAACTTTGAATAACTTACGGTTCTCTAAATTCTAATAGTTTGACTCAAAAAATAGACATTTCGATCCGCACTGAAAAAAATTTACGGGTGCCTATAGCACTTTTAGTTTAGATGTTAGCGATAGCGATCCATCAAAATCCAAACACACAATACAAGATGTCTCAATCTCGACGGGCTATCATTGCAAATTTACGAGGGTGGGTCAATAAATACCTGTGTTTGAAAACAGATGGCGTTGTTGAGGGGCGGTGGCATTACTATCAAGTACTGCCATGTCTCAAACGTCGCCAAATAAAATTTCAGGCTGATTTATAGGTTAGTTCTGATTTGACAGTCATTTATATTAAGCGTGTTTGGTGTTTTAAAAAAAAATGAAAAACAATATCGGTCCATAATTAGCTTTTTATTTTTGGAAAAAAAAACTTGCGAAGAAATAAAAGAGAAGCTGGATGCTGTTTATGGGGACCTTTCACCATCAATGAGATATTGGTTTCATCAGTTGAAACGCGGCTGTACAACTGTTTTTGATGAGGAGCGCCTAGGACGCCCGGCAGACGTGGTTACTGAAGAATTCGTTGAAAAGGTTGCCGTTATGATTCTCGCTCATCGCCGAATGAAAGTGCACGAAGTAGCAGAGGCAGTTGGCGTGTCGCGCGGACCGGCATTTAATATTTTACAAGATAAGTTAGGCATGAGAAAGCTGTCGGCCCGGTGGGTGCTGCGATTGCTTACGGATTACGGTGGACAACAAGCAGATACGGAAGACAATGTCGAAGCAGAGTTTGAACCTCTATAAGCGAAATCGGCAGGAGTTTATCACTATCACTACATGCCAGAGACCAAGCAATAGTCAAAACAATGGACTTTCCCGGGTGAACCTGCTCCGAAAAAGGCAAAGACAGTCCCATCGGTTGAAAAGGTCACGATTTTTTTGGATTCAAAGGGAATAATCCTCATGGACTTTTTGGAGAAAGGACGCACGATCACAAGAAAGTATTACAGTGACTTGTTGGATCGATTCAACAAGGAGACACGGCCCTATTTGGCAAAGAAAAAACTTCTGTTCCACCACGACAATGCCCCTATTCACTCATCCGGAATCGTCGCGGCCAAACTGCATGAATTCCGGTACGAACTGTTACCGCATCCACCGTACTCGCCCAACCTGGCTCCCTGCGATTTTTTTCTGTTCCCCAACATGAAAACGTGGCTCGCGGGAAAAAAATTCAGCTCAAATGAGGTCATCGCCGCGACAGAAGCCTATTTTGCGGAGTTTGAAAAATCATATTTTTTGGGGGTTTAAATAAATGGCAGGGACGTTGGGAAAAGAGAATCGCCCTGAAAGGAGATTATGTCGGAAAATAAAAACAAAAATTGTGAAAAAACTTCGTCTTCATTTCTAACCTCGTAGGTACTTGAATCAAATGAAACTATTTGTGTTCATTTATTTTTGTTTCATATTACTACATAATAGCAAAAAAAATAATTTTGGACGATTGTTTTTTTTTTCATTTTCAATTATGTCGTAAATTGTTTCATATCGAAAAAAAAAGTTGTTTGTGTAGCAAGAATAGAAAATAAGGCAAGGATATTTTCTACGCCAACTACACACAAAATTTTGTATATGCTTGAAGAAGAATTTCAACTTATTTTTAAACAAACAGAAATGTTAGTTTCCTCTTTGTTGCAATTGGGGACAAGCAGGAATGTTATTTTCCCACTTGTTGCTATTGATAATCGGGAAAGAAAAATAAATGCTTGCTGACCTGAATGAGAAACCTTTTCGTCATCAAATTATTGATAATATAGCATATTTTCCGCCATGCTCGTATTTGTTGCAGAAGAACATTTTCGAAATATACTTACGATTTTTTAAATGGAACCAATATTTTAAAATATCATCACTAAACTGCATTTATTTTCTGATTTTATAGATGCTAAGCTTGCTATGATATTTGTAATTAATTTTTAAATAACAAAAAATAATAATAAAGTAGCCTATGCATTCAAACTTTTTGTATTTGATATGAAATGGTTATTTATGTAACAAGAGTTGTAAATGTAAATGATGTTTTAAGGTCGAACGTATTTTATACAGCAAGTTTATCAATAGACATAGGATTTCTAAGTTTTATGCTTTCTCTTTATTAAAAGCAATAACAATTAGTCTTAAAATGTTCACGTATTAGAAAAAATGGTATCATTTGACGTTTTTGCGCTTTTTTCTTAGTTATGCCTTTTCATAGCTTTATTTGATATTATTAAATAGAATTTACAAAAATTACCTATTACGTAATATATAATGACGCTTGCGCCAATATATTTGTTCTTTGGGGTTCCCCAGTTTCGTGATCCATAGATGCATCTCAGGTTGCGTCTTGTTTAGTTTTGCTGTTTTTATTGCAAGTAGTGTTGTATTGTGTTAACTTAAATACAATTGTGAATTGTATATTGTATAATGCCGAAGCAAGAAACCGCTATTGAAGAATGGATACAAGCGTATCCTGAATTGAAATTTGAAAATAATGAAATATTTTGTCAAACTTACGGAAAAATGGTAAGATTTTTTTTAAGTGTTTGTAAATATAATACTGCACTTTACGGTTTTCATTTAGTAGATATGTGCGACAAAAAGTCCAATATAATTCAGCAGTTTAAAACAAAATTACATCAAGAACTCGTAAAAAAGTATTAAAGCATCCAGAGCCTCATCTTCCACATGGAGCGAACAAAAACAATTTAATTGCGATCTATGCAAAAAGTATGATAAACTCATATATTCCTTTAAACAAATTGCAAAATTCGCCTTTTAAAGCCTTCTTGGATAAGTATTGTAAAAGGAAAATTCCAGATGAATGTAATCTCCGAAAAAATTACACAAGCCTTGTATACGATGAAACCATACAGGAAATTAAAATAATTATAGGCAACAATTATATATGGTTTTGTGTTGACGAAACTAGAGACACATGCGGTAGATACGTAGCAAATTCAATAATAGGGGTACTTTTTTTAATATGCTCTAAAGAATTAAATAATATTAACAGTAATACAATTTCAAATTTAATTCACGATGGATTAACAAATTTTTATTTGTCTGAGGTAGAGCCGAATGAATAAATGTTGCTAATGCCATTAAATGCAGCAGAACTAACAAATAATTTATTCTTTAGTAAAGTTCATCAGAATGGAATATGCAGACTAAAAAAATTGTAAAAATATTTAATAACTATTTACTTTTCTTACAATGTTGAGTGCTGTGATAATTTTTTTCTTGGTTTTAAAATAAATAAATATATCATCACGCCTTTTACCCATTACTGGGTGTGGCACTCTGCCTAAGCAGATCTCGGTAAGTGATATATTTTTTCGCGTGAAGTGCGGTAACCAGCTATCAAATCACGGCCCCCAAAGATATTAGAGGTAGATTTAAATTGGTGAATATTGTTTGGTTTTACTGTATATTATTATCGAAGTAATTTTTTTTACTATATACGTGCTTTACAAATCTTCCGTCAAATTTACGGTTGTCTTAAAAGTTTTAAATGAACTTGAAATCATTTGTTACAGTACTAAACATGTGTGCTCATTCCTCTAATACCTAAATCAATTTTAAAAAGTTATCTCACTTATCTAGAAATTTAAATATTTGTATAAAGATTCTTTCATAACGTCTAATGTGATAATGTAATTTCACACGGACTATCATTCAAACTGTATAAACTGTAGTTGAGTGCGAAGTTTGGTTGCCATCCAAATGAAACGATAGAGAATTAAGCTATGTGCGTTTTAAAAGGAAATCTAGAAATGCTTAAAACATACTTTTGTAACATTAATATTATTTTTTTCTACGATTGCTATGAAAAGGTGACAAGTACGCTCTCGTTTGTCATCGTAAAGTTGACGTTTTTTGTGGACCATTCCAAAAATAACTTTGTCGCGCGTTGCCATTGGAAAAAGATTGCGCTTATTTCAATAATTGTCAGGGATACAAACAAAACAGAAACTATAGTCTGTTTACTGAACAGATAGAGTAGAAACTCCTCCCACAAATGAGCGCTAAATTTGAATACAGTGTTGCTATTGGTAAGTCAGTTTTACACAGTACGCCCAACACGAGTACAGAGATCGGTAATAACGGAAACTATACTAAGTCTGCCATAACATTTGGGTTGTCGTTTGTGTTTCTATTTTGTTGTTTTTATACGATTATTTATTATTTCCATCGGTAATATCCATTCCCTGTATAAAACAATATTGTTTCAATACACAAAAGGTATGTTATATAAATTATTTGTAATTGTACGTTAGATTTTGTTCTAATAAAGAGTCTATCAGTTTTATATTAGAACAGTTAAGTCTGATTGATTATGGATCAACAGCCGCCTTTTTCTCCATCCAAACGACGGCGAGCCAGTCATTTTTCGATTGACGACAAAGAGCGAATCTTGAACATTTTCAAAGTTTGCTCTGAACAGAACCCCAAGATCAACAAAACAGAAAATGTTGCATTTACTGCAAACGCAGTAGGTAATGCAATGATTTTTATTCGATTTTCTTGTATAAATTCAAACTCATTACATAAATAAAGAGTTGTTGCTTATATAATGTCTAATTACAGGAATATCTGTTGCAAGTGTTCACAATGTTCTACGTGAGTACAAGAATGGACATACATTACATCCACCAAAAGCATACTACCGAAAGAGAACAATTGTGGACAACATCAATGACGAAACCAAGAGTAAACTTCGACGTTTGGTTCATTCTTTTTTTGAAAGAAATGAGCCTCCTACTCTAAATAAAATTTTAGCCGCCGTACATGAAGATGAAGAGATGCTTCATTTTAAACGGTCAACTTTAAGAGTCTTGTTAAAAGAAATTGGATTTAAGTAAGAGAAAAATGCAGTGAACATTTCTCCCACAAATTTTGTAAATAAATAAATAAATATATATTGAAACACGTCATTTACCTCATTAGAAATATATTAGCGTTTAGAATAAAACACAAGCTGTACTAAGAGTTTAATAGCTATTTTTTAATAATAATTACTTTTAGTTATGAAATAGATACTGCAAGAGGTCACGCAACAGTGTATTCCATAATAGTGCTAGACAACGCATCCTATCACAGCAGAAAATTTGAGAAGATCCCAAATAGAGGTACTAGAAAAACTGATATTCAAGCATGGCTAAATAATAAATCTATTGTTTATAAACAAGACATGATAAAAGACGAGCTACTTGCTCTCGTCAGGGAAGCTGGTGTTGCTCCAAAATTTGTCATTGATGAGATGGCAAAAGAACAAAATCGAACTATCCTCCGATTACCCCCATATCATTGCGAACTAAATCCAATAGAGTTGATATGGGGGCAAATAAAAGGCGAGGTCGCCAGAAACAATAAAACTTTTAAAATGAAAGATCTTTTGCCGATATTTCACCAAGCTACGGAAAATGTAACACCAGATAACTGGAGAAACGCCATTAGGCACACAGTATGTGTGGAAAAAAAATGTGGCAGCTCGACATTATTACAGAGCTTCAAGTGGAACCACTAATTCATGTAGGAAATGACTCGTCCTCCTCTTCATCAGACTCCGAACCAGAAGATTAAAATTATATATGATGTACAACAATTTGTCACCAAACATTAAAATTTCAATTTCTGTACCTGAATTTAAACGCATATTGTAATATTACATATTATATTTATTTATTGAATCTTTGTATTTATTAGTCTTGTGCTACATAAATCAATATTATATATCATTACGTTATATATAAATAAATAGATATATGTTTTATTTTTTCTTTAAATTTCTTTTAAAATTATATACAAATAAATAAATATATAATGTTTTATTATTTTAACTGTAAATTTCTTTACTAAATTCATTTCTAATAAATCTTACGCGTTTTTTAATATGTAGCGTGTAAACCTGGTTTCTGCGTACATCGTACTGCGTTGTTTAGACCACGCCCATTAATTTTATTACTCTATCTGTTCAATAAACAGACTATAGTGAATAACAGAACGAATTTATTTTCAGTACGCATAATTTGAGATGCAATCGTAGAAAAAATTATGTGTATCACGAGTGTCGTTGTTCCTCTTTCACTATTGCAGCTCTTTACACTCTTATTACACTAATAACTATTGTAATAGGTATATGCTGCAAAATTGTACAATTAAAATTTTACTCAAAATATATATATATTTTTTAATGAATTTAATTATAAATTAACAAATCAACAATACTGCATTAAAATGTTCTAAGTTACTTATAATAATATTTAGTTCATTTCATTCATATCAATATTTTATTGGCCCTTTCTTCTATTAGTTACTTTTTCTGTGTCGTCGTTTTTTAAAAATAATAAATTTTAAAAGTTACATGATATACGTCAAATTTGAGCTGCAATCTGATTGTCTTAAAAAATGCTGAATAATGGTTCATTATTTCACACTTTTTACATAATTCTACACTTTTGAATACGTAGGCCTAGACATAAAGTCAATCACGATGCATTAATGCCAAGGAATTTTGACGTGACTGTCTAAATTAAGGAAAAATATCGTATTTTTTTAAAAATTCAATATATTTTTACCAAATTTAAATTATCTAAATTATCAATTTAATCCACCCTGGTGGAAAATTAATCAATTAATTTCCGTACTTACTTTTGTCACTTTAAATTTCTGATTTATTTACTGGCGTATTCGAGGGGCGATTAAAAAGTTTTTGCAACTTGGATAAAGAAATATGAATATTTTATTCTTCTACATAATTCTATTTGTCCTTCAACCTTTTGATTCTCTGAGAAAGAAACTTTTCTTCCTGCCCTTTAAACCACTTACTTCTCTGTGGCAACTTTTAGAGAGTCCAAGTCTTGAAATCCCGTCCCCTTCAGATGGCTTTTTAATTTGGAATGTAAATAATAATCACTAGGAGTCAGGTTCGGACTATAAGGTGGATGATCGAGCTGCTCGAAACCGAAGTTTCGGAGAGCAGCCTGGGCAACTCGGGTCTTATAGATGGGAAAGTTATCATGAAGTCTGCTTCAGAGTTCTAATTATGTCAGGGTTATATTGACCCGTAATTGTCGAATGATTATTAAGGTTATCTATCAACAGGATTACCTTTGCATCCTAAAAAAATGTGGCTATCACTTTTTTCGTAAAGCGTTGAGTTTATAATTGTTTTTAAGGAGATGGTCAGGTGTATCTGCAGCATTGATTGTTGCTCATTTCTGAGTACTACGAGTAAAGCCAGGTTTCGTCGCCAGTTACAAATTGGGCTATAAATTCGTCTGGGTCACTTTCAAATAGGTATAGAAACTCTTGTGATGAAACCACGCAATATTGTCGATCTTAAGCAGAGATGTTCCGAGGTACCATCTTGCCGAGAACTTAGATATCCCCAAACTATCATAGATAATACTGAACGCACAACCATAGGAGATGTTACTTTCCATGGCACCTACAAACACCTTGATTCGCCAATTGCCCATGATCAGGAATTCTGCTTCAGCAGCGTAATCAGAATCAGATACACTGGTGGACCTCCCTAACCTTGGATTATCCCAAACAGTCTCACGTCCATTCTTGAATCAACGAGTAATTGTAGAAAAATAAAAACAATCATCTGCATAAAGACTGGCCATTCTCTCGTGAATATTTTTGGTAGAAACCCTTTCTTTACATAAAAACTTAATTGCGCTTCTGTACTCAAATTTAAAATCATTGAACACTGATATATTTCCGTGGGCACTACTGAACAACGAATGAACCTATATACTTGATATTGTGAGTACCTTATCTCAGAGAGTTTGCACAATACATTGAACAAGATTTAAAAATCAATCTCCTTTTTATGTGAGTTGCAAAACTTTTTGATTTCCCCTCATAGCTCACAAATAGTGGCATTGAAACGCCCAATTTCGCATTTTAGTTTTACATACTTTTGTGAATCTGCGTTTTCTACTGTAAATATAATTAAGTCTAAATATCGTGTCTGTTTCATAGCCATCCACTTTCAATAATGTATACGATTAGCGCTTTTATACCGAGATATTCAAAATTAATGGACAATAAGTATTGTCCCCTTGTAATGTTTGATCTTCCCAGTTTTCCTTTTTAAGTTTGTATTTGATAATGAGTTATTTTGTTTTTTAATAATTTTTTTAACAATAAATATATTTCCCTGAAACTGACAGGAAAATAAACATTTGCCTGACTCAGGCAAGCTATGCTTTGCATGCTTAGGCAGGAAAATAACATATTGTCTGCCTAGGCAGATAATGAAAGAAACGTGAGTATCTAGTTACTCGTACTTAGCAACATCAAATACTGACTGAATATGTAAACCAAATCTTTATTTTAATTTAAAATATTTATTATTTATTTATAAGTTTCAGGTAAAATGTTATACGTAACACGTCAGTAAAGCGTCGTACAGGATTCGTAAACTGTTTCAGGCCTCGCTTTCGCTCGGCATGAAACTATCTACTCATCCTGTAATTGAACGCTTTCCTGACTTTTTACGTAAATAATTATTTTTGACTATATGGTTTAATTATTATCATTACGTATATTCGGGGGTGATGTAGTAAGTCTATTAAATCGGCAAATGAGTTCTTTAACTAGTACCTCCGGAACTGTTTTTTGATTTGGAAGTGCAAACGCCGCGGCCCATTTACTAAAGTATTCCATCGCTACCAAAATGTTCTTGTTCCCAACAGTCCAGTCACGTCGATTGTAATTTTTTCGAAAGGACTTCAGACGTTATGCTGACGCATAGAATCTTTTCTTCTTCTGTATGGTCCATTACTTGTGGCACATATGGAGCATTTTCTACAGCAATCTTTCACATCTTCTTTGCAGTTCACCCAGTAACCCCTTTCACGCACTTTCTCCAACATTTTCTTAACGCCTAGGTGTTCACCGGATACACCATCGTGCAACTGTTTCAAGACCTCAAGAACTCTTTTCCTGAGAACCAATAATTGTAACCTCTCTGGGATGCCATCTTCATTCTACAATACCCGCTTCAAGAGGCCATCGTCCATCTTCATTCAATTTCACTGTGCCCAATATGTCTTCACACTGGGTGACTGCGATATCTCTTCCCAACTTGGTCTAAAGCCACGTTTCACCTGACCTAATTCAGGATCTTGGTGTTGATCATCTTCAATATTTTTCAACTGCCATTGGTCATCAGTAGTAGTTGTCCGCAAAAGAAGTCCAGATTTTTCTTCTACACATCTACATGACTGCATTCTAACGGATAGTGTCTTCTTGACAGCGTATCGGCATTACTATTACTGATTCCAGCTCGATGTTCTATTTCAAAATCGTATTCCTGTAGCCTTTCAATCCAATTGCCCGCCTGCCCTTTTGGATTCTTAAACTGCAGAAGCCAGTTCAGTGCGGCATGGTCCGTTCTTATCAAAACCGTCGACGGAGTAGATTTTTGTAGTAAAGTGTGATGGCTTTGACTACAGCCAGCAGTTCTCTTCTGGTTGCACAATAATTTCGTTCGAGTTTTGATAACACCTTGCTAAAATAGCCGATGACCTTTTTTTGGCCGTCTTGTAGCTGGGACAACACTCCTCCAAAACCAATGTTGCTAGCGTCTGTGTCGAAAATAAACTTTCCGTTTGGTAATGGATATCTCAGAATAAGAGCACACTAATGCCTGCTTTAGATGTTCAAAAGCATTGTTGTAATCTTAAAATTTTCGGCTCTCTTCTCTTAGTCGAGTTAATGGTTTTGCAATGTTTACAAAACCCAGTACGTATCTTCTGTAGTACGTACATAGACCAAGGAAACTTATAATCTCATGTCTATGCTTTGGAACTTTCCATTCTTTGACAGCTATTACTTTCTCTGGATCTACAGCTACTCCTTTACCAGAGACAATATGACCAAGATAATGCACTTCTTTACGAAACAGATTACATTTCTTAGGACTCAACTTCAGTTTGGCGCTTCTCAATCTCTGAAATTTTTTAATATGGTCTTCAAATGTTCTACCGACCACGATTATATCATCCAGATATTCCAGATAAGTTTTCCAGGTACGTTCTTCCATGGTTCATATCTTGGCCTGCCCTTTAATTGATTGCTTCACAGCTTCGAATTCAAGGGCTTGAGTGGATGCATTTTTTATGGTATTCGGTCTTGCAAGTTTAATAGCTTGTTCTGTCTCAATATCTCGCAGCCCGTCTATAAATCTTTCGATGGCCAGGCTCTCGCATATATCAACTCCACTTTCTGGCAGGGATGTGCGTGTAGTCTACTGCAAGTAATCTACGCCATTCTCTACGTGTAAACAATCATGTAGTCTACGTCTTCATTTTTCATGTAAACAATGTAGACTATGTAGACAATGAAAACACCTGTGTTCACTTAAGTCAGATTCGAAATTTTATCCCTAGAACTAGGGAATTTTAAATGTTGTTAGAGATTTTTATTTGTATTCTAGGGATTACATGAAAAAAAAATTAGTTGTGCAGGGAAAAACGTTCAAAATTTGTCAACTGGTTACTGTTAAAAATAGCGCCAAAGAAAACTCCGTCTGGTGAGATGGCGCGTTGATCGATTTTAAAAATATGACAGTTCGCCCAAGACCCAAGACAGACATTCGTCTAGTAATGTACGAGCACTTGCTTTATTAGTTTTATTATATAAAGACCGATAATGACCCGAGCTCACGAATACGAATACATGTAATAGTTGCAAAGGAATAAATTTAGGTTATGTTGAATATTACAACTTTCAGATGCATTGTCTACAATGTTTACATTGTCTACGCCGCTAGAATTGTCGACGTATTGTCTACGTGTAGATGTATACAATTAAAGATTACACGTAGATGCACATCTCTGCTTTCTGGACACGAATTTTTTATCAGACGCACAATATCCGCTTAAAAATTTCATTCATTTTCTGGAATCGATTCCTAAGTTTAGAGCGGTACAGTTGTTCCATATGTTTCTGACCGTATCTGATTTCTAGACGAGCAATCAACTGCGTGTAGCTAAGCCTATCATCTATAGGTATTACTTGTAATGCCCTTAAAGCGTCTCCACATAATGATGTCCTTAACATGGACGCTTTAACACTTGAAGTCTAGCCATGAACCATGGAGAGTCTCGAACAGGGTCAAATATTCTTCCAAAGACGATTTCTCATCGAAAGTTGGTACATCATGACGTCCGGAGATTGTTGTTGCTTTCTGTTCTTGCAACTGAGTCATATTCAATGATATTTGATAAGCAGCTGTGCTAATTATCACTCTTATTTTCGAGAGCTTGCAATTTATTTCCCAGTTCTTGTATTTTGTCGTCCACGCTGTTGGACAGCCCTTCCAGATCTTCTTTTAATTTATTCTCTAGAAGCTCTTCCTTCAAAATTCTGGAATTGTCATGTATTTTCGTCTCAAGACTTCTAGAATTTTTTAGAAGTTCTTCCTTCAAACTTTTTAATTTTCTTGCAGTTTCGTCTCAAGGCTTCTAGAATTTTCATGCAGTTTCGTCTCAAGGCTTCTAGAATTTTCTTGCATTTTCGTCTCAAGGCTTCTAGAATTTTCCTGTATTTTCGTCTCAAGGCTTCTAGAATATTATAGAAGTTCTTCTTTCAAAGTTTATTAATTGTCTTCAAGGCTCCTTTGCCATATTTTTTATTATTTGTTGTATATTAACTTGGACTTGAAACACATGGGCATCTGGTTCTAGACCTTCTTGCACCAGAACTGCTCGGAGACGATCTTGCAACATAGATTTTCTTCCAGTCGAATCTTCATCTCTCTCGTCAAGCAAGAGATGGTGCTCGTAGTATCGAAAATGAATTTTTTCCAGTAAGCAGCACTCCTAACTAGTCAACTGTTAGAGTTTTAGCTTTAGCCGTCACGTAGTTTCATTGTTGTTGTCAATTGTAGTAAACAACTTTTGATTGTTTATAATAATGGATAAAAGTGAGTTTCGAGCGGTGATTAAACATCTGTATTTAAAAGGCTTAACGCCAAAAGAAATTAAAGCTGAGTTGGATGAAGTTCATGGCACATCTGCTCCTGTGTTTGCAACTGTTTACAATTGGGTGAATGAGTTTAAACGTGGCCGTACATCCACAAAAGATGAACATCGTTCCGGACGCCCTGTAGAAGTGTCTACCCCCGAAATGATTGACCAAATCCACGATATGGTTTTAAGTGACCGACGAATCAAAGTGCGCGAAATAGTTGAGGTTACAGGCATATCACAAGGCACCTTCGCTTTAATTTTGCACGAAAAATTAGGTGTGAAAAAAATCTCGGCAAGATGGGTGCCGCGGTTGCTCACAGTGGAGAATAAACGCAATCGTGTGGTGGACTCTGAGGCTGTTTTGGCGCTTTTCCGTCGTAATCCTGAAGATTTTCTGCGTCAATACATAACTGTGGATGAGACTTGGATACATTACTACACTCCAGAGACAAAAGAACAGTCAAAACAATGGATTGTTAAAGGCGAACGGGCTCCGAAGAAGGCGAAGACGGAGAAATCGGCTAGCAAGGTTATGGCAACGGTCTTTTGGGATGCACGCGGAATCATTTTCATCGACTATTTGGAAAGAGGGGAAAACGATAACAGGAGCGTATTATGCGTCGTTATTGGACCGGCTGAGCGAAGAAATAAAAGAAAAACGTCCTTATTTGAAACGCAAAAAGGTCCTTTTTCATCAAGACAATGCACGTGTGCACACCTGCGCAGTTGCGATGGCCAAAATTATGGAATTAAAGTTCCAATTATTGAAACATCCACCGTATTCACCAGATTTGGCCCCCAGTGACTTTTTCTTATTTCCAAACTTAAAGAAATGGCTTGGCGGACGAAGGTTTACGTCCAATGAGGAGGTCATCGCCCAAACGGAAGCCTATTTTGAGGAGCTTCCGAAATCCTACTTTTTGGACGGCTTAAAAAATTTGGGAAAACGATTAGAGAAGTGTATAGAGCTAAAATGAGATTATGTAGAAAAATAAAAAAAAATCTACCCAAAAAAAGTGTTTTTTCTACTTTTTTCTAAGGGCTTATTGAACGACCCTCGTATTTAAATATTTTTTATATTTATTTTTAATACAAAGCGATTATTTATTTTTAACTCGACACCAATTGTAACGTTCGTGGATTTCAACACTTTTTATTTAAACCACAAGTGTTAATAACAAGAAAATAATAATAATTGAATAAAAATAAAAGTAACTAAAATAACTAATACAAAATCTTACACACTTATTACACTGATCATACATTAAACAATACACTATTATTTATTTAAACTAGAAGAGCACTATTTATTTGCGATGATGAATTTATTTTCAACTGCACTGTATGATAGCTACCGATGAACTGTTCCCACTTTATGGGATGAATAGAACGGTGGGAAAATACTGGAAAATTCTGACATTTCTCAATTATCTTATTTATCTCAATTTTTTTCATATACATTTATGAGAAGTAATACATCGTTGAAAAGAGAAAAAATGGCGGTTTTTATTTTAATAAAATAATTCTAGGTATCCATTTGAAAAATAAAAGTTGATAGTCGTATCATATAAACCTGACTTGATACAAAATTTATATATGTGTCATAAAATAGTATATTTAATATATGAAGAAAATTTGTCTATTTCTTATAATAAAAAAGTTAAGAGATGGGTCGTCTTCACAGAATCACCCTGTATATGTATACAGGCTGTAACAGCGAAACCAACCACCGCCTATATTTTCTTTATTATTATAGTTACAAAAAAATATTATAAAAAAAAGTTATAAAAGACCAAAGGGGACATCTGCTTAAAGAATAAAATAATTTTTTAAACCAGTGGTTCCCAAGTTACAACACAAAGTTATATTTTTTCAAATGGGATTATACATATTTTGTAAGACTATTCGATAGAGTATTTTTTTCTGAATTCAATCATGTAATCATTTTATATCCTTACATAACAAAAATATTGAGAAAATTCAATTTAAAGTTTCGATAAATTTTATTTAACATGATACAAAACAGTAGGTTATGATCAATAAAAAAAACAAAATAAGTTTATTGTTATTTATAATAATTAGTTGTGATTGTTGTTTTTATTGCGAAGATAAATTATGAGTATTGTATTAGGTAATTTAATGTTTATGGTTTATAATCATTATGTTTATTGGTTTGTTATTGATCATGGAAATGTTCGAAGATGAAAACTGGGTGACTCATTAATTTTACGGGATCTATTAAATAACGAATATCGATTTTAATTAAGTGAAAACGCAATATCGTTCACATTTTTATGATTCTACTACTGGTCTCATGCTATCACATTAGTTCATTTATCGCACATCCTTGATAAAAGGGATGTAATCAGTCGAAAATTTGATATTACTACTATAGTAACAATACATTAATCATCGCTAATAGTAAAAATTCAACAATATTAGTATAGTAACAATACATTAATCATTGTACTTGACAAATATATTTTATATTAAGACATAAAAATGTATTTTTCTACGATTGCTACGAAAAGTTGACAATTACGCTCCGATTTGTCATCGTAAAGTTTTCTGTGGAACAATCGAAAAATATCTTTTTTGCGCGTCTCCAATGGCAACGCGCGAGAAAGACGTTAAATACGCGCATTTCCAATAGCAACGCGCGAAAAAGATATTAAATACGCGCTTATTTCAATAGTTACCAGGGAAACAAACAAAACAGAAACTTGTCATATTGACAGTTGACAGAATGAATTTAATTTAAATATAAAATAAACACTTGGCTATGTTTCACAAAATTCAGCCTCCAAGTCACCTTATGAGGGCATCGTCAGAGGCTGGCCAGCACAGTTAGTAACCATAGACGCGTTTCGCTCTTATTAGAGCTCATCAGTATGGTATAACTCACTTCTTCACCTAGAACAAAGTTCACGTGAAGAAGCTGGTGACGAAGAACTGTGCCAGCAGAGAATAAGATCTCTAACAAACTGGTAAGATGACATGAGAAGTTCTGTGGAACAGGCCATGCCATCTACCGAAAAAAAGGAAAAGCTACGCAATAGCAATTTCAATAACAACAAAGACAAAATTAATTGTCATCCAACACTTGGTGAAACAAGGTTTAATAAAAAATATAAAATAAACACTTGGCTATGTTTCACTTAGGAATGAATTTATTTTCAGTACCTATACGTTTCTTAATCATTTTAAGATGCAATCGTAGAAAAAATTGTGTGTATCACGAGCGTAAATTGTCTTTGTTAATTACCGTGTTCGAGTAACAAAGAATAATTTTACACAAATAACTATTTTCGCTGTTAAAAAAAAGAAAATAAAACCATCGACCTTAAAATATCATGTACCGCTTCGGGTACATAAATAACTATTTAAATATTAATAAAATCATTAAATATAAATCAAATAAAAAAGTTTACAATATATAGGGAACACAAATAATTTAGTGAATATTACGGTATTTGCAAATCATATCTGGTTTAGCATCTTTGAAATTAGAAAAATATAAACATTTTAATGAAGAATGTATAGTTCTATTTTTAAAATTCTGTGTTAATAACATATCTCCAAAATATGCAACTATAAAAAGTTTTTGCTTATGTCATTAGTTAGATGACAGTAATGTCTATTTTTTTCTTTTGTTTGAAACATTTTTCTCTTTATTAATAAATTGGTATTGAAAAATTCGTCCAAAATCAGATTTTCGCCATTATCTAATGACTTTTAGGGATTTTGGGAACATAAAAGCACCGTGGAGATGATCCTCAAAATGTGCACAAAACTCCAATTTCCCCGAATTCATTTGTTTAATTTTTTGCAGTGATTTAAAAATATTTTTTAACGCGCAATGGGGTCCTCCACTTCTAGTCACAAAATAGTACATTTTTTATTTAGTTTAAAACTAGACCAAAAACATCGTACTAAAGACAATCAAAGTTTCAAAAATGTTATTGGTTTTTAAGATATTGGAGTATTTAATGCCATTAAGTCTGATGTGAAAGCATTACGATCTTTCTTTAACAATCTCTCTCGCACATCTAGTCCATTCGGAATTGTTTCTAACTATTCATGTCTTCTTACAATTTTTAAATCGTAATATACCTATATTTTAAAGAAATATTAAATATTACTTCTTAATTAATTAATACTAACTTAGATAAACTAGTTGTTAAATACTGCTTAGTTCGAAACTTTGATTAGGTTCACACAAGTCAGTAACGGTCAGTTCTACAATGCTCAGTTATTTATTTATGTTACACTGTACAACAGGAACTGAATCCCAATTACAGTACAGGGTTCGGACTCACCGAGTTGCAGTGTGGTACTTCATATAATTTTTCACTTAAATGTGATTCGAACTCGGGATCTCCGTAACCTTCTGTCAAGCTAACATCCTGTTAAAATACAAGTGAATTATATGGTTAACCTGCCATCTTACAACAGAGTTTTGAGTAATCAGTTCTTAGTTACTAACAGTTCTGTAACCATGGTACATACATCTGGCTCTAAAGGGAAAGTCAAATAATTGATTGCAATACACATTTTTAATTATTTGCCACGAAAGTTATTTACATATTTTTCTAAATGATAAAGCAGATCATAATATGAATCTGAAATTATATGTTAGCTCCGCGGCGTTTGAAATTCACATTTCCTTAAGTCTGACGTCACTCATTTTTTTTTAAATAATTACAGTATAATGAGTATCAATTACGATTTTTTAGACCTGTGCATTGTTTAAGATGAAGTTTCATAAAAACAATAAATAAAAAAATAGTGGAGGACCCCAATGTTATTTTTGTCTTACTGACACCTTTTATCATAATTTCAATATTAAACCTATCAATATAAATAATAATTTATTTATTTACTTTCAATTTACTTACATTCACCATAAATCTCATTTACAGCACCGAAATCTGCAATATCCTTCAAGAAAATTGTAATTTTAACACACTTGTCATAGGAAGATCCACCGGCTTCTAAAATGGCTCCAAGAGACTGAAGAGCTTGTTTTGTTTCTTCTTTTATTCCGCCAGTTACTAGTTGCATAGTATCCTTATCTAGACCAAGGACTCCAGACACGTACAATGTTCGATCCACCAGTACTGCTTGACTGTAAAAAATAATCATACATGAAGAATATATGAATAATAAAATGGCTAAACCGTACTTGACGGCCAAACCTGAAGTTGTCTGCAGGTCGCTAGTAACTTCTGGGGAAAACGGCAGTTCGAACGGTACAAGTTCGACATAAGAAGCAAGCGGTTTGTTATTTTTTACCATAAAAATACGTTCTGTACTAGGTCAGGCATGGTTAGTGGTGTTTTTTTTTTTGGTTAACCAGCTCCAAAATTGTTATTTTCTCCAAAAGTCACTAGATTTACAACCAATTATCTTGACATTCAAATTTGCCGAGTTTTTCTATGTCCGAATTGTGCCGGCCGAATGTGCCGATTTCACCAAGTCACTAGCGACTCGCAGCCAACTTCAGGTTTAGCCGTCAACTGCGGTTTTACCAATAAAAATATGAGTAATAAAAATTGAAATTTATTTATATAATCATTGCATCAGATAATAGAATTAAGTAATTAGGGTAGTCTAGTGGTTGCTAAAATGGAAGAATAGTCCTCGACTGAATCTTCCTTGACTATAGGTGATCAAGAATGCCAAATTAAAAAATCTGATGTGTACACCACATGACTTCCTTGTACGCGTATTATACTATACCTACATTTTTTTATTGCACATATTTGACGTAATTTGCCATTCACATTCAATATTTTATTTTTTTTTTAGTTTTTGTTCTAATCCATAGCAAACTTAATTACAAAAAACAAAAAATATATATTTTTACTTCCTTGTACGAAGTAAAGGAAGTATTGTAATCGCGAAAATTTTCTGTTCTCAGATTTCAACGGAAATAGGTATTTTCGCGATTACAATACTTCCTTTACTTCGTACAAGGAAATAAAATGCAGACAGATTCACAAAAAAGATTAAATATGGAATAAAGTAAAACCATTTTTATAACAGATTAAAAATACAACTATATTTTAAATAAATAAATATATATATACCGGGTGTCTACTTTTTTTTTTCGAACATAGGAAATTCAATGTTAAAATTTTGATTTAATTTTAGAACAAAAGTGTACTGAAGAAAAATGTTCCGAATGAAAATCTGCATTCATAGAGTATAAGAAAATACACGCTTTAAAGCAATTATCAGAGTGCCATGAGAAATAAAATAATAATTTGTTTGTTGTGTCTGACATTATTTAACATATTTGACCAGAATTGGAAGCCTACTCTAATTTATTTATTTATTTATTCCAGCATTTAATTTAAAAATAAAATTAATTATAGCAAATATTATTTTCTTTTTTCTACATAATCTAGACAAATAAATACCTATTATTGGTTATCTAATTTGTTTTATTTCTCATGGCACTCTAATAATTGCTTTAAAGCGTGTATTTTCTTTTGTTTCTAACTCGGACATAAGAAACAATTATACTTATACTCTATGAATGCAGTTTTTCATTCTGAACAATTTTCTTCGGTACACTTTTGTTCTAAAATTAATTGGTAAAGATATATCACTAAATCCAAATTTTAACATTGAATTTCCTATGTTCGGATAAAAAAGTAGACACCCGGTATATATATATATATATATATATATATATATATATATATATATATATATATATATATATATATATATATATATATATATATTTATATATATATATATATATTTATATATATATATATATATATATATATATATATATATATACAGGGTGATTCTGGGAAGACGACCCATCTCTTAACTTTTTTATTATAAGAAATAGAAAAATTTTCTTCATATATTAAATATACTATTTTATGACACATATATAAATTTTGTATCAAGTCAGGTTTACATGATACGACTATCAACTTTTATTTTTCAAATGGGAGTTTTTCTCGATTTTTTTCATATACATTTATGACAAGTAATACATCCTTGAAAAGAGAAAAAAATGGCGGTTTTTATTTTAATAAAATAATTCTAGATTCTCATTTGAAAAATAAAAGTTGATAGCCGTATCATGTAAACCTGACTTTATAAAAAATTTCTATATGTGTCATAAAATAGTATATTTGATATACTAAAACTTTCATATGAAGAAAATGTTTCTATTCCTTATAATAAAAAAATAAGGGGAGTTCGTCTTCGCAGAATCACCCTGTATAAATATATAAATATATATATATATATAATACATATTATTTCTTAATTAATTAATACGTTACTTAGATAAAATGGTTGTTAAATACTGCCTAATTCGAATTTTGGTTAGGTTTACACAAATCAGTGGGGAAAGTCAAACTTAATAATATAGATCTTCCAGTGTATTTATTGATAGCAATGCATATTTTTAATTGTTTACCACGAAAGTTATTTAAACTTCAATTATATATTTTTCTAAATGATAAAGTAGATTACAATTATGTGCGCTCCGTCGTTTGAGATTCACATTTTCTTAAGTCCGACATTATTATTTTTTAAATCAATACGGCTTAATGAATATTAATTAAGACTTTCTAGAACTGTACATTGTTTTCAATTTAGATGAAGTTTCATAAAAACAATAAATAAAAAAATAGTGGACGACCTCATTATTATTTTCTTTTACTGATACCTTTTATTATAATTTCAATATTAATTAATATACAAAACATAATATTCATAAATAGAAATTATTAGATATATTTTTAGCTAAAAATAAAATTAAAATTGGAACTAAAAATTGATATAGCGGCTAATCTGCTTTATGAATCTATATGTATTATTAACTTATATTTAATCACTCAGATAACTATCACTATCACAAGTTGGAAAATAAACAACAGATTGAGATATGTTATGTAAATAATGCTATTAAATTTTATAAGACGAATCTGTCATCCTTATCTAACACACATTAATACATATCACAGTACATAGTTCATTTGATAGCACGTGCCAAATATAAAGGTCGTTTCTATCACTTGCTATAAATTATACTGTAAAAAACATTAATAATTTACATAGGTACGAGAAAAGTTCTAAAAACAGAAAAATATAAATAAATGTTTAACTAATATGAATGTTATTATTAATGACATAGATAACTTTGAATAACTTACTTATAAGGTGCAACTGGTTTTGGTGCATTTGCAGTAGTAATTAATTTTCTAATTATTGGTGTAACAACTTTGGCGCCCTTATCACACATTTTTACTTGAATTTAATACTGTTTAATAATATATAGATCAGAATACCAAATGATAAAAATCACTATTACTTGACAAATATATGTCAATCAAAAACCTGATAAAATAAACAAAAAATTTGAACTAAAACGTTCAACTTTTTTTAGAGACATCTATAATTGTAAATGAAATTGTACAAGACAATGCTCCCATGTTACTAAAAGAAAATAAGTAGTAAATTTTAAAATTTCATATATTTCACATAAATGTAATATTATTAGCAAAATTTATCAATCGCAATTGAACCAAAAACTTATATTCTGAAAATATGATTTTAAATGGGTTTAAAATTATTATACATATTTTATTATTATGTTGGTAATATGTTGATTTGACATATCCGGCACATGTTTTATATAGGTTATGTTTGGAATCATAAGTATATGTTTGGTTGAAGAACAAAAGATATATTCAAAATAAATTTGTAAACATGACTGCAACTAAACCAACATCCTTGCTACAAGGAACTTTACATTTACCTGATGGTATACTAGTATCAAAATTAATTACTAATAGAGCTCAAGAAATTGAAGAACTTGAGAAATTAGCCTCACAATCATCAAGTTCAAAACTAGTATTTCAACGCCTACCAAAACATATGAGGAGACGTGCTATGAGCCATCATGTAAATCGATTACCAAGAATAGCACGCCAAGCACATTTAAATCAGAGGCTAAAATCTGGTCTGGCACCGAAAGTGAAACGTCCTGCTCGAAAATTTAGACGTAGACCTAAAAACTTACTTCAAAACTATATTCGGAGACAAAGGCAACATGTTTGGCTTGAAACTCATATTTGGCATGCTAAGCGATTTCGTATGTTAAATCTGTGGGGTTATAGATTACCTTTTAAACCAAATGATAAAGCATTTAGAGCCTGCTATAGAGCTAGTGCTTACCACTGTATGTTACAAGATATTTCATACACTAGCTGTATAGAAATAATAGGACTTAAATTAACAATAATAAACCAATTAAAACTATTAACTAATTCAAACACTGGTTTAACAATTGGAGCCCAAGCTTTTAAAAATGGACATCGCGAAGGAAATATAATACTATATAAGAAAAATTGTTATCCGTATGATGCCATTGGCCAAGTAAAATTTATGTGGAAAGCAGAAGAAACTGATAATGGAAATGGTTGTTTGTGGTTTTGGATACATCCTGCCATATATAGTGAATTATTAAATTGTTTTATTGATATATTTGAGTTAAAAGAGAACCAGGAAGATTCTCCTAATAACAGTTATTCAAATAAATTAAATGGTTTAAAATTGACTGAATTAAAAAATTCTTTAAATCGTTTTCGATTAACAGGACCTTTAGCACATTCGATTATTCAAAAATTAGAAATTCCATCTGTAGCAAATATAACTCCTTGGTTTGTAGAATACCTCCAAAAACCGCGAAACAAAGTAATTTTTAATGAACAATCATTATTTTGGAGAGAATTAAATAAAATCAATAGAACTTCAGAATTATCTCCGCATTTAATTTTAAATCAAATTATAATTGATCCGCGTTACAGTTGGCCTTCAAAACGTACTAAAGCTGTAAAACAAAGTAATACTGATGAGGACCAACCTGAAACACCGAAAGATATTAAATTTGGAAAAATTTGGTGCCATAAAATCAGATCAGAGGTTTCAAAGAATGTGTTAAATACAAATGAGCTCATTGAGAAACGTAAAAATAATCTAATACCTTCTCAATCTATACCATTAGATGCTCCTGTAATTCCGATCATGTTAGTGCAACAACCTGGAAAGAAAGATATTGGTAAGTTATCCATAAACATAATTAGCAACGTTAAATAATCTCATTTACTTGCAACAGGTTATAGTAGTGGCTGGGATATAATTTTACCTTCAAACTGGGCCCGTCCATTTTGGTTCAACTTTGTAATGTGGGGAGCAAGAGCAGGTGGTGTAAAAGAATCACAATTGCTACTATTTGAGCAAGGCGTACCTGATGTACTGTACCCTGATACCAAAGCAGGAGAAACTGAAGAAAATCGAGTGACCGAAATGTATAAAACAAGATTTTTTAGTTTACCACCAAACAAACGTACCAATTTCGTTAAATATGGTATTGTTTGTCCGTTTAATTTTGCTTGGAAGACTTTAGTTAATGAGTGGAACAAGCTAACAAATGATGACAAATTTTACGTCATGAGAGATAAAACACATCTAAATATCTTACAAGAGATGTTGACTAATAACAATAAAATGAATATGAAGAATATAAATTTTAACAAAAATTGTATAATACCTGTTAAATTGACTATTCTAAAAAGAGGTAGAGTAAATAAATTTGCTATAATATGTATACCACAAAAAAATGATTATAAAAGCGAACCTATTGAACCGATACATAAAGATGAAAATCAAAAGATTAGAAAAGATATTCGAGATGCTCATCAAAAATTGTTAAAAAGAATAAAACGACAACGAATGCGAGCAAGAGAAAAAGGAAAGGTATATTTTACATTTTGTTTATTAAATATTATTTCATCTAACTGAATTTCATCATTTTAGGAATCAACATCTTCAAAAGAAATTATAGATGAACAGCTTAAGAAAATGAGATCCCTCTGGTTACCAGAAGCGAAACATATTCGAAATTCTTGTTCTCGAGAAGTATTTGGTTTTGTAACGAACGGAGATTTTAGTTTTACTGCTGGGAAAGGACAATGTATCGGTTATATTGCTCTGAGTGCGTTACCAATTATCTTCAATAATCAACTAAAAAATATTGTTCTTGTTAGGGATACAAACAGTAAACAATACAAAATTGCTAAATTGGATATTATTTGTACATAAACTTAAGTAAATAAATTTTTGTATATTCCTGAATAAGTATTTTTTTAAATCAAATTTAAAATAATAGATCATGTTCAAAAAAAGTTAAAAAATGAATTCAGATATATTATATTTTTGCACTGGTTTACAATAATTATAAAGTATATGTTTATTATTGCTTGACATATATTTGTATAATACAAAGTTAACTAATTAAAATGCACTGTTTAACAGTAATAAATAACTAATATCTACATCTGCACATTTCATTTGACAGCCAAACTAACCAATAGTTTTCACTGAACAAAATTTTACGATGCAATGCATATATGAAACAACTAATTGTTGCTACAAATAACTGTTCAAATTATTTTGCTGCTAATAACTTTCAACTACATTCTTAATATTTCAAAAGAAAGTTCTTTATTTCAATTAATAATAAAGCATAATGTAGCTTACATAAATTCAAATAATTAGGCAATACGTCAAAATACTGATGTAAATGAAATTTTATAACTTTTTATTATACTATACTATTGACAGAAAGAAAATACATTTAAATTAAATTCTAGCAGTTTTTACAGTTATTTACAGACTATTTCTCATTGTAAAGTAATACAGATTAGATTTGAGTGAAATTATAATTCTGACAAGAAACTATTTCGTTACAGAATCTTTAGAATATATGGCCACAAAATATAGAAGAAAAATTACAAAAATCAAGATTTATACATGCAGAAATTTACCAGCAATTCGAAGCTGACTTGTATTTATTTTCAATAGAAAAATGGAAGTGTTGAAATGTTTTATGATTTTTAAAAAATTATTCTTTACCGTTTAGGCAATCATTGTTTACATGGATCAAAAAATTCAAGATGACGAATTCACGTTTAAATACCGGCTATATTAAAAAACTATAAAATATAAATAAAAAGGTATACAAATGTAAGCTACAAATGTCTCATACTTGAGCAGTTTTAATTTTAAGAAGTAATGGAAGCAATGTAATATATCTAATGACTTATATTTTTATTAACGATACGAAATATCATGAAATTGGATATTAACAGGATTTTTAAATTAAAAATATTCATGTTAGTTTAAATTTTTTAACCTTGTCCATTTACAATTATGTCTTGAACAGAAGACCTCTAAAATACATTATACAACACGATTATAAAGAGGTAGTATTGTACTTTTTTCTGGTTTTTCTAAATCTAGAAATAAAATCCTGTTAATTCAAAAACTTTTCTGAATAATATTGAATTTACAATAGTTGTAATTCAAGGCAAAACAAATTTAATTTATAGAATAAATTCACTGAACAACAAAACTGAAACAAGCAGTATATAATTTTAAATACATAATAAACATAGGAATTGTTCATTTGAATATTATATATAAGTGTGCGACTCTAAACAGTTTGCAGTCAGGCATTTTCGACAGATATGAACTTATGTTATATTGCAATATAATCTTTTTTGGAAATTAATACTACTTATCCTATTCTAAAGAATACACGCAATGAAATAAACTAACCTGATTAATTTAATTGTTTGGTAGATATTTTTCTAGAAAGGTTTTCATGTCTCTCAATTCTTCATCAGATGAAGAATGAGCTAAACCACGGTATGTACGAAATTCTGGTGCTTTTAAAAATGATTTTAAATATGAAGCTGTCATCTGGCCCCATTTGTATGGGACCACTGGATCACAGTCACCATGGCACTGCAAAACCTGTACAATATAAATTATATAATTAAAAAAATTGTTGTAGACTTTTCTAATACTACACTAATGGAAATTAATATAATATAACAATTTAACAAATAAACATTTATAATTTCTTTTCTATAATCAAAATAGTGAAACCAATAATAAATCATGTCCAACTATATAATTATATCACTTCAGTAATAAATTTAAAATATTAACAAAACCAATTCATTCACAGATAGAAAGCATCTAATACTTACAGCTAAATCAGAAGCAGTTTTAATGGCACTGGGAAAACTTTTATGTAATGGCAGCCAGCCGGAAAGTGCTATGACACCAGCCAGTTTTTGGGGCAGTGTTAGGGCTGAATAAAGAGCCAAGGCTCCGCCTTGTGAGAAACCTCCTAACAAAATGCGATTTGCAGGAATTCCACCCTGAATTTCACTCTCAATCATGTTATGAATTATCTTTGCAGCTTGCTTAATCCCTACATAAATATCAGTATTATTATTTGTTGAGATTGATTTAGTATCAATTCGAACCGTCTTCATCTTCAGGACCAGAAGCATCTAGAGTTCGTAAATCAAACCAACTTGGCATCCTAAACCCTGCGTTTAAAGTTACGGGCATAGTTGGGGCAGTTGGACAAATTACTTTGACATAAGCCGGACGAATTGCAGCCATCGCACTGGCCCAACCTTGGCTGAAAGCAAAATTTCATTATTCAATAGTAATTTTCAAATTAATTACAATGAGTGTTGACCTATTCTTACCCAGTATCTCCCAATCCATGTAAGAATATGAGCTGAATTAAAATACAAATTATTAATTTGTTATCATAATTAATATTATATACTTACAGTTCCTGTATGTTTAGCTGTTGCAGCTAAAATAACTGGACTTGTCATATTGTATTATTTATCACACAGAAATAGATTATTTAAAAGGCAGAGAGGTATGTTCTCACAAACATCAACTAATATTTCGTATGTCAATTACTTATATGACACTTGGAATGAAATATATTGAGTAAATGTTAATTATTAATCAATGTAATCAAGTGAAAACTTCCAAAATTGGAGAAACACACCAGAACACAAGACAAATCATCGACATCGACTAATTTTTATAACTAAAACTGGTATACTGACAGAATTGTGAAATGTAAATATCCCTATTCTCATAAGATATACAGTAAACGCCGTTTACTGTGAAACATTGAAAGAGTGTTACAAAAATAAGAATCACATTTGAATGAATCAATACAAATCACACATTAAAATACAATATTGTTCATTAGTTTTGCACTAAATATAATTCATATATCTTTAGTTTTACAAATTCGTATTAATTTTTCTTTGAAATGAAAATTTTTTGACTATTTCTGTCAACAGAATTTATTTTCCCATTTGCATTATAACAAGGCGCGCAAGCAGTTACATTTGTTTCGTACTAATATTTTATATTTGTTAACGTGGGATAGGTGGCTCAGTGGTATCAATTTAGCCTGTGGATTTTGAGAACCCTGGCTCGACCCCCACAGCCGACAAACAATTTTCACCATATTAAATCTACCTCTGTGGTTCTCCGTCCACTAACCTCTTTGGGGGCCGTGATTTGACGGCTGGTAACCTCACTTCACGTGAAGAAATATATCACTTACCGACATCTGCTACGGCAGAATGCCACGCCCAGTAATGGGTAAAATGCGTGATAGTATATTTATTTATTTAGTTAGCGTGCTGCAAAATAATCTACATACCTAGAAAATATGTAAATTGTAACTAAAGATAAGTAAGTTAAGTAGCGTAGGAAACAGCAAAATGTTGACAGATTTGAATAAAATTGAGTTTTTATTTCTATGAGCTGACATTTAAATAGGGAAAAATATGTCTTTATTGCCTTTAAATCAATTATTAACAAAAAATGTAAGTACTAATGGAAGTTTTACGTTAAACTCTTCTAGATGACGTAAAAACTAGTGTTTTTCATTTTTCGGTGATTCTACGTTTGCGCATTTTATCATTTTACAAGCCAACGAACATTAAAAATATGGCGAGAGGTCAAATTATTGGCTTTGGATTTATTTTACTATTGCCACGAGTTTGGGTAAATGCTATACTGTTTTATTGACTGAATAACTTTCCTCCTGGCCGCGGTGTATATTATACACTGTTTTTTTTTTACTATTATTATACTTCTGAGGTTATGTATTATTTACATAGGCATGCACACGAGGACATGCCATTTCGTTATATTATATTTTTATAAGTTTCTAAATCGCTAAAATGTTTGTTATGCTTATATTAGAAAAATTAGTTTAAAAAAATCTTTGAAAGTATATTGAAAACATCAACAGGGGAAAAAATACAGAACCAAACCGTGAGTTGTTCTTGTTACTAACCATTACTAATTGATCAAACCTCTGTGGTTCCTTTATAAAAAATAGAACAAATGTGATCATTTTTAGCAGCTCTTACTGTATTTCTTTTTTAAATAAAGTTATTCTCAATATTGTGAATATCTTATTTATATATGTGTGTGTGTCTTTATGTATATTTATCCAAATAAACATAAGACGAAACAAACATCCAAAATTAAATATATGCAATGTGCCACTCTAATTCAACGGTGTGACGCCACTGTACACAGATTTTAAATTCAAGGTTGCAAATTCATATTTTAATAAACAATTTGATATAAGTATTTATTAAAAAATGTAAACGTGTTGATAATGTTCAAGGGAAAATAAGACCCTATTCCAAAGATCAATATTCATTTTATATAATCTTGTTTGATACACTTTTGACACAGACTTGGACAAGAGCTAAGCAAAGCAAACCCTCACTTTATTTTAAACTCTCAGCAAATATATGACATAACAGTTGTTGTCAATTAGTTAGCGTACTTGTTAGCGGCAGGTACCACGAATAAAAGAGTAGTTCTAATTAGATGTGGCAGAGAGCAGCTGTTTTACAAACACCAATATTGCAATATTGACAGCTACATAAAGGTAAGGTAGAGGATTCTTTTCTTTTTAGAAATTAGGTTACATAATACAATAAATTTAAAAAAATCATTTATTTGTATTTGGATTTTAATGCGTAGAATCAGAAAACATGTCTTGTCGGTTATTATCGCCTGTTATCTCCGGCGCCCATAAGATGTGTCGAACCAGTTATTCGTCGCTGAGCAAATCAGTTGACGCTGTAACAGTACGACTCGTGCGAGCTATGGCGACGGATACTGAATACTGTCTGTCAATCGACGACATAAACCCCAATGTTAAAATTATGGAATATGCGGTCCGAGGCCCTTTGGTCACTCGGGCGTCCGAAATTGAAAAGGAACTTGAACAGGTTAGTAAAAATTAGTTGACATAACGTTTTTAAAGCAAATAACCATTATGGGCGGAACTTTATCAATAATCGCTCAAATTGAATTAAAACAAATAAGTATAGATTACACTATTCGTAACGGAATTAATCTACTGATCCTAACATTTATACATTCATTTAATATTTCAATTAATAGAAAATCAATAAAAGCATCTCCATACAACATATGTTCCGCGCCATGGTTATTTAACAATATGTTATAATCTATTTTAATTAACAAATTTTGATTGTACATTTAGTAATTACTAACTGATGAATTTACTAGTTTAGCATTAGAAGGTCATAAGGTCAAATGTTTCACAATTATTTAGTTTTGAGTAATTGGTTGGCTGCCAACAATGAAATGTAACTTAAAAAATAATAGATCGCTGGTTATTTGCTCTTTTAGAATTTTTCTTGTTTCTTGATATGTACGTAGATTATTTAACTTTTTGGTTATCTTGGTTGTGACCGACAATTGAACTTTACTGTCCGTAACTTATTATGATTTATATCCTTATACGTAATTATCGGTTGTATTACATTCTCGTTATCTAATAAAAGTCCCTATTTAATTATTGTTTAAGAATGTAAATAATCAAAACTAGATTATTAAATGTTTTGATTGCTACAGTTACTATTTTTATTATTCCAATCTATTTATTTAATTGATTTTCCAATTTATCAGGGTATCAAGAAGCCTTTCACGGAAGTCATTAAGGCCAACATTGGTGACTGTCATGCCATGGGACAAGTTCCTCTCACTTTCATGAGACAAGTTTTAGCTTTGGTGAGTTATCCTAAACTTTTAGAAGATCCATCTTTTCCCGACGATGCAAAATCTAGAGCTCGAGGAATTCTGGATGGATGTCGAGGGGGGTCCGTCGGTTCATACACTGATTCTACTGGTATTGAAATTATCAGAAAACATGTTGCTCAATACATCGAAAAACGTGATGGTGGTATCCCAAGTGACTGGCAAAATATTGTTTTATCTGCAGGTTAGTAATCATTTATATTTTTTTTTCTTTAATACAAAAAAAAAAAAATAATAACGATATGTCTATAATTTTCCAGGAACAATGCATGTAATTTAATTAAAAATTTCGGTTACTACTAATTACATTATTAAAAATCGGAAATTTGTGTCCTATGTTTCAATAATTGTTACATTCCAAATTTATGTATATAAACCCTGTCCCAGCTAAGAATCCAGTAGACAGCACTGCGGTCGATCTTTTTAATATGATAAAAATAAGAATATTTATGACACTTATCAGCAAACAATTATACCACTTATAATACGTGTACATATTTGAATTATTTTGCGATGCTTACTGCGTAAACTCATTTAAATATAGATTTATTTCATTAAGGTTTTTTATTTTGTACATGATTCTTTTATTATAAATTACTAATAGGAAACAAAGTTTAATTTGTACATTTTCTCATCAAAAATTTGTTTATAAAATTCATATGCTCGAATAAAAACTACACGAAAAAATTAACATATGAGTAAATAATTTAATACGGACACAGTATGAATGTATGTTCATAATTTTAACATAATTAATTATTACATCATGCACTATTTTATATTTCATTTGATCATACAAATAACATGTTAACAAAAGATAAATGTTTTTGTTTGTTCATTCTAATTAATATATTTTATTTGAAGTACTTAATAATATGTACATAAACATTTTGCATTCATCATCAAATAAAAACAACATATAACGCGTATGGAGTGAAAAATATCAGATGTCATTTTGTTTATCATATTTGATATTTACTATTTTAATCATATGATAAAGTAAATGTCACGGCACAATAAAATTACTAATACTTTAATGAAAATTTGCAAATGTAATATATTGAGTTTATTATAAATTTACTTTTTTCATAAGAAAAAGAATTCCGGAATTGGAATACACATTTTGCAAGATATATAGCTAGAGCTCTTTTGACTGAATAACTTTCCTCCTGGCCGCAGTGTATATTATATTCCGTCAAAATGAATTAATTGAAACCATTTGTGTAAAACTAAACGTATCTTAATTAATTATAGATATTAATTGAGATACTGCCAGGATTTGAACCTGGAACCTTATGAACTCCGGTCATATACTTAAGCATATGATCGGAGTTCATAAGGTCCCAGGTTAAGAGCGGTATCTTAATTTTTCTCTTTATAGTTAAATTTACAATAATTAGTATTTACTTTTTAAAATACTAATTAAACGTGTGCTACTTTTTAAGTTTAATTTTATGGCTGAAACTTGTATTACCAGTTGAACAGTTGCAGCTAAACAATATAAAAATGATTATTTACATCTTTTATATCATTTCAGGTGCTAGCGATGGCATAAAAAACCTACTGAAGATGTTAAATTGCAATCACAAAAATGGCAAAAAACCCGGTGTCATGGTTCCAATTCCTCAATATCCTCTTTACTCTGCTTCATTAGCAGAATTCAACATGCATCAGATCGGCTACTTCTTGAATGAGAAAAACAAATGGGGCCTTGACCTGTCTGAGTTGCAGCGTGCCATCGACGAAGCTAAAAAAGATTCTTGGCCGAGAGTTATTGTTGTTATCAACCCTGGTAACCCTACTGGACAAGTGCTGTCAAGAGAAAACATCGAAGAAATCATCAAGTTTTCTTACAAAAACAAGCTGTTTATCTTTGCCGATGAAGTGTATCAGGATAATGTTTATGCTGCTGGCTCCAAATTCTACTCCTTTAAAAAAGTAGGTTAAAAATCAGTATGATTCGTGCTGGAAAATATTAAAACAGCTAGATTAAATATGCATTTTAAAATTAACGTTACATTTATTGTTAAATTTAATTTTATTATGTTCCAGTTTACACAAAAATGAAACATTAAAATTTAATTACATTGTAAAATTTTATTACATTTCATAGAACAACGATAATATATGTGACGTAATTTATTTCATGAATATTAATTGGTATATTATGATAATGCGTAAATAGTTGATATGGTAATGAATTTAAAATGTTTATCGATTAAGGAATGATTGATGCTTATGGTATCAAAGTAATAAATGAATTCATCTTCCATAATCCATTCCATAATATATAATAATTAAATGCAGAGATATAAATAATTTTTAAATTACACTAATTACATAAAATTTATCACAAATTTAATACTTTTAAATATAATAATAATTAATAATGCATACTTTAATTTTCCTTTTCGTATAGGTTTTAGTGGAGATGGGTGAACCCTACAGTAAAATGGAGCTCGCCAGTTTCATGTCGTGCTCTAAAGGCTACATGGGCGAATGTGGTCTCCGCGGCGGCTACGTAGAGGTCATCAATATGTGCCCTAAAGTCAAGGCCATGTACCTAAAAGCAATCAGCGCTATGTTGTGCCCCACTACACTGGGACAAGCCTCTTTGGACGTTGTTGTCAACCCTCCCAAGCCGGGAGAACCTAGCTACGAGTTATTCATGAAGGAGAAAACTGGTGTTCTAGATTCACTTAAAGTAAGCCAGATAGATATTACTAAAAGTTTGTGTAAAATCTGTAGAGTTGCCAGTTCTGTTGGATGTATAATAGAAACAGTTTTCTGTCTATCATACGGAAATATTGATATTATTATCTACTTATCTTGAAAGGATAATTTAATTCCCATTTATTTTAATTTCAATTATTTTTGTTTAAAGTAATTTAGAAACTATTGACAGCGGAAATTTAATTTCAAGTCAGTTGTATAATGATCAGTTATGTATATATAGCTACGTAACCTTCAGTCAAGCTAACACTCTGTTAAAAATACACGTGAATTGTATGCTTAATCTGTTCTCGTACAACAGATCTTTGACTAACTTGTTGTTGGTTACTAACAGTACTGTAACCATGGTTAATTCAATTAGTTCTAAGTATTTAAACGATGGAATATAAGAATAATATTTCAATTTATATTTCTAGGTAAGAGCTGAAATGGTAGCAAGCGCTTTCAACTCTTTCGAAGGATTCAGTTGTAACCCAGTGCAAGGCGCTATGTACGCTTTTCCTCAGTTCAAAATCCCACCGAAAGCTCAAGAAGCAGCTAAGGCAGCTAACCAAGCACCCGATGTATTTTACGCTTTTCAACTCTTAGAAAATACCGGTAAGTTTACATTACACACTCAATCAGACAAATTTACATTTAAAAATAAGTGGAGGTGACACTCCCTTCTTTTTATGTTTTAATTCGTTTTTATTTCTTACATTAAAGTGTCTAACTGCAATTGTGTGGAATTTACTTAAAAAAAAAAATGCGAGCCAATGCTCCCTTTTTATTTTTTATTATTATTTTTATTTGGTAGAGCAATGAGCATGTCTAAATTTAGATTATTTGAGCATGTGGAACGTATTCGTATATCGAATGAAAGATTAATGCAACAGGTATATAGAAGCGAATGAATGGATGAAATTCAAGGTTTGTTGATGAAAGATTTCGAGTGTGAGGAATAAACGAACTACTAGGAAAGGAATTATAAATGTGTTAAGAATGTTTGACAGAGATTGATTATTGATGAGTGGATGGTCGGTGAATAAGGATTCGTGCAACCTCATTTGATGGGATATAGCGTGATGTTATGTATACATGTATCAAACTGCGATATTAAATTATAGATTATTATATAGGTTGCTTTATATAGTATCAAATGTATAGTAAATTTCAATCATTAAACTTGGTTATAGTATCCCTCGTGAAGCAACTAAATTACATATTTAAATATTTATGAGCTCATATTTTATGTAAAAACAAATACAGCTTATTTGTTTTTATATATAATGTACGCTGTAGTACACTAACACTATTATCTGATTAAAAATATGTAAACATGTGGAAAATCTCTTATAGGTATCTGTATTGTGCCGGGGTCCGGCTTCGGTCAGCAGGTAGGAACATTCCACTTCCGTACGACAATCCTACCTCAACCGGAAAAGCTCAAGCTCATGCTTGAAAAATTCCGTGTGTTCCACGAAGACTTCTACAAAAAATATGCTTAAACGATCAATTATTATCACCAAACCCACACCTATGAACCATATTTTTATTTTCAAATCTAGGACAACTATATATAAAATTCTGTGATTTTCTTTCTGGTATACTTTTATTTTAATATTTATTTATCAGTTTTATTTGTTGAATTACGTGAACACAGTTTTATGAATATGCGGGTGAGCTGTATGTATATAGATTTAGATTAAATTCAATCATCACCATATGTATGTAAAATTCACTATAATGTAACATCATAATTTGTTTATATTGCACATATTCAAAATAACAGTTAATAATTATTTAAATGGCAATAATAGTAATTTATGCACCAAGGGCGTTAAGTAGATGATAATGCACAGAGGGCGACGGTATCCAGCCCGAGGAATGGTTGTCGCTTGACGTTATCATCTAGTAACGTCTGTGGTACATGAAAAATTTTATTTTTCACTAGAATATATATATATAATTAGTTTTAATTTATAATAATTACGATTATAGTAATGCGTACAAAAGTATTAATTAACTGTGGCGTTGCGTTGCCAAGGATATTGTTTCTTTATTTTAAACATTAGTTACATTACGTTCCTTATTTTTGGAGCTAATGCAGGAAGAATTTGATATTTTGGAAGATATTTTAGTGATAGCGAAGAAGATAATGTTGACATTTCTCGTTTTCATTATTTGGTGCTATTAAAAAAGGATAAATTTCAAAGAAATTCAGGTTAGGTTGATGTTTTTCTCTCCGCATATTTCTGCCTGTACATAATATTTGTTTGCTTCGGTATCATCACCTACAACATTCATATGGTATAAACACTATTATTATGTAATTGTAATAATATTATTTATATCAATAATATCATTTGATAGTTCAGAAAATAGGTTTTCGAATCAGTAAATAAGATCGAGTAGAGTGTAACCAATTCTCATAAATTTCTGAATAATATTTGACATTAGATGTCGCTACTAATTAAAACCAACAACAAAATAGTTACTTATGAACACTACGTACGTATATAAGTTAAAACAAAATTAAATTAAAATATAAACGAAGCGGACGTTATGAATCATTATGTTCCGGTCGTTATGGTGTTGTTTATATACTTTGTATCATAGCAATAAAGAGCAAATAATATTCAAGTGAAAAATAAAAATGTATATTTCTTAGTTTTCTTTTTATGATATTTTAACTATACAATATGCACTCTGTACACTTGCATTTTTATTTTTAAATGTTTTAATACTCGTTATCTGTTTTTTTTTACATTTGTTTTTATATTATTATCTAATATTATTATGGTAGTAAAATGTTATCATGCTCATGAATTGTATGAGAAAAAACATTAAAACTGTTGTTTACAGTATCAACTTATTGTTACACGTTACACAGCATTTTATTGAAATTGTAGAAAATTATTATTTTTATTGTTAATAAAATGACGTAAAATGTTATATTTGTATTTTAAATTCTTATTATATTTCTTCCTTGAAAGTATTTCAGGTATAAAGCCACAAAAAATAACTGAATATGTACATACTTCATGCTTATTATAACTAGCTACAATTTTATATCATTTTGTAACACAAATATTTAAATGGTTAACACAAAGTTGGGTAAATTGAATTAAAAATATATTTTTATATTTCATCAAGTATTTATATTATAAAAATTATGCAACAGAAATATTGAAGTTTTAAATATTAAAATCGTACAACTTTACAATATTCATTATTAAAAATACAGGAACAAACATGAAAGTAAGAAAAATGAAATTATGGGACAATCAGAATTGATTAAAATAATTGTTTTTATCTGGCAGATGACTTTTTTAAACAAGTACCTTTTATTATTTTTTATTTTATATAAATTATAAAACACAAAAATTTTATATAAGGTTTCTTTAAATGAAATACAAAATAATAAACATATATTTACAAATATAATAAATTTTGAAGAACAACCACAATAATATCTATAAATACTTTTGAAGATGTAACTATGATCCAACTAAACAACGTAATGGTTTTTATTTTATTTCTCTTTAAAAATTAATTCACTTTACATCTATAGGTACTTGAAAAGATAAAAGTTACTCAAATATAAAACTATAGGTATATTAACAACAGTAAAAAAAATCTTTAAACTTTTTATTATTCTAAGCTTTCGATCTAGATCTAAACTTACACACTCAAAGTATAATACAGTCGTGAAATATTTTAATTAGCTATTAATTAGATTCATGGAAAGATACAATTAATAAAAACAATTACTTATTATTTCTCTTCACTTTCCCTGTTCATTACACACCTTCGTTTAGAGCGGCCTGAAATGCACAGTACGATCAGGCGATATGAACGTCCTACCCCGGACACTTCTAACGACGCGGGTATTGAGAAGGTCGCGGCTAAGCTTGTTGTAGCCAGTGGGTCCTGTGGGTTGTGCCCCACAGGTCTCTAAAGCCACGAAGTCGTCGACATGGAGGGACGGCGGTCGGGAAGTGTTCGGAGGGCGAGATCGGAAGAGATCACCTCTTTGCGGAGCAGTGCGGGGAAAACCTCGACCTCGCATTGGGGTTACTGAAAAAAGAAGATTTTATTAGAAAAGAACATCTCACCGTTGGATTAAATATTGTTGAAACAGATTTAACGTAACAATATTGACAATCTTTTAGATAATTACAACTTATAATCATTCGTAACACAATTAAAAAAATAATAATCAATATTTTCACGTTATCCTTCAACAAGTTTATATAAACAAGGTTATTAAAGACACTTAAATTAATTCCACGTATAATTTAACTTTTAAATTTGTTTTCCTGGCGGAATAGATACGACAGCAAATAAACCGGTTTTCTAAATTCACTTCTTCAAATTAAGTACCATTCCATCGCTATCGTTTTCATAAATAGTGTGTCTGTTGTTACCAACATAAATGAATGGTTGTTGAACAACTTATTTACTGCAAATTTACATACTAATTAGTTTAAGCACAATAGTTGAGTAATCATAGTAAAATTGCTGAAGTACTGACTAGTCAATAATTGAGTAAAAACAGGTAGTTGGAATAACAATCGTTTCTTTAAGTGTTATTGCGCTGGTTTGCAGATAATTTTGTCTTGTGTGAGTATTTTATTCTTTATTAAATTTCGTTTACATTTATTGTGAACAAAACTCATAGCTACACTAATAATATAATAGTAGTAAAATTAATATTATTGTTGGTGTATTTGTTTTCCTATTTATAAATTATCTACTAAAATTAAATTAAATTTTATAACAGGTGTTCCGCGAAAACTGTGCCACAGGGGAATAACATTGAAAGTAAGTATTTCATTGCCAGGAAAGATTCAAATAATAGGTGAAGAGAATTTATTTAGTTATGGTAATTAATTAAAACGTTACACATTTGTTTGCATTTTTTCGAATCTTATGACTATTTATTAATATCAGTTTTTAACAACTTATTTTAGCAATATCTAATAAAGAAATAGGCAAAATAAAATGTATTTATTAGTTTAGATGTGAAACTTAATTTGCTATAGCTTCTTTTGAATTTTTTTCCTGTAAAGTAATCAGGGAAGCAATAAATCAAAAAACTTATTTTCCATGGCAATCGCCAATGGCGCAGTTTTCGAGGATTAATTCTTGTACAATAACTGTAGATAACATAATAGATAATTTAGCTATTATAAAATTAGTTCATATTAAGATTTCAAAATGTATTAATCTTATAATACATGACTGTATTGAACCAAATTATGTTTAATTTTACTTCTATTACTAAGGAATTAAAATTATATAAAAAATTCCACATTTTCTCATTCTGCACATATCGCGTGATCTATGATTTATATTTTTTTTAAACAAAAAAATCATTAAAGTGAGCAACTAATAAAATTTTTCACAAATTTAACCGACTTCATATCTTTTACGGTTCTCAAAATCACAATGGTTGGGTCAGAAAAAATTATATTCTGTATAGGAAATAAACGTAAAATTAAAAAGTTCGTTTTAAAGTTAATACTTAATGTATATCAAATTAAATTATAAAGATAAAAATTGGGATACCGTCAGGATTATATGCTTTCACCAACTAAGCCACTGTCGTTATAGGCTTCTTGGTGGAAGTTGGAAATGTAAACATTCAATTGAGTTTTAAAAAAATCGCATGTTATTTCTTTTTATTAAGATATGCTTTTTTAGAAAATAAACATAGTATGAAATACACAGTTTTTTAATTTTTCTTATATACTTATTATAAACTCTATTATTTGTTATAGAACGTCAAAAAATGACAGAGGAATACGAAAAAATAGAAATTATTAATATTACCCAAAAACTATTGTACATTTTTATAAATAATAATGAAAATGCATCAAATATACTTGAAGGCCCATCAACAATGAATAACGAAATTACAGAATCTATTACAGGAGTAAGAATTTCAGAAGTAGAAGACAAATGTTTAAATTCCTTGTACATTGTATTTGGAATTGCTGCTGCTATTATTTTTGTTCTAACTGTAATTATTGTAATGATAAAAAAAATTAATTGCATTAAAAACGAAGACTATTTAGCATAACTATTAATTAATTTTATGTATAAAAGCAGATACAGATTTAATATAATAAATTTTTATACAATTTTAAACAAATTAAATCTACCCCTGTGGCTCTCCCTGCACTAATATTTTTTGGGGCCGTGATTTTCAGGCTGGTAACCGCACTTCACGCGGAAAATATATCACTTACCGAGACCTACTACAGCAGAGTGCCACATCCAGTAATGGGTAAAAGGTGTGATGATATATTTATTTATTTATTTACTTATACATTTTGTTTTTTAAACTAATATGAATTGTTGTAAAACAGATTAGATATAATTATTAAAGTAGAATATTTATTTAAGCATTTTATAACAATAAGTACTGTGAATATGTGTAAGAGAATGCTTGTTTTTTTTCTACTCCCAGATTTTAATTTAATCAGTAGTTTGATGACACAGATTTTCATTATGATATAGATTATTAACCAATAATTGCATGGAATTGACGGTTTATGACTTACTTTAAGATCCGTATTTTTTTTTTCATTCGAAGGTGAAATTTTTTTAAATACTTTTGTTGGATTTGGTCGTAAAAAAATAGTGTATGCAACTCGTGTATAATAGTTATTAATATAAACTGTTACTATTTTTCGTGACTACCGTCGTCTATTTTATGTCCTAGCACAGAATAAATTACTACTACACGCGTTAGGTAGCAAGAGTAAAAAAAAAAATTAGAAAGAAAATAGAATGTTATAACAAATTTAATGTACCAATCGATTATTATCGCAAGATTTCGTTGCTTCGTTGGGACTTCGTGTGCAGGATCGTACTTGATTGGTAGATTTAAACGTGCACATACTGCACATGTCAGCATATACATGTTTTGATTTCGCATTGACGGTATTTTACCACTGTAACTACTACTTTTATGTTAGTGTTTGTGAAAGTAATAGAATTATTCTTTATAAATATAGTTATTTGTGTATTAAGAGCGTAAAGTGATTCTTCTTTACGCTCATAATACACACATCATTTTTTCTACGATTGCATCTTAAAATTATTAAAAAAACGTATACGTACTGAAAATAAATTCGTTTTGTCAACTGTCAATATGACAAGTTTCTGTTTTGTTTGTATCCTTGGTAACTATTGAAATAAGCGCGCATTTAATATCTTTTTCGCGCGTTGCCATTAAAGACGCGCAAAAAAGATATTTTTCTATTGTTCCACAGAAAACGTCAACTTTACGATGACAAATGAGAGCGTAATTGGCAACTTTTCATAGCAATCGTAGAAAAAATAACTTTTCTATTCTTTATTGTATTATATTAATTAAAATTAATTTTTAAATGTTTCGCTGAGGCCAAACATCATTTAATGTTCAAGATCATTAAATTTATAAACAAAACATTAAAGGCGACGACAGAGATTAGCATTTCTGGTAGTTATTTATTCTGTGGTATTGGACAAATGTTCAATTGACTCATCATTTCTGTAGTATATTCAACATTTTCTTCTTTCTTCATCACTCCAGTACTTATTTCACGTCTCTTCATTTTTGAAACTTGTTATTCTTTGCATTTTTTACTTTTCTTTTAAGTAAAATTGTATCTATCGTGTATTTTCTACTGCTACTATTTTATCCATCATAAACAGATTTTACCATGGTGTCTGATCTTTTCTTACAGTTGATGGCTCTTCTACCCGCTTCTATCGACATTTCTAATATTTTCCTTACTTCTAAAATCATATACTCACTGTTGTCCTCTTATGTAATGTATTTATTTGTAGTGCAATCTTTAATCTCCACATAATAAGATATTTAAAATTAATTTATAATTTTTTTTCTTTTCGCAAGAATGTAGTGATTTATGTAATTTGTTCATTGTTCATCTTTTTGGCCGTTTTTAAAATTAAATGTACAGACAAAATATTTTGTTGATTTTACTTGGCATTAAATTCTATTCCATAACCATCTTTTTGTTAGGGTCTCATCCAATTTTCTTGGCAAATGTCATACTCTTTGATTCTTCGGTATGGAAAGCATTTTTTCTTTCAATTCAGCTATATTTCTAGTCTTTTTATCATTGTCATCATTTCTGTTTTACTTCTTGTTACTATGATCAGATCGCCTGCGAATAACAGAGGCCAATATTTTTTCCTATGCCTATTTCACCTGTTTAGCCCTTGCTAAGAAGAGTTTCAATGTTTGGCAAATATATTGCAAAAAGAAGTGGGCTTGTCTAACTCTTGTTCGCTACTCTGTTCTAATCGAGTTTCATGTTTCCTCACATATTTCTGCAATACTTCCTACTATATTTTTACATACATACATAACATCACGCTATATCCCATTAAATGGGGTAGCACGAACCCATCAACATTCTCATCCTGACACACGATACTCGTTTTAACCACATTACCACTTCCTCCATGCGAGCTCTTTCATTCTCACAACCAAAATCCATCATCACGTAACAAACCTTCATTCACATCCATCCATTCGTTCCTGTACACCTGTTTCATAAATCTTCACTTACGCCCAATTCTCTAACAACGAATCTATAATCTAATTTTCTTAATCTATTATCTTAACAATATCGAAACCAGCTTTTAAGCCGGTGCATAGAGTACATATATTTTAATTATAAATGTGTACAAATATTTCAATAATATGTGTAAAATATATTAGAAATTTTTAAAAAGTCATAAGAGTAATTAAAAACAAATCTATACAATTCTGAAATTATTTAGTGTTCGCTAAAAAATTTTGAATTTAAATCGTACGCTTTTTGATATTTATCATATGTACATTTTTTGAAAAAACCTATCAAATTTCTCAACTATTGTATAGATACATTTATTATCTTTTTATAAAGTATAAACAAGCCTTTGAGAAAAATGTAATTAGAAAAAGTGAGACTTTCAACTAGTTTTTCATTTAAATTTTAAAAAAAATACTTTTTACGTTTTAGTGTACCAAAACACGACTTTTTCATTGACGTTTGGTTGCTAAGTGATATTATTTTACCATTCGTAATTGTTATTTACATAACAAGATCTGAAAGTGATATTTTTTATAAACGTCGTATTTTATTCACTGCGTTCCATGTTAATCGCATCATAAATTAAACATGAACTGGTAAGCAATACATCTATTGTACGAATTGCATATTTCAGACAGTCAAAATCTGATACTGGGCGACATTTTAAGATCTTATCTAGGAACATGATAGAGGAACGTTTCTCAATTTCGGATACCTTTTAAGATTGGCCCATTATTTTGTAATCAGTAATACTTTTTAAATTTTATTCACTTGAAAATATATATATATATATATATATATATATATATATATATATATTGGATATTAAAGAAGCAAAGTTTATTATCAGAACAACTTTATTAAATTTAATTTTTACAAAAAATATGTATAAACGAACTTACTGTACCTATTTCTGTGTCAATGAAAATAGAGCTCCCAATTTCGGATACCATAATACATGTTTTGTGTCATTTTAAATAATATTTATAGAAAATTTAAATTGAATTTTCTCAATATTTTTGTTATGTAAGGATATAAAATGATTACATGGTTGAATTCAGAAAAAAATACTTTATCGAATAGGCTTACAAAATATGTATAATCCCATTTGAAAAAATATAACTTTTTGTTGTAACTTGAGAACCACTGGTTTAAAAAATTATTTTATTTTTTAAGCAGATGTCCTCCTTGGTCTTCTAAAACTTTTCTTTATAATATTTTTTTGTAACTATAATAATAAAGAAAATATAGGCGGTGGTTGGTTTCGCTGTTACACCTTGTATATATATATCATGCTTTTGAGCTTTTTTCGCATATTTAGATTTTTTACAAATTCAAATAGGATAATATTCTTAAATAGACAGAATTTTTAAGTTAAAATTATGTCTGACATTTTTCAGAAAGTAAAGTCTATTTTTGAGCCTGTTTCTACTAATTATTTTTGCATAAATTAAAAAATATGTAGTTTATTACTACATCTTGCAGAAATATCTTAAAAATTATGTATAATTCATCATAAATTCTATTCATAGAAACATATATTTCATTTAATCAACTTGATAATTCACTTTAAATGGTCTGTGTAAAAATTTGTGCCTCGCTTGTTGACAGAAAATCAAACGTAGAAAGTAGAGCGAGATTAGATCGGCACCCAGATCAGTAATGTAACTATATTCGTGCAATAAATGTAAAAATTAAATAAACGTTAAATTTAACAAGTACACAAAGTTGTAACATGATTTAATAGAAGACACACCCAGCAAATAATATATTATTTCAAAACTGATTTTAATCAAATTTCCTACAACTTTTTTATGTGTTTTTGTGTAAAATGTCAGAAATCGTGCTAGGAAAGGAGTCCCTATTTGGCGTCGTGAATTGTGATAACCTTATTGAATCTAAATTTGTAGAAACCTTCAACAATAATTTAAAAATAATCCTACATTGTTTTAAATATTATTTGAAAGAATATTTAAAATACTGAAAGTGAAATCACGGGATGTCCTCGGTACCCCAATTTGATGCTGTGACCAGTAAACTCATAGAAGTCTTGAATTTCAATCAATGCAAATTAAAATTTCATTATTCTTTTAAAAAGCTAATTTAGATTGTCTACTCAATGTCTGTATAAAATAGTAAGTAAACAGCCTAACAGTATAATGCTGTGGCCCGCTATCCCGTAAGAGACTTGAAGTTTAACAACAGTGCTTACTCAAATTTCATTATTTTTTTTTAAAATGACCAATTTAAATTGTCTACTTAATATCTTTATGAAGGTAAAAGTAAACATCTTCCCCGAACAACAATAGTATGCTGCTGTTGCCCGCTACTCCGTAGAACACGTAAATTTCAACCCTTATTTTGTAACCCATTATATGTTATAAAGGCGATTAAGCAAATCGGTATGTCAGTGTGTTACAACTCTGGACGGTTATAGTTATGAGTTGCTACCCTGTGTATTAGTATTTTTCCACAATTTATTGTGTTATTTAAAGATATTCCATTAAATACTATCGGCCGTGACTTTATTAAACCGTACGCTGAGCGATGCATCGTGAATTTAAAAATAATCCTACATTGAAAGAATACTGGAAGTGAAATCGCGGATGTTCTCTGCAGCATCGCCAAAGGAAAGTTCGCAAAAAATATCGATCTGTACGAGAAGCTTTGAATTAAGTCGAATAGACACAACTTTCAGGTGGTCAGTACAAATTAGGGCCGGAAACTAAATATGTTTGATTAAAATATTTTTTTAATTCGTTTAACGTACGAGTTAAATGTTCATAAATATTATATAACTTCTTATACAAATCTGTAAAAAAGTATTGCACATTCTAGAAATCTTTAATCAATAAAATAAATTATAAACTGGAACATGTAATTTGGAAATCTTTATTTTTCAACATTGAACATTTTCGCAAACATTTCGCGTAGTGTGGGCCATCTACAATCGCGAATGGGAACCAGATAGCGCTAACGCATCGATTGGGAAAACCCAAAATAAGACCATGCTCGCGCTTATTCGCTCGCACCTAGAGCACTGCAGTTCTCAAATCCCGCGGAGCAGGTTATGTGCTATGACGTAAAACAAGGCGGACATTTGTTGTCTGACCGTAAGTTTGTGATACTTCATTAAATACCTACAGTATTATTCTACGCGTGTTGTGTTGATCAATATATTTAAATTTAGACAGAAGGTAAGTCGTAACTAGCCTTAACATGCTATAATTATAGGTTTTACCATAATGTAAATCTGCCAAACTTAAATATACTCATAAAATTTAAATAAAGTCATTTGAAATTAATATTTCTTCAATTTACTTCATAATTACACAATAAATGATGTATTAAAGGTGTTTTTACTTCTCATAAATAATATGTTAATACATTTACTGTTAATTAATACAATTACGATTAATATTTGGTTAAATTATAACGATTTTAAACAAATTATTCAACAAAATAAAGTAGTACAACGTATGTAGCGTTTTAACACCTTAAGCTATAAAATACATGCAATGTCCTTCAAAATTTAGCGATTTTTTTGTTGTCATTTTAATGTAGTTAGATACCGTTATATTACGGAAATCATCTATTCAAGTATTTATTATTCAGATATAAATAAATATATTTCGAGAATTGTTTCTCTTTTCTTTTGACATTAATGATTTTTTGACATCCTGGGCGGAATTCAAAATAAGAAAGACACAGGTGAAGGATTTGAAATGTAATTGTTTAGAGAGAGAGAGAGAGAGAGAGAGAGAGAGAGAGAGTGCACGGATTAATTTAAAATGTATCGATACCTAACATTACGAAACGAAATTAAAAGTGTCTGTGGATACATTTCTATCTATTTTCCCACAATGGAAAATATACATATGTTGACAAGATTTTTTTCAGTTTCAGAATAAACAGACGTTTGAAAAACGATTTCCAAAATATAAGTCATGCTAGAAGTTAGTGCGATCATCGGAATAGCAGTAGGAGTAATTTTATCTTCTTTAGTGGTTCTCTATATCCTTTACGAAGTGTGCTGCACAAGTAAAGAAACAAGAAAGAATAACTGTCTACTTTGTGTACGACATCCACCCTGTCGTTCGTTATTATTTTATTGAAAGTTTCCTATCTGTAGTGCAGCTTATCTCACAGACGGCGTACTGCTGCCCTCTATGCCGCTGCTCAAAGTCCATCTGTTATTTCCGAGGGAATCAAAAACACGAAAGAGCAGGGCTGAAAGGAGGTAAGTACAGCCATGTATATTTCTAATTATACTTAAGTTAATCAAAAACTTTTTATTACAAGCTACATTGATTCTCGATTCTTTTGGCCGGTCTTTGAAATACATATTTATTTCTAAATAAAATTTATATTTTAACAACAATGTTAATTTTGCAGTATTTCGATGTTATTCATTTAAATAATAAATGTGGTTGATAAGACCGGCCCTATAGGAAATAAAAATGGTTCATTAAGTTTGCAGTATGAAATATACTTCAGGCTTGAAGGACCATAATATCTTCTGTTTACGTAGATTTTATCGTATTTTAAATACCTATTTAGTATTATTTTATAATATTTATATAGGACATAATTTGTATATATCAGAGGTTTAATAAATTATTGAAATTATATCATAAACTCTTCAATTTTTTTCCAATTTGTTTTATTATGTTTGAAAAAAATTAATTCTAGGAATTTTAAAATTTTCACTATCGTTTAAAATATTAATTATTACTAATTACTTTAATTTTTAAGGTCGTCTTCGTAAGTCAATAGGTACATATTATAAATATTAATGATATATATTTTAGTTTTATTTTTCATTTTCAGAGTTATTTATACTTTTATAACAACTACCATCACGAAATTACCGGAACCACGCAGGACGACAATTTTTTGACAAACAATTCAATATATTCTACAGTAATAATCGGCTCAATATTTGTGCTATTTTTGCTGTAATAGGAATGTGTGCTTGCTTTGAAGAGGGTGGAGATGACGAAGCGAAACGAAGAAGAGGTAACAGAAGAAGCTGTAGATATATGTGTTGAATGTTCTATTAATGTTAATTGTTGTTGTGATGACGCATGACAAAGAAATAATGAAAACTATATTTGTATTTTATTTATGTTAACATTCATGTAAGCGCTGGTATCCACGAAGATAATCTTTTCGGTACAATACTACATATTTACAGTATTGTCGGTTGCTACTATTGGCAATTTCAAGTACCAAATATTTGTTAGGAAATAAATTTTCAACACGATTACTACTATTTTGTTTACAGAATCTTTTTTGATATACTTAATGGATTTGTATAAAAAATATTGTATAAACCGCATCTATATATTGTAATTCAGTAACATTAATTTGTTTATAAATTGGTTCCATTTTCGGTATTACTTCTATTATAATAAAATTATTTTAATAATTTTAATACAAATGCAGTTAAATATTAGATAGATCAGTGTTATTTATTAGGAATTGTGTTTTAAGTCATGTTTATAAAACATACGTTGTATCCCATTAAATATTAATACGAAAATATCTCGCAAGCAACCTTCGTGAAACATTGCCGTAATATACTACTTTCACATCATGTACATTCATAATTTATTACATACTAATTTTTGGCTCACGTCATATTCATCTATCTATTATTGAGACAACTACACATTTATACATTCTCCTCAATCTCACCCAAATAAACATTTTCGCGAATCTTTCAACTGACATACGCACTATAAATATAAATATGGAATATTCTAATACAATAATGATATAAGATACATACAATTCCAGACTCTGCCTCATACGAAAACAATTATGGAAAATATGTATTCATATTTTTTTTAAATGATTGATACCGTTATTAAACTTTGGATCTCACACTTATATATATACCTCATATAAAAATGTTATCTACAATTATTGTAACAGTTCAGAAACTTTTATTACTGCTTTAAATGGGAATCCATGATTAAAAACTATTGAGAACTGCGGTCAATGCCATATGAAGAAAAGAGTGGGGATAAAAACACACACGATTACCGAACCAGTAAGCAGTGTTACTAATCCAACCGATATTCATATCATTTCACCGAAATACCCCAAAAATCTACTGAAATACATTATTTTAAAATGGATAGTTTTATTAGTATTAACAACGTTTATAATTAATTTTATTGTTTTGTGTTTTGATTTATAGGTATTTATATATTTTAATGAACACGTTCACTTGTGCAATAATGTAATTTACTTTGTGATCTGTATATGAATAAAAGTATTTATTTTGTTATCAGATGTACCTAAATGTAGTGTGTAAGTATTACAATAAATATATTATTGTATACTGCTCGTTTATAATGATAGTTTTAAAAATTATTAAAACTTTATAATAGAAAAATTAAACCAACCGAAATTAACAATTATCTACCAAAATATTTACATTTTTTACTTAAAGCACTAATAATTTAAATCTACCGAAATTTTCCGTGGATCCTAGCGATAATAAACAAAACGAGTTGGCAACACTGCGAGAAAGTAAAACATAGTAGACTATGGGAGTGGGAATACACAGTGTGGTATTGAGGGCGATGTGATATAGATGTGCTCACAGTGATTTCATGTAAACAAAAAACAATTTTAACCATTATTTTGATCGGTATAATAATATTTTTTACATCATCGCATACAGTATAAGAAATTAAATGTTTCCACAATTAGCTATATAAATATATAACTTTAGATTTTTTTATTATTCTTATATGTATGTTAAAAAAATAACGGATCACGTCGAATTTATGCCTATGAAACGGAATTATCAAAAATAAAAGATTGCGCACCATTAGTCTACACAATGTTTATTTTGTTTATGAAGAGGAACTGAGGGAAATGATTGTAAGTATAAATGAAATAAATGTTAACAAAAGTAAAGTCTTATGCCCGCTTTCCAAAATAACTATTTAGGTAGCAATTCGTTAATTGTTGACAGTTCTTTATGTAACTATATAGAGCGATGTATAATTATTTATCTCGATAAAAAAGTCTTACCTCTTGAGTCTAGATTATTTTTATGGATTGTTAATCAGTTTAGTTTAACTCTTTTGTTCGAATATTCAATTAAGACGATTATTTCAATTCTGGTCTGAAAAATTTGTTTATTATGCGATATATGATTGTTTCAAGTTCCAAAAGTAGCTTCTGATTTCGTAGAAATTGTAAAAGTTATGGAATTTTTCATTATACTATCATTTAATCGCTTTTGTTCCCAATAAGATAATATACAGATAAAAAGTAATTTAACAATTTCGAAAAAAAAAGTAAAGTGCAATACTGATCAGACGATATAATACAAAATAATTTCATGTGAAAATGAATAAAAATCACGCTATATCATATAAAATATTTTTTATCAATAGCTATTAAATTTATTTTGAATTTGTTTTAGTCTAATGTCATATAGTAAGTGTTTTTATTTACTTAATAGAAGAATTTGACCTTGAAAAGTCAAGAATCGAGAATGAGACTAAAAATAGTAAATTCCGAAACAGAACCACACTCATCATGTTTAGTTTTATCTGTAACCGGTTTCAATACCATGGTTTCTGAAATTTGTGGTTTGTTTTTAATAACCAAACAAACCGTAACTTCACTGTAGTTGTTGACAAGAATGAAGAGGGTTTGGCGGTTTTTATAGTGTTTATGGATATTGCTAAAAAATATTTATATACAAATGCTGAAGATGCAAAAGAAAGAAGACAGCGAGAACGAATAATAATTTTTATAAAAGACTGATATGTAAACATGTGATATACAATAGTTATTTTTATATTAAGTGCGCAAAATGAGTGTTTTTTTTGTTGCGTGTGAGAATGTTTTCTTTTAGTCGAGACCGCAAGTCGACACAATAAAAGTTTTTCGAACGCGCCAAAAAACAAGAATTTTGCCCACGAAATACACACAACATTTTTTCTGCAACTGTAAATAACGAATAATTCAATAATTATTGATTTATTTAAGTAAATTGAAGGAAAACAATCATCAATAATATTAATTTAATACTATTGATTTGCTGTAACTAATAAAACCTGACAACAAATAATTTAGAAGCATGCGCGAGGTACTCATTTTGCGCACTAGGGTGCAAAATAATGCGCAAAATACACGTTGTCATGGTAATGTAAATGATGAAAAAATCACGTACTTCGCGTATTGATATTAGTGAAAAAAATTAACATTTTTTGACAGTTTTAGAAAAAATGTATTTTTATTTTTGAGTAGGCTACTGTGTTTATTATTTTATATTTTTTTGTATATGCCGGGTGTCTACTTTTTTTTTCCGAACATAGGAAATTCAATGTTAAATTTTTGATTTAGCGATATCTCTTTACCTATTACTTTTAGAACAAAATTGTACTGAAGAAAAATGTTCAGAATGAAAAACTGCATCCATAGAGTATAAGTTTGTTGTTCAATTGTTTCTTATGTCCGAGTTAGAAGCAAAAGAAAATACACGCTTTAAAGCAATTATCAGAGTGCCATGAGAAGTAAAACAAATTAGATAACTTAATAATAGGTATTTATTTGTCTAGATTATGTAGAAAAAAGAAAATAATAGTTTCTATAATTAATTTTATTATTAAATTAAATGCTCAAATAAATAAATAAATAAATTAGAGTAAGCTTCCAATTCTGGTCCAATATGTCAATAATGTCAGACACAACAAACAAATTATTGTTTTATTTCTCATGGCACTCTGATAATTGCTTTAAAGCGTGCATTTTCTTTTGCTTCTAACTCGAATATAATAAACAATTGAACGACAAACTTATACACTATGAATGCAGTTTTTCATTCTGAATATTTTTCTTCCGTACAATTTTGTTCTAAAATGAATAGGTAAAGAGATATTGCTAAATCAAAATTTTAATATTGAATTTCCTATGTTCGGAAAAAAAGTAGACATCCGGCATATCAAGTTAAGGCAAGTGTGATACAAAATGCAATATTTACTTAGTACAAACATTTATCCATATTACCTGTTTTAAAACTCATTATATTTTTGCATATATTTAAGTTAAGGCGAGTGTGATGCAGAATGCAATATATTATAAACGTTTATCCATATTGCATTTTATAAAGCTTATATTTTTAATCATTTTTGTTCATATTTGCGCTGTTTGAATATAAACATTAAAACATTTATCAATATTAGATGAATGTATGACATAAAACTCAGATAATAATCTACCTCATTTGTTGAAGTACAAACTATCATCGTTGTCAAGGTCAAACCGTTCCGTTTTTCAAATAAAATGACGTCATTCTAACCATAACCGTGGTAAAATTGCACTGCATTGTATATTAGAGACGCGACCAAATACTAGGCAGAAACGAATTTCCTAGATTTAAAACTTGGCACCAGTTCACTGTATTATCGGCAGTGTCTAATAGGTGCTTTAACAACAGAAAATGTAAAAGAAGGATACAACACTAATAAATAAGTACATATTCATTTTGTTCATAAATATCAGTTGATAGCCAGAGATCAGATGCGTGTATATGCGCTTTGTATGCTGTATTTAAAAATAGAACTGAAAACTATTTAACAAGAAATAGTATATCTGTTCTGCGATAAAACAAAATTTGAACAATAAAAATTAAAACAGTAGCTGGGAATGACGCTTCTCGTCTCGCGGCAATAAATACGACTACTATTAACTGAATCTGGCTACATTGGCACAAGCTCTGCTTTTGCCTGTTTTAAGAGCAGTGTTTTGGGTGTTTTAGTTATGTCTAACATGTTACAACCGTGTTCTTAGAATACCCAAAAGTGACTGTCAAGCTTTTGACAATAATGTTATACAGGATGTGAATCGAAGGATGTATCCTAGCTATTTTTGAAATGTTCAATTATTAACTTCCCTAATTATTTTACATCAAAAAAGTTAAATAGTTTATTGTAAAGGAATAATTACTGCATTTTTGCCACTAATATTTATAATTTTGTTAAACTAATGAAAAGTTATTGTTTTTATCTATCATTATTATAAAAAATAACTTTTTCATGTATTAAATAAAATAAACTCTTAATTAATATCACATTTGTTTTGTTATTTCATGGCACTGATGATTTACCACTCTGTATATAGGTCATAAAGTAAATAAAATTGATTCGAATTTGTTAATTTAAATACGTTTACTATGGAAGTAAATTTATTCTGTCCATTATAAAAATCGAGTATTAATGGTGTAAAATAAAGAAAACATTTTTTAAATGGAAGATTATATTGAAAATTATGCTATCCGACAGTTATTTTTTAAGAAATATTCATCATCTTGCTAAAATTAATATTAATTGATATAATTAAATATAATCCGTTTAAACCAACGATAATTTTGATTTGGCAAATAAATAAAATGGCTCATTTATGGGTACGGCAATTACTTCATTGAATTTATTTATAATACAAGACTTGCATTTCTCAAAAGGACGAACAATGTTTAAATACTAATTATCTATTCTTGTTATCTCTCTATAGATAGTAGACAAATTATTTGATTTATTTGCTAAATTTAAATTACCATTAGTTGTTACATAAACTTTACTTCAGTTTATTCACAATTTTATCCCGCTCTTGACTAAGACTAGCTTTTCATATTAGTATTGTAAATAACTATTATCTAGGACTACTTGGATATTGATTTATTATATCATTCATTTATAGTTATTTGAGTTAAATAATGTAGTTCATTACTAAATAAATATATCATCACGCCTTTTACCTATTATTGAGTGTGGCATTCTGCCGAAGTAGATCTCGGTAAGTAATATATTTTTTCGCGTGAAGTGCGGTTACAAGTCGTCAAATCACGGCACCCAAAGATATTAGTGCAGGGGAAGCCACAGGGTTAGATTTAAATTGGTGAAAATTGTTTGTCGGCTGTGGGGATCGTCGAACCAGGGTTCTCAAGATCCACAGGCCGACTCGATACCACTGAGCTACCTACCCCATTACCATACTATACCTATATGTAATAACTCATTACCTAACGTTTTTTATTTGCAAAAATTATAAACAAATGAATAGTCAAAATTTATTGAAACATGAAACAATATCAAAAAAATAACTTTTTTCTTCAACTAGCAAATATAGATACAGGAAGTTTATGTTTTTTTTTACGATTCCGTGATTACAGCACATCAATATTACCAAATTCATATTATTATTTATTTTTTTCCTTTAATTTTGCGTAAAACATGTGTGCTGTAATACTGATTTATCCTACTAGTAACATAAATAACTATTATTTAGTTAAGTACTGGTTTAAGTGTACCGCAGTACTTTTCATAAATTTGCGTAAAACATGTGTGCTGTAATACTGATTTATCCTACTAGTAACATAAATAACTATTATTTAGTTAAGTACTGGTTTAAGTGTACCGCAGTACTTTTCATAAATTTGTACAACTATAATTTAATCCACCATAAAAATAGTAATCCATTATTTTAAGAATTGTTTTGTATACATTAGAACAAATCAAAATTTTGAAAGAAATAAAAAAGGAAAAATAAGATTCTGTATAAATATATTACAAAATATTTTTGGCAGTACGGTGGTGTGTATAGAGTTGCGGAATTCAAACCCGGAAATCCCGAGTTCGAATTGCACCCTAGATAAATATTATATGAACTACCATACTGCGGCTCGATGAGTCCGGACCCTGTACTGTAATTGGGACTAAGTTCCTGTTGTTCAGTGTAACATATTTAAATAATTTTAGAATTTTGACATCATTATACTTTAATTTTCATTATGTTTATCAAAATAAATAAACCAGTAACAAGTGGTATTTATTAATTTGACGATTATTTATTTTATGTTTCAGAATAATTCTACGCTTCTAATATGTAAGTCATGCAAATTGGTGCAATCATTGGAATTGCTGTTGGAGTTACCTTATGTTCTCTTATCGTTATCTACATTTTATATGAGCTATGCTGCACAAGTACAGAAAAAAGAAAAACTAACCGCAAACTTTGTTTACAAAATCCCACCTTTCTTTGTATTTGTTAACATTCTTTGCATTTTTCGCCATCATAAAATACTGTTACCACCTATTTCTTTACTAAACAGATAACCGAGGTAAGTAAAGATAAATCGATATCATGCTAAGTCAATATTTATTTTTTGTAGTATTCACGTTTAGTCTATCAAATTTAAACCATGAAAATAAGAGAAAAAGTTCATTTGAGCAAATGCCTATAAACACTTTATTTTAAGGATTCAACCGAATACACTTTTTGAAAATTGCCAGGTATCAGGTTATCAGGACCGGGTACAAAAAGATTTATTTTGTTGACTATACTCGTGCATAATAATACATATGATTACCAAAATACTAAATTTTTATTTTACAAAAATTAAACAATGACAAACTTCACCATTTTTAAAAAATGTTTTGAATTAAGAATATTTTACCTAAATTTGGAAACAGAAAGCTGATCTTGAGGGCCAGCCATTTTACATTTTTGATAGTGACAAGCAAAAACTTTTATGAAGAGTAATCTTTTTACCAGATTATTAATAAAAGAGTTTATCATAAGTTCTATTAAAATCAGTCATACTGTAGGTATTGCAATCTTAAGTAATTATTTGCGCGTGAAATAAATAAAGTCTTTATAATTAATATTTATATACCGGATGTTGACCGCGACCCAGGATCATAGGACTTTAACATGTAAAATCATACTTTCTTAATTTCCTGCTTCCCTAATTATTTTAGGTAAAAAGCTTCAAATAATAGTTGTAGAGCATAAAATTCTACATCAGAATCAATAAACAGAATTAATTTTACATGCCCTATAACAAAATTGTAAACAATTGGAAATGAAAATTGTATTTATTATTAATTATTATGATAAATTGCATAATTGACTATAAAAATTATTATTGTAAAATTGTTTGTGATCCTGAAAAGGACCGTTGTTTTTTGTTATTGTCATAACATTAGATTTTTTTGAATTTTAAATTTAAAAGAAAATAAATCAGAATTATCTTAAATTAAGTGCTCAAATAAATATCCATTGTTTGCCAAACAGATCCCAAGTCTATCATAAAAATTGCGTTGCATATATTTTAATTGTCGGTTTGTAATTATTCTACATTCTTCCACAATTTTTCGTTTCAAAGGGCCTGCATTTGCATGTCTAGTTTTGTAGATATTATTTTTCAAATGCCCCCATAAAAAAGTCATTTGGGACAAATCTGGGATCGAACTGGCCAGTTTACTGGACCACCGCGCCCATCCAACATTGCTTTAAAAATGTTTTAATTTCATTTGTAGAATGAGCAGGACAGTCATCCTGCTGAAACCAAATCGTATTTTCTCCTGCAACCCCTATCTCTGTCTCGACTAACTCCAAATATTTCTGGGAATTTAGTGTGCCATCAATAAAAAAAGGTCCTATAATATTGAAATCTAACATTCCAATCCAAACATTCACACTTTCGTGATATTGAGAATGGTTATTTAAAATTAAATGTTGATTTTCTTTGTGTCAACTACGATAATTTTGAACATTTGGTTCTCCATTAATGCTAAATATGGATTCATCAGACAAGCAAATATTTTTGATAAAATTTCTGTCAGCATTCGCCTTTTCCATTATCGTTTCGCAAAATATCATGCGGTTTACTCTATCATGTTCAAAAATTTCTTGATGGCGAGAATATTTAAAAGATTTGTATTTACGTTTTTTTTAATATTATGAAGGCCGTGGTGTGATGTATTTCTAATCCCGATGCAATTTCTCTTGTACTCACACTAGGATTATTCGATACCGAAGCTAGAACATTTATTTCATTAACGTTATCATCAATCTCAATTTCTTCTTCTGGTGCAACATGTTTTTTAATGCAACTGTGGCATGGATGAAACACTGATCCATATTTAATTTGATTATTAATAACTCTTTGAATTGTGTGAATTGAAGGAATTGACTTGTGAGGATACGAACCCGCAAATAAATCTTGCACTTGTTTTAAACTATTACCACCATAATAGAACCTAAGAAATTCATTTCTTTCACTAATTGTGTACTCGTAATTGTCCACCATTTTTTCTAATATGTAACTTTATAAATTGAACACTAATAAATAATTACTGGCAATAAACTCATAAAACAAGAAAAATAATATTCTTCTGACAGATAAATCGTCAATCTTTTGAGCTAATGTTTTATATTTTCATATTAATTTCTGCCGTTATAGGGCATGTAAAATTAATTATGTTTATTGATTCTGAATTTTATGCTCTACAACTCTTATTTGAAGCTTTTTTACCTAAAATAATTAGGGAAGCAGGAAATTAAGAAAGTATGATTTTACATGTTAAAGTCTTATGATCCGGGGTCGCGGTCAACACCCTGTATATATATATATATTTCTGAAAACATAATAAAATGTTCGTATTCGGTATTTAGCCGGGCACAAGATTGCAATCTGGCTCCCAGGTTTATGTTATAGATATTACTATATTTATTATTGAAGTAGCACAACATTAAAGTATCTAATTATAAAAATTAAATATAAAATATTATCTTGTTAATATTTAATTATAAGTACGACTCAAGATTAACATTTTGAATAAATGTTACACAGAATTTTTTTGAGAAGATATTTATAACCATTTATTTTATAAATTAAATGAGTTATTATGTCACATAATAGAATATCATAAGTTCAAGTTAATAATATATTTATTTTTGTTTCCAGATATATTTGATAATTTTTGGCATTATGAAACTATTGGAAATAACACAGGATAACAATTTTTGGAGTTTGAATCCGATTTATGTCGCAGTAATTCTTATCGGATCAATATTCGTTCTTTTCTTCGCTGTCATAGGAATGTGTGCGTGCTGTGAAGATTGCGAAGATGAAGAGACGAGAATAAATAGACAAAGAGGAGAGGCGGCAGGAGACGCAGTAATATTATGTGTTGAATGTTGTGCTTGTTTTGTTTGTAATGATGATGACTAGTAACGATTTAAGTTGAAATTGTAGGACACAAATATTTGTAACTTTTAACAGTTATCAAATGGTTCTTTACCAATATTGCTTCCATAATAACAATGAAATTGTGACTTATTGGCGTGTTTATTTAACAACTACGAGGGCGATTTTTAACTTTATTGAACATGTTAAATTCACTCTGTTAATGTATAAAATAGTGGAATACTGTGTAACTAAAAGCAAAATATTATAATATATTTATTATATTATTATTATTTTATCAATTTATTTTTATATTAAATCATATTTTAATAAACGTTTAAAATTATATTTTGATTAATAAACTTAAGTTTAATTATTATTAATAAAATATAACCTATAAGAAATAAGTATGTAAAGTAAATATTTTTTTGAATCAGTAGAAAATTTTATTCAGCATGAATTACAAGCAAACAAAAATATCAAAATTATTAAAATATATTACTCTTGAATATTAACAAACCCGTTTTTATTATTATATTGTTAATTAGCAATTTCTTGTAAATTATTCAAAAGTTAGCAATATTATTACCGAAACGTTAAGAGTACTGAAGTGTTTTTATTTACTCCTTTTCCGACTATTTTTCCAATTAATTATTAATTACTGGACTCTATTCTACTCATATAAATCACTAGTATAATTTTATAAATCTGGAGTAAAATGAATGACTTATAAAGAGATACTTTCAGAGTCACACCAAGTTGCGAATGCAGTAATTGTAGTAGTATTAGGATTGGTATTTTTCTATACATAATATGTGCTTGCTGCAAATCACAACAGCACATCAAAAGCAGTGATAGATGGTGCATATGAAACAGGAACTGACTGCTGCATTGAATGTTCTCAAATATGGGCTAAATAACGGAATGCATTAAGATAGCATGTGGTTCAAAACGGCCCGATTTCAATAATTTCTAACTCAACTCCGACACCTTCGTCAATTAATAATATAAACAGGTGCTGTGAGTAGTCTTCAAATAATACGAAATACGATTTCTATAATGAAATATTCAGTGGTACTTTTACTATAACATAATGGGGTAGGTGGCTCAGTGGTATCGAGTCGGCCTGTGAATCTTGACAACCCTGGTTCGATCCCCACAACCGACAAACAATTTTCACCAATTTAAATCTACCCCTGTGGCTCCACCTCCACTAATATCTTTGGGGGCCGTGATTTGACGACTGGTAACCGCACTTCACGCGGAAAAATATATCACTTACCGAGATCTACTTAGGCAGAGTGTCACACCAAGTAATGGGTAAAAGGCGTGATGATATATTTATTTATTTATTTTTATATTATATACTATGTTTCTATTGCAATTCTTAATAATCTGTTTTATTCATTATTTATTCGTTACAATATGAATAATTTTCTATCAAAGTAGTATTTTTTTTTTCTTTTGAAGTTTTTCTCTAATATTAATGATACAAAAAATCACATAAGGTTCTATTTTTCCTAAACGTATATACAGAATGTTTCTAAATTCATGCATAAAGTTTAAGTCGCAAATATTATTTGTTATACTGATTATGAAACATAACAGTTACTTATGAAACGAAACAGTTATTTGTGATATAAGGACGAAAATGTAGTAACCGTATAATCATACAGGATAGTAAGAAATTTTTTTTATTCAAATATTATTTTAGCAACCCTAAAATAGCCATCACTTAGCAACCACAGTAATTCATGTTTCACTGAAAAAGTTAACTTTTCGTACAAATATAATAATAAAAAACCGTTACTTTTTGACACAATCGAATAATTTTTTTTCTATTTCCATGCTTTAATTTATTTATTAATATACTCAATAAAAAATTATTAATATTTTTTTGACAGTTGTTTAAAAATATATATATTTTTTTAAATATAGATAGTAATTCAGCCGTATGTTGTATAAATAGTAGAAAATGTGATATATTCTCCGACGCTGGTATAATACGTAAACGTTCACTTTTCGTACATATTACACATACTATTTTTTATTCGATCAAATTATACGAAAAATAATTGTATTTTTCATTTATAAGCGTAAATTTGCTGGCTCTAGCCGGAAAAGTTATTCCGTGCTGTTATTTTTTGTTGTCTACTATAACGAATAGGAATAATAATTTTCACGGATCGAAAATCAGATATAAAAATTGTGTGACAGTTATTCGCGATTTTTTTTACTATCGGTGCGCTAAACAGATATTTCGCACACTATACTAACTATTATTAAATGTATTCCTATATGAGGAATTTATATAAATTCTATGTAAAATTACGCGTACATTGTACGAGATATCAGTTTGGTAAAACCGGGCTTACAAATTCAAAAACCCGTTCAACTGGTTTTCCCCGCCACATGTTTAAGTTTTAAAGGTTCGACACACGTCCACATACTATCATTTGATGTTGTTTACAAGCAAAAGAACATCCTGTGCAATATAAAAGATTACGTTTGGATAAAAATCAAAAGAGATTTTGTCAGTTTTCCAACCTGTAATTTATTCAATTAAAATCTAGGATCTAAAAATTTAATTGAAGAAGTACTATACATATTTCGGTAAGTGCAAATTAGGAAAAGTATAAGTCATCATAAATGTCAATATATTTTCTACTCTCAAACGTTTACAAATTATTTTTCCACAAAAATGTTTATGGTGCTATTCTGTAATTTTCTACAACGCTACAGATCTGTAAATATGAATAAAAGCGCATCATATTTGATTGTCAAATGGCATGAAATGTATTTGTCAATAAAAATCTATGCGCTTTTGTTCAAATTTACAGAACTGTAGCGTTATAAAAAATTACAGAATAGCACTATTAAAATCAATGATACAGAAAATTAAATTTTCTACCTTTTTATTTCTATCATTTTTCACTCAAATATGTATAAGCGGTATTATGCAACAATAGTCTGCTATATGTTGTAACTGTATTATTATCTATTTTTTTTATATATCAGACCAACTACTAGGTCATATGCCGATATGTCCTTTGTGTGTCCGTCACGGGCAGGACTCGAACCCATGAAGTCAGGCCCTCAACCCGTGCGGCCATCACGTGGGACGATTATCTATTAATAATCGTTAAGTTAATGACATTTTTATAATTTTTTATTACATACATTCAGTATTTTGTAACTAGAATAATTTATCCCATCATTTTTATGTGATTTTCATGCACTTTTTACTTATATATGTAGCTATTATAATAATAACTCACTGAAAGCGTTGTAGGAAGTGTGGTTAAAAAATTATATATATATATATTTACTGGCAGCTTCTTAGAAAAGCGAAATGCGTCAAAATAAAATAAAAATAACAGGATAAATGACTTTCATAGTAGATATCCATAGAGTAATTATAAGAAATTAGGGTTGTCATCGATCAGTAACAAATAATGATCGAGTTATAAAATAGGGGAATATCATATATTTTTCAAAAAGATCAATATTCAGGTGGTAATTTCGGCCCAAGTTAGGTGGATGTTTCACCTAAACCAACGGTCGCGAACCTACGGCCCACGAGATATTTATATCCGGTTTGTGAATATTTTTGAACTGATGCTAGTGCAATACTTTTATAATTTTCGATTAATATTCAGTTAGGAATGGTTTCATTTATTAAATACTTAATTTTTGTAACAAGACAGGAAAGTGATATTTTATTAGATGAACTAACATATTCGATTTTGGTTTTACCGATCTCTCTAGTTGTAATTTTCCAATTTAAATTAGTAAACACGGATTTTCCAATCTAAAAACTAATCAGAAATAACTAATTTTCTTTTCATGCAAAATTTTGCATATTTACATTTGTACTCCAATAACATTTCTAATAAGAATTATTCTCCGGTTCGCCATAAATCGTATGTGGTTCCGTTCTCAAAAAGTTTGGTGACTCTTGACCTCACTGCTACTATAGTTTTCAGTGAAGGGGTGAGTAAATAGGATAAAATTACTAGATAAGTAATTCGCACTAATGTCTTAAATTACATTAGCAATTATATTATAAATACAGTAAAATATAAAAAGATGAAAATTTGTTTCCAATATTAAATATGTTTTGATTGGTTTTAGATTTATTTTACCAAAAAAGGAAAACCTGAGACATGATAATAAATTCGAAGAATTCAAATATCAGGAATTTAGATACTGATTCGTTAGTGGTCTTAAATGTTTTAATATTTATATGGGTAATAATAATTTGCATTCAAACAGTCTATGAAAGATGGTTTAAGAAACAATATGAAGAAGATGATCCACCTTCGGAAAAGTTTATTCAGATGTGTCGATACATTTTCAAATGCGTGGATCCTATACTCTAAACTTGTTAACACTACATAATATCATGTTAATGCTACTTCTTAATTTTAATTACTTTTGACCGGTGATTTTAAGTATAATTTCTGTGATCCTGTATTTATACTGATGGTAAACAATAAAATTATTCTAGTCTTTATCTGAAAATTTTAATTCCTAAAAGGATAGTGAAAAAAAAATATACATTATTCCCTCAGGTGCTTTATATTTATTGCCTTGGACTCGGGAAATAAAACGGCGTCTTCGGGAAAAGATGTATCACTTTCCTTCCTTGATATACAAATTAACTATAATTGTTTATATATATATATATAATTGTTTAAAGAAACAAAACATAACTGTCGTCACTCAAATACTCAAATACCAGCTGATCCTTTCAAAATTAAATTGATAATCCTAATTCATGTTTGTTTTTAGTTTATTAAGAGATTTTTCTAAAAATTGTAAACAATGTAATCCTATCGTCAATCAATCAAAGCGAAGGAATGTAAACATAGAAATCCCGGACGAAAACCTACTAATAGATATCTTAAATTAAGGAAAGTAGATTATGATATGGATTTTGCGAGTTGTGTAAATTTGAAGAACTGGGAAAAATGAATTTCTCTCACATGGCGTACATTCTAATTTTTCCACGATCGAATTAAAAACAAATTATTATGAAATGAACAAAATTCTCGGTGAAAGAAAATTTCTGTTTTGATTGATATCACAGACATCTACTTTTCAACCCGGTCCTGGTAAAACGTACTTGCACTCTAAAAATGTGCAACTTTATTAGATACACAAAATTTATTTTTATTTTTTGACAATTTTAATAAATAGTCAAGATTAGTCACATATTATATCTGACAAAGATATGTATAATCATTAATTTGTATCAATGATAAGAAATTAATTTTCGTCGATGTATTGTATAATGGCATTAAATTGACCTTCACTCTACTTTGACATCCTATCGCATATCATCTATGATTAAAATAACTCAATGTAATAATAACCATAATTATAAAAAACCTAGAAAATATACCAAATATTTTAAAATTAAATTTATGACAGAAAAATTCGGATGACGCCTGGATTCGAACCATGCTACGTTAGACACTATGACAGAAGAATTCGGTTGATGCCATACATTGGATACAGGTGACGTGGTGTAGCGGTTAGCATCTCTGCCCGGCAAGCGGAGGGTCCCTGGTTCGAATCCAGGCGTCATCCGAATTTTTCTGTCATAAATTTAACTTTAAAATTATCTTCATTACTGTACGTTCAGTCGAAGTCATATGTTAAAAATTATACCAAATAATTGTGTAGTAAATAATTTTATTTATTATTATTATTTTTTTATATAAATTATAATTTTATGATAGCTTATTTTTTTTTTTTAATACCTAGTCCACAGTTCCCAACATTCGTTTGTTCAATTTGAAAAAAAAACACACACACACACCCAATTAGCGTTGTCATGTCCCAGTAGATAGCTCTACTGTACCTTATGTACCATAAATTAAAAACTACAACTTATGATTAATAATGATAATTACATACAAAATTGAAATAAAGTAAATTTATTAAAATTGAAATATATATTCCTAATTATGTATATTTTTACAGAAATTTGCCTGTTATAAGTATAAAACGCGGTCAAGTCAAATGTTTGGAAGAAATTTAAAAAAAATTATGCTATTAATAGTATATATTTGTACATGTATAGTTTTAAAAAACACAAGTTATTATTCTGTACCTGAATTTGCATATAGAACAATGTATGATTTATTTCATCTCTAGAAAAGTATATTAAATATGTAATAGTTAGAAACTAATGTTTTAAAACATTTTTTGTTTATTTTATTATTTTGTGTCGATTTAATAATCTGTAGATTTGTAATTTTGTATGAATGAATTAAATACCTACAGGTTAAGTAGGCTATAGTCAGGAGCTGCATCGATAACTCCAGATTATATACGCCATATTAGTACAAAAAATCTTCAATTTTCCTATTATATCAAAAATACAACATCATTCTTCTAAAATCTGATGTGAATAGGTTTTCAATTTAATTCTTGTGTTCACAATGAGATTTAAATTAATTATTATGATATGTAGTAAATATATAAACAACTCCATAATGATCGAAGCATTATGGTTCATAACGTCCGCTAATCTTTTACTTTTTTGTACATATTCGTAAGTAATTCATTCGGCATTTATTTTTATGATTGAACATATAGACATAAATAGTGCTCACAAATAATAATTATTTTGTTATTGGTTTTAATTAGTGGAGACATCTAATGTCAAACATTTAAAGAAATTTAGAAGAATAGGTATATAAATTATATTTATGAATGTATACTCCATATAAGTGAATTCAATAAATTATTTTAATTTTCCTTGATTTTTTGTCTTTTAAATCGAGGGAGATATATATATATATATATATATATATATATATATATATATATATATATATATATATATATATAATTATTTTTTTGAATTGAACTTTTTTCTCTATGAATGAAACATCTATTAATAATTTTCTAAACTTCAAATTGTATTAAGCGACAAAGTGCGTTAGCTGTCACCAGAAGGATGCCTGTTGTTTTTCTTTTAATGTTTTTTTACTCGTATGATATATAATTATAATGAAAGGAAAATAAATTATATTATTATTGAAATTAAAACATTATCTTAGTGTCACACTGAAAGATGATAGCTGACGTTCAAATATACTACCATGAAATTAGCTAAACATACATCTAAATAACTTCACAGGAAAGTTCGAATCTTTCTCTCCGCCATGTGCACAAGAGTAGTGAAAAAGTACCATTGTAATTATAAAAAAAGTTAAATAAAAACAATCACACCACATAATTAATTTTTAATTTTTTTGGGGGTGTGAAGTTTTGTTTTCGTGTAACAGCAGTCAAATCACGGCCATCAAAGATGTTTGTGGCGGAATCTCAGCCACGTAGGTAATCATTTTTATTCAGTGAACATCAGTTGTGTTGTCGGTTGTGAGAATAAAACAAAGGTTCTCATTTCTATATCTGGTATCGTTAAAATGAAACAATTAGCAAATAAAATTATAAATTATACTTGTGAACACTATTAAATATTTGTGCGTCAAGTGGGAATATCGCAAGAAATTATTTAACCCCAAAATTAAGATTATTCAATTTCGTGTGAAGAAAATAACTTCCTGTTTATAAATAAAGACGCAAAATATAATGGTTTTCACAGATAAATAAGTAAAAGTAAAGAAAATTTCTGTGGTAGCCGCAAAAATTATAAAAGTTTAACAATTGACCGAGGCACGTAAGTGAACAAGTGAGTCGTTATAAAAAAAAATCTGTTTTGGTTCCTTGAACTCAATAATTACTGAGAGAACATTGACCTACACCAAAATGTAATACGGATACACGAAGTATTATTTTTTATTCGGGTCACCATTGAGTTCTTGCGAACTACAAGTATTATGACTTTTTATTAAATATTTAAATTAAACAGGATTTGCCAAATTATTAGTAGGATTTTACGGATGATATATAATCATAAGCTAGCAACCACAGTAAACATTAATATCACACTGTAAGGTTAATTTTTCATCAAAATGTCGACGAAAAAACATCACTTTTTGGTACAATCGAATAAACAAAAATATTTACATATTTAGTATTAAAAAATATTCTTCAGATAGGCTATATAATAAAATTGGCATTGGTAAACCAAAATAAGTTATTGTTTTTTTGATAATTTGACAGATATGAATAATAATGGCTTTGCAACTGCAAGAATAACTCCTTTTTTAATAATGTTAATTTTATTTCATAGTTTATCTAAAGATTTATTGTTAATATAGACATGTAAATATTTTTTGAACTTTTTGACTTTAATTTTAGACACAGGAAAATGATATATTCATTAAAAATTTGAATATTCCATTTCTGCAGAAAAAATATCCCATCCTATTTAAAAAAATACGACATTAATTCCTCCGCGCCGCATTTTCCTCCATTCATAATTTTATTCAATTATGAGAATTGAAAAACAACAACATTATCTAGTTATATAGATTGTAAATTTTAAAATATAATGAAATTTACTGGTACCATTTCGCGGAAAGTTTAGCGCGAAAGCTCCCATTGTGGGATGAGACATTAAACGAGTCGCAGTAGTCCGAAACGTTCACTTTTCGTACGTGTTTTATACATATTTTTTATCCCATTGAATTATATAAAAAACTGAACAGCTAATGACGCAGTGTAATTAATTATTATTTACATTAACGGTTAAATGATAAACTGAACATCTATGTTCATATTATTGTACTCAAAATGACCTTTTTCTACGATTGCTATGAAAAGTTGACAATTACGCTCTCATTTGTCATCGTAAAGTTGACGTTTTCTATGAAACAATCGGAAAATATGTTTTTTTCGCGTCTCCAATGGCAACGCGCGAAAAAGTTGTTAAATGCGTAAGTTTCCAATGGCAACACGCTATAAAGATATTAAATGTGCGCTTATTTCAATAGTTACCAGGGATACAAACAAAACAGAAACTTGTCATATTGACAGTTAACAGAACAAATTTATTTTCAGTACGCATACGTTTTTTAATAATTTTAAGATGCAATCGCAGAAAAAAATATGTGTGTATCAGGAGCGTAAAGTGTCTTTGTTCCTCTTACACTATTGCAGCTCTCGCCTTCGACTCGCGCTACAATTACCGTGTTCGAGTAACAAAGAATCACTTTAAGCTCTTAATACACAAACAACTATTATAATGCTCTACAATTATTTTTTCCTGGAACCCAGAATTATTCTGCATATTGCAGTATTAATCAATAAATATAAAAATAAATATATCATCACGCCTTTTACCCATTACTGGGTGTGGCACTCTGCCTAAGCAGATCTCGGTAAGTGATATATTTTGTCGCGTGAAGTGCGGTTACCAGCCGTCAAATCACGGCCCTCAAAGATATTAGTGGAGAGGGAGCCACAGGGGTAGATTTTTGAATTGGTGAAAATTGTTTGTCAGTATTAATCACGATAAGCAAATCAATAAATAATCGCATACATACATACATACATAACATCACGCTATATCCCATTAATCGAATCCCTGAAACATTCTCATCCTGACACACGATACTCGATTCGACCACATTAACACTTCCTCCATACAAACTCTTTCTTTTCTCACAACCAAAATCCATCAACACGCAACAAACATTCATCCATTCGCTCCTGTACACCAGTTTCGTAAATCTTCACTTACGCACACTTCTCTAACAACGAATCTATAAGAAATAAAGGCAGCATCGCCTGCGCTTGTTTAAAAATACATTTAACACAATTGCAGTTACACACTGTATAGTAAAAACTAAAATAAATAATCACGATATTTGTAATATTCCATATTTTCTCCTTATTCTGAATATTTTCATTGTTCTAGATTCAAAATGACCTGAACTAGGAAGAGGAAAATGACAAATGAACAAGATTGAAAAGTTTATTAAAAGACAGCTCAATCAACAATGCAACTTTCAGAATATAATCTTCACGAAATCTGGACAAACACGTCAAATTATGTGATAATTATTTCACTTGTCAGTGTATTCGGATTAATGACTACAATATTCATGTGTTTTTATATGCTCTGCTGTTATTCTGGTACAGAAGAAGAACGAAGAGCTGCGAGAAGAGAAGAAATGAAAGACGATGCAGAAGAATGCTGTTGTTATTGTTGTACCTGGTGTCTTTGTGATGATGACATTTAATTTTAAAGGTATCTCTAAATATTAAATGTAAATTGTTTAATTATTAAAAATCTAAATATGTTATTAAAGATTTTAGCAACTTTTATTTATTGTATCAGAATAATGTATCATTTATATAAACAAACAAATACAGATAATTGTCTGTTTCTTTTTAAAATTATCTCCTATCAGAAAAACACTTGGAATTACCCTTCAGTTCTGGCTAGTAGATTATATTTCTTTTTTTTTAAATAAGCCAAAAAATATACAGGATGTTTAAAAACTTAGAGCAATAAATTAAAGGGTATATTCTGTACGACGTGCTGATCATGAAACAAAAAGATTTTTTTTAAATCGCAAAACTATTTTCCATGTTTCCCAGTCCAAAATTTTTCGTTGCCACTGCCACTGGGTGGATGATTATGTTAAAGTTATTAATTAAATAAAATTCTATTATAAATAACTGCTAATAATTGAATTGTGTAATTATTCTTTCGTAGTTGATACCTACTTCATTGTTTGTGTTTAATAGGAAAGCGAATCCAGTGCAGTACTACAAAAAATGTTTTAGGTTACCAACCCTTAATTTTTCGAATTTAAAAAAAAATTCTTTTTGTCGTACAGAATATACCCTTTGATTTTTTGCTCTAAGTTGTGAAACACCCTGTATAACAAAGGGTAAATTTGATCATGTCATAATGTTAAAATAATGAAAGAATAGTAGCATGCCTTGACAAAAATAGGAGAATGTAGTAGTTGTTTTTTAGAAGAATGATATGTATTAAATGTTTTAATAAAATATTGTGTTAAAAGTACTATTCTATTTTTATTTCAATTCATGAGAGCGAGCTGAGGTAGACAGAAAGAAAAATCGGAACCATTGGTAAACTTCACTATAAGCAGAAAGATCACAAGATTTCTGCTTGGCATGCGGCAACAATAATTAAACTGTGTACAATGCAACTATCAACCTGCGCATTATTTCAAGCAATAATATTTAAAATATAGAAAATTTATGTCAAATTATCATTGTGAAAACTCGATGTCTACATAATTAAATATATATATATAAGCTAAGGGGGGTTCGTCTTCCCAGACTCTCACCCCATATATATATATATATATATATATATTAGGATGGGTCGAAAAAAATAGATTTCGTTCTCTAGGGTCTCAAATGAAAGAGTTTCATCCAAAAAGTTGTGGAGTTCTGATGAATACCCAGGCAGCACCGAGCACCTCAAAACGCCGTTTTTGCACTTTTTTTTAGATTCTGGCCAATAACTTTTTTCATTTTACTTCAAATTGGCTGAATAAATTGTATGATCTACAGAACAGTTTCAGATCATATAAGTATGAAGATAGGTGGCAGCACCTAATTAAATTCGATATTTATCGCCTATTTAATGTTGAAAAATATTGGATTTAATTAGATGCTGCCATCTATCTTCACATTTATATGATCTGAAACTATTCTTAAGATCATACAATTGATGAATCTAATGTTCTGGATGTAACACAGAAACAAAATATAACGATTCCAATCGACGGAATAACAAAATACCTGAAAAACCCGATTTTTGGGTACTTTGAGGATTTTTCTTCGCCTTTAGGAGAGGGTAAACCCCAATTCCGGTTATATTGACTTATTCGGTATTGATCTGGGAATACCAGAAAAAATTCAGCCAATTTGAAGTAAAATGAAAAAAGTTATTGGCCAGAATCTAAAAAAAGGTGCAAAAACGGCGTTTTGAGGTGCTCGGTGCTGCCTGGGTATTCATCAGAAAAATGTTTCAGCACATCTCCACAACTTTTTGGATGGAACTCTTTCATTTGAGACCCTAGAGAACGAAATCTATTTTTTTCGACCCACCCTAATATATATATATATATATATATATATATATATATATAGGGTGAGTCTGGGAAGACGAACCCCCCCTTATCTTTTTTATTATAAGAAATAGAAAAAAAAAATTCATATGGAAGTTTCAGTATATTAAATATACTATTTTATGACATATATAGAAATTTTTTATAAAGTCAGGTTTACATGATACGACTATCAACTTTTATTTTTCAAATGGGAACCTAGAATTATGTTATTAAAATAAAAACCGCCATTTTTTTCTCTTTTCAACGATGTATTACTTGTCATAAATATATATGAAAAAATCTAGATAAATAAGATAATTGAGAAATGTCAGAAATTATTAGTATTCAACTATTCTAGGTGGCTATACGAAATTAAATAAATGTAACAAGATAAAATTAATGACAACAATGCAGATATTTATTTATGACTTGTTTCACGTGTTTTGTCATTAATTTTAAAATTAATCAAAACAAAAAGAACGTTTATAACCAATTTATACCATTTACAACAAATTCAACTACGAATTGGTATGCGAACAATAATCACAATAATTTCAAATGCATACAAAACTTAACAGGTTTAGTTCATATCTGTTTGTATTTTGACACTAATTATTTAAAAAAAATTAATTTAATAATGATTTATAATCTGCACAAGATTTGTTATAATGTTCAGGGTATTGCGAAACTAAATTTAATAATTCTTCTTCCATAATTATGATACCAGTATTATATGATAATGACAAATGTCAAATATGTGGCCGCAGCGCACCGAACGTGAAAATTCAAGAATTTGCACTGCGCACGCGAATTTACTCTAGGATGTTGCAAGATTCGAGTAGACGTTCAATTCAACCTTGAAGTACCGAATTTTTTGTTGTAAATACGTTTGTTAATACATGTCATGTATACTTAACTCACAATTTTACGTCTACTTAAAATTGTGCTGAGATAAAATTTGACTGTAAATGTACCTTATGATAAATAAAATTGATTAAACTGAATATTTCAAAATAAATACATAATAACAACAAAAAACACGTAAACAGCCAATCAGAGCAACCGGAGGACCGAGACGCGAAGGCACACGATACAAATCGTGTGAGATCGGTTATAATAGTCCGTACGAATACAATCATAATCCGTGCAAAATTCACCAGTGGTAACTTACTACACGTAAACAAATGCTTAGTGCGAGTCGCAAGATGACATGGTATGAATTGTTCGAAACATATTTTTACATTTTACTTTTTCGCTACTACCTACACTTTTTAATTTGATAAAATCGGTGGTATCATCTTAATTTACCTTTTCATTATTTAAATTTGAATATCTTTACCTAGGCTCATATTTGAAAGGGCTCACCCGGACCAGCTTTCCTCTGGCATTGAAAAGCTCTCGTATCCGAAAAAATCAGAACTGTTTAGTCACAATTATCAAAATTATTTGAATGTTGTTGAATAATCAATAGACGTGAAACTGTTTAATAATTATTTACTGATTACCTACAAAAAAAGGAAAAGGAAATTGGCCTTCCTCCTTGAAAATATCCTGGATTCGTCCTTGGCATACGTTCCAATTTACGAAATGTACTGGAGAATACAACATTACCCTGGAAACATTGCGAATACGTATTTGCATTGTTCGCAACGTTCGTATACGCAACTTGCGAATGATTTCTTTGAGGAATTTCTTTTCTATCTCATGACAATCTGCACAGTTTAAAATTAATCATTTGGTTTTGCGTTTATTTTGTGAAAGAAATTTATTTTGCGCTCATAAAATTCAGTTTTTAATTCTAGATACTTTTTACATTAATTTATACCTATATGCCACCAAATGAAAATTTTCGTGGTATGTTTCCTGTGTAATAATGGGTGATCCAATTTCAGTGTCCTATGATGACAGTACTGTAAATCAAACAGCTGTCAATAAGCAGCACGTGTTTTCAAAATGTCAAATGGTATTTGGAACAACACATTTACGAAATGGATCGTTTAGTCCACTATATGCTAGAGATTTATTATATTTTTTTTAGCCGTGATTTGACATTTATTATTATTTTATAAATGGAATGTATAATTGAAAATTAAGACAATACAAAAATGTAAAGTGTTCTTTTATTATTTATTTAAAAAGTAAGCAATAATATTTATATTCTAAACAGAACTATTTCCATTGAATGAATTTCAAACTGTTGTTATTGGAATTTTATCACATGAAACTTTTTAACAAATGGAGAGAAGAATGTTTCAGTTCCGTTCACTGTAAGTGCAGTTAATATCGCAATCTAAATAAGTAATAAATTAAAGATTGCTTTATAGGAAAGTCTGATTTGCAATTAAATTTTCCGGATACGAATATTAAATACTATCTTAGTAATACTGCATAAATTTTGCTAAAAATGTTTGTTGCATTAATTACAACAAATTAATAAACAAATAAAATAAATAAATATATCGTCACGCCTTTCTGCGATATATTTTTGCGAGTAAAGTGCGGTTATGTTTTAATCAGGCTTTAACATTCCTCAGAATTGTATATCTATTTGTAGTTAACATTTATCTTTTGGAAGTATGATATTAGAAAATTAAATATTTTGTCAATGACAGTTTGTTAATCAACATATGTGTTGAGTAATAATATTACGACTAAATTTTAATTGTTTACAAACATTTGCAATGACAAATGCTGGATGCTAACTTCAACCTGTGTTTAATACGTGGTGACAACATTCGAAGCCGCAATTTGTCAACATGTAATTAAAATGTTATTTTTTAATAAAAAGAGTAGAAAAAAATATTTTTATTCTCAAACATAAATATAGGGCTCTAGTATCTAGAATTTTGATTTGTAAATGTAGGTGGCTCAGTGGTATCGAATCGGCCTGTGGATCTTGAGAACCCTGGTTCGATCCCCACAGCCGACAAACAATTTTCACCAATTTAAATCTACCCCTGTGGCTCCCTCTCCACTAATATTTTTGAGGGCCGTGATTTGACGGCTGGTAACCGCACTTCACGCGAAAAAATATATCACTTACCGAGATCTGCTTAGGTAGAGTGCCACACCCAGTAATGGGTAAAAGGCGTGATGATATATTTATTTATTTTCTCTTGTAACTACTTCTATTTTTTTAATTAAAATAATTTGAAAAAAATCCCTATTGTTACATATTCACTCACTAGTAATCCATACATTTTTAAAAAGAAAACTAATTTGGCCTACTAATTTAAAAAGAAAAGAACATATTTCGCTTATGGTTTATTACATGAGTAAATAATGTAGTTGTGAAATCATTTTACAATGCCTATACCTTACTCTATATATTCGTATTTTACACATATGACATTTTTTTATTGTAATTATACTTTACATTAAAAATATTAGTTTGTAAGGAAAGGTGCATAAAACATTCGCTCCGTTCCTGTATCAACAATCGTAAATAATTATGTGTATTTTCTTACAGATCAATCCACAGTGACTTAGTTGAATTCTCTGTCGACCTGGCTTAACGTTGTCAACATCCTCACAGCCAACCAAAACCACAACACATCAAACATAAAACAACAGAAGGCAGCTATGAAACTAAGAAATGCATCTTTCCGAAAGTAACACCTATAATTTTTGGTTAAACACCCCAATTTATATACTAATTATTACTTTTTGCATTGTATTTGCTTTAGCAACTACAGTATTTATGTGTATTTATAATTTTTGCTCCAAAGCAGAAACAGAAGACAAAGAAAAAGCTATGAATTGTGAATTATGCTTGTATTGTTCTCATATTTTATGTGAATGTTGCGATTGTTGCCTTCAAATTTTATCATTTTGTGGGCCTGATAATTAGGAAGGTGTGTGATACCTCGATATTTTTGATAAATATGATAATATTATCAAATATTGAGGAAATAACATGTTGTCAGTCCTAAAATATGTTGTCTAACTAAAGTTCAGAAAACAGATTGCTCTTTATATCCTGCAGTGTCCTATTTACTAAACCTCAAACTATTCACCTATACCAATTTTTATCATTAATATTATCAGTTATAATGCCCCATTGAAAAATAATTTTTTATCACATTTTGAAAACTCGTTGTTTGCTAAAAACCCGACGCCGTATGGCAAAGATATAACTTAATTCATATTTTTGCCGGGGACATGTATTTTCGTCGTATTGTATAGCGATATAAAATTATGTCGATATATAGATTTATTTGATATTTTGATATATCGATATTTAGATATTCCAAATTTAAATATACCGATATACCTATATTTCGATATATTGTTGATCGCCGATAATATCGCCTCTAATGATTAATAAAAAAAATAAATATTACATTAAGGCTATTTAACATCAATAAATTCAGATACGTTTTTGAGATAAATTTGAATTTTTCGTCATTATTTGTAAAAATGCATCGACAGGTGCCATTGCTGTACAGTGTCTGAAGTAAAGTGGCAAAAGGTGCCACACAATAAACGTACCTAACGAAAATCACAATGTTTTACAATATATCGCCTTTTCTAAGCAAAAGGCAATAAGTAGATCCCTAATAAGTTCTGTAACAAACCGTCAAATGTAAATATATAGGATGTTTCAGGACTAGTGCAACAAAATTTAGTAGCCTATCCCTAGGGTCACAGCGAGTAAAAAAAGTCATATGAACACAGGTACTGTTCCTATTGGTTACCAAAATATACAAGATTAAAATCTTATAAATAACAGCAAATTTTTAAATAAATATTAATATGTAATTGAACAAATTAGGGAAACAAAACACGATTTGGGCAACAAAACATAAATTAATTAATTTATTAAAACAAGGGAGAATCAATTATAAATTAATTAAATAAAATGGAATAACAAAACATAGAACGGAATAACACAATGTGGAATATGAACAAATTTAACGCATAATGAGCGCTACCATGACAATATCCATATAGCATATTCCGCAGCACTAAATTCAATGTTAATTTAAATCTAGTTTTAATTTGTTTTTTGTACGTTTAGGTTTTAAAAAGTATCTTGATTACAATATTTAAAAATTTGCTGTTATTTATAAAACTTGAATCTCATGTACCTGTATTTTAGTAATTAACAGAAATAGGGCATAGGCCCTTTTTCTGTTAGTTACTAAAATACATGAGATTTATAGGATACAGGAATAAACTATTAAAATTTGTTACATTCTATATACGAACTACAACGCAACGCGGAACAATAAGCGTTTAACATGAGATCTGATATATTGTGCGGCAATTTGCTCTTCTGTACATATTAGACCTAAATTACAAGAAATAAAAGTTGTTTAAACTGGAAATATAAAATATAACGTTTTTGTCAAGAATCGGAAAAACATAATTAAAACAAATCAAACAAAACTAAATTTCAATCTAAATTAAGTTTAATAATACTTGAAAAATTAATGTCTATGGTCATGATAAAATAGAGAGATATTAATTGCAATAAAATCAGATTTGAAAGGAGTCAGCCTACCTTATCAGACTGTTTTTTAAGAGCGCAGTTAATCATATATTAATTATATATTTTATTAATAATATTGATGGTCGGACGTTAAGATCAGTAAGATGTAATTTGTTTCGAAGAGGACAATTTGAGCAGTATTTGTAAATTTATATATTTGTTGTGTTTTTGTTTTAAAGTAATTGTTTATCACATTCATTTGTATTGTCTATGGCACACTTATTTCAGCCATTTTAAAATAAAACTGATATAAATCTAAACATGCATTTGTCTCATAAAAATTATTATCTAAGGGTATATAAATATTATATCACTGAATTCAGAATAAGATTCTCTATCGAACAATCAAATAAAAAATATATAGTGCCATTTAAAATAGCAAAGTTGGTATCCACAGTTTGTAAACCAATAGTTGAAAATATAATAATTTTGTGCTCATTAAAATAGTCTTGTAAAATAGAAATTGTTTGCAAATTTAACCGACCTCGTAGGTCTTATAGTTCTCGAGATAGCAATAATGGACAAAATAAAATGAACATCCTGTATATACATATATTTAAAACTGTGGTCAGAATTTTAAATTGAACATAGTTACATAAGAAATAACAGGAAATTAATTATACCTCAGCATCAATTGCAAATATTTAAAACAGAACCTATCTACGACTAAATCAATTTCTGTAATAAAATCTTGGAGACGCTAATACGGTAAAGTTCGTTAATTATTATGTTTTTAAATATCAAGGAAAAATTAAATAAGTTTTTATACAGTAGATATGTTTTTGAAATAAAAATTTATTAAACGAATTCTATATATGTACCTATGTACTTAGTGAACTTTATTTTAATATATTAATTTATATCCACATAAATATTGTAGTGTTTATGAAAGCCAATAAATAAATTATTATTATTATTTTTACTAATACACTAATATGAAGTTCACGATTATAAACTTGTTGCATAATAAAGTATTAAATGTCAAAATAGTTTCCAAATATTCCTAAATTCTAATTTCGTTATGTCAGCAAGTGTTGGAACTTAAATTACTATACTTAATTCTAAATATATATATATATATACATATATATATACAAAATTTTATTTGATAATTTACAAATAAATTAAAAAATAATACATACTTTTTACACATTAAACTTTATAATTACAGAACTTGGTAGATAACATATTTGTATCGTTGTAGTTTTCAATAGACAATTCACGGAACCCACATATGCCTGAGAAGCCCGAATCTCTCTAGTAAAAAATCATATCTCATTGTTTACCACGCCATGCTACTTACTCGAACATTATTTTGTACAACTTACATCACGAAATGTAATGAGAATGATGGTATAGAAGTTTCCGGGTTTATTTACGTCGTCAAGACATTCGGACGCCAGTCTGATGACGTCATATTTGGCCGCCAAAACCGATCGAAGTAAGAAACATTGCTGCGCAGGCGTGCTACGATTTAATTATGATGGTACGGAACGCACTATAACTTTCAATAGTATGAGAACGTTGAGCTTTACAGAGCTCAATGTACGCAACATTCAAGTTAAAAGTGAACGTAAGAATGGGTTTCCTAATAATTATCAATAATAAGTGTTGCATTATGAAACGTTTATTTCAATTAAAATAAAGTTAATTATATTTACTTAACTTAAATGTGTTACCTTTTTTTTATTTATAGGTTGACAAGAGTTCACCTAATGTCAACTCAAAATGGATGACAACCAAACTCAGATTGGCAAAAAAGAAGAGACGGATATACAATTTATATTAATATGTGTACTAAGTTCTGTGACAGTAATAGCATTGTTTCTGTTTATTTTTTGTATGTGTAAACATTTTAAAACACATGGAAGAGGAAATAATTTACAAGAAATTTCTGATCGGCAAACTAAAGACACTTGTTATGGTTTTGTGGGAAATGCTTGTGCTTATTGTGTTTGTGGATTGTGCACAACTTTATGTTAATAATTGTAGTTACCTACAAATTTCTTGATTTTCTTATCGATTATGGTGGTATTATGTGATAAATTTATAAATCCGTAAATCTCTAAATAATGAACAAAATAAATGCATTGAATGCAACGGCAGGTTCTTCGCGGCGATCGTGTAAAATTATCGTACGATAAAATATAACTCGTGTGAAACGGCAGGCTTACTACAAGATTTTTGTATCGTACGATACGTCTTAAAAAATTGTTCGTGTAAAATGACTTTTATAGGTTAGACTAGACCACAACTACTTGATTTGTGACATTGTCTACTGTTCATAAAATTGTACTTTATTGGACTAGTACGATAAAATAGCAAAATTGGATGTCTGTAAATATCAAAATATAAAAGCTATTTGCATTTAATACAATTTTTGAGACATTATTTACACGTGTTTATGCCTTTTTGACAAATTTGACAGATAAAAAACTTGTTAAAGTAATAAACCACTATTTTTGATAACAGTGTATAGCTAGATAAATCTCGACAATGCTTTATTATTTCTTTTTCAGGCACAACAAATTTATTTACTTTTTGGAATTTTTCGGATATGAGTTACTAATTTTACGTTGGTGCTTATTTAAGTTATGTAATTATTTAAAATTAATAATTTGTTTAACCAAAGCAATCTTTAGAAACTTGTATACATCTAAATACACGCCGAACAGCTCTATCTTCGATAAGTTTATTTCTAGATGATCTATGAAGTCTCAAATTAAATGTGTATGTGTTTTGTTGTTACAGACATGGATTTCGTCAAGGTAAACGAGAGAGGTCAGCTTATGGAACGTTACGGGTTATTATAAATATGTGTAACGTTATTTAAAATATGAATAGTTATTTTTGTATTAAGTGCGCGAAATGGTTTTTTTTTGTTGCGCGGAAGAATGTCACTTTTAGTCGAGACCGCAGGTCGAGACAAAAAAAGGCATTCTAACGAGCCAAAAAAAAAAGAATACAAACACTTTTTCTATAACTATTAAAAAAGAATAATACAATAATTATTGATTTATTCAAGTAAATTGAAGGAAAACAATAAAAAATTACATGAATTTGGTACTTATAACAAATGGAATGTGAAAAAAATTGGGATCGTGTGCGAAATATTCATTTTGCGCTCTAGGATACGAAACAGTGTGCAAAATACGCGTTGTCATGGTAATGTAAATGATGAAAAAATCACGTACGTATTGATATTAGTGAAAAAATGTGAATATTTTTTGACAATTGTAGAAACAATATATTATTTCATATATAATTTTTGTATGGATCATTATTTGCTATTATAACGTTAATAATAGTTATTTACGAACTAAGTATTGGAAGCCGATGTTCCCGCATGAGCGCATTTTTGAAGCACGAGCGACCGCAAGGAGTGAGTGTCTTTAATAGCGCGAATGAGCGGAAGACGTCTTCACGCACGTAGTTTATATAATATTTTTTGATCGAGTATTGGTATTTAAAAAAAATACATCTTTAATTTCAACTTGTGTGAGTACACCAAAATCTGCAAATTATAAACAATCTTTATCAATTGCAAACCAAGCTGCTCCAGGAACTTCGATTTCTAATTATCAAAATTTTACTATAAATGTTTATAATAACACTTGTAACAATTGTGGCTCTTCCCACTCTAAAAATATTGGTTTTTAGTTCAAATATCAAACCTAACCTAAAATAAATTAATTTAAGCATTTTATGTTGTTATAATCTTACTTTTCCATTAAACTAAATTGTTATATTCCACAACATGCGTTTTTTCTTATTTATATAGTATTAGTCGCAATTTTTGTTTGATTACAATCTGCAAGAAGTTGTATCAATGACGTCAGAGGCAGCAGATCCTAAGTGATATATTTTTTCGCGTGAAGTGCAGTTACCAGTCGTCAAATTACGGCCCCCAAAAATGTTAGTGGAGGGGGAGCCACAGAGGTAGATTTAATTTGGTGAAAATTGTTTGTCAGCTACGGGGATCGAATCAGGGTTCTCAAGACCCACAGACCGACCCGATGCCACTGAGCCACCTATCCCAGTATCTACTTTACAATCAAATAGTTTATGATTTTGATAAACTGCTGGGATTTTTATTAAACATAGGGGAGGAATGAAAAATTAAAAAGAAATTTTTTCTTATATGTAGTAATAATTAAAATGGAGTATATATATATATATATATATATATATATATATATATATATATATATATATATATATATATATATTTCAATAGAATTTTGTAAAATCGTAGGTGGTGTGGATATCGCTACGGCATTCGAATTCGGAAATTCCAAGTTCGAATCCCACTCCAACTAATAATTATATGAACTATCACAGTGCAGCTCGGTGAGTCCTGATCCTGTACTGTATTTGGGATTAAGTTCCTGTTGTACAGCATAATATAAATAAATAAATACCAGACTACATGTTAAAATTGCAACTCCATTTTTACTTCCGTGTACGAAGTAAAGGAAGTATTGTAATCGCGAAAATGTTCGGTTCTCAGATTTCAACGGAAATAGATATATTGGCCCTCCCTGAATCCATTTTGACTAATTTCGTCGTGCCGTCTGTACGTACGTATGTAGGTACGTATGTATGTATGTACGTACGTACGTACGTATCTCGCATAACTCAAAAACGGTAAGCCGTAGAAAATTTAAACTTTATATTTAGGACTGTTATAACATCTAGCACCTCCCTTTTTGGTCATTATATAATTTCCGAAGTGCTACTTTACTTGAATCATAGATTTTCATGAAAAACTATATTCAAATATAATTTAAAACTTTCCAAATTTGGTATATAAGACTACTATATCAATGGAAATAACATAATAGATTTTGGTTAAAATAGACTAACCGGAAGTGGCACATTACATGAAGCTGCTAACAGTTTTCCTTGAAAAAAATTGTATTATTTTAATTTTAGAAATAAATGCTGCAAATAAAAGTTTTAGAGAATTAAATTCTGCGTCTAGCACATTAAGGGTGGATTGCATGAAAGCGGGTCAACTTCTAGCCCAGGGCTACATACGGTAACCAGGGTTACCGACTTGTTTGACAGCTAACCTCGGGCTAGAAGATAGCCCGTGCATATCCACGGGTTAACTCTCGAGTTACCAAATTCGAATTGCACATGGCCTCATATTTATAATAAAAATGACATTTTTATCGGTGTTTTTCGTCAGATACGCCTAAAATATAGATAATTAATTACTCTTTAATTGTACAAATTATATTTAAAACACAGACTTCATGTTTCACGGTCTTATTTTAATATATTCAGATAAATAATAAATTGTGACATGATCTGTCAGTGTAGATACACACTTCTATACACATTATTTGTTGCAAAATATGTGACGTACATTATGTAATTAATGTTAATAATAATATTTATTAAATGCATGTTTCAAGTTATGTCTTGTGTGTTGTCTTTCCAGTATGAGTACCACTTCTTTTGAATCTACCTTCTATTTCTCTGATTGCGTGGTTTTTTTTCCATAAACGTACAAGTGACATATGATGCACAACTAAAAATAAGAGATATTGTAGTTTGTTTTCAAGGATCTGTACATGATAGTACTATCAAGTCAATTTTTCACAATATTGCAATTTCAACAAATGATTTTATACCTGAAGAAGATGAAGTAGCACAGAACAATGAACAGCAAATTATACACACCGTACAAGTTAATAATGCTGTACGAAATTCTTTAATAAACACAGTGTTTTCTGAATAGTGAATGTTAGGTTAAATCAACGCCATTCTGTTTGTGTACATTAGTAATAAAAGCTGAAACTATCAATGTGTATGTCTTCTTAATCTTTGAGCTGTAGCGCGAATAAATACGAATTCAAAAAATAACTGATGTTATGTTCATGTAGTGACATCTATTATTCAGTAGTTCAATTACGTTTGACAGCTAACCAAGGGTTAGATCATGCAATTCAATTTTTGGCTAACCCGGTGTTACCCGTTGACCCTGGGTTAGCGTAACCCGAGAGTTAGCCCGCTTTCATGCAATCCACCCTAAGAATTTTTAAATTAGCTTTTTGCATAAACGAGATATCTAAATTTAAATTTTATCTATTTGATTTTAAAAAAATTAAGTTTGCTATGGATTAGAACAAAAAAATAAAATATTTAATGTCAAATATGTGCAATTAAAAAAAAATATCTATAGTTTAATACGCGTACAAGGAAGTCATGTGGTGTCCACATCAGATTTTTAATGTTTTATGTAATTGCAGTAAATATTTCTATAGTTAAATAATATTAATTACCTATAACAAGACAAAGTTCTAAAATTTTTCAAAACATATCTCTATTGTCAAATATTGTGAAACAATTTTCAATTTTTTCATGGGTAGCAAGGGTAATAATTTCATATCTGCATTCCCGAATTTGCAGCCTAGGCTTCGCTGGCAGAAAAGTAGGTTGCTACATCCGGTGGCTAGCTGACCTTCAGCCATCGGACACAAAAAGTCCAAACAACAGATTTCCAGGAAGTATAATCCTGTTCTATATACAAAATGATATAACACATAAACAATGTTAAGAATATTCGCTTTCGAAAATTGTGTTCACTGATATATTGCTGCTTGTTATGGAACCGCTCCATAATTCTTATTTTATTTATATTATACTATAATTATTATATTGTTATTTTCATTTTCTCATACATATTTAATTCCAAGTTCATATTTCTGTACTTTTCATACTTTCTGTGTATTTATGTAAAACTGTACTAACGTCTGGTCCTTGCATTCCTATCGTCTACAACAAAATAGCATCGTAATCCCTTGTCATAAAATGTAAACAAACACCCAACAAAAACTAAGCTAAAAAATTTAAACGTATATATTATTTGACGTATTTATTACATCGCAAAAATATTTTTCTGAAATTCGCAATAATAATTGTACATTACTTGAAGCAAACTTTTTCGTGCTTGATAAGTTATAGTCATAAATAAAAATTAGTAAACATTACAGATATGTAACAGTTCTTTCAATGTTTGATGTTTATTAATTTATATTAATTACTAAACATATCAGATCAGTGGCACGAAAAATGTTTGCTTCAAGTAAAGTGCAATTATTTTTTTCTACGATTGCTATGAAATGTTGACAAATACGCTCTAATTTGTCATCGTAAAGTTGACGTTTTTTGTGGAACAATCGAAAAATATCTTTTTTCTACGATTGCTATGAAAAGTTGACAATTACGCCCTCATTTGTCATCGTAAAGTTGACGTTTTCTGTAGAACAATCGAAAAATATCTTTTTTGCGCGTCTCCAATGACAACGCACGAAAAAGACGTTAAATGCGCACGTTTCCAATGGCAACGCGCGAAAAAGATATTAAATGCGCGCTTATTTCAATAGTTACCAGGGATACAAACAAAACAGAAACTTGTCATATTGACAGTTGCCAGAACGAATTTATTTTCAGTACGTATACGTTTTTTAATCATTTGAAGATGCAATCGTAGAAAAAATTATGTGTTTATCACGAGCGTAAAGTGTCTTTGTTCTTCTTACACTATTGCAGCGCGAGCCGAAGGCGAGAGCAGCAATTACCGTGTTCGAGTAACAAAGAATCACTTTACGCTCTTAATACATAAATAACTATTGCGAATATCGACAAAAAAAATTGTGTTGTAATCAGGACATCAAATGAGGTATTCCCTTACATTGTTTTTGTAATAATTTTGAAACGCCCTGTCGATATCTTACTGTACAATAAAATAGTTTATAATTATCGAGAGGTTACGATAGTGATTTTGGTTTTTAAGTCGTTTAAACGAAACGTTATTTTATCGATCTATTGAAAATTTGGTAAATAAACAAGAATATTTCGGAGGGTCATTTTTATCGAACATAAGGGAGATAAATTAGTATGAAATTTTCCCAAATATGTAATACACCCATACCTAGCTATAGGGCCGCTCTTTATACGGCATTTCGCTATAACGGCCCTTTTCAATTAAGGCACGTTTTCCCCCATTGAATTTGTATTAGAATAATTGAATTTCTTATACGGCTTTTCGCTTTGCGGCCAAGTTTCGTGGAACGTATCTAGGCCGTAAAGAGAGGTATAGGTGTAATATTATATAGAATGTGTTGTTTGCACCGCTAAATATAATATTGTCTAAAGAGTGTTGCCATCTAACGAATCACAAAAGAATTTTGCTTATTACAATAACTCGTAACTTTATTTTATAATAACTTTAAAAAAATATATGTATAGTAAATAAACCTGAAGGTCTTCAAGTGATATGAATGATTTATGAATGTTATATGCGTAGATGATGTGTCAATAAAGCGAACTAATGATAATTGTACATATAATATAAGAAAGCAATTACAAATGGAACGAACGATTTATAGATTGAATAAATTTAATCAAAGTTTATTTTATCACGATTTACCATAGAAATGCATCATAGAAAAATGTTTGCATTTTTGATGAAGTTTATAATGAAACAGGAATGGAGGCCAGAATACAGCGGTATAAAAGCAAAAATTACAACGATTAATATAAGGATGATAATAGACTATATTTGAGACAATATTACCTAGCGATTTAATAAATAAGCGCGTGGGGAGACAGTCGCATCGTTTCAAACAATGGGTATTGAATCCGTTTAAATTATTGATATTATGGAAAATAAAAACATAGACTTATTTTAGAAACGTTATATATAAATTTACACCATGATACCTCGATTAATTATAAAACTGATGCGTATAATAATTTAAAATATGCTCAAAATTTTTTAGGGAATTTAACAATTTAATTTTTTATATATTTTATTTTAATTATTTATTATTTATGTTTTTCCTATTTTTATTTTTCATATATATCTTTTTTCTTTTTTATCATTATTGACATTTTACAAATATTATTTTATATTTTTTAAAGGTTTGACATTTTGATTATTTTGTTAGTTTTATATTACAATTATTGTATTTATATATTTTAAGGAGCTGATGATGAACAAATATTAATGTTCGAAACGTAAAAATATTAAATATTTTTATAAAAAAAATAATATTGGATTCTGAAGCCTTTTATTTATTTAAAATAATATATCATTATATTAATGTAATATATACGAGTAGAGCTAGTAAATTACTTGAACACTGTTGTGTATATTGAGACATGTATTTAAATGAAGAAATCAAATTTAGCTTTCATGCTACTACAACTTCCCCACTGGAATAAAAATAATTAATTTTGCAATATTTTGTTTTATTTATAACTTTTCTAAAATCTTATTAATAAAATGAACTTGATATTTTGCTATACAATTTTGAAACCAATACAATAGTAAATTATCTTTCAATATGTAGTGATTTTTAAATATAATTTTATAATATTTCACATTGTACATTTGTGTTTTTATAGAAGCGCTATATTAAAATTACACAAATAGTCTGTATGAACTGATAACATAATTTAAAACAAAATTTAAAAATTATTGAAGTTATTTGAAAATGTCCAAAATACTTAAATAAATTTTACAGCGTATTATATTCACACCGGAAATTTCGTTGCCTGCGCGTTATTATATCTCTGGCATAAACAATATGTTTTTGTTGTTCAACGAGTAACAAGTCTTCTAAAATTCCATCAATAATTGATGTATTCTGTTTTTCAGGAAAGACCCGCGTGAATTAAAATATATTAAAACTATATCAGTGAACACTTAACAAAATTTTTGTAGGACTTCCTCCACTAATATCTTTGGGGCTAAAACAATTTTTAATGAGACTTAATTTTGTTTAACAAAGTCTTACAATACAATTAAATCTACTTTTCTAATACATGTTTGTTTCTATTGTATTACACTTTTTGACTTTTGAGAATTCAATCTGCTAAAAAATTAAGTAATTTATTTTTATTATATTAGTAATCTTTTATAATTTTAATCCATTGTTAATAAAAAAAATTCTGTTTTGTTTCTTTTTGAAGGGTCTCAATAGTTTTTCGAGTCTCGGGGCCGAATGTTATTTGATATAGCTCTAAGATATATTTATAGAATATGAAACACATCTCCAAATGGCTTGATAATTATGTCATTGTTGTTTGTTAAGAAATATGACAAATGTTCCCCTAACAGAAACAAAATAAATTGCATATGTTTTGTCATCATCATCATTCATCAATAGTTAGCTTGACTCAGATCCTATATGCCTTCTCCAACTTCTTCTACTTATAGCCATACCCTTTCATTTCCACATTACTACTTCCTTCTTTCAGGTCGTTTACTATCTTCTCCCTCCTCCTGTCTCTTTTACCTTCCCCTTCTACTGTCCCTACTATTACGTCCTTCATTAGAGTATCCCTTCTCAACGCATGGCCCAACCACATTCTCTTCCTTATTTCTACTCATATGGCAACTTTTGTCTCATTGAAAAGAAAGTCGTGTAACTCTTATAGTTCTGAAAAACCCAATGGTTGAGCTCGGACAGGAGACGCTCGCTATTTCAATGAAGTTGCGTCATGTCATACGAGTAAGTCAAAAAGCATTCCATCTACAATATTTATAGTTAGTATCAAATGTTAAAATACAAAGCAGAAATAATTACTGAACTAGATTATAATTACTAGAATAAATCCGGGTATTAATATATTTAAACAGGATTAAATCACTTTATAAAAAAAATATAAACTTACATTACTAATAGCTAATTACATTTTAATAAACATTTTGAGTACATATTTCCTAAAATAAACATTTTCAATTTATAATCAATTTAGTAGGCCAATTTAATAATTATTTTGTTTTTCAAAAAAATGCGTCAAGATCGGAAAAACCATTTGGTCGATTTCTATATTTTCAAATAATTCCTAAATAATTGAATTAGAAAAATCGTTCAAATAAAACACGTCGACAGTTTTCGTTTTACTATTTAACTAGTGACGGCAGGCACGTAGCCAGGAGAGGGGCTCAATTGGCTGAAGCCCTCCCCGAAATTCTAATGAATTTAGTTTAAATGTATCTACATTTTTGAAAGTCAGACATTTCATTAAATCATGTAATTGTATTGAAATGTATTTATATTTATGTGAATTACTTAATTTATACGTAAATATGAATATTAATACACTGATGTAGTTGTGAAAATTGTTTCGTCAGCTGTGAGGATCGAACCAGAATTCTTAAGATCCACAGGCCGACTTGATACCACTGAACAACCTACCCCAATTTAAATCTACCCCTGTGACTCCGTCTCCACTAATATCTTTAGGGCCGTGATTTGACGGCTGGTAACCGCACTTCACGCGAAAAAATATATCACTTACCGAGATCTGCTTAGGCAGAGTGCCACACCCAGTAATGGGTAAAAGGCGTGATGATATATTTATTTATTTATTTTACGTAGTAGTATTTGAATCACGCGCTAAAAATTTTCTGCAATGACTAGAAACAGATTTGAGAAAGTGCTAGAAGAAAGCGTTAGCTGCTATTATAGTTTCGTGCCTAACTTCATTGCGTACAGTAGGTATATTGTAACTACACGTATTTGCAGAGCTATTGAAATGAAACGATCTAAAATGTTATCGATAATACGTTTACATGGAAATTAATATTTACATTGAATTAATATTGTGTTAAAATAAGAAAATATTGCTACTTGGATATTTTTTTTTAAATGAAAGATATGCTGAAGGTTCTGGATACAGGCCTGATAAAGGAAATCCCCCCCGCCACGCCATTTCCTAAAATTTCGAAGCCCGCCCCGAGAAAACGTCCTGGCTACGGGCCTGAGTGACGTATAACTAAAATTATAATTTTTGTTTAATGTAACTTATAGTTCTCGAAATCTGAATGGTGGTCCTTGTACATGAAACACTCTCTATATGAACAGTACAAATATCGAACATAGAGAAAAACCTGTGTCTTGGGAAAACATGCTCAAATTACATAATACAACAAATAACTACAAAAAGATGTCGATAATAATAATTAAACTATAATTACTAAACGTCGTAACATGTTTATAATTTGAAACGTAATTAAATATAAACACAATTTTATATCAAAACAAAGAAACCCAACATTTTTAGCTGGTCAGTTTCGTATATTTTTTATATAGTTAAATAAGCAAAATTATAGTATAAATTAGATGTTTATTTGGTTTGAAACCGCATTATCATAATTAATAAAAGAAGGAAATTTAGGATCAAATCATATGACATGAATTTACACAATTATTAATCAGTGACGCATACGACATAATATAATTTTTATATCCAATATTTATTTGTAATTGCAACGAGGCACCGAACTAATTTTTTTTTTAAATACACTTTATTCTGAAATATAACACATTCAAATTGTATGAGCTACCGTGTAATCGCGATGACGCATGTAATTCGTCGTAGAAAAATTATACATTCATGTCACATCACGAAAAATAAAAAATTGGGTTCTCAAATCAACAATCTAACTCGATACCACTGAGCCAATTACTCTATATATCAAATATAATACCGATAATTTCGCTAAAAGTTATAAATGCAAATTTTCACGAAATCATATAAAACTTGGTTGTAAAAATAGATTTCTATTTAGAAAATTAACAGTATAATAAATTTATGCGCATTGGCATTGTATTTATTAACTTTTTACAATCTTCTTGTGTTATGGAATTCCAAATCTCAGTAATTTTTTGCTTCAATTCATTAACAGTTCTTCGGAAACCATTCCGTAATTTTCTTTTTATGATTCCCCACACTCTTGCAGTGGGATTGAGATTCGGACTACTGGATGGCCAGTCAAGAACATTAATAGAATTGTCATTAAACCAGTTTAGCCGTATGACAAGACTCACCATCTTGTTGAAAAGTCCATTCGCCATTGTCATTCAACAAATGGGATTAGACTGGTTTTCAATATATTTATATATTTTTGAGAATTTACTATTTTTTTATGAAGTGTCATTTTCCAATACATTTCGAAGACATGCAACCCCAAGACAGTAATTTTTAAACAACCTTTATAAGCTTCAAACTTGGTTCGTATAACTCTTTTCCGCATATCATCGACACAAACATCAAATTTGTATTCGTCACTGAATAATATACATAGTATCCAATTGTCTCTGTACCCAATTTTGTCTTTCTTTAACCCATTTTAATCGTTTTTGTTTTTGGGTCAATAATGGTTTTCCTTTAACCTGATGTATGAGATAAATTTAAATTTCTAGTTAAATTAAGATAACATTAAAATATCTTACACAATTTGTAACCCAGTTTTCTGACATATTTTCTTGTAGTTTCAGTTGAAACATTCTTTTTTATTGTTTCTGGCCACAATGTACATATTCGCGTAAACTGCTTCGACGATTTTCTTTGTTAATATTAATTAAGCTCCGAACATTTTTATCAGGAATGAAACGTTTTCGTCCTGTACTTTTACCTATTTCAGTTGAACCAAGCGAACAATATTTTTTTTATGATGTCAACTATAGTTGACACCGGTAGCTACAGATCTTTTGATATTTTTCTTCCACTTACTCCAGCAAAATGGTATTTTACACTAATATTATGAATTACCAGATTTATCGCTATTCCACGAGCCATAATTAAAAACCATTCACAACTATGTTTATAAAATAAACGAAAATTAATTGACATATAGAAATGTCTCAATTTGGTTTCAGTGTCCACTAATCTCGTTATAAAATTATTATAAAATATTAATGTCCGAAGATTTAGTTCACAAGAATTTTTTACAATTTTTTTAGAAATACTTACATTTTTTAAATAATAACAAAAACAGTCTTTATCTAAACATGTCTCTAAAAGTAAGCATGTACTTTATAGTATTTAAAATTAATGATTACTAAACAACATCAGTCTATATATATATATATATACCGGGTGGTGCTCGGTGAGTGCGAACATAGGAATTTAACATGGGATATTAGTTTTATGCAATTTCCTGCTCTCCTGTACATTTTACGGAAAAAACTGTAGAGGGAAGATTTGTTCAGAATTAAAAGTTACCCATGAAACTGTTTTTACATGTTTTATTAAGTTTTTGGTTTAGCCGTAACATTAAAAATAAATTTCGAAATTTCTGTTACTTTGTAGCAATAGCCATGACTTTTCTTTTATTTTTATGACAAATGCGTTAAATGTCAATTTTTGATGTTTATTAAAGTTAATCTTATAATTTAAATTAAATCTTTGTGTAAGCTATAAAATGAATGTTTATTCAAACGAAGAACGTGTCTTCATTATTAAAAATTATTATGGAGGAAATAGTTATAGGAGGGTGCGGGATTTATTTTCAATTAAATATGAAGATAAACCAATTCCAAGTGTATCAACAATTTCAAAACTGGTTACAAAATTTGAGAGTACAGCTAGTGTAGCTGTGACCGATGGTAATGAAGGCAATAATAATAATAACAGAATACGTCATAACGAAGTGAATGAAGAATTGGTATTGGCTATGATATCTCAAAATTCAAGGTACAGCATAAGACATATTGCTTCTGAATGTGGTTTGCATCATTCAACAGTTCTGAGAATTTTAAAAACACATGGATATAAATCTTACAAATTTCAAACACATCAAGAACTTCTTTTGGCTGATTTTGAAACTAGAAGTACATTTTGTGAAATTATGCAAGAAAAGGCAAATCGGGACCAGCACTTTATTTCGTCGATTTGTTTTACAGATGAATGTACATTTACTTTAAATAATGAACCAAATGTTCAGAATACTCGTATGTGGACCACAGAAAATCATCATTTAACTGTGTGTACAGGTACCCAATATCCTGAGAAAATTAATATTTGGGTTGGAATTTTTAAGAACAGGATTATACCATTTGAAATTATGGGAAATTTAAATTCTGATATGTATTTAGAACTTCTGCAAAATCATATAGGTCCTGCATTGGATGAGGCAGCTGCAGTAGATGAGGATATTTGGTTCCAGCAGGATGGGTGCCCGGCTCATTATGGAATAAATGTGCGGGAATATTTAGATTTGGTTTTTCCTAATCGGTGGATTGGTCGTGGTGGTGGAATAAATTGGCCTGCAAGATCTCCGGACCTAGCTCCTTGCGATTTTTTTTGTGGGGGCATCTTAAAAGTAAAATTTACTCTAAACACTACGAAAATTTAGATTTACTAAGACAAGCTATATTCGAAGAATGTGATAATATTACTGACAGGCAATTAGCCAATGTTAGAACTTCGTTTTACAATAGACTTGGTTATTGTCTTGCTGAAAATGGTGGCTTGTTTGAACATTTATTGTAATTTCTTTATTTTTTTATGTAGGTATATTAAATAATATTGTTACAATTATTACTTATTATTTCACATTAAATTATTGTAATTTAAAATTTTTTAAAAAAATTGAAATTGTTGATAAACTTGAAACTGATTTATTATTAAATATGAAAATAAAACTTTGTTCAAAGAATAAAAAATGTGATTTTTTTGATTTAATTTAAATTATAAGATTAACTTTAATAAACATAAAAAATTGACATTTAACGCATTTGTCATAAAAATAAAAGAAAAGTCATGGCTATTGCTACAAAGTAACAGAAATTTCGAAATTTATTTTTAATGTTACGGCTAAACCAAAAACTTAATAAAACATGTAAAAACAGTTTCATGGGTAACTTTTAATTCTGAACAAATCTTCCCTCTACAGTTTTTTCCGTAAAATGTACAGGAGAGCAGGAAATTGCATAAAACTAATATCCCATGTTAAATTCCTATGTTCGCACTCACCGAGCACCACCCGGTATATATATATATATATATATATATATATATATACCGGGAGTTTTTCTTATCAGTAAACATAGGGATATGTCATTACCATAGTTACAGTTAAAAAGTTTGACAGCAATACATTAGAGCGTTTATTTTAAAAGTAAACATAGGGAAAATAATATTTTCAGCTATGCATTGAAGTGTAATAGTCTAATAAAAGAAACATTTTAAATTTAAACAAATTAAATGAATTTTAATTACTTTAAATTACATTAGTTTAAATAAAAATTTTAATTTAATAACTGTAAGCTTGCTATATTTTGAAATATCTATATTTTCGTTAACTTTTATAGTAGCCTTCAATATGGAATACTTAGGCCACGCTGATGAAACCGCATACATTTACTTGATACTATAGAAATATGAAAGCATGACTTCATTTATTACCCTTACTCTCCGTTTTTCTCTCCAGCTTTTAAATTCAGTAATCTCTTTTTCATACAATTCCTTAGACTGCGCTGGCAATAAACGTCGAGTTGCTTCCCGAGCTTCTTCAAAATAGGAATAGAGTCAATTTCTTCCATTTGTCATCAAATTCATAATTTTTTTCAATGTAACAAACGATAAACAAACATCCTGTCATAGCAACAAATGCCACAGTAATGCATTTTTTTTTTGACAGCACGTATCTAAAATTTGATAAATTAAAAAATGACATTTTGTAAAATTAATTTTGAATAAAAGTTTTGATTGTGGATAAAACGTTATATTGTATTCGTGTTTTAGTTGCGCATTATCCACTCAAGATAATTAAATGCTCGAACTTCGTTCTCGCATTTAAACAATCTTTCTTAAATAAAACGTCACCTAAAACACTTATACAATAAATAACTATTATACGCATTACTATAATCGTAATTATTATAATTAAAACTAATTGTACATATTCTAGTAAAAAATACAATTTTGTATGCACCATTGATGTCAGTAAATGATATCCTCGGGCGACACCCATTCCTCGGACCAGAGACCACATCGTAGATACCGTCGCCTTCTATAAATTACTATTAATTCCACTGTATGTATTTAACAAAATGCACAAGCTGTTTCGTTTTTTCTTATATTTAAATAATAATAACATCCACGTATTATTATTCCTATATTTTAATAAATATCCAAGATCAAACTTTATTAATAATTAGTCTGTATAATGTGTATAGTACTTATTTATTTATTTATAAAGTTATAAGATCGACAATTGTGTAACAAAATTACACACACTTGGAATCAACATCAGCATATAGGCAATAATAAGGAAATAAAAACTAAGTGCCCTGCGGCTAAAAAAAATTATCTACGTTTATGTTCCCGCCGCCAATCGGACAGCAAGGTCACATGTGTCGGTCCACACAGGCAACAAGTCGCGAATTGCGAACCAGAGACAGCGAGAGCAAAACGCGAAAGCTACAGTTAGGTATTGTGATCCGCAACATATCCAGTAAACAAAATTATTGCTTCATCTGTCAAATTTAGAATAATCAGCCACTAAGAATGTGAAGAAAAGAGTGTGCTCTATATACGAATGGAGTACAGGGTTATACGGAGAAATTGTGTATAATTAAAGGGATTTTTTTTTGAATTTTTAGGGTGAGTTATATTTTCATATTTGCTGAGATTTATATTCAGTTTATTCAAATATATTTTGATTTCATTGAAAACATGAGAAAGTATAGTTATTTATATAAATTTGTAATTTATTTTTGTGATTTAAATTTTAAATCACTTATCTTACAAGGTTAAATGGAAAATTATAAAAATATCTTTTTTGTATAAAATTTTAAATTACAGGTGTATTTTACACACAAAAAATTTTGATGTTTCTATGTGAACAGACGAAAAACAAAATATCAATGAAATTTCTTAAATCTACACAACAATAATACTGTTACTACCTTTACTCATATTTATTATATTTGTTTATTAAAAAAAATCATTAACTATATTTATTGTAAGTGTACACTACAATATTATTTTTTAATAAAATTTACAATAAAAACATGTCGAAAATTATACATTTTTTAAAATGTCAACTTGTTTACTGAATTTATTATGCAATCGGCCTTTGGTATTTAATTTTTTTTGTTACATTATTAAGTCTATTTAACAAATATTAGTTAATAAATAATTAATTAATTATTGTTACTTTTTAGACCAAAATAGAGTAAAAATGCCTTGAAGTCTCCGATCATCATAGAATCAAAAAGGAGCTCGAACTTATTGGAATCAAGTGATTTTAGCTTCCGGAACAATCAAGCATCGTTAACGATGACGTATAACAACACTTACCTATTCGATTTGGATTATTTTGGAGATGAAGAAATTATGTCTCGACCAAGTGTATGGAAAAACCCTCTAGTTATACCAATAGGAATTTTTCTATTTTTCTGTTGCATAATTTTTCTTTATATCTGTCATTTAGGCACATGTCATGTGGTTGATTTAGTGAAAAAGTATCGAGAAAATAGAAGACAGTTACCACAATATCAAAAGTAAAATATAGACGACAATTGCACTAAAATCGTCTATTTTCATTCAGAATTTTAAAAATGTATTGTAGCGAACAGCTAGAAAACGATTAAATATTTCAAATTATTCATAACTCAAAACAGAATGCTAAAACATTTTTTGTACCATATTATATCTCAATATATAAGAAAAACATAGTTTGAAAACAGTCGATAATAAACAAAATATTTTTATTATTATAAATTCGTTGAATAAAACTTGAAAAAAACAAATTTGTTCAAATAGTTACAGTAACAAATTGCATCACTAACGTCAATTGTGTGTGTCCTCTGACTGCGGAAGTGGTATTTCCGGTTAAAACAGTCGACGCATATTATTTAGATTTAGATTTAACAATCTTTTTTCATGAAATCAAACTTCATATTAAACAAAACTCAGGATTTGACATATATTATATTCCTCATTAGATTAGATTCCTCATTATATTGTTTATAATTTATCTATATCATGCTCTTATACTCGCAATGCACTACTATGGGGTTCAAAAGGAGTCAGTCAAACTTTAAAAACTGAAATACTGGTTCTTTTTTGTAATAAAATTGTTGTTATTCTTATAGTGATGAATTAAATATAATAAATATGCTCAAATTATTGACACTTTTTATGTAACATTTTTGTGATTTAAAAAAAATGAGTTAACCAATTTTAAACCCGACTGACCATACTTTTGAATCCGGTAGTATATATATATAATTTGAATATTATTACACTGGAAACTTATTTACACAAAATGGTATAAGGTGTTTATTTATAAGACTAAATAATTTAATTATTAATAAAATTGTTAAAAGACTGATGTTGTTTAGTAAAAGCAATATTATTTTTACTGAGTTCATTTATTTTCGACGTAACCCTAAACGATATCAGAAGAAAATAGTAACTTGAAATTTTCATTTTTCAGTCTATATTTATTATTTATTAATTTAGGTTTTTGGCTATCACATTAATCCTTGGGTTTATAGTTTGATAAATCCAGGTTGAACAAGGAACTAGGTATATACACAATATATGGGTGACGAGATACGACGGCTGATAACCACACAAAAAAATTATTATCTCTGGAACGAATAATGAGTTAAAAGGCGACCACACATACGAAATTAAAGATTAATTGTTTACATAAAAATAAATTATTATTTATTTTCCAACGCGGTATTTTTGGTACACGAACGAATTTTTAATTACAGTTTTCATTAATTGACATAAATGAGATTGAAATTAGTTCTCCACAGTTTTACTCGAGAGGATGTTGAACTGTAATGAGCACTTATTTTAATGTCCATTTAATTTATTGGACCAATGAAAATGATTCAGTCTAGGTAAGTACTTACTCATGAATATATCTATTACAGTATAAACCAAAAGTTGCGATGTTTGTTATAAGATGTAATTTCATATCAATTTTATATCACCAGTGTAATTTAAGCCGAATTATGTACCTCTTCTTTAATCAAGTTATTATTGTTATTATATATGAAACATGTATTGTACATATTTTTAAAGTTAAAGGTTGATAGTAATAAATATGAAAACATTAATTTTATGTGCAAATAATATGAGTAATGACAAAAGAATTAAAAATTTTATTTATCAAAAACGGTTGGAAGATAGGCAATGAAATAAAAATCAGTAGATTTATATACATTTAATTTCGATTATTTTGAGAAAAAAAGTAAACCGCCAAAAACTCACCTTTTATTTTTTTAATAAAAATAATTTTCTATTATTAAAACACATAAATTTTATGTATGCATATTTATTACAATACTTTTAATATTTAGCTTTAATATACAATATGTTTGATTTTATAATAACAATGTTGAAAATGGTTTGTTAAAGATAATTAAGGTTGTTAATAATATTTTGGAGTAGTTTCGTGTACATAAATTAATATTAAAGTCAAACAAATAAGACAAGCAATAGTTATTTGTGTATTAAGAGCGTAAAGTGATTCTTTGTTACTCAAGCACGATAAGAGACACTTTACGCTCGTGATACACATAATTTTTTCTACGATTGCACCTTAAAATTATTAAAAAAAAACTTATACGTACTGAAAATAAATTCGTTCTTTTAACTGTCAATATGACAAGTTTCTGTTTTGTTCGTATCCCTGGTAACTATTGAAATAAGCGCGTTTATTTATTATTATTATTATTTAATATCTTTTTCGCGCGTTGCCGTTGGAAACGCGCGCATTTAACTTCATTTTCGCGCGTTGCCATTGGAGACGCGCAAAAAATATTATTAAGATACAATCGCGTTGCCATTGGAAACGCGCGACAAAGATATTTTTCGATTGTTCCACAGAAAACGTCAATTTTACGATGACGTAATTGTCAACTTTTCATAGCAATCGTAGAAAAATATATTTATTTATTTATGTTGCGCTGTAGAACTGGAACTTAATCCCAATTACAGTTACAGGGTCTACACTCACCGAGCCGGAGTGGGGTAGTTAATAAAACTTTTAGCCTGACCACTGTACTGACGGACAAAAATATAAATGATAATACACCAGCAAAAAGCAAACGTCAAAAGACAAATTTGACGTTGCACACTGAACAGCTGTTCATTTTCAGTAAAGGTTGCCTTCGCACGTGACTGACCGCAACCTATAGATTTACAAATTTCTACTACTTTATATATATATATATATATATATATATATATATATATTAATTGTAATCTTTTATGACCACGTTTAAATAAAAAATAATTTATAAATATGATACAAATCAATTGTAACCATGGCGTTAAATAAAAACATACAGACCACAGACTACTTGATCACCTTTTAAAATGATGACAATGACGTTATTCATAAAAGAATTTCAAAAAATAATATTTATTAATGACGTTAACGTGTTTATATTCTGAAACCGATAAACTATTAAACAAACCACGGATGTTATGAGTCATAACATGCCTTAGATGTCTTAAAATCTTCGCTCTACGAGCTCGGATTTGAAACTGACATCTGCGGATGTAAAGATATTCTTAACATTCCTAGGTATTTCAATAGCTATAAACCAGTAATTATAAATTAGCTAACACTATACCAAACACTCAATTTTAAAAATAATAGCCTAGCAATTAATAATAACACTACTCTGTTACTAGTTTACGTTTCGTTTATTAGTTTATTTTCATGTGACAGCTTGAAATATTACCACACATGTAAAGGTTTAAACTCGCGCGCAAGGACTGATAAAGTAGAAATTGAAAGTGTCAGTTTATAGTGCTACCATCCAACGGTTGAAGACGAACTACGATGTAACAGTTCCGATAGTTGTTATTTGAAGTCGCTCGATGTATAACCACTGGTTACACGCTTTTGGCGAATATGTATGGTTCGTGATCAGGGGAATTAAATACTTATACGTTAAGTAAAGTGTTTATGAAGATGACCTCATGATAGAAACACTTCACTCCCACTAAAATCACGCGAACTAATACCCACATGCTGAAATGCCATGGAGCCTAAAATCCACTGTGAATAAACTTTCCCACACTACAATGATAACATCATTAAGGTAAGGGTAATAGTAAACACAAAATACATATAAATTTTTAACAGAATTAACAAATATTAATCTAAGTATGAGGTGCTGGAAGAGTTGTGAATGTGAATGTATTTGTGTTTATCAAAGTTATCTCATCTTATCAATTCCCCACCGAATTACACCTTGCATAAAATTGATTAAATACGTTCTTATTTTATAGCTATGTAGTTCTCACTGATATCGTCACAATTAATGTTTCAATATATTTGTACAACAACAAAATGGATCTTCCCGATGTTGGGTAAATATTATTAAATAATTTTGTATGTGGGATTAGTGCTCGATATAAACATTATTTTTAAACTAGTATCCGGTTTTGTCAAAATTAAATACAGTTTAAATGTTGTCAACATCGCAAAATTTCTCATAAACGATACTACAATATTGCTAAATGGATATTATATACATTCTGTCCAAGTTAATGTGCTCACCATTGGATCTCGAGATCGATAAGATACGATATCGGTTCAAATGTTTTACTTTTCTTGTAAAAATGCATGTCACTAAATATCGATGAAGATGTAAATTTTCTCAATTTTTAGTTTCGTTCATAACTTTTGCAAATGAAATAATACCGGATTTTAGTTTGCACTTTCATAAGTACTTTTAATTTCAAGGAGTACTCTAAAATTGTCTATCATGTGTTGTTTTCGAGATATATGTACCAACTATTATTATTCATATGAAGCTCTTATTAGAGCTCATCAGTATGCGTCTATGGTTACTAACTGTGCTGACCAGCCTCTGACGATGCCCTCATAAGGTGACTTGGAGGCTGAATTTTGTGAGACTTTGCCAAGTGTTTATTTAATATTTTTTATAAAAATTTTAGAGCTTTTTTGTTTTTTTATAGCCTACTTAAATGAAAATATAAATAATTCCAAAAATAAACTAATTATTAAATTTTTTGCAATTATTTTAATAATAAAGTATAAGTGTTTTATATTGTTGAAAAGCGAAAAAATCTGCATCTAACAATGTCATAGTTTACTATTAGCTTCATATAAAAAATAATAGTTGGTACATATTTCTCGAAAACAATACATGATAGAAAATGTTGCAGTACTTAAGCTACAAATTATTACACATTGCGGCTTCAGTGAATTCGGACCCTGTACTATAACTGGGATTAAGTTCCTGTTGTGCGGTATAACATAAATAAATAAATATTCATCGATATCTAGTGACCTATGCATTTTTACAAGAAAAGTAAAACATTACTAATGAGGCAACTTTTAATTTAATTTAACCGATATCGTATCTCTTTTCGTTCTCCAGATCCTATTGGTGAGCATGTTAACTTGGACATCCTATATAAAGCAGTAATATTAATTTGTGGACTTGAATATTTCAACAGAAATCATATAGGTACCGTATGTATCGGGCTTTATCCCTGTAATCTCGACAACTAAAAAATCTTTAATATTTACTACTCCTTTTATGGGGTAGGTGGCTCAGTGGTATCGAGTCGGCCTGTGGATCTTGATAACTCTGGTCCGATCTCCACAGCCGAAAAACAATTTTCATCAATTTAAATCTACCCCTGTGGATCCCCCTCCACTAACATCTTTGGGGGCCGTGATTTGAAGGCTGGTAACCGCACTTCACGCGAAAAAATATATCACTTACCGAGATCTGCTTCGGCAGAGTGCCACACCCAGTAATGGGTAAAAGAAGTGATGATATATTTATTTATTTTATTAATATTTTTCAAATATTTTTCTATTATCATTTGAAAACAAAAAATCTATTAAACTCAGTTTCTTAATACATCGTCATACAGACCAGTGCATTATGAGTTTTTCAAGAAAACAATAACTCATGATGAAACAGGTCATTTTGCAAATAGAACATCCCACTTTTATATAAGAATGTTTTCATGTCAAAAACAGTTCATTAGCAAATATTTAAAGTGGTACGCCCATTTAGCTAATAATAACTTGAAAACTCTATAAATAAGTGAAATAAGATAAATAAATCTATCCTCTTTTACACAAAGAAGCAGCTAAAGTAATCTACATATATAGGGTGTTTCACAACTTAGAGCAAAAAAATAAAGGGTATATTCTGTACGATCATGAAACAAAAAGAATTTTTTTTAAATCGCAAAACTATTTTCCATGTTTCCCAGTCCAAAATTTTTCGTTGCCACTGCCACTGGGTGGATGATTATGTTAAAGTTATTAATTAAATAAAACTCTATTATAAATAACTGCTAATAATTGAATTGTGTAATTATTCTTTAGTTGATACCTACTTCATTGTTTGGTGTTTAATAGGAAAGCGAATCCAGTGCAGTACAAAAAAAATGTTTTAGGTAAACAACCCTTAATTTTTCGAATTTAAAAAAAATTCTTTTTGTTTCATGATCAGCACGTCGTACAGAATATACCCTATAAATTTTTGGCTCTAAGTTGTGAAACACTCTATTATATATATATATATATATATATATATATATAATATATATATATATATATATATATATATATATATATATATATATATATATATATATATATATATATATAATATATATATATATATATATATATATATATATATATATATATATATATATATATATATATATATATATATATATATATATATATATATATATATATATATATATATATATATATATATATATATATATATATATATATATATATATATATATATATATATATATATATATATATATATATAATATATATATATATATATATATATATATATATATATATATATATATATATATATATATATATATATATATCCCTATATCATTTTGGCATCCTTCATTGATCATTTTGTATCATTTCGGCATCCACTTGTAATTTGGCGTCGGTATACGGACGTCACTTTACTTAGCAGTTTAAATCAACTTTTCATGCATGCCGTGACATCTACTGTCCATATACAAAAATTCGAAATGTCGCCAAAATGATGAAAAATTGAAAAAGAAATGTATATTTTAGTTCAGTCAGTTACCGTTCAGCGCGCTAGTCGAGTTAAGCGTATATTTCAACTATATACTTTCCGTACATATACGATGTCTGGATTTGGAATCCGAAAAACTGGCAACGTTGTCTCCTAATTTTTCACATTGTAGTTCGCAGTTTCGTATTTAGTTTTATGTTGTCGATATGATCAAAAGTGAAAGCAATGATTAAAAACAGCAGAAGTTCAAAAATGTTGGCTATTGTTGGTAATTTTTATTTACGTACAGGAAATAAAATTTTATTTATTGGGAGTATTTAACAATTTGTTCTGTATCACGAAACATGATTTGGTTATCACAGCGACTGTATTGAATTATATAATTGGTTATTATGAATACGATAACAAATAGTATTATGTATTTATTTATTATATTTATTTTTCTACGATTGCTATGAAAACTTGACAATTACGCTCTCATTTGTCATCGTAAAGTTCACGTTTTCTGTGGAACAATCGAAAAATATCTTTTTTGCGCGTCTCCAATCGCAACGCGCGAAAAAGACGTTAAATGCGCGCGTTTCCAATGGCAACGTGCAAAAAAGATAATAAATACGCGCTTATTTCAAATGTTACCAGGGATAGAAACAAAACAGAAACTTGTTTATTGTCAGTTAACAGAATGAATTTATTTTTAATACGTATACGTTTTTAAATCATTTTAAGATGTAATTGTAGAAAACATTATGTGTGTATCACGAGCGTAAAGTGTCTTTGTTCCTTTTACACTATTTTACACAATTACCGTGCTCGAGTAACAAAGAATCACATTACGCTCTTAATACACAAATAACTATTTTTTTTATTTCCTTCAAATAAATAATAATAGAGCACTTGCATCTTGGTTATATGTCAAGAGCGGGAACATGTTACCGGTCTACCACCAAAATATTAACATGGCTTTTGATATCCAATTTTCTTAAAAATTAAATCAAGTTTCTTCAAAGCAATTTTAATAAAATATGGAACGAATATAATTAAAAAAGGAAACGTTAATATACGTTTTGACAGTGTGAAATAATAAGAAATATGGACAAAATTTAATTTTTAATATCTACTAAATAAATCTTGATCAATATCATTGCAATATATATTTAGTATTTAATAACTGTATACAATACTACATATCATCATATCATCATTTCGTTATAGTATATTACACATTAAATTTTGAGTAATATTTTGATAAAACAAATATTATTTTATTAAAATTTTAAATAATAAAAATTTAAAAAAATATGTTCAAATTAAAGTAATTTGGGGCACTGAGGCTCTGAATACTATCGGATAAAAATACATTTCTATCATTTTGTATAAGTAGAGCGCCATATTGTTTTGTTTTATTCAAATTAGACTATACGCTTTTATTTTGAGGATTTAATAGCGATTTTTTTACTTCCCCAACCTATATAATAAGGTCAGTATTATGATCGTGATTTTTATCGATCTCGAGATTTTGATGAATCTTTACGTTTTAGAACCTACTGAACCTAAAAAATATAGTCGTAGAAAAAGTCGTTCCGTCGGTCTGTTAGTCTGTCGCCGTTATCTTGGAAGCACGATAACCTAAGAACGCGTTAAAGTTTTGGATTGAAATTGTATATTTACGATTTAGAGCCAAAAACCTAAGTAAAGTTTAATAATGAACAGTATACAAGAAATGGTACTACAACTTTACTGATGGGTCTTTTTACGGTATTGTGTATATTTCGTGAACGGTTGTGTGTATTACAAAATGTGTAATGATAAAAATTAATTCTAATCAAATTTGTAACAACTTTTATTTTAAATATTATTTGATACCAGTGACATCACAAATTTATTGATTGATTTTATAAACAATTTTCAACTAGTTTTTAATACAAATTATTGAAAAGATATCGATTTTGGTATAAAATTATTCAAAATGTCTAATAATCGGCATTTGTTTTTTTACAAAATATTTATCTATCAAGTAAATCATCCATAAAAATGCGTGAAGGATTTGATTTATAAGGTGAGTTATGTTGAAGAAGTACTGTGGGGGCCAAAGCAGATTTTTTTTCTATTTAAGACATTTAAAGAAAAGTACTTATGTCTGAAAATTTCGTGCTTCGGTTCTAATAAAACAAAACATTATTGTAATGAGATACTATTTTTATATGGTTGAAAACAGAAAAATAATCGCTATTAAAAATATACATAAGATCACATCATTTACGCATTTCTGAGTGTGGCATTCTTTTTATAAGTAGATTTTAGCAGATATGGTATTTTCGCTTACTACTTTCGTCCACTCACTAATTTTATGAGTAATGTTTTCTTTTCAAAAATTCAGTGGCAGGATTGAACAAAACTCTATACAGTACTCATGAGAAACTAATTCACCCACTTGTGTGTCTTCCACAGTCGGCTTCGCCTCGTGAGTAAATGAAATTCATGCGTGGGAAAAACTTTTAGTTTCTACACTCGTACTGTAATATACTATTCTTTCAAAATATTTTTTTTTATCAAAACATATGATTTTTTTAAATTCATCTTTTATCTTCATTGGCTTAGTAAACATTAAACTGATGTGGTAAATATAAACACATTCATTTCAAATATATGACTTTATCAGAAACATCCAAAAATTATTTGTTTTTCAGAATAAACAAGTGTAATTTGGTGGTGTAGTGGGTATACAGTCGGCTTGCGGTTCTTGAGGACCCGAGTTCGATTCCCGCAACCGACAAACTGGTTTTCACCAATTTAATATCAACTCCTGTGGCTCCCCCTCCACTAACAACTTTGGGGGCCGTGATTTGACTGCTGGTAACCGCATTTCACGCGTAAAAATATATCACTTACCGAGATCTGCTACGGCAGAGTATTGATATATTTATATTTTTATAATTGTCCCAGATAGAAAAATAAAAGTTGTGGCAAATTTAATTGCATAATATATGGGATTATAACAAAATTTTCATAAATTTATTAATTGTTAATATATTTAAAGAAAAGTTTTTTTTTATCCTTACGTAAACTACCACTTCCGCTTTGTAGATTAACACTAATATATATTCAGCACATCCTTAGACGTATAAATGTAAATTACAAAATATGAATAAAGATATTGGCTGATAACACAAGCTCTGTTTTTGCCTGTTTTAAGAGCAATGTATTTGGGTGTTTTAGCTATCTCTAACAGTTAAAACCGTGCTCTTAGAACACCCAAAAATATAATATAATAATCGTATTTTACAAGCTCTAAAACTTTCTCTTTTATTGAATACTTTTTATCGAATTTTTAGCATTACCTCCCTTAATTATATCTTATGGGAAGTTATTATGAAATATTTTTCTCTGTGGTTTATAAAAATTAATTTTATGATATTTTATTACTTCATATTACACTCGATATACTAAGTAAATGAAGCAACTGATTTTCTATCTTACCACTTTAAATAATGGCAACACGGCCGGATGTCGTTTTAACGGAGTTATAAAATTAGTATATTGAAACAGACGTCAGATTCATCGGAAATAGACTGAAATATATACATTGGATGCAATTTTACGCGTAAAGTAAAAGGATTTCAAAATGACCTTTAGCTGAAAGCAAAATGTATATTTAAAAAACTTCTTTTTTAAAAATTTGAAACGTGAGCACATATGAACACGTAAAACAAAATAATATACTTTTTACGAAACATCAATATCTCAAGTATTAAAGGGAGACGTCAAAACCTACAAACTATAGATGGACGCCAAAATGATTAACGGATGTATATATATATATATATATATATATATATATATATATATATATATATATATATATATATATATATATATATATATATATATATATATATATATATATATATGTTTTTTTTAGTCATATTTGGATTCGTGAGCCAACTTTCTTGGAAAAACATCCCTGGGTGCTTCCAGTAATAATAACTACAATAATTCTATTTTGTTCTGGAATTATTTTCTGCTGCTGTTTATGCAGACGTCGCAATCATCTAACTTGCTGCCGACGACCGGCAGTTGTAGTTGTACCAAATAATCCAGGTGGCAACGTTACAAACACTGTAGGAAACTATCCAATAGGATCAAATATGAATCCTTACTATCCAGGAGTAGTTGTGCATAATGCTCAAGCTGGAAACACCACATATATCGCAGGAAACTATAACCCAGGAGGAACATCTATGGGATACCATTACCCAGGTGTTAATGTTCAGGCACCTTATTATGTACAATCTGTACGTGTTAATAATATGTGATATCCAATTTTGCTGCAGAATTAATTTAAATATATTTTGTTGTTGTTGTATGAACAATTACATACATGTTTAATTTCAATACAAATAACAATAATTTTTCTTAATTTTTCCTTGTAAAATGCGCATATTTATAATAATAATAACAATATTGTCCCGCGTGATAGTCGCGCGGGTTGAGGGCCTGACTCGCAACCATAAGGTCGTGGGTTCGGGTCCCGCCCGTGGCGACCATACAAAGGACATATCGGCATATGACCTTAGTAGTTGGTCCGATATATAAATTTAAAAAAAAATAACAATAATAATATACGAGTATTTTATTCTTAGGTGTACATGTACAAGGAAAGTTTTGTTGTGATGTTCTCACAGAGGGTTAGCAAAAACTTAATGATTATGGTTAAACGAAATTTAACGAATGAATATAAAATAGGGGTCAATATTTAGGGAATATCAGTCATAACATATGTACTAAATGGTACAATGCGCAAAAAAAAATTATATAATGTAAACAAAAATTATGTGAGAACTCGCAACAACACATCAGATTTAATAGAGAGGTAGGATTATGACAAGGATGTATACTGAACACCCATCTATTCGCACATTTAATAAAAACATAAAAGATATCAATTCTATGCTACGCAGACGGCATGATAATGTTGGCAGAAATGAAATAGAACTACGAGATAATATTAATATAGTAAATAATGAACTGATATAGTGGAATATGATTATAAACATACATAAGACAAAAACAATAATAATAAATGGAAAAGAGAAAACTCATTCAATAACAATAAATAGAACAGATAGAATTTTTTAGTATAGGAGTTATAATTAACGAAACGAGAACTCTAGATGAGGAAGTTGAGAAAAGAGTAGCAAAGACAGGAAGACTATTCAACAATAAGTTCCTTGGAAAGAAGATAGTTCCAAATGAAAGAAAAGTTGAAGTCTTCAAGAAAGTAGAAATGCTCCTAGTAATATAAGGAAGCGAGACATGAACAATCCAGGAAAGACACCAAAGCCGACTAAGAAATGTTGAAATGAGATTTCTAAGAAAATTAGAAGGAAAATCAGAAGTATTAAAAAAATATGTAGGAACAAAACCTGTAATATACACTGTCCAAGAGGGGTAGCTGAGATAGGCAGGACACCTTCATAGAATGAGCGAGACAAGATTTGACAAAATAAGTTTAGCCGCAAGATCACACTTGAGGAGGACGAGAGGAATACCAGTCAAAACATGGGACGAAGAAACAAAGCAGGCTGCAAATAAACCAGATATCAACTAGAATGAAATCAAAATAAACTGGCAAAACAATCAAATCTGGAAAATGAACGCCAAAAACGACAACATAGACCAAAAATAACTAGAAACGCTTTACACCGACAAGTAGATAGACAAAGGATTAAATTAGTAAGTAAGAAACCAAGATAAGAAAAATCTTGATACAGCTATGTCTGGAAACAAGCTATTACTATATGCACGTTGGTACATTAAATGCAAATCTGCTAAGTTTAAGATTGTATAATCGTTCATTGTTAAGACAAGAACAACTACATAAAGTGAAAATAAAACCAAATTTATTACTGTCACAATAAATTACAACAGTTGCTAAAGAAACGTCATTAAACAAATTAATAACATGCCACAGAATAGTTGACAAGAATGTATAATACTCCTAACTTACAGAAACGAAAATATAATTTTAAAGGGAGTGATATAGAAAAGATCCGCTGCAATATCATATAGTATGTATATTGTACAACAAGATCAAGGTCGCTTTGCAGCACGAGTGTGAGACGAGAGATATAGATTTGAAGATATTAATATAAAATGTAGTAGATATTTTTCTTTTTAATAAATAACTAATCAAATATCACCTTTATTTTTATAATTTTATATAATTTTATAGCTTCTGCTTTTCATCTACATTTTTTTTAAGTAATTGCTATGCCCAGATCTGAATTAAAATGATTTAGAATTATAACATTTCATAAGCAACAACTCATTTCAAACAATTTGAACAATCTTAATCTTTAATCTTATCTTTAATGTTCACTCTTAATGAGCTCTTCCAGTGTAATCGAACTAAACAAAATTAGTGATAAACAAAACTAATATACAAATATCTGATGTGGACACCACATGACTTCCTTGTACACGTATTAAACTATAGATATTTTTTTAATTACACATATTTGACATTAAATCTTTTTGTTCTAATCCATAGCAAACTTAATTTACAAAAAAATCAAAAAATATATAATATTTAAATTTAGATATCTCGTTTATGCAAAAAGCTAATTTAAAAATTCTTAATGTGCTAGACGCAGAATTTAATTCTCTAAAACTTTTATCTGCAGCATTCCATTTCTAAAATTAAAATAATACCATTTTTTTCAAGGAAAACTGTTAGCAGCTTCATGTAATGTGCCACTTCCGGTTAGTCTATTTTAACCAAAATCTATTATGTTATTTCCATTGATATAGTAGTCTTATATACCAAATTTGGAAAGTTTTAAATTATATTTGAATATAGTTTTTCATGAAAATCTATTATAGGCTTCAAGTAAAGTACCACTTCCGGTAGTTGTATAATGACCAAAAAGGGAGGTGCACAACTAGATGTTATAACAGTCCTAAATATAAAGTTTCAATTTTCTACGGTTTACCGTTTTTGAGTTATGCGAGATACGTACGTACGTAGTCAAAATGGATTCAGGGAGGGCCAAAACACCTATTTCCGTTGAAATCTGAGAACCGAAAATTTTCACGATTACAATACTTCCTTTACTTCGTACAAGGAAGTAAAAAATATATATTGTTTAAATATTTCAATTATAAGATATGCGCGATTAAAAATTCCGTGATGTCATAAACACATTCTTAAAAATTCGATAGATTTAACTGTCGGTTCTCGTTGAAACATTTTATAATAAAATTAAATTAAAAAACACTAGGTTAGTTTCAAATAATGTAAAGTTTATTTTACAATACGTATTTCGGTCGACTAGACCATCATCAGGTGAACAAGATATGATATCTTGTTCTGTGTCTATTTAATTGTGTCATTTTATGTTTTGTTCTCTAAATCGTATTCGTTAATATTAATAAATAAAATTAATTAAGACAAATAAGGTATAACTTTTCACTTATAATATCATAAGAGCGTTAATTCTTTCCGGAAATTTTTAGGAGTGCATTTCAACAACGTATTAATCGGCCCGAGTAGAACACGAGGGCCCGATTACGTTGTTGGAATGCACGACAAAAAATTTCCCGGATATGAATTAATGCTCGAATGTAGATTCGGTAAGAAAATCGTAACGACACCGCTACAAAAAGCAAAAATACATAAATTAATATTTAAATTTTATTCGAAATAATCAAATTGGAATACAAGTATAACTATAGCAACGTAATAAAATTATTGACAACAAAAAACAATTACTGAAAAATTCGAGCAAAATGTCACGTTTTGGTTCCCTGTCATTACAAAATATTGATAAAGGTGTCGGAGAAGAACAGCTCATCAAAGTTACAGGGCATAGTAATGCGCATTCTATTCGGCCTTATTTGCAAATGGATGCAGAACATCATAAAAATATAATAGAAAGCATGAGGAATGAAAAAAAAAACCTGAATCTGGTAGTATCATTTGTTCTTCTACTGTTAACACTAGGTTGGTCTAGGAATGAAAAATTTCCAAGAAAATCTTGACGTTGCTAAGTAACCCATGCTCGTATAAGTGTTTCTATTGGTCGTTAATTAGTGTCGTACGATTTTTAATAAAACTCTTGTTTTCCGAAAGTATCTTGATTACAAAAATTAGAAAATTTCGTGTTATTTATAGAACTTCAACCTCTTGTATTTTGGTAACTAGAAGGAATAAGACCTATGTTCATATGACATTTTTGGCCCAGAATTACCTCAGAAATAAGCTGTTAAAGTTTGTTACACTAGTCCTGAAACACCCTGTATACCACAGGCACACACCACACCCTACTGTAATAAAAAAACTTATCAATACCGGTATACCGGTATTGAAATTTTTGACCGGTATTGCATTCCCTAATTGGTACCTATTTAATATGTCATTGTTATAATTAGACATCTTAGTGTTTTGCTGATACAATTATAGAAATAAGAATATTTCTTATTGTGTTTAATTCATAGTTGGTTCAAGTTTGGCGGTTTAAATTTAGGCTTTGTATTTTCTATGCTTAGGCACGGTTTAGGACCGTCTCATTCGAACGATATTTTATCGGACGATTTTTTTATCGTACGATAAAATATCACTCGTGTGAAAAAACAATTAAACTTACCGTACGATTTTTTAATCGTACGATAAGAAATCTTGCGATAAAATATCGTCAGATAAAATATCGCTTTACGAAATGACCTTTACATGCAGAACAATACGGATAAAATTGAAAAATTCCAAATAAATATATCATCACGCCTTTTACCTATTACTGAGTGTGGCACTCTGCCACAACAGATCGCAGTAACTGATATATTTCTTGATATATTTCGTGAATTACGGTTATCGGCCGTCAGATCACGGCCCTCAAAGATGTTAGTGGAAGAGGAGTCAGCCACAAGGGTAGTTTTAACGTGGTAAAAATTGTTTGTCGCCTGTGGGAATCGAACCCGGGTTTTCAATTCCACCGAGCCACCTACCCCATATATAGGTTATATACGATAAAATCTTTTGTTCTATAAAATATAGAAACATAGAACTTTGAAACGGTAGTAAAATTAATCCAAAGCGCTCGCTTTGTAGCCTCTAGCTATTTTAGTCGCTAAAATATTTGAAGAAATATGAAATTTTTAATTTTGCAACAACTTAATTGGAAAAGAAGCTGTTAGCCCAGGACGCTGACATATATTAAGTTCACGTTCAGAGTTTTAAATTTTGAAAGTGCCTCGTGTGAAATTGTAAATTATGGGGTAGGTGGCTCAGTGGTATCGAGTCGGCCTGTAGATCTTGAGAACCCTGGTTCGATTCCCACAACCGACAATTTTCACCAAATTAAATCTACCCCTATGGCTCCCCCTCCACTTACATCTTTGAGGACCGTGATTTTACGGCTGGTAACCGCGCTTCACGCGAAGAAATATATCACTTACCGAGATCTACTTAGACAGAGTGCCACACTCAGTAATGGGTAAAAGGCGTGATGATATATTTATTATATTTTTAAAATCAATTTACACAGAATACTAACAAATAAATTACAGCAACGATTATAGGTAGATGCATTGAAATTAAATGCAAAAAAAAATAGTTCATGACTGACTCTGTTCTGACATGCACTACGACCTTTCTCTAAATGATCCTATTCAAAACGTGAAGATCTTCATTCAAACTGAGTCCAATTTGTTTATAATACTACAATATCCACTAAACGTGTGGGACATAAAGGCAAGTGAAGCGAATTCAGTCAAAATTTCGTTTTGTTGGTTCTGAATAACAAACAATAGGTTAAATATTCATCAACAAATATAAATAATGTGGTACGTACTGCGTCAAAGAGTAAAGCCCGTATACATGGCATTTCATGGATATGGGACACCTCAAATAATTCCTATACCAGTGGTTCTGAAATTAGGATACTAAGTCATATTTTTTAAATGAGATCATTCATATTTTTTATGCCTATTCGATAGAGTATTTTTTCTGAATTCAACCATGTAATCATTTTATATCCTTACATAACAAAAATATTCAGAAAATTCAATTTAGAGTTTCGATAAATTTTATTTAACATGACACAAAACAATAGGCTATGATCAATAACAAAGCAATAAACATAATGGTTATAAACCATACACATTTAATTATCTAATACAATACTCATTGTTCATTTTTATTTATAATAATTAGTTGTGATTGTCGTTTTTTATGGAGAAGATAAATTATGAGTATTGTATTACATAATTAAATGTTTATGGTTTATAACCATAATGTTTATTGCTTTGTTATTGATCATGGCCTACTGTTTTGTGTCATGTTAAATAAAATTTATCGAAACTTTAAATTGAATTTTCTCAATATTTTTTGTTATGTAAGGATATAAAATTATTACATGGTTGAATTCAGAAAAAAATACTCTATCGAATAGGCATAAACAATATGTATGATCTTATTTAAAAAATATAACTTTGTACCCTAACTTCAGAACCACTGGTTTAAAAAAATGTTCATATTTAATCGGATGTCCCCCTTGGACTTCTATAAGATTGTCTTATACCATTTTATTGTATCTTTATTAGTATAGGAATTATTTGAGGTGTCCCATATCCGTGAAACACCCTGTATATAAAAAATAAATATAATAGTCGATAAATTATCATTTAAGACACAAAAATGATCTAAATTGTGAAAATTCCAACAGCTGTAATTTATGACGTACTTTTGAGAACTAACAATAATTTACAATATAGTAGTTTTTATCTTTCATTGTTACTTGAGTAACATTATTTTCATCAAATTAATTTATTTCATACTATCATATTTCCTTGTTTACAAGTAGTAATTTCAATCTGCAAAGTGAGCCATTACAGTACAATAATCGTGAAATTGCTAGGGTACAAATAGTTTTTAAAGTTTAGTTATAATAATTTTAAGGTTAAGATATTAAATTAATGTTTAATAATTAAATGCAACACAATATAAAATAAAACATTGTAACGTTATACGTCCATTAATAATTTTTTTACGATACCTATTCATTTAAAAATACCAGACTAGGTTCCTTCGTCGGAAACATCTTACTCGAACCGTAAAAACTTACTTACCCAGCTTTGTTGTTGATTACGGAAACTTTTTTACAATATTTTAAATTAGAACTAATAAAATATACTTAGCAACTGATATTTTCTATTTTTATTTATTGTCATCGTCTATTGTAATTAGATTATAATAACGGGCGTTAAAAATTAATAGAGTCATGGACGTATTCTGTAACATATTAAAATTTTAACCAATAAAAATGATTGTATCAAATAAAATTTAAATTATTTGTGCATTGGTTAAAATACACGCATCAGTTACAAAATACATTCATAAGTAATTTTAAAAGAAAACCTACATTCAACTGCATTATCGACATGGTTTTGAATTCGGAAGTGCTGACATCTGTTCAAAATAGCGTGAACTATTTTTCATACAACAAACTACCTAAAATCTACTCAGCATATATAATTTTTGTTCAACATTTTCTGACTGAATATTGAAATATAGATGTTAAAATTATGATATTTATATATTTAAATATGGTATCCATGTCCTAAGTATAATATAATTGTAATTTAATATGTTATTTAAAATTTAGAAACAATATATAATTAACTAAGAAAAATATTTATTAGCGAATATACTAGTGCCCTGTAACAAAAAATAATCTTTTCATTACAGTTTATTTCATATTCATAAGTGTTCTAGTAATTGAGTAATTGTTGAACAAAAATTCACGATTTTTACTATGCAACCATCTATACATGACCGCAGCCTTAAACATACAATTTGTCTCTCATCAGATACAAACTACTTTCAAAACGAATTACAAAGTCACATGCGCCTTAACCATTCACTCACGTTTTCTCAATAGAAGTTTACACGATTTTTTATTTGTTAATCTACATAAAAATATTAGATCTAAACGTTTTATTTTGCTGAAAAGTATCTAGTATTGAAAAATAGTTATTTATTATACAAGCGGTATAAATGTATGTTTAATGAGCGGTAAGTTTAAGCGCGCGAGTGTAATACAACTTTTTATTCAATTTTGCCTTAATAAACTTCTCCAATTTGAGTGTAGGATTTTTTTATATGAAGTCAAAATCTTGAAATGTCACTAATCGCTTACGAATATCTAGTCGCTGATTGTGAGTTTTGTTGTTACGTTGCCATGGGTTGAATTGTTTACAAGAAAAGAAAATTGGAACAGAATTAGTGAATGACACTAAATTCTCTACATTAAAGTTTAAATAAAGTCTTTACAGAGTAAAATTAGTTAGTGCTACGAGAAGTGTAAACGAATTAGTTAGTGCTACGAGAAGTGTAAACCTTGAAAGTGGCAGTGTTCAAAACTGCAACAATTTTTTCATAAGCGAACCCTTGCAAGACCTAACTTCGTTAATGAGAAAATGAAATGCTTAGTTAAACTTGTTCTTGTACCCGTAATGTTCCGTATGTATAATTATATAATAAATTTGTGATTTATTTTAATTGACATATATTTGACATTTTTAAAATAGGGCTGTTTTTAGCTCAGAACCATCGATTTTACGTGAAGTAATAACAAAATTAGTTTTTTTATTAGATAAGAAGCATACAAGGAATTGTAATTTTTATCTGATTTGTGAAGTCAAAAGTGTTTCCATTTCGATGTTCTATGTGGCAAACGAACTAAAATATTATGTTGATAGCGATTGCATTAAAAAACGTAAATTCTCCCAAGTAATTTGGAAACGGTAAAAATTCGTAAAATTTGTATTTTTGTCCATAATTGAATATGCCGGGTGGAACATCATACCTGTGTACATAGGCGATTAACATGAAAAAACAGTTTTTCTGTACGCATTGCTCCCCAAATTATTTTAGGCAAAAATGCTTCAAATAAATGTTGTAGAGCATAAAATTCTGCATCTAAATCAATAAACAGAATTACATTTACATGCGTTATAACGACAGAAATTAAATAAAAAAATATTAAAAATTACGTTGAAAAAATCAAATAGCCATGGAAATGAAACAAAAATAGATTGCGGAATTTTATGCTCTACAACATTTATTTGAAGCATTTTTGGCTAAAATAATTTGGGGAGCAATGCGCACGGAAAAACTGTTTTTTCATGTTAATCGCCTATGTACACAGGTATGATGTTCCACCCGGTATGGTTCAGATAGCCTACTAAAGAAGCAACATTTGTCCAATTTCTCTTATATCTCTTATATGCCCCTATTACTTGGGACACCTGTATAATAAAATGTAACTATATTTAATTCTACCGCCAATATTCTAAACCTATAGTGCTTTTTTAAAAATTAAATTATAGAAGAAATAATACAAAGAATGACTCACCATACGGCTTCTTCATTTTATCGTTCCTCTGCCCCTCACTGGCTGTCCGTTTAGTCTTCAATTGCTCGGATGTTTGTCTGTCTGTTTCTTGAGACGGAAAAACTCGAATAAGTTTTTCAACTTCGCGACTGATGCTCACTTCAGCCGATAAATGCTGACGGCACACTTCTGTCAGATCACATGACACCTAAAAATAATTTACATGAATAAATAACAAATTTAAGAAAAAAACTCAATTAAATTGTATTATAGATACTATATGCAGGGTGGTTCAGATTCAATGTAATAAAATATATATTTATATATTGACAGGTCATTTTTTATTATGAGTAAAAATGTGTTATATGATGTGTATGTCCCAATCTATTTAGTTTCATAATAACTGCAAAACAGAAGAGATAGAGTTATTCTAAATTCAATCTTATTATCAAGTTACAGTTAAGAAAACAAAATAAAATCAGGCAAAATGAAAATAATATATTTCAATAATAAATGCACATGTGAAGCTAATTTTTACTTAATTTACTTACTCAATCGTTCCTTTTGTACCTTTCACTGCCGAGGTTATATAATTATCATTGCACAACACTGTTTTTGTAGTGGTAACAATATTAAATTAAAATTAAGTACGGTACGATATCAAAAAACTTTCATATATTGCAATTAAGTAATTAAATGATATAGACCTTATATTCATATAACAATTTTACTCGATATAACTTTTCTGTTTTTTTACACTAGTTCTGAATCACTCCGTATAATAGTTATTTGTGTATTAAGAGCGTAAATTGATTCTTTATTACTCGAGCACGATAATTGCAGCGCGAGCCGAAGGCGAGAGCTGCAATAGTTTAAGAGGAACAAAGACACTTTTCGCTCGTGATGCACACATAATTTTTTCTACGATTGCATCTTAAATTATTAAAAAACGTATACGTACTAAAAATACATTCATTCTGTCAACTGTCAATATGACAAGTTTCTGTTTTGTTTGTAACTCTGGTAACTATTGAAATAAGCGCGCATTTAATATTTTTTCGAGCGTTGCCATTGGAGACGCGCAAAAATAGTTATTTACGTATCAAGTGCAGAAAGATGGGTTTTTTTTTTATGAGTGGTCTGTTGCTGCATGAGCGAAACGAATGCTGCAAGACCGTGAGTTAAAAAAAAACCCTTTCTGCACGAGTTGCGTACACTATTTTTTCTACAACCATCAACCAAATTTTGATAAAAATAAAACAAATTTCAATAATTCTAACATCTCTGAAATTTTTTATTAATTTAGAAACTTTAGAAAGATACCTGGTTTAATGTATCCATGACAACTAACAATGACAAGCAAACTCAATTATTTTGTTGATAATTAGGAAAAATTTCTCCGTGCTTTCAATTTAAAAAATGTTTGAATCGAGTGGCGAACACGTATTAGATTCTATAGACATTATAGAAGAAGCAAATGCTGCAACATTAAATTTGCTTCTAAATAAATCGAGAAAAAGATATGAAAAAGAACATGATTTGTTTATATTAAATTACTTTTCTGCACTAGTGCAGAAATAATTCACATTTTTTGCACTAGTGCAAAAATCTGCTACTTTCATAATAAAAATAAGTTCAAAAACGTCTACTTTTTTTAATGGTTGTAGAAAAAAGATATTTTTCGATTGTTCCACAGAAAACGTAAACTTTACGATGACAATTGTCAACTTTTCATAGCAATCGTAGAAAAAATATTTTTTGTTAAAACTTACAAAATCAACTTCAACACCACCTTCATCTGAAGGTGCAGACAACCAATATGCAGTTGTTAATTGTTCTTCAGTAACTTCTGTCAATGTGTAAACAGGTCTGCAAGCAAATTGTCCAAGTAATGTGTCAGGAACTGGCAAAACTGGTTCAGTAGTAGCTGTTACTAAAGTTCCATCATTCGTATCACTACCTTCCGATCCATTTGATATATTCACTAAACGTATTAAATTTGTTAAATTATCTAGCATATTTTCCAGTGGTTCTTCGCTTGTAGCATTTTTCTAAAAATATATATATATATATTAAACATGTTAACTTACTCATATACAAAAACAATATTTTTGGAAAAGCAATTTAAATTCAGTTATTAAAACCCAATGACGAAGAAATTGTCTTTCCAAATTGATATGTTTTAGGATAATACCTTTATTAAAGTTTCCAAAATGTAAAACGGATGTTTATTGCTCTCACTTTCATAATCTTCATGCTTCCATCCAATAATTTGTTTTAACTCTTTTGGACTCAATTTTAACGAACGTGGATTAAACAAAATCGCTCCTTCAATTTCCATTTCATCACAGCTTACTCGTAAAAATTCAAGAACAGTTCCAACAATTTGCAAAAATTCAGTATTTTCTTTCGTAAAATTGTTAACAATTTTTTTTAAAATAGGCAAAAAGCAATGTATTTTTTTCTCAAAACACTGACATAAATGATAAAATCCATAATCATGTTCACTTAACAAAATAAAAGTTCGTACAATTGGTAATAATGTTGTGAATGAATTGTCAGTTGTAAAATGTTCCAATAAAGTTGCCAAAATATTAACTAATATTTCTTTTGCAGGAAGCGAATTTGCTAAATAATTTTCTGATGAAATCTCACTTTTATTTCCATCAAAAGTCTGGATCAAAGTAATTTCAGAATCACATAAATTTTGTATTATATTTACAATACATTCTTGTGCTTGCAGATGCGAATTTGTTTCATTTTGTGTTTTCAATATCTGACAAAAAATATTCACCAATATAGGATATTTTTCATCTGTTTTTAAAGAATTTGCATGATTACAAAACAATTGCAGTACTGCACATTTAATTGCACCGTGAGTAGTCAGACAAGCCAAAAAATGTAACAATCTTGCTGTGTGTGCAGAACATGTAACAGTTTGTACTTTTTCTGATTTGGGAACTAGGGCAGTATGAACAGAATCCAAAACACCTCTAGCAATCATAATTGCTGTATTTGCAGCTAAATCTGACAACTGAATACAAACTCTTCGCAAAAGATGAAGCAGAGGTTGGTGAAGAGATGTGCACAATCTATTAATAAGATCTTGAATACTAGAACTGTAAGAATGCAGATGTGCTGACCACAACTTTCTTAAATTAATAGCACGTTTTACTTCTTCCTCTGTTAACGGAACCATAGTTTGAAACGGTAACGGTAAAGGCAAAAGTTCCGAAAATATTAATAAACCAGGTATAAATGTATACGGTCCTATTGTTATATATTTTATAACTTCTCCAGCCATTAAGGTCCATAAAGTTTTGTTTAATGAATCATTTTCAGAAACTTCCTCCGAAACTGGTTGAGAATAAACCAAAAGCGTGTTTATTATTTCTGTACAAACTTCTTTAGCTTTAGCGTAAGCTATCGAAGAAGTTGGAAAATTATGTGCTAAATTAAATGTTTGCAATAATACTGGAACTGCAGTTAAATCTTTGTAATCAATATTACGACAATGAATAACATTCATTAACATTTGTCGTAGTAGTTGAACACATGGTAATATTGTATTAATAATCAAAGCTCCTTGCATACATGCAAAAGTTGTTGCATGTAAATTTGGTTGTTCATAATATTCACAAACCTTTTGTAAAATAGAAACCATATTCTGTACACCATCCAATGAAAACAATTGTAAAATAACGTATTTATATTTCAGCTCAACTAAATTATAGTTCGAGTTTTCTATTAACACTGAACACTGATTATTATAATTTGATATTCCAAGATGTTTCAAAATTCGTAAAGTAGTTATTAACTGCCCAGGAAAGTTAGTTACATTTTCAATGCTATTTTTCATAATTTCACACAATATTTTTATGTCATCATATGAAAAAGCGTTCGCATTTTCCAGTGGTTTCAAGTATGCCGATAGCTCATTTAATTTGGCTGCTGTAACAGTCTCGAATTTGTCATGCTGTTGTGCAATATCAAATATTTGTTTACCGAATTTTTCTAAAACTGTCACATGGGATGAATGGACTATAGTCAGTGCGATTAAGTCAATTATGTATCCAACTCCTGGCGATTTCTTTAATTTTAAATATAGCGGTTCTTTTTTATCACTTTCGACCGTCATCCAAGATATAAATTGTAATAGACATTTCATGTTATCACCAAAACTAAGCACATCGCTGCAAGACAATTTGCCAATATTTACATACAACAAGCAATAAAGTCCATGTAGTTGATCTAAAACATCACTGGTGTCACATTCATAATTATTTTGATTTCCAAGATCAAATAAATATTCCACATAATACAGGGCTTGTATTTTATATGCAATACTTAATCCTAAAGATTGAGATTTAATATAAACCGATTCGGATAAAATATACTGTGCATCCATGTCTTCTGGATGTAAAAAACACTTCATAAGCAGATTTGTACATTTGATATGTTCTGAAAGAAATTTTATTCCATCAGAAGATTGTAATAATTCCATAACAAATTCGTAAATTGTACTGGTCATCGGAGTACAATTACTTGTCTTTGGATGTGTTAATAAAATAAGTATACATTCCAATAATTGATGAATTGAGAAGAAATTTAGTAGAACATTTTTTTCATCGCCTCGATTAATATCAAATTGTGCAGCAACTGGTAAAAATCTTCTAGGTTGTGAAATTTCGAATGGTCCTTTTTGCAGTAATTTTAAAATCTGATCTAATCCTTGCATAACAAAAGTCATTTCTTCCTCAGAAATTTTATTAGAAGTTTCTTTATTTATGCACCATGAAAACACAGTTGTTTTCATTTTTTTAAGTAACTCATAAGTATTCAGCTTAGTCATCAATGAATTAACAGCAAATTTAATTCGTACTGAAGTAACGTTTTTCATTATGTGAATTAAGGTCTGATAACCATTTTTATCCACAATTCTTTTATAAATAAAATAGTCAATAGAGGTTTCACTTGATAAACATGCATCCAGAGCTCTTAATATCAATAATTTTATTGATAAAGCCATATATTGTTTGTCAAATAAATTTAATAACTTCATATGAATATTTTCTTCCACTAATAAATCTATAAAGTCATGACTACCACAACAAGATTCTGTAAGTCTTATACCACATTTCATGTGCCGAATTTTATATCCAGGTTGATTCTGCGAGAATGCGAAATCGAAATCTAAACTTATATTCACAAATTCTAATATAGTTTTTTGTACAGATTTAAGTTCTTCATAGAAATGACCCAAAAGTTTAGAATCTATCACTTTCTTTTCGTGTACTACAGAATACAATGATACAAAATTAAAGTACTGTTGATTGTTATTCAATAATACCGGTAGTTGCTCACAAACGTGTACAAATTCTTCTTTGACTTCAGGGGATAAATTCTTAAAATCACTATTACCGTATTTATTCATATGTGGTTTCAGTGTAGTTATTAAAGTTTTTATTCGGTCGTTATATTTTAAGAAATAATTATTGATAATAATGAAAATTTCATCATTTTTCTCTATTTCCGATATTAACTTTTTGATATTTATGTAAGATTTGTCTCTATACTTCTGTAGTTCCGATGTTAAAGGATTAAATGTTTTTATAACATCATCGTTATTTGAATAAGCAGCAAAATCATAATCCAAATCCTGGAAATTCTCAGTTTCATCACAAATATCTTCATCACTCAAAATAGGTTCAAACTGTTCTAAGTCCATCTGGCTGATTTCTTCTATATTTTCAGTTGATTCAATTAGAACAATTTTCTTTTGTTCAACAATGTTTTGTTTGTTTTCTGCTTGTTTATTGATTATAGCTTCATTTGCTCTTTCAAGTTTTTCGTTATTTCCTGCAGCGATTTCATCTTCTGAAATAGACTCGACATCTCCTGGTGACAAATCTTTTTCGCCATGTGGGGTGTGGGGTCTTTTTGGGGACGCAGTTGGAGGCGTTCGAGGTCTTTTACGATTTTCATCTCTTTCTTGAGAGATTCCTGTAAGTAAACAATACAAATATTAAAAAAAATAATAAATATTGTTGGTAAATGTGTAACTTTCCAAAATAAAATATAGACACTATTTATATAACTCTTGATAGTTTCCATAATAAGTTCCCATGAAAGAAATTTTGAGTAATATACAGGATCGTCCATCGGTATTTGTTTTTTCTTACTCAATTATTTTAAATATTAACGAATCTTTTTTCAGTTTATTGTAATTTAAAATACCCATATATGTGCAGTATAAGTTTAACAACTTTATATTTTTAAATGCAACATCCAATATATTTTTGCAAAATTTTAAAGATCTTTTGTTTCTCTTTAAAATTTCTTATTCATATAATACTAAAATGATCAGTACATAAAATATGCATGTGTTAATTAATAAATAAGCACACACAACAAGTATACCATGAAATTAAGAACAATAAATAAATTTATAAAAGATGTTCGAATGTCTGCCTTGCAACATTAATACATTCTTGCATTCTGTGAGTAAAATGTGTTTTAAATGCATGAAGCATGTTTCTTATAATTGATGAAAATACTATTGTTATTGTTTTTCATGCCTACACTTTTTTTTTGGCAGATCCCCACAAGAAAAAATCTAATAGCGTAAGATCCGGATATCTTACTGGTCAATTGATGTTGAAGGGCATACATTTGAACATCTTTTCTTGTTGAAACTAGGTAAGTAGGCCTTAGTAATCCTTGGGTAGTAGAATAAATTAACAATTTAAATTCATTTAACTTTATTTAGACGTTTCGAACGTTAGCTACATGTATTATGGTGAGTGATTTTGTAGAAAAATAATTTTACTGTATTTTAACTTTGTACATATTTCTACAGCTGAAGATGAACGTGCTACCCAAGGATTACTAAGGCCTACTTACCTAGTTTCAAGAGTTTTTTTGGATCCTAATAACCTATAAATCTTTTCTTGTTCTTAATTTCATGGCTTACTTTCTGTGTGTGATTATTTATTAATAAACATATATATATATACAGCTTCCTAGGTGAATCAGTTTGTACATTTCAGTTCATTACGTGGTTTTTATCTGAATTGATATAAGAGAGCCAAGTAGAAAATAAAATCCAGTTTTAGTTAATAATACAACTTACTGAATATCAGCTCTAATATTTTAATTTTTAATCAACCTGCATTAGTTTTAAAAATTTTAATTCTGCAAATTCAATCAGTACTTACTATAATATTTTACTAACCTCTTCCATAAGAACTATCTCTCGACCTCTTGTAAGGCTCCTGGTGTTTGTATCTTTCCCGTTCTCTCTCTATTTGATTTCTTTCTCTATACTCCGTACTCTGCGATCTTCCTCTGTCCCAGTCTCCTTCTCTGTCTCTCTCCCTATCTCTGTCTCTCTCTCGATCACGTTCACGATCTCTGTCTCTATCACGGCTCGTCTCTCGAAATTCAGTGCGGCGGTCACGATCACGGCTATGCGAACGTGAATAATGTCTATCAGGTTCTCGATGTTCCTGATCACGAGGATGATCTACGTCCCTAGGCCGAGAAGAGTCACGTTGACGCGACGGTTTTTGGTCCCATTCGCTCTCGGGCGTATGATGATATCGTGGATCTTTCGGTGGTTCATTATTGTAATACTCCATGTGATGATAATCCTAAAAATAATTAATAATCAAATATATATGATTAATTTTTAATTTTTAATAAATATAGTAAAGAAACGTATGTAATAAACTGTTAATGCTGTCCACTATTTGACTGACGTTAATTTAAATCAAAACTTCAAGTTTATCAGTAAACCGCAATGATAATTTACAAGAAAATAGTTACATTTTAGACCGTACGTAATAATGAACAATTGACGATAATAGTAAATGACATACAATACAACAATAATTATTCAAAATCTACGCAACCTAATTCTAATTATTATATTTATCTGATATTTTATCAATAAAAATCTACAATTCTAATTATTAAAAATTAAATCAATTGAACTAGTAAGCAGATATGTATTTTTTTCATACGGCGATGGAAAATACACTTTTCTCACAAGACTGTAATAATGAACGATTGTAATATCTTTTTTTCGCTCTTTTTCCGTCGTTCTTAGCAACGACACTTTTCGTGTTAACTGAGAATAATGTGTTACTATTATGTGTATCATGATTTTGGCGTCATAGAAACCGACATTATATTCTGTCGCAAACTAAAGTTTTAATTTACCTGGGAATATCCTTCAGCCTGCACATAATTATTTCCATAATTAACTTGACTTGGCTGATTGTATTCCATAGGAACCGGCTGTATTGGAACATCTTGCTGCCAATTCGGTTCTAGTGTATTTGCAGATACAATCTGCTGTACATCAGATACGAGAGCAGTCGGTTGTTGTGTAATGGATGGTGTATTTGCTTGAGCTGGTATTACTTGTTCAGTAATATTTTTAGTTAAGGTACCATAGACTGCTAAAGTTATAGTAGTATACCAACCTATAATGAAATAATAGTAAATAAAGTTAATGGAATATATTAAATCAACAACTAACCCCTTAAAACAAGTCCATCTGTTGGAATTTGTCTCGCATTGACTTCATTATTAATACATTCCAAATGTATACAACCATTTTGGTTATAATCAAAACCGCCAAGACTTTCAAATGTACTTGCGCCAGGTTTACCAAGATCATTAACAAAGAATTCAATAGAAAATTGGCTTGGATTAGTTGCACCAAGACGAACACCGCCAGGAAAATCTGCCTGAACTCTGGCACCCAGCGGAATTATTCTAACTTCTGTCACAAACACAGGCTTCGGAAATTGTACTAAGTCAAGATTTAATTCCTAAAAAAAATTAAAAGATGTGGTAATTAATACTAAGTAATTGTTAATTTACAATATAAAAAGAATTTTATTTACTTCACTACTTTCATGTGAAAATGTGTCGAAAAATAATAACTCAGCTGGTTCTGCCATTTCTGCAAAACAAACAATTTAATATGAAGTTAGCCAAAAATAATTTTATATTTCAGAAATATGCCATCAAACAGGATGAGGGCAGCACCATAAAATGTCAGTAAATTTTAAATTTGAACGTTTTTGTTTGATAACGGTCATTTTCTTCATTGAGTTTGTTTGTGAATAAGATTAACAGCAAATGTCTATAACTTGTTTTGGATAGTATTTGTTTGTCTATATTTTAATAAGTGATTTTTGTTTTATTAATAGTGATTAAAAAATTAAAACAGCATGGCTCAGAAAATAAAACCAAATACAAAGATTCCATCGTATCCAAAACCAGCTATATTGAAAAGTGTAAGCAGCACTTTGAACTTAAATTCTGATAGTGGACACACAGGCTTAAAAAACCTGAAACCCCAAGTGACAAGAAATCCTCGTTTACGGAGAAGCAAAAGTGTTACAGGTATATTTCTTCAGAATATATTTCATATAAGTTCATCAAATTTAGCATTAATTTATAGATTTTTATAACTGGATTTCAAAAATGGCTATAACCACTGGTCAGAACGACGTACAATAAATGTGAAATTTATCTTTTACATCTTGTTCTTTTACCTATAACCTATAGTATTTCATATTAAAACATGTTTCATTTGACTTAATTAATCAATTCATTTACACTCGTAGTGCTGTAACAACGCGTTTATTCCACTAAAAGCAACATATAAATAAATATTAAATGAATTTAGTACATATTTTATTTCACTTGAAAATTCTACAGGTTTTTTACAAAAAAAATGCGTACATAATTTTAATTTTTAACATTATTTCTTACTTTTAAGTAACAATTTGTAACAATCGTGGATCCTTAATAAGTGTAATTTCTGTTCACCTCTGTTAATGTATTGTTACTTCTCGTCTACTTTTATAATCAACAAGATTTTGTTTCTATTTATAATATTGGGATAACAAATAATTAACATAAATTTTATTTCAGATTTTCGTTCATTACATACTAGACCCAACTTCTATGAAAATAAGCCATCCAATGTTGCCGGTTTTGCAAAAAAAAACTTAAAACGACCTGCTGTACCTGAGACAAGCACAGTACTAAACAAAGTCTATAAAGTATCGAAACCAGAGCCAATAAAACCAGCAAGTAAACCAATACAGCCAAAAATTGCCCCTTATGATTACAAAGCTCGGTTCAACCATCTCAAAGAGATACATGAGAAATTGAAAGTACAACACAGACAACTAAAAGAACAACATGAAGAAACTGGTGATCAATATGAAGATTTATTGACTAAATCAACCCAACAACAAAATGATTTTGATGCACTACAGCAATTGTACGAACAATTAAAGAAGGAACATCGAGATATGAAAGAACAATTTGAGATTGTTGCACCTCAAATTGAAAAACTGCAATCTAACTCGGACAAACTGAAGACGGAATTAAATGAAATAACACAAACATTAGATTGTACTACAAGAGAACTCGATGTAACTAGAGACATTTATTTAAAAACTCAAACAAAATTATCTGCAACAGAAAAAGAATTAGAAGAAAATATAAAAACAAATACTTGCATGAAAGAAGAACTGAACGCTTTATTTACTGAAAATCGTATAAACCGTAACACTATTCAAGAATTAAAAGGAAACATTAGAGTATTTTGTAGAATACGTCCGCCTCTTACTAGTGAAAAAGATAAACTACTTTACGATGTTAATTATTTGGACGAAACTAGTATCGAATTATACAGATCCAAAGATAAGAAAATGGAATTCACATTTGATAAAGTTTTTGCACCTACATCAAATCAAAAACTGATTTTTGAAGAATTACATCAGCTTGTACAATCTTCATTGGATGGGTACAATGTTTGCGTGTTTGCTTACGGGCAAACTGGTTCCGGAAAAACATATACAATGGAAGGTGAACACAATCCTGCTTCACGTGGCATGATTCCTAGAGCAATCGATACAATTTTTTACTCACTGGAAAGTCTCAAACGATTAGGTTGGACTTATAAAATTAAATCTTCATTCTTAGAAATCTATAACGAAAATGTTGTCGATTTGCTTGATCCTAAAAAAGGCAGTCTTGATATAAGAATGTGTGATGCAAAAGGAACCGACGTTTATGTACCTAATTTAACCATTGAAGATATTGAAACTGCAGATAAATTACTTACTTTAATGAAAATTGCCCAACGAAATCGCGCAGTTGCAGCTACAGAAAATAATGAAAGATCTTCTAGAAGCCATTCCGTTACAAAAATTAGTTTGGTAGGTGTTAATGAAGAACTAGCTCAAAAATGTGTAGGCACTTTAAACCTAATTGATTTAGCAGGTTCTGAGAAGTTTCAAACGAATGAAACAACACGTCTGCGAGAAACCACAAATATTAATAAATCACTGTCGAATTTGAGCAATGTCATTTTATGTCTTGTGAAGAAGTCCAGCCACATACCTTATCGTAATTCGAAGTTAACACATTTATTAATGCCATCTTTAGGAGGTAACTCCAAAACCTTGATGTTGGTGAACATTTCACCCTTGGACGAGTGTTACAATGAATCCATAAATTCTCTAAGATTCGCCTCTACAGTAAATCAATGCAAGACGGGAATTATAAAGAAGCAAAAAACAAATGTAAATATATAATTGTAACTGCATACTAAGTGTCATTTTTATAATACGACTTTCAGAAATTGGAATATTTGTTCTGGAATTATATATTCTAATTTCTTTTTAAATTCGCATAACACATTTGTCAATAACACTCATCATTTTATTGTAAATAGCAAAATACTACATTAAAAAATAATATTTTTATATATTTATATTATAAAATATGTATTCTTCTTTCTTGGATAAATACAGAACATTTAAAAAAATATTTCGTGTTAGCATTCATACCAAGAAACATGTTGCTTTAAATCGTAATAACTTGAGTATCCTTAGTAATTTTTTTTTTTCTGTAGATAATGATATTTTTTTTAAGAAGCTTTTCTCTAATAATGAAAAAATCACAAATAGCTCCACTTTTCCGAGACATTCTGTAGAGATTATAGAAGAAAATTTCAAATATCTTTGAATTTTTTTCAACTTCCATTTCTATCCGAAGTTAGAAACGAGTCAAATAGGTGTGCAATAAATTGGATAACTACTTTATCGATGATCATTTCCAATTGTCAAAAATGCTGATGGGCGACAAACGTCAAAATTTACATATAAATAAAGAAAATGTAACTGAAATAAAGCATTCGTAAAGAAATGGAATTTAACTCAACAAATTTGCAGTCCGATGGAAATACATCTGAAGATTCGTTTAATTTGGAAACAGAAGTAAAAAAGCATAATTATTGTTTTTAATTTATATATATTTATATTTTAATTTCATAGATTAATGATTTAGAATATGATATACCGCCAGTGCAAGCTACACCATCTTTAGAAAGTATATTATGGGATTTAGAAAATGATGAAAAGTCTAACGATAGTGGTTCTGTATATTCTCTGCCCGGCACAATACCGAAATTAAATTCCGTTTTAAATCACTGTATTTTACAAGGCATTACTACTCAAATTGTTTCCGCCGGTGAAAGAGTTGAAGCTGGCTTACCAACGGCACTGGCGAATGGAAAGAAATTTATTGCAGTAGGAACGTCGCACGGTTTCGCTTTAGCGTTTGATTCTAGTCAGAAGTTATGCTGGTGTAGCAGAGATTCTATAACTGCTGACCAAGGCGCAATATCAGCATTAGCATTTAACATTGACAGTACCAGGCTTTTAGTTGGGTATGCTAGGAAATATCTTGTATTTAAATGATGTATTTATATGATTATTTTGATTAGATATGAACGTGGTTATATTTCGATGTTAGATACAAGTGGAGGAGATGTTATTAGAAGATTGCCAGATGCTCATGCTCCTCAGTCAGCTGTTTTGCACTTAAGGTAATGAAAACATATTTAATCATTTACATTATTTAAAAGAAAATCGTGTTTTAGATTTACTGATTACACTGGATTAGCGTTATGCGGTGATTCGGCAGGTTGTGTATTTTCGTTAAATTTTAGTAGACGCTTAGGTATTCGTGTTTGGGATTCTAAATGTTTATTTTCTGGGGCTAGAGGAGAAGTTTGTGTATTTGAACCACTCATAATTCATACAGAAGAACATCCATTAAGAAATCATGTTTTAGTTGCGCTTGCAACTTTATCAAAAGTATTTAATTTAATTTATTTATATATATCATAAATAAGTTTACTGAAAAATATTTTTAGGTAATAGTAATATCGGTTCGCCCTCGATTGAAAGTAGTGTTCACTCATGCATTGCCTAGATTACCAACTTCTTTACCACTAATTGCTTGGCAGTTGGTTGTTATTCAAACTGCAGATCAAGTTCGTGTCACTGAACCAGTTCTAGCCTTTGCTCGTGGTCCAGATTTACATTTTTACCGAGTCCAATCGGTATCAAACAACAAAAGGGTCAGATTATCTCTCTTGCGCCATGTTCATCTATCATACAATATTTTAGCATTACATTGGTTAGGCTACAGACATTTAGCATGCTTAGATACAACTGAAACTTTAAGATTAATGGACGTCAGAACTCAAAAAGAAGTTGAAACATTGGATATTTCAGAAACTGGTCTGGTGTACGGAACAGCACATTTTAAAGCACTAGCAACTGGCGGTCAAGTCAGTATTGCGTTCGCGTTAGCTGGAGAAAAAGCATGTTATAACAGTTTAGCAAGTCGAGGCAATCAACTATTAATTTTAGGAACTAAAAGTGTGCAGATGTTGAGATTACGAGCGTGGGATGAACGGCTACAGTTTTTGAGTGGACAAAGTAGATGGGCGGAGGCAATGAATTTAGCTGCAGATGAAGGACCTACTAAACGAGAAGTTGTAGAAGAAAGTATTCAACTTTTATTGCATGGATACTTAAAAATTATGTCTAAACAAGGAACTGACAGAGAAAGTTTGCAAGCAGCTATTAAATGCTGCATTAAATTATGTAAAACGTAAGTAAGAAACAAATTTTATTAATAATTAATTGAAGAAAAATAATCTTTGTTGTCGCAGTTCATTACTATGTGGAGAAATGTGGGAACAAGTAAACGCTGATCCACGTCTAAGTAGCTGGTATTTCAATATAATTACCGACCACGTTTGTCAAGGCGAACTGACATCACTAAATCCAAGTGTATCTCAAGCACTTGTCAGTTACCATGTTCGAGAAGGAACCCTTAAAAAACTAGAATCATTATTACTTTCTTTAGAAATAGATTGCTTAGATTTAAATCAAGTTTTAAAAATATGTAGAAATCATTCGTTGTACGATGCTTGGATACATTTTGTAACAAAAGCAATGGAAGATTACACAGCTCCTTTAACGGAATTGTTACCAATATTAACACCTGAAAATCATTCTTTAGGAAATACGATGTTAGTTTATATTTCGTCGTGTTTAGCTGGACTTGCATATCCACGAGGGAAAATTATGCCATCAAACATTGCAAGAGTCAAACATGATATTTTAAGGTGTTTAACTGTCACTCATTCTAATTGCGCTAAAGATGATGAATTACCGTATCCATATTTAAGAGCATTATTAAAATTTAACACTAGAGAATGTTTAAATGCTGTTGAATTAGCTTTTAATGAAGCTGAATTTTCTGGGGAATTGGGAAAAATGCAACGACAACGAATTATACAGATTTTATTACAAATCGTCACTCCTCCAGAATTCGAGGTACAATTATACTATTATTTTCATTACATTTAGAATAATAAAATTGATTTAGCAACGATTTATTTTCAGGATAGTCAAATAGTAAATTTAGTTTGTTTCGTTTCAAGATTACTAACCAACGGCATATTGAATGCAGACCAAGATATATTAGATACTGTGATAAAATCCCTGACAGAAATGGTTGAAAAGCAATTGAATCTTCGTGATCATCAAGAAAGAGAACAAACTTGGTTAGATCTAATGTCATCAGGAAAACTAAGTCACATTCATTCGAAAGATATACTCGAAATGGCGTTAAAATCAAAATGTTACCGAGTTGCAGAAATTCTCTACGAAAAAAATTTGAAATACGCAGACATATTAAACTGTTATTTGAAAGACATCCATCGAAAATCAGAAGTATTTAATTATATGCGACAATATACAGAAGATCCAAGAAGATGTATAAAATCTCAATTAATAAGTAACATAGGACAATTATTAGAAATTGATAGTCATCAAACTGCACATCTAGTCATAGATCACTACCCTGATTTATTAGAAACTTTATGCGATAACTTAAAACATTCTCCTCAAAAATTATACTCTTTATTATATGAAATACAACTATCGGAAACATCATTACCACCGGAATTAGCCGAAAAGTATTTAGAACTTTTATTGTCTCAAGATTCGAAAGCTGTAGAAGTTTTCATAAAGTCAGGAAACTGTCGTCCAGAGCAAGCTCTAGTCATTACCCAGCGTGCAAAGCATAATTCTGCTACTGCTTTCTTTTTAGAACAAGTTGGTGATTACACGGGAGCATTAGAACTACTTTTAGAAGATCCTGCTGATGAAAAATGCATTCTGCAAGCAGCTAATTTATGTGTAAGAGGAGCATCTCATTTAGATACAAAACAAGCTGAACAGTTATGGCTAAAACTATTGAAAAAGTCACCTAATCATGAAATTTTAAGACAATTGTTGCATTCTGCTGCACAGCATGTTCGATTATCGGTTTTGTTAGAAGTTATAAATAGCGCTAGCATTGGAGATATTAAAAGCTTATTACAAGGATTATTAGCAGATTCTACTCATGAAACTTTGATGTTGAATACTACTTTTAAAATTTTGGGAAACGATTTACACCAAAGTAAGTAAAAATGATGAAGGTGGTTTTATTTTGTTAAATAAAAATGTTTCTTTTAGATTTAGCGAAAACTTTAGCAAAAGGAGGCCAAGGAATTTCAGTTCATAATATAGTCTGCGGATTATGTCAAATAAGTTTACTTGATGATCAATCAGCTGCCATATTTTATTGTGGACATATTTTTCATGAACGCTGTTTACCGATTTCAACTTCAGATGTTTTATTATGTCCACAATGTCAAAAGAGCGCAACGGTTATAACTTTAAACGTTCCTACCACATCTCAAAGTGACGATAATTCAGTTTTACGAACCGATTTGTCAGGAATATCGTAAAATGTGTATCTAGTTACATGTAGTACGTAAATTTTTTTAATTTAAAATCTACTTATTCCAGTGCAATTTCAAATTATGCAGTATGTTTTATACAAAATGTAAAAAATATTCCTTAGAATGTATAATTTATAAATACCTAATTATTAATGTAAAAGAAAAAATATATCAAATAAACATACATTTAATGAATAAACATATTTTGTAATTTATGAAATCAAAAGAGAAAATAATTCATTTGTTTATTGCAAGATTCGGTTTAACTAATTTGAGGTAAAACAAAATACGAGTTTTTTTTTATTTTTAATAAGATTTTAATGATTGAACTAACAAAATATTTAAAACAATAAACTTACATTTATTTAATAACATTTTCTGCTGGGAATAAATTTCTATAATATTGTAAGAATCCGTCTAAACGTTCATCTGAAAAAATTCTTAGGTATAATTACAAATATTATTTTAATATATATAAATTATACCTTTGACAAAATTGATTGCATGTGACGGACTGTTTCTAAAATAACATAATGTACTATGAAATAAACTTGGATCGTCAGTACACTGTGCAGCATGTAAAAATTTCCGCGCAGAAATATCATTTGATGAAATCCTTATTGCTGATAGTACCTAAATATACAACTGAATAACTATTACACTATGAAAAAAAAATAATGTCTTTACTTCTCCCTGGCTCAAAAGAACCTCTTGTTGTTCTTCGGTGGCTCGTAATCGTGCCAACATATCCAAAGCTAATTGCGAAGCTGCAGGATGCAAATTACCCAATGAAAGTAGAAGACAAGCTAATGGTTTTGAATCGGTTACAACTCCATACTGAAGTAACTGATGTAACGAGGTATATTTGCCTCTACGAACCTTTATCAAATTATTAATTATATTCCTATAAATTATATCATATTTAAAATAAGTACCAATGTAGTTATTAACATTTCATTAAGATGATGTGAAGCTAGAATTCCATGTTCAGTAAGAGATTTTATGTAAGACAGTAACACCCATTCAATACAATTTGGGTTTGCGTCATTAGTAAGTCCCTGTATTACATTTGTGTAAATATCATTTTGGTCAATTAGTACTCTTGGGGAAGATGCTGGTTTATGAGAAATATGTGAAGACCCTATATAAAAAAAAAATTGAAGACTTCAGATTTTTTTTGTAATTTGAAATACCTGCAGGCATAGCTATTTGCGACTGAACTTCTGCTTCTGCCCATTGTCTATAAACCGTATTAATATGACCAAAAGATTCTTGAATATTTTCTAATGGTGGATTTGATCTGTTTATTGCATCGTATAATAACTTTAAATTCATAGAAAAAGAACAAAACATTTAACTAACATTTTAAAATTTATAAAAATAAACTTACTTCTAGAAGAACAGGTTTTCCACCTGTACGTTTTAGCGTTATCTGCGTACAAGTAGACAAATTTTTAATTTGTTTGCACAACGGTTTCAAACATAATGCTATATACCATAAACAACCTAATTTAGCATCAATTACAATATTTGGTTGAAATACAACCCAGTTTGGGGAATCTAAAATTAATTTCCATCATAGAACTAACAGTAACACTAGTCAATTTTTATATACATACATAATTCACAAGTATGACTCAAAGGCTCTATTAAACCTGGTAAATGAAGATTAAAAGATCTCATTGATCTTGCTGGTACTATTGGGGAATGATAATTAACCGATCCATCACTTTCATCAGGCAAAGCTATGTCGAACACCATGGATGTTTTCGAAGCCTTAACATAAAGCAGATATATTATATCAAAAAGGAGAATAAATGAGCGCAATACCTGATGATGAACTAGTACCAAATCATCAACAACGTTAATGGCAAATCTTCCACTAAGCCCAAGTCGAAGCACATGTGATTTTACTGGAGCCTGTCCTGGACCATTTAAAGTATGGACAATAACTTCGGCTGTATGGGGACCACTTTGATGACGTAATATTAAAATTGTGGGTATGTCATATAAAGTTGCAAGCGTAACATCTCTTTCTAGCATCATTCTACCTTGTTCAGCTACAAAAATAATTTTATGAAATTTGTATTTTGATTCATTTTATTATAAAAATACTTTCAACTTTTGTTAACTTGCTTGCTGATCCTGGCTTAAATTGTACTGGTTGTAACTGTGAACCATGTCCAGAAGCTAATAAAGCAAGTTTATTATATGAACACCAAACAAACCACTGGACTGTTAGTGAAATGAATTTTAATGCCTTTAAAGTTCTCTTTTCTGAAATAACTAAATAAAGTTCTATCCCGTGATCAGTTATGAGTGCAACTTCATTTTGATGCAACCAAACAAATCCCAATATCATTGAATTCTTTTTGCAAGATTGGGAATATTCTTGTTCAATTGCTGTTCCTGTAAAATTCATAAACTCTACCGATGTATACGTTCGTTGAACAGCTAATATTTTTTGGTCTAAGGAAAATTTAATTGATATGACTGCGCCATGATCTTCCATTCGGAAATTTAAGGAAGAATTTTCATCTGGTCCCTTTACTACTACTCCCATTACTCCACCAGATCGTACAGTAAATACCTATTAAATATTATATTTATATAAAATATTATTGACAAAAATTCATACCAAACCTGTCTGTTTGAATCATCGAAAAAAACATTTGTTAGTTGTCCAACAGCTTCAAATCGAATTGGATTACTCGACAATTCTAAGTATGGTTCGTTTGTATCTTCCATTATATCTCAGACCTGACAACAGAGATATGAGACAACAACTAACTTGAACAGCTGATTTTGACAATGATAGCAAGCAATACCAACAATATATCTGAAAAAATATATATAATCTGAGTGAAACCAACAATACTTGGGGTGACATCGTAACGTTATAATATTCAACTACTGCCTTATATTTGTATAGCTTTTTTCATATATTGCTTTGTGTAAGCACAATTTCATTCAAATTCCTAATAGCATGGATTTAGTGAAGATACGAACCAAATAATGAAGACTGTGTGTCTAGTCTATCTCTCAATAGATGTAGACTAAAGTATTTAAACGCAACTTGTTCAAGTTGGTCCATTTTAACGTTAAACGATACCCAATTTTAATTTGTTTCTGGCTCGAGGTGAGCGCTGTTGTCAGCTCTATGAATGACTTTGAACTAAGTTGATATAGAAGTTAGCTGTGTATGTAGGATATAGCCATCTATTGGCAAGATGACAACTGTAATTTTTTTTCCTCGGACACAAACCTAAGGGAATTATAACCGAACGAATACATTGTAATAATCCGACAAATGTAATAAAATTTACGTTGAAAATAAATACTATTGTAGAAATTAAAGTTTATATAGGATCCACTACATATAATTAGATAATAAAATGGAGGCTTCAGAATCCACTTTTTTAATATATTATATATAAATATGAAAATACAAATGCGGGACGTTTCGAGTGTACAACTCACTCTTCTTCAGCTATAATACAATATAAAGTAAAAAATCTGATGTGGACACCACATGACTTCCTTGAACGCGTATTAAACTATAGATATTTTTTTAATTGCACATATTTGACACTAAATCTTTTATTTTTTGTTCTAATCCATAGCAAACTTAATTATTTTTTTTTAAATAAAAAAATTCATATATTTAAATTTGATATCTCTCAGGGAGGGCCAAAATACCTATTTCCGTTGAAATCTGAGAACCGAAAATTTTCGCGATTACAATACTTCCTTTACTTCGTACAAGGAAGTAAAAAACAACACAAATAAAATAGTAAAACAAACCTTATATAAAATACAAATGTCATCGAAATGCCCGTCTTCGATAACTCCTGTAACTGTAACTATATTCTATGTTTTGACATATATTTTTTTAAATGTAATTATACAGGATCTTCAGTAAAGCGAATCAAATTTATCCCACTTCAAATGATTATAACTCGTCATTTTCGAATGGAACACTCTTTATTTTATTATTCTGTTGTGTGTCTTTTTGTATAACCTTTCATATTTATTACGGGTTACGGGTATCCTATGCCTAAAACCAATAATTTCGGGGTTGTTAACCATTTTTCACTAAATTTATTTATTCAATTAAAATTTAAATCTAGTATACCTTGGATATTGTTTGTTTTAATTTATAGTTTATTGTTTTGTTTTAATTTACAACCGATTTTCAATGTAACCGCCATTATAGTCATTTGTAGTTGAGCAAATTTGATTCACTTTACTGAACAGCCTGTATAATTACATTTAAAAAATATATAAAACATAGAGTATAGTTACAGTTGTGTAGGAAAAAAAATCTTAATTTTTACTATTAAAATAACTTCAGTACGCCTTCATAAAGCAATGCGTGTATTTAACCTTCTTTAAAGAAAAAAACGGAAAAACTACAATTCAAAATATATAAAAATATATAAATATATATATTATTTGACATATTGTGTTTGTATCTAGATAATATCAATACTAGTTTATCTGAAATGTATATCATTGAAGAAAAGATTGAAATAGTGAAGTGGTTTTATGGTGGAAACAGTTCCCGGCAAGTATGTGCTTTATTTGCCCAAGTCATACGTCAATACAAAGAATGATACAAAAATTTGAAAGTTCGGGAACATTATTAAATAACTGTAAGTGTAGATGTAATAATAATGATCGGTACGAAAACGAATTGAATATACTGGCTTCTGTAATTGAAAATCCTAATATTAGTTTGAGGCAACTTGCGGATAATTTTTCAATTCACTACAAAACAGCATTCCGCATTTTGAAAAAAAAATATATTTCATTTATATAAATACCAATGCCACCAAGAACTGTTTGAAGATGATATGGAAAAGAGAAGCGCGTTTTGTTTCGAAATAATGGAAAAGGCAAATAAAGATCGCCAGTTTATAAAAAATATTTGTTTCACTGACGAATGCACATCTACACTGTATAATGAACCAAATATTCAGAACTGGAGAATGTGGGCTACGGAGAATCCACATAACGTTTTATTTACTAGGACTCAATATCCTCAAAAAAAATAATGTATGGGCAGAAGAAGAAGTAGCGCCGGCAATGACTGAAATTGTAGAAGACGACCGCGAAATTTGGTTCCAAATGGATGGTTGTCCCGCGCATAATAGTGCGGGAATTTTTGAACAATAGATTTAATAATTAAGTAATTGGACCAAATTTTTTCATTAAATGGCCAGCTAGATCTCCCGATCTTTCACCATTAGATTTGTTTCTATGGGGTCATTTAAAATCTAAAATTTATGGTGGTCGGCGATTCGAAAATATTGAAGAATTAAAAGAAAGTATTCAAGTAGAATGCAATAAAATATCAGCCTATCAATTATCAAATGTTAGACAGCAATTTTATGGCAGATTAGGATACTGTTTAGCAGTAAATTGAAATATGTTTGAAAATTTATTATATTAAATGAAATATTGATTCTTTTCTGCTTTACTATGAATATTTATTATAAAATGTCAAATGTACCTATATTTAATTGTAAGTATGTATTTGGTTTTTGTTTATTTCATGGCACTAGTAATTTGATTAAAATTAACATTTTTATTAAATTAAATTTTCCTGTTCCGGATAAAAGGAAATTATGAGTAAGGATATTATTGGATGCAGAATTTTTTTCTCTACAAAAAACTATTTGAACATTTCAAAATTAACATTGAAATCCCTATAGTGCGTTTTCCGACGCAACACCCTGTATATATATACATATATATATATATATATATATATATATATATATATATATATATATATATATATATATATATATATAACTGCGCATCAAATAAAAAAAGTGGATTCTGCCTTTATTTTATTACATAATTATTGAAGGAAATTGTATAGTCACATGTAATTTTTTCACTAATTGTATTATTTTCGACCAGTTTTTCAGTTAATAAATTTTATAAATTTAAGGAACAAAACATTGGAAATATTTTTGACTTCCATACATAACACTGCTATTTATTGAATAATTTTTTACATTGTCAAACAAATTTTAACGTACAGAGCATACAAAATTGACTATTTATTGAGTTATGCAGAATTTGATACCATAAAATTTATATTTCAAGGTTTTTTCGAAAATTATTGGAGAAGTAAAACATTATAAAAGTTTGTTTGAAAGTTGTAGACAAAATTAAAGATGAATATACATAACACAACGTTTCGATTGTTATAATCTTCAATCGTTATCAAGTGAATACTATTATTATTATATATTGATTATTGATTATTATTTAGTATTCACTGGATAACGATTGAAGATTATATCAATTGAAATGTTGTGTTATATATATTTCTAAAATATAAAGACAATGAAAGTTCGAAATTTATCTTTTATTAATTATGAAAGTGTTATACCTAATTTGAAAATATGTAGGTATAAATATTGCATATTTTGCGTTATACTTGCATTACATTTTGCGTTATTTGAATGTGAAAATTTAATATGAAGAATATTATTTGGGATATAGGATGAAATCATAAATTATCTTCTTGTAGTAAACCTCTTTAATATAAAATTTAAAAATTCTAAGTAAAATAGTACAAAGAAATTATAAAATTACTAAATTTATATTTTTTTTCTTTCAAGACAAATATATTTTTTTATTTTTTCCTACGGGTAATGTGGATTGTATTCCGCATGTCTGACGTAAAATTCCAGACTTCTAGTCATATTTTCTAATGCAAAATTAGATCAGGATAATTGGTCAGCTTAACATACAAAATTAAAAATATATATAATTTTAAAAATCAAAATAAAATATATTTTGATCTAAAATAATATTTCCACCTGCATACGCCGCACGAGTATAGGAGATTGAATCGCTTTGAGCGCGTGGCGTAAGCACAGCGATATAGTGTGGGATGTGTCGCGTCATATCGGTGGGGCAAGAGACGCAAACATAACCGAGTCGTGGAAGTAGTACATAATTTACCCACAGCTACTCATGTCGCTTGTTGTCATTAAACGAATTGTAAAATTTCCAGTAAGTTTCATTATTTTTTTACGGTTCTTACAACCTATTGTCTTGCCAAAAAAATAGTAAGTAATATATTAATATATTAGTACTTTATTATAAAAATTATATTTGTGAAATATAATTCATCTGTTTGAAGTAAAAAATTAAAATTACATTAAAATTATTTGTTTTATTATTATCTTGAAAGTTCAAAGATCAAATGGCATAATTTTTTTTTTTCGAAAAGATATTAATATTCTCCAGAACATATAAAAAAATGAAAAAAATAAAAGGGTCAGTTTTTGAAATATTAATTTTTGAAAATTTAGAAAGGCATTTTCAGACAGTTGTAAATATGTAAAAATTTTGAAAAAAATACAGCATATTTAGTATATCATTAAGATTGTATATCAATTATAAAAATAATAAAAAGTGAAAAAAAAAATTCAAAAAATTTTTGAAATATTTTTTCTCCTTTTTTTACAAGTTCAAATTTTGATTTTTGTACACGTATGTGTGGGGAATATAAATGTGTATAAAATATAAAAAAATAAAAAAAATAAAAGGAACAGATTTTGAGTTATTTGGATTTGAATTATATTTTACTTCATATTTTCATTGTTTTGCATGAATTTTTATAATTTAGACTTAAAATAATAAATACTTATCCATTACTTAATTATTATGTTAAAATAAGTGCATATTTATACTGCTTAGATGTATAAATTGTTAATTGAAAAAAGTTTATTCTGTATGCGTTTCAACGCGCGGCACGGTAGGTTACGTTTAACGTTAAGTCGCGTTTGGAAATATCTCGAAAACTACGCATCGGATAAAAAATGTACAAAACACGTATTAAATATTCTCGAGGAGGTTATCCACTGACACTAAAGTCGATCCCCAAACCCCACCCCTGGTGATAAGGCGGTGGTAACATTGAAATCTTAAATAGGAACCCTCATTTTTATTACAGATTCGGATTTTACGTTTAAAATTAAGCAGGTTTTGTTTGAAACTTATTTTCGCTTCGCGATAGATTGCGATGTAATCACAAAAAATCGATTTATCGTACTTTTCGAGACACACCAAGGTGCTTTAGGGGAGTTCTCGTTGATAAGAGGCGAGGGGATTCATGAAAGAATCTGAATCTGCATTGAAAATTATCTTTTGAAAGATAAATATTCCGCCCCCTACCCAACAGAGCGAAAGGACTTTAAATGTAGTACCATTGGGTACCCTTTGTCTAATTAGTGAACACGTACTTTTTATTTTCCACTTGCCAGTGTAATTTCTCGAAAAGTACGATAGATTGAATTTTACGATTACAGCACCATCTATCGTGAATTGAAAAAAGTTTCGAACAAAACCTGCCTAATTTTAAACGTAAAATCCGAATCTATAATAAAAAATGGGGGTTTGTATTTAAGGTTTCGATGTTCCCCCGTCCCACTCCCAGGAGGTGGAGTTTGGTACTCGATTTTGTTGTCATTGGAAAGCCCCCTCGAGAATATTTGATACATGTGTTGTACATTTTTGATCTGATGCGTAGTTTTCGAGATATTTCCAAACGCAACTTAAAGTGGGCCTTTTGTATAATATTTCATATATTAAATTATTCATATATATTTTTGTTCAGTTATATAAAGTATATACAATATCAAATGCAAACATTGCATTATTAAACACTCTCATAACACTCAAATACTGCCTTTTAAATTTCTTGCTTTATTCTAACACTGTTACGTTCTTAATTCCTAAAATGGTATCCCCTTATAACATACATTTCTCACTAGATGGAATAAGTCATTATTAGCTCGTTTGTCAATAGTAATATGTTTTAATCATTTTAATTTAGAAATAGATCTGCTTACGAGTTATTAAAATAAATTATAAACATTAAGGAGTTGTGAAAAATACCAGTAACTTTTACAATAAGAACAGTTACTGTTTATCTGATTACTTTATAAGAAGAGGTTTTAAATAAAAGATAGGGAATAAGTTTTTCATTAGATAATAATCTGTAGCCTATATGTGGTTAAAATTATTACTATTTTATTGGTTTTTTTTCGTAAACTTTGAATTTCACGAATTCGAAGTTAAAAAATTTTTTTGCTCACAAAATTACAGTTTTATACATCATTTCCTCATTATGTAGTTTTTATTTATTTAGGGCCGATCTTTTTATATATGCTTTTGAATTTTTATTAATATTTCTATTTTGTTACCTCTATTGTATTAAAAATGTACTATACCATTCTTGTCATTGCTTTATATCTCTAAGAAAATAATTCAGTAAAAGATTCTTGATTATATTTTTGAATTTTTAATATGCGTCCATATACTTTCATCATGTAATGATTGATCTTGGTCTTCGGTGTTAATTTGTTTTCATTTCGGAACTGCTATGTGATGCTATGGTGATTGACAGCTGACTGTGCTTGAACATTGAGTGAAACAAGAATATTACAAGGCAGTATTTGAATATTGGAGTGTTGAATAATATAATTTGGGAATTTGGCAATATATTCATTCTATATCACTCAATAAGGATAAGTGTGACTAAATTCGTGTACAAAACATTATAAATTTTAAATACGCCAGTCTACATCTAGTGAGAAATAGATTAAACACATAGCCGCCAAGAATTGGTTCGTATCTTTAATTTGAATGAAATTGCACGAAGTAGTATATGAAAAAAGCAAGGCAGCAGTTGAACGATGCGTACATTCCCTGGATAATTTATCAGTTTTCAGTTCATAAATATAGTAAATGTTCCGTGATTAAATTTAATAGTTATGGAAATAATGAATCTATTGCTGGCATTGAAATAATGAATCTTTTGTTGGTAAATATATTGCTACAGAACTGTCACTTACAGGCAGCAATACATTTGAACGGTAGAACTATAGTTGAGGTAGGTTAGGGCATTGCTGATTTCGGGTGAATCATATAAGTCAGATTCCCTGTTTGAGTGTCATGAATTGGCGTTAATAAGAAACTAAACTCCCTAGATTGAAGCTAGAACCACGATTGTGAGTTGTATGGATTGAAATAATAATAACACTGAACATAGACGTTCTGATTTTCTTGTGTTTTGACGTAAGATCGAATATACTTAACCTAAAAATTTGTTTTGGTAGGTGTTGGTTACACAAAATTTAAGTTGTGTGATAATAAAGTTTATTATTAAATTACAGATATTGGAGCCATGATAAGTTATTCTTCAAATAAAAAAATATATAAATTATTAATGAAATAAAATTTGTTTACGGATTTGAGAATTGATAAGGACAAATTTGTAATATGAACCTGTATATTTTTCACTAAAGCATAAATATTAGTTTGTATTTTATTTAGTTTTTGTTTTTTATCCGCTTTTCTATTATATGTAAAATATTTGAGCTATGATTTAGATGTAATATTATTCATTTATTCGGAGTTTAGTCATAGAAATAACAACTAATTTCTCAACAAGTGTGATATAGAATTAAAATTCTTCTCCTTTAATTATTGGAGGCTCTGAGAAGAGCCGAATTGAAAATATATAAAGACTCAATACATCACGAGGACGGAATAATAAAATGGAAGAGAAAAGGAAGAAAATAAAATGGTGTGCCAGGATTTAAATTATTCCAGGATACTATTTAGCCACATTGCAATTTTATTGAACCCCGTAGGATTGAAATGAATGCCATCTACTTTTAAATTAATTCTATTATTATTCAACTTTAAAATTACTAGCTGTAATGATTCATAATTGTACATGTTAACAATAAAAATATGATTATCACTGTCAGATTTACTTTTAAATTTCTGTATATCATCTGCAGATATTTTGTTAAATGCAGTATTAATTTAACGTTTGTTTTAATACTTGAACATTAACTTGTTTATCTAATTTTTTGTTCGGTGCCAATTTATCCGCTGGTTCCATAGTTGAACATTCGGATGAAGTAGTTGCAACCGCGTGACACTGAGAAACTAAAGATTTTAATGTATATTCGATATGATCTAATAAAAAAGATCAACAGACGGATTGTTTATGTATTCACGCAATATTCCGTAGTTTGCTTCAATATTTTGAATTTTCCGTACATTAACTTCTGATTTTGTTGACGCTAGTTTATTTGGTTCAGTAATTAACTTTTCATGTACCTCGCTATCGCTAATGTTTCCATGACAGGTTTTCCGCAATTGTAGCATGTGAACTTTATGTACATGTTTACAGAGTGAAGCTCTATCTTCACAACTACAAGTATATAAATGTGAACATAAATTTTTGCATTTCATATTTATGCATTTATAAAAACAAACAAACAAAAATCAACTTCGCATATTTCATTTATCCGTGCAACAGTATATGTAATAGAAGCATCTGTTTGAGAAATAACTTCAAAACTACGGTCATTCAGAATATTAATATCGCCATCCGAAATATTATTTCCTTTTTTATGTCTACCTTCATTGAATTCTGCGTTACCTAATTTGTATAGTTCTTTACGTTTCGTGTAAATAAAATCATCTTTTTCAATATTTAATAATACTGATAATAAGTTGTCAATTCGTTTATTAAATTCTCGATTAAAGTATGAAGTTTTTAACTTATTATGAAAACTTTCTACAAGAGCATTGGTATTTACATGACCGTGAGGAAAATTTCTAAATGCAGTAGCCCATAGTTTAATACGATGCATGTAATTTGTTTGAAAATATTCTAGAAATAATACTTCATTTTTAAATATCGAAAAAAATTAGCTGATTAAATTATCTAATGTATTGCTGTTTCTTTCATATAAAATAGCCATCAGGGAAATATACATGTTTCTCTTTGTAGTCATACTTTTTACTAATATCAAAATTTTGCGTCACTCCCGTTGAATATGCCATTGACATAACAAATGTTTTGTATTCCCGAAATTATTTGTTACCGCTTTAACAACCGCATTTATGTTTAAATTTGGAAAACGGGATTTTAATTATGAAAATAGATATGTTAATGTATTAGTATTTAAACAAGGTGTAATAAAATGAGCAACTGGATGGCCGCGACCAGTACTATCAGGGATCACGAAATTAACTAAATGATAATCGTACTGGCTTGTTTTATGTGTTGTATCAATACATAAAATTCTATCAACACCTTCCTGCATCAGATTCATTTGATACTCTGTTTGAATACTTAATAAAAATAAGCTTCTATTGTTATTAATATCCGCGTTGATAGGACCAATTTGAATGACTTCATTACATGGTTTATATATTAATATCGGATTAAACTTTTCTTTTCTTAATTTTAAGATATGATTTATTTAACATATTTCGTTTCAATGCCGAGATATTCCTTTTTGGATACAACATTTCCTTCCTAAACTCAAGTTTATCGCGATCGTCTCTACTAAGTGCTTCTTTCGTAATTATTATACGAATTTTTCAGGTCGGTACGTCCATTTCTAATAATGATTTAATATCTGATTTTGTTGACTTTGCAATTCTATGAAATTTTGTATTCTCAAAGCTTAATTCATGGGAATGAGTTTGAATATAAGTGACTTCAACACCATTTGCAAGATATACGAGCTGGACATCGAATTCCTGTCTTTACATACCCTTTCTTAATGACGCGATCAGTTTTATTTTTTAGTTTTTTTAAGCGATCATCAAACTGGCAAATATAATGTACATAATTCCCATAACTTTTAATATGAGTTTGCCTATAAAAATAAGAGAATGTCCTAGTCATTTCATCTGTCTTACACGTTTCAAATTCTTCTTGCACGTGAAAATGATGCTGGGAAATTTTAATATCACAATTATGATCTATTTGCAAGTGATGAATTAACGATTTCATATGATAAAAATCACGTGAACATTGTCCTACAAAACATATTATGTTATTAAAGCATGTTTTATCTGTAACGAGAGATAAATTATTTTGAGGTAATACAATACGGCACTTCTTTTCATGTATTTTTGCAACATTTGGTCGACAAAATACTTTTTTACAAATACTGCATGTAGAATCCATTATAAAGAATTGAAAAAAAATTCAATGTATAGTGAAATTTATATGTACTTACAATTTTATGATGATATTAAGATCAAACACTAAATAAGAATGTATTTTTGTACTTCCAAATCCAAATCAAGCAATGGAAATATCTTCTGCAAGCAAATAAAATTTCAAATGCAAAACAAACTGATATTTGAAATATGAACTCATGACTTCGAAATTCATCCTATCGGCAAACTAATTGCAATACATCACTACGTTATTTTGAGATAATTTATTATTTTCAATTTTATTTCAACCTCCATCGTCTTTAGGAACAATTTATACACGTTCACAAAATGTATAATCTTAATATTATTACCGAACTATAAGAAAATACAATGTTTATGAATAAAGAAATGCTTATATTTATTTTATTAATAAAAGAAATATATAAACTTTAAATTTATATGAAAAGTTTATGCATTTTTTCATAAGTTGACTAACTATTATTAAGTTTATTGCTTTATTGAATTATCTATAATAAACTACATTAAATGAAATACTTTAATAATATTATATAGTTTATATAATATATAATCAGTACATAAAATTGGATTTAAATATATAATATATTGTTTACTGTAATATGAATATTTTAAAACATGAACAAATAGTACGGTGACCAGTAAGTTAAATAATGTATAACATTTAGTTACAATAGTTCTAATTTTTATTCTGAATGTTCTCAAATGTTTGTTGTTGTACTTTTTTTTATGAATGACTGCAATAGTGTGTTATTAACAAAAATTAATTTGATTATAAGATGTTAAATAGGTTGGTTTGATTGAAGGGGACAGTAAATATTCCTCCAAATTGTGAATTCGTGTGTCCGCCATACGAATCATCATTGACCCAGCAGAAGATATTTCATGGAATTATGGCATCAATGTTTATAACAAAGAGCTACATTCAACCTGAGCTCTGGACACGAGCAGCATGACACGACAGTTATACAAACATCGTTCATCATCTTATGTAAAATATCAATTGTATTTAGATAATACAGAAATTGTTCTCCTTGCTCGGAAGCAAATGTGAAAAACCTGTAAAATATAATAAGTACAAATACTTTTATTGTAACTAAGCTTCTTTTTTACCTGATCCAATTCTTTTCATTACTTTATTATGGTCTAATGAGGAAGGGTTACCTAAAAAATAAATAAATAAAGCCCTAAATAAGATGTTTATATTTGGAGGTTATGGATTTTGAAATGTCAAACTATCCAGATATTTTCTATAGTGGCCCTAGCTCATCGCAATTTTGACATTTGTGGCTTACTTCGGAACACTCATTAATCTAGTAACTTATATGTCAAAGTTAGGGAATTGAGTTTTAAACGCCAATTCGTGGCAATTAATCTGGTGATTAATCTAGGGATAAATCTAGGGAGTTTTGGTTATAAACGCCAATTCGTGACAATTAATTCAGTTTATCTGACTTTTATGTATTTAGCGCTGATTTCATACAAATGTCATCATTAGGTTGTATTTTCTCAGCTTCTTTAGATATTTGATTTGTGATTAGCGTCCAAATATAATAAAATTTTGCCAAATCCAAAAAATGGAATTAAATTGTATATTTTGTAAAATAATTAACCACAGTGAAAAAGCCGATATATTGTATGAAGATACAGAATTAATCATTTTTAAAGACATTAAACCAGCTACAAAACTTCACTTTTTGGTAGTACCAAAAACACACATAAAAGATGCTAAATCACTCAAACCAGAAAACAAAGATCTTGGTAAAAATTACAGTATAATATTGTTTAATTTTTCTATGTATAAATATATATTTTTTCAAGTTGTAAAATTAATTTCTGCCGGTAAGAAGTTACTTGAAGAACAAGGATTGAATATTTCTGACACTTTATCGGGCTTTCATTGGCCTCCTTTTTATTCAGTTAGTCATTTACATTTGCATTTTATTCATCCCATGTCTGAAATGAATTTTATTTCACGTATGATTTTTAAACCAGGAACATTGTGGTTTGTAACGGTATGTATTATATAAATATTGAATTGATTCCAATCTGAATAAGTTATTTATATTACAGTCCGATTACATATTGGATAAATTATCTACAGAACAGAAAAACTGTCGTTTATGACTGTACGCAACAATTATTATGGGTTTACTAGGATTATATTATGGAGTAGTTAATAAAATAATATAGGTAATTGTGGAGATATTTGGGTATTAAAAAATCTGTTAATATATTATGAAATAAATATTTATAATAGATTTTGATGTTTTGATATGTTCTTATGCTTACTATAAATAAATTATATTTTTTAAGGATACTATATTCTATAATAATGTCATTAATAGTTCTATCTATGTTTTTATTTTGGTATCATACATCCTAAAATTATAGCACTCTAAATATAAATAATAAATTAGTGTAATATATAGTTCGACTTAAGTGATAAAATAATTACGACAATGTACATACGAAAAAGTAAAAAAAAAAAAAACACTTCAATACAGTCATAATACTTGAATATACTATTTTACTGATATCTACTTAATTCTAAACTAATAGTACTTTTTCATAGAGATATAATTTTACACAGTAATCTTGAGAATCATAATCAAGTAAATACTAGTGCTATTATTCAATCCCGGACTTTTTTGTGATGCTACTTTAAAAAGATCGGTCTTTTAATCGAGCTCGTTAAATCAGTCTATAAGTATGTAAGGTCAAACAAATATACAAACATTTGTAGATCCTTTGTTAGTGATATTTTATTACCCGGAATTGCATCAACTGCCATAATATGCCATTATTTCTTGGAACTTTATGTGTAACATCCAAAATGCCCAATATAATATTTTAATGGAAATACTAAAGTTTTAAAAATAAATTTAATTTAGGTAGACAATTTTAACTATATTTGTTGCAATATTAAATTGGCCTATCATTCATTATTTTTAACGGTCTTTTAACTATTATGGTTAATCTGGTCTTTGTCATAATTATTAATCTTTACCAGCATTAGTAAATACTAAATATCATCGTGATAATATATAAGTTTTATCCAAACAAAAATTAATAATAATACAGAATAATACCTACCGAGATCTGCTTCTGCAGAGTGCCCACACCCAGTAATGGGTACAAGGCGTGATCATATATTTATTTATCTGTTGTGGATCCTCCACCATTACCATCTTTGAAGATCGTAATTTGATTACGGGAAATCACATTTCACGTGCAAAAATATAGCAGTTATCGAAAGATGCTATACCCAGTAATGAATAAAATAATGTGATAATAAAATACTTTGAGGTTCACAATTTAAAGAATCTATGTCAAGATAAATTTATTAATTTTTTTTATAATTCTCAAGATCACAATACTGGCCCTCTGAAAGTATAGTCCCCATGTATTCGCAATTATTTCGCTAATAGTACGCAGTCAATAGTGAGATTTAAAATATAAAAATTCATGGTGTCTCCGTACCTTGTAATATTATTTCACAGTGAACGGTCTTCATATGCCTCTGAAGTTCATAATTTTTCCTAAAATCTTCATTACAAGTAGTACAAGTAAATTTTCTGTTTTCGTGTTTCACCATATGCCTTTCCAAATGGTGTTTTTTAGTGAAACTCCAGATACACTTAGGACATGGAAATCTTCGTTTCTCATCTGTAAGACTAGCTCGTAATTTTGGGTTCTCCTTAGTGTGCATGGCCAAATGTTTCTTCAGGACTTCTTTGCTCATGAAACTCCAGTCACACTTATCACAGGAAAAAGATCTTTCTCTTTCTCGAGGAAGCTCCTTTCTAGGGGGTCTCTGTCCCGTATGAGTCATCATATGACGTTTCAAATGATGTTTCATACTAAAATTCCAGTTACAGATTTCACAAGTAAACCGGCGTTCATCTTCGTGAAATAAAATATGTTGCTTCAGATGACGTTTCTGTGAAAATGACTTCTCACAAAGATGGCACGCAAATCTTTCAGTTTGGGTGTGTAACTTCATATGAACTCCTAAGTTAGAACTTTGGTTGAATTTTTTGTTGCAGATTTTACAAGAAAATGTTTTTTCCCTAGTGTGAGTGTTCATGTGAAGTTTTAATCTAGTTGATTTTGCAAATGTTTTAGGGCACATTTGACAAATGTATGGTTTATAACCGGTATGCATTCTTTCATGAATACGCATATCTTGACGATATTTGAATGGCTTGCCACAAAAAGAACATAAGTGGCGGAGTTTCTTTTGTTGATCTGGTGTAAGATGGCTGTAGTTAGTTTCTGGTTCTAACTCTAATGGCAGGTCTCCTTCTAGTGCCGCTTCTAAAGCAAATGGTTGTTGTACTATTTCAGGTATCGGAGCTAAATCTGGTGATTGAATTTCTTCTTCTTTATTAGCATCTACCTCTTCAATCTTCGTTGTATCTTCCTTGTTTTCATCGATGACTTCTTGATTTTCTTCTGAAGAATTCAATTCAACCTACAATGGATCAGCACAGTTAAGTATTACCTTTTTACTTATATTCCTCAACTGAGTATGACGCAAACTACACTTTTTTTCTACTACTTACATCAGTCAATTTACTTGTATCTTCATAATCACTATCACTGCCTTCTGATTTAATCTTAATTGATAAATAATCTTCAGATTCTAACGAGACATTAATATCTGACTTTGCGTTTGTAAATGGTTCACAATCATTTGAAGTATTTTCTTGATTTTCGTCATGATTATCAATAGATTCTGTAGAATCATTTTCTTTTTTTATTACTACATTATTATGAGATTCACTGGATACAAGCTCTTCTTCTGTACAATTATTTTCTTGATGAGATTCATCATTGTGTTCAGGACTATCCTCCAATTTTAATTGATACGAACGCAGTAAAGTGTTCGATTTTAAACAAAGTTCTCTAAACCAAAATACTATTTTTAAATTTTTACAACATAATTCACATATTTGATCTGGCAAGGGTATATAATTATCTGATGTAAACTAAAATATTTGAATAATCATTAAAATACATATATAAATTTAAATTTATTAATTTTACTTACGATTTCTGGTATACATGTATTTAATTTATCAATGTAGGTTATCATATCATCATCGGAATGATATATGTTTATTAATTCAATGTCTCTGGACATACAAATTCGGCATATATTTGAAAAATAATTCATATTGATGTTCTGAAGGGTTATATTACATATGCCAAATTTTTGTTTTTGATTATTGTAAAATAAATGCTCCAGAATACCAACACACAAAATTTAAAAAGATCAGTTTAATGAGATTTACTCACCAAAAACATTGTAATATGCCACATATTTTTACAATGTACAAAATACATATACTTAAAAGTGAGTTATAAAATTGTATTATATTAACAGCATACTTTTTTGTATAGTTTTATTTAAATGCATTATTGATGTTTTTAGTACCAGTTGGTATTACGATTATTTTTAAATTGATCAGTGGCGTGCTAAAATAAATCATATTTTCATATAATAAATTATTTTCTAATAAATATAAACACATTAGACAATTCATTGTATGTATTAATAAGTTATAAATTTGGAGGAAATATACACAAAAAAATTACCTAAGTTGAGAAATATTTGATTTTTGTCATATTATATTATTTAGTTAATATTTACAGACAATAAATTATTTTTGAAACAGAATAAGCAAATATAATTTTGATCTAATTACCTATATTTGTTTTTTTTTTTCAAATTTAATATAAAACTGATATGCGAATGTGCGTAGAACATATTTTTGTTATTTTTTATATTTATCAGACAGATTCATAAAGATGATTATATACGTATTTGTAGTTAATTAACACCATTTTTTTATGAATCTACCTGTAAAATATTAATACTACATATGTATGTTCCAATAAGAACAAACTTTTAAATATATAAATATTTATATTTCTAATATTTTACAAAAATTTACATGAATATAAAACCTAAAAATATACACTTAAAGTATTTTTATATCACAGATTTCTTTACAATATCAATAAATATTTTGGTCTGTATCCAGTAAGTTAAATTAAGATCTATTTTAAGAATACAATCTTCAGTATGGTACATAGCAACTGTTTTTTAAAGAGATTTAAAATGTTTTAATGCAGCCTGTTTATATGCCACTTCAGCGGATAAAATATTAAATTTGGTGAATAGTAAAGTTAATGAAACTAAATAAAAAAGATTGTACATTACAAGTAAAAAGCTGTACAGTGCAGTTTTATAGTTCAGTGATTATACCTATATTTGTATACTATTCTAACAAATAAAAATGGCAATAATAATTTTAAAATTTTATAAATATAAGTAGTGTTGATAAAGGATGAACATAAAGAATTTCTATTTTTAATGGCGACATTATAGTTTTATTCTTTTCATCACTTTACGGCAAAAACTGTAGAGTGCAAGGTTGTTGAGAATTATGAATTGCACACATAACTCTAACATTTTTTATTGGTTTCTTTAGGATTTTAAAAAGAAATTGTTAGAAAACCAAAAACTTAATACAAAATATAAAAATAGTTTTGTGTGCAATTTTGAAATCTGAACAACTTTTTTTCTATAAAATAAATAGTAGAATAGAAAATTGTGCACTACTAATATCACATGTTAAATCCCTGTGTTCATCCCTTAGCAGCACCGCCCGATATATATATATATATATATATTTTAACGTATAAATATGTTTTTATACGTTTTATATAAAACCAGTTTTTCTAAACCTTAATTTGAATTTTAGGTAGCAGTTACTTTTAATACTGATAAATCTTATAATTATTCTTAGTAAAAAATATTAATTATTTCCGAACTGCGACTATTACTAAAATAAATAAGAAACTTTTTCTGTTCTGTATCAAGGACAATTAAGATATTAAAGATAAAATATATTCAGATGTACGTCACATGTTTAGCGCCTTGGCGCCATTATCATAAAAAAAAATCAGTGACACTCAACATTTTAAAATAAATTTATGTGAATTTTTTTCTAAATATGAACAAGAAATTGGATAAAAAATAAATTAAAAAACAATAATGATATTCATCATAATGTTATAAAATTTGTTCAAATTCAAGATCATATAGATATAAATTCTGTGAATTATTTCGTCACCAAATGCATATTGCAAACAATGTCTTCTAAGAATTACATTATTTGAATTGTTAATTGGTATATATATATATTAACTATTTATCATTTGATGTATATTAAAATATACTAATACCTATTAAATACATATGAAAACAACAAATAAATAATTAATTCTATGCTGCATTTCATCATTGAAATATGAATTATCAAGATCTACGCATCGATCAATTACTAGAATGATAAATGAAAATCAGTGACATGAATATAAAAATTGAGGAAATGTCAACAAGGAAAGTCTGAGATTTTCTGACTAATTTAAAAGAAAGCAGACATTGACAAATGTCATAAATAGCAAAATGTTTAATTTCATATTTCGAATCCTCAAATTTTAATTCAGACACAATGCGAATAAATACTTTTGAGGTTATGTTACTTAGCAAATCAACATGGTTACTTTGGTTGCGATGACGTAGGCTGACACCAACAACTTGTATGATTCTGTGCAGTTCCAATTCGATAATCTTTATGTGAACTATTGATTGTTGTCACATAAAATGTTAAGTTCACCATTTCTGAACTTTTCGCTGTACAGGAGTAACCTGGCTGCATATTACATCCCGAACAACTTTCACACCGATGAAGAACTGTCATGGTTGGCGAAATTTTCTGTTAACAAAAAAATATATATGTTTATGTTCATTTTCTGTTAATATTCATCAGCATTTTCAAATGTAATTTTATATATTATTAGTGACATTCTGTGCAAATCTGGTATGCTACTAATAGATTTATTTCGTGATTTTAATATAATGACATTAATAGATTTTTACTTAATATCACTATTTTATTTTAACTTGAAAGTAGGTAATAAATTGTAATAATAAATCAATGTATTTACTGGAATTAATATAAACTTCTTAAACATACAAAATATTTTATAAATTTATACATGTACACATAACTGATAGCTATTTCCATAATAATTATAATTTTATCTGCGGACAAATGTACTTTGAGGCAACATAATACAGTACTACTTATACGTTAATGATTATATTTATTTGATAAATACATGTTATTTATTTTTTATTTTTTTGCTCATTAAAAATTGGATAAAACTAGAATTGTAAATCGAAAGAAAAATAATAACCTAGTTTTAAATATATACAAATTATTTCTTTATTATATTATTATCAGTAAATTATTATGTACTAGAAGACCGAAATATCTATATTTTGGGACAGTGATCTAAAAAAAATAGTTACCCAGTAAATTTGACGTTTATGATTTAATTTAATAAATATTTTATATATATATATATATATAACGCGGAATAAAAGAGTAGGCATAGGCCAGGTGTAGTAAATCTACTACTTTCTGCCTAGTTGAACAAATAACTATTGTAGAAAGTGAAAAAATGTAAATATTAGTGAATACATTAATGAATTTGTATTTTTATTTTATCTAGGTGTATTTTCCAGTTTCAACGGATATATAATATCATACAAACAGAATCAGTAATAGATATAAGAGACTTTTCCCCGCCAATCATAATAATTTTGTCAAAAAAAATTGATAAGAAACAAATGTTTCAGTTTAATTAAAATTTTGTTTTAGTCGCCGAAAAAGGCACCGTTTACGACAATGACACAGCCAGATTTTATACAATTGTGTCACTTGTATTTTACTTAATTTTACAGAAGAGAAAAATAAAATTCTCAGAATTATACTATCACAAACATTCTGAATCAAAAATAATTTACTTATCAAACTTGATAAATTTGCAATAAAAATGTTGTTTACATAGAAATTATAAGTTTAAAAACAAGTTATATATACAAGAAAAAGCATTTACCTCATTTGCTAAGATGGTCTGCGAAAACGTAATTTCATTTAGCTGCACAATAGTTTCTTTTGGAACACTACACGTTGATTCCATCTGATATTTTTCAACCCTTTTCAAATGGTTCATATATTCGTGTTTTTGTCCATGGTGTCCATGGTGTCTTGCACTCACAACAATGGCGCACAATACAACAACATAAGTGATACATACACGAAACTCCATGGTAACAATAAGTTAACGATACGAACTGTCAAATTAAAATGTAGTTTGTTAAAGCGACGCAGAGCTAAGTGAGAGTGTTGTCTTGTCAACTAACCGGCGAACCATGCGTGAGGAAAACTGGCGCTTGTATTTATACTCAAAGTTCCCACAGAATACACCAGGGAATCTCAAAATGTTTATTGGTTTCGCGGTTTTGATTTTCCGTTATTTTATTGATTTTTGATACGTGATACTATTGTTATGATAAAATGTGAGTTTTCTGATCTGGTGTGATGAATATTTATTGTAGATAATATTTCTGTTTAAATGATTCAGATTGTTACATAAAATTAAAATTGTGTAATTCTCTTTTGGTTTTACGAAAGATTATATGTATGACTTCCCCTATCTTGCATAAAATTATTATTGTTATTTATAAATCAATGCATAAACAATTTTCACCAATTTAAATCTACCCCTGTGGCTCCCTCTCCACTAATATCTTTGAGGGCCGTGATTTGACGGTTGGTAACCGCACTTCACGCGAAAAAATATATCACTTACCGAGATCTGCTTAGGCAGAGTGCCACACCCAGTAATGAGTAAATGGCGTGATGATATATTTATATTTATATAAATCAATGCATCTTATAACTTTCGAAATGAATAAATATTATCTTGAATATAAAATAGTTATTGACATTGCCGTCAGTACGGTGGTGTGTATAGCGATACGGAATTCGAATACGGAGATCCCAAGTTCGAATCTCACTCAAGCTAAAAATTATATGAACTATCACACTGCGGCTCGGTGAGTGCGGTTCCTGTACTGTAATTGGGATTAAATTCCTGTTGTACAGCGTAACATAAATAAATAAATAATGAATAAATTTGGAAAATTTCAACTCACGATATTCCACCTGTTATGCATGATTTTTAATGTACTTTCAGAATACCATAGTGTGCTATGAGCTCTATAATGATAGTTAATTATTAATTGACATTCAGTTTATAATATTTTTCATATTTAAATTAAGAAAACAATCATATTTATAAACATAAAATATAATATTTTTTTTCTTTAAAATTTATAGTAAATTTGAATATATATAAAAAATATATGAGTCTTACATATTTTATTTATAAATTTTATTATTTCCGTTCGAGATAAAGTATACAGGTTTCGGTTTCATATAAGGAAAATATGATAGTTAAATTATTTTTTAAATGCGTTAAAAATGCTAAAAGGAAAAGTAACATATTTATTTTACTCGTTTCTATTATTATTATTTGAATATGAATGAAAATACAGCAATTTTAATTTTATCAACTTTTATAAATCTAGAAATTGTTACAGATGAGGTTAAATTGAACCAACTAATTTATCCAATATCCAATAATGAAATTTAAATATTTTGTTAATATCTAAAAGGTTTTTTTTGCAAAATTTGCATTAAGAAGAGAATCCTTATTTTCGTCTCGAGGTCGTTGATGTTTTTAAATGCAATACAACTAAGAATTTTTCATTAACTTCAAATTCTAAAAATTCCTTAAAAGGAAAAAATCAAAAACCACATATATCCATTTTTAGACACGAATTTTATCATTTCTCGAAATAACAGTAAGAAAGTATTATGATGCAATATAGTTTAAATATTTACATTACTATGAGTATCATGCACAAAATAACTGTTAGTAAGACCTCAAATTTTTGAGAATGCATTAATTTTGTTCTTCCAACTATCAATGAGTTCTGTATATGATGAAATTTTTCATCGTAAATTATAGTTCGGAGCACCATAATACGAGGGATCGTAATAAAACGATTAAAAGCTCCTCAAAGAAGTCTAAAATGTTTCCAGCCATGAATCAAAATGTAAACATCGTCAACGGTTGCCTTAAGTTTTGCAGAGTTGGACTTTGTCCTGACAAAAAAATAATAAGAAATAAAATAGATTAATAATATTATTGTAAAACACAAATTCTTAAAGATATTATTAATACTATTATAGAGTAAATACGATGATCGACTGTTTAAATAATGAAGAACTTCGATAATTGGAATGTCAGTCTAATTTATTAAAATATTACAATTCCGACGTTTCGGCGATAACCATCGCCTTCTTCAGCGATCTACAAGGTATGTAACAATAAGACATATTTTTTTTTTAAAACACAGAAACAAAAAACTTACATGTAACGTCTAATAATTGACATAAACAAATTGTTTAAATAAACTTAACATAATAAATAAATAAATAAATATATCATCACGCCTTTTACCCATCACTGGGTGTGGCACTCTGCCTAAGCAGATCTCGGTAAGTGATATATTTTTTTCGCGTGAAGTGCGGTTACCAGCCGTCAAATCACGGCCTCCAAAGATATTAGTGGTGGAGGAGCCACAGGGGTAGATTTTTTAAATTGGTGAAAATTGTTTGTCGGCTGTGGGGATCGAACCAGGGTTCTCAAGATCCACAGGCCGACTCGATACCACTGAGCCACCTACCCCATAACTTAAAATAGTCACAAATTAAAAGAATAAATAGTCAACAATGTTTAAAAATTACAACAACTCTTAACAATTAACTATAAAACACATTAAAAAGAACATTACAAACATATCATTATCACAGTTTTAAATCTAGTACAAGAATGAGACAGGCGCGGTGGCCGAGCGTGTTAAGGCACATCTCTTAACATACTGTGACGTCACCCGAACCAAGGTTCGTCAGTTCGAATCCGCCTGTCGACAATGTGTGATTTGTCGTTAAATATAAAATACAGTTACATGTATTTATCACACGCGGGTGCAATAAGCTAGTCACTTATACGCCTTAAATAATGTAGCATTTGACTACGAAGACCGGCAGTACGGCAGTGTAAAAACTGCGGCTCGGTGTGTCCGGTAGGCCCAGGCCCGATTTGGGCTGTAGTGCCATCAGAAGAAGACAAGAATGAGAACAAAAATTGAAATAAATTTTTACAACCAAATTAGACTGACATTCCAATTATCGAAGTTCTTCAATACTATTATAGTCATAAATAAACAAGTTACATAACAAAATTAATGAAATGCCATACATAGACAATTTACAAAATTATTCATCTGATTCAGTACTTGAATCATCTTCGCTACCTATATGTATTATAACATTTGAACTAAGATATAATACTATTATAATACAAAGATAATAAATAGTATTTACGTAATATGTAATTATTTAATGATATATTAAAATTTTTCATATAAACCTACCCTGGGTATTATTGAAAATATTCTGTCAGCAATTTGCGGTATAAACGTTTAAATATTCTTTTATAGCTTTATAGTTAAAGGGCTTTTAATCGTTTAATTACGATTCCTCGGGTTTTGGTGCTGTGAACTTGGCTACAGCCAAGGAAGAATAACGCAAGCCCAGTTAGCCAAGAGCGGTCTCTAAAACTTGTTCTTTAACAACGGAGTTTCCTTATGACGTCAAAGACACTATATTGAGGTCATTGTTACTGGTAATTCCAAAAACTACACAAATTAGAACCGCGAAGATGGCAATAATACAAGAATAAATTGGTAAAAGTCAAAGAGTATAATATAATAATACGTGATAATAATACATATCGCTGAATCATTTTAACTATTTTTACCTGAGTGCAGTTACGAATTGCAACTCGGTGCCTGCAATGATATTAGCGACGGGACGAACATAGGCATATGGAATGAGCATATGATGAAAATTAGTTGTCGGCTGTGGGTCTGTATAGCAAACTTATCTAGTTATATATTAAAATACAACCAAAGAATGATATATAGACATATGGCCTGAATTACAAAATTTGTGAATGCGTATATATAAACTACAGTTTAAATTTTGACAGCGATGTCAATATCCCGGAATTGATTCGCTTTTGTCGTTCTTAAACTATATTCAATAAATATTTGTAGTTGGTAATACCGGCCGAGAGAGTTTTCATTTTGGATGTGGATTGTGGGTGTAGCGAAGTCCCAGAAATGAAATATTTTGTATTATTGTATTTAAATAGAAAGGCAGAAAAGAAAATTAAGTACCTAAAATAATGGTTTAAATTACCAAAAATATTCACATCACATTTCACATATGCGACTTTACGATAATGATTTTCAAGGTTATTATTACATAGTCAAATGAAAACCTAACAGGAAATGACTTAATTATCTTAAAGTTTACATTTGATTATCATGTGCATATACGATTTTATTATAAGCAAGAAGGAATTTAAATATCTATAGACTATGAGGGATTTATTATTTTTTTTAACAAATCATTATTTAAAAAGACAAAGATTACTCATACTGTGGGTGCTTGTCCTGATGAATCTAATCATTATTTCGATAAAACTGCTAAATTTTGAAAAAAAAACGATGTTTTGACACTTCTCTGTTAGTTTATTGTTATTAATAATAAAGTATATATTCTAAAAACCCGAAGAAGACAGCATACTTATTAAAACATTATTATTATAAAAAATGCATATACTTATACGAATAATTATTGATATATGTAAGAGAGTTCGTAGTCGGCATTTGTAGAAACATGATTAATAATTGGTCTAATAATACACACTTAATTGTTCCACAATTCGCATTTATTAATATGATATCGGACAACTTCATCTTGTCTGAAGATGTCCGAAAGGACGAAAAAAAGTTATGAATAATATGTGTTTACTAACTTAGATATATAATTATCTACTACTTGTATTTTTAGCATATGTTTAAAATTAACTGGCCACTTTTGCGCAAAAGAAACTGATTTCCCATGTTATATATATATATATATCAGTTTTTCATATTAAACCCAGTATAATTTCTCAATAATCATTGTTAATGATTCCTGAATACAAAAATGCTGTCTTAGAGGCACAGAATGTTTCTAAAATAATTTATATAGATATAAAAATTGGCGCGATAACAAATGCATAAGTCTATGAGCAACAAAATCATAAATCCGTCTCTTGGTACAAGACAGGTACGTGTAAGGCAATGAAAGCAATATTAAACTAAAATATAAATAATTGGAAATTTAAGACAAGAAATTTGAATAATTGAAGATAGGTATTCGTGTATAGAGTGGTAAGAATATGCGATGAAACAAAAAGGGCGGTATCTTATGATGTCATTCGCCTTTCTAGATAGGTATTTTAATCAATTTCATTAGGACGGTAGGTGGCTCGCTGATATCGATTTGGAAGTGTGGATTTGAGAATCTGGTTTCGATTCCTACAGAGGAGAAACACTTTTCACCACATTAATATTACCCCTACACTGACATCTTTGGAAGTCGAGATTTGACGGTTGGTAACCACATTTCATGAGCATAAATATATCACTTACCGAGATATACTACTGTAGAGTGCCACTATACTAATAGTAAAAAATGTTATTATTTATAACAAAATCTTTCTGCAGTCTGGATCCGATTTTATCCAATTTTGTTTTCCAGATCTAGTGTCACCTGTAAATGACCGAGATATTAAATTGTTTTGAAATATTGCCAAATTTAAGCGAAAAAATATATTTCATTTATGAAATCTCGAAGTTAAATTTAAATCCTATATTAGTCCAACGTGAAGATCGACGAAACCAACCTGTTCGCTGATTAAATATATTTATCCACAATCAACTCATAATATGCATTTATTTGTGCTCATTGCAACTGTATAAAGGGATCAATTACACACTAGTGGAATAAAGTAATTTTATTCCACTGTTAAAAGAATAAAGGAATAATGCACAGATATTAGTCAAATTTATTGAAATACTTATTAATATTAACATTTACATGTATATTAACACATAAATCATAGTTCGTTTTATCTAATTTGATGTTCTCTTTCCAAAACGGCTGCTTTTTTCGGTTTGTACCCCTTACATTTACTCTTCAAATAAGCTATCAGCTTGCTATATTTTGAAATATCTATATTTTCGTTAACTTTTATGGTAGCCTTCAACATGGAATACTTAGACCACGCTGATGAAACCGCATACTTTTTCTTGATTTTATAGAAATATGAAAGCATGACATCTTCATTTATTACCCTCACTCTCCGTTTTTCTCTCCAGCTCTTAAATTCAGCAAACTCTTTTTCATACAATTCCTTAGACTTCGCTGGTCTTGAAGACCTAACACCAGATCGAGAACACAGAATCAATCCAAGACCTGAAGATGGCAAGTGAGATCTTGCCGAAATGTCGTCTAAACAACGGTTCTTCTCAGAACCAAACCAGACCAACGCGAGAAGATACCCGGAAGAATTCAAGTTACATCAATAACACTCGCGGAAATTTAAAATTCAACATATATATATATATATATATATATATATATATATATATATACGTAACTGTTTTCAAGAAATTTTTCATTTTTTAGGCGGTTACACTGCTGTTTGACAGTTGATGTTACGGATATAACCTAACAAATATTCTATAATTGTTGTTATTATTATTTATGGTCGTAGATAAAGTATAATAGGCAACTCGAATTGCAATAACATTGCTCATGAAATTACTACACTCGCCAAGGCTCGTGCGCAATTTGTTCACTCGCACCTAATGTGCTTGTTACAATTCTCGTTATGTAATATACTATTACATATAAAGTAGTTTTTGTAGTAATCCCATGATATATATTTAACTACTAAAAATTTTTTTTTGTAAATATCCTAAATCGATACTTTGTAGAATTGATATTTATGTTTATGTTCATCTTGTTATCGATAGATACTTACTTGGTGCGGTAAGATACGATACTGATTCCAATATTATATAACGATACTTTCATCCACCCTCATAAGGCAGAAAATTTTTATAGATAAATACTGACATTTTTATATTAACTGTCATGCACTAATTATGTTACATTATTTTTTTAGATATGCTCTTTTATTTATTTTATATTTATTTTAGTTTTTAAATTTAAATTTAGTTTATTTATTGTCTATAACAGTAGTACAGTTTAACAGACAATGTCGGGTAGATACATTTATATTTTTACAAATTCATTTACATTATAAAAGCTCTTAGATGTAAGAAAATCTTTGAGACTAATTTTAAACAGTTTTATATCACATATATTTTTTTAAGGAATTAGGCAGAGCATTATAAACTTTAATGGCGCTATAATAAGAACCTTTGTCAAAAAAACCTGTGAGCAGGAATGTTTAAATTCAAATGATTCCGTGTTTCCATAGTTTACTATTATTATTATTGATGTGCACCACCTTGCATACATTATCGTTGCCCATAAATAATTCATGTTTGATAAACTTATTCAACTCTTTTGTGTTCAGGTATGGCCAACTTCATTCAATTGCGCTATACTTAATATGACCGTTTCATATGTCCGAAAAATTCCTAGTTTCAAATTTACAGAGCGGGCACTTCAACTAGTGCCTATGGCGATACACGTAACACTAACCTAATTATATTGATGTATAAATAGAACACCCAATTCCATTCAATGTATTTCATTCGATTATAAACCTTGAGTCTTCAAATATTTTTAGGTTGTTTTTATAACTTGACAGTGTGATCATTTTCTTTTAATTGAAATAAAAATGACTAGATGCCATTACTTCCCAAATCTGTAAAAACTCACGACAAATTATTATAAAACGATGCAATGAAACGGTCATAATAAGCGTAGCTCAATTCAGTGAAGTTGGTCATGGTCCGACAGTACAGTGGTGTGGGTAGCGTTACGGAATTCAAATCCAGAGATCCCGAATTCGAATCCCATTTAAGCTAAGAATTATATGAACTATCACATTGCGGCTCGGGGAGTCTGAACTCTGTACTGTATTATTAGGATTCAGTTACTGTTGTACAGAGTAGGATAAATAAATAAATATTACAGTAGCAGTATTATATTATTTTAAAACTATACTCAGTTAATACATAAAGATAAGAAGAATATCTGATATCACCAAATTGAATATTTCATTTTTACTTGGAACTCGTAGAATTGCACGATACGTCAATGTCATTTAAATACAAAAAAAGTGTGCACAAGGAAAAAATACTGCAACTATTAACTACGAAGTATTGTTATTAACTATAAGAACGTCACATTTTGAATATTATAAACTACCTACTTAACATAACTTTAAATTTAAATATCTTGAAAAGACAGTAAGTTAAATTAATGTTTTAATTTTTATGCATTCATTTAATTTTATAAATAAAATAAAGATAGAATATTCACGATTGACAGCAAAACATGGCGAAATATTAGTAGTCATAGCAAATATGACGACGGTATTTTGCAAAAGAAAATAAATTAGAAAAAAATAGAAATGCGCCGAAAATGAAGAAAAAGCTTAAAATAAGTACGCAAGGTGAAACTAGGCATAAATTTGTTAAATAATTTTACAAAATTTTCATGATGCTATTTAAGCATAAATAAATAAATATATCATCACGCCTTTTGCCCATTATTGGGTGTGGTAATCTGCCGAAGCAGATCACGATAAGTGAAATATATATGCGCGTGAAGCGTGGTTACAACCGTCAAATCTCGGGCCCCGAAGATGTTAGTCGAGCATATTAGTTGTGAAAATTGTATATCTCAGATTTTATCTGCTCAACGAAATAGAACCACCCCTGTACGTGTTTCTATATCACAGAGCTAGCTCTAATTTTAAGTTTGTATTTGTGCATCGGTTTTATTTTCATATTTTTTGTAATTATAATTTTCGTTTTTATTTTATGTATGATTTATAGTTTATTAATATTATTGTAGTTTAATTAATTATACGTTTTTTAGTTTGGGTAGTTTTATTAATCTTATGAGGCTATATTTTGTTTCTCAGCTTTAATTAATATAAGAAATAACAAACAAAATATGAAATACAATTAATGAGTAAAGAAAATTAGAAATAACCTATCACCTCGAGAACAAATAGACAAATGAACGAGCATTTACAAATTTTACGCATCAAAATCACTAATTGTAAAATAGAAACAGTCCTTATTCTGTAATATAGAAACTGGTACTACTGCTTGACGTCATAGTTATACGATAGTTATTGGCTCTATTTTACAGAAAAAATCTCAAATCCAGTCTTACTCGATATCACTCCGCTCTTTATACATAACTAATGAAATAATTTTTTTTTGTTAATAGAACTTGACAAAACAAAACACTAAAAATTAAATGAATAATATATTACCACGGTATTTCAGGGACGACGACATGTAGCGGTCAACGGGGCCAATGCATCCATTTAAGCCGATTAAACGGGTGTATTTTACATATATGGAAAAGAAAGTGTCAATGGAATAAGAAGTTGTAGTACTTTTAATGATATTTTTTGACATCAGAAGTCAATTCAATAACCTGAAAAGGTTATTGCCAGAATTTTAAAATAATTATTTGTACCATTCTCCATTACTTCCTTCTCACCTGAAAAATCTTTTTAAAATTTACCCCAGTAAAAATGTAGTATTTAAAAATGCAAAAACTTTAGACTGCCAACTGCAGTGTTGCCAGATGAAATTTTATAAAAGTTGGAAAAATAATACAAAAAAGATGAATATAGCGCCAGATTGCTGGAGGATAGACTGAAAAGTAATGCGCACATGCTTGTAGAGCACGAAATAAATGACCTTCGGAAGCGCGCCAGGTGGCATGTGAAGTAACATTCCCCCTCAATACTCATGCGCAGTTGTTACATGTATTTCGAGAAGCAGAAGTCGGGAGACGTGTTCTAATGCTATGTTAACGCGAGTTATACAGTGTGCTGTTATCGAATGTTTAACTGCTGAAAACTCTAAAACACCTTCGACGTCGAGTTTGTTGTGTTAGAGGCAGCCTAGTGCCAATCAGGGCCGTCTTTTCGCCTAGGCAAAATAGGCAAGTGCTGGGGGCCCGTCACTTTGAGGGGCCCGTCACTTTGAGGGGCCCGAATAGTTCGACTAAAATGAAAAAAATAGACAAAAATATATACACATTTTACGTTTTAAGTAATTTTCTGACCAAAATATTTTTATTAATTACTACATTTGATATGAATTCTATTGAGGGATGACAGCTAGTAACACAAATGCAAAATAATACAATAATTATAATGTGACACTGACACTCCGATACAATGTATATATATAATAAATGCAATTACTACGCACTACGCCTAGCCACATGCTGCGCGGCAGGCAAATATTAGAAACGGCAGCTACAAAGGTTAGTTAGGGTAACTGCATTAAAGTTGCGAACGATTAGTTCCGATATATCCCAGAAAAGCAATGTGCAGTTAGAAGCTAAAGAACTGAGTAAAAAATTCGATAGCTTAGAGTTCGTTCTTTTAACTATAATATGGGATAAAATACTAATTCTACAAGTAAATCACTACAGAATTCCAATTTATGTCTTCAACTTGCAACAGATCTTTATGAAAGTCTGGTAGCTTTTATAAAAGAAATGCGAAAATATTTTGATGATTTTGAAAACGAGGCTCTTAGCATTTCTGCCAACAAAGAATATAAGAAAGATACTCGTAGAACTAAATACAGGAATAAATTTTCTGACAAATCTGACACACTTGAAATAAATTTCAATAGACGGGAACATTTTAAAATTAATGTATTTTACGTCATATGCGATAAATTAATTTTAGAATTGTTATCGAGAGGAAAAGTTACAAATTAATTAATGATAGGTTTAAGGTATTTTTTGCAGACTTTTCTACTTTAGATCTAAAAATTATTAATACACTATCTAAAAACTTAAAAGATTATTATAAAACCGACATTAATATAAAGAGTTTGATGATGAAATTTATCAGTTCTTAAATTTAGCATTCAAAAATAATTTGAAAACTCCACAAGATCTTTATAAATTTATTATGAATCCGACAATTTTATCAACTTTCCCAAATATCGAAATTATATTACGAATTTACTTAACGCTTCCAATAAGTAATGCTAAACGTGAACGAAGCTTTTCAGTACTTAAAAGAATCAAAAATTATCTTCGTAGTTCATTGTGCCAAGAAAAATTAAGTTCTTTAGCTTTATTATGCATAGAGCAAGATGTATTTAATAGTATTGAGTATGAAAATATTATAAACATTTTCGCTGAAAAAAAATCGAGGAAAGTACAATAAGAGGGGCATCTGATTATAAAAAACCCTCGGTCTATTACAACTTAGTTATTTAGTTTTTTTGTATCTGTAATAACTTACATATATATATATATATATACCGGGTGGAACATCATACCTGTGTACATAGGCGATTAACATGAAAAAACAGTTTTTCCGTGCGCATTGCTCCCCAAATTATTTTAGCCAATAATGCTTCAAATAAATGTTGTAGAGCATAAAAGTCTGCATCTAAATCAATAAACAGAATTACATTTACATGCGTTGTAACGACAGAAATTAAATAAAAAAATATTAAAAATTACGTTGAAAATATCAAATAGCCATGGAAGTAGCAGATCGCGGTAAGTGATATATTTCTTCGCGTTGATGATTTTGCATATCCCCATAGCTGGATGCCATACGTCCATATAGGCATTAGAATTGTTTTATATAACAGTATTTTGTTTTTTATTGATAGGAACGACCTCCGGCCTAATAGCCAATACATCTTTTTAAATTTTCTATCCTGTTGATTTCTTTTGGTACTTAAGTGGTGTTTCCATATGAGGCGGTTATTTAACTGCATGTATAAGTGTATTTTATTTCTGTATGCTATGGTAAAAATAGTTCTGGGGTTTCTTCAGTAGATCTTGTTCAGTTTCCATCTGGTTTTCTGAGTTGTGGAGTTGGTTGCTTTTGTTTTTTATTTAGTTTTTTGGTTGTTTTCCACTATGTATAGAGTTTTGTTGAATACGGAGAAAGGTTGTTTAAATAGTCGTGAGTTTCGTTTTCTACCTGGCGATTTAGGTTTTTTTATTTCTTTTACCTGATTATTTAAAAGAGATTTGTTCTGTGGGTGCCTATATTGTTGCCATTTTCTTCTTGATCTCCTTTTCTCAGCTATTTTGTTCCGTATTGCTTTCGGATACCTAATTATTGGTGGAAGCGTTATGTTTCAGAGGTGGTGCTGTTTTCCAGCATGCCTCTTGAATAGGTTTTGTTAATTTTTGAACAACCTCTTCAACTTCATCTTAAATTTCTAATAGGATTCGTATGTTTATATTTTGTTCTAGGTAGTATTTAAATGAGTCCCAGTTAGTTTTGTGGGTTTATTTTTCAATTATATTAGTGCTTATAGTTAAGACAACTCTTTCCATTTTAGTATATTTCATAGATATGCCTTTGGGTATGAAGAGATCGAGTAGTCGGGAATTTTATTTGGATTTCCTGTTGTATCCTTATGTGTTGATTGTCTTTTGAAGTTCATTTCTCTTCGGATTAGAAGTTCTAGATCCCCATTGTGGATATTTAACGTTGAAATCGTCATCAGAAATCAATCTACGTCCCAAAGTTTTGAAGTAATTTTCAAATTGTTCTTGTTTCACGGCATGACTCGGAGGACACTACACTGCTGCTAGAAGTAGTGTACCAATTAGTTCTTTAATTTTTATATTGGTGGCCTGCAAATATTTTTCTAATAAATAATGATTTATGTTTTCTTTTACTAGAATAGATGAGCCACCATGGGCTATTCCGTCAGGATGGCTTGTGTTATATGTATTGTATTTATGAATTTTGAAGTAATTTCTGTCAGTAAAGTGAGTTTCGCTTATAAGGAACATATTTATTTTTTGTTCACTGAGAAAATATTCTTCTTCTTGCCTATGTTGAGCTACGTGTGGAGTTATTTGTGTTGCTGTTCTGTCTTCTGTCGTTTTGTTTCTTGATTTATGAGGTTCTTTGTACACTGTACAACCTTTATAGTTTGCTGGATGATCGTCACTACAGTGTGCATATTTCGCTGCAATATTATCTGGTTTATTACATAATGATGTTGGATGATTTAACGCTCACTTAACACAGTAGTATGGTTTGTTACAATATGTTTTGGTATGCCCGTAGTTTTGACATCTTGTGCACTGTGGAGTGATTTAGTTATTACTTCCTCGTACAAAGTAAAGGAAGTATTGTAATCGCGAAAATTTTCGGTTCTCAGATTTCAGCGGAGCAGATCTTGGTAAGTGATATATTTTTTCGCGTGAAGTGCGGTTACCAGCTGTCAAATCACGGCCTCCGAAGATATTAGTGGAGGGGGAGCCACAGGGGTAGATTTAAATTGGTGAAAATTGTTTATCGGCTGTGGGGATCGAACCAGGGTTCTCAAGATTCACAGGCCGACTTGATACCACTGAGCCACCTACCCCATTAAGATTACTATATCTATAATATAATAGATTTTGGTTAAAATGGACTAACCAGAAGAGATACATTACATGAAGCTGCTAAGAGTTTTTCTCGAAAAAAATGGTTTTATTTTAATTTTAAAAATAAATGCTGCAAATAAAAGTTTTAGAGAATTAAATTCTGCGTCTAGCACATTAAGAATTATTAAATTAGCCTTTTGTATAAGCGAGATATATAAATTTAAAAATTATATATTTTTAGTTTGCTATGGATTAGAACAAAAAATAAGAAAAAAATCAAAACTTTAATGTCAAATATGTGCAATTAAAAAAATATCTATAGTTTAATACGAGTACAAAGAAGTCATGTGGTGTCCACTTCAGATTTGGATTTTTTTTGTGGTTCTACAATTAGTTTTGTACCGAGAATGTTGGTAACTTTATAAATTTCTCTATTGTTTTTACTAGATTATCAATGAAGAAGAGTTGCAAAAGTTCTTTGGTATTCCAACTGCAGATATTATCTATATTTCTAATATTGAAACTCTTGTCCCCTAGCGCTTCCTTTATTTCTTCAGTTGGTGTAGATGGGTGAATATTTTTAATTACTACCCTGATTTGTTTCAGATGTTTAACGAGATTTCTGTATCCTTCTAAAGATGTGGGTATATTTTAATTTAATTATGTAATAGGTTTTGTAGATACATTCTTCAGGTTTTAGTACTGATTTTATGCTGTTATACATTGTTGTATAGTTTGTGATCTTGGATGTATATTAGTGGCGGTTTATGTTTTTTTTTGGTTTATCTTGTTCGTTTTTTACTTTTGTTACGGTCTTGATGTTGTTTGAATTTCGTCTTCTAGAGCAGAGTATCTGTTATTGCTCATGTTCATGTTTGTGCGTTAATTGTCTCTGTGGGTGGATTTGCCGTTGTCTTTTTGCGACTCTCTTCAATTTGATTACTTGCTCCGGTTGATCTGTTCTGGAGTAACTCTCACGAGTTATCGCTTCCTGATGCATTTTGTTCATGTATGATTGTTATCGTATTTTCGAGCATGTCACTAACTACGTCTGAAGAAGTTATACTGAAAACTAATATAGTAAGGAGTGAGGTGAATTATAGGACTATTTATTAACAGTGAAATAGTTGTAATGATCGCATTTGTATAGGCGGATAATGCGGCAGGTGCAGCGCCACTAATTTCCTGCATCTTGCGTTAGTTGTTTATTCTTTATTCGGTGTCGATGGTAAATGTAATTAAATTAAGTACTTAAATATTTGTATTAATCTGTTTGTATATGATGTAATTGTTTTGGTTCATTTATAGGTAGTTGTTAGGAGCTCTTTACAACACGTCTGTTCACTGTGCTGTCTCAAGCACGAATCTTGAATTTATAAATGAGGACAAAGTTAGGTCTAGGCGTAACATTTTCTTTATGGTTAATTGATAAAAATGAGAGAAGTTAAATTTGTAAAAATAGGATTCTAAATAGGCAAACTATTTTCTTGTTTTAGGTTAAAAAAATCTGAAAATAGGTTCTGAAATTAATAATATGAAAACAGGTTTATTTTGGAATTCAGTCAATATTATTTTTTATTTAGTCAACGTTTCGGCCAACTCTTCAGCTTTCTTCAGGACTAAATAATATTAGGTAAATAATAACATTTGTTGAAAAATATAATGATAGAATATATATAGTAAATTATAATTAAATGAAAATATTTTTAAAAGATGTAATTTTTTTTAAATTTGTAAGCAATATTAAAAACGGTATTTTTTAAATATAATGGTGTAGGTGGCTCAGTGGTATCAAGTCGGCCTGTGGATCTTGAGAACCCTGGTTCGATTCCCACAGCCGACAAACAATTTTCACCTATTTAAATCTACCCCTGTGGTTCCCCCTCCACTAATATATTTGGGAGCCGTAATTTGACAGCTGGTATATATACTTACCGAGATTTGCTTAGGCAGAGTGCCACACCCAGTAATGGGTAAAAGGCGTGATGATATATTTATTTATTTATTTTATTATATACTTTATGCTTCGCCGATGACCAGATAGTAATTGCACAAGAATATGACGATCTGGAATATTTCTCGGAAATTGATAGAAGAATATGGAAAATGGGGATTAGAAGTAAATTTGGAAAAAAACAGAATATATGTGTATGGGTGATTCTGTGACCCGCAGGATCGTGAGAAAATTTGAAGTTTTATGACGCGAGTGTAGGACATTTTTTTAATGTCGTTAGTGAACAGGCGTGTGATTTTTTTTTTCGTAAATTACAAGAAAAATGTAATATACTCTCAAATATATATTGTAGTTTTGATTATATTATAATCTAATTATAAAAAGGGGTTTTGTTTTACATGAAAGTTAGTTCCTCAGGTAAGGAAACACTTTGTATACGAATAATAAATATTTGAATTAATAGCGTCTAATAAATAATAAACTGTAGTAATATTATTACAATTTATACAAATATATGAGAACTTTATTATTAGTAAATTATCAATAGATACTTATTGAATAATTGTGATGGTCCATCGTGAGTGATTGGGCCTGAGTCAAATTCATGAACCATAATGAAAATTGTATGAGTGAACGGCCGAGAAAAATATATGTTTTCGTGAGCAGGCGTGAAAGTGATTAATTTACGCGCTCAACTCTAACGGAAAATTAAATGCTCGGTATCACAAGACGATACTGAAACATATTTCAAGTTATTAATATTCTCCATTGTTATATTTTTCCACATTTTTCCCTGAATATATTTAATTTAGACTGTCGAATTAGGATGAGAATCCAAGCGTGGGGCCACAACATGAATATAGTTGTACATGATTGATTCCACCACCAAATGTAAAAAAATATCTGATTTCTAAGAATTAAAAAAACATATACATAACAACAAAAATAGAAAAACATTTTATTCCTATTTTTCCTCTATTTGTTATGTGTCATAGGCAGCTTCGATCCCACGACTCTTTCATAAACTGAAAGACTTGACACATTTTTAAAGTAAATAATTAAATTATAAAGATAAAAATTGGGATACCGCTAGGATTTGAACCTGGGTCCTTAAGAACTCCGGTCATATGCGTTTTTAACTAAGCTACGATCGCCTATGATTCAGATCAGATTTTTTCAAATTTTTTCCTCTATTTTTGTTATGTGTCATAGGTTGCCTCGATCCCATGACTCCTTCATATATTGAAAGACTTGACTAAAAAGTCGTCTACAGTGACATTGTTAGTTAAGGAGAACAAAATTTAAATTGGTAAACTACATGTCAAAATATATTTAGGCAGTAATAAGCCGAAAAGGTGATGTAAGTTAATGGCAACTTTAATTTAAAATTTGCCTCAATTTTTCAAATAAAATAAAATAAATATATTATCATGCCATTGACCTATTACTGGGCGTGGCACTCTGCTGAAGCAGATATCGATTAGTGATATATTTATGCGCAGAAAGTGCAGTTACCATGTTAGTGGAGAGGAAGCTACAGATGTAATTTTAATGTGATTTGTCAGTCAATCGAATCCAGGTTCGCAAATTCACCTACCTCATAAATTCAAATTTGTTAATACTACCAAAATAAGTACTTCTTTTGTTATTTATTTGTATATACATAAAATACAGTAATCAATATGATACCGTATCATTTGTTGGGAACAAAGTGAACTTTTATTTTACCCAGAAGTCATCTCTAATTTATGGACATGACATCTCTGTTAGAATGAGAATGTCCAGTGTCAATTGTCAAGTCAAGTCGTTATTGCTGAAAGTCCCCGTTCCCCGAAAATGCATGTTAACTTCAATATAAATAGCAATTATAATTGATAAAAAATTATTTCAAATTGTTTAATAAATAACGGCATTCATTTATTTTAATTATTTCCAATATCTTTACTTATCGTTACATTATTGTAATTTGTATTCGTAAATTCAGTTGTATCATAATCAGAAAATGAACGAAATGATGTCTCTAGTAATTCTTAGAATGTTTATTAGAAAATTTCTCTTATTTAATTCTATGAATTTTCAAATAAAATGTATTTGAAATTATATCATTTAACTTTCCAACATTAAAAGAAACAAACAGATCAACTCTACTCGGTACTTTTTAATATTATGTAATAAAAATGCGGTATCTAAGTAGGTAGAAGCTAATAAGAGTATTACACGCCATGTATAACCAGGGACGTACTGATCCGCTAGGAAATCGAGAATTTACCAAGAGGCCAGAAAGCCTAGAACTTATATTTTTAATTACTGGCTTATGTTTTTATTAAAAATTAATTACGCAAACGCAGTATATTGTCTACACATATATACAGGTGAGTTTTTTATAGCAGTTTTGCTGGCTAACTACTAACTTCAAAGAAAATATAAATACACAGACTTATACAACAAGGAGAGGGGCATAATTGTATTGTTGGTAAAATAAAATTATTAGGGGGATATGGCGGAGGGGAATAAAGTTATATTTATTAAAAAATTGCAGGATTCAAAATACTTTTTAATTCTGTACATAAAATTCTCTTGCGTTCTGTAGACAAAAAGTAATCATTTCGCGTGTTGATAATTGTTATGTAAATATTAACATCTTATGACAATTTACAAAAAAGTATTTAATTACTGCTGCATGTTTTTAAGGGCCAGTTCAACTATGATCTGTTATGTTTATAGCTACGTAATCTGTCAAGCTAACACCCTGTTAAAAAAACACATGAATTGTATGCTTAACCTATCACCATATAACAGATTTTTGATTGACCGTTGTTTGTTACTAACAGAACTGTAACCATGGTTTGCACAATTGATTCTAAACAAAAGAAGTTTGGAAAGTAAACTTTAGCTACGGAATATGTCAATAAAATACTATAACAAATAGATGTATAAATATTATGATTTAAATTATTTTGTGAAATTCTTGAAAAGTATTGACGTATTTGTCAAAAAATTCCATTAACACTATTTTTTAAAAGTTTGCAGTATCTTTTTGAAATTACAGAGAAAACAAAAACTTAATAAAAATGTAAAAATAGTATTGCATACAACTTTTAATTATGAACATATTTACGCTCTACAGTTTTTGCTTTAAAATCAACAAGAGACCAGGAAATTGCATAAAACTAATATCACATGTTAAATCTCTATATTTACCCCATTACGATACCATCCAGTATACATAACAATGAAAACTAAAAAAAATTAATATGGTAAATGATGAATATATAACTTGAAACAAAATTATATACTTGGATAGCAGAAGTTCTACTGTAATTAAAACACTATTAATGTAAATTTATAATTAAACGAAATTATATGGATAGGTAATAAACAACTACATTGTTTTATTGTTGTTAAGCACGCTATACAAATATTCTTTTTATCGTAAAATACTATTCCAATGATTATAATAGAAGGAAACTTATAAATTCAAGAAACAAACTCATTTCACATAACTATTCTAATAAGTCATATCGTCGAAATAAATAAGGAAAAATGTTATTTCGGGAATTCACAATTCGTACATATGTACATGTGATAAATAAGTGATCAAGTGCATATGTACTTTCTTTGTTGGTTGTTGTCATCAGCTTTTCGACGGGAATTGTCATTAATTTATAAAGTTGAACAAACATTTTTAATATTTGACCGAATAGAAAAATGTTATGCTGTCGCGAGACACTGAGGCATATTAAATATATATATATATATATATATATACCGGGTGTAACACGAAAAGTGAAACAGGCGTTTAACATGGCAAATCAGTTTTTCCGTGCGCATTGCTTCCCTAATTATTTTAGGAAAAAATGTTTCAAATAAATGTTGTAAAGCATAAAATTCTACATCTGAATCAATAAACAAAATTCATTTGGACTACTTTGAATTTTGAAAATTCACGTAATTTCAATTTAATAGTAATAGCCATGGAATTAAAAACAAGAGATGAACAAATGCGTAACGTTTTATACGTCAAATTATTAGTATTTATTTTGACCAACTGTGATATTAAATCAATATTAGGGTTTATTATTATCAAAAATGAATAATTATTTAGATGAAGAAAAGTTGCAAATAATTAAATGGCATTATTCTGGCCATAGTTTACGACAAATTCGTGACTATATTAGCGCTATTTGGCAGCATCATGATATTCCTAGTACGGCAACTATTCAGAGGTTTATAGTAAAGTTTGAAAAGGCAGGAACACTAAATTTCAAGAAAGAAATAAATGAAAGAATTTATAACAATGAAGAAAATATTCTTGCTTTAATAGAACTGGAGCCAACAATGAGTGTGCGGGAAATTTCCAGAGAACTAAATATAAATTTTATGACAGTGCACAGAATTCTCAAAAAACATAAATACATTCCTTTTAAATTTCAAAACCACCAAAATATTTTGGAACGAGATTTTGAACTGTGTGCCTCATTCTGTGAAATAATGATGGAGAAATCAAATTGTAATAGAGAATTTTTAAGTAGTATTTTATTCACAGATGAATGCACATTTACCATGAATGGCGAACCAAACTGTCATAATTATCGGTACTGGTCACAAAATAATCCATATAATATTGTAGAATCGAGGACACAATATCGTCATTCTGTCAATGTGTGGGCAGGAATTTTTGGTGATAAAATCATTGGCCCATTCTTCATTCAACGAATAAATTCAGCATCATATTTGAATTTATTAATTAATGCTGTTGGACCACAAATTGTTGAAACAAAGAAAATGTGTGGTTCCAGCATATAGCACATAGCACTAGAGAAGTTGTGGAATATCTAAACCATGTATTTCCTGAAAGCTGGATAGGACGAAATGACCCAGTTAACTGGCCAGCACGGTCGCCAGATTTAAATCCGTGCGATTTTTTTTATGGGGTCATTTAAAATCTTATGTTTATAAAAAAAGATACCAGAATTTAGAAGAACTTAAAAATGCTATATTACAAGAATGCCAGAAAATAAATAATCGACAATTAAAGAATACTCGAGAAAGCTTCTACAACAGATTAGATTATAGTTTAGCTCAAAACGGTGGAGTATTTGAACATCTAATTTAACAATTTAAGAATATTTAGTTTGTTGATGTTTTTATTGAATTAAATTTATGTTACATTAATTAATTTGTTAAATAACAACCTACCTTAAATATTTTATCGAGTTTATTATTTTATTATTCTTAAATAATAAATCTAAAAAATATTTTGCCTTATTATTATTAAATTTTTATTTAGAAAATAAATATTTAGTACGTAAAAATGATTTTGACAATTTATTCTGACATTGACGTATAAAACGTTACGCATTTGTTCATCTATTGTTTTTAATTCCATGGCTATTACTATTAAATTGAAATTACGTGAATTTTCAAATTTAATTTCTGCAGTTATGAAGTAGTCAAAATGAATTTTGTTTATTGATTCGGATGTAGAATTTTATGCTTTACAACATTTACTTGAAACATTTTTTCCTAAAATAATTAGGGAAGCAATGCGCACGGAAAAACTGATTTGCCATGTTAAACGCCTATGTTTCACTTTTCGTGTTACACCCGGTATATATATGCAGGGTGTTTCAGGACTAGTGTAACAAACTTTAACAGCTTATTCCTGAGGTCATTTTGAGCCAAAAATGTCATATGAACATAGGTCCTATTCCTTCTAGTTACCAAAATACAAGAGGTTGAAGTTCTATAAATAACACGAAATTTTCAAATTTTTGTAATCAAGATACTTTCGGAAAACAAGAGTTTTATTGAAAAGTTATATCTTATTTGTCTTAATTAATTTTATTTATTAATAATAACATACATACGAGTTCAAGGCGCTCATTTTGAACACATGCTGTAATTTTTTTTAAATTTGTTATTTTATTTCATAATATGTTAACCTATTCCATGTTTGGTTATGTTGTTCTGTGTCTATTTAATTGTGTCATTTTATGTTTTGTTCTCTAAATCGTATTCGTTAATATTAATAAATAAAATTAATTAAGACAAATAAGGTATAACTTTTCAATAAAACTCTTGTTTTCCGAATGTATTTTGATTACAAAAATTTGAAAATTTCGTGTTTTTTATAGAACTTCAACCTCTTGTATTCTGGTAACAACAAGGAATATGACTTATGTTCATATCACATTTTTGGCCCAAAATGACCTCAGGAATAAGCTGTTGAAATTTGTTACACTAGTCCTGAAACACCTGTATATATATGTATATAGGTGTACAACGAAACTCGGAACATAGGATTTTTAAAATATGCGGAAATTGGCTCTCATGTAGATTTTAGAGCAAAAGTACAAGAATGAAAAGTTATATAGAATTAATTTCTACATTTAAAAAGTAAAAATTTAATGTAATTGATTGTCTGTTGTACGAGATATTTGGAAAATAAAATTGGCTTATCGTAAAAAATCAGATAGCCGTGGAAATAAAAAACAAATAAAACAATAAATAATAATTGTTCACCTATTATCATATCATGAAAACAATGACTGTCACAGCACTCTAACATATTAGAATACATCTCTTTATGATAGAAATCTAGTGAAAGAAAATAATTATTTGTGACAAATAACGTAAATACTAATACATTTGGTATGCACGGATAGAGAATAAAAAATTCAATCCGAATAGGTAAAAAATATTATAGATTGTATTTAAATTTACAAACTTGATATCACCGGAATTAAAATTTCCTGCCACTTAAATAACAAATATTGCGCTGATTAAATAAGCAATATGTGTATTTGCAATAATAAGAGAGAAAAAGAGGTATGTCCACTTTTTCAAACACACTATATATTGTTTTTTCTGCACTGTATTATTTTGTTCTGATTCCCTAGACTGAATTTGACGCTCTCTATCTTCTCATAAAATTCAAAAGTTCATCTACAATTTAATAGAATTTGACTACTTTCTGGTATAAAATACCCTCTGAAATACCAATTCGTAATTTGGATAATTGTACTTGCCAGTGGCGGAAATACATTACGTGTACTACCTCATTTGTTGAACTGCAAGATTAAGATATAATTAATACAATTGCCAGAGAAGTGAGCCAAAATACATTCCAAATTTATTTTTTGTATTTATTTCCCACGGACCAAAGTTTGTGCATCACTGATTTATATCTTGGAAAAATAATCAGATTCAAATGAAAACTAAGTTGCATAGCAAAATTGTAATTGTCTGTATTTGCATACCAAATGAGACAAGATAAACATGATTCAGAATCATAATGTTATAGTGAATTTTTATCATGATATCTGTTTTAATAAACAGTACAGTTTGTTTAAATTAATAATATAATTAACTTATTTAAAATTATATACATAATATACAGAATGAGTCTGGGAAGACGAATCACCTCCCCCCCATCCTTAATATTTTTATTATAATTAGAAAAATTTTCTTCAAATGGAAGTTTTAGTATATTGCATATACTATTTTATGACACATATAGAAATATTTTATAAAGTCAGGTTTACATGATACGACTATCAACTTTTATTTTTCAAATAGGAACCTAGAATTATTTTATGAAAATAAAAACCGTAATTTTTATTTCTCTTTTGAACGATGTATTATTACTTGTCATAAATGTATATGAAAAAAATCGAAATAAATAATAAAATTGGGAAATATTAGAGATTATTTTTATTCTATTCTAGGTGGCTATGTAAAATTAAACAAAATGTAACAAGATAAAATTAATGACAAAACACGTGAAACAACAAAACAAATAAATATCTGCATTGTTGTCATTAATTTTACCTTACATTTTCTTTAATTTCGCTTAGCCACCTAGAATAGTTGAATAAAAATAAAATCACTCAATTATCTTATTTATCTCGATTTTTTCATATATATTTATAACAAGTAATACGTCGTTGAAAAGAGAAAAAAATTACGGTTTTTATTTTAATAAAATAATTCTAGGTTCCCATTTTAAGAATTAAACTTGATAATTGTATCATGTAAACTTGACTTTATAAAAAAAATCTATATGTGTCATAATATAGTATATTTAATGTACTAAAACTTCCATTTGAAGAAAATTTGTCTATTTCTTATAATAAAAAAGTTAAGGGGGGGTTCATCTTCCCAGACTCACCCTGTTTTGAAATATATATTTTATACTATTTAAAAAAATATATTAATATAGAATAATATTAGAGTAGACAATGTATGTAATATGTAATAATATATACGTCAACAGAAAAATTTAACATAGGAAGATATAGTAGTTATACATACTTTTAATATAAAAATAAGAAATACCTTACTTAATCTCGTATACAAACATAAAAATGAATTATTTAAAAAAGAACAGGCAGAAATTCCTGCGGGCGGAGTCAATAAAAAATGTGGCCATAAAATTAATGTAAATATTTGTTTACTACAGGAAACCTATTTTTGGCAACAATATATACAATTATATTATAATCATGTTTATTAATGTAAATAATTACTGTTGGGTTACAAAGTTTGATTCGATAGACAGCTTAAAATATTTGTATTATGAATTTTTAATTTTATACTTATTTGACACTCTGCAGAACAGGAACTTAATTTCAATAACCATACAGGAACTTATAGAGAATTTTGAAGTACAAAACATTCACACAATTGATATCTTTCGTTCATGAGATAAAAGTTTAATCAGTATTTTTCAAAGATAATAATAATTGGGATACCGCCAGGATTTAAACCTAGGATCTATAAACTCCGGTTATATGCTTTAAACAAAGTAAGCTACAGTCGGCTGTCATTCAAATCTTATTTTATTCCAATTGTTCTCTGTATTTTTGTTATGTGTCATAGGCAGCCTCGATTCCTTGACTCTTTCATAAACCGAAAGACTTGACAAAGAGTCGTCTGCAGTGACACTGTCATTTAATTAGATAAAAGTTGTATTCACTAGACAGCCTGCATATTATTCTTGTATATTCTTGTATCGAGTCAGTCTGTGGATTTGCGACCCCGGGTTCGATTCCCACAGCTGACAAACAATTTTCACCACGTTAAAACTACACCTGTGGTTTCCCCTTCACTAACATCTTTGAATGCCGTTTTTTGAAGGCTGGTAACCGCAGTTGACGTTAAAAAATATATTACTTATCGAGATCTGCTACGGTAGAGTGCCACACCCGATAATAGATAAAATGATATATTTATATTTATATATTTAAATTAAATAAATTAAAAATAAATATATCATCATATAAATTAAATAAATAAATATATCGTCACACCTTTTACCCATTACTGGGTGTGATATATATCTTCGCGTCAATTGCAATTACCAGCCGTTAAATCACGGTCCCCAAAGATGATAGTGGCGGCGGAGCCACATGGATAGTTTTAACGTGGTGAAAATTGTTTGTCGCCTTTGAAAATCGAACCTAGGTTCTAAAATCCACAGGTCGACTCGATACCACTGAGCTATCTGCTCCACATTAATTTAAGAACACGTAAAATAAAAAATATATAAATAAATAAATATATTATCACGCCTTTCACCCATTACTGAGTATGGCACTCTGCCGAAGCAGATCTCGGTAAATTATATATTACTTCGCGTGAAGTGCGGTTACCAGCCGTCAAATCAGGCCCTCTAAAGATATTAGTGGTGGGGGAGCCACAGGGGTAGATTTTATTTGATGAAAATTGTTTGTCGGCTGTGGGGATCAAACCAGGGTTCTCAAAATCCACCTACTCTATAAAAATAAAAAAGTATGTAAGATAATTAAAATAGTCCGAAAATTATTCATTTTTTAAAGTATTTCTAAAATGAAGATGCATATTCACAAATCAAGAGACACATAAATATTCCAATTAACACTTGATATGAAATGACAAATTTATTAAAATGTTACACACCCAATTTGTTTACTTTTTCAGACGCTAGATTCTAAAAATAGAACTGAAGTTTTATCACTTATACATACATCATGTTCTTGTTTAATAGTACCGCCTACATAACCGCAAAGGATAATTCATGCGCATTGTTGCTAATTTCATTCATACGTTCTATCAAATACAATGACGTATAAACTTAGCTACTGTGGAAATGTGCAGTGCGTACACGGAAAGTGCGATGATAATTAGTCATAAATATAAAAAGGGGAAATTTTGCATTTGCTTCTTGCGAATTTTATAAATGAATAAATTTGCATACGAAGAATTATTTGATGTAGATTGGTTTATCAGTTCATAAAAGTTAATCGAATCTATAACGATTAAATTCTGGGAGATGTATTAATTAGTTTATTGGGTTGTTGACATCAATTTTAATTGACATGATTTGAAAAAACTAATAAATACATGTTATTTCCAAAATACCATCAAAATAAATTAAGAATATCTTTTGTTTGTATTAATTTATGTAGTCGTCGTCTTGAAAAGTAACAATAGTACTTTACTGGCTTTGTAATAATATATAATCAAAATAGAAGACAGAAAAAAAATACTTACAATAAAAAATATTCATGAGAGAATTAAATATATATTTCAAACATAATTGAGCAAAATATGTATATACATATATATATAAAAAATCTAAGAATATATAGATAAATAAATATATCATCACGCCTTTTATGAATGCCGCACTCTGCCGATGCAGATCTTGGTAAGTGATATTTCTTCACGTGAAGTGCGGTTACCAGCTGTAAAATCACCTGGGTTCTCAAGATACACAGGCCTACTGGATACCACTGAGCCACCTACCCCATAGATAATAATATTAAATCAGTTCCGCATATGGAATCCGAAACTTCAATATTTTTTTTATGGAAAGCCAGACCTATTCTCCAGCACTGTCTCACGTATCACCGGTTGAAAACCACTGATGTATAGGTACAGGATTTCTATATTTCGAGGCTCACCATTCGAATCTCGGAATTTGTAAGAGTTACGACTTTTTGTGTGTCTTGGACGAGATATCCAAGAGTTATTTTGTTTGTATAAAAATTTACAAATCTAGTGAGATAATAGCGAAAAACTGATGTTTTGCGATTAATTAATTTCAATTAATTTGTAAATGATTGTGTATAGAAAAAAAACTGTTCCAAATAAAAGAAAATAAACACTATTGATGCCTAACTAGTGGCATTGAGAAATAATTTTTATAGAACTTGTTCTTCTTAATTCTACCTCTGTTTAAATCATAAATTAGATCATTTATATACATGGAAGAATGTGATTGGGAATAGACGGATTATGATTTATTTTATTTTGTATGATGAACGAATTGAGATATGCGTGTGAAGCGTACTATTGTATTGGAAACGAATGTCCATTATTTGGTTGTGCGGCGTGTATACGTTTGAAAAAATGTTGGCGTATGAGATTGAAAGGTAGGCACTGACAAAATATTTCGTGTAAAATCCAGTATATTGTAGAATGAGGCTGTTAGAGATAGGTTTGTCGGAAAAATAAATGAACTAATTTTGAATGCAGCAATTTGTGCTGAATATAGATTAGGCTCTTGTCAAATGAATGCTTGGTGGAGGATGAAGTGAAAGAACTGATTGAAGAGAAAAGAGAGCGTATTTCCGATTTTTAAGTGTGAAGGTTGTTTTGGTCGTGACAAATGTTTGCTGGAATAAATTAAAAATAAATAAATATATTACACCTTTTATTCACTATTGAGTGTGGTACTCTGCCGTCGCAGATCTCAGTAATTGACATATTTATGTCGTGAAGTGCGGCTACCTGCCGTCAAATCACGGCTTCCAAAAATGTTAGTGGAGGGAAAGTCACAAGGGTAATTTTAATATAAGAGGTTAAATTAATGAGATAAGAAAGAAGTGAGAGAGATTAAAGCGCGTTTTGATGACTTGATGAGTTAAAGATTGGCAAATGATTTTAGAATAAATAAAATCATGTTTTCGTTGAGTGTGAAGAGAATGATAATGAAAATGTAAGGACGGTGAAAGCGATTAAGAGTGCAGATGATGAGTTATTGTGGAATTAATCAGATGTTAGAATGCTTTAAGGGTTTATAAATACAATAGAATAAAATTTATTTATTTTATTTATTTATTTAAAGAGATCCAACAGTCGTACAAAATACAGACCAATAATAGGTTCACACTAATTAATAATAACAATATGCCAAATAATACATTAGAACAATACATATTCCAGTAGGTGAAATGAAAGAATAAAGAAAAAATGTATAGTATAAGCAAGTTGCAATTATTGATTTAAAATGTTTTGAACAGCATTCTTAAATGTATAAAGGGACAGAGAGAACAAATCAATCTGCACGAATCTAGAGTTGTAGATGAACATCATTCTATTAGTCGGTGAGTTTTTATTGGTATTTGTGTTGCTGCGAGGTACAACAAATAATTTATTTAATCTAGTGTTTTTAGAGTTGACAGATATCTTAAAGTTTGAGATAGTTGGGTATGAATATATTAAATTGTTAAATATTTTGTACATAAAAATCATATCCGAGAGAGTTCTCCTATTTTCCAGAGACAGCAGATTGAAATGTTTTAATCTTGAAATATAATCATTACAATTAACATGAAATTTGCTGCATAGTATAGTGACGAATTTTTTCTGTATTTTTTCAACAAGAACAATATTACTTCTATAAAACGGATTCCAGACTACAGACGCGTATTCCAACTTTGAACGAATCAGACCATTAAATAAGGAGATAAAGGTCTCTGGTTTGTTAAAGTTCTTACAACTGCGCAATATAAATCCAAGTAATTTATATGATTGTTTAACAATAATATCTACATGTTCATTAAAAGTTAATTTAGAGTCAAAATACACTCCTAGATCTTTAATAACAGCTTTATTTTCAAGAGGAACGTTGCCAATACTATAGCTAAACGAGATAACTTCGTGATTGCGAGTAAAGTTAACTATATAACATTTCGATACATTTAGTGATAGTTTGTTAGAGTTACAATATTCTTGTAAATTATTTAAGTCACTTTGAAGCTGGATATTGTCTGTGTTTGACTGAATACATTTAAAAAATTTCAAATCATCAGCATATAAGAGGAATTTCGAATTATTGAAACAAGTGTGTATGTCATTTATGAAGAGTACGAAAAGTAAGGGTGAGACTCTTGAGGCACCCCAGATATAGTAGCAATAATCTGTGACTTAAATCCATTACAAATAACTAACTGGTTCATAGTAATTATGCTTGGGTATCCAATCTATACGAGGGAAATTGTAGTCTTCGGTAATTAAAAAATTGTCGTTGGGATATTTAAGTCTCAGATCACATAGTCTAGTAAAATGTTCTTCATACACATCAGGGTTAGTTAAGGGCGCAATATAAACACAAAACACATGTAACTTACAATCGGGGAGTGATATTGTTACCCAAATGTCTTCAGCAGTAGAGTTCCAAGAGGGACGTACAAGAGGTTTTAACTTATTGTTTATTAAGATTAGTACACCGCCTTCCTGAGATTTCGTAGCATCACATCTGTCACGTCTGTAGATGTAGTATTTGTTCGAGTTACATATTTATGAGTTTAATTTTGTTTTAATACCTCTTACGTTTTGATAGTATATGTTTAAGCCCATTTTTAAATTATTGCTTCAGATTGTATTAGATAAAAAAGTAAAATGAAAAATTTAATTACTTTAGTTTGTCAATGTCACTCTCAGAATTTATTATTATAATAGGCGAATTTTCATTTTTACGCGCGAAAATTTTGGCAGATTTTACCTAAATGAATTTGTAATTGTGTTCTTTTCCTTTGCTCTTTGCTTGTTTTAGAAGAGCTTTATTGAGCGGGCTTAAATGATCGTTGATATATATTTGTTTATTTTGTGTGAGTTTTATCTGATTAACATTTAAATTTCTGATTTTACGCGCACAGGCAACAAAATTGTCTTTTCTAATCCGTGAAGTAAATCTCACTATTATATTTTTCGGCATGTTACTTTTATGATGAAATGGGGCAACTCGATGTATAGCGTCAATATCATTTTCAGTTATTGGGTAGTTAATTAAATTACCGATGTCACTCACTACTTGAATAAGGTTTTCGGATTGTTTCTCCGATACACCAACAATTTCAATGTTGCTAATTCGCGATCGCTGCTCTGAATCGTTAGATCGCCGTTCTAAATCTATAACACGTGCCTTGAGCATGTGATTTTCTGTTATTAATTTGCCAATCAGACTAATTTTTTCTGAGAATTTGGTCAATTTCACCTCAAAATCATCAATTTTATTAGAACAGAAATTGACGGATATTTTTAACTCATTTAAAGTATTCATTACGTCTTGAAGCGTGAATTGATTTGAGTCTGTTGCCGATTGTTTCTGAGATGAGCTATCAGACTGACACTTTTCGCATATCCACATCAGGTTGAGGGATGATTGTAGTGCCGTTTTTTCACTGCGATTAAAATTGCCGCAGTTAAAATGAACATGCTAAAGCAGCGCCCCGCACAGACCACCCCTGGGTTGGAGCCGTTCTCATCGGTCTTGCATTTTACGCCTAAGTTGACCATCGTTAATATTTAATGTAATTAAATGAAATAAATCTCAACAATTGTTTGAGTAGCTGTAGGTGAACGACCGTTGGCTAATTACTGAAGTGTGTTTGTACTTGTTGTTTGATTTTATTTCAATAAAATATGAATATTCACATTGACTTTGTGATCTATATTAGCGATTTGGAATAAATTGAGGCACACTTACAGTTTTTTTGCACTGAGATATTGTTGAATGCACTCTATACTGTTGGTTATTTATGTTTGTGTAAAATATAAAATTAATTTTACTAGCAAACTAATGTACTAATGTACTTCTAGAATACTCGTAGAGTAATAATTTGTTAGGAGCGAGGAAATGAGGTATTTGCGGGGTTGTATGGTTATATTGGAAATCGTCTAGAATACTTTGTTGTATGATGAATATCAGATGGAGAAAAATGTTGTTAGAAGAGTAGGCTTGAGTCAAATGAGATGATTTGGGCATGTTGAACGTGTGTCGGATGAAAGATTGGTGGAATATTGGTCAAATTAATGGTGAGAAATTGCGCGGACGACGAAATATTGCTGCGTTCTTGTGTCAATGAAAGATTCCAAGTGAGAGAAATAAACAAGCTTATATGAAAAGAATTTTGATTTTGGTTGAACAAAACATTTTGCGAAGATAAGTTGTGGGATGAACCTGATGAATAAATGTTGAGTGAATGTTTCACATTAAGTATTATTCTATACAAGGTATAGATATGATTTATAAATTTATTGCATATATACCTATCCAATTGTTTTTAAAATCCTATTTATACTGAATTTAAATCTTTAAAATTAAAATAAATAAGTAATTCACTTTTAAACAACGATTTATTTCTTCGCGCCATTTTGCATTTATTAAACTAAATACTAGTCCACAGTTTGTAGAAGTTCCAGAAATTGACTAAATAAAGGACATGGTTTTAAAGAAATTTCTATGTTTAAAATTAATTTGAATTGTCATTACCTTATAAGTTAAGTTAATTATTGAATTTTAAATTTTCTATTGCATCAACCTGATTTTTGTACAAATCAAATCTTTTATTCATATGTTCAACAGCAATTCATATGTTCAACAGCAGCATAATAAAATAATTTAAAATCATTTTTCAGTTCAAGTATTTATTTGTTATTTCCATTGTTTTTACGTAGGCTCGGTACAGCTGAGTCAGTTCTGCTGAAAAATCCTATTCCCACGTCCACGAAGACATGCCAGCTGCGTATACTAGATATTGAGTGGCTAATGGATCTCATAAGGTAACGAACGAAAGGGGATGAAATGTAAATTCCGGCGTCCTAAATCTGGAACATCTTAGCTAAGGGAAACAACCCTGACAGAAAATCCAGGTCCTCCAAATCAGGGTGTTGAAGCATTGGCTAGCTACTCAATTTCCGGAAAACTTATATTTGTTAAAAATCTTAATCTACAGCTTCAGAAAAAGGATAGACAATGACTTTAACTACATCGAACGTGCAAGGTGTCAAATTTTTGGTTGAGGTATATCAATAAATAGAAAGTATTAAAAAATTAAATCTGTGTTTTAACAGAAATAAATAAGACATTTTAATTTACAGTGGAGTAAAGAAGCAGATAAAGCGAACAGAGGACTAATAGTAGAAGTACACTGCTAATGAGCAACAAGATTAATTCAGTGCTGAGAGGAGATGAATGAAATAATTATTCAGATATTGTAGATACATGGACATGAACTTGTAATTTTTAGAATATATGCACCCACTGACGATGCTAACGTGGCGATAACAAAATTATAATTTCATAACGATAGTTCTTTCTCAAATTAAAAGTAAAAAAGAAATATTTATACTAAGAGACCTAAATGGAAGAACTGGAAAGGCAGACAACAACCCAGTCATTGACAAAATATTGAGAAGATATAATAAATAATAACGGCATCAGATCAAATAAAATTCTGTAGTTGTTTCTCATTAAAAATTATGAATCTTACTCATAAAATAGAAAATGACTCAAAGGTTGGTAACCGCACTTCACGCGAAGAAATATATCAATAACCGAGATCTGCTACGGCGGAGTGCCTCATCCACTAATGGGAAAAGACATGTCAACTTTGCAATTTATTTCATATATCATAATTTATACAGCAACATGTTGACGGATCTATATTCATGATCATTTCAAGTTTACAATTAATATCATACCCAGTAATATGTAAAAAGTATGATGATATATTTATTTATTTTTTGAATTAATTCTAATGTATATATATATATATATAAGAGTTCTAAGGGAACCAGAATGTAGGTCTGATCATTATTTATGTAGGTAGTTAAAGCAAAAATAATGTTTGCATATAGATCAACTTGTGAAACTAGAAAAACAGTAGAAGAAGAAGAAGTTGATGTTCTAAAATATAATTTGGATGTCTTTAAAAATGAATCAGTTCAATATTAATACAGAATAAGGTTAGCGGATTAAACTCAAAGATACAGGATGTTGACCGCGACCCCGGAACATAGGACTTTAACATATAAAATCATACTTTCTTAATTTCCTGATTCCCTAATTATTTTATGCAAAAAAGCTTCAAATAAGAGTTGTAGAACATAAAATTCTACAACAGAATCAATAAACATAATTAATTTTACATGCCCTATAACGGCAGAAATTAATATGAAATTATTAAAAATTATCTCAAAAATCGGGTTAGCCTTGGAAATGAAACAAAATTGTAAACAAAAGATTGACGATTTATCTGTCAGAATAATATTATTTTCCTTGTTTCATGAGTTTATTGCCAGCAATTATTTATTAGTGTTCAATTTATTATTAGAAAAAATGGTGGACAATTACGAGTACACAATTAGTGAAAGAAATGAATTTCTTAGGTTGTATTATGGTGGTAATAGTTTAAGACAAGTGCAAGATTTATTTGCGGGTTCGTATCCTCACAAGCCAATTCCTTCAATTCACACAATTCAAAGAGTTATTAATAATCAAATTAAATATGGATCAGTGTTCCATCCATGCCACAGTTGCATTAAAAAACATGTTGCCCCAGAAGAAGAAATTGAGATTGATGATAACGTTAATGAAATAAATGTTCTAGCTTCGGTATCGAATAATTCTAGGGTGAGTACAAGAGAAATTGCATCGGGATTAGGAATACATCACACCACGGCCTTCAAAATATTAAAAAAAAAACATAAATACAAATCTTTTAAATATTCTTTTTTGATGAATCCATATTTAGCATTAATGGAGAACCAAATGTTCAAAATTATCGCAGTTGGCACAAAGAAAATCAACATTTAATTTTAAATAACCATTCTCAATATCGCGAAAGTGTGAATGTTTGGATTGGAATGTTAGGTTCTAATATTATAGGACCTTATTTTATTGATGGCACACTAAATTCCCAGAAATATTTGGAGTTACTCGAGACAGAGATTGGGCCTGCTCTGGATAATGTTGCAGGGGGAAATACGATTTGGTTTCAGCAGCATGGCTGTCCTGCTCATTCTACAAATAAAATTAAATCATTTTTAAACAAATGTTTCCCAAATTGCTGGATAGGACGCGGTGGTCCAGTAAACTGGCCAACTCGATCCCCGGATTTGTCCCCAAATGACTTTTTTTAATAAATAATATCTAAAAACTATACATGCAAATGCAGGCTCTTTGAAACGAAAAATTGTGGAAGAATGCAGAAAAATTACAAACCGACAATTAAAAAATATGCAACGCAATTTTTATGATAGACTTGGGTTCTGTTTGGCAAACAATGGATATTTATTTGAGCACTTAATTTAAGATAATTCTGATTTATTTTCTTTTAAATTTAAAATCCAAAAAAATCTAATGTTATGATAATAACAAAAAAACAACGGTCCTTTTTAGGACCACAAACAATTTTACAATAATAATTTTTATAGTCAATTATGCAATTTATCATAATTAAGAATAAATACAATTTTCATTTGCAATTGTTTACAATTTTGTTTCATTTCCAAGGCTAACCCGATTTTTGAGCTAATTTTTAATATTTTCATATTAATTTTTGCCGTTATAGGGCATGTAAAATTAATTCTGTTTATTGATTCTGATGTAGAATTTTATGCTCTACAACTCTTATTTGAAACTTTTTTACCTAAAATAATTAGGGAAGCAGGTAATTAAGAAGGTATGATCTTACATGTTAAAGTCCTATGTTCCGGGGTCGCGGTCAACACCCTGTACATGAACATCTATACCTTCAAATAAAAATATGTATCCACGTATCAGCGTAGTAGACATTAGGAGTACACGAGAATGCAACGCAGATAATTTCGGAATAGTGTACAAACGATATTAAAAGTAAAATAGACATGAAGAAAATACTACATATATTGTACATGGGTTTCGATAAGGGACTCTGAAGATAGAAGACAGTACTAAAACCTAACCAGAAGTATCTAAAAAAATAATGAAATATTGAAAAATAAATGTAATGAAATCAAAGATAGGATAACATTCACAAAACGTTACATTATTTCGTAGATAGAAAAAATGAATTTATTACATAATGATGTAAATAACTTTTTCTGAAATCGTCAAGAAAATGCCTACTTTCCTGACGCATTTTAGTATGGAAAGTAAGTGTTTACCTGACTCAAATAAATAAACTAAATAACTAAAAAACTTAATAAGATTTTTATTTATTTTTATCAATAATATTAATACTAAATATACAATTGCTTAAATTACTAAAATTTATGTATGACACTGGCGAATTTGAAGCTAAATTTATTGGAGATTCAGTAAATAAAATAAGCAAGTAGCACATTTGCTGACAAATTATTTTGCTTTTTCCAATCCATGAAAATTTCATACTCTTTCAACAGCCGCAGTTGCTTGATATAAGATTTCAGGAGGAGTACTTGAAAATACCGCCTCATACTCATTTTCATCTATATTTTCCAACATTATAAAGAAATCTTCTCTGTCAACAATATTACTTTTGACACAAATATATTCAATAGATTTTTCACATAAGATATTGTTTTCAACAACTTTTGTTATCACCTTGGATATGTAGTTTGCTGCCAATATGATTCTTACCAAAAAATTAAACATTTTGAAATATTTATTATTAATTATATTGATAAAATATAAATATGAACGATTTCAGAAAAAATAGTATACATAATACGTCACGAAAGTGTTTTACTTGACTCAACGAATTAAAATACTCGGCCTGACGGCCTCGTACTTCAAACAACCGCTTCGTCAAGTAAAGCATCACTTTCCTGACTTATTATGTAATATACTATTACAAGAAACAAAATAATCTTGTATAACGTCATAATAACGTTACAAAAACTAATTTTTCTCTAATTTGTAACAAATTTATTAGAACTGAGAAAAAATCATATGTACATTACCTTATTTCAGCATTATCTATTTCAAAAACAATGACTAAACAAATATTAAATTATATCAAAAAAATAATTTCAATGCAAGTTTTTTATTATCTATTTTAATAAATAATTTTTGTCATCACGCCTTTTACCCATGACTAGATAGCAGTGTGCCGTAGCAGATTTTGGTAAGTGATATATTTATATGCGTAAAGTGCGATTGCCAATCGTTAAATTACGGCCTCAAAAGATAAAGTACAGAGAGACCCATAGGGGTAATTTTATGTGGTAAAAATTGTAGGCTGTGGGAATCGAACTCTCATTCTCAGACCCAATGAAAATAATTTGTTTTAAGTTGTTTTTGTTACTGAATTTGTTGCTTTAGTTTGTTAAGTTACATTTTGTTTATTTTCACATAGCCACCTATAATATTTGTATAAAAATTATTTCTAGTATTTCTCAATTTTCTTATTTTTCTCGAATTTTTTCAGATACATTAATAAAAACTAATACACCGTTGAAAAGAGAAAAAAATGGTGGTTTTTATTTTAGTAAAATAATTATAGGTTGCTATTTAAAAAATAAAAGTTGATAGTCGTATCTTGTAAACCTGACTTTATAAAAAATATCAACATCTGCCATCAAATAGTATATTTAAAATAATAAAACTTTCATATGAACCATTTTTTTCTATTACTCATAATAAAAAAGTTAAAGGGGGGGTGCGTCTTCCCAGACTCACCCTGTATATATATATATTTTACGTAACTAGTGCAGTAAATCCTTAGCAACCGTAAACAAACATTTACTGTTCTTGCAAATTGTTTTTAATGGCCTACTTACATATATGGTCGTAGATAAATATATTTAACCAGCGATCAGGTTGGTTTCGCCGATCTTCACGTAGGACTAATATAGGATTTAAATTTAACTTCGGGATTTCATAAATGAGATTTCTTCGCTTAAATTTGACAGATAAAAATATTTACGTACGCTTCTGTTTAAGTGTACTTTTTTGTGACATATGCACTGAAATGACTCATTTTCAATGCGTGTTTCTGGAACGAAGATAGCATTTTTCAGGTAGTTTCATTGTCACTCCGGTTCTGGCCGGTAAAAATTGTATATTACGTAGTAAAAAAAGAGACGCATTAAAAAAGGGTAATTTCAGTGCACTTGTGACAAAAATTCCTGTACGTTTCTACGTCGGAACGTCTTTTTTATCTTCTGTAAAGTTGGCAACTCGTTAAAATAGAACTTGTTCCGGCCTAGGCACGTAATGTACTATTTTTGTTTGAAACTTGTTTCTTTGGTATGCAAATATTTAGGGCAATTAATTGAACATGCAAACATTGCTCAAAATAAGTTTTTCTCCATTATCAAATTTTTGGGAAAATAAAACACGTTTGATTGCTCCCTGTCCTCCAAAGTAGATAAAAATCCTATTTAACCGAATTGTAGCTTTTATTGTTATAGTAATATAGTGATAGCCCTCAGAAATTGATCCAGGGACGAAGCTGTCGAAAATCGAAACTTGCAGGATGGAGAGAAGCCCTCCTACCGGGAGCTCATCGGCGAACTTTTGTACCTGTCCATTTCTACGTGTCCAGATATAGCCCATGCGATAAGTGTTTTATTTTTCCACAGTATCATTGGAATTCAATCTTTTTTGTATTAAATTCAGGGTTTTGAAAATAGATTTCGAGCAGAGTAATTAAAAATTATAATCAACTTCTTGTTTATTGTTTTTTTGTTTTTTTTTTAAGTCATTGGAAACATAATGGCTAGTAGCACAAGCTCTATTTTTGCCTGTTTTAAGAGCAGTGTATTTGGGTGTTTTAGCTATCTCTAACATGTTAAAACCGTGCTCTTAGAACACCCAAAAACAAAGGTTGTGCTACCAGCCAATATGTTTTGTATCAAATTAAAGGTTTTGAATCGAAATTTAGAACAGAGTGGCAAAAATTGTGGCCGGCCGATTCTCAATTGTTTTTCATAAAAGTCTTTAGTATTCTATCGTGTTTGGTATCAAAGTAAAGAGTTTGAAGAGATATTTCGAACAGCATTATTAAAAATTGTGATCAACTGGTTGTCAATTGTTTTTTCTAAAAGTCATTATAAACATATGGGCTGGTAGTACAAGCTCTATTCTTGGATGTTCTAAGAGCACGATTTTAACATGTTAGAGATAGCTGAAACACTCAAATACACTGCTCTTAAAACAGGCAAAAAAAATTTGAATAGAGATTTCGTACAAAATGATCAAAAACTACGACTGACTTATTTTCAATTGTTTTTCCCAATTGTAAATTGTTTTTCATAAAAATTATTAGAAACCTATCGTGTTTGGTATCAAATGAAAGATTTAAAAGTTATAATTGATTGATTATTAATTGTTTTAACCTAAAAGTAATTAGAAATATACCTTTTTTCAGTTCTAATGATAGATTTCTAAGAGATAAAGTATAAATAAATCAGCTCCAGATTGATAGACAATCGTTTTATAATAATTAGTAAACGGCAAGTTTTTACAATATCAACTAGGTGGTGTATAAAGTAAGAAGTCTAAAAAGAATACTTTTTTCCAGAATCATCGAAGCATAGCGCAACTGATAGTATATAGCCTGCCTTATCAAAATATTATACTGGATATTAAAAATATTGAAATCTTTTTCATACAATGTTATGCAACGGGAGATAAAATTACCGCAACATTAAATGTATTCCAATTTTTGCAGTTCTTTTTTGTAATTTTGACATTTAATCATTTGTCAATATTTCAAGGCTACCTAACATAAGATTTAAAAGATTATTATAACTGCATTACTTCGAGGACAAAATACGAAAACACGTTATAATAAAAGAATCTTGCATTAATTAAATAAAGCAAAAAAAATTCTTTGCTAACCAGCGATACTGAAACATTTCATCGAACCATTCGTACACTTGATAAGTATTGTGAGCCAGCGCTCCATCTTATTTAAACCACATATTTTACCCTTAATTCCAGTTTAAATCATCTAAATAATTTAATATTTCATTTTACAAAAAATCTGATGTGGACACCACATGACTTCCTTGTACGCGTATTAAACTATAGATATTTTTTTAATTGCACATATTTGACATTAAATCTTTTATTTTTTGTTCTAATCCATAGCAAACTTATTTTTTTTTTAAATCAAAAGATATATAATATTTTTTAGATATCTCGTTTAAGCAAAAAGCTAATTTAAAAATTCTTAATGTGCTAGACGCAGAATTTAATTCTCTAAAACTTTTATTTGCAGCATTTATTTCTAAAATTAAAATAATACCATTTTTTTCAAGGAAAACTGTTAGCAGCTTCATGTAATGTGCCACTTCCGGTTAGTCTATTTTAACCAAAATCTATTATATTATTTCCATTGATATAGTAGTCTTATATATCAAATTTGGAAAGATTTAAATTATATTTGAATATAGTTTTTCATGAAAATCTGTTATAGGCTTCAAGTAAAGTACCACTTCCGGTAGTTGTATAATGACCAAAAAGGAAGGTGCACAACTAAATGTCCTAAATATAAAGTTTCAATTTTCTACGGCTTACCGTTTTTGAGTTATGCGAGATAGATACGTACGTACAGACGGCACGACGAAATTAGTCAAAATGGATTCAGAGAAGGCCAAAATACCTATTTCCGTTGAAATCTGAGAACCGAAAATTTTCGCGATTATAATACTTCCTTTACTTCGTACAAGGAAGTAAAAACATAAATAATGTGTACCGTTTCAATTCTCTTCGTAAAAATGTGGTCCAATAAATTTACTTCCTAATCAGGGGCGTTCCAACCCAGGGTTCATGGGGTTCCCAGAACCCGGGCGCCAGCATAAAAGGGCGGCAGACGGCAAAAAGTTAAAATAAATATGAGTATATTAAAAGAACATAAATACTGCGTCTTAATATTATTTGTAAAATAAATAAAGTAATTAAATGAATACCAAATGTAGGTACCTACTATCGTACTAAGGCCTTTAATTACAAAAGATCGCGAAGTAATGTGATTAATGTTTGAAATATAAACTTAACTGTCAAGATTTCTTAATATTCACAACAAATCTTGATGGTTATAGTGACAGCTTTTGTTTCTATGACAAAGCTGTCACAAAAATTTGTGGCATTAAAATGAAGTAATCTGTATGAAATAATGTGTGTGGATAGGTTTAGTATGGTCATGTGCAATATTATACCATAATTTTTTACCGGACACTTTTTATTTACAAAAACCTTTTTTCCCATGTTTCGCATCGCACGGCGTGTCGGCTTACTGCCTAACTCTTTCTGTATCGTAGAGCATAAAATTCCACGTATTTTGAGTACCATATCGCATTTTTGTGCTCCAAAATTTTCGCCAGCAGCGCACACCTCGGGGCGCCACATTCTGCTTCAGTACCTAGGCGCCAAGTACCCCAGATACGCCCCTGTTCCTAATATTTCAAGCCATATATTAAAGCTCCATTATGATTGCCTTAAATTCATGAGGATGTTCTACAGCCCAAATATGATCATTATTTTAATAGAATAGTCCCAATATATACCAATTTCGATTCTTCAGTCCACAGAATTTTTTTAAGAATATTATTATTTTTCTGATACTGCGCTATAAACCATTCGCAAAACTCTATTCTGTCTTCCTTATCATTATTATGTATAGCATGTAACAGTTTGTATAAATATGATTTAAATTATGCTTTATGCTTGAGAAATTTCTCGTATGGATAAATTGAGATAATGCGCAATAGAAGCTAAAACTGTGATTTCAATTTCTTCATTGTTTCTTACCGGACGCTGGTTTTCACGTTTTTATGAAAATGAACGATAGTTTTCAAATTTCGTACTAGGCACTTGATTACTGTATTCTCCGGACGAGGTTTGTCGGGATATCTCGTGGTATAAATATCGCAAGTTTGTATGGTATTTTTATAACACTGGTCATAAATGAAAAATAAATTTAACAAATCTTTATTTGTATAAATATTAACTATACTGTCACAAAATAATCTCAAAATTCAAATAATAACAATTTACAACAATTAGTAAATAAAATAAATATATCATCTCGCCTTGTACCCATTACTGAGAGTGGCACTCTGCCAGAGCAGTTCTCAGTAAGTGATATATTTCTTCGCATGAAGTGCGGCTCCCAGCCGTAAAATAAAGGCCCACAAAGATATTAGTGGAGGGGGAGCCACAGGGATAGATTTAACTTGTTGAAAATTGTTTGTCGGCTTTGGGATCGAATCAGGGTTCTCAAAATCCACAGGCCGACTCGATACCACTGAGCCACCTACCCCATACAACAATTAGTACGACAATTATTACTTGACAGCAGCTAGATTTTGTTCTTTTGTTTTTGTTTTTCAACTAGCTTCCTGCACATTAATATTAAAAATAAAAAATTCTTTAAATTCCACTTACAATTTTTAAATATTTTTATTACGTAAGGATATTAAACTAATACATGGTTGAATTTAGAAACAAAATACGCTACCGTCTTTACTGTGGTGTGAATAATCCGGAGATCCCGAGTTCGAATCTCACTCAAGCTAAAAATTATATGAACTATCACACGTCGGCTCGGTGAGTGCGGACCCTGTATTGTAATTAGAATTAAGTTCCTGTTGTACAGTGTAACATAAATAAATATAAAAATATGTATCATTTGAAAAAATATACCTTTGTACTCTAACTTGAGAACTACTGCCATAAAAAATATTTTCTTCTTTAAGCAGATGTCCCCGAAGTTACCCCATTTTTTTTCTTAGATTGTGGTGCTTTACTAATTTTATATTTATTATATACCTAGTAGATGTTAAAATGAATGAAATAAAATATTTTTCATGTCTTTTAATTTGGAAAACTATTAAAAATACAAAAAAATATATATTCTAAATAAAATAGTAAAAGTTGTTATAAAATTAAGAAATTCATGACTGATCGCATTCTGGGCAAAATAATTTTTTAATTTCTTTTCTGTGAATATTGCAAATATATTTTGTACATTTCTCACACAAAATTATGGACTTTCGATTATGTTTCCTAAGGCAAAATGCGCATCTTGAGCTTGCAGAATATTGACGTACGTTTCCGGGTGGATTCACTTGTAGTTGTTGGTCATTTTACTTCAAAAACAAGTCTTTAGCTTCCTTTACTGTTTTATGAAAATTTGTAGAATTTAATTTTTTCTGCTTTACATTAGGTAGTGCAATATCTTGAAGAAAGTGTCTACGGTAGCTTCTGTCTTTACACACATCTGGATATTTTTGTGTGAAAATGACATTTAGAGCAGCCATATCAATTATTTCCATAAAAATTTGCACGAATACAAGAATATTATCGATAATGTATAGCAGAACCTAGTACATACAATTAAATATGCACAGTTCGTGCAAGATTACACTTACAATTCGATGTAGCGAGACAATCCGTGCAGGGTAACTCGGTAACCTCAGCAAGAAATACATAAAAAATGCTACTTTAATATACTTTAATGTACCTATATTTAAGGATTACCTTGCAGCACAAAACTGTAAATACATATTTACAATAATATTACAAAATATTTAAACTTGGGATTACTGAAATACCCCGAAAGGGCACGGAAGGGTTAAGTAACTGCTGTACTAAATAAAATATGATACACTGTGCTCACACAAAATCGGACTTGTTTATAGAATTCATTCTGTACCAGTAATGTCCAATTTTTATGTTATGACTTACATTAAAATATTTATTTTTACAAAATGTTAGTTATAGCATTAATATTACACGTCTATACTAAATCAATGGTAATAATTTTAAAAATTTGTTTCGAAATGGTGGTAAAGAAATAGTTTTTTTTTAATTTTCTCAAAATATTTTTATCTGGATATGTCCTATTTTTAATGAACACTACAAAATACATTCTACACAACCAACCTTATAATAACTGTATAACGACATTTATTATCAACTACCTGTTAATATGTTAATATTTCAAATAAAAAATAATATTTATTGCTTGAATATTCATAGAGAAGGTATTCACCAGTTTCATTAAAAGTGTTAATCATAACTTTATAAAATCTGAAGTGTGAATCACTAACTAGCAAGAATTTATTGGTCGCATTGTGCGCATAACATGTGGACGACATTCAACATATGCGTAAGATCATCAGCTAAGAATGTCAAATTTAAGTCATTTCCATTTTTTATTTTGTAACTGATTCATTTTGATTAATTTAGGGCGACCCTTCATTTTAGTCAAGTTACTTCACTTCCGACCGAAAGATTCGTAATAACAATAATTTTCATCACTGTCAACAGTTGATTTGAATATAAAGTACATACTCCCATTCTGTTTTTAATTTTGTAATTTTGATGATTTACAACTGTTACACATCTGGCAATATGTTGCATTACACACGCTCATATATCGTGTTATGTCTCATGAAATTAATAGTGAATCTAGGTTTTAAGATTGCAGATCTTATCGAAGCTCCATTTAAATTTATATACGTTAAATTTATGTTAAAAAAATATTACAATAGTCTGATTGCTTGAGTTTGTGCAGGTGTGTGTTCTTTTATAGGCTTATGATTTGATATTTAAAGATGTGAGCGAATCAAGAATTATGGAAAATTCATTTCATTATCCATGTTTTTTTAGTAAATACTTAATAATTGATGAAATTAAATTTCATTGTAGATAGAAAAATTGGGAAACAGCTAATATTTGAAGCTGGGATCTTTGAAATGGATTCGTAACTCATTTGACCTGAGTTAAAAGGACCCAGATTCGGCCCAATTTTTCAATCTGTAATTCAATTTGATTTCATCAATTGTTCGGTAATTACTGAAAAAATACTAAAAAATATTTTAATTGGTAAATATTCTTCTTAAATAACAGTGTCACTTTTGTAACAAGTCTTTTAGTATATGAAAGAAATGCAGGATCAAGTCTGCCCTTGACACAACAAAATAGAGAGAAATTTTAAGCAACAGCAAATTTGAATTAAATGGATTCGTTGTTCATTTGGTTAAGAACATTTGACAAGAATTGTAAGGTCCCTGATTTAAATCTTGGCGGTATTCCAATTTTACTATCTTTAACTCAATTTACTTCCATTGATTTAATTTTTATTTAAATTAGCACTAAAGATTTATAAAAATAATCAACAAAAATGATATTTTACTAAATAATTATTATTTATACTATACAAATATATTTAAATATTCATCAAATTTATTTTATAGTAAATTGAATATTTATTATTTATATTTGACAAAAGAGATTTAAATACTATACTGATTCTGAAAAAATATCAATATTGTTCTATTTCCAACAGTAAACACGGATCTATTTAATATATTATTGTTATTATAAAGGAAATATATGTGTTGTACATATTTATTAATCTCAAGGTTGAAAGCATTATAATAAATTTGAAAACATTGAAAACCATTGGGAGGTAGGTAATAAAGATCAATATATTTATAAATATAGTTATCTATACGTCAGTAAATTTTTGAACGATTTGAACTTTGTTCTCAGGTTTTAGGTTTTTATTTTCAAAATTGTATAATGTAGTGTTCAGTGGAATAAAATTTCATATTCGGATTTAATTGACCGCATGATTCACTTTAACGGAAATTGAGAATTTTATATAGTCTGTTCTATGAAAACTGTGCTATAAGCGAATAACTTAAGAAATAAGTGTTTCACAGCCATTGCTTTCCTCATTACTTTACAGAAAATTATTCATCTAACTTAGTCTGGATATTTATTTTCGTAACAATGCGCTGTCCGAATTATTTAACCGGGCCCTTACGTGGCCGCCAATATTCATTTTCAATAATAAATATTTTTTCTTGTTCTGATAATTTCATACCAAAGTAAGCTTTATCCTGTATAGATATCGTTCTACCAGATTCAAACAAATGAGACTTTTAATATTTTTATATATACTTTATAATCTAGGCTTACCTTGACATTTAAAGCACAATTTAAAGAAGAACCATCTATGTCCATTTCAAGTTCTAAAAATTTATTTACATTTGTGTGTTCTTTCTGTGTAGAAGCTTTAATTTGTCTAACTTCTATATACCCAAAACTTTGCACTTCACGGTTAATATCTACAGTATATTAAATATCAACTGTAACACTTCAAAATATATATATCCTCATTCGTTTAATACTTCAATCAATATACAAAATTTCTCTAACTTGTCTAGAAATAGTAATGTTTCTTTCATTACGTCAAAAGTTATAGCTTTTAACGTTATTCTCCTTAACCCTACTGTATTGCTTCTCCTTTCCCGGCGAATATTAATTCTTCAACCTTGATATTTTCCAAAGACAAATTTTCTTAGATTTTACATACATTATATTTCACATCATTTTTGTCAATTTGATATTGTGACGTAAGTACTACTTTGAAATAGTCTTAAAAACATTTATATAAAGCAAAATATATATATATCCATATTCCTCTAATAATACCTAAATCAATTTACAAAATCTTACTATCTTTCCTTGAAATTTAATTAGTTATATAAAACATATCTTTCATATCGTCAAAAGTGACAATTTTTCAACGATATTCAGTTTAAAAGTACCAATACATAACAACGCATGTAATCTCTGATCCTTGAAAAAAAAGTTATTAATTAACTTCAAGTGGACTATACTTTAAAAAAATCTGAAATACCCAAAACACATTGGTCTGAAACTTTCTTTAAATCCTAGGTCTGTGAACATTTGGTTGCTTGCAGTCGAGATTAAACGATAGAGAATTAAGTCTTTTAGTAAATATGGACTAGCAGTCAGCTCAGCTTCGCTGTGCCTCACGCTAGGCACCGCGGACGCTAAAGTAAGAATATGTTTGAAAGAATTGATGATCATAAATTAATTTTTTTTTTATTCATCTGAAAGTATTTCTTAAGCCATTTCATGACACCAAACACGGTATGATCCGAAATACTTTGTTTGAAACAATTGCCGGTCAGCAATTTAATTTTTTTTTTAAGTATCAGCAAGTTCTGCTAAAGTCCTTTCATATGACACCAAATACGATATGATTTGGAGCATTTTGTTTCAAACAATTGACGATCGTAAATTTTATTTTTTTTGGAATTCCATCAGAAATTCTTCTAAAGCCCTGTCATATGATACTAAACACGGCATGATTCAGAATACTTTATGTTTTATATAATTGACAATAGTCAATTTTCCACTTTTTAAAATTTCAACAGAAAGTTCTTCTAAAGCCCATTCATATGATATCAAACTCGATATAATTTGGTAAACTTTTTTGGCAAAATTTTAATTTGAAAAGATCTGCTCTATGGTGGTGGGCCCTATTTCATATATAAATGTGAAATTTTTTCCAACATGTATCTAAATCTAAACATATGTAAAATGTGTATCAAAGAAATACTTATCAATTTTATAAGATGACTAAAGTTTACTAAATCAGTGTTGAACCCCACAATGGGATTTTGCCCCACACAAATAAGCCCTAAAAATTATGTTCTTTATCTGTTAAAAAATGAATTGTGAAAAATTCCACTTTGTAAATTTTTAATGCATAACCGATATATTCGATTGCCGGTATCAGCATGAAATGTGCGGACATTGACATCTTTTATTCAAGCTATCTTTTATACAATGTATTCGGTCATATTTTTTTGGATTTTACTGTATATTATTATCGAGAACAAATTTTATTTAATTTACTATAAATGAACTTTACAAATATTTTCGCGCCACCGTCCGGCATTAGCAGTATTACATAACTAAAAATCGTCTGGAAACCATGTGTTACCGGCCGAGGCCGGCAAAAATTAGTGACTTTTTATGGTTATATGTTGGCATCACTAGTATAGCGAACTCCTGAACGTACGAAATGTCAAAATATTACATTGGCGTAAACATACGAGTATTATGATAAAATATTCATAGTTGAGTATTTTCAATACAAGAAAACAGAATATGGCTAAACTTGACTTGTGGGCCAAACCTGAAGTTGGCTGCACAACAAGCTGCTTCTGGCTTGAATTCAGAAGTACCAACTTAACGTCAAACGCCGAGCAATATGAAATGCGAAGTATATTTATCATAAAAATGCGTTCTGTACTAGGTTTGGCATGGTTAGGGGTGTTTTTTTTACTAACGAAACAAAATTTTGTTTGTAATAAAATTCGAGTACATCTATTTAAAAATATATTTATCATAAAAATGCGTTCTGTACTAGGTTTGGCATGGTTAGGGGTGTTTTTTTTTAAATTGGTACTCCTGAATTCAAGCCAGAAGCAGCTTGTTCTGCAGCCAACTTCAGGTTTGGCCCTCAAGTCAAGTTTTACCCAGAATATTTATACATATATTTTAAACAAAATTGTAAGTAATTATAATTGAATTAGCAATGTAAAATCCAAATTAAATATGTTGATTTTTTAGGTTATAATACTGGAATGACAAGTCGTGAAATAGACAAAGAAATGAATTATGTTTTATTTTTATTAAATAAAGTGTACAGTGTAATTAAACTTATTGAAGATGTAAATTGATGAACAATAAATAATTAATTAAAACTAAAAGTACAGTTCTGACAATTAGATGATACCAACATAAAAAAATTCCCTGACATTTAGAATGTGAGTAATAAATTAAACTTTTTTATTAAATTAACAAAAAAGTCGGCGCGAAAAATCTTGTGTATTACACGTCCAGAAACTATTTTGCGAGTGCGAGTATATTTTGAAAGGACGAGTCGCAGGCGAGGCCTTTCAAAATATACTCGCACTCGCAAAATAGCAGTTTCTGGACTAGTGATCCAAATAACTATTGCTGACGTTTTTCTTAAAACATTTAAATAAACTTGAAACCAATTGTTAGTTATAAACTATATTTATTTTTTATATGGTAGGTGAGTCAGTGGTACCAAGTAGGACTATGGATTTGAGAGCCCGGGTTCAATTCTCACAGCCAATAAGCAATTTTCACCACGTTAAAACTACTCCAATAACATTATATCATTTTCCAATATCTGCTACGGCAATGTGACATACCCAGTTATGGGTAAAAGGCGTAATGATATATTTATTTATTTATTGTAACATTTATGCTTAGGATAGTTCAATTAAAGTTCACATTTATATTTATTTATAAATAACCTGGTACAAATCTCAAATTTCCGATGTGGTTAAAAAAATCTAAATATTCCGTAATCTATTTATATCAACGTATTTTTCTCACCACAATATATTAATAAGTATAAAAGAAAAACATTATACAAATCGTTACTAATGTGGTTATGATTTAACTTGTTCATGTCTTTGGTTGAATGATTACTAAAATAGTATTTTATCATTTTCTTAGTAATATGATAAACTTGAATAAAAATGGAATAATTAACATGAAGTGAAGGACGAAATTTCAATATCTGAAATATTAGATAACTAGTAATTAGAACTGATAAAGAAGTGATATGATAAACAAATGTTCATCGAAGATACTAGGAAAAACATACATTTTAGAATGCAACTGACTCATATAACAATGCAACAGTTAAAAAATCTGATGTGGACACCACATGACTTCCTTGTACGCGTATTAAACTATAGATATTTTTTTAATTGCACATATCTGACATTAAATTTTTAATTTTGTACTTATTTTTTGTTCTATTCCATAGCAATCTGAATTAAAAAAAAAACTAAAAAATATATAATTTTTAAAATATCTCGCTTATACAAAAGGCTAATTAAATAATTCTTAATGTGCTAGACGCAGAATTTAATTCTCTAAAACTTTTATTTGCAACATTTATTTCTAAAATCAGAATAATTCCATTTTTTTCAAGAAAAACTGTCAGTAGCTTCATGTAATGTATCACTTCGGGCTAGTCCCTTTTAACCAAAATCTATTAGGTTATTTCTATGTATATAGTAGCCTTATATACCAAATTTGAAAAGTTTTGGATTATATTTTGATATAGTTTTTCATTAAAATATATTATAGGCTTCAAGTAAAGTACCACTTCCGGAAGTTATATAATGACCAAAAAGGGAGGTGCACAACTAGATGTTATAACAGTCCTAAATACAAAATTTTCACTTTCTACGGCTTACCGTTTTTGAGTTATGCGAGATACATACGTACAGACGGCGCAACGAAATTAGTCAAAATGGATTCAGGGATGGCAAAAATGCGTATTTCCGCTGAAATCTAAGAACCGAAAATTTTCGCGATTGCAATACTTCCTTTACTTCGTACAAGGAAGTAATAAAAACTAAGTTATAAAGTATAATTCAGGCTTAACTGGCTTAGAATATATATTTCCGCGTATTATATCTAACATATTTACATTTTATTTTACATGTTTAACCCTTCAAACTTATGCCATGATTTAAAGACCCAAAAAGTTCATTTTAGCAAATGCCCTTAGATGCTTTGTTGCAGAAATCTTGCTAGCAATGCAAAAATAAAATTTTGTGAAGCATAGCCAAGTGTTTATTTCATATTTTTTATTAAACCTTGTTTCACCAAGTGTTGGATGACAATTAATTTTGTCTTTGTTGTTATTTAAATTGCTATTGCGTAGCTTTTCCTTTTTTTTCGGTAGATGGCATGACTGTTCCACAAAACTTCTCATGTCATCTTACGTGTTCGTTAGAGATCTTATTCTCTGCTGGCACAGTTCTTCGTCACCAGCTTCTTCACGTGAACTTTGTTCTAGGTGAAGAAGTGAGTTATACCATACTGATGAGCTCTAATAAGAGCGAAACGCGTCTATGGTTACTAACTGTGCTGGCCAGCCTCTGACGATGCCCTCATAAGGTGACTTGGAGGCTGAATTTTGTGAAACATAGCCAAGTGTTTATTTCATATTTTTTACAAAAATAAAATATCTAGTTATAAAATAAAATACTAAATATTTTGTGACATAATACCGTATTTAATTTATAAAATAAATGATTACAAATAACTAATTTCTGTCTCAAACTTTAGTTTGTTCCTAATAATTTTAGTGAAATGTCTTTTGTTTATATAAATACATACGATTATTAAATATACAAACGTAATATTTATCTACGACGAATAATATTTGTTATTTCATTGTTATAACTAAATATTTTAGGCTCGGTTGCATAAAACGTTGTCAGCTAATTACGTTGTTAACTACTCGAAAAAGTTGATTTGGAATAAAAAAAAAAACGTATCTATGCAATGTCAAAATTTTTGACAGTTCAATATTTTAAAATGTTTTAATTTCTATAGTATAAATCCAAGCAATAATTATTTGTTATTTAACTAGTAATAACCATTTTAATACTGATATTTATTAATTATAACATAAAAATCAGAAAATACGTAAAATGTGATGTCGGCCATCTTGGCTATTGTTGATTTTTAACATGCTATTAACAAGTTAACATCGCTTTATGCAACCGGACCTAAAGCCCGGTTGCATAAAACGATGTTGTCAGCTAAATCACGTTGTTAACTATGCGAAACAGTTGAATTGAAATAAAAAATCTGATGTGGACACCACATGACTTCCTTGTACGCATATTAAACTATAGATATTTTTTTAATTGCACATATTTGACATTAAAGCTTTGATTTTTTTGTTATTTTTTGTTCTAATCCATAGCAAACTTAATTAAAAAAAAAACAAAAATATATAATTTTTAATTTTACATATCTCGCTTATATAAGAGGCTAATTTAATGATTCTTAATGTGCTACACACAGAATTTAATTCTCTAAAACTTTTATTTGCAGCATTTATTTCCAAAATCAAAATAAAACCATTATGTTCAAGAAAAACTGTTAGCAGCTTCATGTAATGTATCACTTCCGATTAGTCCATTTTAACCAAAATCTATTATGTTATTTATATTGATATAGTGGTCTTATATACCAAATTTGAAAAGTTTTGGATTATATTTTAATATAGTTTTTCATTAAAATCTATTAGGCTTCTAGTAAAGTACCACTTTCGGTAGTATTAATAACCAAAAAGAGAGGTGCGCAACTAGATGTTATAACAGTCCTAAATACAAAATTTCAACATTCTACGGCTTACCGTTTTTGAGTTATGCGAGATACATACGTACGTATGTACGTCCGTACGTACGTACAGACGTCACGACGAAATTAGTCAAAATGGACTCAGGGATGGTCAAAATGCGTATTTCCGCTGAAATCTGAGAACCGAAAATTTTTGCGATTACAATATTTCCTTTACTTCGAACACGGAAGTAAAAAGCATCTAATAAATGTCAAAATTTTTGACAGTTAAATATTTTAAAACGTTATAATTTCTATAGCATGCATTAAATTAATAATTATTTGCTGTAAATATTATTTTGTGAATACCTTATTTAATTGCAAAGGCATTAATTATGTGCATTGTAATTTTATTATACAAAAAATTAAGAAAACATACTTCTTTGGTAGAAACATTGCATAAAAAGTAAACACTTGTTCGCTTATATTTAAAAATAAATAAAATATCTACACAAATTAATGCGTGAAATTGCATAGAAGTAAATATTTTATTATTGAAATAATTTCAAAATGTATTTTTAAGTAAACTTATACAAAAATAATTAATAATAAACTAAAATCTTTTACTAGTTAATGTGATTTCTAGCATTGACGTTTATCTACTTTTTTTAAAATATTCAGGTTGATATTAGATATTTTGTGTAGCTTGTTTAATTATTATTATTTTTTTAATAGAAATAAAAATTTATTTTTACTATTATCATTGATGAGAATTTGATGAAACGCAAGGACATAATAACACCTTAAATGGTCACATAAAATATGCATCGAATCGAACTCATAGCTCTTATAGTTTTTGAAATCGCAATGGTGACCTGTGCAAATCAAATAACATATACTGAATACTTGTTTGGGATGAATAGCCTATCTGAATGTAGATAACTGACTACGCCCGTGAAATAATTTTCATGACTCATTTAGTATTAAAATCATTAGGGACATAATTCTTTTACCTGTAAACCGCGGAACATAACAGGTATAAAAATAACCTGTTAAAAAGACCAATTAAAAATAAAACCCATAAGATGCCACCCACAGATGTGAGAAATAGTTTGATGACATATTTACTTATTATACAAATCGCGACCATACTGATTCATCGGAATTTGTTAAACCATCAAAATTCAATGTATAATAATGTACACAATCATGCAAACCACACAAACATACGCACAAATGCTAGAGTTGTGGGTGTCGATACGTCAAAAACAGTTGGTTATTGCGGTTTAGGTATTAAACTAAACAAACACAAATAAATCCGTCTTGATGCTTCATGAACAATGTGCATGTAACCACTGTGTGATTATACATGTGAAATTGACATTTGACATTATCATCGTACCAGCTGAGGAACCTCAGGAACCCATCAGAAATGCAAGTTGAATTTCATTGTAAATTCAATTTTCCTATGAATCATTTGTTTTCTAATTTTATGTTTTAGAGTTACATTATTATTTTGTTTTTAATTATTGAAATACATATATACAGGGTTTTATACACTCAACAACCAATTTCTTGCCGGTTTAGACCGGAAACAAATTGTTTTTGGACGATTATGAGCGATGCGCGGTGGCCGAGCGTGTTAAGGCACATCTCTTAACATACTGTGACGTCATTTCGTCAGATCGAATACGCCTGTCGACAATGTGTGATTTGTCTTAAAATATAAAAAATACAGTTACCTGTATTTATCACACTCGGGCGCTATAATGCTAGTCACTTATAAGTCTTAAATAATGCAGCATTCGATTACGAACACCGGCAGTACGGCAGTGTAAAAACTGCGGCTAAGTGTGTTCGGTAGACCCAGGCCCGATTTGGGCTGCAGCGCCACAGATGATGATGATGATATATATATATATAATTTCAATAATTGCGATAGCTATTACAAAAAAAGCATGGCTGCCCCTAATAGAAAAATTATAATATATTGGTTACTTGTTTTAGCTACTTGTTTATTTGTTTGTAATCCTGATTTAATTTCGAATAAAACAGAACTTAAACAAAAAGTGTATTCAATTGAAATTATGAGTTCTGAAAGATTTTTCCCTATGTTTCTTATTTTTGTTTTCTGTATTATTGAATTAAAGTTTAATTTCATTTTTATTTCAATTTCCCTATAAATAATTTTCACTTGTTTTCCATTATTTCTTTTTAATTATGTTTAAAATATATGTACAGCCTGTTATACACTCAATAACCAACTTTTTACCGGCCTAAGCCGAAAACAAGCTGTTTCTGGACGATTTTGAGGTATACAAAACTAGTGTATTTGAACAAATGAACAAATAAATGTGTTAATAAGACTGGTAATCAATTTAATTTTAATGAACTGTTAGTAAATAAAGCTCATTTTTTTAAATAAATACCCATAAGATGTCACCCACAGATGTGAGAAATAGTTTGATGACATATTTACTTATTATACAAAACGAGACCATACTGATTCATCGGAATTTGTTAAACCATCAAAATTCAATTTATAATAATGTACACAATCATGCAAACCACACAAACATACGCACAAATGCTAGAGTTGTGGGTGTCGATACGTCAAAAACAGTTGGTTATTGCGGTTTAGGTATTAAACTAAACAAACACAAATAAATCCGTCTTAATGCTTCATGGACAATATTCATTATCAACATTATCATCGTACCAGCTGAGGAACCCTTCAGAAATGCAAGTTGAATTTCATTGTAAATTCAATTTTCCTATGAATCATTTGTTATCTAATTTTATGTTTTAGAGTTGCATTATTATTTTGTTTTTAATTATTGAAATACATATATACTGGGTGTTATACACTCAACAATCAATTTCTTGCCGGTTCAGGCCGGAAACAAATTGTTTTTGGACGATACGATAGTAGTGTATTTGGACAGAAGCACAGAAAATGTATTGATAAAGTTGGAGGTCATTTTAAATATTTATAAAATTTATGTTGTGTAGAAGTTTGTTATTGTCGAACTTTTGGTACATAAAAATGTTTCTAACATTAGTTATTGACAAGTGTTTCTTAATATTACTTAGAATTGGCGAAAGCTTTTAACTTAATATATTATATTATGAAAATGTTTGTATACGTGGTTATAACCATAGGAATGTCGCTGATGAAGAACTCGTAGAGTTCGAAACGTTCGACAATAAAAATATATTTAATATAGTCATACTATATACTAGTATATGTAGGGTGTTTTAGACCACCCGTACCCCCCTCCCCCAATATCTCGCGAAAAACAAAACGGATTGAAAAACAAAAAAATACGTCCAAAATATTTTTGAAAGTTCTATCGAATGACACCAAATAAAAGTTCGCCTCTCACCCCCTGGGGTGAGTGCCGGGGATCACTTCGTAATTTTAAATAATAACCTTCAATTTTTATTGCCGATTCGGATTCCGTGATATAAAAATGAAGGTTTTGCCTGAAAAAAAAATTTTGGTTCGCGGAAGATGACGCTACAATCGCGTTTTTTCAAATCCTATCGATTTTCAAGGTCAGATTTGAAAAATAAAAATAAAGTCGTGTTGGAATTTTGTAAATGTGTAAGTTTAGCGTTTATCGTATTGATGCGCGGGGGGGGGCCCTCATCACCTTTACTCGAAGGTGAAAGAATTTTTAAATGTTTTAAATTATTTAAATTATTAAATTGAATCACCCTAAATTAATTAATTATCTACATAAGTTTGGTAAATCCGAAAGAGATTCTTTCACCTCCGAGTACGGGTGGTTGAAAAAGGGGACACACCTCTTTTCTCGCTTATAATTGCCTATACATATATTGCTTATAGGGCATTATTTAATCAGCGCAATATTTGTGATTTAAGTGGCAGGAAATTTTAATTATGGAACTTTCGGTTCAACCGGAAATGATATCAAGTTTGTAAATTTAAGTACAACCTATAATATTTGTTTATCTACTCGAATTGCATTTTTTAATCTCTATCCGTGCATACCAAATTTATTAGTATTTACGTTATTCAATTGTCACAAATAATTATTTACTTTCACTAGATTTCTATCATAAAGAGATGTATTCTAATATATTAGAGGGCTATGACAGTCATTGTTTTTATGATATGACAATAGGTGAACAATTGTTATTTATTGTCAACCATGAAAACAATGACTGTCACAGCCCTCTAATATATTACTACTAATGAAATAAAAGTATAAACACTGCCTATAAATAATAATTTATTATTACTATCGTATCGTCCAAAAACAATTTGTTTTCGGCCTAAACCGGTTGAGTGTATAACACCCTGTATATATGTATTTCAATAATTAAAAACAAAATAATAATGCAACTCGAGAACATAAAATTAGAAAACAAATGATTCATAGGAAAATTGAATTTACAAAGAAATTCAACTTGCATTACTGATGGGTTCCTCAGCTGGTACGATGATAATGTTGTTAATGAATATTGTTCATGAAGCATCAAGACGGATATATTTGTGTTTGTTTAGTTTAATACCTAAACCGCAATAACCAACTGTTTTTGACGTATCGACACCCACAACTCTAGCATTTGTGCGTATGTTTGTGTGGTTTGCATGATTGTGTACATTATTATACATTGAATTTTGATGGTTTAACAAATTCCGATGAATCAGTATGGTCGCGTTTTGTATAATAAGTAAATATGTCATCAAACTATTTCTCACATTTGTGGGTGGGCATCTTACGGGTATTTTTTTAAAAAAAATGAGCATTATTTACTAACAGTTCATTAAAATTAAATTGTTTTTATAATTATTAATGATGACTACCAGTCTTATTAGCACATTTATTTGTTCATTTCTTCAAATACACTAGTTTTGTATACCTCAAAATCGTCCAGAAACAGCTTGTTTTCGGCTTAGGCCGGTAAAAAGTTGGTTATTGAGTGTATATATATTTTAAACATAATTAAAAAGAAATAATGGAAAGCAAGTAAAATTATTTATAGGGAAATTGAATTAAAAATGAAATTAAACTATAATTCAATAATACAGAAAACAAACAATTTTCACCAATTTAAAAAATCTACCCCTGTGGCTCCTCCTCCACTAATATCTTTGGAGGCCGTGATTTGACGGCTGGTAACCGCACTTCACGCGAAAAAATATATCACTTACCGAGATCTGCTTAGGCAGAGTGCCACACCCAGTGATGGGTAAAAGGCGTGATGATATATTTATTTATTTATTTCAGAAAACAAAAATAAGAAACATTGGAGAAAAATCTTTCAGAAATCATAATTTTAATTGAATACACTTTTTGTTTAAGTTCTGTTTTATTCGAAATTAAATCAGGATTACAAACAAATAAACAAGCAGCTAAAACAAGTAACCAAGATATTATAAATTTTCTATTAGGGGCAGGCATGCTTTTTTAGTAATAGGTATCGCAATTATTGAAATTATATATATATATATATATATATATATATATATATATATATATATATATATATTATATACACATTTTGGGGATTCTCTGCACGAATGATTTAATTTGATATCAACTGGATCTAATTTGAATGAAGTTTGTAAAAAAATAAAAATTGAGAATTGCTGAAATAACATATTTACACTTGCCCGAGACCTTTAATTTGATATCGAACTTTGCATATTTTGAATAACATTTGAAAAAACAATTAAATGTAATTTTTGGCACTCACTTATGACATAAGGATATTAATTTTATATTCTGATTTTGAGCAACATAATGTTTTAATGTTACTACTTATATCAAATGAATCGATGATAAATTCGAAAAAGGTATTTTAAATCAAATTAGAGTTCACTTATTATGTATTTTATGATAAGCAATACTGTTTATGAAATAAATATAAGCACTTATAAATCAATAAAGATCTGATACCACAGGTTGTATATAGCTAAGTTTTTTACTTAAAAGCTTAAATATAATGTTTCAATCAAAATTTTTAAAGTTTTCCTGCTTCTTTCTGTACATACACATAGACCGACAGACATGTTACTTTTGGAACTATGTTTTTTTTTTTATAATTCAGTACGGTTTAAATCCTAATCACCATCATAATACTTTCCCTATTACATAGGTTGGAAAAGTTAAAAAATAGTTATATGTAGTGATTAGCACATCTGCCCAGCAATTTGAATTCAGGCGTCTCCTGAATTTTTCTGTCATAAATTTAACTTTAAATTTATCATTGTCACTGTACTTTCAGTCATGGAATATGACTTTATGGTATGATTTCTTTAAAATCAGACATGTGTCATAGATGAAATTCGTTGTCAATTCTTGCAACCGATGTTGCGTTTAGAAACTATGACAGAAGAATTCAATTCATGTCATACTTCTTACCTGGGGGCCATTGTCCAATGGTTAGCATATTTCCACGACAAGCAGAAGATCTTTGGTTCAAAAAATAGTTATTTTTGTATGAAATGAGCAAAATGAGTGTTTTTTTGTTGCGCTTGAGAATGTTACTTTTAGTCGAGACCGCAAGTCGAGACAAAATAATTCAAAAAAACAAGAATTTTGCCCACGAAATACAAACAATATTGTTTCTACAACTGTAAATACAATAATTATTGATTTATTTAAGTAAATTGAAGGGAAACAATCAACAATAATATTAATTTAAACCTATTGATATGTTGTAACTAATGGAACCTGGCAAAAAATAATTTGGGAGCGTGCGCGAAATACTCATTTTGCACGTTAGGATGCGAAACAGTGCGCAAAATACTCATTTTGTGCTCTAGGGTGCAAAATAATGCGTAAAATACACGTTGTCATAATAATGATGAAAAAATCACGTACTTCCCGTATTGATATTAGCGAAAAAATTAACATTTTTTGACAGTTGTAGAAAAAAGTTATATGTTACAAAATAGCGTATTACATGACCCTTATAACAAGTGAATTCGGATCGGGTAAGAGAGAAAATGTTAATTGAAGACAATATTATTTAATGATTTTTTTTAATTCAATGAACCAGATATAATTGTAGTTTAAATTTCCGTTTAGTTTGATTTAATTTAGGGTAGTGAAAAAGTTTGACTTCTAGAAGTAACAATATTTGAAAAGGAAATTCAGTAATAAAATAGTTATTTATGGTACAAGTGTGTTATATTACAAATAAGTCACGCGAGAAAACTATTAGTCCACGAGGCCGTCAGGCCGAGGGGAATAATTTTCTGAAGTGACTTATTTCTAATAACACATGAGTGGCATACGAAATTTTATCCAACAACTACAATTAAAACATTATAATATAAATTTTGACACAATTATCTATATTTCAAATAATATTCTAGTTAGCCATTCTTTCTTATTTTGTTGTATAGGTTACTCAATTTTTTTAAATAAACAAAGTTGAAAAAAGGTTGCAGCTGTAGTATTTGAAATGGAAGACGAGAATTTTATTCCCGAAATAATCATTAAGGAAGCGGAAAAAGTGGTTGTTGATATTTTACCAAAAAAGTCTAGAAGTTCCTATGAAAAAGAATTTCATATGTTTGAAGACTGAATGACAACTAGAAACGTCAAAGGTATGAATGAAAGTGTTTTTCATAGGAACTTCTAGACTTTTTTGATAAAATATCAACAACCGCTTTTTCCGTTTCCTTAATGATTATTTCGGGTATAAAATTCTCGTCTTCCATTTCGAATACTCGTAGGCGCGGTGGCCGAGCGTGTTAAGGCACATCTCTTTGCATACTGTGACGTCACCCGAACCAAGGTTCGTCGGTTCGAATCCGCCTGCCGACAATGTGTGATTTGTCGTAAAATATAAAAATACAGTTTCATGTATTTATCACACTCGGGCGCTATAAGCTAGTCACTTATACGCCTTAAATAATCTGATTAAAGAAACCGGCAGTACGGCAGTCTAAAAACTGCGGCTCGGTGTGCCCGGCCCCTATGTTCCGACACGGAATGATGGGACTCATTATATATATATATATTTCGAATACTACAGCTGCAACCTTTTTTCAACTTTGTTATATTTAAACTCAACAGTGAGTTACAAGTCATAATTTATGCGTGACTTATGACTTATAACTCACATGTGACTTATAAACCACTTTACTAATCTAAAATGACAAAAATAATGACTTTATAAGTAGTGGGTGTTGGATAAATTAAATTATGTGTATTAATCTAAATATTTAATCGCAAATATTAAAAAATATTTATAAGAATATAATAATAATAATGATTGATTAGTGGTATCAGACGAAGAAGAAGAGAAATAAACAATTTATTTGAATAATAATAAAAATCTTATTAACCTGAAAATGAAGTAAATTTCAGAATTTTTTATTTATTTATTTATTTTACAACCACTCAACAGGATAAAATTATCCCAATTACTGAGGGTTGGAAAAAGAAAAAATACAAACCAACATATTATAAACATTGCGACATAATACAATAGAAATTAAATACTATAGGAGTATTAAACACTAATTTTAAATGACATATACACTATAAATTTACCGTTTACATTTCACAAGACACTTAAACTGATTATATATAGAGCATAATCGTCGTATAGGAGCTCTGAGCTCATAATGTGACTTAATACTTGTCAGAAAGAAAGTTTGTTTAGACCTAGACGATATTCTAGGAATATTTATATTAATTCGGCTTAAGCTCGAAGTATCATCAATTTTATTACAAAATAGATTATGTAAGTATAAGCATGAGTGCACATTACGTCTGTTCTCAAAAGTGATCATATTAAGTTTAACTAGAGTAGCTGTGTAACTATACGTGTATGAGTTGAAAGGTGGAAATAATTTTTGAGCACAAAACCTTACAAATTTTCGCTGAATCCATTCAATATCAGCGATATGGTTCTTATAAATTGAATTCCATATGATTACACAGTACTAAGTTTTGAACAAACAAAAGAAAAATATAAGGATTTAAGCGTCAATACATTTTGAAATAGTTGCGAATTTCTAATAATAAATCCTAAGTTCTTATACGAACTTTTGATAATGTACTCAAGATGAGCAGTGAAAGAAAATTTTGAATCGAACATGACGCCCAAATCCTTATAAATACTAACTCTTATCAAGACACATATCTCTCATTTTATAATGATAATGACAAGGATTCTGTTTCATGGAGTAAGTCATGATTTTACACTTATTAACATTAAAAAATAGAAGTGAGGATGAAGACCAAACTAATAGATTATCAATATCAGATTGAAGTTGTATCCGGTCAGAATCTGAGTTGATAACTTTCAACAGTTTAAGATCATCGGCATAATAATAAAGCATTAAAAGATCATAAGCAATAAGTAATATCATTTATAAATAGATTAAATAATAAATAGCTTAAATTTGACTCTTGGGGTACACCCGAGAGGGGAGTAAATTGGTCTGATTTAAAGTTGTTATAATAAACATATTGCCTACGATCATTTAAGTATGATGTCATGAGTTGAATTAGCTCAGAAGAAAAGTTGTATTGATACTGAAGCTTATGCAGTAATATGTTGTGATTAACTGTGTCAAAAGCTTTGGCAATATCTGTGTAGATAACATCAATTTGTGTGTCTCTATTGAGGGAAGTTATAATAAATTCAGAAAAATTTGTCAGATTGGTTGAGGTAGCTCTTCCCTGCATGAAACCATTTTGGTTCAGTGAAATATCTTCAGAAACATTACGATATATGTGTCTGTACAAAATCTTCTCAAAACACTTTGCAATATTTGACAGAATGGAAATTGGTCTATAATTGGACATAATATGAAAATCACCAGATTTGAAAATGGGACAAACAGAAGATGTTTTTAGGACAGTTGGAAAAATGTTTTGGCTTAAAGACAAATAAAATATGTAACGGCTTAATGAACAAATCACAACATCCTTTTAAAATATAAGCTGGGAGATTATCAGGACCAACAGTACAGGATGCTTTCAAAGTGTTGCTCGCAAAGATAATATCATTATTAGAAATGCTTGTAATAGCCACATAATTAGAGGATACAGATTTGCTGTATATGAAAAATTAAAAGTGTTATTTTCAGTACTATAAGCACTAGCAAAATAGTCGGCAAAACCTTGTACAATTGAAGGAGTATCTATGTATACATTATTATCCCAATACGTATCTCCAGGTGTACGAGAAGTTTTCCTGTTCTTGTTTAAAAAAGACCAAAAGTGTTTTGGGTTAATAATAATATCGTTTTCAGTATTTTTTATATAATTTTAATAGGCTTTTCTTATATCACGTTTAACCTTGGATCTAAAATATCTAAATGCGGTGTTAAATCTGTCATCACCAAAACTTTTAAAGATAATTATATTTTTGTCCTTCTGCTTTATGTCTGAGACAATTTGTTTTGTAGACCATCTAAAAGTTTCGAATTCAATCCTCATACATTTTGTAATAAATATTCATAAGTGAAATGTAAACGTACCAGTTGTAGAATAATAATAATAGTTAAAACTCAAAAATAAAGAACAACAAAAAATTAAATTAGCAGTGAATAGACTTGCAATGAACTTGCTAAGTAGATAAACAAATCTAGGCAAGTAGATTTGTTTAATGCAGAATAAAATAAAGTAACAAAATTTGTTGCTGCTCCAATTTTAAATATAAAGAATATTATTAAAATATCTAGGGAGGATAACAGAACATAGTTTAATACATATAATAATGAATTCAAAATAGAAACAGAGACAAAACAATACATACATTGAGTTATTGATCGTTATTAAAAATATTTGTCTTTATAATAGTACCATCAGACTTAATAATAAATGTTTCCATTAATTGTTCATACATTTCTGCAACCATGTTTGCTTGATAGAGATTTTAAAATATCGAGCCGCATTTTTGTAAGATCTTCTTTGATGACATAGTTCGTACCTTTCAGTTTATTACGCGATTTAAGTACCAAATCGCGGGTTTTATAAGAAAGAAACTTAACAATTATAGGTCGCGGCCGAGGTCGGGCACTCACTACACTAGATTTATCGGCACTCACTACGGGTTTCTTGCCAACACGATGACAACGTTCGTTGTGTTGGATGACAGATTAGATTTAAAAATCTGACATACCTTATGTCCGATGTCCTCAGTGGCTTCTTCTGGCACCCCGAAGATTCTGAGACAGTTTCTCCGGGAATACTGTTCGAGTTTGTCGACTTCCAGTTGCAGGTTCCGGTTTTCAGCATTGATGTCCTTGATGATGGCTTCTTAGTTTTTTTTTTTGCTACACTAATTTTTCGTTAAATCTTTCAAAAACTTTATTTACGAGTTTGCCCAAAAAACTGTCATCATTCAAAAGTTTAAGAACAGTTTCACTGCTGGCAGAATTTAACTCTTGATGTGTAGTAGGCATATTAAAGAATTTGAACAAATTCGAGGAAAAAAAATAATACCAGAGATCACAGCACTCAAAACAAAGTAGCGGAGCAGCAGAAATTCACGACTACTCGCGTCGCATGTTCTAACATATGTTATGCTTTTTTAGTGCCATAAACGAAAATATAAATTAAATTTATAAGAATAGATCTGTAATAAGAAGTATAACCATTGTTGTTTTCAGTCTTTAGTTTTACATATTCTCATTTAGATGGCGACTTGATTAAGCTGATTTCAGTTTTTATTTTATTTATTTGTTACTCTGCACATCTGGAACTTTACTATATAAGGTATGTAATTAAATGCCAGGAATTGCAACATTTTAATAACATATACACTTGGCCGGCCATTAGACTCGAACTTTTGTCACAACTAGCAATTATCTACGTTTGAGGGCACTCGACCACCGCAATAATAATAAATATGAGGTAATGCGAATAGATTCGAGGAGAGCTTTTGGATAATTCATATATTTTATTTGTAAGATGTATTTTTAAATGGAGATAGTAAACTAACTTGATTGACAGTAAATAATATAATATTTTCTAATTTCTGTGATAATAACAATATTTTATATAATTTGTTTATGTTTTTGTGAATTAAATACGATTATCTTCTGACTTCTGATACAGCTGTAGCCAAACAATAACAAATTAGCCGGTCATTAGAATCAAGTAAGTTTTTGTCTTGAAATTAAATATTGTTTTCGTTTTTTTGTAGCGTGTTCTATCTATTTTTTATAATTGTATGGGTGCATACAAGATATTTATATTTCTTAACATCAAAATTATAAAGCAAGTTCGTAAATTGTTCTCGTCTCGAATAAATGCCAAAGAACTTACAGAACCCGTTATTTATCAATGACGGTCAGGTTTTTGTGCTAACGGAAAATAAGAAAAAGAATCGCAGTCTCTTTGATGTTACTTGCGCTTACGGGAATTCCCTGTTTTGTCCTTCGCTGCGTTAAAGGTCGCAGTGCATGCCACGTTAACGACAACCACGTGGCTTAAAATTTACGCCATTGAAATCCCATCGACTCAAAAGCCACTTTCTTTTACCGAAAGTGAAACTTCATTAAATCTTAACACAAATTAGCTTTACATATTTAATTGAATCTTGATCGTGTTCTTGGTAAGGGTCGTTTTGCTCACGTTTTAAACAAATTAGTCACATTTTCAAAAATGTACAGAATAAATATTTCCTTTAAAACAATCAGTGCTTTTTAGAGCGAACTAATAACTATAGAGAAAATGTTATATACATAAGATGATCAGAAATAAAGAGCTAATTTATCAGTAATAATAACCCCTATATTCAATCTGTGGTTCTCAAACGGTAGAAAAAAAATAATTTTATTTTAATCTTTAACAATTATTTCGTATAAAATAGTATTAAAAATTAGAAATAACGTTACAATATTGAAGTACAGATGACAGATAGTTTTGTTACTTATGTTATTAATTAATAATTATTAAAATTTATAAAAAAAGGCTTTACAGCTGCAAGGACTAATAAATTTAAATTATTTTAATCTTGCTATTATGTATGGGGTAGGGAATGCAATACCTGGATCCCGGAATCCCGAATACCGAGATCCGGGTCATAATTCATCCGGTATTAAAACCGATGTTTAGCATAAAAATACCGGTTTTTCGGAATTTTTTCAATTGAAGTATAAGATACAATTTAGCGGAATGTTATTATTATTTATTACTTTAACGTTTAATTATTTTTAAAATTATCTTATTGAAGAGTTGGCAAACTTGTTGCGGGGAATCCCAAATAATGGAACAGTGGAACGTTGCGTATTTGTTAAGTATTAGCTTGCCGATCGCCAATTCGTAGTTGTCTCGTAGTCGTTCGTTAGCAAATAGCAAAAAGCAAGGAGTGGAGCAACTAATCAGGAAGGAAATGATATTTTTTGAAGAGGAAGGTATTAAGGGCGTGAATTTACAATTAACATACGATTATTTACAAACAGTACTTTACAAACGGCATTTTCAGTAGCATCTCAAATATACACAAGAATAAGATCTAGATTAAACGACGACACACTCGATCATATTTGTTTACTAAAATCTTATTTTAATTCCAGTGAAGCAAAAAAAATAAAGTTTATGTTGTATATTTTACATATATAGAATTACCTATCTTTATTTTTTGATGTTCAATTTTATTTATATTTTATAATTATTAAAATAAAATGATTATTTTTGATTAAATTTGACATTCCCTTAATCTATATACCACACGCACACACCACACCATACTGTAAATAAATATAAAATAGGTTAAATTTTTAAAAATCGGGATACCGGTATTAATACCGGTATCCCGATTCTCAAAACGATAATACTGAGATACCGGTATTGCATTCCCTAGTACGGAGAGTGTGGAAGAACTGCAAATACAGTGATACAAAGATTTTCTCGGCTTTAACTTCCAAAATGCTATTTATCTTCGCTATTTTTTATTGTGAATTTTATTTACATTACCTAATAGAGATTGGAATGAATCTAGAGGAGCGTGTGATCTTTAGAACTGAAATACATTTTGACAGAGTGATTTTTAAATCGAATTAATACGGTAATATTATCAATTGGAATAAATATTTATATAAGAAAAGGATGCACTTTTTTATAAAATATTTGTTTTACTTCAAAAAATATTGAAATAAGGATAAACATATCAGAGTAAATATTCAATAATACAAATCTAGAGACCATTAATAATACATACATCTATTATATGAATCACTCATGAGTGTTATTATTTGTTTTTCGTGACTTTTCCTGACAAGAAGCGTGTAGCACCTCTAGTTCAGCTCTGATATATGTATTAAAAAAAACAGAAAATCATGAGACTCTAGGAAGATTAGTCACGTTTAAAAAAACAAAATGTTTGTTTATAAATATCATCAAAGAAAATAACCAAATATAGTAAAACCACACCAATATTTTTGTAGATGTATGATAAATGTGGTTAAATCATACTTAATAAACAAGCTATTAAACAAGAATGTAATTAATAGGCGGTGTTATTTTGTTTAATGATCCTGAACTTAACCTATGTTGGATTACTTATGTTTCGTACAGACTCTTATCTGATGCTTAATCATTTAATTTGGGCTCTATTTATTTGTCTAGTTTTCTATTCCGTATATAGATTTGTAAACATTAATATTAATCAAATTAATTCAATTTTAATTAGACTATAAGAAAAGAAAATGAACTTATCTCAAACATCTTACATATAAACATTGAATAATAACAGAAATTTTTATCAAATTAGAAGAAAAGGAAAAAGGAATGAAGCAGAATAGACAACTTTGTAGAATACTAAATTTAATTTAATTATCAATGTATATATAGGGTGTTTCATAACTTCAGGTACATATGTTAATGGTATATGTTATTTGATATGCTGATTACGAATAAAAAATTATTTTTTTTTAATCGCAAAATTATTTTCCATGTTTCCCAGTCCAAAATTTTTCGTTGCCACTGCCACTGGATGCTCCTGAAACTCTGGAACAACTGAGGGAACGGGTTGAAAACGCTGCTAATTTTATGAGACATCATAATTCGTTCAACGAAGCTTGCAGCGTGTCTTTAATTCACCGTGCTGCATTATGTATGGCAGAGAATGGCAACAATTTTGAGCAATTCTTGTAGAAATTATTCGAATTGTAATGTGTTTTATTTATTTTGACATGTCAATTATTTTGAATACATAATAAACTATAATTATCGTTTCATTGAAAATAATTAAATATTGTTTGTTTATTTTACTAGTATTATGTAATTTAAATTGTTGATTACCTACTTCATTGTGTTTAATAGGAAACCGAATCCAGTGCAGTACTACAAAAAATGTTTTTGTCAATATCGATGGTATAAGTATGCGTAATATTGATGCTTCAGAAAATTTTTATTACGCAATATATTGTTAAGTAAATTTTACCAAAAATATTTTAATTTCAGAAACGATCCTCGCCATATATAAAAAACCAATATAAAAAATTGATAAATAGTATAATTTTTGCATTTGGAATTTTGCAGGTTGCCACGGCATAGTTTAACTACTTTCGCACATTGCCAGTAATACTCGTATATACATATCGCATGTAAATATTAGTTTTCAAAATAAGTAAATATGCGATATCTTTATAAATGGCATATGATTCATCTATACTTATATTGAACAATATCTTTAAATCTCAAGTAATAGATTTTGATAACTTTTTTGGAAAAATCATTACAAAAAAGATATATTTTTAATATATTATTGTAAGGTCACAGAGAATTACATAAAATTAGCATTGCACATATAAATCATAATCTAATTATACATACAACCATATAATTTGTGGCTAATTAAATTTGCAGTAAGAAATAAAACCGGTATGATATTAATCGGAATTCCGAATAATTAGATTTTCCAGATACGCATGCGTTGCCTTTTATATTACTTTATAGTAAGCAAGTCAGATAAAAATAACTTTAAATTGATTGTTTCCTGCATATATCATGACATTTATAATATTATGTTAATTTATTTTTCCCATCTTCAAGTACTTTTTATATAAGTAATCTCATATCTGGAAATTCTATGAATACATCTGTACTTGTAAACAAATTATAATTGGCATTTGCAACCACGTGGTCCAATAGAATATGAAAACGTAGAATTGTTTCTTAAATATTCTAACAGTACGAGTAAAATGGATTTGAGGGATTCACAGATTAAATAATATAAAAATTTCGTTATTTACAGAATTACTTTTTTTTTTAATTACATTGAAAATATGTATTTTTCTTCAAATTATTTAAATTTTGTGTGTACTTTCTAGGTGTACTTAAAGTTTTAAGGTTACTAATATACAAAAATAAAATTTGATTAACTTAAATTTTTCTTATATAGTTTATAGTAGATAGCTCAGTGGTCACTCGTCGAACTGCAAATTTCATTCCCGCAGCCCATAAACTGTATTCCACAATAAAATTACTCCTGCGGCTTCCCTGTAACTATAATCTTTTGATGTCGTAATTTGACGGCTTGTAAAATATATCACTTATCGAGATCTGCTACTTTAACATATAAAATATTTTTTTTATAGTTTCCAGCTTCTCTTGTTATTTTAGAAATAAATGTTATAGAACATAAAATTCTACATTAAAATCAATAAACAGAATTAATTTTGCTTGCTTTATAACGGCAGAAATTAAATTAAAATTGATGAAAATATGCTTCAAAATAGTGATAGCCTTGAAAATTAAATAAAATTAAACAAATGATTCACGTTTTATCTGTCCGTAGAAAAATATTCCTAGTTTTATGAATTTATTGCCAGCAGTTATTTATTAGTCTTTAAACGAATTCTAAGAAAAATTGTTGGATAATTACTGAATTAGTAATAAAAATTATTTTTTTAAGTTCTATTACAGTGGTAATAGTTTAAGACAAATGAGAGATTTATATGAGGGTTCGTATCCTGACTGTCCAATTCCTTTAATACATACAATTTAAAGAATTATTAATAATCAAAGAAAATATGAGTCAGTGTTCCATCCATGCCACAGTTGCATTATAAAACAATTATATGTTGTACCGGAAGAAGAAATTCAGGTTGAATATAACGAAATAAATATTCTAGCTTCGTTATCGAATAATCCTAATGTGAGTTTAAGTGAAATTGCATCAGGATTAGGAATTCATCACACCATGACCTTGAAAATATAAAAAAAAACAAATACAAGTCTTTTAAATTTTCTCGAGAAATGTTTAACACAATAATGATATATTGCGAAACAATTATGGAAATGGCAAATGCGGGCAGAAATTTTATCAGGAATATTTGCTTTTCTGATAAATCAACATTTAGTGATAATAGAAAACCATATGTTCAAAATTTTCGTAATTGGCATAAAGAAAATCAATTTAGATTTAAATAACCATTCTCAATATCGTGAAAGTATTAACTTTTGCGTTGGAATGTCAGGTTCCAATATTATAGAACCTTTTTTATTGATGTCACACTGAGTTCCGAGAAATATTTAGTTTTACTCCAAACCGAGATTGGCCCTCGTATTGATAATGTTGCAGGGGGAAATATGATTTGATTTCAGCAGGATGGCTGTCCTGCTCATTTTACAAATGAAATTGGAACATTTTAAAATCAATCTTTCCCAAATTGCTGAATAAGACGCAGTGATCTAGTAAAGTGGCCAGCGCGAACCCCGAATTTGTCCCCAAATGATTTTTGTATGGGGGTATTTAAAAAATAATATCTACAAAACTAGACATACAAATGCAAACTCTTTGAAACGAAAAATTGTGGAGGAACAATAAAAACATTTAATGTTATTGTCAGTACGGTGGTGTGGGAATTCGAATCCGGTGATCCCGAGTTCGAATCTCAGTCAAGCTAAAAATTAAATGAATCTACTATACTGCGGCTCGGTGAGTGCGGACCCTGTATTGTAATTGGGATTAAGTTCCTGTTTTACAGCGTAACATAAATAAAAAAAGAATAAAAAACAACGATCCTATTCAGGACCATCAACACGTACTAAAAGATAATTTCTTTTACTGTAATTTATCATAAAAATTAATCATTTAAAATTATTTTCTCTTCTGACAATTTTGTTTAATTTCCAAGGTTATTCCTATTTTGAAGCTAATTTTCAACATTTTAAATTTAATTTCTGCCATTATAAAGTAGGCAAAATTAATTCTGTTTATTTATTTTAATGTAGAATGTTATGCTCTACAACATTTAGTTGAAGCTTTTTTCTCTAAAATAATAAAGGTTGCAGGAAATTATAAAAATATGATTTTACATGTTAAAATCCTATGTTTCGGTGTCACGGTCACCACACTATATAACATAACATAAGAAGTTTTGGCGCGGTTACCACACTTTATAACAGAGGTCGGCAACCTTTTCTAGACGGCGGGCCATTAAAAAATATATATATTTTTAAGCGGGCCGCACAATCAGATGTTTTGTAATACAGTAAGTCGCTTAAATAAGTTTTTTTAATCGAATATAAATATTATTTTAAAAAAATAAAAATTTGCAACAATTTTATTTACATGCTATAATAACATCGGAGAACAAAAAAGTGACAATTCTTAAAAAAATATATATATTTTTTTTAAATAAAAATTACATTAAAATTTAATGCCATTTTTTTCTTGAATGTTTTTCGATAATTCATTTATATCGGTTTGAGAAACTGAAATCCGCAAAATGTTTTGCAAATTTTCATCGGTTAATCTCGTTCTATAATTTGATTTTATGAAATTTATTTTTGAAAAAGTATATATTGCTAAGGCCGGCAATACACAATACCATTTAATAAGTAATATTATTTATTTATGGGGTAGGTGGCTCAGTGGTATCGAGTCGGCCTGTGGATCTTGAGAACCCTGGTTCGATCCCCACAGTCGACAAACAATTTTCACCAAATTAAATCTACCCCTGTGGCTCCTCCTCCACTAACATCTTTGGGGGCCGTGATTTGACCGCACTTCACGCGAAAAAATATATCACTTACCGAGATCTGCTTTGGCAGAGTGCCACACCCAGTAATGGGTAAAAGGCGGATTAAATGACAATACTCATATAGCGAGGAAAAGTGAGTGCGTGAATGAACATGGTCTGCTCGAGCTGCTCGCCACGCTTCGTCACCACTCGGATTAGAGGCAGTTTTTTGGGCACGAATCAAAGGATCACGAGGCGAGAGGCGAGGCAGCACGAGTGTACCTCAATAATGTACACACTCGACCTTGTTTGCCGCTTCTTGGCAATTAAAAAAATATTATCAATAAAAACTTTTACTACTTTTTGCTACTTTTTATTTATAAAAAATCATATTAATAATACAATCAATAAATATATTTCATAATATAACAAATAATAATATAATAAAACGAGTTAAGCAACGTTGCGCACGGGATGTATTTGGATGGGTGACCGTCCCGAGAAACCCGCGTTGCTATTGACTAAAAAGACCTAAAAACGCGGATCAGGGCGTAATGGCGGCATATGACCTGAGTAGTTGGTCCGCCAAAGAAACCACAAAAAAAAAATATAATAAAAAATAAAAAAGCCTTCCTAATTTTTACTTTACCACGTTATATTGCTTAGTGGGCCGCAAAAAATTGCAACGGGCCGCATGCGCGTTGCCAACCCATGCTGTATAACAATAACATAAAGAGATGTTGTATATGTTGTAGTATGAGATTTTATTACGTTTTCATAGCATAAGAAATGAAATGAATATTGTTTCTAAGAATGTTCAAATTGTTTTAACATAGATTTGCTTATACTCGGGTAATAATTTTATTTATTACGTTTCTTGTACCAAACTATATACATATTTTCTAATGCAAGCAAATCAAATGACAGTTCATCTTTACCGGACAACCGACAGTTTCCGATAGTGTTCGTACATAAGAAATAAATAAGGTAATTTTACTTATGTTTTGCTATGTTACACTGTGCTGTAAGAACTATAAAATACTATACGTATTTACTTGTATTTATATTTTCACGACGTCGGTTAAGACATGTCCTTGTTTAAAAAAAATCTCCTAAGTCACTAGATGTGGCGAAAATCTGATTTTCGTCACTTTTTTCTTTTATAAATAAGTCCTCACCACTTGCATATCGGAAAAATCCTGTCAAGTAAGTAAATATGTTTCCTAAGTACTTTTAAGGTATTGGGATAATAAGAATAAGCTCATAGTGGCGAAAATTGTAACTACAACAAAGATACACAGATATTTATAATAAAGAAAGTAATAAAACTTTAATTAACTAATATTATACCAGAAGAACTAATTTCTACTAAGGAAAACCAACGTTATTAATAGAAACTGTAACCTACATACTTGCATTTGTACATAAAAGTTAAACGATAAATAAAACTAATACTAATACTACAAGTAAGGACAACATAGAACTATTTATATTCTATATAAATAAATAACAAACCACTACAACCAAAAACAAAATTAAAGAAAAAACTAAGAAATACAAGTGACAGGAATGCTAAGCTTAGAGAGACTAACTGAAAGTGTACGAATACCTTTGTCTCAAATTTGACACATAGTGATCAACGCCATCTCTTAGTCCAATTTATTTTTTTAGCATGCATTTTCGAGATATAACAAATTTATAACTGTTAAAAAGATACAATACATACTTAAAATACCGTCGTAAAAATAAGTATTCTACTGTTCTAGAATTTGCCAATAAAATTCCTTAGTGACATTTATGGTGTACGAGTACATCGTAATGGATTGAAATTGATTTTGTTATTTTTTTTACAAAAATTAAAATTCAGTAAAGCTGATTACATTTTAAAAAGTAAGCATAGATATCGATTCATAATATCCAGTATAAGAAAATATTCTTCCACGCTACTTTATATATCTTAATAATATCTAGTTTGAAATATTTTTCCCGATGTGCAACTGATTAGGAAATATTTATAACAGAAAAATCGAACATAATTCCTATTTTTGTTCTTATCTACTAACCCACTGGAATTTTTGAGAAAATAAAAACATATCTAACATTGCCTCTCATCGCCGCAAAATAACTTCCATTTAACCGATGTCCTTAGCTCTCATACATAGATTCGGTGAACCTAGTAGATAATACAAATTTAAAAAATAATCATTTACGCATTACCAGCCGTCAAATCTTGACAAAGATGTTAATGGTGAGGGAATGTCCTTTATTGATTAATAAGAACGATTTATTTTAAAGCATGTATTATAATTATAAATAATAGTTTTATAGTGTATGTATAATTATATGTCTTCCGGCTTTCCAGCAATTAATACCAACTTTGAAATATATAAAAACATACTAATTTTTTTAATAAATTTGAAATGTAAATAAAATTTTCTTTGCAATCAAGTTAAAAAAAACTCTTATATTACATTACTAAATATGTAAGAAAAGCCCATTTGAATATGCCAAAAACACTGAAATAGGCTTCAAATAACGGAATAAAACAGTACTGGCTAATTAAACTAGACTTATTACAAATTTAGAAATAGATTAGTTTAAGAAAAACAAAATAGTTACATATATTTTGCTTAACACTAATTCTATGCCGTTTTAAACAAATGATCGTCATTTAATCTTTTAATAACACGCGGATAACATTTAGATTATTTAGTACCTCTTCTGTTTATTTTCCTGCAAAAACTGCATGCATACATACATACATACATAACATTCTCATAATGCAAATTTATTCAGAATTAAAAGTTTTGTTTTTTATTTCTTCACAATTTTAAATAGAAATGCAGATTTTTTTTGATAAATAGTAGGAAATAGCCGTGACTTTTGTTTTTTTTTGGACAGATATGTCAAATACTATTAAAAAAGCTATCTTTGATAAACAAATATATCATTAAATTGCCCTACTAATAAGTCAAATTTGTATTAATTAAACCGAAATCATAACTTACAGTTTTCGTTATCCCAATGCAGGCTCTCCTACAGGAAACATTGTATATTTTCATACAATCACAACCTTAGATGTCTAGTGTTTTATAAATAATTTATTCAAAATAAATTTAGTATTGAAAAAAGTATTTAAAACAAAAGTTGTATGTTGACTTCATTATACATTATTTGAAATAAATATACTTTAAATAAGTAACAGGAAGTTACCTATAAGATAAACTAAAACCACATTCATAAAAAGAAATTATAAAATCAGTAAAATAAAATAAACTAGTTCATTTTATCTCATTACCACAATACTCCCTCATTTACTAAAATGTAAATAGTACAAGAACTTTTACCGCATTTTTACTTTTAAAAATAATTTTAAAATCCTATTCTGTTTATAGACCTGGATATTAAAATAATTTCTATAAAAGGAAATAACTGCCATAATACAGGAAATTTGAAATAAAATGATAAGTACATTTATTTCCACAAATTTTTGAAATTTATGTTTTTATATGCGGTTTTATAATACCCACTTAAATATCATGACATGATTGTTGTTTTTATTTATCATTCTTGTTTCTTTTTTTTGTATTTATGATTTTATACAACAGTAATAAAAAAAAACATAGTAGGTATTTTTTGTTTGTTTTTTATTTCATTAAATTTTTTCTAATTATACTATAGTTACTAACCAATATTATACTCTAGTAACTTAAGCATAGAAGAATAACAGAAATTATAATATAAAATCAAAAGTGATTTTAATTAAGTGTTCATTAATTCATTCTGAATTACATTATTAAATATTAATACGTATATATTTCTTTAAAGATTTATCATATTTTTGGTAATTTTATTCGCTGCACAATATCTTATCAGTTGCAAACATGCAAGAAAAATAATGATAGAAAAAGCATTCATAGTTTTTGATTCATAATCTTAGTACTAATAGTATTTACACGTGAACTAACGAACTAAAGTGATGCAGTAGTTATCGACTAACTTTATTATCCATAGACAAACTTTTCTGCATTTAGAGAAGAATAATTTTTAAAAAAGAATTTAATTTTCTGCCACTTTTTTAAAGAAAATTTTATATGATTATCACTACGTTTACGTGGTTGCTGATTCGAATAATAAAAACGTATAAATGGGTCTAGATAGCCTGAATGATTTAGCGATACTTCACATACTCGTAAATGATGAGGAAATAAAGGCTGAAAAGTCTTAGATTTATTTTGAAAAAAACATTCACAAAGGCTAAAATTAGAATCAATGTGAATGTTTGCCATTAATTTTATTTGATTCTTTTCTGATTATGTAGGATGTTTTAATCCTTCAGAAAAAAAAAATAAATTGCAAAATTAAGTACAGATACCTGAAATTTTTAGTGCCACCAGTTTGTGAATTATTTATAATTAAATTATAATTGTAAACACTACAATAATAAATTTATTCAGTCCACATCAGAATTTGTACAATTTTATATGTTTGCAATTATAATTTAATTATGACTACGATATATTAGAAATAACTATCAAGCCAATAGTTAGTGCCAATGTTTATATCATATGCAGTGCAAATAATTTATCAATTTAAAAAAAATGTTTTTGAGCCGAAATCGTTAGTCTGTATTTACTTGCAATCGCGGAATATACAGGATGGAATCTAAAGTTGGGCACATGATTTTACTCGAAACTTTTTACAGATACAAAAATATACTAAATAACAAAGTTGTAGGGGACCAAGGGGGCCATCTGATTATAGAATAAAATATTTTTTTAAACCAGTGGTTCTGAAGTTACAGCACAAAGTTATATTTTTTCAAATAGGATTACACATATTTTTTATGTCTATTCGATAGCGTATTTTTTTCTGAATTCAACCATGTATTAGTTTTATATTCATACATAATTTCTTTTTGAAAAAATGTGATTGAAATTTAAATAAATTTTTATTTTTAAAATTAATGTACAAAAATAAAATCTAGCTGTTATTAAGTAATATTAAAAATGAAAATTTATAAAAATTAGAACGGCAATTATTATTTATTATTGAAAATAATGTACAAAATTAAAAATACCTACATAATAAATATTATTAACTCTTTATAAAAATTGTTCCATATTGCCACCATTCTCTCCTACGCACAAATAAAGCCTATTTTACAAATTTTGATTTACATTTGTATTATTTAAGTCGACAATAGCTTATCTTATTATGTTAATAAGTTCATCGAGTGTAGCAACGTGCGTATCATAAATTTCATTTTTTGTAGTTCCCCACAGAAAAAACTCTAAAGGCGATAAATCTGGATATCTTGCTGCCAATCCAGGAATTGGGTAATTCTTGATATAAATAAAACCATAATATTGTGCAGAGGTGCTCCATCTTGTTGAAATATTGTTCTGTGTTTAATTGCTAATGTTATATCATCAAAATAATCTTCAAGTTCATTTTCCAAGAAGTTTAAATATCTTTGAGATGTTAAGATGCAATCATAATAATGTGGACCCAAGTAATATTATTTATAATTCCGCACCATACATTAATCAAAAACATATTTGAAAATTTAAAATAAAAATTTCAAGTGGATTTGTTTCTGTACTTTGCCAGTAATGTATATTATATCTATTTAAAATACCAGTATTAGAAAAATTAAACTCAGCGGATAATAAAATTTTATTTTAAAAATTTGGATTTATGATATTTTTGTGAATAACATAGTTACAAAATTCAAGTCTTCTCATATCATCGCCAAGATGAAGGTTATAAATTTTATATAGTTTATATGGTTTGTAATTATTCTTTTTCAAAATCTTATGTATCTTCAGTGCCGGAATAAGGCACGGGCCCGAGGGGCCCCGGAGTAAAGATTCAATTAATTTTTTTATTATATGATATTTTTATATAATTTTTTTAAACTGTTCATATCAATTAAAAATAATAAAATTGTATTCCAAATTATTTTATAATTTAGTTTTCTCTTCTAAGGAAATTTTTTTCTCATTCTAAAAAAGCTCGTTTTGTCAAAATGTAAAATCTTGACTCAAGATGTTATCCACCTTGTTTTTTCGCCAAAATTTTTACGTTTTGGTTCAAGATTTACTAAATTTCCATTCATTACATTTTGATTAGGAATGTAATAAATTTGGAGATAAAAATTTAAATATTGGTGTAAGATTTAAAGTAGAGATGGGCGAATATCAAATTTCTCGAATTCGAATATCGAATACGAATATTAATCAGATCTCGAATATTCGAGGTACTCGAATATTCGAATACTCCTAAAAGTTAATATATTTATTATTAATAATTATTTAATTATGTCCTTTTTATTATTTGAATGAAATTGTTAAGATAAAATAAAATTAAAACAAAATGTACAAACAAAAAAGAAAAAGATGAAAACTTCAAATTTAAGGTGAAACGTACAGGCTAATGTTGGCGAAAAACTAATTTGAAATATGGTACGTCTTCATGGTTTTGAAACAAAATATCTTTGTTATTAATAACATCAAAGTATTGTAATAGCTTTAAGTTTATGTACAAATGTTAAAGAAAAACATAGTGAAAAATTGAGGTCAACATATAGCGCGATATTCGAGGTATTTGAATGTTCGCTATACTGACGTTAATATTCGAAAATCTCGAATATCGAATAATGTCAATATTCGCGGCATTCGACTATTCGCGGATGATATTCGCCCATCTCTAATTTAAAGTCATTGGTTAATACAATTGACAGATATACACAATCTCAGTTTTCGTAATAACTTGGATGTTGCGGCACGCACTAAATTTTGACTCAAGATTCCTAAATTTTTACTCAAAACTTTTATTTTCATTATGATATTTTAAACTATTTCTGTCATAATTTTATACAATTAAATACAATATTTCGTCATTTTGGTTCAATACATATCCATTTAGAGATAAAATTTGATCAAAATTGTGTTATGTTTAAGTCAAGATGTTTATTTTTTGGAGTGCTTGATAATAATGTAGATTAGCGCCGAATATTTTTAGGACGGAATATATTTAGCACTGAATGTTTTTAAAACCGAATCTTGTTAGCTTCGGATCCATTCTAAGTCTTTTGCATCTACTGAAGGGTACAATGATTGGAAACATGTTTTACGGGCGATTAAAGAGCACGAAAATGGACAAACTCACCGAGAATGTGTCATTACATTAATGACCAGAAACCGCAATCTTGGTCGTGTTGACACAGAGTTAATTTCCCAGTTTGAATCACAGGTGAATGATTGGAAGGAGGTTTTAAGAAGAGTTGTTGCTACAATAAAGTTTCTGGCATCGAAAAATCTTGCATTTCGCGGAGATAATTTTTTGGGATGTTTGGAATTGATAAGCTTATTTTACCCCTTTCTTTTTGAGCATCTTAAAAAATATGGGAATACTGGAAAAGGAAATGTGTCTTATTTGTCAAGTACAATATGTAACGAACTCATTGTTATTATGGGGAAACAAGTCTTATCTAAAATTATCGAAGAACTGAAAACAGCCAAATATTATACTATTAGCGTTAATTCTACTCCGGATGTATCGCATGTTGATCAGCTAACGTTTATTGTGCGATACGTGTATGATTCAAAACCTGTAGAGCGTTTCCTGCAATTTGTACCGATTCATGCTCATGGCGCCGAATATTTCGCAGATATCGTAATCAATTTTCTAAATGATAATGAAATATCGCTTGAAGATTGTAGGGGACAAACATATAATAATGCTGCAAATATGTCAGGCCAGTATTCCGAATTGCAAGCTCGAATAAAGGAAAAATTCGAAATTGCTACTTTTGTTCCATGTGCTGGACATTCTTTAAATTTAGTAGGGGTTCATGCAGCTGAATGCGTTACAGAAGCCACGAGTTTTTTTCAACTCATTCAAAAATTGTATGCGTTTTTTGCACGATCAACACATCGTTGGTGTATTCTGAAAGATTGTTTAGGTCCGCACAACGTTCTTAAATGCCTTTCAGATACTAGATGGTCGGCACGCGCTGACGCAGTCATTGCATTGAAAGATGGTTACGAGGAAATTATAAAAGTACTAGATCTTATTGCTAATGATGTAAACGAACAAGCAGAAACTAAAAATGAAGCAATTGGATTAATGAAGAGGCTGATATTCTGAAACAGTTTAATTCAATAAGTGTTCAACTACAAAGTGCTACATTAGCTTTAGACGTTGCATCTAGCTTATTAGCATCACTTTCAAAATGTGTAAATGAAATGCGAGACAACTATGAAATTTATGAAACTGCCGCAAAATTTAAACTTCCCGATGTTGATTATAAAGATAAAACGAAGTGTACACATGTAAGAAGTTCTCGATTAACTTTTTTTATGGAAGTGCGCCACCTGTCGTGTTAAGCGGAAAAGAAAAATTCAAAATAGAAACCTTAATTCCAATCATTGATCATTTAATTCATGAGTTAGCTGATCGTTCAGATGACTACAGTGTTCTCAATGAACGATTTGGTTTCCTTTAAATCTAATAGATATTGAATTAAATGAACTTCAAAAACAATGTCAATATTTTGCAAACGTTTATTATTTAGATGTTAATAAAAAAGAATTAGAATTGGAGTGTATTCAACATAACATAGGCTGTATTTGCTGATCCGAGAGAAATCCAAACGTCAATATTCGATTGCAGATTTGTATAAAATTTTAAATGTGGATCAACTTTTCCGAATATTGAAATTGCATTTCGAATTTTTCTTTCCTTGATGATGACAAAGTGTACGGGTGAGCGATCTTTCTCTAAACTCAAATTTTTAAAAAATGATTACAGAAGTACCATGAGTCAGGAAAGGTTAAATTGCCTGTCAATTATGAGTATCGAATTGATGTACTGAATTTGATTGATTTTGAAAATATAATTAGAGATTTCGCAAAATCTAAAGCACGAAAAGTGGCTATGTAAAATGTTCGACTGTCTAGTTAATGCTATAATACATGTATTTGTTACTGATTTGTAAAATATTAGTTTAAATAATTTGCTGCAATAAACTTTAAATAAATACTGGACATTTTCAATCATGTAAAATCTGTGGGGGGGGGGCCCGATCAACCCAGGCCCCGGGCCCTTCAGAACCTTAAAACGGCACTGTGTATCTTGAAATGTGATGTATTAAATTCCAGTGCAGCTTCTCTAATTGAATTTCTAGAGAAAAGATTAAAATATGCTAGTATCAACTTCTAAATTTTCATTAATATCACGAGGTTCGTATTTTTTTATAGGCAGAGAACCAGTTCTACGCAGTTTTCTTTCTAATTTGCCAAACTATGTATATATAAACTATGTTTTGTTTTTTTGACTCTTTCTATATCATGTATTTTGATCTTCAGAAATAAAATATATATTATTATTATTATTATTATCAAACAACAGAGAATAAACCTTCGCTATACAGAATGTAACAGCGAAACCAACCACCGCCTATATTTTCTTTATTATTATAGTCAAACTTTTTGCTATTTTGACCTTTGGTCTGCAGTTTTTGTTATCCCTTTTTTCATTATTTCCTATTTTGTATTAATGGTCAGAGAAGCCTGTTGATTGTTTACATGCAGCGTTACTTGCAATTTATCTTGGGAGTCCCATTTAGATTGTCGTTTTTGAGCCCTTGGGTGTCAAAATTCTTCTCCATTTTGTTTTTTTGTTTGTTTTTATTTGAATGCTGATTATTTGATGAATTTTAGCTACTACTAGAATTGCCAACTCCTGAAACTTCAAGAAAAGAGACCCTCTGGAAAATACATAATGAAAAAAAAATATATTAATATAACTTTTATTCTAATTAATAAATAAAATATGATTTATAAATTTATTGCATACTTATTTAATTTTTTTTTAAATCTAATTTATACCGATTTTTACGAACGCTGGGCAATTCTTTATCTTTTTATTTTATCAACAAAACCGCACAACTATCTTTGAAATTAAAATAAATAAGTAATTTATTTTAATCGGATTGGCATAACAACGATTTATTTTTCGCATCATTTCGCATTCATTACTCGTTCACAGAATGCAGAGGTTCCAGGAATTAAAATAAATTATATGGTTTTAAAACATTTATGCATTTGAAATCACTACTTTTCAGAATTACATGCCACTTGCTACTAGAACTTGTGCATTCCTTTAACAGTTTAAAACCAGAAATTTTGTTAAAGTTCATCCATATTTAAATTAAGTTTATTTTTTAATTCTGAATTTTTATTACATTAACTAAATCGTCATATTTTGGACACAAATTATTTGCAAAGCAAAAACTGCTAATTTTAAATCTCACGAAATTGTATTTTTGGCAAATCAAATATTTTATTCAAATATTCAACAGCAGAATAATAAAATAATTTAAAATCCTCTTTCAGTATTTTTACTTTTGTCAATGACAATGACACTTGAATTCGAAATACAACTGTACAGACTCCAGACTCAACTAATACTAATTGACTACAGAAAGTAGGTAGCAAAATGCATCCGTTCACTTTGATCACAATTTATTAGTTGGTTCTCATTTCAAAGTACATTTGTAACAGCAGAATGTTAATTACGAAATTCGTAATATTTTGGTCGAAGAAAAGACAAATAGCGGATTTAAAATTTTAAAAAGGTCAAGGATAATAAAGGATTGTCCTTTTCAAAACAAAGTATGGTTTCAACCCTAGCTACTACAGAACAATGTTCAGACTTAAAATTGGGACCGCTATACCATCTCACATTTTGTGTAGCATTTACATGTTTCATGTTAATCAATAGGTGATCTATTTGATTAACAGTTCTATCGTTTAGGAATTTCTATATATGCTTGTGAATATTTTTATGAGAGAAGATGCGCCAGCTATTGTTAGACCTTTAGATACAACAAAATGTATCAGTCTTTCATCGTTGTCTAGGGTAGACTGTTTTCCTACGGTAGTATTCTCCTTTTCCCACTTGCACATCGAAATGCTCTAGCATAATCTTAATATCATGCTTGGGGATGCAGCATATATTCGTTCTAATGTATCATAGAAAGTATCCTTGATTTCTTCAACATTTTCTTCTGACAGTTCATTAGTGAAAAGTTGAAAAATGTTCACCCGAGTCGCAGTTTGCACACATGAGCGCTTATTGATTGAAACTCCATTATAGCAGTTTTAAGTTCCTTTTTAATAAGAAAGCCTGCTCCGTGTTTTGTTATGTTTTCACTGTAGAGGAGTATATAATATTTCCCATCTAGCATGCATTGACCTAGTATATAACACTGCAAATACTGAATTGGTGCTCATGAAAAACCTGAGAGTTTTTCTTCATTAAGTTCTTAGTTTTATACAATATAATAATTTTTCAATTAAACAATAATAATGTATTTTGAAGCAACTGTGGCTGAGTAAGGATTTAGTACATTTAAATTTATGCAAAAAAACTTACGAATACACTTATTCTCTCCAAGTCCAAATACTAAAATACACTTTATGAATCATGTATTGATAGAATCACTAAAGACCGTATTCAAAGGTACAAAATGCATCTGTTCGATTCATATTTAATATGTGCACATTTTACTATATCTCTCAGAAATTAAACGAGATCTACTGGCTAAATATGAACTATAGGCGTTATTTACATTCTATCTACTTTGTGTATAAAATTGTAGTCCTCGTCAAACGATTCATACACATAACACTCGTTTTAAATATTAGTTGCATGTGCCTACATTCATATCCACATTCGACTATTGGAACATGTAAAATAAATAAATATATCATCACGCCTTATTACCCATTACTGGGTGTGTCACTCTGCCTAAGCAGATCTCGGTAAGTGATATATTTTTTCGCGTGAAGTGCGGCCTTCAAACATATAAGTGGAGGAGGAGCCACAGGGGTAGATTTAAATTGGTGAAAATTGTTTGTCGGCTGTGGTGATCAAACCAGGATTCTCAAGATCCACAGGCCGACTCGATACCACTGAACAACCTACCCCATTTAATTCAAGAAATATATTAAATATTTAATTGAACAACAACAAATTCAACAAATGGCGGACTTGATTAGTGCTCATCCTCTTAACTTATTTTTCGTAACGATTTTCCTATTTTTTTCTCAGCTAGGACAGTTTTTAGTTTCGGGAACAGGTGGAAGTTTGAGGGAGCCAAATCGGATAAATAGACTGAATACAAAAGTAGTTGATTAGACTTGTGCGTTGTTGTGATGGAACAACACCTTTTTTGACTATTCTCGGGCATTTCTCCCCAATCGCTACCATCAGACTGTCCAAAAGAAATGCGTATTAGTCCCAGGTAATTGTTTTCTCCTTCTTTAGGTAGTCAATGAAGAGAATTCCTTTCGCTTCCCAGAAAACTGACGCCATCACCTTTCCTGCAAATTGAATGCTTTTTTGCCGTTTTCGGAGCCGGTTTTCCTCGTGCGATTCACTGTTTAAACTGCTGTTTCATTTCTGGCACATAATGGTGAATCCAAGTTTCATTTTTGGTCACAAAACTGCGCAAAAAAAACTACTGGATTCTTCTTGAACAGTTGCAAACAGTTCGCTGATGTGTGCATGCGATTTCGTTTTTTCCTCTGGAGTGAACAAACGCGGTATCCATCGTGCGTAAAGTTATTGCATGTGCAATTCATCATGTACAATGAAGTACATTCGCTCAGTTGAGATACCTATAGCCTCTGCTAACTTGAACATATTTACTCTTTTGTCGGTCAAAACAATATTGTGGGTTTTGTCGAGGTTTTCTGGCTTCCAAGCTGATTTAAGGGGTACAAAACGTGGTGCTTCTTGAATTCATTTATCCAAAGTCATCTAATGGTGGCGTAATACTTTCATGATTTCCAGAAAAATGAATTAAATTACACCGCGATTTCAGCTTTATTTATTTTTCACTTCTATTCAAAACAGTTGTGTTCGGAAATAATAAAAATTAATGAAGCTAGATTCTTTCAAATTGTAATTAAAATGGAATTGTAGGCATATGGATTAGAAAATAAACAAATTCAAAAATTGTGTAAACAATATATTTTTAAAACCTTGAAATTGAACGTTTCGGTGATCAATGTCAACATCTTCATCGTGGTAAGCCTTCTACAATAACTCACCATCCACACTCTCAATGGCCTTCACCGCCTTACAAATATAATGTGTTTGATGCAATATTTAATTTTTGTAATTTTTAAAAACGTAAACCTGCGGGATACATGTTAAACAGATAACAGACCTATTTCAGAACTGTCCTAACTGACATTGGTCACTTTTGAATAGTTTCTTATTAATATTTAAAATTAAAGTTTTTTTTTTATATTATTAGAATACGAGACGTAAACGAGTGTTGGGAACCCATAAGTGCAATAAGAGACAGTTTTAATACAAGTCGCATACACTATTACATTTCAAACAAAAACAACAAGTGTTGAATGACAATTAATTTTGTCTTTGTTGTTATTTAAATTGCTATTGCGTAGCTTCCCTTTTTTCGGTAGATGGCATGACCAGTTCCACAGAACTTCTCATGTCATCTTACCAGTTTGTTAGAGATCTTATTCTCTGCTGGCACAGTTCTTCGTCACCAGCTTCTTCACATGAACTTTGTTCTAGGTGAAGAAGTGTGTTATACCATACTGATGAGCTCTAATAAGAGCGAAACGCGTCTATGGTTACTAACTGTGCTGGCCAGCCTCTGACGATGCCCTCATAAGGTGACTTAGAGGCTGAATTTTGTGAAACATAGCCAAGTGTTTACTTTATATTTTTTATAAAAACATTTATTTTGTAGGTTACGTAGTTAATGCTAATGGCAACGTGAAAAAGGTTTTATTGCAAAAATAATCACTTACTTGTTCTGAAAATGAGTAGTACATAATGATTCACTTTTGCACGATAATAGAAAAAACTATTTTGAGTTAAATTACATCATTTATATGCTAATAACAACATGCAACAATCACTTTTTGCACTGAAAATGAATACATAATGATTTACTTTTCGCAAGAATATAGAATAAACATTTTCCTTATCTGCGTTTTCAAATATTTAAAAACAAAAATATGATTTAAGCAAAAACATTATTTTAACAGATATATTGATGACATAATAGTTTATCTATACCAAAGGGATAAATAATTTGCTCTATGTCCTTAAGATTTCGGTTTGTGGGAAGGTTCAGATTTGAAGATACATAGTAGGATTTTTTTTTCACTGTCAAGATTCTCATCATATTTCACTTTAAAGTTTATCAAAAGTTTTAAGGACTACTTTTTTATTATTTTCTATACATTATTATTTATTTACAAGATATATGTTCAAATATCTTTTAAATTAATTACTTAAAAAATATTTTTTTTAAATTCATTCCTACTCGAATATAATTAAATTAGACAATCTAAACTCATCCCTGTTTAGACTATTTTTGTAATGGAGGCGCCTCCATGAAAATGTTTGATACAGGGCCCCCACCAAGCTCAAGCTGCGCCACTGTTAATTATCCATTTAAACAAAAGTTACGTGTTTTCATTACAGCTGTAGTAAAATAATAATATATTGTTAATATTCTCCAGTTTTTTTTTAAATATACATATATTTATTTCCTTTTAGTTATATTTATAATTATGCTTTAATTATTGGTACGTATATTGTACATCTACAAAGAAATGAAATATATTCAAAAGTATTGGTTATCGCAAAGTGATCACCCATACTTTTACTACTGCGCAGTGTTGCTGAACTTGCATTATCAAGTTCACCGGTATAAATACATCTAGCCATGGCCGTTACCAAATAATTTTAATATAACCCGGATTATATTTGGATAAATTTGATCTGGTGATTTTTTTCTCTCGTAAGTATTTGGTGAATTTTAGAATAATATCTGATATTAAAGTATCGGTAAGGGATAGATTGCAGTGGCGGCGCTAGGCTCTGAAATCAAGAGGGGCCAGTAGGGACCAGGAAGAAAATTAGGGGGTATATATTTTTTATCATTTTAATAATAAATAACAATGTTGTCAATATTAAATTTATTTGGTACCAAACAAATATAAATATAATATAGAGTAGAATCTCTTATAGCATACTCTCCTACAACACCCCAACTAAATTTATAACACGTGAAATAACACAAAATCGGCGCTTCTTACTGTAACGTGCTATAATACAGTCGAGCGTCTCCTACTGCACGAATCTTTTACAACACGAAACGAGTTAGCGCGTGCTGTAGGAGGTTCTACTGTATAAATAATAAACAAAAACAAGCATATTCTTTAAAAATAAAACAAAAAATGTTCTCTAATATAATTAAAAGAAAATATGATAAATACAAAACACAGCAGTGATTTAGTTATAATAATTTAATCCTTCGGTTTTTATTTAAACTTGCAAATTTGTCTACAACTTCATTAAGGTCTATTAATTTTAATATGTCTTTTGCTACACTTAATATACGAGTACTAATGTTGTTTAATCTTTCATTTGTCATTCTTGTTCTTAAATAACTTTTAATTCTTTATGAAGAGGAAAATGATCTTTCACAAGAAGCTGTTGATACAGGTATTAAAATAATTTTTTTTACCAAATTATAAATGCATTTAAATAAATAAATATATCATCACGCCTTTTACCCATTACTGGGTGTGACATTCTGCCGTAAGCAGATCTAGGTAAGTGATATATTTCTTCGCGTGAAGTGCGGTTACCAGCCGTCAAATCACGCCCCCCAAAGATGTTAGTGAAGGGGAAGCTTATATTGTTATATTATATTGTTATTGTTATATTGTTCAACGAATGGCAGAAACTCCATGAGTGATTTAATATTTTTATTTTTCTCCCTACACAAAAGTTTCTTAACTCGCGTTATTTCTGAGTCTAAACAATCACAACTTATGTTATAATGTTCTGTAAATTTAGTTAAATAAATTTTATTGAGGAATAAATCATCTGTGCGGTCAAAAGCTTGTAATGATTTTAAAATAGTATCATTTTTTGTTAATCTTTCTTTTAATTCAATTATAATTTTATCTAGTATAGGGATGTATAACTTAAGTTTGCCAACATTTTTCTCATTTTTTTACTTCTATGTCTACAGAATCATCTTTTTCACAATCTACTATAAACTCTTGTAACCTTTTTGGAATAGATTTCATTCTTTTTGGTTAGTCAAAAAAGTCTGTTTTATCTAAACCAAGAGACAAAAAAATATTATGTGCAGATTTCCATATATAATTCCATTCATTATCATTGTTTCGTAAGTTTTGAAATTCATTAATTGTTTCTTGAACTAAATTTAAACCTTTTACATAATTCATATCAGGGGATTGGAGGTAATTAGATACAGTTGTCACTAATTTTAAATTTTTAAAAAAATAAGCAGAAAAACAATAAATTCTTTATCAATTCGTAAAAGTAAACCTTTTGCTTCACATCTTCTATCATTTTTACATGAGTTTTAGAAATAAGATTGTTTAATGTTACAAAAATATATTCAATTGTTTCTAAAACAGTCTCGCATGGTCGCATGCTCTGAACTGAACAGTCCATTGTGTATCACATATTCTTTTTAATTCTCGAGCCTGTTTTGTAGGATAAATTTGTTTTTGCGTATTTCAAACTAGAGGATGAATTGTAGAGTTTGACATAAATGTATATAATTTTTCAAGATTAGAAAAAGAATAGCCGACTTTTTAAATGTTTGCAACAATCAACAACAACTAAATTTAATTTATGGTTAAAACAATGAATATATACTGCTTGCGGAACAATACTTTTAATATGATTTTGCACGCCACCTAAATGACCACTCATCACAGCAGCACCATCGTATCGTTGTGCTATACAATTGCTTAATGAAATATTATTTTCATCTAATATTGTTTTTATATAATTTGCAAAACTAGCAGCATACCGTTTGCACTTTTAAACCCTAAAAACCTCTCCTGATTTGCATTTTGATGCAAGTACCGGACTATAACAAGTCTTTTGTTTCGTCAGACATTATTGCAAATAATTTTGATTTCTTTTACATCGTCTAAATTTGTTTACGTACAATGGTTGCCTTAATAGAAATTAATAAATTTTGGATATCATGATGTAGGTATTTAGCATGCTTTGAACTATCCTGTAACTTTTTTTGTACAATGGTGTCATGTTTACTTATCAATAAATTACCTTTATTTAAAGTATAGAACAATCTTAACAAGTAATTACAAGATCATTGCGTCGCTATCGGACTCGCACAATTAATTTGACAAGTTCGGCATCCTGTTTATTATAACACCAATAATAATCATGGTTAAATGCAGATAGAGATTTTTAGATACATGTGCATTGATGCAAAAAAATTATGCTGTATAACAATGTTTTTTCGTTGTGTTTCTTTCAGTGTTTCTGTCATTTTTAAATGTTAAGATGTTAAAAGTAGAGATGGGCGAATATCATCCGCGAATAGTCGAATGCCGCGAATATTTTCGAATATTAACGTCAGTATAGCGAACATTCGAATACTTCGAATATCGCGCCATATGTTGACCGCAGTTTTTGACTATGTTTTTCTTTATCATTTGTACATAAACTTAAAGCTATTACAATACTTTGAAGTTATTAATAACAAAGATATTTTGTTTCAAAACCATGAAGACGTACCATATTTCAAATTTTTTTTTCGCCAACATTTGAAGTTTTCGTCTTTTTCTTTTTTGTTTTAATTTTATTTTATCTTAACAATTTCATTCAAATAATGAAAAGGACATAATTATATAATTATTAATAATAAATAAATTAACTTTTAGGAGTATTCGAATATTCGAGTACCTCGAATATTCGAGTACCTCGAATATTCGAGATCTGATTAATATTCGTATTCGATATTCGAATTCGATAAATTTGATATTCGCCCATCTCTAGTTAAAAGCAATATTACTAGCAAAATTTTTATATTGACACTAAAAGTCGGGGGGCAACCAGGGGGCCACTGAAAATTTTAGGGTGGCAAGTGCCCCCGTGGACCCCTCGCTAGCCCCGCCACTGATAGATAGCTCAGTGGTATCGTGGCGGAATGTGGATTTGAGTACCCGAATTCTACGCCCACAGCTAATAAATAATTTACACAATATTAAACTTACTCCTGTTGCTCCTCTTCCACTAAAATCTTTGAGAGCTCTGATTTGACGTATACTAAATTCACTTCACAAAATGTATAAAATATGACAATAATTGACATGATTAGATTAACAAGTATATAGAAGTGCTATTTGCATCGAATAGTTGTATCTATAGGTTACCAGGTTTTGGCGATTTTAACTTTGTATTTCATGGCCTCGTATAATAACGAAGGTCACACCTATACCGTATTTCTTGTTGTCTAGCAGCGACTATAACGTACTAGAATAATGAAAGATACAGATTGATGGGGTAGGTAGCTCAGTGGTATCGAGTCGGCCTGTGGATCTAGAGAACCCTGGTTCGATCCCCACAGTCGACAAACAATTTTCACCAATTTAAATCTACCTCTGTGGCTCCCCCTCGACTAATATCTTTGGGAGCCGTGATTTGACGGCTGGTAACCGCACTTTACGCGATAGAATATATCGCTTACCGAGATCTCCTTAGGCAGAGTGCCACACCCAGTAATGGGTACAAGGAGTGATGATATATTTATTTATTTATTTAGATTGAAAATACACCAGAAAAGTGTCATTTTCTACGATTGCTATGAAAAGTTAATAATTACGCTCTCATTTGTCATCGTAAAGTTGACGTTTTCTGTGGACCAATCGAAAAATATCTTTGATGCGCGTCTCCAATTGCAACGCACGAAAAAGATGTTAAATGCGTGCGTTTCCAATGGCAACGCACGAAAAAGATATTAAATTCGCGCTTATTTCTATAGTTACCAAGGATACAAACAAAACAGAAACTTGTCATATTAACAGTTGGCAGAATGAATTTATTTTCAAGTACGTATACGTTTTTAAATCATTTTAAGATGCAATCGTAGAAAAAATTATGTGTGTATCACGAGCGTAAAGTGTATTTGTTCCTCTTACACAATTGCAGCTCTTACCTTCGGCTCGTGCTGTAATTAACGTGCTCGAGTAACAAAGAATCACTTTACGCTCTTAATACACAAATAACTATTTTCTACTAAATGTCTTTGATTTTCATATTCATATGAGTTACAAAAGTGAAACCAATTATAATTTTTAATGTTTGATCATCGTATCTATAGTTACATGAAAACTGTTAACAGTTTCGAACGAATATGAAAACAAATTGATAAAAATTATTTTTTCTACCACCAGTAAGTATATCATTACATCTTTGAATCATCGCACTTGACAGATATTTCACAATATTTAAGACATGTTAGTTTAATTTTTGCTGTTGGAAGAAAAACATTATGTTTTTTGAATCCCTCAGCTGCGCCTCATGTTTCATTCTTGATATATAAATAACTATTAAATTTATTGTCGAGATTTTAAATGGTAGTAGAAAAAATCTTGTATTTGACAACGCCGCGATAAGAAAATTTCATGCCTAATATGGAAAAAAAAATATTTTTCCTTACTTATTCCATAGATAGTTATTTTCGTCCGATCAAATATACTTGTTATTTGTATATCAAGGAAAGAAAGTGAGACATTAACGCCAGTATTTATCAAACTATTTAACGAATCGTTTAAATAACGATTTGTTCAATTTTGACATTTAATGTTAATATTAACGAATTGTTATGAATACGGACATAAATGTTTTTCTTCCCGAAGTCAAATGAAAAGAGACATATACAGGGTGTTTCACAACTTAGAGCATAAAATTAAAGGGTATATTCTGTACGACGTGCTGATCATGAAACAAAAAGAATTTTTTTTTTAAATGGCAAAACTATTTTCCATGTTTCCCAGTCCAAAATTTTTCGTTGCCACTGCCACTGGGTGGATGATTATGTTAAAGTTATTAATTAAATAAAATTCTATTATAAATAACTGCTAATAATTGAATTGTGTAATTATTCTTTCGTAGTTGATAACTACTTCATTGTTTGTGTTTAATAGGAAAGCGAATCCAGTGCAGTACTACAAAAAATGTTTTAGGTTAACAACCCTTAATTTTTGGAATTTAAAAAAAATTATTTTTGTTTCATGATCAGCACGTCGTACAGAATATACCCTTTAATTTTTTGCTCTAAGTTGTGAAACACCCTGTATACAGCATCTGAGAGAAGACTATTTTCTTCACGTGGTATAGAGATACTACCCTATCAGAAAATACAATTTTCAGACATAAATTAGAAAGTTATATAAGATTATTAAATAAAAAACAGATGTCACCTGAATGTCACTAATGTCAAATAACATTGTTGTTTTTCAGTTGCCATTGATATTTTCCTTATCTAGGGAACAAAATATCACTGCTTCTACGATCGTGCAAAAAGTAAGTCATTATTCTCATGGCAAAAAGTGCCTATTTATCCCAAGTAATGTAGTTAAAAAAATTACTTAAAACTCAATCGCAGAAAAAATAATGTATGCAACTCGTGTAAAAAGTGTTTTATTGTATGGGTGTTGTACAAGCTACAATTTTTTATTTTAAAATTAATTTTTGTAGAGTTTTTGTGATATAATAACAGTCCCCTTCACTGATAATCCTATTCTACCACCATTTAAGAATTAAAATCGTTAAATCACATTGTTGCTCATCTCTAATAACCTAGTCATCATTTTTAATTTTTTTGAAAAAAAAAATATAATTAACATGATCTGCTAATGTAGAACTTATTCCAATTTTTTCGAAGTTGTTGTTCTTCTAGTTCTCGAGATTCCAATGGTGTTTGTCTTTCAACATTTTTTATACACAAATTTACCGAACTTAAAATGAAGATAGCTTTTCAATAAACAACAATTAATAGCTCGATAAATCTTGCATGGCTATATGATTGTATATAATTTAAACAAAATTATTCATGTTATTATAAATTTTTTTTTTCTCATAAAAAATATTAAAATATGTAAAACATAAATGAATAATTTATAAACAATTTTGTTTTCATTGAGTACATACATAACAAACCAATAGTATTAAATAATAGTTTAATTAAAAAACAAGGAAAGTACGAGATAGAAGTAATTTTATCTTCTTTTTCATTAGTATCAACATGAATCACAAGATTAATAAAAGTTTAAAGATGATTCAAGAAACACAAATAAATAATTGAATACTTATTATTTTTATTTTTAAAGTGAGTCAACTTGTTTTTTTTTATCATTAATTTTCAGTGAGTTATTACGTATAAACTTTAATTAAACAAAATATCTAGCTACTAGCAAGTTGTTCTCATGATAATAAACAGATATTTAATTTTATTTTTCTAATATTTATATGGTAGTCGGCTTAGTGGTATCGAATCGGCCTATAGATTTGAGAACCCGGGTTCGATTCCCACAGTCGACAAAGTTTTCACCATATTAAAACTACCTTTGTGGCTTATTCTCCAATAGCATCGTTGGGGGCAGTTATTTGACGACTGGTAACTGCACTTCACGCGAAGAAATATTAACCGAGATTTCGTACGGCAGAGTGCCACACCCAGTAATGGGTAAAAGACGTGATGATATATTTATTTATTTTCTATTTATATTCTGCTAGTACTAAGAAGAAAAAAATATATTAATATTAAATAATGATTAAAACTACCTTTATGGCTTATTCCCTAATAGCATCGTTGGGGGCAGCTATTTGACGACTGGTAACCACACTTCACGCGAAGAAATATTAACCGAGATTTCATACGGTAGAGTGCCACACCCAGTAATGGGTAAAAGACGTGATGATATATTTATTTATTTTCTATTTATATTCTGCTAGTACTAAGAAGAAAAAAAAATATTAATATTAATTAAACATGTATAGGCACTTCATGTAATTTTAAAGATATTTGATGTCTGATTTTCTAACCTTGAGGCCTAAACACTTCAGACTACTTGAAACCCTAAATTTATTCAAAAAATAGTTAATAATCCGAACATATTCATCTAAAATACACTGTTTGTATGTTTAGTACCTATGTAATAAATCTGCTACAATTACACAGAACTTACCTTTCATTTCTTGAAACACTATTTTGTGGTTTCGATATAAGCCAATATTTATTTTATTCAATTCTTACATACAAACTAATTCTGAATTTAAGAAGCAACTAAGTTATGTAATTAAAATAAACAACTCAAACTGAAAATGGAATTTTGTACGTACTATTTATGCATAACATGTATAATTTGAAATTTCATTTTTCTAAACAAGTATATTTATTAAAATAGTTATGTAACAAGTTTTATAAACGTTTCTTTAGTTACGAGTATATAAAAAATGAGTATCTAATGCGTTTATAAAACGAATCACATACTATACATTTTCTATGATCGCAAATTAAGACAATAAAATTTATTTTTATGAATTATTAAAAAAAGTTAAGTTAAGTTACAATGACAGATATCTGGTCTATGGACAGATGCCTGGTCTATGGATAGATGCCCCTGGTCTATGAACAGATGCCCCTGGTCTATGAACAGATGCCTGAAGCTTATTTCACCTCGTGCTTAATATTTCAAGCCGTGACTAATACGTTCGAAGCTACGGCATGCCAACAAGTGATAAAGATGTTATTTAGCGTCATGGAAACCAGTACATTAAATAACATTTTAATAACGGGAGAAGAAAATGTTTAATTCTACAGTGTTTCTAAAAACATGTAAGAAGTTGAAAATACGTTTCAAGAATAATAAATTGTATTTTTATTGACACACTATCATGCCCAAAAGTTAGACGTTTATATAAAATTAAGTACTAATTAAAACTCAAAAAATAAAAATGGATGGTGTACGTATTGGTGTAGTACCTGCGTTAGATTATGCGGATGGTGTAGTTGTAATGGGTGAATCTGAAGAACAATTGAGAAAAATGATTCTAAATATAAATGAAGTAGGAAAAGGTTTAAATCTATTACTGAATGTTGATAAATGTAAAGTGTTAGTGTTTAAGAAGAGTGAATGGTGTGAGATTGGGTCAAGTGAATAAGTTTGTATACTTGGGGAATGTGTTTTCGAGGAATGAACGTGTTGATCGAGAGATTGAAAGAAAAGTATCTGCAGGATGCAAAATATTGGATACTCTGGGAACTTTTCCTCGGAACGTGAATGTATCCAGAGATGCTTGATTGAGTGTTTATAAATGTGTGTTAGTGCCTACGTTGATGTATGGTAGTGAATGTTGGGTATGGATGAAGAAACATGAACGGCGTCTAACTGCTGTGAAAATGAGGTAATTGCGAGGTGTGTGTGGTTATACTAGAAGAGATCGTGTTCGGAATACATTGGTATATGATGAATGTGAGATTAGGAAGAATATTGTTAGAAGAGTGGGAATAAGTCAGTTGAGATGGTTTAGTCATGTGGAACGTATGTCGAATGAAAGATTGGTGAAACAGGTGTATGCTGGTGAAATTGAAAGTGAAAGTTTGCGTGGACGACCTAGGAACAAATGGATAAATATGATTGAAGGGTTGTTGCGAGAGCGAAAGATTCCGAGCGTGAAGAATAAACGAGCTTGTATGAAAGGAATTATGAATGTGGTTGAAACAAGAATGGTGTGTCAGGATTGGAATGTTTGGAGAAAATTAATTGCGGGATAAATGTGATGAATAAGGACAACCGCATGATTCTTGATTTTAGATTCATTGGTTAGATTTTTCGAGTGTTTACCTGCAATTGTGTGGAATTCAGTTTCAAAAACAAGCGCAGGTAGATGATCCTTCCTTATATTTTTTATTCATTTTCAGTACCTATTTACTATACAGTGTCAAACTGCAATTGTGTTAAATTTTATAGATTCGTTGTTAGTGAAGTTTTATGAAACAGGTGTATAGGAACATAGGAACGAATGGATGGATGTGATTAAAGGTTTATATATATATATATATATATATATATATATATATATATATGTATATATGTATATATGTATATATGTGTATATATATATATATATATATATATATATATATATATATATACATATATACATATATACATATATACATATATACATATATACATATATACATATACATATACATATATATATATATATATATATATATATATATATATATATATATATATATATATGGGGTAGGTGGCTCAGTGGTATCGAGTCGGCCTGTGGATCTTGAGAACCCTGGTTCGATCCCCACAGCCGACAAACAATTTTCACCAATTTCAATCTACCCCTGTGGCTCTCTCTCCACTAATATCTTTGAGGGCCGTGATTTGACGGCTGGTAACCGCACTTCACGCGAAAAAATATATCACTTACCGAGATCTGCTTAGGCAGAGTGCCGCACCCAGAAATGGCGTGATGATATATTTATTTATTTTTTATTTATATATATTAGAATCTTTTAGTGTATGTTCTGTGAATATTTCATGGATTCGTGCTACCCCCTTTAATGGGATATAGCGTGATGTTATGTATGTATGTAAAAAAAAAATAAGCTCTCATTAATTTAATTTTCTTGCTTTGATAAACATTAAAACAATTGCTTCTATATTTATAAATTAATTTCTTAATAGAGTATTCTAAAACATAGTACTTGTTATTTTTTGTAGAACATTTAATTAAGGAGTGTAGAATTAAACATTATTAAATTTAAATCACAAAAAAATATCATCAAATAAATATACCTTTTTAGAAGAATTAAATTTCAAATCATACATGTTATGCATAAACGGTAGGTGCAATTTTCTGTTTTAGTTGTTTAGTTTAATTGCATAATTTAGTTTTGTATGTAAATATTAAATTAAATTATTTTTTGCTTCTATCAAAACCTCAAAATAGTGCCTCAAGACATAACAGGTAAGTTCTGTATAATTGCTCAGATTTTTTGCATACAAAACACACTGTTTATATTTCAGATGGAAATGTCCGTATTATTAAATAATTCTTTGAGTTAATTTAGGGTTTCAAGTAGTCTGAAGTGTTTAGGCTGAAGGTTAGGAAATCAGACGTCAAATACTTTTAATGAATTATTACATGCAGATCAAAAGAACAAGTGCCTATACATGTTTAATCGTTTTTTTTCCTCGTAATATAATAGAAAATATTAGAAAAAATTAATTATAGTTTTTTAACAGAAATATAAAATCGTAGTTTTTATTTGATTACCAACAATATGTATGACAAAAATTAAATATTTATCCTCTATAAATTGTCTTGCGTTTTAGGAAAATAATTAAGGAAAATTCAATAAAACCGTAAACAATTGACTAAAACATTTCATTTAAATAAGGAAATGAATTAAAGTGATTATTCATCATGCTAAAATATAATGTATTCATATCTATGTGACGTAAGTTGCAAATTGTCAAATGATATTACATTGTAAAGAGGGTATTGCTTTTGATGACGCAAGGACAGTATTATTAGATTACTACAGAGTTGTACGAGTATATTCCATTCATGATTGAAAGTGAATCACAAATATCCGTCAAGGGATGCGGAGAACTATTAGGGAACTCAATTTCTATGCGGTGGCCGAGCGTGTTAAGGCACATTTCTTAACATACTGTGACGTCACCCGAACCAAGGTTCGTCAGTTCGAATCCGCCTGTCGACAATGTGTGATTTGTCGTAAAATATAAAATACAGTTACATCGTTACATGTATTTATCACCCTCGGGCGCTATAAGCTAGTCACTTATACGCCTTAAATAATGTAGCATTTGACTACGAAAACCGGCAAAACGGCAGTGTAAAAACTGCGGCTCGGTGTGTCCGGTAGGCCCTGGCCCGATTTGGGCTGCAGCGCCACAGATGAAGATGAATTTCTATATTATTTAGTATTTCTCTTAATATAAACACAAACTATAATACAAATTATAATTTTTGAAAGTGGGAATCCCAAACCTTTAGGTGCTCGGATGCCTTTTATTCATTGCACACTTCATTCATCGAACTTATAGACAAAACTCAGTGGACAAATATATATTTCAATCCGAATTTACGAAACAGCAGATAAATATTAATTTTATTGTTGATTGATTAATGTAATTATTAATTAATTAACGATTTTTCATAAACTATTTGAAACAAAGTTTTATCAGTTATATCCAGATCCGGTATAAATAAGGATAGCATGTATTACACAATTATAATACTTATTTACGTTGACGATTTTCATTAAAGTTAACCAGTTTGCGTCATTTATTTCACAATTTCAAAACCGCAATAAACGGACTTTAAATTCATTCAAGAATTTTATTCATTGAATAAAATTTACGAGATTGTACATTCAAATAATTATTGTTTTACGTAAAATTTATTATGTTTTAGGTACCTGCTAATGAAAAGAAAACGATCAAATATTTTCCATTCTTGTGACCTTCAACGGATGGACAGAGGTCTAGTGAACAGGCTATGATTTTTAAAAATAACTTTATAATATTATATACATTGAGTGTTTAATTATTTTTTTAAATGTTTTTTTTTTACCTATTTACAGTTTATTTCGCATCTTTTCCTTTTTCTCAGTTTTATTTGTAAATCAAAATTTTATTAGCAGAAGTCTAGAATCGGAATACATACCAGTTTTATAAAACTTTCATTATGATTAACTAACTTGCGTCAGTTATTTCTCAATCTCAAAACTAAAGAGGATTCTAGATTCATTCATAAATTATTGTATGTGCATTTAAGAAAATGTATTTGTCTAATTATAATTAGCACCTTGAAAAATGTACTACACCACGAATATAAATGGTTGTAAATGAGGTAATTTTCTTAATAAAACATTTATTCCACTAATATTTAAATTAAAAACATAGGAAAACAAATTTAAATCACTTCAGAAATTCTCAATTGTTAAATAAAGTACATATATTTAGTTAAAACTGATTTTATAGGCAAGGCCTTGATTTTTGAAAGTGCTAATGAATCAAATGTGGCCAAAATAGATTTCATTCATATAATTTTTGTTTCAAGTTTAATCTATCGATAAAATATTATTTCCTCATTTGGGACAGACAGGAACATTCTATTCTTTTTGATTGAATTCTTATTATTTATTTAAATAAATGTAAATTCTAAACAGTAGTTACATATATGCTTTAAAAAATATTTTTGATATCTTGTTCATTTTATCATTCTACTAACTACATATTTTTAGATATGCTATATTCGTACAAATGAGTGTAGAAATTTTAAAAAATTAAATAAGTTTTGAGCTTTTGATAAAAAAAATATTCGAAATATTACGAAAATTTCCTTGATCATAATTTCAATATTAACGTATGAAAAAGTTTTCTAATTATTTTAGGAATCAATTTTAAATTGAATTTGACGAAATATGTGAAGCAAAAAGGGTACAATGTCCAGAATCAAAGTGACAATTATTATCCTACAAAATAAACTCAAAATCATATTTCATCACATTAGTAGAATTTATATTTCAAAGAGACATTCTGAAGTTCAAAATTTCAATTAGCATATTTTATTTTTTTCACATATGCCTCAAGTCATCAATTCCTGGTATTCCCTCGAAACTAGAGGAAATGCAAGAACGGTTGACTCACTCAATATTTGTTAAGGGGGGTCACACATGTTGCGTCAATGAGAGTAATACACCGCGTTCAAAAAGCCTCAATCTCACGCTGAGCGCCACAGTTCACTAAGAATCGCCAAGAGAGTAGTTAGTTGTTCAGCAGTTGACTTAGCAAACATTTAATTGTATTTCATACAGTTGTATTTGCTGAATTATTGTTATTACTTATTGTAATAAACAAGTGATAAATAAAAGTTGTTGATTATAAAATAACAATTGTGTGGAATTTTTGCAACTTACCTAAGTGAAAAAGAAATCTTGTGAAACACGTAAGTTCAATTTCTTTCACCTTTGATTTAGTTCTAAACTATTCTAATTTTAAAACAATTAAATTTATTACAATGCGTTTATACCTATAGTAATTAAAAATATAAAGTTACAATTAAACAAATAAATTTAGATTGTATTTATACAATCATACAAAATCATTCTTTCAAATATTTATAGTGTATACTTTATCCTTTATAATCAGATTTTCATATTTAGCAAGTTTCGAAAACTAAATATAATAAAAATATCAGGTGTAATATGAAAACAAGTGTCTAGTTTACAGATTAGTATCTAAGAGTTCCAAAACGAGTTAAATTTAAATTAACATAAATTACCTGTTGCTGAAATATAAAAAAAACTTTTTTAATAAAATACAAAATGTTTTAATTAGATATTAATAAAATTTATTGCACTACTGTTAAAGTTTAATTATCAATAATTTTAATATTTTTTACTTACCATCCTTGAACATGAACGATAAGTTCTAATCTACATAAATACAAAGTCATATAGTAATAATTAAACACTATAAACCTTGTGGCAGGTCACAAGTGATGTCATGCAATGCATACTTAAAATTTATGTTTTTTCTTTACTTTCTCTTGAAATTAATGTCAAACAACAATTAAACTCTATTCATTATTGATAATCTGATTAAACAATATAAAATATTTATTATTTATCTTTAATACTACTATGTTTCCTATTATTTTTTATTACTTGTTTTTCTACATTAACAACAATTTTTTATTTTTAGGCAATAATACAAAAATAAAATGTTATCACTACGTATTTTGTCAGTCTGTATCGTCTTAAACGTCGTTGTTTTTGCACGACCCAACACCAACAACATCGTTGAAATGGGCGAAGGTGAACCTGTTTCAATTCCAAGAGTAATCAATTACAATGTTTTATATAAAGCAGCATTAAAATTTCCGTGCAAACCGCAACCAAGAGCATTTTTGTCTAAAGATTTACGGACAGATGCGCAAGATGCTTCCTTTTCATTTACACCAAATAACGTTGTGCTTCATAGGTAAGGACGAATTATCTATATTAATTTAGAAACCAGTTTGACACAAATGAAATTAGGCATGCATATATTCACAAATAATATAGTAAAAATGATTATCAAATTAAAATTTTATACCCAAATTTACCATTAATGATAAACATGCTATATCACGAAGTATGTGTCACAGATTAACATGGAAAACTAGTTTTTCGTTACCATTGTTTCTCAGATAACTTTTCAAGAAAAATTTAAAATAAGTAGGTAATTAAATTCTGCATTCAAATTCGTCTACAAATTTTTATTTAAATATCTCATAACTATTAAAATTAAATTTAAAAGTTGTCGAATATTCATATTATTTTTGTTGATGCGATGGTCAAGCGCGTTTTAGAGCGTAGATTCATAGTTATTATAACGTAATACTTAGCATCTAATCACCCACTGTACATTGAAATTGAAATTAAGTTCCTGTTGTGTAGGAATAACGAATAAAATAAAATATGTAATATCCTAACTTAACAATTTTCCCAGTGATATTTTATATAATATAAAATACAGTTTTTATAAATAATATTTAGTAATATAAACACAGTTGCAATAAGTTTTTTGTTTTCTAATTTTAGATGCGATAAACAATCCGGTTGTTGTTTAAAAGATAACGAATATTGTGGGGAACGCACAGCTGAACAAGTCGTCATCCAGTTACGGGCAGAAAGTCGTTTCACCGGGGAAATAAAAATCATCAACATAACAGCAACCAATCATACATCCTGCGAATGTGCAAGTGACTCGCCGCCAAAACGGTAAAACACTGACATTTATTAAATAGTTCCGAAATTCACATCATATACCACATTTTAGGAACAGTGACACTAATGATGCTAGAGTTGAATCTTTAACGTCAGCTGGACTAACAAATAATCCAAATGAATATAAACTATTATTGTGTGTAGCTTCTTTGTTGTATTTTAGTTATTATTTGTCATATTTGTTTTGTTTGTAATTTATTGTAGTTTTACTTACTGTCAGTTGAGCTATATTAGATCTTTATACAAAAATTTGTAATATAGCTCTTTTAAATTTGCATATAATTATTACTAACAGTCAGATTTTAAAGTTTTTTTTTGCAATCAGTATTAGTTGCTTAAAAGTATTTTAGGATTAACATTTTATCTTTATGTTGTTGTATTAACGATACATCACACAATCCATACAAGTTGTATTTTAATTAGTATTTTATTGTTATTAGTATTGTACCATTATCATTCCAGTTAAGTATGTTTTTAGTAATTCATATGAACTTAAATTGTTATCCCTGTAGTAAATTAAGAAACTAGTCAAAAGAACTGTAACAAGCTATAAATGTGATACTATTATAGTAATTTATTTATTTATTTTGTACTTTTACATGATTGTAATATATGTGTAATGGAATTTAGTGATAAAATAAATTAATTGAGCATTACTTACTTTTTATTTTATGTATGCTACTCTGTATAATAGAAACTTAATCCCAATTACAGTACAAAATCCAGACTCACCGAGCCGCAGTGTAGTAGTTCATGTATTTTTAGGTAAGTGGGAATCACATCACCGTACTATAGAAAACCATAAAGAAAAACATGAATTCTCATTGTAATCAATCTATTTAAAACAAAAATACATTAATGTAATAAAAATGAAACATATTTTATATGAATATAAATATTTCTTCTACATTTCTGTCCGTAGAATAATAAACTTGAAATGAGCATTAAAAAACTAAATATCTCTTAAGTTTTTATATCTCAAATTATATTGTATTCAAATGATTGGTGTCTAATCTAAATAAATTTATAAGAGCACTAATACAATACAAAAACTCCATTAAACATTGAAAACATATTTGCTTATGTATACTAGTAGAGCACCGAAATTTCAGTGCATTCGTCAAAAGATATTTTTAAATAAAAGAAAACATTTATGTATATATATAACTACAATGACAGATTAGAGATTAAATATCAGATTAATCGACGATGAAGACAGCATGGAATGAATATGTTTAATTTAAAATCAGAATCGTCCGAACGGACCGCGTAGTTGGCGCATTCTTCTTGCTCGGTGTCTGGTGGCGAAGTTGCCTCCTCTCACTGGACTCTCTTGGGCTCCCCCACGACCGCGGGTACCAGACACATCTTGAATTCAAAATAAACATATTTACTAAATCACATGATTGAATTTATAATAGTTATTTATGCAACTAGTATTAAAAGTAACCCTTTATTGCACGAGTACGAGGGTTGCAACACAAGCGGAAGACAACCCCTTGCGTGCAATACAAGACACTTTTAACACGAGTTGTATACACTATTTTTTTCTACAATCAAGCTTTAATTAAATATACTAGTTAAATTTCATATGTCAAAACCATTTATTCTGTACGTTATCTCAGATTATGTAGGTAAATTTGTTTCGTATAGCTCGGATATATCTCACGGAATTCTCAAACTCATTGTTGCGCATGTAATGAAATTGTACTGTAAGTACAATATAACGAAATAGTTACTACTTCATATTATAGTAGTTTTATTTTTTCTATCTTATTTCAGTGCCTTATATGCGTGTATCTTTTATTTTTGGAACAAAAATGAATCAAAACATTAAGATTATTTTATAAGAAATACAAAATAAATAGATTATAGAATAAAGTATACAAATATTTTCAATACACTTCAAAAAATTCACTAACCCAAATAATTCAAATAATTTACAAGTGGAATGACAACAAATTTTCAAATATGGCTCGTTTAAACCAATGTGAAATTTTGTGCAGGTGCGAAGAAAAAGAAAATTTCATGCGTTTTTGTTGTACACTTTTCATGACACATCGAACAGAATCTTATTAATCAAGGGCCGGAATCTAAATAGTCGCCTTTGAAACATGGTAGTACTAATCGCTGAATATGGATGGTGCTATAAGCAATTGTTTCAAAGACTATTTCGAATTGTGCTGTTTGCTAATAAATGTAAAAAATTTAAAATACATTATTTACGATTCAGTATATTATGAAATATTACAATATGCTCAACCGTTACTCAAGCTTTACAGAGCATGTAAAAAAAAACCGTTGCGAAGAGCAACGGTTTTTTTTAACAGTAATTTAGAAAAGCGCCACTTTTCGACTGCGCATAATTGTGAGGTTTTAGATAAATTAAAACTTTTTTCCGTTTTTGCATTGTTTTAATGTTTCAATATTGTTTAGTATACTTTTTATTTCATAATTATTATTCTTTCCATTTGGTAATATACACTTTTTTAGGTTTTGGACTGCATTATTTTACTGTATTGATGATACAAGAAAACGTTTGTTTAAAGCCATCTTTAGCTACACATATATTAAAAAGTTATGGTAAATAAATTAATACAACGCAGTAAAAAACTTACAATAAGTGGTGATGCGATGAAGGATGAATAAGAAAAGAACAAAAGGTGAATGTGGTGGTAAAAACAAAAAGTAAGGTGATAAGTGGAGATATGAGGCACTAGATGGCGTCCGCTGTCGGTATTATTGGTCGGTAATGAATTTGTCAATCTGTAGACTATAATGGGGGGTTTAAGTTATTACTTATTCAAAATTATTTACTGCTTTGTATTAATTTATTTACCATAACATTTTAAATATATTTGTAACTGAGGATGGCTTTAAACACAGCCAAAATATAACCATTAAACCTTTACTTTTATCTCCTTGTTATACACTGACTTTTAAATATTAAGATATATCAGTATTGATATTTAAGTCAAAATCCTAATTTATTTGCTACCGTTCGAAAAAATTAAAATATTAACGTCAAATACGGAAAAAACTACTTTTCCTTATTTATTTAACGTTTAAAATTTAAATGAATGCTTGTCGTAACGTCAATAATTCTGTTATTCGTTGCTTTCTGTCTTATCATAAAAATATTGTAATTTCTGTATTATTTTATTTGTTTAATGGTTCTATCTCAATTTTTATTAATTGATCTAATAATAGAGACTTGGTTGTTTCACATTAATAAATGCGAATCAACCAAATGTCTATTATTAAATCAATTGTTAATCATGTTCATCAAGTGCCGACTACGAACTCTCATACATATATCAATTTAGATTGTTGTAAAAAAGTAGACATTTGTGCGTTGTTGCACACTGTACCAAAGACAATTTGAAAGAGGAAGATAGAAGCAAAATGTTTTGCTTCCAGTGAGCCCAGTAAAGATTAATTGCAAGCGGGGCGTGTACAGTTTCATTTCCACCTTCACAGCATTGTGTGAGTGAAATACCAGACCTAAATTTTCTAAATATTGAGGTAATAATTAAGTACTTCTCTTTACTCTTTAAAAAAATCACAATTTAAATAATTTTGAACAATTTACTATTCTGCAGGGGTATTTTTGTCATATATGTAATTCTGAAACTTTACTGTATGTATTCCTAAAAATAACATGGTTTATCCTGTTAAAAACAATTAAAACACCTAAATACACTCTTCTTAAAACATGCAAAAAAACCAAGTTCATGGAATCAGTCAATATGTTTTGTAAGCATTTTATAATTAATACATGTTAATAGATGTTATTAGCACAAATATGTAAGATATTTTATTTTATAAATAATAAAATTTGACAGTTAAAAATATTTCAAGCGTGCTTCTTTTAGAAATTATTTCTAATAGTATTTCAATAAGAATAATTCACCCTTACTGTATACACCGCATGTTATGTTCTGTTCGCTAAGTTTAGATGGTGCTACTAGTCTGAACTGGGTATCATAGAATAATCCGTATAATACTTTATCTTGTTGGTTTTTATCGATGATAGTCAAGATAAAGTAACTAAATTAAACCATTGAGAAAAAAGTTATAATAATAGATCTAAGCGTGTGTGTTTGTTGAAGTAACTTTTATGGATCGTATTTTGGTGACGTGAGTGGTAGACAAACGAACGAAATGAAATTGTGAGAAAGGGACATAAAAGAGAACGTGAACGGAACGACATGCATGGAACTTCAGCATTTCAGCGTATATGCGTGCTTATTCGTAGTGAACAATACGGAATCTTACAATTCAATTATAAATTAATTTTTATCCAATACAATTAAGAAACACATCCAAAATAATAATTAACACAGATGGTATTTAAATCCGCATACCCTTCAATGTAATCATGACATGGCCTTTATTTTATTTTGTAATTTATGCATCAGAATAGAATCGATACCGGTTTTCAAATTGTAAATTTTTATCCATAATTGTATTGTCGACAAAGTTGGCAAAATAAAACCTACAGACTTTAATAGTAATTTACATTGCAAGACCGTTACTAAGAACTTTACGGTCGAGCATGGTACCTAACGAACGAGCGAAACAAGTTTGTTACCCGTGCGAGCACGTAAAGCTCAAGTAAAGGCTGAGCATTGTACAATATTTCATGATATACTGAATCGTCAATAATTTATTTGAAAAATCTTAATTTATTGGAGCATGCAGTACAATTCGAAATAGTCCTTGAAAATATATGAAGATTGTTACTATGGCAACATTTGTATAAAAATTAAATCATTTTGCGCTGCCAGTTGGTTATTCTTCATATTAGTGAAAAATTAATATTCTTGACGAAATAGTTCAAGAGAATGAACTGTGCAAAACAACTTTCAATTCAAGACTTTCTAAAACCTGATAATCTGTCCATCAATAGTAAGATTTGTCCCGCGTGTTGAAGACCTGAGTCACAACCATAAAGTCGTGGGTTCGGGTCTCGCCCGTGGCGGCCATACAAAGGACATATCGGTATATGACCTGAGTAGTTGGTCCGATATATGAATTAAAAAAAAAATAGTAAGATAATCACGCACCTTGTTGCTGCTGTTGATTGGCACCAGCAGTGGATCTGAGCGACGGTGAGTGTTGTTCACCCGAGTTCCACACGATGGGCGTAGGGCGGTGCGGCGTTCGGTGTCGGAAGCCAATGCGGCTGGATCTGCGTGCTGTTGCTACACCTCTCCCGTGTCCGGCTCGAGAACGCGTGTTACTACTAGGTGTCTCAGATGCTTCAGCCTCGCGACCTTCTTCGATCTGCTGATCAAATTAAAATACATAAAAGAATAAATATTCGTTTCATAATTTTCGAATGGTATTGTAAACAAAAAAAATTATGATATTAAACTCCAACAACTTATAAAATTCTTACAAGTGGCATATCTTACCTCAGTCTCTTCAACAGTTTGGGGTTTCTCCCCCTCAGAACTAACACCATCAGCGCCCTCTTCACCTTCTAGAAGGTCTTCATTATCGTCTTGACCTTCAGCAGCACCAATTCCAGAACCTGGACGGGTAGAGCTACCATCTCCTGTGCCACTCATGGAACTAGTTCCCGCGATGTTTTCAGGAGGACACTCTGTACCTGGAGTGCTGGCATTCGCCTCCTGGTTGGACGTTTCAGCTTCGTCACCGGCCTCCGTTACTGTAATTGCTGGAATTTCTACAAGAAGAAGAGATAATTGATTGTTAAGTCATTTAAGAGGAATAATGAAATGGTTAGTAACTTACTTTTGCGTTAATTCCGGTTTTGCATGCAAATTCTTAGGTTTAATTTATTCAAATTCATGCTGTTATTATTAAATAAAAATAAAACAAGTGTAAGTGTAAATTTTGGTATTTAATTCTTTAAAATTATGGATCATTGTTAATAAAACGAAATTTTAATTTAATTATATAAATTATATATTTATTTTTCTAAAATTACTCTACAACTGCGATTAAAATTAATACAATAAAAAATCGAATTTAAGATATACAAAAACAAATTAACAAAATTTTAAATGAATACTACATTCTACAGAAAGAAGACAGCAAAGTTAGTTACGTATTACGTAACTTACCCTCGCCTTGCGATTGTTCAGTCTGTTCAGAACTCTGTTCTTCAACACTGGGTGCCACTTCGGCGTTTCCTTCTCCACCTGTCTGTTCGCCCTGCGGAGACACTTGCAAAGGCGTACTCGGAACACTTCTTCCTGTACCTAAACAGCAAAATAAATAGGTTTCAACTGTACATTTCGATTTCATTTTAGAATTATTTTCATTAGTTGTAAAACTATATCGCATGTAATATTTTAAGTAAGAATAAAATATTTTTGTTTATATATATATATATATATATATATATATATATATATATATATATATATATATAAAAATACATTTGTATTATTAATGGTAAATAATTAGATATGAGATGTATTTGGTATCCAATTTGGCGAATCTAATAAAAAGTGCATAATTAACCATGGTAAATTTAAAATTAATTAGTGAATTAATTCATTAATTAACATAATTATAATTAACCGATAAATGGCCATTAGAATAAATATTTAAGACGCAAATATATTATACATAGTTAACAAGTAATTAACTGCATCTCTGACCAACAGGTAATTTTAGTATAAGCTATGATAAGTAAGAAATCTACCAAATAATGAGTCATAATAATCGTGTGATATTTCCTCCTCTACCTGAATCATCAAGTTGACTCAAATCCACTCTAGTATCATCAATACCCTCACTGGCCACCTGCGCTATACCGGCTCTGGGCGTCGGGGCAGATGTGTCGCCGAAGGTGAACCTGCCGCTAGGGACGTGAGGAGAGCTCACGGCTTCGCCGAAACCGTCAGTACGCCGGGGAACATAGAGAGTTGGCGTACTGGGCACAATTCCATCGTCACCAATCTCATCAAACCCATGAGGCAACAAGAGCTGAGATTGCTGTTGACGGGACAATGGAGCAACATTACGATTGCGAGGGAACATGGTGTTGGAGGATGCTGCTTGCGAAGTGCCTGAGGAAGAAAAAATTTAGCTAGATTAATTTTAACTTTTTTTATTTCAAATATTTCAGTAGATATTTGCTGGTAGATTTTTAAAATAGAGATTGGTGCTTGAACTTGTTTGTAATTTTGGTTCTATTAATTTTTAAAAGGTTCTAGATTTTTTTTATAATATTTTTTTATTATTTAATCTAAATTATATATCAAATTATGTTGGTTTTACAGTTAATTTACAATTCAAATTCAATATTGTTGTTATTTTAGAAATTTGGCAACTGCATCATTTAAGTTATATACCTTACTTACAATACATAGATACTATTGAAATTTCCACATATGAAAATTTAGTAAAAATTATTGACTTGGTCACATGATTCCCAATTTTTAAAATCAACTTTTGTACAATATATTTCAAAATCCTTAAATATCGAAAGAAAAGAAATTATTTGAGTTTAACACTATAATTTACAATATCCTTACCTTCGCTGCCACTACTGATGGCTTCCGATTGAGGTGCTCCAGCTTGTGTCTGCGTGGCTGGTGCAACACTCGCGGTATCTCTTTCTGCATTACGGCCTTCACCGTTTGATCCACCCACACCGCTTTGTTCAGGAGCTGCAGACACACTGGAACTGGAGCCACTCTGATTTGGAACCTCACTACTGTCATCAATTATCTCCACTTCGTTGTTGGGGTCATCGGCATCGCCGACTGGTTCCGAGTCTTCCATATCCTGACAGTCTGCATCGTCATACGTTAGTTCTTGCTCCTAAAAAGAATCATCGGTATTATTAAAAAGTATCCAACTAAAGAATATAAAATAAAAATAAATAAACATATCATCACGCCTTTTACCCATTACTGGGTGTGGCAGTGTGCCGTAGCAGATCTCGATGATATATTTCTTCACGTGAAGTGCGGTTACCAGCCGTTAAATCACGACCCCCAAAGACGTTAGTGGAGGGGGAGCTGTGGGAATCGAACCCGGGTTCTCAAATTCACATGCCGACTCAATACCACTGTGCCACCTACTCCATACTTAGAATATATTTATTTATTTATTTATGTTACGCTGTACAACAGGAACTTAATCCCAATTACAGTACAGGGTCTGCACTCACCGAGTCGCAATGTGGTAGTTTATATAATTTTAAGCTTGAGTGAGATTCGAACTCGTGATCCCCGGATTCGAATTCCATATCGCTATCCACACCATCGTACTGACGGACAATATTGCAGTTAATAAAGAGGTAGTTTTTCCTTCATCACGTAACAAAAAACGAAAAACATTTTTTCACTTATTTGAAGGTAAAGTAATTGGGAGAATAGATAAAATATACAAAACAAATAAATACATATAACAAATTTTTCCAAATTTGAAAATATGGTTACTAGTAATCAAATAATTTTACAAAAAAAAAATAGTAAAAAGTGGACAACAAAATTTGTTTTGAAATACATTTTAGATATATTGAAGTTTTGAAAATGAACCCTCACAATATATTCGGCTATATGGGAACACTATATTTATATAAAATAATTTTTACTTGTAGAACGTATACCGACTGAAAGATTGGTAACTAGGTGATGTTGGTGAAATTGAGGGTGAAAGATTGTGTGAATGATCTATGAATAAATGGATAAATATGATTGAAGGAATGTTGTTTGAATGAAAGATTTCGAATGTAAGGAACAAACGAGATTGTATAATACGAATTGTGAATGTGATTGAAGTTCGCGTAATTTCTCAGGATATAAATATTTGCCAAAGATTAATTGCGGAATTAATCTGATGAATAAAGACAAACACAGTTTCCTTTTTTAAAGATTGGTGGCTTAGTTATTTCGTTAGAGTGTTTACCTGCAATTGTGTGAAATTCTATAATTACAAAATATAGTAAATTTGTCAAAAACATACTAGAAACAAAGTTTCAAAAATGTTATTGGTTTTAAGTCTGATGTCAGAGGATTACGATGTTTCTTTACCCATCTCTCTCGCATATATAGTCAATTTAGAATTCTTTCTACTATGCAGTTCGGTAAAAATTAGTGACTTTTTATGGTTATAGGTCGAAGTGATAACTTTAATAGTATAGCAAACTCCTAACGTCCGAAATATCAAAATACTGCATTGATATGGGTTGAGTATTTTTAATACAAGAAAACATAATATTTATACATAAAATATGTTGATTTATCAGGTTTTAATACTGAAATGAAAGACTGTAAAATAGTCACAGAAATGAATTATATTTATTAAATAAAGTGTAGTGTAATTAAATATGATTTGACGTACAATAAATAATTAATTGCAACTACAGTTCAATTAAAAATATGAATTTTAGACAATTATAGTTTTTTGTTTTTAAGAACGACATAAGTGTGCTCGTTTTTAAAATGCTATAAATTACATGTAATTTTCAATATTGATGTTGTTTGATATGGATAGTTAATTATATCATTGAAAAAACAGACCATAACGACGAAGATTTCAAAGTTTCAGATTTTAATTTGAAGGATGCAAGAAAAACATAGTCATTGTAAGTACTTGCACTATTTTTATCGCACCACTTTATGAAAAGTTCATATTTCTTCCAGTACCGTTTAGAGGACTTTTGTCCTCTAATATTGGCAACTTCTTTAATAAGTACTGAAATATCCATTATGAAATTACAACCATAACATCAACACAATTAAACAGAATATTCACTTACGAATTAATCAGAAATATCATCGAGAAAAACAAGTTAACTGTTGATGAATCCTTGAATTTGAAATTCAAATATTGTGATGTTACCAACATAAAAAATTTCTCTGGCATTTAGTACATGAGTAATAAATTAAACTTATTTATTAAATTTATGAACAAGTCGACGCGAAATATGAATTGCAGGTCCAGAAACTATTTTGCGGGTACTCGTTTTTAAAGGCCTCGCCTACGGCTCGTTCTATCAAAATATACTCGCATTAGCAAAACAGCAGTTTCTGAACTAATAATACAAATAACTATTTCTAAATGAAAAAGTAGATCATATATGTAACTATATATGAACCCCGCTTATTGAGATGCACATTTTCTTAATTCTGACGTAACAATTATTTTTTTTAATATTACAGCTTCATGAATATCAATTAAGACTTTCTAGAACTGTACAATGTTTTCAATTTAGATGAAGTATCATAAAAAAAAATTAAAACTAAATAGTGAAGGACTCCATTATATAGAATTCACTTTCCTTCTATATATTTTTGATTCATTTTCAATTCTTACTATGGAATGTCAATTACAATTGTGGAATTTACTTTCAAAACAAGCGCAATTACGCTTCGTTCCTTTCTTATATTTTTATTAGAGCAGTGTGCGTAAGTAATTAATGAAAAAGGTGTATAGAAGCAAATGGATGGATGTGGTCGGAGGTTTGTTGGATATTTTGTAAATGTTTCAGAAATTCGTGCTAGTCAATTTGATGAGATATAGCGTGATGTATTTACTTTGTATGAGCCTTACCTGTTCATAGGCCATGGCTTCAATTTCATACCCATCACCATCTCCGTCGCCACTTTCTTCAAAGGGAGCATCATCATCTGCTTCCATCATCATCATACCTTCTTCTTCACCTTCACCAGCATCTCCTTCACCTTCATCTGGACCTTCGTCTTCTGACAATACAATAACATCATCTTCTTGGTCGCGCTGTGAGCTGGTAGGAACTTGATATTCAACTTCAACGCCAGATTCGGTTACTCCTTGGAAGACTTCTTGCGGCGCCGCCTGCAAAAAAATAAGCTCAAATAAATATGAAAATACGATATATTATTTACATACCTGTGTTCTTGTTCTTTTCGGCTGCGGCTGCACTTTTGCCTGCTCATCACTCTGACCTCCGGTGGAGCTATCACCTTCTGTTTCTCGTGGTCTTTTATGTCCCGCCTGAGTGGTAGTTACAGTGTTCGAGCTGCTAGCCTGTTGGCTACTCGCCACTACAGCAACTGAAGTGCTCGTGCTCTGTTCAACGTTCTGTGTTTGGGAACTGCTGGATTGTTGTTCAACTCTAGGTAGAACCATGGCAACAGCTTGTTGTTGTTGCTGCATAACCGGTTGTTGATTTTCAGTTTCGGATTCCATGTCTTGAGTGGATTCTGCAGCTGATGGTGGATCTTCTCTGCTGCTCATACCTTGCAAAAAAAAAATTATATTGTTATACATATTTATTTTCTGGACTGAACTGAAATTAGTGATGTCATGATACTCCTGATAATTCGGCCGAACCATACAACACAAATTTATTAGTTGATATACAGGGTGTTATGTAAGTGTACCGCCAATTCTTACATGATAAATAAGGATTTAAAAAGAGTACCAAATAATTTTTTGTATCCTCCTCTGAGGTTTCGTTATCCCACAAAAGAGTTCTTAAATGGACTAATAGGAGTTCATTAAGTTTAAATCAAGTAATAAATGCTTCATTTTCAGTATAATTGTCAATATCAAATGTGATAGCAGTCAACAGATCATTAGATCGTCGTATGAGAGCTTATCCGCATAAAAATGGTGATCGATTTGAACATCTGTTGTAACTTATTTTACCTAATATGTCAATAAATATTTTACTTAAATTCTGATTTTTTCCTTAAATAAAAGTAGCGATTTAATTGGACTAATTAAAAGACCTCTTGCACGTAAACGAAAGAGTACAGAAAAGAAGCAACAGTGAATAAATCAAAATATTTAAATACATATATAAAATACGAGATTTTATGAAGGGGAATTTTATTCAGTAAACATACATAACAAATATGTGAGCAAGAAATATCATGACATATAAAATAGATGTCACTGGCAAAGTAAGAAATGTACGGAGCAGGAAAGAATTAATTTTCAAAAACAAGCGCAGAAAGATGCCCCCTTCCTTCCTCATCTTTTTTTCTTCATTTTCAGTTTTTATTATACTGTGTCTAACTGCAATTATGTTAAATATATTTTTAAACATGCTGCCTTCATTTCATAGATTCGTTGTTAGATAAGTGGGCGTAAGTGAAGATTTACGAAACAGGTGTACAGGAGCGAATGGATGAATGTTTGTTGCGTGATGATGGATTTTGGTTGTGAGGAAGGAAAGAGCTCGTATGGAGGAAGTGTTAATTTGGTTGAAACGAGTATCGTGGCTCAGAATGAGAATGTTGACGTGAACTGATTTTTTAAATTTTATTTTTCTGAATGTTTCAGGTGTTCGTGCTACCCCATTTAATGCGATATAGCGTGATGTGTTATATATATATATATATATATATATATATATATATATATATATACAAGGTGAGTCTGGGAAGACGCCCCCCCCTTTAACTTTTTTATTATGAGTAATAGAAAAAAATGGTTCATATGAAAGTTTTATTATTTTAAATATACTATTTGATGGCAGATGTAAATATTTTTTATAAAGTCAGGTTTACAAGATACGACTATCAACTTTTATTTTTTAAATAGCAACCTATAATTATTTTACTAAAATAAAAACCGCCATTTTTTTCTCTTTTCAACGGTGTATTAGTTTTTATTAATGTATCTGAAAAAATTCGAGAAAAATAAGAAAATTGAGAAATACTAGAAATAATTTTTATACAAATATTATAGGTGGCTATGTGAAAATAAACAAAATGTAACAGTGTTAAATTAATGTCAAAAAAGTATACATTTGCTGGTTACTTTATTTAACTTATTTTGCAAACAATAAAAAAAACGTTTTCAAATGTTTACGAAAGAAGAATTAATAGATATGATTCTAATAATTGGTGAATCGACTGGAATCATGAGAAGGGCAAAAAGAATTTACCGGGAGCGGTTTCCTAGACGTCGGCAACCGAGTTTAAGATCACTGAGGAGGATTTTTACCCGATTTCGAGAAACAGGTTCACATAGCCACCTATAATATTTGTATAAAAATTATTTCTAGTATTTCTCAATTTTCTTATTTTTCTCGAATTTTTTCAGATACATTAATAAAAACTAATACACGGAAAAGAGAAAAAAATGGCGGTTTTTATTTTAGTAAAATAATTATAGGTTGCTATTTAAAAAATAAAAGTTGATAGTCGTATCTTGTAAACCTGACTTTATAAAAAATATCTACATCTGCCATCAAATAGTATATTTAAAATAATAAAACTTTCATATGAACCATTTTTTTCTATTACTCATAATAAAAAAGTTAAGGGGGGGGGGGGGCGTCTTCCCAGACTCACCCTGTATATATATATATATATATATATATTTTCCTGTAAATTCCAGAAAGGGTCCCTGATTTGACAGTTAATAATTGTTCTTCCCGCGCTAACGTATACGAGCCCAAACAACTTAATGTTCGGACACTCACTATTTTCTAAAAAAAACTGCGTGTAATCTAATCAAGCATGTATAATATTTTATTGAAATTAACTTTTTGCAATAAACTACGTTTATACGTAATTATTTAAAAACATGCACAAAAACAGTGATAACATCTTAAATATATTATAAAACGAATACAGCCAGGTTGCTATGGAAAACAAAACTATAATATTTAGCTGTCAATTTTGCGATATATTTGTTCAAAGTTGAGTAAAATGAGTCGAGGTGTAGCAAAAAATAAAAAATCTGATGTGGACACCACATGACTTCCTTATACGCGTATTATACTATATCTACATTTTTTTTATTGCACATATTTGACGTAATTTGACATTGACATTTTATTTATTTTTTTCTTATTTTTTGTTCTAATCCATAGCAAACAAACAAAAACAAAGAAATATATAATTTTTAAATTTAGATATCTCGCTTATGCAAAAGGCTAATTTAAAAATTCTTAATGTGCGAGACGCAGAATTTAATTCTCTAAAATCTGCAGCATTTATTTCTAAAATTAAAATAATACCATTTTTTTCAAGGAAAACTGTTAGCAGCTTCATGTAATGTGTCACTTTCGGTTAGTCTATTTTATCCAAAATCTATTATGTTATTTCCATTGATATAGTAGTCTTATATACCAAATTTGGAAAGTTTTAAATTATATTTGAATATAGTTTTTCATGAAAATCTATTATAGGCTTCAAGTAAAGTACCACTTCCGGAAGTTATATAATGACCTAAAAGGGAGGTGCACAACTAGATGTTATAACAATCCTAAATATAAAATTTATTTTTTACGGCTTACCGTTTTTGAGTTATGCGAGATACATACGTACGTACATATATACGTACAGACGTCACGACGAAATTAGTCAAAATGAATTCAGGGATGGCCAAAATGCGTATTTCTACTGAAATCTGAGAACCGAAAATTTTCGCGATTACAATACTTCCTTTACTTCGTACAAGGAAGTAAAAATTACGAGATTAAATTATTAAACTTTTTCATCAAAGTAAAAGTTTACGTCAAATAGCTAATTAACTCGATATTCCAAAATCTACGGTGTACGATATAATTCGACTCGACGGAGAGACTTCTGAAACTGTCATACGTGGAAAAGTGCGCAGGAATACTCTACGAGGAATATTGGCAACTTGGAATGCCGAAACAGTGCTGAATCTGTCTAGGGAGTGTTGTAGAACGTGGATCCATAAATCTGGTTTAAGTTTTTACAAGGTAAGTTAATGTTTAAGTTGATTTAATATTATTCTACATATCAATTAATTTCATTTAGGCTTAAAAAAAACCCTTATTGACACAAAAATAAAAGAAAAATAGACTTTTATGGGTCAAATCAAAATTATCTTGGACAGTAGAAGATTGGTCGAAGGTAATCTTCAGTGACGAATTAAAATTTTATGTTTGTGTGGGAGATTATCGCAGAAGAGTGATACGATCAAAAAGGGAAGCATTTCATAAAGACTGTCTAAAAGTACTGTAAAATTCCCAAATAGTGTAATGATATGGACTTGGAAATTTTCAATTTGTTGATGGCCTTATAAATGCTAACAAGTATCAGCAGATTTTAGAAAGAAGTTTGCTACCAAGCATTAAAAAGTTACATCCTGATGGGGACTTCATATTCCAACAAGACGGAGCATCTTGTCACACGGCAAAATCTACTAAACAATGGTTTATGCAGCATCATTTAAATATTCTTTCATGGCCCTCTAGTAGCCCAGACTTAAATATTATTGAAACACTGTGGCATAAAATGAAACAGTATTTTAAGGAATAATTCTAGACGAACAATTTCAGAGTTAAAAGAAAATATAAGTGAAATATGGCAATCATTTCCTCCAGAATATTGAAAATCATTTGTACAAACCATGCCTGCGCGAATTAGAGCTGTTATTAAACCAAAAGGCGACGTTACTTCTTATTAGCCATATATTATTTACATTTATAATAGTTATAATGGGAGATTGCTAGTAATGTCCGAATATTAAGTTGTCAATCCTTTTCTACAATTTTTCATAAAATAACTGTAAATACCCCCACGATAAAAAAAATTATCTATGGATATTAATAAAACTTAATGTTAGACTATACTTCTAATTGAAAATTTAAGCTAAATAAAATATTATGTATGTTTCATGTATATTATACACAGTTTTTATTCGAAAATATAAGTGTCCGAACATTAAGTTGTTAGGGCTCGTATCACACTTCTATTAATTGTTAACATATTCCCAACATTCAACTTACCAATGGTGGCCTGTTGGGTAGGGGGAACAGCAACCTGTCTAATAGGCGCAACAGCAGGACTTGCAGAGCTAGTTGCAGGCATATAATCAGTATGGGAACTTGTGGGACTGGACGACATAACTTCAATGGAGCTGTTCCCTGTTGTATGTACGATCTGCTGTTGCGGTGGAACCAATACAGCGGTACTAGGACTAGAATTACCAGAATTTTGACTGGTGGGCAGCACGGCCACCGTACGTAGTTGGGACATTGGTCGGATACTGGCGAATGGAGTTTCACTACCACGCCATGGCATTACAGTTGCGCTTTGCTGTTGTGTATTTGAATGGCCTAAAAATTAATCAATTAATTGCAAAAAGCTATGTAATACAAAATCCAAAAATTTAACATAAAACAAAAAAATAAAACAGAATTAATATCAACCTATTATACACTAGAAATTAAATAACACATTAATACTACAAATGTCGGGTAAATGACTAAAGTAGTGTCATTTTAAGAGACGATTTTAATAGAGTAAAACATAAGACCACTGACCGTCGATATAAATAAATTGTAAGCAAAATAACATATATTTTAAATGGTACGGTATATAAAAAGCTTTTTTCTGGCCTAAAAAAGTTTTAAACATTATTATTGGAAGAAATTATTTACAGAACACCTTTAAAATTACACTCCTTTAGTATTTGTGACCGTCTTTCATGATTCACAAGATGTCAATAATAAACAAGTATTTAAATAGGTTTTTATAATCAAACAGAAAAAAGAATGGAATATGAATTTACCTGGTAAAGGTTTAATATTGGCTGTAGGAGGATCGGAACCAGATTTCTCAGTCGATCCAGAACTTGTAGATGGTTTAGAAGCAGGAGGTAATCCTAACTGTCTCTGCAATTGATTAATACGCTGATTTAAAGCTTCTATTTCACGAGTTAACCGTTCTCTCTCCTGCTGTTTTTCAGCAATAGCTTCATTCTTTTCTTTTTCAAGTTTCGCAATTCGAGCTTCATCTTTGTTTTGTTCACTGTTTTCATAGCGACTACGAAGTTCACTTAAGTCACGTCGAATTTTATTTCTTTCCTCTGTTAAATCAGTAATTTTCATTTTAGCTGCCTTAAGAACTAATTTTGTTCTTTCATCTTTCTCACTTTCATTACTCTTTAGAATATTGTTTTCATTTTTCAAGGTTTCATTTTCTTCTTGGGATGATGTCACTTGAGCATTTAATACGCTCAATTTTTCGGTGTGCTGTGTTTCAAGTTCAGCGATTCGTTGTTCTATTTCACGCCTGCCCTCTTCTCTGTATGACTCTTGCATTTCCGGTGGTACTTCAACACTTGTTGCAGCTTGCGCTTTTTCTTCATTTCTACGTTTTTCTTCCTCTACCTGCTTCGCTAATTCTTCATACTGAGTTTTATATTTTTTTGCAATTTTTCTGACCTGTGTTTCCTTGGCTCGAATGTCTGTCAACATAACATCCTTTGCAGCAAGATCTTCAGTAATCTTAGTGTTTTCATCAGTTCGTTGAGCAGCTATTTCTCTTGCTTCAATTACTTCTTGACTCAATCGTTGTATTTGTTGTTTGATGTTATTTAATTCGTCTCCTTGTCTCTTTAATTCTGCAGCTTGTTTCCTGTTTTGTTGCGACAAGTTACCAATTTGATCTTCAAGTTTAGATTTTTCTTGCCTAATATTGTTGCATTCTTCTATCAGTTTTTTGTGTGCGTCTTTTTCAGCGGATAGCAATTTAGCTAAACTTTCACGTTCATTTTGAAGGCGTCTCCAATCTTCTGGACTAAATTTATTAGATTTTTCGATAAGTACATTAGCTCGTTGTCGCCATCTGGTAGCTTCTGCGCGTAAAGCTTGGTTTTCAGAAGTTGCTGATTCTGCTTTTACACTCAATTCTCTATTCTTTTCTTGTAGTGGAGCTAACTGTTCTTCTAAGCTAGAAGCACGGGTCGATAGTTCGCGTAGTTGCATTTTCAAAGTATCACGTTCGTCACGAAGAATCTTATTGCTGTCCGTAATCGCGTTAAGTGTTTCAACTTTACGTAAAACTTCTGCATGTTTCGCAGCAGTCACCATAGATGCTTCTGAACCTTCTCGTTCTTTATTTAATGCATTTCTTGTTTCAGAAAGATCTTTTTCAAGTACTTCAAACTGTGATTTTAATCTCAAATTCTCAGCCTGAAGAACTTCAAATTTAGTAATAGTTAAGTCTTTTTCTTTTCTCAGATATTTGATGATCTGCAACAATTGTTCAGATGATTTGACTTCATCTTCTGTCATGGACCTATTGAACGACATGTCAGACGAAGATTGATTCAACGATGTATCAATCTGTTGAGCGTTTAATACTGAAAGCTGTGTGCTCAAAGCTTGAATCTGATCGTACAACATACCATTTTGGGATTCTAAATCTTTGAGACGATTTACAATTTCATTTTTCTCATTGTGCAACAGCTTTTCTGTTTCTTGCCAACCTGCTTTACTTATACTCATTGCTTCAATTGTGCGATCTCTTTGATGTGTAATTTCATTCAATTCGCTAGATACTCTTGTCAGTTCCTCTTTCAGAGTAGAAAGTGCCTGTAAATCTGTTGAATGCAGCATCATTTCTCGTGCGTATTTATCTTCAGCTATTTGCGCAGTTTCAGATAATGATCTGATTTCTTGTTTAGCGGATTCCAAGTTATCTTTGTGTACTGTAAGTTCTTCTGTAGTAACTTGTAGTTCTTCACGGATTTTAACTAACTGATTCTTCAATTCTATTGTTGTTTCAGCTTGTCCAGATGACTGCAACGACAATTCAGCTTCTAATTCTCCAACTTTATCTTGTAATGTATTGATCAATTCAGTATTTACTTTCAGTTGTGTTTCTGCTGTATCTTTAAAGTTTGTGTGCCTTTCATGGTTTTCTTTCAACTCTTTTTCAGCGCATTCAGCAATACTGCAGTACTGAGCAATATTTTCTTTGGATAAAATCAACTGTTGTTTGAGAGCCTGAATTTCTTCTTGACACTCATTTAGTTGTCTTTCTAATTCTTTTGTCCTTTGATCATCTGTAACACTATGACTCAAAAGCATCGAGTTCTTAATCTTCTTCGTAAGTTCTTCAATTTGAAGAGATTTATTAGTAAGTTCTTCACGAGTTTTACTTAATTCATCTCTGAAGTGATCAGCTTGTCCCTTTTCTTCTTCCATTCTTTGTTGGGCATTTTGAGTTTGCTTTTCTAAATGGGTGCTCAGTTCTCGGAATTTATCCTGTTCTTCTTGAAGTCTGCGTCTTAGGGCAGAACATTCGCGCATTGTTTCATCTAATCGTGTTTCAAGTCTTAATTTTCCTTCAGTCTCATTTCGATCCAAGCTTGCTTTGATTAGTTCCAAATTACTGAACAACAAACTCTGTCTATGGCTATCTCGGCTGTGAATTTCTTTTTCTTTTAATAATCGGGCTTCAGAGTCACGCAGAAGACGACATTCTTGTTGCATAGATTGTAAAGCAACTTCAGCGCGAGATAGTTTAGTTTGAGCGTTCAATGCTTCATCTTTTAGGTGCATAATTGATTGTTCATGTTTAATAATTGTATTGTCATAAGTTTTATTCTTTTCTTCCAACGCGTTTATTTGATTTTTATAAACTTCAGCATTTTGTTTCAAAATTTTGAATCGTTCTTCATTGTACTCCGTCATAGAAGTCAACTTACAATTAATCTGTGTTAGCTCTCGATGCTCCTTTCTCAATTGTTCAACTTGATCAATCAGGATTTTATCATTAGTAGCTTTTTCTTTTTTATAAGTTTCGTATTCATCTTTAGTAGTATTCAGTTCTTTTCTAGTTTCTGTTAATTTTTCTTCAAGCTCCTTGATCTTTTTTTCTTTTTCTGGATCAGTAGTGCTCTTTTGAGTATCACTTTCAGTGTTTGAAGTCTGATCCATCGGAATATCTTCATCCATTGGTAGTTTTACAGATTTCTGGCATAAGCTACGATAAGCATCACGCTGTCTAATGGCATTTTCCAGCATTCTGTTCTGTTGTTCTTGGTTTATTAACATCTGATTTTGCGTTTCACGCATGGAGTTAACTTTATCTTTTAGAGCCATAATGCTTGACGGATCCATACATTCAGCTTCTTCATTTTTTGTACTCAGTTCTCGTACTAAAGCTAAAAGTTTCTGATTATTAGCTTGAAGTTCTTCAATATCACTGAAAGTTACAAGTTTTTTTGAAATTATATCAGAAGAGTTTAACTCGTCTATTGAAGACATTTCTCGGTCTGGACTTGATGTGGATGCTGCTCGGCTTGCTTCAATTTCTTTTAATAATATGCAAACCTACAAATAAAAAAATGTTAATTAAAATCTTAGGATAATTCACTATTTATATACCTGTCTAGATAAATCAGAGATTTCCCTCTTCATTCTTTGATTTTCTCTCATTGCTCGGCTTTCCAATTTTTTTGCTTCGGAACATTCTTCGCGAAGTCTATGACACTCAAGAATCATATTTTCGTTATGTTTCGTTAACTCTGAAATTGTTTCTAAAGCCTGTTCGTAATCTTCTCTTTCTTTTTGTATAAATGGTGTTTTTTCTTCAAATTCTTGAATAATTTTGTTGATATAAGAATTTAATTTACGGTTTTCTTCTTTTTCCATAGCTAATTCATCAGTTGCTGTTACAAGCTGAGAATATATTTGAGTTAATGAAGTAGAGGGTTTAATCATTCTACTAACTTGTGCAGCTGAAGGAGATATGCTTTCAATTTCTCGGTGTAAATTTTCTTCTTTGGCGTGCTTCAGCAATTCTTGTAATTTATCTACTTCTTTCTTCAAAAGAACAATGCATTCATTTTTCTTGCCAAGAATTTCTTCGTGTTCTATCTCCGCTTCTTTGTGCTTTGTTTCTAAATCTCCAAGTTGATCGGATGCATTCTGAACTATATTTTGTAAATCTTGTATGCCCTTCTTCAGCTCTTCTATTTGGGAATTGCTTTCATCAGTCATTCCTTTGTACAAATCAGCCAATCGCGTTTGGGCAAGCAGTTCATTGTTGAAAGATTCCTGTAACTTCAGTTCTACATCACGTTGCTGTTTCATTTTTTCATTTAGCTCTTCAGCTTTAGTCATCAATTGTTTATTGTTTATTGTCAATGATGCAATATTTTCAGTAGCTATTCTCAGTTCTTCCGTCTTTTTAGTTAATTTAGTCTCCATTAAAATGGCATTCATTGTATGTTCATGTCGAAGGTTCTGCAATTCAGCAACACGTTTATTCAAATCTTCACTTAAATTTTTAATCTGATTAATTAAGAATGATTTCTCTTGTTCCATGTGCTTTTCTTTATATTCCAAAGTGACTTTCATACTTGCGACTTCTTCCGCTTTAGCCAAAGCTTCACATTTTGCATTGACTGCAGAGTTCAATTGATTGGTTAGGGTGGTTATATCAGACTGTAATCGTTCAATTTCGGCATTTCGTCTCTCCAACATCTTTGTTAAATTATCCCGTTCGTCAATTGCGAGATCTCGCTGACGACGGAATTCTGCTGTGGAGGTTTCCAAACGGTTGCATGTTTCTTGGAGTTTTGCAACTTCTGTAGTACATACGGAAACTTGAGTCTCCAATTCCGTTATTGTTTTTTGAGCAATTTCAATCTTATTTTCACTTTCTTCATATTTGTTTTTATATTCGGTTAATTCGCTTTGAACAAAATCAAATTTTTGTTCTAGAACAAAAGAGTAGATTAAAAAACAAACTATTTACAAAATTTGATTATACCTGACATCAAGTATCCGTTTAAAATATTTCGATAACAATATCAAAATTTGACGTGTAATATATTTTTACTTTAACTTTAACATAAACAACCACGAAAAATAGATGGAACAAGTTTTTTTAATAGCGTTGTAATGATCATGTAATAATAAAAGATAATTTTAATATGTAAACAAAAATTTATAAAACATTTGACTATTTTTAATTGCAAATAACATACACATGACAATTACAAAATGTTTGTATCACATGGCTATCAAGTATCAAATACCGGATAACTATGTATACAAATAATAACTGTAACAGTAGTTTGTGAGAATAGTACACCCCCAAATTAGAACTACGTGGCAATAAACTATTATTATTATCATTACCTGTTTCAGTTCTTTTCGTTTCATAAAGAGCCTTAGATGTTAGCAATTCCTCTAATTTTTGTTCAACAAATGCCTCTATTTTCTTTCCAATTTCGGATGGCACTTGCGACCATTCTTCTGATGATAAAACATTGCTAAACAATGTATTACCTTCTTCTACTTCCATTGTTAACTAAAACACTAAAAGTAACGAGCAGAATGTTCTTGAATACACTTTAATTCATATTATAGTATCAAGATTGCAAGTATTTTACAAAAACGAGATACTACAGGACGCTATTCCCGGCTTAACTACGACAAAAGCGCATGCACAGACTGTCTGCTAAAATACGGTATGACCAACTTGCACTTCTGATGAACCAGTGGTGTTCCTTGATATTTACTGAACTACAGATAAACTTACGAATTTTAATTAAAATATTTTTATTAAACTAAATACAAGATATAATAACTTCAAGTAGGATCTTCGTTTCTATAAAATAAAATAAAATATTAATAACTTTGAAACTATTTTATATTATTTTAATACAGATAACACGGACGTCCCTGAACTCATCTAGTTGCATACCTAAAACTTTACAAAGTAATAAGTAACTAAAATAAAATTTCCATAATTTATAGTAATCATTGTCTTTTTACGCGATAAATAACGATTATTTTACTCGTAAACATTACTTTTTATTTTTCTCAGTGAGAAGTTATTTCTTACATGGTCATATTAGTAAATAATAATTTTTAATGTAACCTTACAAACTGAAGAATGTTGGCATACCCAGTTTCAATTATCATGTGTAATCCGGCAATCCTCGAATTGACGGTTAACAAAATTTCAAATTTTGCATTGTTAAAATATTCGTTAATCAATTAACTTTGTTATTTGTCTAATAAAATTATAAATCATGTCTAATGAGACTGATACTATATTCGACACTGAAAATATATCGAAAAATAAATTACAAGAGCTTAATGATTTATATATGCTAATAAAAAAGGAAAAAACGAAATATATAAAGAATGATATTTTTCTCAATACAGTTGTTGAAGCAAGCATTCCGACACATGGAATTATTGAAGTACTAGGTGTAAAAATTAAGGATATAATATTACGTGGTGAATTAATAAAGTGTCTTCAAGTAAAAAAAGATACAATTTCCTGCCCAGAAGTATTTTTAGGTAAGCTGATGATATATTTAATTTAATTATTACATTATACTTATTCTATAGATGATTTTAATAACCTCGAGCTTAGTTTCGAAGAACAAAAGGATTTAAAAATTGCTTTAGAACGAAGAATAAAAGACAAGCGAGATTTATTTCTTAAAGAACTAAATGAAATATCGGAGAATGACGCTGATAGTCTTGAAGAAATTGTAGAACATGTTAAGTTTGATGCAAAAATAGAGCAAAATAATTTATTATTATTACAAAAACAATTAACAGAACAACAAAAGCTGTACATTAACAACTTGGTTAATCTTGGTAAAAAACTTCAAGAATTGATCGATCTCAAAACAGAAACAGGCACAGAAATAACAGAAAAAAAAGCAACAGAAAATGTTGCAGAAAGTGAAAAATACAATTTACGATTAAAAATTGTACACCAACAAATTCGATTAACTATATTTGAAGAATTGCCATTATCAATAGATGCCTACAGAAAAGCTATAAACGATTTAAAACAACAACAAAAAGAATATTACAAAGAAATAGAAAAATTACGTGCAGATATAGATAAGTATAAAATCGTTTCTAAAAATGAAGAATATCAAGAAAAACTTAAAGAATATAAACAATATAAACGAGGAATTGAAAATAAATTATGGATTCGTAATGAATTAAATAGGAATAAGATATAACTTTGCATAAAAATAAATATACCATTACGTTTTTTATTATTATTATTTATAGTTATTACATACTTTTAACATCTAATTAATAAATTTTGCCACAAATTTTATACTTCATAAAAGAAATATAACAGATTTACATACCTATAATTTTATTGTATATTCTAAATATAATAAAATGTTTGGTCCTTATTCAAAATGTAAATATTTAACACAATATGTAACATGAATGTATTAATATATGTAATAAAAATTTGAAAAAATGAGTACGTTTTAACTAATAATATAGGTTTTCACTTAATATAAAAGGACATTTATTGCATTATGTATTATATAAATTTATGTTCACACACATAAATATCATCTACTCTAATGAATGTGAATTAATTATTAAATATATCAGGGTGATTTTTTTTAAATAAAAAAATTATTGACAATAAATTTTGTAAAATGTATTAATCTATTTACAAATTAAAATCAGAATATATTTTGAACACAATATGATATACTTAATTTATTTGATGAGACCTTTAATTTTACTCACTGGTTTAATATTATATGAACCCAATCGATCATAAATGAGTTCAATTTTAAAGTTGCTTTAATTAAGGCTATTTAGGATATATAATGAATTAATTTTAAAATATGTAAATAATATTGTTAGAAAATAAAAATAAAGTTTATTCGAAAATACCTTCTATTTAAAAAGTATTTCATTATTTGACACTAACAATAATTTAATAGTTTAAATAGAAAATTATTTTAATTACTTTTATCAAGTAATGATGGAATTTTATCTGTATTCAAAGTAATAAATTAAGTTTTAAATAATAAAAACTATAATACTCCCATTTCTATCAACTATTCGGTACAAAAGTGAAAGGCAAAATAGTGTCACCATCCCTGATATTATTCAAATTTAAAAAAATTACTCACTGTCGCTATCATTATTAGCAGAATTCCTAATAATATGTGGAACACAACTTTTATCCAAAAGCATTCCATGTTCTATTAAGAATCCTTGAACTTCTTCCTGAGTAAAATCATTTCCCAAATCATCAGACACTCTGACAAAATTACCCACCAGTTGCCCTGATTTATAGACAAGTAAAGCAGGTACTCCAGATAATTTAAAATGTTTGCTCATTCCTGCTTTTGAACCAATGATTTTACAAAATTTAACAGTTGGATATTCACAACAGAGATCATTAAAACAGCTATTCATCACATGACATGCTTCAACATTTTCTTCATAAATGTGTACGATAATCGTAACACTTTTTTCTTCTTTATCAATAGCGTCTAAGAATTCTTGTCCGCTTTTTAAGTTCATAACTGAGCCAAATTTACATGTGTGATTATTAATAAGTAACATTTCTTGCATTCTTTTTTTTTGGTACTCCAGAAGAAATTCGTCGTCTAAGAGCTCTGCCAAATCTGGATCTTCTTGAGCAGCTTTCTCACGATCGTCGTCTAGTGATGTTCTGCAGGTTAAAGTTAACTTTTTCATTAAAGCTAATTTTTCTTTTTCTTGTTCTGCTCGTTTCTCACGCTCTAGTTGTTTAAACCGTTGCCAATCTTTGATAACACCTTTAGGACCAGTATTTGTTGCAGTCCCTTCCCATTTACTTGGTTCCGGTAAAGACATTGATTCCGATGGTTCATTTTTTGGAGACTCATCTTCTGAACCTGACTCTGGTCCATCCTCACCTTCACTGCTACTGCAGTAATTATGCAGTTTTTCACCCAAAATTTTATCTTCCAATGTAGCCATGGCTAAAGCATTTTTGTAATAAATAAAATCATTTAACTAATCATAATTAATTTACCTGGATTTCTTCAATACTGCTATTAATTTAATTGATGCTCTGATGTTTATACAATTAATACATACAGTTTAACTTTTTAAGAATATGTCATTTGTTTACTTTTTCATGCACTACGCCATTTCTATAATAACTGTTCGAAGATTTAGCTGTGTAATTCGTGCTTCTTAATAACTGACACGAATTTACAAAACTAAAATACTTTCAAAACAAAGAAATAACATTTAAAAACTAAACAAATATCAGAAAATATCTAAAATATAATAATAGCAAAAAAGTACCATATAACGGATGATATTACGATGCATAATCTACTCTTTACTTAATGTTTATGCCATTATATATATACATATATATTTAAAAAAGTATATATAAGTCTACATTTTCGATAAGATTAGTGTAAGGTCCTCTTTGAAAATATTATTGGTTTTTAAAAGAAATTGTACATTCCCGCGTTTAAGTTCCGTGATTTCACTTTTACCGCATTGGCATCGGCGTCGCTTCATACCAGTGTTGCCAATCTGTAGATTTTGTCGCTAAATCTAGATTCTTAAAAATCGAATCCCAATTTTATAAAGTATTTTGTCTCCAACTTCAAGTTTTAGTTACAACATTTATGGAGATATTAAGTTTTTTCCCATTATGTGATTTGGAATAGACTTTAACTTTAAAATATATTATATAAACATTCAAACAGTAATATTTTTTGGTGTTCCTATTACATTCACAATCCCATCTAACATGATATTGTATTACACTGTCTTTTACAGAATAAAAATAATAAATATACTATTTATATTAAATTTTATTTGTATTTGTAGGTTTTTGAAATCAGCTGGAGTAATTATTTGAAATATCTGGAAAATTTAAAAATAATATCTAGATATTCTGGAGATTTCAGAAACAATATTGAGAATTTTTGTTAATGTTACTTGGGAACACTGCTTCATACTCTTGTATTATCTCTGTTCATTCTGTTTGTATTTGCCTTGAAAGCCGGTATTTGCTATTTGGGCTGCGGCCATCAAAGAAGATTAGTGCTTCGGCAGTTTTATTTCTTAAGACAACTAATACTTGATTGTATATTATCGGTTCTCGTTGTTCAGGCTTTATAAACAGTTAATTATACGTATTATTCGTTCTGTATAATAATTCTCCGTTAAAATTTCTTGTTATTCCTGTGTGGATTGAAAATATGTTTTAATAAAAAAATTCTTTATTGTCCCAACAAAAATATTGTGTACCTAACGCTGACTGTCAACTAGATTGCAACATGGGGTCGTGTTTTGGAAGTGACAATAGAGTGGTAAGTTTTGGAAATTTGTTTTAAAATATTTTTAATTCTTTTTATAAAACAATATATATATATTTAAAATTTTTATAAAAGTATACTAAATTGTTGTAATTATTGTATAAGTAGTAAACTTTATTTCTCGTATTACGATTTTTATTAACAAAAAATTTAAGATAAATAAACACTTTGCAAAATTGCAAAACAGTTATTGTCAACGTACGAGTATATTTTTCAAGTTAAACAAGAACTTATTCGTAACATTATCAATGATTCTAGCTAATCTTTAGTCGTGATGAAATAATGAGTGTTCCTAGAAAATTTAACAAGTCTCGAATAACTTTAAAATATCAAAGTTTAATATTTCAATAATGATTTATTGTTAATATATTTTTTTTGTTTTCTTTAGTCAACTAATCAATTTCTCGTTTATATGTATACGTTGTGGGATTATGTTTCAAATTATTCTACTTTATTTATCTTCAACATTCTTTATCATTGCCTGTTCACGATTCTAGAGCATTGTTTATTGTTGTTTCAAATTAGGGGTTTCCCAGAAAAATAAATTCAAGTTAAAATCTTTATGCTATTGTAATTTCAGGTAGTATTCAGCATTGTTGTATAAAATAGTACATTATTAAAAAGTAAAATATTGCTATTACTTATTTAGTCGCAGTGAGCTTCCAGGTTGTATTGAACTTATTTACAAGATGACGTAGATTATAAGTGGGAATTTCCCTACTTCGCGTTTCTTATACAATAATAAACTAATTGTTAAAAACATTTACTTGACTTCTTTAATATAAAAAATATATATAACACTAGTTGTATTAAAATAAATGTAAAAATCTAACCAACAAAGAAAATAACTCCTAAGCCTTAATCAAAGAATCAAATCTAAGTTCACATCCTCAGTAGAAAAGGGAAAAAATACCTTAGTTCTGGAAATACGTATATAGATTTGATTCATTGATTAAGGTTTAGGGATTAAATTCTTTGTTAATTAGTTGTATTCATTAAATCATTGATGCATAACCTCTTTATACTTGCAAGCCTAAACGAAAATCCTACGAGGGACATTATTAAAATAAAATAGTAATCGTTTTATATATTTTAATACATATATTTATATAATTTCATACGAACAAATATAGCAAACAATTTCTATTTATAAGCCTATTTTAATGAGCAAAACAAGAATTTATTAAACCAGTGGTTCACACGGTACAAATTTCTTATTTTAAAGGGAAACCTATTTTTTATACGAAAGGGAATTTTATTCTAAATTCAATGAATACAAAGTTCAGTACCATATTTTTAAATTTTTGATAAAAATGTATGTTAAATTGATATTAATTTAATGCAAATCGCATATGAAAGAAACAAATGATAATATGTCAGAATTAAACCATAGGTTGTGCACCGCAGTATTAGATAATTATATGCTATTTATATCATTACACAAAAACATTATTATCATATATTCAAGGATAACGTGAATTTAGGCTCCAATAACTTATTTTAAATAAATCCTATCTTCAAATATTAAAATTTTAGACGTAATGTCAATTGAATGTGGCAAGTTATGTGTAAAAAGGTTTACTAAAATGACTAAAATTGATGTTAATGAGGTCAGGTTCAATTGCAACTTGATGACCCATAATTTTAAACTTTAAAATAACATCGCGAATAATGGATTACTGTAGTTCGTGCATACTAATTAATGGTTATAAAATTCAATATAACCGCAAGAATAATTTTACTTCTGTGTTATTTTTAAATGTAGATTACGTTATTTGCTCTTGACTTTTTTAATGTTTCATATTTTCCTAATTAATACAACTCCGAATCAAGTATTCTTGTATTGGATCATAATTTTGAATGTCTAATTGCACAATAAACACGAAACTTGCTTGATTGCTTTTCATGTAAATTAGCCTTTTTTACACTTAAAAATAAATCAATAAAAGATAAATTTAGAAATACCCTTGAATTTTTGCTAGTAACATACTTTTATGATCAATTTTATAATGGTGTTTTATGTTTTAAATGATGGAAATTATTCAAAATGATGAACTCCAAATTCTAAACCTAACATAGGTTTTAAAAAGACGGGACAACGTTTTGAAATTCAACAAAACGTTAAGAAAGGATTAGGTCTATTTCAAGGTTTGAAGAATACAATTTATAATTTTGTTTTTATACCAGTTATGCAATAACTAATTTGTTGCTGTATATTTTAACTTTATTCTTTGAGTATTATATGCATTTTTTTATTGTTACAAATAATAATTACAGGCAACATTTTTTTGCAACATAAAATATTTATTCAAAAAGGCAAAGGTACTGCATCTAGTTAGAAGCTAATATTCTTATTTTTTACATGTCTTATAAATTACAAAATATGAATAAACAAATCACATAAATAAATATATAAATTCCATCTATAATTTCACTATTTATAAAATAAAATATTTATCTTGATCGAATATTTGTTTGAATTCAATGGAATTATACCAAAATAAAAAAATTGGCAGTTTTTTTTTTGTAGAAATTAAATTTGTAGCTATAATAATAATAATACAAAACTATTATACTTTTCATTCATAATTTTCAGGTCCAGATTGTAACAATTAGGGACAGAAAAGCCCGATCCGGTTTATTAAAATCGGGAAATTGTTGTATACCATGCGGGAAATAAAATAACCGTTGTTAAAAAAATAACTATTCACAAAAACAAATTACAGATCGTTGATATTTTATAAGTATTGAAAAACTAAAGTAACTGTTTAGTAACTACTGTGGTTCGAAACTGATAACAACAATTTCTCTTAAACTAAAAATCTTCCGAAACGACCAATAACAAATATTGTTAACATCTAATCTGCGACAACTGTCCCCGGCACAATGACCGTTAAAATTCAAGGATGTCTTGGAATTTAGGAAAGTTTTAAGGGTATAAAAATAGATCGTTTCGACGAGACTAAAGTGATTGTAAACCAATGACTTGAAAAACATTTCAAAAGAATGTAAGGAATACAATTTTAAATTATCTGAAAACCAGAATAAATTTAAAAGCAATTTGTAATAAATACTAAAATCTTAAACCTTAATAAAATATTGTTGTACTGTTGGTATCGGCACATACACTAAACTAATAAGGTAATATTATGAATTAAGCTATCCTATATCAAGGAAAAAAACACAATGATACAAAAAATATATCTAGGAACTAACATGCATTAAATATAAAATAGATGTATGGTGTTGTGTACTCGTGATGGCAATGGGTTAGTTTGCACAAATAAACACACAAGTACAACTATATATATTTTTATTTACGGTACTTAATTTATCTGTGTTTTAGTTTAGTTTTGCCGGAGTTAATTAGGAGCGGAATGTTGCAGAATGAATACGTGATGAATGAGCAATGAACGAGCGATGAATGAGAGTGGAATGAGAGGGAGACTTAGTCGGATTTCTTATTTAAAGGGTTTTCGTTAGGGCTAGGGGGTGAGGGTGGTTTAGAAAGTTATGGTTGAAAAAGTGAGTCATAGAATTGGAATGTTAGTTTTAGAAAGCGGGTTGGAGTGTTGGGATTTTATTATTTTATAGAATAGCTTATTTTTAGGAAAAGTAACAGAAAATATTTACACAGGTACAACATGACTACAGACTTAAGATGAGAAAGTAAAACTAAATGATTATATCTAACTTATTTCTAACATGTATTATACACAAAAGTAAATTATAACAAATAATAACTATAACTAATTCGCGGAACATGACAATGGTACGTATACAACAAAACGACCCGTTTATAAACTGAACCGTTTTGTAGGAATAACATAACTTTTTATAAGTTTCCCAAAAAAAATATGACGTTGTAGTAAATCTTGGAATATATTTGAATTGAAAGCCTGAATAAATTTAAAAATGATAAACCAGTATCCAAATTTATGAAGGTTTGTTCATTGCATTTAAGAAATAAATAAATAAATATATCATCACGCCTTCTACCCATTACTGAGTGTGGCACTCTGCCTAAGCAGATCTCGGTAAGTGATGTGATATATTTTTTCGCGTGAAGTGCGGTTACCAGCCGTCAAATCACGGCCTCCAAAGATATTAGTGGTGGAGGAGCCACAGAGGTAGATTCTTTAAATTGGTGAAAATTGTTTGTCGGCTGTGGGGATCGAACCAGGGTTCTCAAGATCCACAGGTCGACTCGATACCACTGAGCCACCTACCCCATTAAGAATAATGATTATTTTTAAAGAGGTATAAGTTTTCTGCGTACTTTTATGTACTATATATTTAAATATTAATTTACATTCTTGATTTTTAAATCTAATCAGATAAATTTAAAGTAATTTATTATTGTTTATAATATCGAATATGTTATAAATTTATAACAAAACAAAAATATGTTTTAATCTACACATGAGAGTTCTAATAAATAAAAATGTCTAAAGAAATTCTTTGTTGTTATTATTAGCGTTCAAAGTTTAAAATATTTAACAAATTTCAATGTTATTTTTGTTTCCATTCTGAAATAAAAATATGACACTTCAGATTATGTTGGACAATACGATAATGTTTATCAATTTAACTCACATATTTTTCACTGAAGTAACTAATATTATTACTTCAGATTCTTACTTACTGTGTCGTGTACTCGTGATGGCAAGATTAAATTTGCACAAAAACATGCAAGTACAAACTATACATATACTTTAATTACGGTGGTTTTCGTCGGAGTTTTGTGGAATGGTTTGACTGAGAGCGGAATTTGTAGGGTTTTAGTTAGGGTCAAGGGGAAGAGGGTAGTTTAGAAAGTTTACGGTTCGAAGAAGTGAGTCATAGGATTACAATGTTATTTTAAGAAAGAATTTTAGGATTTTATTATCTTATGTAATGTCTTATTCCTAGGAAAAGTAACACAAAAATATTTATACAACCAAAAGGGACAACATGACTACAGACCTAAGATAAACAATTTAAATGACTGAATGATTATAGCTAAACTTATATCGAACATGCAGTACAAACAAATAATAATTATGATTAATTTGAGGAACATGTCAACTACTGACGCAAGTATTTCTATTATTTTAAAATAAATATAAATACAGTTTTAAACGAAGTACATTACATATCAAACATACAGTTTTGTAAATACATCACATCTTCGTCATTTCCACGAAATAATACATTAGTGCTGTAATCTTAACATTGATCGCCAATATCTAAAAATTACATATTTTCTTATTATATTTATTGATTATCAAATTTATTTTATCCTGAAATACGAACAGCAAAATAGTCAATAGAATAAAGAATATAATAGCTTCTTAATTATAATGCAAATTGCGAATTTCAAGGTTATAAATATATAATCACGTCTTTTACTCATTATTGGGTGTGGCACTCTGTCGTAAGTGATAAAGTAACATATGTTAAAGTAAGGAAATTAAGTTTCAAATGACAAATCGTAACAATGAATCTAGGGATTAACTTTTTCTCTCTCTCTCTAAGATTTGTTCATTAAAGTCAATTTTTCATCAAAGGTCACGCCAAGATCTTTAATAGAGGACGTCCGCTGCAGGGTGTTTTTGTCGATGCTGTATGGAAAAACGACAAGAACTTTTCTACTAAATGAGACTATTTTACTCTTGTTTATATTTAAGTAAAGTTTATTTTTATTGCACCATTCATTAATCTTTTAACAATTTTGCAAACCCATACAATCTAAGTTTCCGGACACAGAAATAAATTTTCAAATCTGCCGCGAAAATAAATATCTTATTATTAATTACTGACAAAATGTCAATAATGAAAATTAAAATGTTTAATTATTTTTAAAATAATAAGGATCCTAAATTTAGCGACATGGGACGCCTGAAGAAGCTACAAACGGTTTGGAATTGTGTCCCATATATTGAACAAAGAGTATATTATATCTCTTAAGTAGGATGTAATAAGATTTTGTAAGGGAAAATCCCAAGTTCGTGTACGCTACGTCGATTTGTTTATTTTTATCAAGTTTACTAGACAGAAAATGAGTGAAGGAAAATAAGTTTGTGACAGTGGATCGTTTCTCCATAAAGCCATGCTGGAAGATTGGATAAATAAACATTCAAAATTTTTACGAGTATTTAAGTTTAATAGAATAGCTATGGGTATGTAGTTTTTAATGTTATTGTTGGCTCCACCAAAATTTTAAGGCTGACATTTTATTTATAAAGTATTCAACAATAGGTGGATTTTTTTTGTAATCAAAACAAACACTTCAGTGACGAGAAATCTGGTCCTAAACTTGAACAAAAATGCTAGTGCCATGAGACAGGGGTCGAACAGCCTTAAAGACAGGCACAATACGGGCAATTTTCCTGATGGTTGGTGTTATGGAGAAAACGATCCAGATTTTGACGATTCCACTTACTACACCAGTTTTGTTTTGTTTGATTAACTTGATTAGTTATATTTGAATAATTTAGATCCCACTTCTTTCACTAGTTTTTAGTTATGATTTAGAATTTGGTTGAATTTGAATAATTAAGTTTGTTATAATATTTATTTACATATTATATACACTAATTATAAGTATACATATATGAATATGTTACGAATATGAACGAATGTAACCGATTGTGACGACTTGAGTTGAATGTGAGTAAGTTAGGAATGTGAACGATTGTGACGTTTGTGACTTGGTTGTCTGTGAGTTAGGAATGATCTACTCTTCTGAGATCGATAGGGAAATACAAGTTCCAAGGTACGCCCATTATGAGGGTTTTTACCCCCAGAAGTAGTCGTTCTTAAATTTCATATATAAATATATAATCACGCCATTTACCCATTTCATTGGTTACAGATATTATAAGATTACTAAATCTTTCAAGACTTTGTTTTCTAATTTTCTAAACTGATCGAAATCTAGTCTCATATGGTTATGACCTAAGTCTGGATTGAGGATAATTATAAATAAAGAGGCTTAATACTAACAAGTAAATAATAATAATTGGAACAAGTATAATTAAAATAATAAAGTAATGAGTAAATGTAACAATATAATATAGAAAAAAAATCTGATGTGGACACCACATGACTTCCTTGTACGCGTATTAAACTATAGATATTTTTTTAATTGCACATATTTGACATAAAATCTTTTATTTTTTTGTTCTAATCCATAGCAAACTTAATTAAAAAATATATATATATATATATAATATTTAAATTTAGATATCTCGCTTATGCAAAAGGCTAATTTAAAATTTTTTAATGTGCTAGACGCAGAATTTAATTCTCTAAAACTTTTATATGCAGCATTTATTTCTAAAATTAAAATAATACCATTTTTTTAAGGAAAACTGTTAGCAGCTTCATATAATGTGTCACTTCCGGTTAGTGTATTTTAACCAAAATATATTATGTTATTTCCATTGATATAGTAGTCTTATATACCAAATTTGGAAAGTTTTAAATTATATTTGAATATAGTTTTTCATGAAAATTTATTATAGGCTTCAAGTAAAGTACCACTTCCGGAAGTTATATAATGACCAAAATGGGAGGTGCACAACTAGATGTTATAACAGTCCTAAATATAAAATTTCAATTTTCTACGGCTTACCGTTTTTGAGTTATGCGAGATACGTACGTACGTACGTACAGACGGTACGACGAAATTAGTCAAAATGGATTCAGGGAAGGCCAAAATACCTATTTCTGTTGAAATCTGAGAACCGAAAATTTTCGCGATTACAATACTTCCTTTACTTTGTACAAGGAAGTAAAAAGGGTTATGGGTGGCTCCATGACATTGGAAACGTGTTACTTTTCAGACTCAAATTAAGTTACAAATACAGAAATCTTTTAAAATGAAGTTAGGTATTAGATCTAGACCTTTAAACATTTAATTTTTAAATTATTTATAGTTGCGGCGATCTAAAGTTTTGATATTGAGTTCAAATGAATATGATTATTAATTGTATTAACAAGAGGCATAATGATGTGTGGAATAAACGCTTTTAAAGTGAGACACAAAACTGTTCACAATATCCTTTGGATTTGTAAAATTAGCAAATCTTCAGCTTGATTTATGAAGTTTTTGTGAGCATTTACGATTTCAGTTTTAATTTGAGATCTGAGGCACTTATATCGTTGAAGATAAAAGTTATTATTGGGGTAAAGATTGTGCATATTAAGTAATTTTGCTTTTTCTTTGATGTCATTAATTATATCTTTAGAAAACCAACATGGATACGTACTGGGCCACGATCTTCTAAGTGGCATACATTCATCTAAAAATGAGTATAAAATAGTGCAAACAAAATTACAGGCTAAGTCTAGTCAAAATGATTGACATATGAATATAATTTGGTTAAATCGACTTTTTAAAAATCATAATGTTTAAAATAAATAAATATATCATCACGCCTTTTATTCATTACTGGGTGTGGCACTCTGCCTAAGCAGATCTCGGTAAGTGATATATTTTTTCGCGTGAAGTGCGGTTACCAGCCGTCAAATCACGTCCTCCAAAGATATTAGTGGAGGGGGAGCCATAGGGGTAGAATTAAATTTGTGAAAATTGTTTGTCGGCTGTGGGTATCGAACCAGGATTCTCAAGATCCACTGGCCGACTCGATACCACTGAGCCACCTACCTAATTAATTTGACTATTAACAGGAAAGTGTGAAACATTGAACACAAAGTGTAATGAGAACAGCCGGATCAAGATTGAAAATTGGATCTTGAACTTTAGTGATATTACATTGTAATTCAGACAAAATTAAATCCAACAACCTGTCCTTGTTCAAAACTTTGTTGTGTTTAGCAAAATTACTGTATGCATAAAGTATACATTTTAGCTATCCAGCGTGTATATATATCATCCTTGCTTATTATCCTTAGACACCGCACAGCGTATACTGCTACATAGTTTGTTTTGAAGTAGATACTCCCATCGGCGAGGGGCCGGAGGGGAACGAAACGTATGCCCAAGCTGGTAATGCATAATGTCTAGATTAGATGTTTACAGCGTTCACCGTTCTCTCACGTGTTTTTGTTTGTTTACACTCTGACAAGTGACGAATGTGAGGTTATTGAATGTTGTTTTGTTTTGAAAATTTGACATAATGGTTCATCGCTGTGCCAAGAGTTTTCATCTGTCTACTTCTATATTATCTTTTTACTTTAAATTGTTGAAATGTGCAATTTTTATAGAATAACTTAACTTTAAAAATTTCAATTTAATCTTTTTAGTATTAGTAAAAAAGAACTTTTTTTTGTAAATTATTATCAATATTTAAAAATTTAATAAAATATAATGTGAGGATATACGATTATTGCATATTATAATTTTTAAAATGTTTAATAATAAATTTTATTATGATATAATTAAATTTTAACCTCTAATAATACCGCTGGAATCTAGTTTCCACTATAATAACATTTTGTTTTCCTTTTATCTCTATATGGGTTAAAATTATAGCAGTTGCTTAGTTCATAAGAGCAGCAGCTGTCACTTTAGAGTTGTAGTTTACACAACGCGCACAACAAGCTTGGGCTTATCCCTCTTGCCCCACTGCTTTAAGTTTCTACTTCACAACAAACGCTCGCACGCGGGATCTAAGGATTATACATGATTGTGGTAGACGCAGTAAGAGTCAGTAGCTAATTCAGAGTCACACTGTCACATAGCCAAGTTTTGGAGATCGCGATAATATCATAATCCTTAACCTTCGTAGTATAAACCAAATTGTTCAGTTTGCAATTAATATTAATAATAAATACACAGGTCAGAATTGCTATAATTGCTATTTTCTAAGAATGTTGGTTGAATTTAATTTTTTTGTGAATACGTGGCAACCCGAATTCCATACACTACGATTAGTGTTTAAGAGGCTGCAGCTCGAAAAGCCATATTTTCTGGCTAGTCATGAAGCTGTATTATACAACCTAGGTTATTGAAATTTTGTATAATGAATATTAAAGGATAGATTTAGTGCGCTATAGAACATTTTTTTAATTTTTTTACTTAATATTGAGTTAATATGCAATTCAAATATGTATATATCTTGAAACAGGCAAATTTTCGGCTAATCCTGAGCCTGTAAATTAACAAATAATCTGTTCAAATTTTATATACTATATAAGAAACTATATATAAAGTACGCTATAGGATAGAATTTGGCATATTGATTGCTATAATTAAATAAATTAAATCTCAAGTTGACCATTTTCGGACAACGGTTTTAACACTTACAATCATAAAAAATTAATATCTATTTATACAATTCGTAAGTTTATACATTTCTGAAGACAGTTTATTTTGTACATTTTCAATTTTTGCGTTAATAACAACAATATTTTGCATCTGAAACATGCCGATATCGTGCTATTTAGTTCATATCACTCTCGCTAGATAGAGAGCGTAGATCACTATTCCAGCAATTAATGGCTTATATTTTGATTGGATCACTAACACTGTAGGGGGTGGAGCTTCATCTGTTCAAGAGAGCGTTGAAAGAATAATGCATTCGCCAACAAATTTAAAACTTCTATCATTTTTATTATTTGTGGACTGTGTAGTGACAATTATAATCGTAGGATATTATTACATTATCTTGATTTCTCGCTTATTGTTTATTTTTTATCATGGGCAGAAAAAATACGAAAAATTTAAAACTTACAAAAGTGAGAAGAAGTATAAAAAATAAATTAAAGTTATCTGAGGATAATCCTGATTTGGTAGGTTTTATCTCTTATTCATTGTATGTACTACTTATACCCTTAAAAATTTATAATTATGTAGGAACCAGAAACTTCTACAGAGCAGGTTACTGTGGCAGTTTGTAGGAAAAAATTATTTCATTGCGATGAAATATCAGATGAAGTTGACGTTGACAACGATGAATTATCCGTATGTATATTTTTTTAAAGTTTCTATTTCAAAGTAGGTATGTATAAACAGGCAGGTAGGGCTGGTACTAGGATTTCTGATGCCTATCGATAATTTACAAATATGCACCCATATGAAGTTACGTGCTCTTACCCAGAGAAAAATCAGTTCCAGAAAGCAAAATATACCAATAATTCAGAGAAACTTACTAAATAACAATATAAAACGATTGAGAAATGCTGTAGTATGTGCAGTAAACAAAAGAAACAGCATGGAAATAAATTTTTCACAAAAAGTTCAATTGCTAAATAAAGACATTTTAAACAGTATTCATCATGTGTTTGGAGATCATGATAACTGTGAAAATTATTACTGCAGAGGAAACAAATCAGGAGAAAAAAACAGGATTTTGGATTTTAAGGATAGTGGATTGTATGAAGAAATTATTCTCTGTTTAAATCGAGTAGCAAGTAATTCCGAAAGTTTAATACGTAACATGACAAATAATGCTGCAGAACATTACAATAGTATTGTAGCCAAATTCATTGGTGGTAAAAGAATAAACTTTTCTTTGAAAGGAAGTTACCAAATGCGATGTGAAGCTGCAGCGATAACATATAATTTAAAATCAAATTATTATAGATCGCTCTATAAATCAATAGGCACAATAAGTCCTGGTAAACACGTGAAGAAATATGCCATGAAAAAAGATGCAAAACGGATGAGTAATCAAAAACATAAAAAATACAGACACAAACGTTCGAAAGAAGTAATACAACTACAAAATTTTGATTATGGTGAAGATGCTTCTGGTACTCCTGATATGGTTCCAGAAATATTTGAAAGAATGAAGAAAAATCTATTTGATGAACTTTCAGTGTCAGATGAGCAAAGAGTTAAAATTGAAAGAGAAACTGTTGGACAAATCAGAAATGGATTCAACACAGATCAAAACGATTGACAGCTTCTTGGTTTGGCCAAATTTGTAAACAGAAAAAAACTACCTCTTGTGCAAAATTTATTAATGAAATTTTGTACACAAAGTTTTTTGGTAATAAAGCAACAGAATATGGTTCTAAAAACGAATCTATAGCAAAATTACAATTTTCAAATGAAATGAATATTAAGATTGAAGAATCGGGTCTTTTCATCGATAAAAAATATTCCTTCCTGGCTGCTTCTCCGGATGGTAAAATTGACAACCACGGCTTAATTGAAATTAAATGTCCGTTTTCAGCCAAAGATTTGACTCCCGAAGATGCCATTCAAAATAAAAAAAATACTTGGGCTTCAATTGAAAATTCTAATTTGAAACTCAAAAGAAACAATAATTATTATTATCAAATTCAGGGTCAACTACAAGTTTCAGATAGAAAATATTGCTACTTTGTAATATGGACCCCTCTAGGAATGCTTACGGAGAAGTTTTGTAAATAAAAATATATTTTAGCGTCCATAATGCATGTATACATTTTTTGATTATTAATTTTTAGATTCTGAGGGACGAAAATTTCTGGATTAGCAACATGGAAGATAAGCTTATTGAATTTTATATGAAGGGCATGTTACCAGAAATTGTAGATCCGCGTCAATCAAGAAATTTACCAATCAGAACATTTACAAAATCAAATAAATAATAGTCCAATTATATGAGTACCTATTTACAATAAAATATTTATTTGCATGAATACCTAACTATTATTGTTATTATTTACTTAGATTTTAAAATTGTCAGATGTTTACCTATTTTATTATTTGTCAAATATAATATTTTATTTTAATAATGTTATAATATAATTTATTTTTTAATATGCATTAATGTGTATTGTGTACCTATTATAACATAATAAATGCATATTTGTAAAAATAACCATGAATACTCCTAATCTATACAAGTTGGAGACAATATTTCTTCACTAAACATAAGTTTGAATTTTCCTTCATGTTTTACTCGCTGTAAATTACAATTCTAAACGGTACGTGATTTTGTAGCATGCTGCTTTTGTTATACAAAATAACCAAATGCGCCGCACAACATAAATAAATATATAAATAATTAATTATTAACAATATAATATCTTGTTCAACATATTTGCATGTTGGATAGTTGCTGAAATTCTATTACAAAATATAAACTATGTATGCTTTTTAGTTTACTATAAACACGAAAAAAAGTTTTAAGACGAGGAAAAATTTGTGTATTTTCTAAAAACTTTGAAAGTTTACGACGATTATGATATTTTCTAGCCATATACCTACCTAAATTTCCGAACGTTAAACATTTTTTGAAACGAATTTGCTCATAACTCAATCTACAATGACCGCGTAATAAACTGCTTGCAGAATTAAACGTGAGTGTGTCAGTGTCAGTGCATTTTGTACGAACAACCCATTTCGCTTCATCAGATAGTGGAAGGGGAACGTGCCTGAGCCAGCCTACTTGCTACCTGCCACCGCACGTCCCGGCCAAAATTTTTTCCCGCGATTGTGGCTGCAGCCTCTTAATTTGGTGTTAAAAACATCATTCAACTTCATACAGTTTGTTTATACATTTAGATAAGGATGATTTACAGATCTTAACTTTGTGAACATTTGGGGCACTTTAAGTGTTTGTTGCACTGAGAAGCAAAGTAGTCAAACCCGCAACATGTGAAGCATCTGCAAAGCTCAATTGCATCGTAAACTTGACAGTAGTCATAACCGATAAATAATTTCCCGGACTCAATTACTTTATATGTGTTGCAGAGTGTTTCTAATATAATAATAGCCTCAATACTTTTAAATATCTTTTATTTAGATTGAAAAATCATGAACAAATATTATTGATATTGACAATTCTATTTATATATATATATATATATATATATATATATATATATATATATATATATATATATATATTATATTCTATAGCAACAAATTACGCCAACTTAAATTCCACGGCGCTATCTTCAACAATATGTAGTTTGATAATTTTGTACAAGAGCTTGAAACACTTCCTTCTTCTTTTTTATGCAAATTTATTTCTAAAAACTCGCATTTGAAGATACCAGCGAAACTAGATTTGTTTTGTTTTAATAATAAATAGTATTTGAATTGGTCTTTTGAAAGGATCAGTGGTTTGACTCCATATTTAGCACTAACATTGTCGTTAATAGAGACCGAATTATATGCAACATAAAAAGCTTGAAATATGCTTAAAATATACCTGAAATTTATCAAAATATGCAACATTAAATAATAAAAAAAAGTAAGATGTAGTTATTTTATTTCAAAATCAACAAACTAGTAAATTAAACATTCATAAATTATCGATATCAGAATTTAGGGATCTTATCGACGATAATATAATAAAATTAACAATTATTTAACATTTTGTTACTTTTGTAAACGTAAACAATCAGGTACTGTACCAACTGTTCATTAGTAAGATTGTGTCTTCGATCACTCAAAATATTTTTATAAGTGAAAAAGGATCGCTCCACATTTACTGAGGTAACTGGGCAGTATTTGAATTTAGGTGCTATATTAGCACTTATAGTTTCTCCCAGTAATAAAACTATCAATTTGACACAAAAGTTCAAATCCAAATAATGCTATCCTTGAATTCATTGAGTATTTCTTTCAGAACATGTAGGTAAATTGTTGGTATGTAATTTTTACGCAATGTTGATTCGTCTGGTATATTTTGATTTAAGCAATATTTTCGCAGAAAATCTTTGAAGATATGATTTTTAGACACGTGGCTGCTGAGTGTGCTCTAAGAGCCGTGCGGGTCAACAGTTCACAAAAATTATATTCTGTATTATTAGATAATTCGATAAAGAAACAAGATAATTTTTTAAAAAATTGACCATATATGTGGTTATATGAGATTATAAGGATAATAAATTTTTATGTGGTAAAAACCTAAATATGCGAAATTTGTTATTTGAATTTTTATCTAAAGAAATCATATAGACACAATTTACTAACTTTATATATATATATATATATATATATATATATAATATATAATCTCAGAGTACAAGTTTTGCAGATCAAGTGTAGAATGTATTGCGGTCTTTATATCTAAAACAAGTTATAAACATCTTCTCCTACCTTTCTGCCGTTTATTTAAATTTGTGGATGAGATTGTTGATCGTAATAAGCTAGGTAGCCAGAAATTTGTTAACTTCTTATATTTTAATTCTTTAAAAAAATTGCAACATTTTTTATTAAATCTTTTATTTCTTACCTCATAAAAAGTTTCGGTACAAGTCAAATTAGATAAAAATTTACTGTGTTATGACTATATACTTATTTTTTAAGTAAAATTCTGTCTAGAATATTTAAAACATTAGACTCTAGTTTTAAGTATATTTTCTTTTTTATTTGTACAGAAATTTAAAGCTATCATATTCATTTGATATATTGGGTTCAAAATTATGTACAATACAAGTTTCAGTCATAATAACAATGATATTTTGTTGCAAAGATAACAAATCGGATCATTCCACAGCTATTTTCAGTTCTTACACACGGTGACGCTTGATGATTTTTTCCAGCATTAAAATTTTTCAAGAAAGTTTCCTTATGACATGTCGTACATGTTCTCAAACCCAGAGCAATCTTATTTATGCCGAAGTTTCCTTATATGATGAAATAGTATACCCAAGGTTATCTAAATCTGTGTTGTTCAAAGCTGGCGTTATCGCCCCTAGGGGGCGTTTGAATTACTCAAGGGGGCGACAGAGGGGCATTAGATATGATAGTTATATGTGTAATTACTAGCTATAATTATAACTTGACATTAATTTTTGCGATTATACAATACAGTGTAATAAATAGATTTGATATTCAACCGGTAAATAATATTGTCTGTATTCTTATCAAAATAATTACTTTTCGTAACACATGCACAAGAAACACGTTCTTATTCCCTAATTTTAGAGAGAGAAACACTGCTTTTCTCCCCTAGGGAGAGAACTCTCCCTAGGTAGGATGTTTCTCTCCCTAGGTAGCATGTTTCTCTCCCTAGAGACTACGATTATTAGCTGTTTGCGGCGTTTCCTAACAAGTTACTCAACCCATATTTGACATTTATCCCGATAAGACAGTAATTTTTGTGCACTTGTTACGAAAAGTATAATATGCTTCACGGGAGGGCGCGATTATCCCTTGTGTGAAGTTGGCAAACCTCGACTTCAGCTCGAGCCTTCGGTCCTCGCTTATGTCTCGGTTTGCCAACTTCACACGCGGGAATAATCGCTTGTTTGTTTCCCTCCCTTGATGCATAACATACTATAATGTGCTTCATTATTTACCGAGGGAAATAAAAATGACAAATACTCCCTAGAGAGATAAAGTGATTTAAGGCCAGTGGCACGAGGGTAATAAAAATAAGTATTCCTTACGGAAATAAAGTAATTCAGTGCCATCTAGAAAAATAAATGTTCTTAGTATTCAATAGACCTTCATTGCTTTTGTGCGCATGTCAGAGAGAGACATCAAAACTTTGCTATGAATTCATTTACATGAAAATATTACATGTTTAGCTAATTTCATGGTAGTTAATAACATTAACAAATACATAATTTTTCGTTTATAGGGATGTTTCATTCTTACTAGTTTTACATGCTATTAATAGTCTCTTTTATTAAATAACGAATTTTTCCGTTGACATAAAATATTGTATATTACACGGCGAGTAAAGTCTCATTATTTGTCTCAACCGATTGCATCTCTAGGACTACGCTCTCAGAATTCAATCTTTACTTTTGACAAATAATGACGAACTTGATTATATAAACTACTATTATATACGACTAACTAATAATATTATCATTATATATGCGTTTTTTGCTATACAGGGTGTTTCAGGACTAGTGTAACAAACTTTAACAGCTTATTCCTGAGGTCATTTTGAGCCAAAAATGTCATATGAACATAGGTCCTATTCCTTCTAGTTACCGAAATGCATACGAGTTCAAGGCGCTCATTTTGAACACTTGCTGTAATTTTTTTTAAATTTGTTATCTTATTTCATATTGTGTTAACATATTCTATGTTTGGTTATGTTGTTCTGTGTGTATTTAATTGTGTCATTTTATGTTTTGTTCTCTAAATCGTATTCGTTAATATTACTAAATAAAATTAATTAAGACAAATAAGGTATGACTTTTCAATAAAACTCTTGTTTTCCGAAAGTATCTTGATTACAAAAATTTGAAAATTTCGTGTTATTTATTGAACTTCAACCTCTTGTTTTTTGGTAACTAGAAGGAATAGGACTTATGTTCATATGACATTTTTGGCTCAAAATGACCTCAGGAATAAGCTGTTAAAGTTTGTTACACTAGTCCTGAAACACCCTATATAATGCTATATATTAATCTCGCCGGGAATAATGAGTCGGGAATAATGCTCATTATTCCCGCTCGTGAACCAATCAAAATGCTTAAAACATGGATCATTATTTTATTGTGCGATCGGAACAGTGTTGCCATAGCGACTCATATTTAAATTAAACATGCCTGTTGCTAAGTTCACTGTTGTTTACGAATCGGAAACAAACAAAACGAAATCATCGTTGAGAAGTTGTCAAAAACGATCTTGCAAATTGTGTTAAATTATTGTGTTTAACTGTAATTGAAAAAATAGACAGTATTGCAGGAGACAGTATATCTTGTACACCACCAGAAATAACGAAAATCGCTGATGCTACTACATATGGTTTATTACCGCAAAAGTCTAAAAATTTCTATGACAAAGCATACCAAAGTTTTATGGACTGGCGTATTAAAATGAAGACAAATTCGTATTCAGAAAATGTATTGTTGGCATATTTTACTGAATTAGGTGAAAAATACAAATCATCTTCATTATGGTCTTTTTACTCCATGATAAAAGCAATATTAAAAATAAACCACGATGTAGACATAGAAAAAAAATTCATTAATTGTAATAATATAAACTTTCATTTCAATTAGATGTAAATTTATTAGGTAAATAGATGTAAAATTAATAGATAATAAATAATATAAAAATTGACTAATTTTTATTAAATTAGTCGTATATAAAGTATAGTATACAACTCGCTATAATGGCTATTATTACCTCGGATGATTACAACCAGGGCCGCAGCTGGGGGGGGGGGGGTTGCAGGGAGGGTCATCTGCCCCGGGCGGCAAAATTTTGGAGGCGGCAAAATTATGAACACAATTCAAATATTTTAAACTAATTTCAAACCTGTAATCTGTAATATGTAACAAAAAGTTCTTAAGTAACTACTTGGCACAGTACATGGCCTGTGTTTCAAAATCGCGTGTGTGTCAGTCAGTATACTAGACTATCCGTGGGCAGTACAGTTTACTGTATACGCGTAGTCCGTCTTCTTTCCCTATGACCGCCTTCGCCTCTCCGCATCCCTAGACGATAGATAGTCTAGTATGCACCATGCACTAGACACTGCGCTCGGCAATTTTATAACCTACGGGGTTAAGAATTAAGAATATCATTTATCATTCAACATTAAACGTTTAACAATTAATATACAGGTTGTTTTTTTATAGGTCATCGCGATTATTTTATTTATTATTAGTCATATTAAAACATGTTATTTGGGAAGTATGTTCATATCTGAGGGGTACACTAGACTATGTAGTAAAATATTTTTTTAAACCAATGGTTTTCAAGTTATGGCACAAAATTCTATTTTCTGAAATAGCATGATACATACATATTATTGGACTATTCGATAGCATATTTTTTTCTGAATTTAACCATGTAAAAAAATTATACTTATATATTTAACAAAATCGAGAAAAATGCAATTGAAATTTAAATCTACTTTAAAAATTATTTATGAGCAACACCTCCAAGAGGGCTACCCAAATATAACAACAGCTCTGCAATTATTCCTTACTCTTCCAGTTTATGTTGTTTCAGGTGAAATGAGCTTCAGCAAACTAAAATTAATAAATAGTTATTTGTGTATTAAGAGCGTAAAGTGATTCTTTGTTACTCGAACACGGTAATTGCAGCGCGAGCCGAATGCGAGAGCTGCAATAGTGTAAGAGGAACAAAGACACTTTACGCTCGTGATACATACATAATTTTTTCTACGATTGCATTTTAAAATTATTAAAAAACGCATCCGTACTGAAAATAAATTCGTTCTGTTAACTGTCAATATGACAAGTTTCTGTTTTATTTGTATCCCTGGTAACTATTGAAATAAGCGCGCATTTAATATCTTTTTCGCGCGTTGCCATTCGAAACGCGCGCATTTAACGTTTTTTTCGCGCGTTGCCATTGGAGACGCGCAAAAAAGATATTTTTCGATTGTTCCACAGAAAACGTCAACTTTACGATGATAAATGAGAGCGTAATTGTCAACTTTTCATAGTAATCGTAGAAAAAATTATTTAAGAAGCACAATGAAATAACAGAGATTCACCAATTTAAGTCCCATATCAATTGAACATCAAAGAGCGTCATCAATCTTTATTTGACGACATAATCAAAACTTTGCAGCCAAAAAATCAAGAAAAGTCAAATTTATATAATAGTGTTATGTATAATATTTTCCTGTGGTATATTAATTTTTTTTTTACATGAATTGTTTCGTTCTCATTTACAAATAAACCGTACTTATTAACTTCAATTTCATCATAATGGTATATAACATCCCAAATATTTTTAAATAGGACTAAAAGTTATTTGCAAATTACTGGAGTTGTGTGGGGCATGGGGAGCGGCAAAATTAGGTCTTGCCCCTCCTGGAAAAATGTGTAGTTGCGGCCCTGATTACAACCCTTGCTCGCTCCGCTCGCTCGGGTTGCAAACTTCATCCTCGGGAATAAGAGCATCCATTAAAGCGTCGTTGTATAATATACTATTATAATTTTATTCAATCCACGACTGTCACTATAATAAAGTAATTCTTTTAAAACTTTAAATATGATTATTTCTGTTAGAAAACGTGCAAAATACAATTTTAACTGGCCACTTTTGCGCAACGGAAAACTGATTTCTATGAATTCCTGAACGATATAAATATGCTCGTAATTATCTATATACGAGTAGCAGTGCGCGTAAATATTTTTAAAAAATCCTAATCCTAATCTATACAACTTAGAGACATGATTTCTTCACTATAAATAATTTTGATCTTTCCTTAATTCTCTTACTGGATATATAGTGAAATTCTGAATGGTACGTAAATTAGTAGCAAACTACATTTTTCATTGCACTAAATGTTTAACACAGTTACATAAATATGAACTCTTTACGCCTTCTAGTTTACTAGTAATTACAATATAAGTTTAAAAAATCAGGAAAAATTAATGAAAAAAAAAGGTAAAAATTGTATTTTTGGGGTAGTTCGTAATCCCGAATTAGTAGAAAAATTCCGGAAATGGAAAATTTTAGGTTATTTATGATATTTTTGAACCACGTTTCTAAATTTCCTAAGGTCCACTTTTTGTAAAACAATGTTCGGGCTTGGAGCTCGGACTAAGTAGACGTTGCGCTTGCGCGTAACAGAACTTGGCTCGCGACATGGAAAATATTTTTGATGTTATTTTGCTCGGTAAATAAGAGGCTAGCGAAGAACTTTTACTAGCACAATTGGACGGCAGCTTTATGGCTTATGCTTTTGTTTATAGAGTTTAAATTTGAATTTTGGACAGTAGTGACTCCTTGTCTTGCACTTAGATAATTCGGTTCGTTTGTGCTTTAATTTGGATTTTGAGCAGTATTTCACTGCTTTTATATTCAAGTGGGTATTTCGCACATAATATGAATATTTTTTTATATAGATAGGTATTTTGTTTATTCATCTTTATGATAGCGACATACTATTTCGTGTATTTTGATTTAACTGGTTTTATTGACATTTTGAAACAATTTTTCAACCTACATTAATTTCATAGCGCTAAAAATTTGTCTGACATTAAAGAACGAATTAGAATTACGAGGGTAGACTGAAAAGTATTGCACACATGCTTGTAGAGCGCGAACAAAAACAAATAGCATGATCGGACAAAAATTACATGAAAGTACAATTCTTAAGCTTCAAAATCATATATTTATTTTTGAACATATAGAGACCGTGCGCGAAATTCGGCTCTAGCGGCGACAACACCACTAAGCGACGGGAGACCTGCCGCGCGGATAGCATTACAATTGTATTGGACTGGAGTATTTCGGGAAGTGATTTCTAATTATTCTACGTGAAAGAGGAGAGAAATGGTCTACAAAATAATTAAATGTGGATTTGGAAATATTTTTTATGATAAATTACCGCAATCAAGTTTAAAGAAAGGCAAAAACCTTTTTGAAAGCGGTCATGTTTTGAACGTAATTGAAAATGTTAGTCCGCATGAAACATTTATTACATCAAATATAATCAGACAAACATCAATAAACCAAGCACCGTATATTGTAAAATTATATGTAAGTATTATTATTGTTATTAAGTTTATTTGAACTGAAAACAAAACATCTTTTTGTAAACCTTGATTAAATTGCTCTGACACATCAAGACAAAATTACCGACGTCGCGTGAGCGTTGACTTTGTTGAAAATGATTTTGTTTTACCCTTAATAGTATTTGTGAACCAAATCGAATATTTATATTTACGATTATTAATTAATTTTTTGGGTACACTCCAAATATTAATCAATAATTATGAAATACTTTTGATTTAGCAATATATTACGATAATGCTTTTTTTTTAGTTGAATCAAGAGAAAGTAGTAAATAATGTCACGTGTAATTGTCCAGCTAGCGCTGGAGCAGTATGCAAACATATCGCAGCTTTGTTTATGTATATTAATTATGATCCCATAACATCGAAAACTGATAAACCATGCGAATGGAAGAAGCCAGCAAGTTATATCAAAGAAAAATATTCCAAAGGCAAAAGATTTCAGGATCTTTTTCCAAAAATTACTTCGCCGAAAGTGGGACAGTAAGGTGTTAGATGTTTTTAGCATTTTATATAAAGATATAAACTGCGATTTAAAAAAAAGTTCTTCAGGAAGATGCGAAAACAGAAGCAGACAGAATTGTTAATAGTGTATTTAGTATTGTTAACAGATATCAAATTGAATATATTTTAAGTTACATGATTGAAAATGTGAGTCAAAATATGATACATTATACAGCTTATAATATAATATATATATATTTTGTTGGAATCCACGGTGTACCATCTAAGCATTGCGTAAAAAAAACATAAAAAAGTAAATTAATACTTTATGAAAATGTTAGTATATTATTTAATTATTAATATATGTACGTACGACTATTGATTTTATAAAAATTTGTAACAAAATTTAAACAGTTACATACTTTTGGCGTTTTACAGTAGCAATCCATTGTTGACGTTTAATGTTTCCTACATTATTATTAGGTGGAAATTTATAAAAACTAACACCGCTTGTCGTCTTACCATAGGTATTACTACACCCGACAACGCAACAATTACTATTTCCTTTTCTATTATCTTTGGTTGCCATAATGAATACGCTTTCTTTTGCACAGTAGATTCGCGGACTCCCGTTGTTACTTAGAAAACTGCCGTTGCGCAGCGCTAGTTGTTCTCGCGCACGGTCCCTATAGTCACCATTAAGTCTAACACACTCCTTCTAACGTGTAACAAGTTTTTTCATTCCGTCACTGAAAAATTCTTTCGACTTTTTTTCGAATTCAGAACTTGACAGCTGCCTTTACCTCATCGTCGAGGTATAATGATTACCCTTAAATTAAATAAAAAACGCAAGGCGCAAGATCGAGGCAATAAGAAAGTGTGAAAACGGTTCAAACTTCAGGTTTCGCAGAGCCTCTTCAGATGCGCGCGCGACGTGTGTGGATCAGTGAAATTATGTCATAATATTCCAATAGATCAATGATCAAAAATTTGTTTGTTATTATTTGTTCTACTCGTTTAGTTTATAATTATTTCCAAGGATTATTATTTTAATTGAATTTTGTACTTAGTAATTTTTCTGGCATTAAAAATTAAAATTATAAACATGTAATTTTGAAAATAGTATAAATTACATATATTTATTTTGTTATTATTACCTATTTTATATTATAATAACTTGGAAACAATTACATTTTATTTTATATTGATATTTATATTACTATTGTGTTTTTTTTTAATAATTATTATTTTAACCTGTAATGCGTCAATGTAGTGACATGGCCCTTCTCCCCCACTTGTGATATTTGCTTTACAGCAAAAAATGCCATGCTTTATCTACTATTATATGATCGAAGGCAAAAACAAATGTACTACAATAATTATGGGTTAGATATCCCAACTAAATGACATTTACAGATATATATTGTGATTCAGGCAAGTAGCACTTACACTCAACTCAAATCATCTTATGTTTTGAAACAGTAAGGGCGAGGTAGCTTGAAGGATGTATCAAAATTGTATCTCCACTCCATGAAATACGTATTGCCAGTATTGCACAAGATTATATAAATTGTTGTGCACTTGTGATGGCAAGGGTTAAATTTGCACAAATAAAACACTCAAGTACAAACTATACTTTATTTACGGTGGTTATTTATTTGTTCTAGTTTAGTTTCGTCGAATTTTTTGTGGAATCGTTAATTAGGAGCGGAATGTTAACGAATGAATGAGTTAGAATTGTGTTAGTGTCTCAGTTGGATTTCTTATTTATAGGGTTTTCGTTATGGCTAGGGTGAGAGGGTAGTTTAGAAAGTTACGGTTTGAAGAAGTGAGTCATAGAATTGCAATGTTAGTTTTAGAAAGCGGGTTGGAATTTTAGGATTTTATTATCTTATAGAATATCTTATTTCTAGGTAAAGTAACAAAAAATATTCACACAGGAACAACATGACTTCAGACCTAAGATGAGAAAGTAAAACAACTAAATGATTATATTTAAAATTATCTCTAACATGCATTATTAACAAAAGAAAAATATGACTAACTCGAGGAACATGACAAAATACGCTCTATGTAGATGTGTGTACGTACATTGGGCTAAATTATCACGCTCAACATACTCTATTTAGGTTCAAAATAAGCTTTTTTCTCATTAAAATTGCAATAATTGTTAATAGTTTATAAATTTCTGGAAGAAAATTGATTACCTTTTCTTTTGCGTAACACCAGTTTTGTTTTTTTTTAAATTGTATTATATTTGAGTTATATCATACAATTTAAATAACTTTAATTGAAAGAAAGAAATAATTATGGACAAAAAAAATGGCATTAAATAAAATTGTAGGCAAGCTTAAACTATTGAAAAATCGTAATTTTAATCGAAAAATTAAACAGTGTTTCTTGGTATTTGGACGACTAGTATCAAACGCCTTGAAATTCAATTTTTTTTAATAAATAAGAAATTAACAAAACAAAATGTCCCGCGTGATGGCCGCGCGGGTTGAGGGCCTAACTCACGACCGTAAGATCGTGGGTTCGGGTCCCGCCCGTGGCGGCCATACAAAAAACATATCGGCATATGACCTGAGTAGTTGGTTGGTCCGATATATGAATTAAAAAAAAAAACTAAACTAAAATATTTTCACATCTATGTTAAATTGGGGTCGCGAGAGAGTTGTGAGTGGGTTGTGAAAACTATTTAGAAATTTTTAATTTTGATAACTAAATGCCATTAATATTTGTCTAAAATGTTTCTAATTTTAAGTCGCCTTACCACAGCGCGGTACTCAGTGGCTCTACCTGTTTTTAGCTAGCCCGGTTCCCTGGGAATGGTGTGGTTCAGGTTTCCGTCAACTGTTGGTAAAAATTGCACGAATCAAAGGAAATGCGCATGAACTAGCCTCGACTTGTGCTAGCGAAGAGGCTCTTCGTGGGGAACTGCGGCAGTCTACGTTAGTATTAGTTACAAGAATTTTTCTATAATTATGTCTTTTTTGATAAAGTATGTACGAGGATTAGTAGTTTAATATTTTTAATGCCTTTTCATATTATTTGTTTATATATTAAATGTTGGCCACTGAACATAATACAAGGGCTATTATCTACTTAGAAGGCCGTGGTTTTTACATAAATTGTATTGTGGCAATTTAATTACATCTTTTGTTAGTCCAAAAATACTATGACTAACGGATCAAAAAAATATTATGATACAGATATTAATTTTAATTTAAAATATATAATTAATAAAAAGTTGACGAAATATTAACTACACCCGAGAATAAAGAAGCGGCATTCGGTTAAAATTATATTTATTAAATTAAATCATAAGTGTCATATTGGTTGACCCTAGACTGTAATGTAACAGTTATCTACAACAACCCACTTATAATATCAATCGGTAAAAATTATTATTTAAATACCTATAAATGATATCGTATTTCTTAGAATTGAATTTTTGTAAAGATATTATAATTCATAGCTGGGTGGTGTTACTAGAATCTCAAATAGTCACTTCATGTATCTAATTCAATATAAAAAACTGGAGCAAAAGTCAGCAAACTTAAAATTCAAAGTAAATTAATTTAAAACTTCACGAAGTTAAATCTAGTAAAATCAAATTAATTGCAAATATAGTGGAAATATGTTATGTTTATTTCATAATATAAATATTTTATTGCATCAGCTATTAAGATTAAGGTTATCAAATTGTAGGAGAATAGATAATCTCTGTATGACTTTGAAATTGCTAGACATATATACATTCTTGTAGCGACTTTTGTACCAACTAGTCTTGTACGGTACAAACTCAAATAAAGTTACACAACGGCTTTAATATCGTATATTATATTATTTAGTTAGATCCATTAAAATCAACATTAGGGATCGACCGATATGATTTTTTGTGGCCGATACCGATATACTCATATTCGATATCGGCCGATACCGATATATCGGCTATAAAATTTTGTCGTAAATTTTTTGCTGTTTAAATGAGATAAAAGTGATTTATAATGATATACTGGAATACTTTTGATGAACTTACTGGTATGACAAGTAAATCAGTGTCATATTAGAAAAGTAAGGATGATATGATGAATAAAATTGATGATGAGATTGAATTGTATAAGAAATTAGAAAAAATATCAAGAAATGAAGATCCTTTGACTTGGTGGGCGCAAAAAAAAGACATTTTTCCATTGATGTACAACGTTGCAATAATATATTTAGCACCACCGCCAAGTAGTGTTGCTAGTGAACAGCTATTTTCTTCAACTGGAAATGTTTATGAAAGCGCAAGAATCGTCAACTCCGGAAAGAGCAGAAAGCTTAATTTTGTTACATTACAACTTGCCAAAACTTTAAATATTAATTTGTTTAACTTAGTGTGTAACTTTACTTCTATATTTTTAATGACTTTTTGCTAAATTTTGAATAAGAATAAACTTGATTTGTTTTTTATTTAGTATTTCTGTTATAATTTCCTTAAAAAATCCTTAGCAACTGAAATATTAAGCAATTTATATTTTTTTAGGCCGATACCGATATAGACCGATATCGTGGTTTACATATCGGCCGATACCGATATCGACCGATATGGCCGATATATCGATATCGGTCGATCCCTAATCAACATTAATTTTTTAATCCAAGAAAAATCTAATGATTCCCTAAAGTGTACCTAAAACTACGTAATTAGCAACGGAAATACTTGGAGTGATTTTCCATAACATTAACAAGAAAGAAAAAGAAATCGACTCAGGTTTATTGCTATGTTGTTGTTTAAAGTTTATTGCCTATAAAAATACCGAAAATTTAGTTCTTGTATATCAGAGGTTCCCAAACTTTTATGTTTCATAGACCATTTGCCATGTTTTTCTGTTTTGGATAAACCCCCTGCTTACCTAATGTGGCATTGTGATAGTATTTTGTGGAGTTGTGAAGCGTACTGGATGAGTGGTAAGCGGAGACTGTCCTGGTTAGAAGGAAAACATGGTGGATTTTGGGGTGAACAAAGAAGTTTGGAATGTAGGTACTTGAAAAACAGATGTTGTTAGGTTCGGAGAAAACGGGCGAAGTTACAAAAGCAGGTAGTGGAGAAACATGAAAACTGTACAGGATGTTACTTAGAAACTACAGAAAATGAACGAATATATACAGAGTGTTTTGCTAAGACTATTACAGAATATACAAATATTTCGAAAACTACGCATCGAATCAAAAATGTTTTTCAAGGGGCTATCCACTGACACCAAAGTTGATCCCCCAACCCCACGCCCTGGGGGTGCGGCGGGAATAACATTAAAATCTTAAATAGGAACCCCCATTTTTTTTACACAAAACACATGTATACACAAATAATCACACACCTTGTATACAAGGTGGTCCATTTTAAGTTGCGTTTGGAAATATTTCGAAAACTACGCATCGGATCAAAAATGTACAAAATACGTATCAAATATTTTTGAAGGGGCTATCTACTGACATCAAATTCGATCCCCCAACTCCACTCCCTGGGGTGCGGCGGGGGGTAAAATCTTAAATAGGAACCCTCATTTTTTATTACAAATTCGGATTCTACGTTTAAAATTAGGGAGGTTTTGTTCAAAACTTTTTTTTCGATTCGCGATTCGAGATGGCACTGTAATCGCAAAAAAATCGACTTATCGTACTTTTCGAGAAATTACACTGGCAAGTGGAAAATAAAATGTACGTGTACCTTAATTTGGCAAAGAACAACCTATGATGCTACATTTAAAGCCCTCTCGCTCTGATGGTGGGGGTGGTTGTGGGGGCGTAAATTTTATTCAGATTATTTCGCCTTTCACCTACGGGGTGCTCGATTTAGGTAAGTCCCGTCTCCTCTCACCAACGAAAACTTAAAATAGAATTTAAAAATCCAGGAGATTTATAATTTAGACAAAAGTTATCGAATCTTTTTACTAAACATTGCCCCGCACTCCCTCTCGCGGGAGTAGGACAAGGGACAGTATTGAAATTTGTTGGGGAAGTTAAATCAATTTTTTGCGATTACAGCACCATATATCGCGAATCAAAAAAAAGTTTCGAACAAAACCTCCTTAATTTTGAACGTAGAATCCGAATTTGTAATAAAAAATGAGGGTTCCTATTTAAGATTTTACCCCCCGCCACACCCCAGGGAGTGGAATTGGGGGATCGAATTTGATGTCAGTAGATAGCCCCTTCAAAAATATTTGATACGTATTTTGTACATTTTTGATCCGATGCGTAGTTTTCGAAATATTTCCAAACGCAACTTAAAATGGACCACCTTGTATACAAGGTGTGTGATTATTTGTGTATACATGTGTTTTGTGTTTTTACATATGTGTGTATGACTGTGGGAGCATGTGTGTATTACATGTGTATGTGTGGTGATGTACTGGCCGCCACATAGTTCAAATGTGTTTTTATGAGGTAGGTGGTATCGAGTCGGCCTGTGGATCTTGAGAACCCTGGTTCGATCCCCACAGCCGACTAACATCTTTGGGGGCCGTGATTTGACAGCTGGTAATTGCACTTTACGCAAAGAAATATATCATTTACCGAGATCTGCTACGGCAGACTACCACACCCAGTAATGGGTAAAAGGCGTGATGATATATTTATTTTATTTATCAAATGTGTTTTTGACAGTTGGTATAGTGCTACTCACTTTTAAAGATTTAAATTTCTAACTGTAGTGAAGTGTAGTGTAAAATAGTTATTTACATTACAAGACCGTTATACAGAAATTTACAGGCGAGCATAGAAAGATAACGGGCGAACGCGAGCGAGCCTGTTATCTGTGTGAGCCTGTAAATTTCAGTTAACGGTCGAGCATTGTACAATGTTTTATGTGCATTTGAATCGCAATATATGTATATTTAATAAAATTAATTGCAATAGTATAACGCAATAACTAAAATGTTCAATCAAGGTAGACTTTGAAAATCTGACAGATTTTGTTTAATCAAAAAATATTTAAGTGTCAAACGTTTAAAATTAGATATGTTGTCATGATAACCAATGTCAACAGCCCGTTATAGTTTTTACATGGGCTAGCACGTTATAAGTCTCGTAACCCCTAGAGACAGAGTTAAGTAAACAGTTCATTACGATTCAAATGTACGTAAAACTTTAAAAAAACACATGTTAAGTTTTATACATTTATTCATTAAATTCTAATTAAAACTATCCAAATTAAAATTAAGTATCTGTTACAAAAAATAGCTAAGCAAAAAATAAATACATTTAGTGAGAGGGATGAACCTGATGCTTTATAATAATAAATTTTCAACATTTACCATAAATTTAGGTTAGGTTAAATTTGAAATCGCCTCGGTTAGTGATGTCCATTCTGTTTTTTTTTTGTTAGGTGATTGGCAACGGCGCTGAAACGAAACCCCTTTCCACTATATGAGGATGGAAAAGAAATTAAAAACTTTCTCGCGATATTCCATAATGTAACAACAACTCTATCTGTGTATGTAGATTATTGCATTCATTGCTTAAATGAGATCTACTATCGTGGGTTTACATCTCATAGACTCCCAATTTTTTTTCGCTGGACCCCTTGCAGGTCGTCGTCAACCCCTGGGGGTCGATATAGACCACTTTGGGTATCACCCATTGTACATGATTAAAATATAATGTGTTTGCTCTTTGTCTTTTGTTTATTGAATGGTTTTTATATCCAGTGTCGGTTTTACTATCTTTATTGGCTTGAAAACCGCTTATTTTGGATTATTGAACTTGCTATTGTTATCTTTTGTTTCGCTTACTCTTATGTTTTATAAATGTATTTACATAAGTTAATTAATTAATATATGTTTCAAAAAAACCCTTTCCAATATGCTTGATATAAAGTTTTGGGCATTGTATCGATAATAGCACTGGTACAACCTGGATTTAAAATATTCTTATTATCGTATAAATTAAAATGTATGTAAATTAAAAGTTAACAAGTAACAATCATGTGTATTTTAATTTGTATTGCATATATATATATATTAGGGTGGGTCGAAAAAAATAGATTTCGTTCTCTAGGGTCTCAAATGAAAGAGTTCCATCCAAAAAGTTGTGGAGATGTGCTGAAACATTTTTCTGATGAATACCCAGGCAGCACCGAGCACCTTAAAACGCCGTTTTTGCACCTTTTTTTAGATTCTGGCCAATAACTTTTTTCAATTTGCTTCAAATTGGCTGAATTTTTTTTTCTGGAATTCCCAGATCAATATCGAATAAGTCAATATAACCGACATTGGGGTTTACCCTTTCCTAAAGGCGAGGAAAAAATCCTCAAAGTACCCAAAAATCAGGTTTTTCAGGTATTTTGTTATTCCGTCGATTGGAATCGTTATATTTTGTTTCTGTGTTACATCCAGAACATTAGATTCATCAATTGTATGATCTACAGAACAGTTTCAGATCATATAAGTATAAAGATAGGTGGCAGCACCTAATTAAATCCAATATTAATCGCCTATTTAATGTTGAAAAATATTGGATTTAATTAGGTGCTGCCATCTATCTTCACATTTATATGATCTGAAACTATTCTTTATATCATACAATTGATGAATCTGATGTTTTGGATGTACACAGAAACAAAAATACGGACGGAATAACAAAATACCTGAAAAACCCGATTTTTGGGTACTTTGAGGATTTTTTCTTCGCCTTTAGGAAAAGGTAAACTCCAATGTCGGTTATATTGACTTATTCGGTATTGATCTGGGAATTCCAGAAAATAAAATTCAGCCAATTTGAAGCAAATTGAAAAAAGTTATTGGCCAGAATCTAAAAAAAAGGTGCAAAAACGGCGTTTTGAGGTGCTCGGTGCTGCCTGGGTATTCATCAGAAAAATGTTTCAGCACATCTCCACAACTTTTTGGATGGAACTCTTTCATTTGAGACCCTAGAGAACGATATCTATTTTTTTCGACCCACCCTAATATATATATATATATATGACAATATTTTCAATACATAAATGAAGTAAGTCACTAGCAAGTCGTGCACTTCTCAATTTTCAACTAAATTTTAAACTTTTATATTTTACGATTTCTTGCTCTGCCTATAAATGTTTTATATTCATTCAGTAGTTACAAAGCATAGAAATACAAGGCCATTTTTTGCAATATAATGACTCATAACAACATTAATTTTGGCATTCTATACTCTGTTATAAACTAGGAATAGTAAAGCCAAAAGTTATATTTACCTCGGTTGAATTTCGCCCTTGACCGTAAGTGGTCATAAATAAATAATAGATAATCATATTGCAATTTTAACTTAAACAACTATGTGAAATATGAAATAATACAATAAGAAAATAAGATGCACAAAACTATTTATAATTAGATTTTTGCGCAAACATTTCAAAAAGATCTTTCGAATATAGTATGAATGATATAAAGTCCTTGATATTGTATCGATAATAACTCTGGTACGACCTGTATTTAAAATATTGTTATACTCGTATAAATTACAATTTATGTAAATTAAAAGATAACAAGAAATAAACATGTGTATTTCTACCAGATATGTTATCAAATAATGCTGCAAATATATTTAGAACGTCAGTAATATTTAACTGATTAAATTAGTCTAATTTTTTGCCGAGATCCCATTGTCAGAGAATTAAACTCGCTGTCGTGCATTAACATCAAAATAATGAAACGAAAATATTACTTTCCAGCTAGTTGTACAAATAACTATACCAGGATTAATTTATTTAATGAGTATTTTTAATCTATAGGCTGCTGTTAATTATATTTTGATCGTTAATATAATTTGTTTCTTTCGTATGAGTAGTTGTAATTTATATAAGTGGAAAAGTATATTTTTAAAAATTATATTCAAAATAAATTTGCCTTGACTATTTAAAATATCTGTTAAATCTTACTCAGTGTCGGCTCGTTGGTCTAGGGGTATGATTCTCGCTTCGGGTGCGAGAGGTCCCGGGTTCAAATCCCGGACGAGCCCTCGTTGATATGTTTTTATTTTTTTTGTATTACATTTAAAATTAATGTATCAATAATATTGTAAAAGATATAAATATTTTCATTTTATTTTTCAGTTGGACGAGATGGAAACGGACGGAGAGAATTATGCATCATTTGGTGAATTTAAAAGACTTAGATCTTGTACCGACAGAATACCTTTGATTGGAATGGGTATATTTTTCGGAGTTTTGGTAAGTATTACTATAAAATGTAGATATTATTATTTCTTTTTGTTATAATTTGACATTGTAATATCATTCTACTTTAAAATGCAGTAATTTAAAATGTATTATTGAATATTATACATATAGGCCTAAGTTATCAATTTTAATTAGCTGTCATTACTTTAAAGTTACTACAAAACTTATAAATTTAAATAGTTCTGACTGCATTTTTGTAATTTATTTTGTTTTCATGTTCTGTAGATAGCTTATAAAAATATCGCACAATTAAATATTTATGTAAATTAATAGAGTCCATATCTATCAGAAGCTTTATTATATTTTTATTGACGTCCAGATTTCAATAATTAGGAAAGGACGAAATGAATTTACCACATATCATATGGCAAATGATAATAGTTGCACAGTCATTATATACATTATTTACAGGTAATCGTAGCCTAATGGATCAAGTTTGCGACTACCAAGCATGGTCGTGCGTGTAAATCTCACTCATTTCGACTTATATTAAATAAAATACGATCTGGTCTTGGTATTTTCATTCCACTATAAGCTTTGAATTTCTTGCCTTTTGTGAATACGGCTAAGCATTTACAGCTACTGTTTTAGTCTTTATTTTTAGTCGTTGTGCATAAACACAAAAAATAAAAATGATTATAAAAGTATATTATAAAAATTAAAGAAACTCCGTAATATAATTACAAATTTACTAATCATGTCAAGTTATTAATTCCATTGAGATCCTAATGTTAAATCAATAAATAATAATAATAAAGCATAAAACGCATTCTATATACAATATTATAACATGCTCTACATGTACAGATTAGATAAAAATACTAGATAAACATGCAAGAGAGTTTATTTTTATTATTCATACTTAGAAATAATATTGTTAAATAAAAGCACCAACAAAGCATACTTTTAAATACATTTACCTTTTTCACATAACATATTTTAAGGAAACAAATCGCCTTCTAGGTCTCCGATCATAAAGCTTTGTACGCAAATCGTACATAACTTGATTTTGTGTATTTAGCTATACATGGATATGAACAGACAATGACATGGTACGAGGGTCGTTCAATAAGTCCTTAGAAAAAAGTAGAAAAACACTTTTTTTGGGTAGATTTTTTTTAATTTTTCTACATAATCTCCTTTTAGCTCTATACACTTCTCTAATCGTTTTCCCAAATTTTTTAAGCCGTCCAAAAAGTAGGATTTCGGAAGCTCCTCAAAATAGGCTTCCGTTTGGGCGATGACCTCCTCATTGGACGTAAACCTTCGTCCGCCAAGCCATTTCTTTAAGTTTGGAAATAAGAAAAAGTCACTGGGGGTCAAATCTGGTGAATACGGTGGATGTTGCAATAATTGGAACTTTAATTCCATAATTTTGGCCATCGCAACTGCGCAGGTGTGCACACGTGCATTGTCTTGATGAAAAAGGACCTTTTTGCATTTCAAATGAGGACGTTTTTCTTTTATTTCTTCGCTCAGCCGGTCCAATAACGACGCATAATACGCTCCTGTTATCGTTTTTCCCTTTTCCAAATAGTCGATGAAGATGATTCCGCGTGCATCCCAAAAGACCGTTGCCATAACCTTGCTAGCCGATTTCTCCGTCTTCGCCTTCTTCGGAGCCCGTTCGCCTTTAAAAATCCACTGTTTTGACTGTTCTTTTGTCTCTGGAGTGTAGTAATGTATCCAAGTCTCATCCACAGTTATGTATCGACGCAGAAAATCTTCAGGATTACGACGGAAAAGCGCCAAAACAGCCTCAGAGGCCACCACACGATTGCGTTTATTCTCCACTGTGAGCAACCGCGGCACCCATCTTGCCGAGATTTTTTTCACACCTAATTTTTCGTGCAAAATTAAAGCGACTGTGCCTTGTGATATGCCTGTAGCCTCAACTATTTCGCGTACTTTGATTCGTCGGTCACTTAAAACCATATCGTGGATTTGGTCAATCATTTCGGGGGTAGACACTTCTACAGGGCGTCCGGAACGATGTTCATCTTTTGTGGATGTACGGCCACGTTTAAACTCATTCACCCAATTGTAAACAGTTGCAAACACAGGAGCAGATGTGCCATGAACTTCATCCAACTCAGCTTTAATTTCTTTCGGCGTTAAGCCTTTTAAATACAGATGTTTAATCACCGCTCGAAACTCACTTTTATCCATTATTATAAACAATCAAAAGTTTTTTACTACAATTGACAACAACAATGAAACTACGTGACGGCTAAAGCTAAAACTCTAACAGTTGACTAGTTAGGAGTGCTGATGCTTACTGGAAAAAATTCATTTTCGATACTACGAGCACCATCTCTTGGATTTTCTAAGGACTTATTGAACGACCCTCGTATAACTCACTTCTTCACCTAGAACAAAGTTCACGTGAAGAAGCTGGTGACGAAGAACTGTGCCAGCAGAGAATAAGATCTCTAACATACATCTTACCTGTATGTTAGAGATCTTATGCTCTGCTGGCACAGTTCTTCGTCTCCAGCTTCTTCACGTGAACTTTGTTCTAGGTGAAGAAGTGAGTTATACCATACTGATGAGCTCTAATAAGAGCGAAACGCGTCTATGGTTACTAACTGTGCTGGCCAGCCTCTGACGATGCCCTCATAAGGTGACTTGGAGACTGAATTTTGTGAAACTGAGCCAAGTGTTTATTTTATACTTTGTAGCAAATATCTACTTGTGATTTTAGAAATAGTTATTTGTACTAGTTATGTGTATCAACCAAATGAGTGAAAAACGATGCTTTTAATATATGTTGTACACGTAATTTTTTGCATATTGATATTAGATCGAATTTACAAAAATGTATCAACATATGTGCGGGCAAAATAACAATTGAAATAAGACCATGGAAATCTCAAGCAAGAAGTATTTGTATATAGCTTGTCATATTCATTTGTACTTGTAGCAAATAATTTGTTTTCTTTTGTACATACATACATAACATCACGCTATATCCCATTAAATAGGGTAGCACGAACCCGTCAACATTCTCAACCTGACACACGATACTCGTTTCGACCACATTAACACTTCCTCCATACGAGCAACAAACATTCATCCATTCGCTCCTGTACACCTGTTTCGTAAATCTTCACTTACGCCCACTTCTCTAACAACGAATCTATAAGAAATGAAGGCAGCATCGCCTGCGCTAGTTTAAAAATACATTTAACACAATTGCAGTTACACACTGTATAGTAAAAACTGAAAATGAAGTAAAAAAAGATGAGGAAGGAAGGGAGTTTTCTTTTGTAAATATTAATATAATTTTTACCTTAATTGAATGTAAATAATTCAACTATATCCAAATTATAGACCAATTCTTTTAATATTTTATACACACAACATAATTTCTAATTTCTAAGTACTTTCTCAATTATCATTAATTTATGTTTTTATTGTATTAATTTTAGTTCGTGTGCATTGCTATCGCAATGGCAAATGGAGACATAAGTCGCTTCATTAATGGATACGATGACTGCGGAAATGTATGCGGAAAGGTAAATCACAAATTCAAAGACTCGCCTGTTTGTTTCGGACAAGACATGACCGATAAAAAGTAATTTTTCTCTAAATTTTGTTATTCATTGTATTCACTGATATTAATGTGTTATTTTCAGATATCTTTTAACGAAATTGGAAAAAGGACGTACTTACAATTATACTACAAAGACATGTGTACATGATTGCAAAGAATCAGGAGGCTTGTACGTATTTTTAATTCAACAATACGAATAACTATATGTATTTTTCATCTTTGAAACATGTACAATGATTTTCTTTTAATTTATTTCCATTGAGCATATTTAAACTATTTTTATATTTAAAATGTGTAATTTAATTTATTTGAATTATAGTGTCCTGTTTTTAAATCGTTGTTTCGTAAAAGGTCCTAGTTCAAATTCAACAGAAGACGTTGATGTTGGAGGAAACTTTTTGCAAGTAAGTTTTAGGTAAAATTGAATGAAACATATTTCATTAATATCATATATTTGTAGAGTGTTTCGGAAGATTTTCAACAAGTTTGGGGACAGATCATTATTATGAGTTTACTTGCTCTAGGTATGTTTTCTTTATTGACTTGATTATTTTAACAAAATATGATAGTTATATACGTCTTATAACCTTATTAATAAACGTTTTTATTTATTGCTACAGTTTTTTCAATCATAATGGTAATTCTTCTTCGGTATGCAACTGCGTTTGTAGTTTGGTTTGTCTTAATTGGAATGACAGCAATTTTGATTGGAGGAACTTTATTTTTCTGGTAAATAAAAATCTCATATAACGAAATGTCTTTACTCTTTATGTTAACTAAATTTTTACTTTTAGGATATTGTATAAAAATGCAAACGACGACCTAAAGAAATCTAGTGGTTTTAATCGCAGAAAAGAAGATGATAAATCTGTATTCTTATATTGTGCATGTGCTGCAACATGTTGCACTTTTATCATGTTATTTATTATACTCATCTTTTTCAAGAGAATTAAATTAGTCATCCAGTTATTCAAAGAAGCTGCGAAAGCTATTGCTGCTATGCCATTGTTGATATTCCAACCTTTATGGGTATGTAAACAGTTTTATTTTAAACCTCTACTGATTCACAGAGCTGGCACTCAAATGCAAATAGCTCTTATGTAGTTTTTATCTATTAGTATAATCAACATCTTTATAGATACTACTAATTTATTATTTTTATACAGAAATACATAAAAAAAATTTAGTTAGCAACTTGTAAGCCTATAGATCTCGATGACGACTTTTTAATGGTATAATGTAATATAAAAAGTGTATTATACACCAAGGTTTCATATTATCGATCGAGCGAAACGATTATAATACCGAGGAAACTAATTCGCGAGGGCTATAATACTCTTCATAACCAGGGTCTATATATTATTGTTTTCACAACTAGCATGTAATTATAATAATTATTCGATCATAAAGTTATTTTTATATTGCGTATAACGCTACAGTAGGTCTTGAAAAATTATTGACAAACAAAATCAGTCGAAAGTTAAAAGTGTTTTTCGTTTACTCATAATTATTACAATGTTTAGTTATGAAAATCTAACGTGTCCCGAAATCATAGAAATAGTTCAAAATATGATAGAAGAATTGCTGCCGAAAAAATCCAAAATATTATATTTAACAGTTTACACGAACTTAAAAATTGGTTACCAAATCTTCAGAAAATGTTCTCTTAGCACGCTTTAATAAATCAGAAAATTAGAAAACTTCAAGTCTGGTGGCTACATATTCAATGTTAAAGATAAAAGACAAAAGTGGCATCTAAATATAATAAATTATTTGCGTTTTTAAAGCTCCAAAATATTACATACAAACCAACAAAAAAATCCTCTGTATTTTCCAAAAAAGAAATCATTAAATTCATAACAGACACCAGATGTAACTTTTCTGACAGTAAGGTAATTTTTTCAGAACGCTACAGTGATAATATTTTAATTACTAATTCTTATACTATATGCCGTTCTAATCATTGACGTAGCTTGAGCATATAGAAAAGATATAGACATTCTTGATGATATTGTAATTATGAATATTCAAAACAGTAAAAATGGACGATCAAGAAAATGTATTGTAGTAGAACCACTCGGGATAGAAATTATTAAGAAATTTACAAAATAGCATACCTACTTCAGATGTGCAAAAAGTTTGTTTTTTTCTACGATTGCTAAGAAAAATTGACAATTACGCTCTCATATGTCATCGTAAAGTTAACAACACGCGAAATAGTTATTTGTGTATTAAGAGCGTAAAGTGATTCTTTGTAAGAGGAACAAAGACACTTTACGCTCGTGATACACACAATTTTTCTACGATTGCATCTTAAAATAATTAAAATCGTATACGTACTGAAAGTAAATTCGTTCTGTCAACTGTCAATATGACAAGTTTCTGTTTTGTTTGTATCCCTCGTAACTATTGAAATTATTTAATATATTTTTTCATAGCAATTGTAGATAAAAACGCGCGAAAAAGATAATAAATGCGAGTTTACTTCAATAGTTATAAGGGATATAAACACAAAAGAAATTTGTCATATTACCGAACGAATTTTTCTTTTAATAATTTATAGTATATAAAGTATATCACGAGCGTAAACTGTCTTTGTTCCTCGTACACTATTGCAACTCTCACATCTGGCTCGCGCTGGTATTACCGTGCCCGAGTAACAAAGAATCGCTTTACGCTCTTAATACACAAATAATTATATTGGTTTAAGAAATAGCAAACTAACAAGACAAAGCGCACAACACAATTAATAAGATGCCAAAAATTATTGCAACGTTCTTAAAGTTATACTGGACATTCGTTGCGACATACTTCTGTTACTAATTTAGCAGAATATATATACATAGGCACCCGGTATATAGTATTCGGCAGGTCTGATAGTAAACACCCGGTATATAAATTATTGCAACGTTCTTAAAGTCATACTGGACATTCACGCTCTCATTTGTCATCTTTTCATAGCAATTGTAGAAAAAGATATTAAATACATTAAATATATATAATATAAACAGAAAAAATGCTTTCTCACCGAATTTTTAAGTCTAAATCAAATGTTCATTAAACGTTACGATAACAACCAGTGGCAGCAAATAAACAATTTTAATTTTTTATATCCTATATCACTAAAAACTTGTAAAATTAAATTCTTAAAATGGAAACATTTATTGTGGCGACAGTAAAAAAAAAATAATCATGTGTGCAATGTACCATATTGCGATCTTAATACACAAATAGCTATTGTGTACGCAAATACACAAATAGCCGTTGTGTATTGAGCGCAAAATGGTACATTACCGATTGAAAGGTTCTTGCCGCGCAACAATCTGTCGAAATCGACAATGTAGATTTGCGCTCGAAACACACAAGATTTTTTCAGCAGTCGCCACAATAAATGTTTCCATTTTAAGAATTACAAGTTTTCAGCGTTACAGGACATCAAAAATGAAAATTGTTTATTTGCTGTCACTGGTTATTATCGTAACGTTCAATGAACATTTGATTTAGAGTTAAAAATTCAGTGAGCGAGCGTTTTTCTGTTTTGTCGCGTATGACATTTTACGTTATGTTAAGTAATTGAATGGTATTGTGAATATAAATAACATTAAATAAACGATATATATAACATTTTCTAAACAGTATGTCATTAAAATAAAGCAATACACATTTTTGTTTGTAATGTGTTCAACTATGTCTAAAACATTTTAGTTTTGCTTCTTTATTCCCTATTTTAGTGTACTTTACATTTTCTTAGGTTTTATAAAGTAGTAATGTTATAATTTGTTATTTCTGTCGGAAGAGAGATTTCAATAAGAAACTAACAAAATAATTTTTAGTATAATAATTATATTATTATATAACATAACAAAAATATGGTAGAACCTGAGTAATAAGTATAAGGTTATAGAAAAATACATTTAGTTAAAATTTTTAGTTTAATTTAATAAAGCAAAAGTGATTTTTTTTCTACCAGAACTTTCAACCAAAAGTGTATATAACAATTATTCTATCAATAATTGATTAATTTTTATTAAACAACCAATTAATTGAATATTTTTTTGCAGACTTTTTGCGCACTGTTCGTTATTTTTGTAAGTGGATGCTATTTTTCGATGTGGATTACAAGTTACGCAAATCTTACTAAAGATAATATGAAGCCTGGATATCACGATAATAATCCAGATGCACTGATGTACCAACAAACTACTATGTCTTGGATCACATCTGGGTTAAATTGGTTCGGAATCTTGTGGATGATACAATTTGTTGTTGGCTGTCAGCATCTGATAGTTGGAGGATGTGTTGCTACTTGGTTCTTTGCCAGGTAAGACGAAATTTAATTTACTTTACAGCATAGATTTATGTTATGTGGAAACTTGGAGCTATTTTTAATTAACAGAGTGTTGTAGATGACAATGGCAATGATTATAAGACCGTTAGATGTTGCGTAGAAATGAAATACTACAATTTATTCTTTAATTATTACCTTTATAAAAAAAAAATCTGATGTGGACACCACATTACTTCCTTATACGCGTATTATACCATACCTACATTTTTTATTGCACATTTTCGACGTAATTTGACATTGACATTAATGTTTTTATTTTTTTCTTCTTTTTTGTTCTAATCCATAGCCAACTTAATTACAAAAAAATATATAATTCTTAATGTGCTAGACACAGAATTTAATTCTCTAAAACTTTTATTTGCAACATTTATTTTTAAAATCATTAAAAAAAAACTGTTAGCAGCTTCATGTAATGTATCACTTCCGGTTAGTCCATTTTAACCAAAATCTATTATGTTATTTCCATTGATATGGTAGTCTTATATATCAAATTTGAAAAGTTTTGGATTATATTATAATATAGTTTTTCATTAAAATCTATTATAGGCTTCAAGTAAAGTACCACTCCCGAAAGTTATATAATGACCAAAATGGCAATGCATCCAAGTTTATTAGGACAAAATTGAATAAACAGTTGTGTTATACTCGCGGTTAAAATTAATGTTTAAACTTACCGCTCAATAAAGCTTTAATTTTTGTATGTATTTATCATTATTAATCACATGTTATAGTTATAATTAACAGACTATAAGGTGCAGTGGAAACATTTACAAGGATATGACAACCTTGGTTTTTTTTTATTCGGATAAACCTGTGTAGTGGTCCATGGCCCAAAGTAAAACTAGTCAATATGACACTTAACTTTTCTTTATGTGCAAATTTTTTTACTATATTATTTTGAATATTTAATAGGATTTTAAAATTTTTGCGCAAGGAAAAATATATTTCCCATATTTAAATTCTATGGCCAGGTTTTATACAAGTAGTCATTTAAAAAAAAATGTAATTGTTTGTAAATAATCGACCCAATGAATATTTTTTATTGCTTAAATCAATAAGTAATGAAATGATGAGAAGTAGTGTCCCATTTTCATTACACATTGTTTAGCCTATATAACATTAACATGATTCTATTCGATGAAACGTGTAGTTTTTTTACAAAAAGTGTATTTGTACAACTTTTTAATGTAAAATAAGATTACTAAGCAAGCTCTAACTCCTGTCTCTAATTTAATTGAGATATCGGTATTCGAGATAAAAATAGCGGAATTAATTGGTACTGTCAGTAAAACTGCATAGGTAAATCACTGTGATAAACAGTGTGCAAATAGGTACAATGTGTAAATATGAGCGTTATAATAAAATTCAAAGTTGTACATTAAGTTTGCAGACCAGACTTTTAATGAAAGAATTAAAATTAACCATTTCACATGCACATGTAAAGCAGGTAATATCAACAAAGATTGATTGTATTTAATTTTATTTTTAAAATTTTCTCGAGAAATACCTTTTTATGTCTTTTGCAAAAGTTAGAATTTAGTAGTAATGAGTTATTACCCTTGCATTCTCATTACGTCAAAGAATAATTTTGTCAATATTTTTTTAACTTAATTATATGTCGCAGGAAATGATATAATTTCAAAAATGTGTACCCACAATCGAGGGAGCAGTGATTAAACAATCATTTTTACAAAATTGTATAATTTGTTGTTTTGTTTGGCTTTGTTTTATTTCTCATTTTATAGATAGAAAATAGGTGAACTGTAAATAATTTCTTAAACTTGAAGTATTATTAAGATCTTTATTGAGAAGTTAGAAATAAAATAGCAAATGCATATGTATAAGATATTAAATACGTGCAGATAAATTTAAAAGGAGTATGAAAAAAAACTTAATTTCAATTATAAAGAAAAAGACACAAAATAATCATAAAATTAATTTAAAAACTACTAATATCTAAATAAAGAACACAGTTTATTATACACCGACTACCAATTTTAAAGATTCCAAAACCTTATACAAGATGGCTACGAGTTTATTTTTATAGGGAATTTCAAATTAAACTTTTTCTTCTAAATATTTGTTATTAAATCATGATTTTTTTGTCTTAGGAATAAAGATAATCTAGGTTCTCCAATCACATACAACACAACGAACCTCGTAAAATACCATTTAGGAACAGTAGCATTTGGTTCCCTTATAATTACAATCGTCGAAATTATTAAACAAATGGTTAGATGTCTAAGACAATCTCTGAATGCTAGAAAGAACCTGGTAGCTGTGCTTTTACTTTGCATATTTGGAGCACTTTTGGAATGGATTGAAGCTATTTTGAAATTTTTCTCCAGAAATGCGTATATTATGACAGGTATATAAATTTTAAAAATAATCGATATTATTCTATGTTTGTTATTTTTGTAGCTATTTACGGATATACATTCTGCCAGGGTGGAAAAAAAGCATTCAGATTGTTAATGAATAATATTTTCAGCGTTGTTGCAATTAATTCTGTTGGAGACTATGTATTATCCTTTATGAAATTATTTATCGTATTGTTTACAACTCTTATTGGATATGAAGTACTACGGGTAAATATTGCTTTGAACTTTGATGTTGAAGAATTTCAATTATTAAATATTGCTCTTTAATTTTTATTCCTTTACAGACAAAAGAATTACACTTTATCTGGTTCCCATTAATTGTTATTGGACTTATTGCATTCTTTATTGCTCATTGCTTCGTTACTATCTTCGAGGTAAAATAATAAATTTCCCTATATCTTAACAAATCTAAAAATATATTATAATTTTTAGATGGCGATCGATACAATCTTCCTGTGCTTCTGTGAGGACTGCGAACAGAACGATGGTTTGTCGAAACCCTATTACATGTCTCGTAATCTCATGGAATTTGTTGAAAATAGTAGTAAAGTTATGAAGACACCCTGGGAAGCCGAACAATTGCAAGCTTGGGAAAACGGGCCGAGAAGAATTCTTCAGCAAGGCTCTTAAATAATGCAAGCCTAAATTTTCGCCTAAATGTTTCAAAATGTAAATGTTGTGATTGTTAATTTTATAATCCTTTTGTCGACAATAAGTATTTAGTTGGGCAATAACAAGATATATACGCAAAACTATAAAAAATTTCGTTTATTTTGAATTCAGTAATATTGTTTTATAATAGCTGTGAGCCCTAAATAGATTTCCAGAATAAAATATTTATATATAATAAGCAAACCATTCAAATTATACAATTTGTGTTTTCAAGAGTGGTCATTGTTTTGTGATCTATTTTTATATTCCGTTTTAAACAATATAATAAAATCTTGAATCTCCACGTTAAAGTCTGAAATTATTTGATCTTTAAATATATTTTTTTAATATTTGATAATATAAAATATACGTTTTCCTATAACTTAAGTGATTTAAAACTGATTTATCTCAAGTAATATAGATTTTGAAAGTTCTAATAATAAATGATATAAATTGTTTATTCTATTTTTTTAATATTTACATATTTTCTACCGTTTCTACTTGCGTAATTAGTTACATATTTATACGAGTATATGTAGATCCACCGTTATTAAACATAATTTTATAGTAACTGTTGTAGAAACATAAAATAAAAATATTATATATTTGTCTTATAAGCAACAGAGTGTTACAAAGGAATAGGTTCTTCTAGAAGTTGTTTTGACTTATTGAAATATATAATTCATATGCAAATATATAGCAGTGTTTTTATGTCTATAAATATTGTAATTTTTCTTTTATAAAATATGTTAAGCATTTATATATTCTTTAACCTACTTAATGTTTATTAAATATGAGTGCTAAATATATTATTTTCAGTTTATTATAAAATTTTAATAATTTTCCACAAAAAAAATCCTGTTTTATTTTTCATTAAATTTTATAATTCAATATAATAGAATGATAGTGGCAAACAGCATATATAAACATGCATAAATTTTAATACAATACAATCTAACACAACTATTTTTTTATTGTTTTTATTTTTATGTTGGCGGAATTTCATCTTCCATTTTGGTTAGTTGAATATTTCTATCAGTTTGACTTGCTGAATCTGAAGATTGCTCTGTGCGTAACCGAATTCTCAAATCCAGACACCTTATATCCGTCATCAGAGAATGTCTTTTATTGTCAAGATCACGATCGATGCGAATTTGTTGTTCTTCAAGTGCATTATAAGTTGTTCTGTAATAAATCAAATATAGATTACAATCCTATAGAGACAAAAATATATGTATATATACTTTGAACAGTTGAGTTTATCCAAAACATCTTTGATACTTTGTCGAAGTTGCAGAACTTCTGCTTTCAAACCATTTTCTACTTCGTCGCGACAATTTTCATGTCCACTTCTCAAATACCGATTTTCTAGTCTAGTTTCGGCTAATTTTTGAGCATCAGTCTTTGATTGGAATGATCCTTCAAGAGCGTGAATTTCCTTTTGCATTTTTTCCATCTCTTCTCTCATCTATAAAATATGTATTCTGTATTTTATAAAATTCTTATGTTTTATTTCTTACTCGAAGTTGTTGCCACTGAAGTTCATTTCTGGCCTTTTGGGTTTCATAAATTCGTTTACGTAAAGTAAAATCTGTACAATCACGTTGGGCTCTCATATCATTACGGGCACGTTCTCGACTTACGAATAAACTTTCTCGAAGTTTATAAGTGTCAGCTAATTCATTATCTGCTAAAAGTTTCATAAATTTAGTGTGTTCTAGCCATGTCTCGTACGGAATCGAACTGAAAATATTTTGAATATCAATAATTGTGTTTATAAATTTGTATTGAAATATACGTTTTTGGTGTTCGCAAAGCATCCAATTTAAATGTAATATTTGCACAATTTTTATCGAGAGTTAACTGATCTGTGTCGATTTCTGTGGATTCTTGTTTGTTATCAATTTCAAGTGTTATCTTGAATCGTACTTCTTGTAACCGATTTAACTTTTCCCAGGAACTGTGACAGCGGTCAGTTAGCATTTTCTTTACATCTTCCAAGACACATAATTCCTGAAGAATAAAATAATTATTTAACAGAAAGTCTATGATCTCATTATTACCTTTTTAAGTTCAGTGTCTCCATCATCATAAGTAATTTCGCAACCAAGTCTTGAGTCTCTCATGCTAATGCATTCAGATACGACACTGATAAAAATTCCCAAAGAATCTAATTCACGTTCCGTGGCCGTTTTTTCATCTTTTAGAAGTTGAAATTCTCTATCGAGACGATCTCGAGAAGCTACTAATGCCTCGCGCCATCGGGTAATTTCAGTAAGCCTAAATTAATTAGTTAATTTTTAATATATCAAAATTCAGTATTTTTCAGTTATTTCCCAGTAATAATAAATAAAAATTTCAACATTTTATCAAAGTACTTGGAAGGTAATATTTATTTAAAAATTATCATTAGTTTGACATTGTTGTTAATTAATAAATGGTAATACAAATAAAAATATGTGTATGCTGATTAAGTATAAATAAATATATCATCACGCCTTTTACCCATTACTGAGTGTGGCACTCTGTTACATATAGTCTGGTTACAACCATCAAATCACGGTCTTTAAAAATGGTAATGAAGGGAGGTAGGTTACAGAAGTAGTTTTAATGTGGTGCAAATTGTCAGCTATGGGAATCGAACCCGATTTCTCAAATCCACAGGCCGAGTCGTTACCATTCAGCCACCTACATATAAATTAAGAAATGGATAGTTCTTGTCTTTATTAGTTACAATAACAATATTTAGGTTTTTTTTAATAAAATTTAAAATTAATAATTATTAAAACCAAGAGTTGGTAATTTTATCAAAATTTATTAATTGTACCCGATTAATGAAAATAAGTAAAACATTAAATATATTTTACCTGTCCTCTAGCCGAGCATTGTTGTGGTAAGTATCCCAATCCGTGCGAATATTACTTTCATTTCTTAATTGTCGCGAATTATGTCTAAGTGCATAGGCATCATCTCGTCTTGTTTGAGCAGATTGTTGAAGTTCCCATAATTTCGCATTCCAGTCGGACAAAGATAAATGTGGAAATGGTTTTTCTAGAGTTATTACTGAATTTCTCATTATCTAGAATTGAAATTATGCTAATAACATTTGCTTTTTACAATGGTTTCACTTACGTAGCACTTTATATTACTTTTACAGATTACTAATGAATTTTTATGTATCCTTTTAATATTTCGCAGTCATAAAATGACACTGTGTCATAAACAAATGTGGTGGTTTCTATAGCAATGAGGGCACGGATCATTCGATCGTATTTAGAATTTTCTTGAAAAATAATATTGATCAAACAAATTAATACTTGCATTTATAAACTTTATTTTATTTCGTGTACAAAACACATTAGTATAAACTAAATAGGAATTTTATAGATTAGTTTTCTTAAATAATATAACAATAAATGTATTGTAATCAAATTAATAAACATTAATTTATCACTTTTTAAAATACAAAAGCTGATTAATATTAAATGGTAATCTGTGTAAGCTATCAGGTAACGTTAAAAGTTAAATTAAATTCAAATAATTTTTCCATTTAATCTAAACTCAAATATGACATCTTCGGTACCAAAAAATGCTGTATAATGTAAAATATCTTTTGCTTTAATGTCAACTGGATCTCGTAAAAGGTAAACTCCTTGTCTGGTGTGCATATCCCATTTGATTTCTTGATTAATTTCTGGAGGAAAAACTGGTCCCGTGGTGATACGATTTTTCGGAGACTCGTCCAGAAACCAATCTACCCAAAGGGCTATCCCATTTAGTTGACCAGTTCTAAAAAATAATGAAAAAGAAAACAAATAATTTGAATTAATATTAAGAATTTGATAATAAATTAAACATACTGTTCAAATTTGATTTCTCCCATAACTTCTCTCGATATTGCAGGTATAAATGACGGAATATCAAATTCAGTTATTTGTACAGGTAAACAAAGAGCTTTACTTGTATATTCCCACAAAGGTTGAGGTTCTACCATTGCATCGGCTTTATTGCTTGAATTCTAAAAAATATATTTTTTTACGTATTTTATTATGATACGATATTACGACTTGTACCTTAACTAAATCATCAAAAAATTTCATGTTAAACCCTTCACAAGTGTTTAAGCTGCTTTTAATTTTTTGTAGATTATAAAAATTGCAAGCAATAGCATTTACAGTTGCTTTCTGCGGTAATATTTCTGCATCTGACGATAAAATATTATTGAATTCCTTTTTAAGAGAAACCATAAATCTGAGATTATGCCACGGTAATAAAGAAGTTGTAAAAAATGGTTCTCCAATAACTAGATTAACTTCTTCAAATTCATGTTTCTTTTCTATTAATTCGTCAATATCTTCGAAAAATACCATTTTCTCTCTTACTTTATTATGTACAGCAAATTCTTCTAAGGCTGTTGTGATCATATGCATACTTGTTATATTAATTACTTTCTTAGCACCTAGTTTTGCAGCAAGTACAGATAATAATGACCCATCACTTAGGCACAAGCAGACAGTATTAGAGTTAATTTTATTGCGCAAGGCGGACAAATATTTCTTGTTTCGCGTGGAATCATTCATTTGTCCAAATCTTGTTCGAGAAAGTACAAAATGTAAACCACACTGACATAAATGTTTTTCATAATCCAATTGCATGAGATTTAAATTGTCTTTTACATTAAACCAAAGAGAATACTCATCATGACTGCTAATTAAAGTCAGTTCTTGGCCTTTGGTTACTTTTACTTCTTGCGGTAAAAAGTAAACAGCCTGCATCCAATGATCTCTCCACGGCAGTGAATCTTTGATAGAAAAGTTATTATTCTTGTTGTGGTGCTCAATATGCGGATGAGCCCAATATGGTGCACAACTTAATATAATTTTGCCTTGTGTATCCATATTCAAATCCCACCACATAAATACAGCTTGAGCTGTGCCAGTTTGTTCTGCTTTTTGAACAATTAAATTGTTTCGTTCCTTGATAAACTGTGTTTTACCAGACCAATCAAATTTAATGACTGCTGTCGGAGGAATAATAGTTTTAAAATGTGTCACTGGGAATTGATTTAGTTGTATATCATGAACAGCTGGAGAGCCCACGCAATTTTGTATTTTATTAGGAATTTGTACTAGTGGTAAACCGTCATCTGTATCTACAATAGATTTTAATTTGTACCAGTCTAAGGTTAAAGGACTTTCTACAACTTGAGCATAAATTGTAGCTGATTGCGGTACAACTATACAATCTTTTTCTAACAATTCTTTATGAGCGTGTTCAAATATACTTACAGCGCCTTCACCTAAAATAGTATTACAAAATTAAATTACATACATAAAGAACTAAATAATCATAACATACCAATTAATTCAGTATCAAAAACTTCTGTAACTAAAATATTAGCTTTTTGTTTCATGTCACCTATTCTTCCTATTTTCAGGTCTAGGGAGTTTTTAGAAATTAATTTAATCTTTTCCGCAAATCCATTAGCTTTTATTATATGTTTAGCACAGTCAGCTACAGGTAAAAATGTTTCACATGCAGTGACAGAATCAGCACCACATTTAACTGCCATCATAGCTAATAGTCCCGTTCCAGTGCCAATATCTAACACATGTGCCTCCTGTTTTTCTGCATGCTTCTTCTCAATAGCAGCTTTTAATGCCATGAAGTACATTTGGTTTCTTTCGGTGTCGTGCAACATATCTGCAAAAGCAGCTCTTGCAATTTCTTGATGATAGTCATAATTTTCATCCTGCACTTCCCACTCCATTTTACCAGCTAAGGGATTTAGTTTTTGTATAAAAACACTCATTTTTCTAATTATGTTACTACGAACTAAAAACATAAAATTGTTTAAATTCTGTAAATTTCACATGTAAAAACAAGGTTAGATTTTTGACAATAATTTGAATCGTGTAGCTTGTGACATCTACACTACGAAAAGATGACTATCAACTACAGCGCTAAATTCAATTTTGTATTCTAAAAAACACTTATTCTGATACTATGAGGAGTGATTTTACGAGAATGAAATGCAGGGGTAATTACCACTATAGCCCAAAGTTGCTCGTTGTATCATTTGTGGCCAGCAACGGTCCACTACATCTCAAATCTGCACACACCCGGCCGCAGCCGTATTAAGCTCTCACACTAGCGTCATCTCAACAAATATCATCATCCAACTCAACTCTCAACTCACATATATGCATGGAAAAATTACCTTTTAAAACTATACCGAATATTTCTCGAAACTCTATAATGCAATAACACATTCACTATCTCACCACCACTTCAGAGGCGGACTGATCCAGGCCCCTGGAAGTAAAAAAATGAGCCTTAAATTAAAACTGGGTAGCAAAAAAATTAATGTTTTTCTAAATATTAATAGGATATTATTATAGTAATAAAACGGAACACCGTACTAACCGTCATCTGGTACTCGTTTCTCATGGTAAACTGAAAATTTTACTGCTACCCTGGTAAAAAACTATATATATATATATATATATATATATATATATATATATATATATATATATATATATATATATATATATATATATATATATATATATATATATATATATATATATATATATATGCACGTTTAAAATAAACAAAAATTACCACAAATTATACCGGTAATCTGTAATTTTTTTTACAGTAATGATCAGGTATCACTAATATAAATAATTAATGGATATTGTACTGTTACTGCAAACAGTCCTAACATCCCTTTGAGGGGGAGGGGGCGCCTTTGGAACGGTTATATTCTATTTAGCTGATTGGACGCCACTCCAGAATTTCTATTGGTTTGGTATAAATATTTTCTTCATCGGCCATCAATTGTCCACAAGCACTTTCATTTGAAGATGAGAACCTATTACTTACTTGTATTTTCTGAGACGGAGATGTGAAAATTCTTCTGTATTGACAATGGTGGTAATAATGTGTTCACTATGTTCTCGCTCTGCTACCTCTTAACCTGTGATAGCTCCTAAGCGTTATCAAATTTCTCGAATAGTCTTTGATTATGAAATTATACTTCTATTTGGGATAGGCCCGCTTTTAAAGCGTGCAGAACGTCTAGAATGAGGCTTTTGTGCATGTAGACATGGGAAGGTATTCGAGAAAAAGTTTAGAATTCTTGTGTGAATAAATATGCTGGTACAATACCGCCCTGGATATTGGCATCGATGATTTCTTGTATTGTGAATGAGTTAAGATTTGTTATAATAGAAAGAGATGATAAATATAAAAAAATTAACTTAAGATTTAGAAAAAGAAATATTCAAATTATCGATACTTGTTCATTTAAAATTTTTGGGATTTTCTTTTAACGAGTTAGATAATTTTAAACCCGAATAAACCCATACAAATTCTTCGTTATCTTTTTAATAGAAATGGGCGAATATCAAATTTCTCGAATTCGAATATCGAATACGAATATTAATCAGATCTCGAATATTCGTGGTACTCGAATATTCGAATACTCCTAAATGTTAATTTATTTATTATTAATAATTATTTAATTATGTGCTTTTCATTATTTGAATAAAATTGTTAAGATAAAATAAAATTAAAACAAAAAGTACAAACAAAAAAGAAAAAGACGAAAATTTCAAATTTAAGGTGAAACGTACGGGCTGATGTTGGCGAAAAACAAATTTGAAATATGGTACGTCTTCATGGTTTTAAAACAAAATATCGTTGTTATTAATAACTTCAAAGTATTGTAATAGTTTTAAGTTTATGTACAAATGATAAAGGAAAACATAGTCAAAAATTGAGGTCAACATATGGCGCGATATTCGAGGTATTCGAATGTTCGCTATACTGACGTTAATATTCGAAAATCTCGAATATCGAATAATGTCAATATTCGCGGCATTCGACTATTCGCGGATGATATTCGCCCATCTCTACTTTTTAATTATAGGCTCCCTCCCAGTTAATCCGACACTGAACTATTTAACTCAGCAACGATGAATTCAAACTAAAGGAATCCGATGAGTCGGTGAAACAATAACCATTCAATAAATAAATACCTAGATTTGTTATAACAAAAAGGGACTATTAGTAAAGTCTAGGTTAACCAACAAATAAAATAATAAAAATACACATAAAATATTTTATTAAGCATATATCTCAATACATAATAAAATAAATATCAACAATAATTTCTTTTGCAAAATACTAGAATCATTTCTAAAAAAATATTATAAAAGTACATTATTATACTAATTTACGTTAAATAATAACATTCACAAATAAAAATTAAATATAATAACTATCGTAACAAGTTATAAAACATTTTCTTATACTTATTTTACATACATGGACATGGACATTTATTAATTTAATATATTATTGTGCACTTTTTATAGAAGATTTCGTTACATAGCATGTTTTATTAAAATTTATTTTGGTTTATAAAAAGTTCTAATCAAACCGCACGGCAGTATTTCGAACTTTAACAAGTATATAAATTTTATAATAAGTAATTATTTTGTGTAAATATTTCACCAGTAATAAATTATATATTTTTTTGTATATTGTACTTTTTACTGCATAGTTTTCAATACAATTTTATTGTTCCCAGGCAACGTTAGAAAAGTACAGATGTCAATATAAAAATATGTAATATGAGACGTAAAAGATTACTTTATTTTCTGAAAAATATAGAAGTGATTTTAGTTTTATTTTACTTTTATAAGTTTGCTCAAGACGATGAAATATAATTTTCAAGTATTAAAATTATTGCTTTTAACTTGGGTACAAATTATATAATAATATACATATAATAATAATGAAAGTCTTACATAGAAAATTATAACTTCCTAGGTACATTTTTATTTAAATAATGTAGATACTATTTGAAGAAAAATAGATATTATTAGGTAAATGCGAAATATAAAATAGTATTTAAGTTTAGCTGCAATATAAAAAAAAATATTAGGCAATAGTTAAACTTCGTATTTAAAATGAATGCATAAAGTAGATGAGTATCTACGACAAAAAACAAATATATTACAAATACGTATTATAAAATCTTCTTTAGATATACTTTCATTAAAATCGCCACCATTTAAAACCTTTACCATAATTTATTACTTATTAAAAGAATCTTTATTTTGATAGCCAGACACATAGCCAGACTTATCGACTAGATCTTTACGTCCTGCGATTCCTTTTCCTTTTCCGGTTTCATCGAATCTTTGTCTGTGAGATCCAGTATATTTACTTGTGTCTGTTAATCGGTCTACAGCGGACGGAGGTTTTGACATCTGTAAAAGAAATAAAAAATTATAATAACATATTGTAACGTTTATTACAATTTCGGGTTCGGTGAAGTTTATTATTAAATAAAACACGAGTAATGAAAACACTAACAAAATATTTATTTAAAACGAAACTAATGTAGTACAACTACTAAGACATATATTTATATTCAACACGTATTTATATTCACAACAAAGTATTTAGCAACGACTTGCACTGTTCACACTTCGAATACAGAATGCCTCTTCCCGGCCGAAACTCTCCTTTATATACTGCAACAATGTACTCGAGAATATTCGAGAGCTTCTGGCACACGGTAGAAGCATGACGCAGAGCGAACAGGTACGGACCTGTCTATTTCGTCTGAGACAGCGGTGAATCGTGCAGCAGACATGTCGACTGTTCCAGACGGAGCAGGGCCGTACTCGCTACACTGCCCCCTCCTTAAGGATGTTTCGTCCCGAAACTTTTCTGCGCCATGTCGATATCTGCACGTTGATCCCCGCGAGCACTGTGACGTTTGGTGGAAATAACAGTCCACAGTTCTCTTCACTACTGTTGAACCACAGGGATTATAGCTGCACACCAGGATCTCAATTCCGGTATATTGGAAAATAGTTTCCAGCATGTTTCTTATAATTCTCCAGCTCAATTCATCAAGGCCACAGCCTAGCTTTGGTACAGCTAATTTTAAAATATCCTGATTGAGCAGCACACCTCGTAGATCACATAGGGCGTCCCAGACGGCGCGATAAGTTGGTTTCTCGTGGGACAGATGTTTAATCACCAGGTAAAAAATGCTTCTGTTTCGGCTCGACTGTTTGTCGGCTATATGTAGCACTGTGCCGACACATGGGTGTTGCTGCCGTAATTTTTCAAGTTGGCCGAACTTTTTCTTAAAAACCACGGCGATTCCTCGAGACATCTGTAGATCTTGGGCCACACAATGCGCTAATGAGTATTCTGTAGGCACTTTGAATAAGTCTCCCTGATGTTCCTTGGTCACACCATTTCGTACTTTATGGCCCGTAGAATAGGAGGCCATGAACTCGTCAAAGGTGATTTCCGGATCTTGTACATTAATTCGTCGAGCTCGAGATTCATTGGCGTTGCCATCGTTGTTGTCACCGGCGAAAGGAGCCAACCGATTAAAATGAATCACTCTTGGTTTTCCTCCAGTCCTTTTCCGGATTCGATAGATGACGTCATTTATTCGCTTCAGTACCTCGTAGGGACCTTCCCAGGAATTTTGTAGCTTTGGGGACATTCCACGGCGACGCTGTGGGTTGTATAGCCAAACCAGATCCCCGGCTTGATATCCACCATTCTCAGCCTTGACATCATATTGGTCTTTCATCCTGTCACTAGCGCTCTGGATGTTGGAGCGTACTTGCTCATGGATGTCGTTCATCTTCTTCCGAAGTTCGGTGACGAAATCTTCACCAGCTAAATTTTCACCTGGCTTGCTGCCAAACTTCAAGTCGCAGGGTAATCGTAGTTCATGACCAAAGACGATGCTAGCCGGAGTCTGTCCTGTTGTTTCATGGACGGATGATCGATAAGCTAACAGGAACATTGGTAGGTGACAATCCCAGTCTCTTTGGTGGCCGGACACAACCTTGGAGAGGTGTCTATTGATGGTTCTGTTCATGCGTTCGACCATACCATCTGACTGTGGGTGTAGAGCAGTTGTCCTTGTTTTGCGAATGTTCAATAGCTCGCAGATCGCTTGGAACAGAGATGACTCGAAGTTTCTACCTTGGTCTGAATGTAGTTCCAATGGTACCCCGAATCGGCAGATCCACTGGTTGACAAGTTCTTCTGCTACTGTAGCAGCTTCTTGATTTGGCAACGCATAAGCATCAACCCACTTGCTAAAGTAGTCCATCACCACTATGATGTATTTGTTTCCCTTGTCGGATTCTGGAAATGGACCGGCCACGTCAATTGCGATTCTTTCAAACGGGCTCCCAACATTGTATTGACGCATTGGGGCTCTCCGACGTCTTTGCGGCCCGTTGCTTGCGGCGCAAACTACGCACTTCTTGCACCACTCCTTTACGTCCTCTCGACAATTAACCCAGTAAAATCGCTCACGCAGCTTCAGAACTGTCCTCGTTACTCCTAAGTGTACTCCAGCAGTTCCATCATGAATCTCCTTCAGTACCTCCGGTACTCTTTTCCTAGGGATTATGATCTGCATCTTTTGTTCAGTAGCCTCAGGACCTTCCATTATACGTTTCAGTAGTTCATTCTCTATAACAATGGAGTCCCACTGCGCCCAGTACGATTTTACGGTTTTCGAGTGTCGTGCAACTTCTTGCCAAGTTGGTTTGCGTCCTTCTTTCTTCCATTCCAGTAGGTATTTCAATTCTGGATCGCCTTCTTGGTCTTTCACAATTTCTTCAGTCAGCCAATGGTCGTCTATCACTGTGGTCCGTAAGATTGGAGCGGACTTCTCTTCCACCCGGGAACAGTGTTTGCAATCTTCTGAGCATGGTCGTCTTGATAATGCGTCGGCGTTACAATGACTAATTCCGGCCCTATGCTCGATGACGAAGTCATATTCCTGTAGCCGTTCAATCCACCTTGCCACCTGCCCTTCCGGATTCTTGAATTGTAACAGCCACTTCAACGCAGCATGATCAGTCCTCACCAGGAATTTCCTTCCATACAGGTATTTGTAGACGTGTCCAACGGCTTTAACTACCGCCAATAATTCTCGCCTGGTGACGCAGTAGTTACGCTCCGGCTTCGACAGAGTTTTGCTGAAGTAGCCGATGACCTACTCTTGACCATCTTGAATTTGCGATAGGACGGCGCCGATTCCGACATTGCTGGCATCTGTATCCAATATGAAGTTCCCGTTGGGTAGAGGATAACTCAGGACTGGTGCTGTTGTTAGGGCTCGCTTGAGGTTGTCGAAAGCGTCTTGGCAGTCTTCTTCCCACACAAATTTCCGTCCTTCCTCCGTGAGTCGTGTCAGTGGCTTGGCAATGTTGGCGAATCCAGAGACGTATCGCCGGTAGTACGTGCAAAGACCAAGAAAGCTTCGCAATTGATATTTGTCAGTTGGTACTGGCCATTCTTTTACTGATCGGATCTTCTGATTGTCAACGGCTATTCCGTTTCCGGACACAATATGTCCCAGGTACTGCACTTCTTTGCGGAAGAGATGACATTTCTTTGGACTAAGCTTCAAACCAGAATTTCGTAGTCTCAGGAATACCTCCTCCAAATTCCTCATGTGATCGTTGAATGTTCTTCCGACCACAATAATATCGTCAAGGTACACCAAACAGGTTTTCCAAGATAGTCCTTGCAGTACCGTTTCCATGAGTCTTTCAAACGTGGCGGGGGCATTGCAGAGCCCGAACGGCATTACTGTAAATTGCCACAGTCCGGCCCCGACAGAAAACGCAGTTTTCTCTTTATCCGTTGGTGCCATGCCAACCTGCCAGTACCCACTTTTCAAGTCTAATGTTGAGAATATTTTCGACCCAGCCAGCGTATCCAATATGTCATCTATTCGGGGCAACGGGTAGCTATCCTTCTTCGTCACGTTGTTGAGTTGACGATAGTCCACGCAGAATCGTGTTGACCCATCTTTCTTCTTTACCAACACCACTGGTGAGGCCCACGGACTGCTTGAGGATTCGATGACACCTTCTTTTTTCATGTCTTGAATAATTTTCTCGGTTTCCTCTCTCTTGGCCAGTGGTAATCGTCTTGGTACTTGGCGGATGGGGCGTGCATCGCCGGTGTTTATTTGATGCTGGACTATGTTGGTTCTACCCTTGGTCCCACAGCTAGTGTCGAAAACGTCTTGATATTCCGTTATTAAATATCTCATTAAGTTATTCTGGTCCTGGTTTAATTCTTTGCAAGATGTTGACAGTAGATTTGTCAGTTCTGCGGGAAGCTTCTTTGGTGGATTTTGTGTAACGGATGTTCGCCTGATAATCGAAGTTACTGATGAACAATGTCCTAAGATAGTACCCTTCTTTAGTGTAACTGGATAATAATTCACATTCATTACTCGAACTGGTACTACCTTTCCAGTTTGCACGAGAGATTTTCCAACCAGTATTCCTCGAGTAGTCGTTTCATTATGATTTCCAGCTTCCAACATCATGGTACATCCGGTTGGAAGGTCATGTTCCAGGTGGGCATCAACAATCATTTCACTCCGATTTAACAGGTCAGACGTACTGTGTCTTCTCCTCGGGGATGTAAAACGATTCTACATCATTGATCTTTAGTATTCCGCGTTTTAAATTTAGTTCAACGTCATTTGCGTTCATGATGTCCATCCCGAGAATACATTCGTCTTCAATGTCAGCTACCAGGGCACGGTGTTTAATTCGTGTATTTCCGATGGTAATGGTAATGTCTGCTTCGCCATGGATGGTAGCCGCGGCTCCTGTTGCTGTGCGCAGTCGCCATTTTGTTGATTCAATCGTCATCGGTTTCTTGAGAGTATCAGGTCTAATGATGGTTTTTGTCGCACCTGTATCAATCAGCAAGGTATGTGGTTTCCCGTCGATCAACCCATCCACAAAGATGCTATTTAGTCTAGGTTGTAGGGATGCGACATGTCCAGTTAGCTTCAGGGCATCTTTATGATGGATCGACGTTCGCCCCCTTGCGTCGACCCGCTTTAGTTTTCCGCTGCCTTGCTCTTTATTTGTTCCCCGCAGCGGCTTCGCACATGCCCTAGCTCACCGCAGTTCCAACATCAAAGTTGTCTCTTCTTTGGCAACATCTCAGTCATGACACGCCGTGCTGTTTCCTCCATAGATTCATTATGATTTTCCTCTACCCCTTCTATTGTGCGAATATTGCCTTGCCGTCTTGAAGCGTGTTCTGCCGCCTCGAATTCCAATGCGCTGGCCAAGGCAATGGACAGGTTACTTGAACGAGCCAGAATCAGGGCCCGCTTGGTTTCTTTATCTCGGAGACCATCAATGAAGCCTTGCACAGCCAGTCGTTCCAACACACTATCTGGGGTGTCAGGATATGCCAGGCGAACTAGACGAGCGATATCAGATTCAAATTCTTGTAGAGTCTCGTTTGATTTCTGACATCTATTTCTCAGCTGCAAGTGATACACTTGCTGCATATGTGCGTGTCCATAACGCATTTCCAAGCGCTTAACTAGTTGATGATAGTTCTGCCGTTCTTCTGGAAGGATTGTTTGCAAAATATCCACTGCGTCACCACGCAGCGCAATTATCAAGGCCGTTGCCTTCTCAGATGATGACCACCCATTAGATACTGCAGCAGCTTCGAATTGGGCGTAATAATTAGGCCAAGATACCTTGCCATCAAATTCTGGTGGTTTCATGTGGAATCTACGCAGTGATTCTTTCCCGTCTGTCACTAAATATTCAACTTTCTCGTTATTTAATGGCTGGTCACTAGATGGAGTTTTCTGAATCAAGTCGTGAATTTGTTGGACATTTGGCTGTTCGTGATTCAATGTTGCCAACCTTGCTTCGATTTCTTCAATTTTTTCTTTAAATTTTTCTTCAAAATTTCTCGAATGTTCTTCAATTTTTTCAAACTTCTGTTCAAATTTAGTTTCTAAATTCGTTTCCAAGCTTCTGGAACTTTCTTCAAATTTAGCTTCCAAGCTTCTGGAATTTTCTTCTAATTTAGTTTCCAAGCTTTTTGAATTTTCTTCTAATTTAGCTTCCAAACTTCTGGAATTTTCCTGCAATTCTTCCTTCAGAGTTTTGGAATTTTCCATAAGTTCCTTCAGATTTTTGGAATTTTCTTCGGTATTTCTGGAACTCACTTCCAATTTAGCTTCCAAACTTCTAGAATTTTCTTCAAATTTATTTTCCAAGCTTGTTTCCAAGCTTCTAGAATTTTCTTCTAATTTGGCTTCCAAACTTCTGGAATTTTCCTGCAATTCTTCCTTCAGAGTTTTAGAATTTTCCTGCAGTTCCTCCTTCAGAGTTTTAGAATTTTCCATAAGTTCTTTCAGATTTTTGGAGATGGAGTCCAAATCGCCCGGAATTTCGAATTCATAAGTATCCGCTATTTCACCAGCTTCAACCAAAAATTGACGAAGTCGCTCTTGGAGTATATTTTTCTTGCCTGTAGTGTCCAGATCACGTTCTTCTAATTCTCTCTTGAGATCAGTCACTTTTAAATCACTTAGATTTACTTTTCTCGAACCCATTTTTATTTATTTGCACTTAAACTTCACTTTTAATTCACAACCCCACACCTGACACCAATTGTAACGTTTATTACAATTTCGGGTTCGGTGAAGTTTATTATTAAATAAAACACGAGTAATGAAAACACTAACAAAATATTTATTTAAAACGAAACTAATGTAGTACAACTACTAAGACATATATTTATATTCAACACGTATTTATATTCACAACAAAGTATTTAGCAACGACTTGCACTGTTCACACTTCGAATACAGAATGCCTCTTCCCGGCCGAAACTCTCCTTTATATACTGCAACAATGTACTCGAGAATATTCGAGAGCTTCTGGCACACGGTAGAAGCATGACGCAGAGCGAACAGGTACGGACCTGTCTATTGCGTCTGAGACAGCGGTGAATCGTGCAACAGACATGTCGACTGTTCCAGACGGAACAGGGCCGTACTCGCTACAATATTATGTATTTTTATTTCAGAATAAGTGGTTATACAAGATGTATTACTTTTAACATCGAACATGGAGTAATTAAAATAATTATATAGATATAATAAATAGTACAATAATAATTTTGTTTCTTGGCCAAAATGTGAAGTAACTTGAATTTCTATATTTATTTCACCGTAGAAGCCCTGTTCATAATAGAAAATTATTTGTTTCGTTGCCTATTTGTGAGATTAGGAGAAAATAAAATAAATGGGATATGTTTGTTTCTTTTTTATTGTAAAAAACAATACTAATTTTTTTGTTTATGTTTATTTTCAATAAATACTAAAACACGAGTTTAGAAAATGGGTGAAAAGCATATTATGGACGAAGATAAGAGTGAACAAGAAGAAATTGCTGCAAATAATACAACAAAAGTTATTAGCCAGCAAGTCTAGACAATTATATTTAAACATTCTGCTATGTAGAATGGTGCAAAACAAAAAATGTTAAAATTTATAGCGAGAATGTACTGCTTGCCTATTTTTCTGAAAACCAAAAGAATTTAAAATTTAAATCATCAACAATTTGGTCTCACTATTCAATGATAAAAGCATATCTGATAATAAATAATAATATTGACATTAGTAAATATTACAAATTAATTGCTTTTTTAAACAGCAATTCCGATGGTTATCGTGCAAAAAAGATAAAGATATTATTAACTAGACAAGACTTTAAAAAATTGTTGAATGCGAATACCAAACATTATTTAATGATAAAGGTAATTTTAACATCATTATATTTGTATATAACTGATACAATATAATATTGATTTTGGATACTGCTGGTGCATGTCGTTGGGAAGAGGTGAAAAATTTGATAACCGATGATACTGAAAATGCAGGACCAAATTTAAAATAATTAAAGAAACATATCATTATGCCTTTTACCGTTGTTATTGGGTATGGCACTCTTCCGTATCAGATCTCGGTAAGTGATATATTTCAAAGATATTAGTGTAAGGGGAGCCACAGGGGTAGTTTTAACGAGGTGAAAACTGTTTGTCGGCTGTGGGAATCGAACCCTGGTTCTCAAATTCAAAGGCCGACTCGATGTCGATACTACTGATCCACCTAACCCATAGGATCTTTAATAGTAAAATACCAAATAGCAAGACCAAAAATTCAGCGAACTTTTGTTATTACGAGTACAAATAATGATGTAAATATGATTGACATATTCTAGAAATATGCCGCTCTTCACGCACATTATATATATATATATATATAAATGGTAAATGTTCACACAATTTGTGGGTAAGAAGAAATTTGGAAAAATTCCGAGCAAACTTGGAATAAATTTAGAATTGCCAAATCCATAGTTGTGTTCGTACAGGTATCGAATATTATTTTCTCAGAATACCTGCAACTTTATTAGCAGATGCTGGTATAAATATCTGTACAATAAAACGTCATAGATATTGGAAATCTACAACAGTAGCAGAAAGTTATATTGAAAACTCTGTTCAAAATAAAACTAATATAACAAAGTAAGTTTTAATGGCTTCAAATTCATCAAGTACAATCACAAATGAAGTTACTGAAAATAATATGAATATTAAACTACCATCTAATCTATCTATTAGTCTAACTCTAACAGTATATTTGATTGTTTCAAATTTGTAGATTTTTTCTGTCCTTAGCACCGGGACAAAAATGATCATAGCAAAGCGATTAAAAAACTTTACTCCCATCGTTGTTGGCAACGATAAATAACAGCATAAAATTGATTATTTTTATTATGATTTTGGTGATAAAGAAATCAAATTTCTATCATGATTTTGCTGACATAAAAATTAAATTTCTATCCCGATATCCTCTATCTTATTTGTATCTGTCTTATATATACATAACATCTTTCTGTTCATAAATTATTTTTTGTTATTAAGATTGAAACTTATTGTTTAATATAGCTTATGCACTATTCTTTTTAAATCTTGAAACTGTAATGTCCAATGTACAAGAAAATCAAAAAATAAAAATGTTGATACATAATAATGCAGAAGTTTCCTAAATTATATGGGATACTTCTAATCTGATATTTTATTTTATGGGGTAGGTGGCTCAGTGGTATCGAGTTAGCCTGTGAAATTGAGAAACCGGATTCGATTCACACATGCGACAAACAATTTTCACCACGCTTAAACTACCACTTTGACTCCCCCTCTACTAACATCTGTGGGGGACCGTGATTAGACGGTTGGTAACCACACTTCACGCGAAGAAATATATCACTTACCGAGATCTACTCCGGGGTGTGTCACATCCAGTAATGGGTAAAAGGTGTAAATATATATTTATTTATTTTATTTTCAATTAAGCTTATTTCCTACTGAATGATTCCTCTTCAGCACCAAAATATACATACAACATGCAGTTAAAAAGGATATGCAATAATCTCAAATCATATAATATTGTACATAGGATAGTTCTTAACTTTTATTTGTCATTCATGCTTCCTCATTATCTATTTTACTTACCCCTGTACCATGAAATCCAGGCTGACCACACGATGCCATTTTATTCTTAATCTCCTCGACTTCAATCTTCTTATTTTTCGCGAAATCCTCCAGAAACTTCTGATAATCCTCTAACGTTACCTTCATCGCTTTCAATTTCTTGAAATAAATTCCAGTATCCGTGGTTGTAATCTTCTTTCCATCAATGACTTTAGCTTGTTTCATCCACTTGTCACTCTGCGATAGGGTGATGTGTTTACCGTCTGATTTTATATCGCCGAACTTTGAAAAGGTCTTGAAATTGTCCTTGAATGAACCTGGTGCAGGTGAGGTGGGGACAGGGCTTCCGGAAGCAGCTTCTTGGTTACCATTGGTGCCATTCGCAGCTCCATTCTCAATTTTGAGATCGAGTAGTTCTGCTGTTGGAGGTGCTGAGGCATTTGTTTCGGCCATACTAAAATAAAATTATAGTCAAATATTATTGTAACAGATTAAAAAAGATAAATATATTTCTATATTAATAATGTTAATAGAACAATTTAAATTTACTCATTATAAAAAAGTAACAATAATGTTCATTAATTTTATAAATGTTCAGTATAAATTTATAGAATGATTTGTTAAATTTGGTTTCAGTCCATTATCACGAAAATATATGTATATACCGGGTGGAACATCATACCTGTGTACATAGGCGATTAACATGAAAAAACAGTTTTCCGTGCGCATTGCTCCCCAAATTATTTTAGGCAAAAATGCTTCAAATAAATGTTGTAGAGCATAAATTTCTGCACCTAAATCAATAATGTTTTTTAATGTTAATCGCCTATGTACGCAGGTATGATGTTCCACCCGGTAAATATATATATATATATATATATATATATATATATATATATATATATATATATATATATATATATATATATATATATATATATATACAGGCTGTAACAGCGAAAACAACCACCGCCTATATTTTCTTTATTATTATAAATACAAAAAAATATTATAAAGCAAAGTTGTAGAAGTAAAGAGAAGGAAGCATCTGCTTAAAGAATAAAATAATTTTTTAAACCAGTAGTTCTCAAGTTACAACACAAAGTTATATTTTTTTAAATGGGATTATACATATTTTTTAGCCCTATTCGATAGAGTATTTTTTTCATAAGTCAACCATGTGACCATTCTACATCCTTACATATTAAAAATATTGAGAAAAATTCAATTGTTTAAATATTATTTTATTTTTAATATTAATGTGCAGTAAGCTATGGATGAAAAACAAAAACAAAAGAACAAAATGTAGCTGCTGTCAAGTAATAATAATTGTTGTAAATTGTTATTCTTTGTGTGTTTAAAATTATTATTGAGCATTTAATTAGCAAATAATGTTATTACAAATTTGTAACATTATACATAGAGTCAAATTTAAGTTAACATTTAAATACATATAAATAACTCGAATTATTTGGGAATAGAAAAAAAATTAAATAAAAAAGAAATTATAAAATTATGACGATATTGTTCGTTAACAAAATGTAACACATTAGATACTCTGAAAAGAAGAAAATATCTTGCTCGTTCGTATGAAAATAGATTTGCCAGAATTAATGTTCAACTTTCTGAATATAAACACTAATGGCTGCAAAAGCTTATTCATAAAAGAGCTTAATGCATATGCAACTTTTTCAACCGTACAGTATCGATTAGGCAGAACTGGAATATAAACGTGTTGTATATTCATGACTGCGGAATTTCAAACACAGTAAACATATTCCTGTTATCAAAAACCGAAAATATTACACAATATTAAACAATTTTTTAATCTTCATCATAGAAAATTTAATTTCAGAAATATATTGTCATATAAAAAAGTGTTTTCATTGTAATTCTAATTACACTAAAATTTTTTCAGAAAATTATATCTTAAAAATTGTTAAAAATATATAAAAAAATTTCGAACTCTGTAGATAAATAATAATAAGAAATGTTGCATAGAAATAATAAACGCCACATTTTTTGAGACGGATTATATAAATTAACATAAAAGAAAATATCTGATGTGGACACCACATGACTTCCTTGTACACGTATTAAACTATAGATATTTTTTTAATTGCACATATTTGACATTAAATCTTTTATTTTTTGTTCTAATCCATAGCAAACTTAATTAAAAAAAAAATCAAAAAATATATAATATTTAAATTTAGATATCTCGTTTATGCAAAAAGCTAATTAAAAAAATTCTTAATGTGCTAGACGCAGAATTTAATTCTCTAAAACTTTTATTTGCAGCATTTATTTCTAAAATTAAAATAATACCATTTTTTTCAAGTAAAACTGTTAGCAGCTTCATGTAATGTGCCACTTCCGGTTAGTCTATTTTATCCAAAATCTATTATGTTATTTCCATTGATATATTAGTCTTATATACCAAATTTGGAAAGTTTTAAATTATATTTGAATATAGTTTTTCATGAAAATCTATTGTAGGCTTCAAGTAAAGTACCACTTCCGGTAGTTGTATAATGACCAAAAAGGGAGGTGCACAACAAGATGTTATAACAGTCCTAAATATAAAGTTTCAATTTTCTACGGTTTACCGTTTTTGAGTTATGCCAGATACGTACGTACGTACAGACGGCACGACGAAATTAGTCAAAATGGATTCAGGGAGGGTCCAAAATACCTATTTCCGTTGAAATCTGAGAACCGAAAATTTTCGCGATTACAATACTTCCTTTACTTCGTACAAGGAAGTAAAAAGTAGTTAATAAATTTAAACATGAATATATTTTTTATTATTGCTGTTTAAAAATGTAATAATAAAAACTATCTATGTGACCACATGTATGAAATTTGTGCACAGAATTACTTATGACTTAACATGATTTCAAGTATCAAATAATTTACCCACAGTTTTTGGTTTAAATGAATTTATAGCCTTCCCACAGACGGGCGCATATATTAACCTTGACATAATTTTTAATTCTCTTTATCAGCACGAAATTATTCCAATGAATTATGAGTCCATTGGGAACAGGACACATGCAGGAGCTGACAGGTAATTCTTTCTAAAAGCACGATTTACATATTTTTATATTTATCGCAATTTTTTTATTAGGTAGAGATATGTAACCGAAGCTGAATAACTGTTTGGTATTCGGCTTATTCGGCTTCATGTTCACTATTCGGTATTCAGTGGAATAGTTAATTTATAACCGAATATTCGTTTTTTTTTATTGTTGTACCTTAAATACAAAAAGTAATTCAATTTAATAATAATAATCAAAGAACAAAGTATCATTTAACCATTTATTTACATATAAAGGAATAAAACTGGATAACTAGCTTTATGTTTTATTCATTCACTAGTATATCTTTTTGGTTTATTTCATCTTTAAAACATTTATTTATATAATCAAATAATAAAAATAATATTTAGACAAGTAGAAAAGAAAAATTATTTAACACACCACTAAAATTTATATTTGTAGTATATTTATTATGTATTATCTATAAGAGTTGGATATTACAGTTATTTCGGGTTTTCGTAAATATTTCCAGCTTTTGAATAAAATAGTTACTAACTTTTTACTACCCGGTTCATTTTTGGAAATTTATTTACTTTGCAAAGACGGCCTCCAATCACGCCTTCAAATTATGGAAATATATAGTACTCGGCAGGTCTGATATTCGAATGAAATTAGGCCGAATATTCACTATTCGGCTATTCGACTGAACCACTATTCGTCATAATTCTAGTACTAGATATTACCAACTGAAATATTTTAAAATGATATATTTATTTATTTGTTTTACTCTCAAATGTATTATATAAAAACTCTCCTAGTTGTTAGTGTATATTAATGCTAAATAAATGTTCTCAGAATAATCTCAGTTATTTCTTATGTTTTCCAAATTAGTCTATGTCTACATTTTCTTGTAATATACATGGTATAATATCATAATTCCAAACCTATTCCTATTTTTGATTAATATGTTTTATTCTTTATTAAAATTTTTATAATAATACAAACTGAGTTATATTTATATTGATTTTTATCTTTTCAAAAATGTGTTTTGTATTTGCAATATATACTCACTACTAAAATACTATTTTATAGTCATAAAGTACAGTGAAATTTTAAACATTTTAAACTCATTGGAATAAATTACCCATGTTATCTTAATTTGGAACATTAACCATGAAATTTAGACATAGTGGGCGTTGGAGGTTGCGACGCTCAACGGACTGACGCCCCAGTTTAAAATAGAGCTTTTGTTTCTGAGCCATTATACATTAGACTAATGAGATTTTACGAGTTTGCTAGCGAATTTAACGTGTAAAGTTCAGTAGAAGTTTTAATAGACCTCTCACATAAATAAACTTTAAATGGTTTTGTTATATGTCACGCAAGGGCAGCAATAATTTTAGAAATTAACTAACACAACTGAAAAAAATAATTATTTACATGTAAAATATTATTTTAATGCCCATTTTCATAAAACTATTTAACAAATTGTTGAGTTAACGGTTCGTTGAATTTAGACAGTTCTCTATGCAATTGTTTAGAGCAATGATTAATGGTTTGTCTCGATAATGAAGCGTTAACGTTAGCGAATTGTTATAATACGGCAATAAGTGTACGAGATATTAAGTCATGATACTCAAGGATATTAGTAGCGGATGACCTATGTCTATAGATATGCTTTTCAACTTAAATGGGAGCTTTTATGCTGAACTAGTGGCGCTAGTGTGCCAATCTGAAAATCAATGTTTTCAGCCCTTCCCGGTCTGCATGTTTTTGACGTTTGTCAGTTTGTGAAATGTTCAGTGTAAAATGAAAATAGTATACGTACACTGTTAATTTCAAAATATTATGTTTGAAGTTTAAATATTCAGTAAATAATGTTATTCACTTGTACATGTTTGTTTACTTGCCTAATTTACTATTTAATATAATAATCTAGAAAATTAATATAATATATAATATATAATATATATTCAATAAAATTTAGAATAAAATTGAAAAAAAACATATATAATATCTCATCACATAATTTTGGCTATTACTGGAGGTAATTAGGAGAATTATATCTTTTGTATTTATTCATTTAGCGAACTTGGAAAAATAACTACAAAATACGGAATATTTAAAAATAATCTCGCCTCTGTGATGCGGTGCGGATCTTGAAAAATAATATACAGGGTGTTTCACAACTTGGAGCAAAAAATTAAAGGGTATATTCTGTACGACATCCTGATCATGAAACAAAAAGATTTTTTTTTAAATTCGAAAAATTATGGGTTGTTAACCTAAAACATTTTTTTGTTGTACTGTACTGGAGTCACTTTACTAGTAAACACAAACAATGCAGTCGTACAGAATATACCCTTTAATTTTTTGCTCTAAGTTGTGAAACACCCTGTATACTATGAGCGTGAAATCACGGACTTAAGAAATATTAATGGAATTATTATTAGATGGTTATTTTATATTTCCAGTGAAATTAATCATTGTATTTACATTTTCTTTGTAGAGATGTAAGCTTAGAAGTAACCTGTTGACAGGAAATCAGAAAAATGATGCTTGTTTAGTTATCTGATCTCTTGTACATACCTATTCATTTCAATTTATTGCTTCATTAGCGGTAAAAATTACAAGTTCAATGACGACTGTATAGAATTTATAACGTAATAAAGACGAATAAAACTAATTAATTGACATTAATGCAAATACAAAGTAATAAATTTGTTCATTAAATTTTGAATCACTAGTGTTTATACATATGATTAAATTGTAATTATTTTCTTGCAGTAGTTTACATTTATTTAAACAAAATTATTTATAAAATTTCGTCATCAAAATCGAAAAGAAAACAATCATATTTGCGAAATATTTGTATCCAAACTTTTTATGTGTTCGTCTACTTTATTTATTATGTATCAATTTGAAAAATTAAAAGTATACCTATTATTATATTAACTATAAAAGAGTGTAGTTTATACGAATAATGACTAAAATTTCCTATACCTATACTAATTGAATTCGCAGTGAACATTACACAAATTCTTATTTTAGCTATTAGATCAGCCTGAACTAAGCAAATTGTTAAATATATTATAACAATTAGTATACTTAAAATATTAAATATACTCAGTGGTATCGAGTCGGCCTGTGGATCTTGAGAACCCTGGTTCGATCCCCACAGCCGACCAACAATTTTCACCAAATTAAGTCTACTCCTGTGACTCCCCTCCATTAACATCTTTGGGGGCCGTGATTTGACAGCTGGTAACCTCACTTCACGCGAAGAAATAAATCACTTACCGAGATCTGCTACTGCAGAGTGCCACACTCAGTAATGGGTTAAAGACATGATGATATATTTAGTTATTTATTTTAAAAATATACTAGACTCCAAAGTAATTGTATCTAATTAAAATAATCTATAAGCATGTTCTACATGTACAGAAATATATTTGGTCCTAATTGGCAAAACAAAATTCCAAATCTTTAAACTCTACTTTTAGTTTCGTGCGTATTTCCTGTTTGATACAGGATATGATATGCAAAAATTTATACCGGAAACATAATATCAGAACCGTACTAGCATATCACTGAAATAAAAACATAATCAACGATTTTGACATTTTGCTGATGTGAGAACTCTGTATTTATATACTATCGGAAAATGAAATGTTATAGTATTTAATTAATAAAACGAGAATTCGTATAAATGCTATTAAAAACTGTTAGATGTTCTAGTATCATTTTTGAATAAATAAAATGAGGTTATTAGCCGTTATATCACGGTAACGACAGATTATTACACGTGGAGGTAAAATCATAGTAATAATTTTATTACTTCCTTGTACGAAGTAAAGGAAGTATTGTAATCGCGAAAATTTTCGGTTCTCAGATTTCAACGGAAATAGGTATTTTGGCCCTCCCTGAATCCATTTTACTAATTTCGTCGTGCCGTCTGTACGGACGTATGTATCTCGCACAACTCAAAAATGGTAAGCCGTAGAAAGTTTAAATTTGGTACTTAGGACTGTTATAACATCTAGTTGTGCATGAAAAACTATATTCAAATATAATTTAAAACTTTCCAAATTTGGTATATAAGACTACTATATAATAGACATAATAGATTTTGGTTAAAATAGACTAACCGGAAGTGGCACATTACATGAAGCTGCTAACAGTTTTCCTTGAAAAAAATGGTATTATTTTAATTTTAGAAATAAATGCTGCAAATAAAAGTTTTAGAGAATTAAATTCTACGTCTAACACTTTAAGAATTTTTAAATTAGCGTACAAGGAAGTCATGTCAGATTTTTTTGTATGCACTAGTATTGTCTATTAATCGTGAATGTACTGATCTATAATAAACGTGGTAGATGTTAGATCGATTGAAATTAATACAATTTCGAATTATAATGAAAAATTTAATCATATGGCAATCGTAGTTGAATTAGTTTAGGGTATTTGATCTGAGTTTAAAGATCCCAAGTTCAAATCCAAGCGCTATTCCAAATTTTCTGTATATAATACAATTTAATATCATCAATTGTTAAGTATTTACTTTTAAAAACTATAAATAATTAAATATTTATATGATATTTATAATAATTTTAACTCATATTTTTATCGTGAGAAACTATGTAGTTAATTAAAATATATGTATAATTGTTCAAGATATTATTGTATTTACTGGTACTTATATGTCAGAAATATTTATGAATCATTTCTTAAAGAAACATTGAAATATATTACGAATATTTTTTGTAATATGTTTGATATCATCACTGCATAAGTTATTTACCAAAATGACAACATCGAAAAAAAAAACAAATGTGTACAATTAGAGATAATAATAAATATAATCTTTAAAATATTTCAGAATCATTCATCAGTTATGTGAAACGTTTGTCTAAGTTAAAATTTAAATAGGATGTGGCGAATTCGTACAAATCATGTGGGTGTCTATTTTTATATTCTTACGTATTACGCACAGAGTTTTTTTTTTAGCTTTTTTAAATATATATAATGTTGTTATATTTATCAGTGAAATATCACATATAGTATTAAAAACGTTGCTCGGTGTTGAGAAAAGAAATAATTTTGCTTTTATATTTAAAACTAAATTTCAGTATCGACATTTAAAACAAAAGGTCATTTGTTCGATCTAGTAAACTTTAATCCATCTAAAATTTTATTATTATTATTTACTCAAGATTAGTCTCATTGGTGAGAAGCAAGGGGATCCACGAAAAAGAAGTTCCTCGTTGGTGAGAGGCGAGGGGACTCACGAATGAATCTGAATCTGCAATGAAAGTTCTCTTTTGAAAGATACATTTTCCGTCCCAGCCCCACCTCCCAGGGCGAGAGGGCTTTAAATGTAGCACCATTGGGTGTCCTTCGTCAAATTAATGAACATGCACTTTTTATTTTCCACTTGCCAATGTAATTTCTCGAAAAGTACGATAAATCGATTTTTTGCGATTGCAGCGCCATCTATCGCGAATCGAAAAAAAAGATTCGAACTAAACCTGCCTAATTTTAAACGTAGAATCCGAATTTGTAATAAAAAATGGAGGTTCCAATTTAAGATTTCAATGTTACCCTTGCTCCACTCCCGGGAGGTGGGGTTGGGGGATCGACTTTGATGTCAGTGGATAGCCCCCTCGAGAATATTTGATACGTGTTTTGTACATTTTTGTTCCGATGCGTAGTTTTCGAGATATTTCCAAACGCAACTTAAAATAGACCAGCCTGTATACGAGTATATATATATATATATATAAATTGAGTTGAATATCACAAAAATAGAGGAAGAAATTTTATGAGAAAAGGTGATTCAAAATGAAATTATCATAATCTATAGAAAATAAATAATAATTACCGACAGATACTCATTATTGCTATTTAGAGAAGCATATTTCTTGGTATACATACATTGTTGATAAATCTAGATATCTAGAAGTGGAAATAATAAGTAGAAAATATTGCAAAAAGTCATAAGTATCGTGATTTTACTCATCACATATATTTTCAGATCTGCGTAACTTATGTATTTATACAAAATTCCATCATATATTAAATAAAATATACTTGATAACTATTACAATCGCCAGCCGGGGAAATGTCAAAATATGTTTTATTATTGATGTAAACATTTATATATTAGTTAATCGGCAGAATATCAAGGGTCAAACTATGGACCGAATTAACATTATTTATGTTGAGAAAAGTAAAAAGTTAATTTTTAACATTATGTGTGGACAAATATTTCATAATTTCATATTATACTTAAATATGTAATTTTAGTTATAAATGAAATAAAATAAACAAAATGTTTCTTTTGTAAATTGAAATATCGATATTGTCCTGCCGTTTGAAATTTTTAATCAGGAAGTAAATGTAAATGACATCAAGTGATGAAAATTTAATCTAACCTAAGGCATTAAGATTTATTTTTAAGTTTATTACAATATAACTATGAAATATTGCATGCTCGGTTTAAACTTTTTTCTTCTTACGATGGCACTAATTACAGTTCAAATCCGGCCTGGGCCTACCGGGTACACCCAGCCACAGTTTTTAGACGTATTGCCGGTTTTCGTGGTCAAATGCTATATTATTTAAGGCGAATAAGTGACTAGCTTATAGCGCCCGAGTGTGATAAATACATGTAACTGTATTTTTATATTTTATGACAAATCACACATTTGTCGACAGGCGGATTCTAACTGACGAACCTTGCTTCAGGTGACGTCATAGTATGTTAAGAGATGTGCCGCTCGACCACCGCACTTTAAACTTTTGTATATTGATGCCTTTACTTAAACCATAATGTTTGCAAATTTCAGACGGTTTTTATAAAATTGTTTTAAGTGTCAAAATTAATGATTATATATTCGTTTTTTATATTTGCGGTGAATGAAACATACAATTTAAAGTCGCCATAGCTTTAGGTTTCGTCTCTATTTTAATCGCAAAAATCTGATAGCATAATTTATAATAAAAAAAAAACCTTTGTTCGTTTTTCGTTTCTTCTTCAATTAATTACGTTCTACTTTCCCACGGTTTGAGCCATGACCTCCTTAAAAACTAGCACCCACAAATTCCCTAAATTTATCCAAAGCAAACACTATCTCCAGATATTATCTATAATTTTACACAAACATGCAAATTTCCCGAAAACCATTATCATTAATTTAATTTTCGCATCGTTTACTGTGTACCTTAACCTTAACACCTGGCATTTACATTATGTTTACATTATGTCAGGGTTATGTTCGCGTCTACATCTACCTATTGCGAATAAGCGCCCCTTGACGTCATAGACGTTAACATTATCGGCCAGACGTGAATTTATAAAAATGACATCATCCACAAAAAAATATAATGATACTAACTTCATGCTTATTTATAGAATAGATAATAATTCGATTGTTTGTTTTGTAACGTTTGATGATATAAGAATATGTGTTAATTTTTTGTGTTCAACTATGTCAAGTATATTTGGAAGGATTTACTTTTCATATTTCAAATTTTTTTTGTGTAAACATACAAATTACAACATAAATTTATTGAAGCTATCAAGCACATACATTCAACTATATATTCTATCTCTAATCCCATTATACTATATAAATAATATATTAGTTTTCCTAAAATTTTACGTTTAGATAATATATAGGTCAGAAAATATGTTATATATAAATTTCCTTATTTATTAAGTAAAAATTCAGAATATAATTAGATGAATCAAAAACTAAAAAAATAGTTATTTGTGTATTAAGAGCGTAAAGTGATTCTTTGTTACTCGAGCACGGTAATTGCAGCGCGAACCGAAGGCGAGAGCTGCAATAGTGCAAGAGGAACAAAGACACTTTACGCTCGTGATACACACATAATTTTTTCTACGATTACATCTTAAAATTGTTTGTATTGAAAATAAATTCATTCTATTAACTGACAATATGACAAGTTTCTGTTTTGTTTATATCCCTGGTAACTATTGAAATAAGCTCGCATTTATTATCTTTTTCGCGCGTTGCCATTGGAGACGTGCTAAAATAGTTATTTGTGTATTAAGAGAGTAAAGTGATTCTTTGTTCCTCTTGCACTATTGCAGCTCTCGCCTTCGGCTCGCGCTGCAATAGTGCAAGAGGAACAAAGACACTTTACGCTCGTGATACACACATAATTTTTTCTACGATTGCATCTTAAAGTTATTAAAAAACGTAGGTATACGTCTAAAACTAAATTCGTTTTGTTAACTGCCAATATGACAAGTTTCTGTTTTGTTTGTATCCCTGGTAACTATTGAAATAATCTTTTTCGCGCGTTGCCATTGGAGACGCGCAAAAAAGATATTTTTCGATTGTTCCACAGAAAACGTCAACTTTACGATGACAAATGACAGCGTAATTCTCAACTTTTCATAGCAATCGTAGAAAAATTTTTTTTTCAGAGAATATTGAGTTTAAATTACCCAATTTAATAATACTATGTAATGTAATAGTAATTAATTTTGAAACATTGATTTTTTGTGTTAGGACGTTGTATTTAATTAATTTTAAGAATAATTGAACATATATCAAGTAAATAATCAAATATGGGTCGATGGGCTAGTGGGCATCGAAATTACAAATGCGGCTCATATTAACTAGCACCAGGCAGTCCGTGTGAATTCTGCCGATTCTGTAATTTATTTTATCAAAAGTATGACCCGTTGACACTTGGTGAAACATTATGAATAAGATTTTGTGAAACTACATCAAGTGTCTACGTTCTTTATTCTTAATTTATTTTGTTTAGTGGATATAATTTAGTCTTGCACAGGTTTGAATACACAGTAATTTGGACTGAGAAAGATACTGAACATTCTAGAAAAAAATAAGATAATATTTATGTAGAAGTTTTAAATAAGTCATGCTCAGCTTACAAAAATAATGGTAATTGTTGTTATTTAACTCTATGTTAATACAATTTATTTAGTGAGTATACTATAATTGGTGTATCTTATAAATAATGTTAACAGTCTCTTCTTTCACATAAGTTGCTTGTGCGAGAAGTTATTCTACCTTGAGATGTATAAAAAGCCGATTGAGAACTAGAATCTTTAATGATAATTTAGAATCTTGCATGTTAATGGGTTCAGAAAAAAAATGTTAGTAAACATGTTATCAGTAAAATACTCATAAAATTATAGAAACTAGTACTGCAAAATGTATTCATCGTGTAATAGCTATTTATATAACAAGTACATAATACAGGACTTGCATACAAAGTTTTATGTTCGACTGTCTTGATGGTGATTCATTTCCTTAAAATGTACTTGTTGGTTTTGTTAAACAATGTTATTGTTAAAAAAATTGGAAACAAAAATTCATATTGTCTTAAGACTAAGAAGAATCCCAAAAGAAGTAAAAGATATATCAAAAATTGCAAAGGTATTAATTATTTATTTAGGTATAATATTTTATTTTTTAACATTAACTGTAGTTTAATTTTGCTACTTTATCGTACTTCTCCAATAAAGTGGCATATTATAGACCAAACAGTGTCACAAATCAAGTAGTTATGGTGCAGTCGATCATAAAATTATTTATATACGACTAACTAATAATATTATCATTATATATGCGTTTTTTGCTATATAATGCTATATATTAATCCCGCAGGGAATAATGAGTCGGGAATAATGGTCATTATTCCCGCTCGTGAACCAATCAAAATGCTTAAAACATGGATCATTGTTTTATTGTGCCATCGGAACAGTGTTGCCATAGCGACTCATATTTAAATTAATTATGCTCGTTGCTAAGTTCACTGTTATTTACGAATCGGAAACAAACAAAACGAAATTATCGTTGAGAAGTTGTCAAAAACGGTCTTGCAAATTGTGTTAAATTATTGTGTTTAACTGTAATTGAAAAAATGGACAGTATTACAGAAGACAGTATATATACTACACCACCAGAAATAACGAAAATCGCTGATGCTACTACATATGGTTTATTACCGCAAAGGTCTAAAAATTTCTATGACAAAGTATTCCAAAGTTTTATGGACTGGCGTATTAAAATGAAGACAAATTCGTATTCAGAAAATGTATTGTTGGCATATTTTACTGAATTAGGTGAAAAATACAAATCATCTTCATTATGGTCTTTTTACTCCATTTACTCATTTCAATTAGATGTAAATTTATTAGGTAAATAGATGTAAAATTAATAGATAATAAATAATATAAAAATTTACTAATTTTTATTCAATTAGTCGTATATGTTAGTCATATATAAAGTATAGTATACAACTCGCTATAATGGCTATTATTACCTCGGATGATTACAACCCTTGCTCGCTCCGCTCGCTCGGGTTGCAAACTTCATCCTCGGGAATAATTCATTATATCGTCGGTGTATAATATACTATTAAAAACAAAAACAAAATTAACTGTCTATCTGCTTAGTAACACCAGGTTTATTAAAAACAAAGACAAAATTATTTGTTCATCTGCTTAGTGAAGCCAGGTTTAATAAAAAATTTAAACAAACACTTGTCAGAGTTTTACAAAATGTTTCAGCCTCCGAGTCAACTTATTAGGTCATCGTTAGAGGCCGGCCAGCACAGTTAGTGATGAGTTATAATACGATACAGAAACATGACAGTTTTACACGAAAATTAATTATTTACTATATACATTTAGTACAAAGTTTTTGAAATTTAGTATTTGCAATTCAGATGTGGATGCAATACAAATTATGTTAGAATTATTAACGTCTAAATTTTCATTATCTCCCAAAATTTGTTTAGCTTCATTCTTCTTATTTTCCATGGAACTTTCGATATACCCTTCAGTAACGCTAATATATAATATAATAATTTTTAAGGCTTAACTTAGTCAACTCTTCTCTATACAAAAATGTTAATAATTAAAATTACTAAATAGAAACTTCCGTATATCTTTTTTTTTAATATTCTAGATTTTTTTGGGTTTACATATATTCATCAGAATCAGAAATGCTATTAGCTGAGTATATTTACTAATGTCAATATTCTTCATTGCAGTAATGGTTGTTCTTAGCATTGAGTAATAGATCCACATTGTAGATTAATTTTGATTTATTACTTTTCCAGAAAATTGTACACATATCACCTATTCTGATATCTTTAACTTTATGCGCTTCACACCAATTTTCATTTTCTTTGTATTCTAGCTCATCAGTAGTGGGATCGCGCCTAATAGATTTCTCTATAAAAAGCAAGCGATAATTTTCAAATCGCTATATTAGTTTAAAAATTTTAATAAATTTGTAGTAATAATATAGTATACTTCAATCGTATACTACCTGATACAAAAACTACCGATAATTATATGTTATTTTTCGAAAAATCATAATTTTTACTTAACAAATGACAGCGATTCTATTGTCGCAAATAGAATTCTATATGGCGCAATTCGGGGACTGGTTCTAAATTTACGAAACAGGTGTACAGGAGCGAATGGATGAATGTTTGTTGCGTGTTGATGGATTTTGGTTGTGAGAAAAGAAAGAGTTTGTATGGAGGAAGTGTTAATGTGGTTGAATCGAGTATTGTGTGTCAGGATGAGAATGTTGACGGGTTCGTGCTACCCCATTTAATGGGATATAGCGTGATGTTATGTATGTATGTATGTTCTCAATTTTGAGGGAATAAGCATCAAAATAAACTTTCTTCAGAATCAACCATTTTCACATTTTTTAACAGTTTGTGCAAACAGCGTTTTTTTTGTATAACTAACACAAACAAAATTTAATCAATCTACTCACACCTCAAACAAAAACAAATATTGTCAAATTTAAAAAATGTACATTTTGCAATAATTTTTCTATCATGAAATTAGGTAAAACATTATACGATATAAGTACATATTGTTAAGTATTGTACAATACTCAATGGATTATCAAATTCGGCCTATACTCGACAATTATTTCTATGTTGTAGTGCCAGATTATGTTATTTTAATACATACTCCATGGTTTTTTTTCATCGGAGAATTTTAAAATTCTATACCACTAACATTGATTTATCAATTCTACTAGTTAGTGGTAGCATAGTATTATAATTATTATTACTAGAAACCGATTTTTAAGCTTTTTTTTTCTACACCCAATATTTAAATCAAAGATACATTTTACGAAATTTTATATGAATTACACAAAAAGAAAAAAATTGAAGTAGGTGGCTCGGTGGTATCGAGTCGGCCTGTGGATCTTGAGAACCCTGGCTCGACCCCCACAGCCGACAAACTATTTTCACCAAATTAAATTTACCTCTGTGGCTCCCCCCTCCCCTCCTTCTAACATCTTTGAGGGCTGTGATTTGACGGCTGGTAACCGCACTTCACGAGAAAAAATATATTACTTACCGAGATCTGCTACGGCAGGGTGCCGCACCCAGTAATGGGTAAAAGGCGTTATGATATATTTATGTATTTATAAAAAGAAGTCATTTGACATATATTATTACATGCTTTTTTTGTCATTTTTGTGCTTATATTCTATTTTATATTTATTTTAATACTAGACCCGTTTTTTCATATTTAGGTTTTTATTATATTTATTATGAAATCTAGAAAGTGGATAAATATCAATTATGGAAAAAAATCGTAACATCATTATACTGGGAATTTTTTATTCGTTACATAAGCAACATAATGGCAAAATTTACATTTGCCCAATATTCATCCCTATTAATTTTAAAATAAATAAGCTTTGCTTCAAATATTTTTTCCTTCAAAAAACGTTGATTCTTTATCCGCTCCCTAATTACATTATTATAATACTCGATACTTATGATACCAGTTATTGATAGAGAGCTGGTGGTCCCGAGAAAACCAGTCTAATTCTCATCCCAGTCCGCGTTTGAAAATATGTTATCTACTGACATATAAATATTTACATAGATATAAGTTTAATCGGCGTAACCAGCGAATTTTAAACATTTAATTTAAAAAAATTTATTTGAGTATATTTTTTATAAATATATAGATTTCCTAAATATATTTAGTAGTACTCAAATTAAAACTTAATAACAGTTTAACTCTGTACAAATCTGCAAGAATTTAAATTTTGTACGAAATATATATTTTTATTAAATTTGCTAGTATTTTTAAGTATCTTAAATATGTATAAAGTATAGGAGATGTCTTATTTCATTTCGTTTGATAAAGCTTAAAAAATACTAGTTCAAATTCTGGTGTTATGCAAATGTTGCTCTTAAAATTTTATTTATAGAGTACCTACTTAATATTTGTTTGAACCAACAAACTGAAAATTTAAATAATTTTACTTTCGGCCAGTTACATCAAAAAAATTTAATTCTGATTTTCTACATATTTTATCTACAAATCAACAAAAGTTAAATTTTAAATTTGTCTTTGGCTTGATCTAGTTAAAGTTAAATTTTAAATTTCATTATCGGTCAGATCCACCAATTAAACATAAACTTTTAATTTGACTTTCGGCCAGTTACATCATCAAAATATTAAATTTAAATTTTACTTTTGGTCAAGATCCATCAACAAATCTATAATTCTAAAATCAACTTTTGACCAGTTGCATTACTAAAACTTAAATTTTTAATTTGATTTTCAGGCCGTTTCATCAACAAAACTTAAATTTTCAATTTGGTTTTCATTTAGTTGCATTTGCAAAACTTAAATTTTAAATTATAATTTTCGGTATGTTCCATCAATAAACCTTAATCAACAAAATTTAAATTTGACTTTCGGCCAAATTCATCAACAAATCCTAAATATTAAATTTGACTTTCAGCCAGTTGTATCAACAAACTTAAATTTTAAATTTACATTTGGATAGTTACATAAATAAAACTTAAATTTTAATTTTGTCTTTCAGCCAGATCTATCAACAATTCTAAAATTTAACTTTCTACCAGTCGCATCAACAAGACTTAAATTTTAAATTAGTCTTTCAGCCATTTACGTCAACAAAACTAAAATTTAAAATTTTATTTTCATCCAGTTGTAACACAACTAAATCTAAATTTTAAATTTGATTCTTTCAACAAGATGAATCAACAAAATTTAAATGTTCAATTTAACTTTCGACATAATATGGAATATTATTCCATCAACAAATTTTAAATTTATCTTTTGGCCAGTTGCATCAACACTTAAATTTGAATTTTAGCCAGTTGTGTCAACAAAACTAAAATATTAAATTAAATTAATAAAATTAAATTTTAAATTTGACTTTCAGCAAGATCCATCAACAAATCTTATATTTTCAATTTAACTTTCAGCAATTGCATTAATAAAACTTACATTTTAAATTTGACTTTCAACCAGATCCATCAACAAATCGTAAATTTTACATTTAACTCTCGGCCAGTTGCATCAACTAAACTTAAATTATAACTTTAAAATTATTGCATCAATAAAATTTAAATTTTAAATTTTACTTTCGGCGAAGATCCATCAACAAATCTTAAATTTTTAATTTAACTTTCGATCAGTTACATCAACAAAATTTAAATGTTAAATTTCTTCTTCGTCCAGTTACATCAGCAAAACTTATATTTTAAATTATAATTCGCGACATGTTGCATTCATAAAACTGAAATTATAAATTTGACTTTCGGCCAGATCCTTCAACAAATCTTAAATTTTAAATTTGATTATCGGACAGTTATATGAACAAAACTTACATTTTAAATTTGGTTACATTAACAAAACTTCAATTTTAAATTAGACTTAGGGGCCAGAACCATCAACAAATCTTAATTATTAGATTTGACTTTCAGTCAGTTGCATCAACAATATTCAATTTATTTCTGCAAATGGCCGAAAGTCAAATTAAATTAAGAATTTAACTTGCAGCCAGTTGTATCAACAAAATTAAAAGTTGCATTAAAAAAAAAAAAAATTTAAGTGTATTTTAAATGTAAATTGCATTTGTAAAATGTAAATTAATTTATATTGCATATAACTTCGATTTACTTTTATTTTTTAAACCAATTGGAAAATGTACGTATTGTTAGTACAATTGATTGTTATTATATGACATTTCGATTTATCTTTATTTATTTATCGCAAAACTTTTCTTTATTTTTCACATAAAATAAATAAGTAAATATATCATCATGCCTTTTACCCATTACTGGGTGTGGCACTCTACTGTAGCAGATCTTGGTAAGTGGTATTTAACTTCGCGTGAAGTGCGGTTACCAGTCGTCAAATGATGTTAGTGAATGGGGGAGCCACAAAGGTAGATTTAAATTGTTTGTCGGCTCTGGTAATCGAACCAGGATTTTCCAGGTCTGCATACAGACTCGATACCACTAAGCCACCTACCCCATATTTTGTTTTTGACGTGTTTCGTATTTTTCAATCTATATAATTTCTCCCATTTTTATTTCAACAAGATTCGAAATATTTTTCATTTTTATTCAAAACATTAACTTTACCTCACAAAACACTAGACTCCATGACCTATGAAAACAGGTCAGTTATTCAGGTCACAGGATTTATTTTCCTTCGTGGTCCTTGTGTCGCCTTCTCCTCTAGGACAAGGATAACATTACATGCGCAATGTGTACGATCGATTTTCGCGATTTTCTCAGCTGGGAAATGCGAGGGAAAGCGAGGAAACATGGGGAAAATAAAACGTGTTTTGTCGACACATACAGTCAGCTCACGCGCTAATGTGTAATGATATGTTTTGTATGCAAGACACTACATTTTTAATTGAAACCTTATATGTTTTATGTTGCAATATATATGTTCTTTTCTTTGGGATATTTATGTCATTGCAATTTTTAGTTATAGATATTATTAGTTAAATACATAGGTATTCTTAATTTCTTAAAATAACCTATACTGATAGAATCAAAATTTATAATTTTATTTAAATAAATTGTTGGTATTAAATGTTAAACAGGTACAAGAAAAAAATATATTTCATTTCAAATAATTATATATTCACCAGAAGGCAAATAAAATCATATAAATTCATTTTACATTTAAATAAACTAATATAGTTTTAATTTTAATTACAGCAGGTATTTTGTATTCTATATTTCAGTTTATTTAAATTTAGTTTATATTATATTATAACAATTTTATTGAAATAAGTTTTAGTTTACGTATTAATATATTTATATACATATTTTTCTTTTCTACAACAAAATATTATCAATTTATATAATGTTGTTTGTAAATAAATAAATATGGTGTGATATTTTAAGTTAATATTTGACAATGGTTAACCTTTATAATGACAAACATTCATGTACGTTTATGTAAGGTCACTGCATCTCCTATCATGACATTAATATATGTAGAAAACATATTTTTATTTACAAATATCAGGTATTTTAAGATAAGCGTAATTTAACATGTATGAAAATATGAATGACGGCATTTTAAGCAGTTTGAGCATCACCTTTATTTTTAACCATCGATAAACTTGAAGCAGAATATTTATAATTTTTTAATTAAAACACTTGAAACGTTGAAAAGAGTGTATATATATATTTCGACTGTACAATAATAAATTATATGTAATTATGTTATCAAAAAAATGGTGTTATCAAACTGATTATCACTAAATTAACAAAAGTAATAATTATCAAGAGAGATTTATCAACAATTAAATTTAAAGAAAAAAAATGTATAAATTGAGAACTACATCTAAATTTATATATATGTATATATATATATATATATATATATATATATATATATATATATATATACATATATATATATATATATATATATATAAATATAAGTTAGGAATACAAATACAATATAAAAACAGACTGGCTGATTTAATTTGATTAATACAAGAATAGAAAGAAAATATTAAATATAAATAAAAAAATTTATATAAATTTAGGACGCACAATTAATTTTCTCTGTGTAGACTGAAGACGTTAATATAGATCAATTAACTAATAATTAAATTCACCTAATTCCAACAAGTGTTACACTTACTCATTTCTTGTCAAAATATAGCGTATCAGTCATAAAAATATCAGCATACAATACTCACTCTGTTGCTTCTTTTAACACCAATCTATAACCAAGTTATCCTTGCTTATTAACACACCGCTGGCTTTATTTTGTAAACAAAACACTGTAACACGACTATGACTCGAATATCTCGAAAGCTCAACAGCAACTGATGGAGTACAGGATCTGTGCCTCGCAGGCAGTGGGACTGATCTAGCAAGCGTTGAGTTCGTTGCGTAAATGTTCCTGATTTGCCAGAAGTTGTCCTGCTACGTGCGCATACACTGGAATTATTAGGCAACTTGTTTTACGATTACGCATTGCGTGCTAAATAAGTAATGAAATTCTTCACATTTTTATTTTATTATTATTAATAATTTTACAGTAGTTGAAAAATAAATACTGAGAAAAAATGATTCAATTCAACCTATTTATTATATATATATATATAATATGATTTAATGACTAATTTCTAGATATAGATCTCTAGCAAATATGGAAAGCATTGATTCATAAGTTGTTTCTTACTCTCACACACAAAATTAAAGTTACTGGTACTCCATCATATCTCCATGATAAACTTAAACTTAAAAATTATGAATACGGTTTACGAGCTAGAGATTTATATGTTGTTCCTTCATTCTCCAAATCTAATTTCAAATGTTCATTTTCTTATCTAGCACCAACTCTGTATAACACTATTCTAGATAACTTAAAGTCTCTGTCGTTAAGTTCATTTAAATATCATATTAAGAAGTTATTTATTTAATATGCACTTTTTGTCTAACTTATTTTATATATTTTATTTGTTTAATACAATTTATTTAAATGTGTTCTGTTGTATTGTATTTTATTTGTTTATTTTTCTATTTAGTACTCTATACTCATTATATTCATTAGGTACACTTTCTTTATAATTTTTGTAATCTTATGTACGTGGTTGGGTGGAAGAACAGCCTTTGGCTGAACCCCGCCTTTGACATGTGTCAATCAAGTCATTATTATTATTATTATAATTTAATAGAAATATTATGAAGAAAATTAACTCATCGTTCTATTATATTGATTTATTTATTGATTCGACAGAAATACACACTAATTATAAATTAAGTGTGGTTTGTTTAACTTTATATATAACAAATTACATAATTAAAAGTTTAAAGTAAAAAAAGTAAATAAAGAGATATTTATTATTACAACAACGTTTCGTTTATTTATTAATAAAAAATTGAAATATTGACAAGCATCTTTTTGGTTATAAAAAATGTGACGTTTTCAAATGTGTTCTTTATCTTGTCATCATTGATATTTACATTTCATTTCATAAAGTTATAAATTATTGAAATTGAATTACAAAATGCCTAAAATAAAAGCACCAGTCGAATTTACTGGACCATTCACACTCCCAGAAGCTTTCGAAAAATTTTCAAAATTTGGTGACCCAAAATCTGACGGAAAAACAATTACTTTATCTCAAAGTGACAAATGGATGAAACAGGCAGGTGTCATTGGCAAGAAAATCACCACCACTGATACAGGTGTATGCTTCAACAAATATAAGTAAATTATTCTTTATTTATACAGATATTTTATTAATAATACACTTTCATATTAATTTAGAGCTAGAACAATAAATATAGCAGATTACGACAAGTTTTTACAAGAACTGGCAAAGTATAAACAAGTGGAGTATAGCGAAATGTTGTTTAAATTGCTTAATTGTGGATTGCCTGGACAAGAAAATAAACAGGTACTTTCAATTTTTATTACTTTAAAAATTAAATTAACATGTCCCAGTGATTCATGACCGGTGGTCTAGGGACTCCTAGGGGTCCGTAAAAGGATCTCAAAGGGTCCGCGAAACTTAAAACCTATATATTAGTATTATTTTCTGTAATTTTTATTTTTTTATATTTTATTTTCTCTTATTTACTTTTCGTTTGATTTAGTAGCAGATAATTATATTTTACCACTTGCCAGCGAAATATTATTTGTAATTTTTATGCTTATATAATAAAAATTAGGCTAAACTTGACTTGGGGGCCAAACCTGAAGTTGGCTGCAGAACAAGCTGCTTCTGGCTTGAATTCAGGAATACCAACTTAACGTCAAAAGCCGGACAATTTGAAATGCGAAGTATATTTATCATAAAAATGCGTTCTGTACTAGGTTTGGCATGGTTAGGGGTGTTTTTTTTAAGTTAAATTTTGTTTGTAATAAAATTCGCATTTCAAGTATATTTATCATAAAAATGCGTTCTGTACTAGGTTTGGCATGGTTAGGGGTGTTTTTTTTTAATTGGTACTCCTGAATTCAAGCCAGAAACAGCTTGTTCTGCAGCCAACTTCAGGTTTGGCCCTCAACTCAAGTTTTACCAAAAATTATACAGTCGTTTTCAAAAGCTAGAAATTTCAAATATTGCAAAGACTCGTATTTTTTCAGTATAAATAAAATAAATATAAATAAATATATCATCACGCCTTTTATCCATTACCGGGTGTGGCACTCTGCCTAAGCAGATCTCGGTAAGTGATATATTAGTGGAGGGGAAGCCACAGGAGTAGATTTAAATTGGTGAAAATTGTTTATCGGCTGTGGGGATCGAACCATGGTTCTCAAGATCCACAGGCCGACTCGATAACACTGAGCCACCTACCCAGAGATGTGCGTGTAGTCTACTGCAAGTAATCTACGCCATTCTCTACGTGTAAACAATCATGTAGTCTACGTCTTCATTTTTCATGTAAACAATGTAGACTATGTAGACAATGAAAACACCTGTGTTCACTTAAGTCAGATTAGAAATTTTATCCCTAGAACTAGGGAATTTTAAAAGTTGTTAGAAATTTGTATTTTTATTCTAGGGATTACATGAAAAAAATTAGTTGTGCAGGGCAAAACGTTCAAAATTTGTCAACTGGTTTCTGTTAAAAATAGCGCCAAAGAAAACTCCGTCTGGTGAGATGGCGCGTTGATCGATATTAAAAATATGACAGTTCGTCCAAGACCCAAGACAGACATTCGTCTAGTAATGTACGTGCACTTGCTTTATTAGTTTTATTATATAAAGACCGATAATAACTCGAGCTCACGAATACGAATACATGCAATAGTTACAAAGGAATAAATTTAGGTTATATACAATTTTACAACTGTCAGATGCATGATCTACATTGTTTACATTGTCTACGCCGCTAGAATTGTCGACGTATTGTCTACGTGTAGATGTAGACAATTAAAGATTACACGTAGATGCACATCTCTGCACCTACCCTATCTCCAGTTATTTTCCGACCGAAACAGATATTAAATTAGTTATATTAATAATAATTTCTATAATATGTATAATATTTCTTACAGCAAATGGGTGGTGCAGTTGATAAATTACAGAATTTATGAAATTTTAAATATACTAATTTAAAGATTCAATGAAATGACAATAGAAAAAAAATGTAAGCAATTGGAATGTATATGAATCCAGACATAAAAATTTGCTTCATCATCATTAACAAAGATCCTCCTCTACTCAAGACTTCTCGCCATATTTTATTATAAGTCAAAATATTTTTTATTTTATATTAATTTCTTATTAAATAAAATAAATATAAAAAGAGTAAAATATAAATAAAAGATAAAAGGTACTTATTATTATTACGTGTGGATGTTCTTATTTTAAAAACATTAATATAAATACTATTAGATTAAGAAATTGGTTTTGATATTTAAAATTTCAGATTTATACTACTTAAGACAGAATTTTAAATTTTGGTAATAATTTTTATGAAAAAAATCTAGCAAATGTTAAACGAAACAGTATACGAGTATTACACAGAGAAAAATTCAGACAAATATCAAGATTTTTCTTTTAAAATATAAATTTGTTTTCATAAATAATTTAATATAATAATATTAATAAAAACAATTTTTTTTTCAATTTAATTAATTATTTATAGTTTACGAGAAAAAAAAATGGTATAATGTGCATATAATACAATCATTATGTTCAAATCAAATACTATACTTTATCATGGGTGCCAGACGTCCTGATGTATTTTCGGGACTATTCATTTCCCGATTTTAAATACTCATAATTTGTATATTATTTGTTAAAAGTGGAAAATCCTTCTACTTTTTGAATATAATATATATATATATATATATATATATATATATATATATATATATATATATATATATATATATATATATATATATATATACGGGTGACACTGCAACAGCCGAATCTATTGCAACAGATTCTAATTGAACAGAATCTACTGCAGCCGATTCTACAAATCCCGAAAATTTTAAATGTGGCGCTCTGTCTACATCACCCGATTCTACAAAAACCGAAAAGTGGGCGTGGCTAAATTTATGTCCGCGTCAGCCGAAAGTAGTCTGAACCGATAGTAGTTCCAGCCTAATGCTATGTGTGAAACCTTACCGATAGATGACAGCATAAAATAGTTGTTGCTGCTCGTCACTAGATATCAAAATGAGCATTTACCAACATTTTATTACCGACTTGAATGCCAAAATATAAATATGCGACATACGTTTTAACTGTCAAAATGACAATTCATATGTCAACATTATAACTTTGCAATGAAATACAATGCCAATTTTTAAATAATAGAAAGAAGTAAACAGGGTTAGCGTTCAATTTATAATGTTTCGTATATGAAGTTTTCTGCACGGTCATGAATTTGAATAAAATTAAGGTTAGTATATGTATTCATGGAAATGATCAAACTTTATTATAAGTCTACTTTGTAGGGATGTTCTGGTCGAGAGAATTGGACTGCTTAAACGTTTATTCGTCGGTTTCCTACAGCATATGTCAAATTCATAAAAGTCCTAGAAATCATACAAAAATAAAGTTGGTTGGAATAAAAATAAGATGCATTGGTAATATTTGTGCTTAAATGATCTATATTTATGATGTTTTTACTTTATAGACATTATCCGGTGAAAAGAATTGGACTAGAGAATAGATATTTTGCCAATATCATCAAATTAAAAAAAGGAAAAAATTGGTACTATTCTTTATTGTGTATATTAAAAGTAAAAGTATTAAATCTATACATAATATATACAACTCTACAATATTCTGCTTAAAAATATGAAACAATAAGTCGTAATCGTTTCTGTGGAGATAAATTTCAAGATGAAAAGATCAGATTTGTGATTTATTATGCATGATTAAGAAATGAATGCACACGTTGAAGAAATTTGTGCCAACACCGACAATATGTAGTTCGTCGTTTTTTGTAGAAAATTAATGAATTGTAACAAGAGTTATTGTCACATGATACTGTAGCAAATGTAGTACAATATTAAATGTGAAGATAACGAAATCACCACCGGACCCAAATATATGGATGAAAGATTATGAAGCAATTGCAATTTATAAGCATTGGATCAACATAAATCAGTGTGATGGCAATGGACTGAATACAATTTAACTACTGTTAATTAAAAATTGTATAATTTGTTTACTTTGTACTTTGAGATATGTGTTTGTTAATTATTTATTTTAATTTGTTCTGATGAAGATATACGATGATTATATCAAAAGGGCGACATTAAAATAAAAATTGCATGTTGTAAACAAAACCAAATTTCCTTAATTGTGAAGTATATAATTAAATAAAAAATATACATTATTAATTTTAAATACTATAAAGTACATGCTTACTTTCAGAGACATGTTTAGATAAAGACTGTTTTTGATATTATTTTAAAAAATATTGTAAAAGATTCTTGTCAAATCTTCGTACATGAATATTTTATAATAATTTATAACGAGACTACTTATAATGGGCACCGAAAATAAATTGAGACGTTTTTATATGTTAATTAAATTGGTTTTTCGTTTATTTTGAAAAAAAAATGCGATAAATCTGAATAGTCACAACATTATTGTAAAATATCATTTAATTGGAGTAAGTGGAAGAAACATATCAAAAGATCTGAAGCTGCTTGTGTGAACTATAGCTGACATCATAAAAAAATATTGTTCGTTTGATTCAATTGAAATAGGTAAAAGTACAGGACGAAAATGTTTCATTACTGATAGAGATGTTCGGAGTTTAATTAATATATCCAAAGAAAATCGGCGAAGTAGTTTACGCGAATTAAAGATATTGTGGTCAGTAACAATAAAAAAGAATGTCTCAACTGAAACTAAATGAAAGGATCTCAGAAAACTGGGTTACAAATTTTATAAGATATGTTAATGTATTTTTATCTTAATTTAAATAGAAATTTAAATTGATCTCGTACATCAGGCTAAAGAAACACCATTATTGACCACTTCTCCAAAACAAAACCGATTAAAATTGGATACAGAGACAATGGAATATTATATTATTCAGTGGCGAAACCCAATTTGACATGTATCTCGGTGATATGCGGAAAAAAGTTATACGAATCAAGTTTGAAGCTTATCATAAAGATTATTTAAAAAGGACTGTAAAATTTTCTGCTATGTTATGGTATAGTGTTGCATATCTTCGAAAGGTGTCGGAAAATTAAGTAAATTTTCAAAACTATATAGATATTTTGAGAAACAATCTAATCCCATCTGTCATGTCAAATTATAATAGCGAATGAACTTTTCAATAAGATGTCATACGGCTAAAATTACAAAAAAAATGGTATTAATGTTTTTAACTGGCCATCCAGTAGTCCGGATATCAATCTTATTGAAAGTCTATAGGGAATCATGAAAAGAAAATTACAGACTGATCGGCAAAGAACTGTTGATGGATTGAGATTTGGAATTCCATAACACAGGAAGAATGTAAAAAGTGAATAAATACAATGCCAACTAGGATAAATGCAGTTATTAAAGTGAAAGGTGATGTTACATAGTATTAATATGTCTTATTATAAGGTATGTCCGAAGATTTAGTTGACAGGAAATTTGTGTATATATTTTTTAATAAATACTTAAAATTAAAACAAAACGCTCATCATTGAAATATTGTCTTAAAAGTAATCTTGTATGTGTTAGTATTTAAAATTATTAATATAACTTTTTTTATTTATTATGTATAACAGAGATACAATTATTTGAGGAAAAAAGTAAGTGCCCGAACCTATAGTTGTCGGGGCTCGTAAACGAGTTTATAATTTTTATTGCTGTTAGTTAACATATACTTAACAATCAATTAATAAATCGTACATAAGTTAATCAATTTATTTACAGAAAGTATTATAAATGTAGGTTTATCTAGTATAAAACGTAAAAATGTAGTCAAAAATAAATGAAACAATACTTAAAAAAAAGAGTGACAACCAACATACAACAAACAGCCTGAAATTTAAATAAAAAATGGTAAGTATGATTGGTACTTTATATTTCAGCAATAATTACAATTTAGTGCTATTGCTCGGGCTGCTTTTATAAAAATGAACGGATTTTAATTAAAGAACTTCCACAACAAACTATTTTCTCATGTTTCCAATATCCTACATAATCATTCATTCAGTTGTATCATATATTTATTTACGAAATAGTAAGATAAAGGAATATACTTTACAATTCTGCTAAAACTTTATTTCGGATATACAATTCGTTATTCAGATTTTATTATTTGCAATTTTAAAACGGAATAAACCAAATCTTTTACAATAATTACTTTTAAATTGTGGTAATTTCTATATGACGAGCGGACATTTTATCGGTAGAACTTATTTTCAAATTTATCTGTAAGATTTTACCATAATAAGTTCTACAAAATATGTTACATGCAAAAATAAAGAATTGAAATTTAACGTCGTTAAAATAATAATAAATTATTTTTAAAACGTTTTAGAGCAGATAATTTTCTATAAGACTTGAATTTTGGTATTTCTGAAGAAGATAAATAATCGTCACAAATTATGGTATTATTCTTTATATTTTTAATTAAATGATTTATATATTGTTCCTACTTTTAATAAATCAAAATTTAAAGGTTCTTTCTCCTATTTAGCGCCCACTTTATTCAACAGTATTCCTGTATCTTTGAAATCTCTAACGTTGAATTCATGTTATTGTATTTATTTTTGTAAATTTTGTTGGTTTTTTTTTGTTGGCTATATTTTTGGCTTTGTAATATATGTAAGGTTAGGTGGAAGAGCAGCCTCTGGCTGAACCGCGCCTTTGACTTGGAATGTCAATAAAGATTATTATTATTATTATTAAAAAATATCTGGATATCAAAATTTCAATATAACCTCCAAAACTGAACAATTGCATAAATACCAATAACAGTTACCAACCACAACATTTCATATACAAATTGCCCTAAATTAACTCGGATTAAAAAATTTTAAATTTTAATTTTGAAAGACGCAAAACAGAAAAAATAGTATAAATAACTCATTTTATAAGACTTTTATCACACGCTATTTAAGCAGCTCTGTGATACATCCAGACACGAACTCTAAATTTAAAACTTTTAAATTCAAAATGTTTCCAGTGTATACTTTGGGTTTAAAAATGCTTAATAAAAAATAAAATGATGCTTAATCAGGAGATTCAGCAGGCCATTATACATATTTTTCCACCGGTCGATTTAAGCAAATAAATATTTAATGTTTTCTTCACCTGCATGTATTATTTACAGGTAGCAAATCGTTTATAACAATACGAACACCAATTAATGCAATTTTAATTAACAACCTATGTTTTATTTTAAAATAAGCCTTTGATATATTTGTGTCAAATTCGTAGCCATGGATATGGCAAATCCCATGGTTCACTGTATTTATAGAAAACAGAATTTTTAAATTGAATATAATATTAAAAAATCTGTTATCGTATATGGTTCTTGAAAGCGAACGAAATCTTTAATGAATACTGAAGGTACTTTAATTTATTCTAACAATGATTTCTTTAAGGTAAGCTGAGGCAGTGCACTTCTTAATATGTTTTTGACGTGAGAAAATTTGAAGAATTCGCATATAATTCAGGAAACTTCTAATGACGAAAATTAAAATTATGAGATGTATTGTTATAACAATAGAAATCATTTCGAAGTCGAAATACTTTTAATGAAAGAAACTTCTACACAATTTGTAAAAAATGTGTAATAAATTCACTTCCAAATAAGTTAGTGACGTATAAATACTTCCATTGCTATATACTGGCTAGATCTACTTTATTAATATTGTTATCGTATTAAAATTATATATAAAACTATATTTCAAAAATATTCATTCATGGCAAACATGATCTTTTGATAGCGACCTACTTAGCAACTATTGTTGATTAGAGGCCTTAACAAATGTTGCTCTTAGCAATTTGTGTTATAGTATTAGCTTCATGGTTTCAAGACCAGATTAAATTGTACGTTTACTACAAAACAGACATGGGCGTAAATTTACATTAAAATGTGGTGGTTTTATTGTCAAACAAATAATTTGTTTTTACCGCTCTTGTCTGGGTTGTTCTTTTCAGCTGCGCTTCGATCAACGATCTCCATGGGCCAGCAGCAATACTTTCTGCTCATAGTTCCATGAAAAACTATATTTTGCATAGAAAAACTTACTTTTTAAATTATAATGTGAATGTTGAAATTTATGCATAGGTAAGCCTAACTTTGCGACAATGGTGGATTTTTTTTCAAGCACTCAACTACTACGTACATCATAAATATGCCGCCTTGATTGCTCGTAGTCGATGGTCTGACAACGGCACGTGGTGTTCAAAAGAGCGGGTTATCGCAGGGCGGTCACCCATCTATTTTCTATCCGCACACAGTGATGCTTAATTTTGCGTTAGCAACTCAACAAACGCTCCTTGTCACAACCGCTGCAAGTTGAATTTATTTATTTAAGTATAAATCATAGTAGATATATAATAGTAATAACATCAGCTATATGTTAATTGTTATATTTGAATAAACATAATTATATTACACATATCTGTATTTTCGTATTCGTATATAAAATTATATGTGAAAATATTAGTATATATATACACTTAATTCATACCCCAAATTGCCTGTAGTTCTGTACAAATTATACACCTACTTAAAACGTGTAATTATTTCAATCTTATGATACATAGTTTTTGTACATAAATCCGAAAATAGGTTGAAAATAATTTATTAGAATGCGAATTAAACTAGACATATAAAACGGCCGATCTGTTTTAAGAATCGTTACTTTTATTATATACCGAATTAAATATTACCAGAAAAATATTAAACTAAACATAAATGACAATGCAATCGAATCAAAAATCGTGAAGATTTTCAAAAATAAATAGCACTAGTAATGAGTATATCAATGATTATAGAAATGTTATTTAAATTTTACGGATTATTTTAAAAATATTTCTGATTATAGGTCGATAATATCTATTAATGTCTCAAATTTACATTCTGCGGTATGTACTCTAGTCAGTGATTATAAAAAAATAAATAAATAAATAAATATATCATCACGCCATTTACCCATTACTGGGTGTGGCACTCTGCCTAAGCAGATCTCGGTAAGTGATATATTTTTTCGCGTGAAGTGCGGTTACCAGCCGTCAAATCACGGCCTCCAAAGATATTAGTGGAGGAGGAGCCACAGGGGTAGATTTTTTAAATTGGTGAAAATTGTTTGTCGGCTGTGGGAATCGAACCAAGGTTCTCAAGATCCACAGGCCGACTCGATACCACTGAGCCACCTACCCCATAAAAAAATATATGTAAAATGATATTTGCTCTATTGTTGTATTCGACATTCTGAAGTATTGAGAATTGCCACCTAAAATTTAATATTTTATTAATTTATTCAAATTCATGACCGTGCAGAAAACTTAATATACGAAACATTATAAATTGAACGCTAACCATGTTTACTTCTTTCTATTATTTAAAAATTGGCATTGTATTTCATTGCAAAGTTATAATGTTGACATATGAATTGTCATTTTGACAGTTAAAACGTATGTCGCATATTTATATTTTGGCATTCAAGTCGGTAATAAAATGTTGGTAAATGCTCAGTTTGATATCTAGTGACGAGCAGCAACAACTATTTTATGCTGTCATCTATCGGTAAGGTTTCACACATAGCATTAGGCTGGAACTACTATCGGTTCAGACTACTTTCGGCTGACGCGGACATAAATTTAGCCACGCCCACTTTTCGGTTTTTGTAGAATCGGGTGATGTAGACAGAGCGCCACATTTAAAATTTTCGGGATTTGTAGAATCGGCTGCAGTAGATTCTGTTCAATTAGAATCTGTTGCAATAGATTCGGCTGCTGAGGGCATTCCCGGTTCGGGCACTTACTTTTTTCCTCAAATAATTGTATCTCTGTTATACATAATAAATAAAAAAAGTTATATTAATAATTTTAAATACTAACACATACAAGATTACTTTTAAGACAATATTTCAATGATGAGCGTTTTGTTTTAATTTTAAGTATTTATTAAAAAATATATACACAAATTTCCTGTCAACTAAATCTTCGGACATACCTTATAATAAGACATATTAATACTATGTAACATCACCTTTCACTTTAATAACTGCATTTATCCTAGTTGGCATTGTATTTATTCACTTTTTACATTCTTCCTGTGTTATGGAATTCCAAATCTCAATCCATCAACAGTTCTTTGCCGATCAGTCTGTAATTTTCTTTTCATGATTCCCTATAGACTTTCAATAAGATTGATATCCGGACTACTGGATGGCCAGTTAAAAACATTAATACCATTTTTTTTGTAATTTTAGCCGTATGACATCTTATTGAAAAGTTCATTCGCTATTATAATTTGACATGACAGATGGGATTAGATTGTTTCTCAAAATATCTATATAGTTTTGAAAATTTACTTAATTTTCCGACACCTTTCGAAGATATGCAACACTATACCATAACATAGCAGAAAATTTTACAGTCCTTTTTAAATAATCTTTATGATAAGCTTCAAACTTGATTCGTATAACTTTTTTCCGCATATCACCGAGATACATGTCAAATTGGGTTTCGCCACTGAATAATATAATATTCCATTGTCTCTGTATCCAATTTTAATCGGTTTTGTTTTGGAGAAGTGGTCAATAATGGTGTTTCTTTAGCCTGATGTACGAGATCAATTTAAATTTCTATTTAAATTAAGATAAAAATACATTAACATATCTTATAAAATTTGTAACCCAGTTTTCTGAGATCCTTTCATTTAGTTTCAGTTGAGACATTCTTTTTTATTGTTACTGACCACAATATCTTTAATTCGCGTAAACTACTTCGCCGATTTTCTTTGGATATATTAATTAAACTCCGAACATCTCTATCAGTAATGAAACATTTTCGTCCTGTACTTTTACCTATTTCAATTGAATCAAACGAACAATATTTTTTTATGATGTCAGCTATAGTTCACACAAGCAGCTTCAGATCTTTTGATATGTTTCTTCCACTTACTCCAATTAAATGATATTTTACAATAATGTTGTGACTATTCAGATTTATCGCATTTTTTTTTCAAAATAAACGAAAAACCAATTTAATTAACATATAAAAACGTCTCAATTTATTTTCGGTGCCCATTATAAGTAGTCTCGTTATAAATTATTATAAAATATTCATGTACGAAGATTTGACAAGAATCTTTTACAATATTTTTTAAAATAATATCAAAAACAGTCTTTATCTAAACATGTCTCTGAAAGTAAGCATGTACTTTATAGTATTTAAAATTAATAATGTATATTTTTTTATTTAATTATATACTTCACAATTAAGGAAATTTGGTTTTGTTTACAACATGCAATTTTTATTTTAATGTCGCCCTTTTGATATAATCATCGTATATCTTCATCAGAACAAATTAAAATAAATAATTAACAAACACATATCTCAAAGTACAAAGTAAACAAATTATACAATTTTTAATTAACAGTAGTTAAATTGTATTCAGTCCATTGCCATCACACTGATTTATGTTGATCCAATGCTTATAAATTGCAATTGCTTCATAATCTTTCATCCATATATTTGGGTCCGGTGGTGATTTCGTTATCTTCACATTTAATATTGTACTACATTTGCTACAGTATCATGTGACAATAACTCTTGTTACAATTCATTAATTTTCTACAAAAAACGACGAACTACATATTGTCGGTGTTGGCACAAATTTCTTCAACGTGTGCATTCATTTCTTAATCATGCATAATAAATCACAAATCTGATCTTTTCATCTTGAAATTTATCTCCACAGAAACGATTACGACTTATTGTTTCATATTTTTAAGCAGAATATTGTAGAGTTGTATATATTATGTATAGATTTAATACTTTTACTTTTAATATACACAATAAAGAATAGTACCAATTTTTTCCTTTTTTTAATTTGATGATATTGGCAAAATATCTATTCTCTAGTCCAATTCTTTTCACCGGATAATGTCTATAAAGTAAAAACATCATAAATATAGATCATTTAAGCACAAATATTACCAATGCATCTTATTTTTATTCCAACCAACTTTATTTTTGTATGATTTCTAGGACTTTTATGAATTTGACATATGCTGTAGGAAACCGACGAATAAACGTTTAAGCAGTCCAATTCTCTCGACCAGAACATCCCTACAAAGTAGACTTATAATAAAGTTTGATCATTTCCATGAATACATATACTAACCTTAATTTTATTCAAATTCATGACCGTGCAGAAAACTTCATATACGAAACATTATAAATTGAACGCTAACCCTGTTTACTTCTTTCTATTATTTAAAAATTGGCATTGTATTTCATTGCAAAGTTATAATGTTGACATATGAATTGTCATTTTGACAGTTAAAACGTATGTCGCATATTTATATTTTGGCATTCAAGTCGGTAATAAAATGTTGGTAAATGCTCATTTTGATATCTAGTGACGAGCAGCAACAACTATTTTATGCTGTCATCTATCGGTAAGGTTTCACACATAGCATTAGGCTGGAACTACTATCGGTTCAGACTACTTTCGGCTGACGCGGACATAAATTTAGCCACGCCCACTTTTCGGTTTTTGTAGAATCGGGTGATGTAGACAGAGCGCCACATTTAAAATTTTCGGGATTTGTAGAATCGGCTGCAGTAGATTCTGTTCAATTAGAATCTGTTGCAATAGATTCGGCTGTTGCAGTGTCACCCAACAAAAATAGTTAAACCTAAGCTTAATAGATTTGTCATATACACTTGAAACATAAGAAAATACTTGATATTGGTTGAAAATAGGACGTGGAATATGAAATTTCATATTATCCTAGCGTAATATGAGAGTTAGATATATAATGAAGGTATTATTTAATATATAAATGACGTGGCAAGTAGCTGGAGAAAGATAGGTTTTGGAGAAAAAAAGATACAAAATTGCAATTGTAAATTTTACTCCCACAACTAACTTATATTGCGTGATATCCGTCAGTTTCAATATTTGGGAGAGAAAGATAGATTATAAATGTAAAAGTGGTTTTGTACTGTGACTTGCCATGCCATAATTTATGCTGAACTGTCACCTACGGTTTATACAAAGCATTGAATGTCTCAAAAAAAGGGAAACCGCAAGAGGCACTTTTTACGAAAATAATTTAAGCAATGTTTATTTTGTATGATATGCGTAGATCCAGTTTTACACAAACATACACACTATTTACATAATTATTGTATGTAAAATTAGAATTAAGAAAATTAGATGAAGTATTTATTTTCTTTTGCTGTCATATTTATAAAAATTTATTCGAACAACTGAAATTTTTACATAAGAAGACCTGATGTATCTATCATCAAAATCACCGGAAAAACCGTCGCTTGCGGTAAAATGTTGCAACGTTTGTTCCCCATTTTTACAAAAACCAGCGTGTCATGCCAAGCCTTGTATACAGAGTGTAAATAAACCTATGTAACAAAATTTAAGGGATGCACTGAATTAAAAATAGCAAAATTAAGAGTAATTTGTAAAACAATAATACTTGGGTACCACTGGTTGTCACGTGCAGAAACGAAAAAAAGAAACGAAATAAGTTATGCAGTATTCTTGAGCATAATTAAAATCATTAAATCTCACTAAATTGCTGCCAAAAATTAACCGACACAGTAAATAACAAAATTATTTGAGTAATTTGTATATTACACAATATTTATTTAAATAAATAAATATATCATCACGCCTTTTACCCATTACTGGGTGTGGCACTCTGCCTAAGCAGATCTCGATAAGTGATATATTTCTAAGCGTGAAGTGCGGTTGCCAGCTGTCAAAACACGGCCCCCAAAGATGTTAGTGGAGAGGGAGCCACAGGGGTAGATTTAAATTGATGAAAATTGCTTGTCGGCTGTGGGGATCGAACCAGGGTTCTCAAGATCCACAGCCCGACTCAATACCACTGAGCAACCTACTCCATAAATATTTATAATATTTATTTAATTTATAATTACTCATCTAATATTTATTTGTATTATTGTAATAAAAAAAATAGCTATCTACTCTACCCAGTAGCCCAAAATTGTTCATTTATTTAAACCCATCAGTTTACGATTTTCAACAAAATTCTTTTTGATTGTTACACAAGTTTAGCTACATTCCTACGTCACGTGAAATGCATAATTGAATTTCAAATTTAAAATACAATGTGTGTTTCTTTATAGACTGTGATTCGTGATCAAAATGATCAAAGTGAACATGATCAAGAAGAATCGTGTTTTCTCGTTTGAAGGTTATTTATAATCCCCACTCTTTCATTTGTGGTCATGAAATGACAATCCCCTTTCCGTTTTGAATTATACTTTTTTTATGATTCATGTTTACTGATTCGTTTCGAAGGTTTTAAAAATGTCTTCTGCAAATAAATATGAATGCTTAAAAGACAAATAAAATGAAATTGGCAGTTTTTGGAAGAACAATATACCAAATATTCAATAACAATAAAAAAAATCTGCTTCAGCACGACCATGATCCATTTAAATACTGAAACACATATTTATAAAGTTAGTTTTTTGTATTTAACGTTTGAAGTTTTAAACGTTTATACAATAGGATCGCGTCGATCGGATTGAATTGTAATCATTACTCATGTTTATTGTTTTATCCAACACCCACTACTTATAAAGTCATTATTGTTGTCATTTTAGATTAGTAAAGTGGTTTATAAGTCACACGTGAGTTATAAGTCATAAGTCACGCATAAATTATGACTTGTAACTCACTGTTGAGTTTAAATAAAATATACAATTTTTTAAACATTTCAAAATGTATGAAAGTTAAATTTTATTCACATTAACATTTACATTAAATGAAAAAGAAATACAATTTGATGATGTTGATACAGTGCAATTCTCGACCTGGCCTTTTGAAGAAGTCAACTCAAGAATTTTAGCAGAATTTGATCCTATGAAAAAGAATTTCATATGTTTTAAAGACTGGATGACAACTAGAAACGTCAAAGGTATAAATGAAAGTGTTTTACTTGCTTATTTTTCATACTTACAAACGAAACTGGCTCCTTCTTCCTTATGGACGAAGTATTCAATGATTAGAACAACTCTTCAGCTTTATAAGAAAATAAAACACTTTCATTTATACCTTTGTCATTTCTAGTTGTTATCCAGTCTTCAAACATGAAATTCTTTTTTAATAGGAACTAGTAGACTTTCTTGGTAAAATATCAACAACCGCTTCTTCCGCTTCCTTACTGATTATTTCGGGAATATAATTCTCGTCTTCCATTTCGAATACTACAACTGCAACCTTTTTTCAACTTTGTTTATTTAAAAAATTTGAGTAACCTAGACAACAAAATAAGAAAGCATGGCTAACTAGAATATTATTTGAAATGTAGACAATTGTGTCAAAATTTAAATTTTAATGTCTTAATTGTAGTTGTTGGATAAAATTTCGTATGCCACTCGTGTGTTATTACAAATAAGTCACTTCAGAAAATTATTCCCCTCGGCCTGACGGCCTCGTGGACTAATACTTTTCTCGCGTGACTTATTTGTAATATAACACACTTGTACCATAAATAACTATTCTTTAGTATTATATTTAATCATGATTGAACACAATTATCATCAAACAAATCATAATTTAAAAAATCACAATCACAGTTTAAGAAATGCATCTTCCATAGTTAGAAAATTATTTATTATTATTATTATTCGACAACATAATGTTTAATTTATTTGTTTTATAATTTTTTTCTTTAAATTCGCCATTCACAGATCCAATTGTGACAGTTATCGAACGGGAAAAGAAATCGCAAAACTATTTTCCATGTTTCCCAGTTCAACATTTTTCGTTGCCACTGCCACTGGATGGATGATTATGGTAAAGTTATTAATTAAATAAAATTCTATTATAAATAACTGCTAATAATTGAATTGTGTAATTATTCTTTCGTAGTTGATACCTACTTCATTGTTTGTGTTTAATAGGAAAGCGAATCCAGTGCAGTACTACAAAAAATGTTTTAGGTTAACAACCCTTAATTTTTTGAATTAAAAAAAAATTCTTTTTGTTTCATGATCAGCACGTCGTACAGAATATAACCTTTAATTTTTTGCTCTAAGTTGTGAAACATCCTGTATAGTATATACGAAAATCTCAGGGGTAATTTTAGTGTGATTAATATGGGGTAGGTGTCTCAGTGGTATCGAGTCGGCCTGAGGATCTTGAGAACTCTGGTTCGATCCCTACAGCCGACAAACAATTTTCACCAAATTAAATCTACCCCTGTGGCTCTCCCTCCACTAATATCTTTGGGAGCCGTGACTTGAGAACTGGTAACCGCACTTCACGCGTAAAATTATATCACTTACCGAGATCTGCTTAGGCAGAGTGCCACACCCAGTAATGGGTAAAAGGCGTGATGATATATTTATTTATTATTTATTTTAAAATCAGTTTGGTAGTTTGAGAGTAGTAGGGAAAACACAAGGATAATTTTAATATGCTGCAAATCAGTTGGGAGGCTGTAACAAGTGTTACCATTGAACTATATAGGTCGCGGGCAATCACGTGACAAAGTCAACCTTCACAGAAAATGATAACAGCGTGAATAGCTGTTCAGTGTGCAACGTCAAATTTTCTGACGTTAGCCGTTGGCTTTTTACTGGTGTATTATTGTTTATATATTTTACTTGTCTTATTTATTAGACTTCTTTGTTTGTTATAAACAATTTTAATTGTTGATTAGTGCAAAAAGTGAAAAATGTGTATTATTTTCAACAACTAAAAAGAGCGCATAAAAAAGCTTTCATTGAAGATGGCGCTTCGATTGGGAGCTACAAATTATTTTTATTTTGTACTGATTAGTAACAAAATTAAGAAGGACAAGAAATAAAGCATAGTACACTAGAAAAAAAGAAAATATCAAAATCAAAATTTGACGTTACACACTGAACAGCTGTTCACGCTGTTATCATTTTCTGTGAAGGTTACCTTTGGCACATGACTGCCCGCGACCTATATCCGTTGATTGATTAACAATTCACTATACAGGATATTTCACAACTTATAGCACACATTTTAACCCCATAAAGTACTCAACGTACTGATATGAAACAAATATATTTTTCCAAATTCGCAAAATTAATTGCACTTTTAAGTCAACATTTTTAGTATCACTCGTTTGAGAGTTATTTCTAATGTATTAGTAATTAAATTATAATTATAGCACTACTAATAGGCATTTATCTGCTGTTATAATGAATAAATGGACTGTTCAAGCTCTTGTCATTTTCAGTGAAGGTTGCGATCGTCACGTGACTGCCCGCAGCCTATAGTCGAAAAATATTTTAAAGAATACAAATTAACAAAAAAAAAATAGGTTAAAGTAAACAAATATTTATTTCTAACTGTCAGAAGTACCGACTTTATATGTGCCACCATTTTCACCAAAATTGTCAATTTTTAAGTTTTTACAAAACTCGTAATTTAAAATGTGTTGTCGGGTTTAATAATGAATGGAATCAGTCAATTATTCGGTAGGCTATGGACATGTCACTTTATTTACTTCATAATTTGACATTTAAATCATTCACATTTTCATTTTACAAAAACTGCTTCAAAATTAATTGTGACTCGAAAATAAAATGGCATCTGGTTCAAAAACAATTCAAGAGATGTTTGGACTTTTTGCTAAGTTCGGAGATTCGAAATCAGACGGCAAAACAATAACTTTAACTCAAAGTGACAAATGGATGAAACAAGCAGGTGTCATTGGCAAAAAAATCACGACTACTGATACAGGAATATGTTTCAACAAATTAAAGTAAATTATTAATGATTAATATAATGATTATATGAAAATTACACCTTTCTGTTAATTTAGAGCTAGAAATGTAAGTTTCGCAGATTACGATAAGTTTTTGCAAGATTTGGCAAAGTATAAGAATGTTGATTACAACGAAATTGTGACCAAACTGATTGCTTCTGGAATACCTGGCGTCCCTAATACTACGGTACTTTTTTTAAATTTTGTATTATTACGACAAATAAAATGTATCGACAAGTTGCGGTTCTAGAATTCTCTAGTTCAATTCCAGTTCGCTATTATCAGTAATAACGACATTATGTCATCATCTAAGAATAGTAACTTTAGCTGTTGATTAACTAGTCATTAATCAATTAACTCTAAAATTTCTACACATATTTACTGCAAATATTTTATCAGCTTGCAAATAATAATGTAAAGATGAAAAATATTTAAATTTAATTTGTTGTGGCGTTCACAACTATTTTATTACGTCTTAAATTTATATTATTTTGCAATTTTGAATAGAAATACTTTCAAGATTTCATGAAAAACCGAGTAATTATACGTTATACCGTCTTTGGCTAGTGATCGGCAACCCGCGACTCCACTGCGAATAACCTGTGGCTCTTTTATTTTTATTATAACATAGGCAGAACATCCACTCATCAGATATATCAAAAAATCAGTCTAACATCTCATCCTGACATATTAGCCTCGCTTCAACCACATTCACATTCCCTATTTAAATTTAGATATTGATATAATACCATAATTAGTCTAAATTAGCATAAATTTTTGACTGTCACTTAAAAGTAAATTTAAATATATTACAAAAATAAGAATATTTTTAGAATTTCAACCTTAAATTTACTTTTATAGGTCCATGAAAATTATTTAAAAATTGTGAGATCAACTTAAATTTGATTATTAAAATTAAAGTGATATAAATAAACTATTTTTCTTTTACAATTCAGTAAAATATCAGTGTGTGTATTATTTACCTTCCAAAGTAGTTAGATGATTCATAATAGCCAAGTAGTCTAAACAACATAAGATGAATTTTATTGAAAAAAACATTAATATTTTATAGCAAGCAATAACAACTGGTGCAGTTGATAGATTAACTGATACTTCAAAATATACTGGGGCACATAAAGAAAGATTTGATGCAGAAGGTAAAGGAAAAGGAATAGAAGGAAGAGAAAATGTAACTGAGAATACTGGATATGTTACAGGATACAAAGAAAAAGATACTTATGATAAAACGCACAAATAACACGATTTTAATAAAACCTTTTTGTAATTATTTTTAAGTACTGATATTTATAAAAAAAATAATACAAATAGTTGTTATTATGGTGATTTACAAGCAATAGTATTTCAAATAATTATGTTTTTATGACCTTTAAGCTGCATATTTATTTATTAACAGTAAATATACACATTAAAAATAGTATTTTTATTTTGTTGGTAAAGTATAAGTGGTATTTGCACTACTATAAAAATATTTCTATTTTAACTATTTTGAAACTCTTAAAACAAAAATGACATATTTACACATTTTTGTATTCGTTATATTCTTATTTTCTTTCTGTATAACCATAACAGAAACAGGTAAACTAATGTAATACTAGAAAAAATAATTTTACTAAAATAAATTTTTTTAGAAAATAATAAAAGCATGGATTTAGTAATAAAACATGGAAAAAAGAAAATAATATTATATTTAAATATTCCAAATAATGAAAATGTGAGATCTAGTTACGAAAATGATCCAGATTATGTGAAAAGTAAAGAAAAGAAACAAAATTTTCAATACGCAGAAGATGAAAATCTAGAGGAAACAGATAAGGACAGTTACATAATTGTACCAAATAATATGAATGCTTGTAACGACGAAGACATGGAAGTGATTTTTATAGAAAATGTGAAAATAAGATGTCTATGCAACGGAAAGAATTATGAGTGCGTCAATGAGTTTATTCCTGCAGAGAGTTTACGAAGAACAGCTATAATATATGCACGTGGTAAATAACATTTTATTACTTATAATCAAAGTACCTAATAACAATATAGTTTTATTATAAATTTTATTGCAGCTGGGTTGACTGAAAAATGTCGAGAAAGTATTAAAAGTATAATTGCTCAAGGTTGGGAATGCATTTGTATTCGAGAAAAAACGTTGTGGTGCTGGTAGTGTCTCAAAACTTGAATCAAAAAGGTGTAATTAAAATATTGCAATTAGTTTTAGAGATGTATCACTTGTTAAAAAGGTAAATATGTAATAAAACTATATTACAACGCGGACTCCGAACAAAATATATTCGATAAATTTTTATTCTTATTTTGGTTTTTTGATACATACAATCAAAATTATGTTACATTCAGTGTTAAAAGATACATGATAAATTAAAGTGTGTTCTTGTTACTTTCTGAATGTAATTAATATTTTATCTACATATTTGAAAATAATAATTACATTCAAATATTTCATTTTAATTATTTTATCATATCAAAAGTAATAACACCTCGCAATACGTAAATTGTAACACTGATATCAAAGAGATGTGTAAAAACATAAAGGAAAATAATTTTAAAAATAGTTTTAATTTTTAAAGATAATAAATAATGATTGCTTTTCATGTATACCTACATATATTTAACATAATATTAATTTTTGACTTTGTCGTTTTATTTATATTTGTCACGTTTTATGTTCTTGATTTAATATAACACATAAATATTGCTATGTAGATGTAGATTTCAGAAGAAAACACCGTATTAAAAGAATAAATAAGATGAAAGATAAATAATGTGTGAATAAATAAAAACATGTCTATTTACCAATAATATATATATATTAGCTGATATACAATTTGTTATAAGGTTGATCTCACTAACTAAATTAGAACTATGACTAAAATTCATTATACAAGTATAACGAGAATTTAATATCATAATCGTAAATTAACTTAAAATGTAAATAATTATATTATAACCATAAGCACATTTATTAATTTTGTTGGTATTAATAAACTGCCTAACACAAAGGTATATTCCTTATTTACAATAATCACATAATTGTAAACTGAAATACTATTATTGTATTCAGTTTTCAGTCCAAAATTCCGCGATACTTAGGAATGCATTGAACTTTTAAAAATTGCACCGTTTTCCAAATATTTATATGCATTTAGATACTTTTTTTGTCTTAAATACGTTTACATTTTAGTCGAAAGTATAGTTATGATTAAACAAAATATATATATGCTGTTCCAAAAGAGATTCTATATATAAAATTTACGGTGTTTTTATGTTTAATTGATGCGTTTTTATTGAGGATTATTTCAAAAAAATAATCTATTTCAGACAAAAAAAATTAATAAAAATATGAGACACCTTAAAATAAAATTATTTGGCACTTTGAATTTAATTTGCATTTTGTCTAGAAACTAAAATAATTATATTAATGGTATATTATGTGATACTATTTATTTTATTTCAAGACAAAAGGGTAAATTAAATTATTTACAAGTCGTATACACTATTAAGAAATACCACATTAGTATAACAAAATGTATAATAAAAATAAATAAATTTGTTAAATTTTTGTTTTGAAGTTATCGGTCATGTATAATCTAATCATAGAATAATGTAGATAATAAAATTCATAATCAGCTGCTGTCACAAAACAAATAAAATACTCGAATATTGTTTTTGCATTATTTATTATTCATTGGTAACTTTGTTCTGTTCACATGTTGTCTCATATTTTTTTTGTATACATAAAATTTTCCACATAAAATAAAAGGAAAAGTTCAATATATAAGAATAAACGAACTGTAAATTTAAAACTTAAACATTTCAATACAAAAAAATAGCCAAATTAGAGAAGTTTGTGTTGTTTCATGATTGTTTACATAAATATGTACAATATTTTATAATATATTTATAGTTTCCTTTGCTTTAAAAAATGAGAAAATCTCTGACTCGATTAAAGGTAGCTCTACTGTGATTTTTGGTCCAAAATATATATATTCCTAAAAAATTGCTTCAATTTAACAACTTTGTATAACTTAATCATTAATCGGAATGTTTAAATTATTATGATAAATGTAATGACTTGATGAATATGGAGAATTTAAATAGGATTATTTTTACTGCGGTTGATGATTCAAAAGCTGCTTTATTTTAAATAAAGTAATAACTACAGTCTACTCTCATATTTCACGAATAAACTATGTAACATTTTATATATATACGTTAAATGATTTAGTATGGCCTTGTGTTAAATCAAGAATTGCATTATATTTATTTATTACCAAATTTGGAAGCTAGCAATAGAAGCAAATAAAGTTGGGTTTGCTTATACAATAATATTTAATTTTAATGAAATGACAAATAAATTACGAAATACACTTTAATGATAATTATAGTATACATACATTACATTAAAAAATCACAAATTGAAAATACGTTATAATAACTCCAAATATACTTTCAATATTTTTAACCACAGCAGATCTACTTTATAAAAAAGCCATTTGGTAGATCTTTGTTTCGATAAACAATTAGATTATAATACAGCTACATCTGATACTATAGGAGGGCCTGGTATATCACACCCTCTTTTCAAAGTGCAAAAACGTATTCCAAAATATTTCTGCGTAAAAACCACAAGAGGAAACTAACTGACAGTTATTTTACATCGGTCCCTCGATAATGCTAACCTTCATGACACAATAATATACACTGCGCAATAATGTGATGAAAGCCAAAAGGAAGGCTCCCACGTATGCGACGTATATGCCTCCGTGGCCCCGCACATAGGCGTACGTACCCGCGGTCACTCCGATACCCATGATGAGGAAGATGAGTCCGAGGATCAAGAAGAAGATACCTCGCCCTCGCGCGAAGTCCGGACCCACGGACGAGATTTTGCGACAGTGTGGACATCTGGCTAGAGAATTGTTCAACGTGTTAAACTGAAAAACAAATTATTCGATGTTACAAGATTACTGACGCAAATTCTTTATGGTATACATTTAATTAAATACTAACAATAAAATAACTGCAAACAATATACAGTGTTTCCTGTATGAGAGTCAGCATTGGGATCGTAAGTATTGTAAGAGCTCCGATTTAAATTAAATTAGACAAAAGTTGCCACTCTGGTAGAGTAAATTAGAATTTTTTCTAAAAAAAAATGCGCTAAAATCCAAAAAAATGTTTCTTTTAAATAGAAATAACATTAGTATATTTTGGTAATCATACATTTCTACAGAATATTTAATTTTGAATCTTTTTCATATAAAATTTCTGCCTATTTCTAATATTTATAGTACTTTAGTTTAATCTGATTTTATGAACATCCTGCAAACATTACGTAAACTTTGACAATCCTAAAGTAATTTTCTCTTACAGCGACAACTTGCAGGTTTTCTCTAATATTAATATTAACAAACAATCACATATGAGTCTACTTTTCTACAGCACACTCTATTGAGAACATCTCCTGTACTACAAGACATACGACTTCGATTAACTTAGACAGAAGTTGTCACATAAGTAGGCCTATTTAATGATGTTTTTCTTTTTACAAAAAAAAATGCATAGGTCACTGGATATGAGTCAAAATGTAAAAATGGCAATTTTTATCAAATACATTTAAATCAAAAAATAGTAGTAGATAGAAAAGTTTAAAATAAAAATTGTTGATACTAAATCCGTATTTATAATGGAGAATTATTATTGTTTTCAATAATTCATTTTTTAATTGGTATTAATAGTTGAAAATTATATATTTTAAAAGTTTATTATATGGGATAGTTGGCTCAGTGGTACCTTTGGGGAGCCACGATTTGACGGCTGCTAACCGCACATCACGCGAAGAAATATATCACTTACAGAAATCTGGCAGATTAGATACCCAGTAATAGGTGAATGGAGTGATGATATACTTTTTATATTTATTATTATTATTTTTAATAACAAGTTTTCTTGAGTTTATTAATTTTATCAACAAATTATACATTATTAAATGTTAATGGGGTAGGTGGTTCAGTGGTATCGAGCGGCCTGTAGAATTGAGAATCCGGGTTCGATTCCCACCATTGGAATCTCGAGAAGATGTATGAAGTCGGTTAAATTGGGGCAAAGTTGCTGCATTAGTTGGCCACTTTAATAATGTATTTAGTTTTCCGAAAATATACACAAGTGTGTTTTATATCATTGGAAAGAGAAAATAATCTCGATTTAATGCAACTAAAGACAACTTTGAATACCATATGAAAACTGAAAGTTAGTATGAATTTATCAAAAATGACTGTCGATTTATAAAAATTTTGAGAACGGCTGTAAATTCTTCGCAAAAAGTGCAAATCAGAAACTTGTATGAGTTCAAATAAAAAAGTTACAAGGGATGTTGGCTTAAGATCACGCAAAGTTCAAGTTGGCGATGAATTTTTACTATTATTAATTGTCAATATGTTAAAATGAGGTAGGTGGCTCAGTGGTATCGAGTCGGCCTGTGGATCTTGAGAACCCTGGTTCGATCCCCACAGACGACAAACAATTTTCACCAAATTAAATCTACTCCTGTGGTTCCCCTGCCACTAACATATTTGGGGGCCGTGATTTGACGGCTGGTAACCGCAATAATGGGTAAAAGGCGTGATGATATATTTATTTATATTTATTATAATTGTCAATTATTTCTAGGCATATTTCATCCCGCAACTTCGGACATTATAAGTAACAAAATTAATATAATATCGGTCCATAAAATCGTGCATGATTTGTATATTGTAGGTAAGAGGATATTTGTATTTATTAACTTGGTAATGCTCGAGCTAATACATGCAAACAGAGCTCTGACCGGAGACTGAAGGAGAGCTTTTATTAGATTAAAACCAATCGGCGATTCATAATAGTTGTCTCGCTGCAGTTGAAAGTTTGAGTTAATACATCAGATTTTTATAAAAGATGTCAAATATCGAGTTTTGCGCGGTTATTAAATTCCTCACAAAGCAGGGGAAAAGTGTAGATATTATTTTAAACGAAATTGGAGCTGTTTATGGGGATACCAGCCCCGGTAAAACCATGATTTATAAGTAGTCACGCTTATTTAAACAAGATAGGGAATCCTTAGACGATGAACACCATGGAAGTCCAAGTGACGTGACGATACATGAAATGGCGATGAAAGTTGAGCTTGCCGTTATGGAAAACGGTCAACTAAAACTGATGGAGATAAATGTTCAACATTTCCGAAACAATTGCCTTTAATTTCCAATGTCAACGGTCAACACCCGATGGGTCCTGCGAAACAATACCGCATTAATTGTTGTAAGCATTTTTTGAAGCTCTATGAGACTAATCAAGCAGATATTATAGACAGGATTGTGACTGGAGATGAAATATGAGTTCTTTTCAATGATTCCGAATCAAAAGATGAATTGAAGCAGTGGCTTGTAAAAGGTGGGCTAGCCCCAAAAATTCAAAATCCAGAAACCAGTTAGAAAAGTGATGGCTACAATTTTTTGGCACCATCAAAGAATTCTGCTAGTAGATTACAAGCCCACGGTAGGGACCATAACAGGATCATACTAAGTAAATATTTTAACCTGCTTGTGAGAGGCTATAAAAGAAAAAAAAAAACGAGTAAAGTTGGTAAAAGGTGCTCTTCCCCATCACGATAATGCCGGTAATAATTGACGTGTCGGCTCTGACGTCGTGCGGCTTAGAAATTAATCACACACTGGCCTCTAATCACTATTTTTTATTTCCCAATCGGAAAAATGATGACCGTGGAAAGTGTTTTGAAGACGAAGTGTCGTTGAAAGCTGTTATAAACGAGCATTTTGAGAGTAAATTAAAAAATTATTTTGTAGAAGGATTACAAAAATTTAACAAAAGATGCAACAAATGCATTCCTGTTCGACGAGATTATATTGAAAAATAAAAATATAATATTAACAAATATGCTACTCATTATATTTAATTCCAAGAATATAAAAAAAACACTTCTTTTAGTTCGTATTTAGTGACCTGTTCATTTTTTTCGAAATCCAAATACATAATTAAAGTGGGCAACTAATGTGACAGCTTTTCCCCAATTTAACCGACTACGTATCTCTTAGGTTAGGTTAGAAAAAAGGGCAGCATGTATACAGAATATTTGAGTTTTCATTCTTCAGCTTATATCTTTTGAAATATGAAAGTTGCAAGAAAAAGTTAAATGTAAGGCTTGTCTAACAGATTCAGGTCTATAAAATACCGCAAACTATTTTTGTTCCAAAGCCTACTAATTTTCCGGAAAAATATTTAGCTTTAGTTTTTTAAATGGAACACCTTATATAATTTTGCGAAATAGTAAAATTATAAAAATTCTAAATCAATTTCTCTTTACAATGATGTATAACAGGTAAGGTTTTGTCTTTAAAATTAGCCTAATAATGTAAATAATAAAATTATAACAGTCGCCTGTGATATTCTGTTGTTTATACGGTGGTGTGGATAGCGATACGAAATTCGAATCCGGAGATCCCGAGTTCGAATCGCACTCAAGCTAAAAATTGTATAAACTATCACACTGCGGTTCGGTGAGTGCGGATCCTGTACTGTAATTGGGATTAAATTCCTGTTGTACAGCGTAACATAAATAAATAATGGATCAACAACAGAGGAAATTTGGTGGCCTGTCGGATCACCCTATTTGTTCATTATTTGTATGCGGCTTTTTGAAAAAACAAGTTTATGATACTTCTCAAAATCTGCAGGTACTTAGAAATAAAATCACCGCGTAATTAATCGGGTACAAAAATATATAGAATTTAATGGTGGACAATTTGAACACTCATTATAAGACACAGCATCTAGTATTTAATTTTGTCAAGTTGTAATTAACTAATTTTTTTAATCGCAACGCATATAATGAAAATCATATCAACTCTCATCAATTTATCTTTTTTGCATTATTTTATATATTTACAAACTCTTACGTTTTCACTTCAATAAATTAAACAATACGTATACAATAGGCAGTTATACTAATATATTTCTCGAGATCCCCACACTTAAACAGTTTCATTGGATATTTATAAAATAAATAAATATATCAGCACGCCTTTTACCCATCACTGGGTGTGGCACTCTGCCTAAGCAGATCTCGGTAAGTGATATATTTTTTCGCGTGAAGTGCGGTTACCAGCCGCCAAATCACGGCCCTCAAAGATGTTAGTGAGGGGGGAGCCACAGGGATAAATTTAATTTGGTGAAAATTGTTTGTCGGCTGTAGGGATCAAACCAGAGTTCTCAAGATTCACAGGCCGACCCGATACCACTGAACCACCTACCCCATATATCATTGGATACTTGTATATCATCTACCGAGATTTGCTACAGCAGAGTACACCCAGTAATTATAAAAAGGATTGATGCTATATTTATTTATTTATATTATTAAAATTTGAATAAATCTACATAAAATGTTCCACATCTTTTACATTCGATCTTATAAATGGGAACATAATTTACTTCCGTTCTTATCAATATGACTAATCTATTTTTAGCGAGTAAATATGTTATGTTTTTATCAGTTTCCTTAAGAAATATGAGTCATGGTTATACAACAGAAAACTATTTTAAATTGCAAATCATTTTTTAAACTTATATATGGGTACATTTACCGACATTATGAATAAAAGTTCTACAGTGTTTTTATTTTATTTTCTTGACGAATAACCGAAACCAGAAAAATATAAATAACCGATAAAAGTTTATCTTAAAAGGAACAGACATAAATTTGTTTACTTATTATAATCTAATTTTTCTCATTATTTTATTGCATATCATTTTCAAACTAGATATTTACTGGTGTTAAAAACATTAAACAAAAATTATCATCACGGTGGTCACAAAACTGCGCACCGATATAAAATAAAAATTATTAGTACAGATAAGTATTTGATTTTCAAGAATTGTGTGGCAATAATATTTATGTAAATATTCTTAGCTAATTTATAGTTATTGGTTTAGAAAATATTAAATATTATGAGAATGATATGTTTAAGGTTGCAAACAAATACATCTTAGTCAAGTGTGTCTGGGTCCATCAGAGTGACATCAAATATGAGATTATGTTGCAATGTGTGAGGGCTACGGAGACGTTTGTGAATGCTGAAGAGTGCTTGTTACTTTGTTGATAGCTTTGAAAGTAGCGTGTTTCCGGCGAAGAACGAGGAAAGTTTAGAGTAATTATATATTTAAAATAGAGCTGATGTACATATTCCCTATTCTTCGACTATTATTTATCCTGAGAAAAGTTTTATATCATATATAGTTTACCAATAATTATCAGAAGTGAATTGTTATATGATTACAACAATTGTAATAGAATATTAACATACTGACTAGAAAAATGAAAATATAACAGCGTTTATGTTTCTTAGCTACAAAAATAAATATGTACAAAATTTTCATTTAAGTTTTTTACATTTGATTATATTTATGGTGCATTACAAAATTTCAAAATTCTTATAACACCACTGCAACAGATGTCAATTAATTATATTTCATATTCAATACAATTTCTAGAATAGCTATATATTAAATAAACAAAAATTATTGAAAGGCAAAAACTCAAGTTTTTACAATATAGAATAAATCATTTACTGAGATCTACTAAAGCAAAGTTGTGGCATACAGGAATAGGTAAAAGATCGTGATGACATATTTATTTTATAATTATATTTTAATGTTACCTTGCTAATAACTCTTCAACAACGAGTTGCATTAAGGTGCATTCAACCCGGTTTTGTAAAGGACAAACAAATTAAATAGTTACTCGAGCACGATAATTGCAGCGCGAGCCGAAGGCGAGAGCTGCAATAGTGCTAGAGGAACAAAGACACTTTACGCTCGTAATACACACATAATGTTTTCTACGATTTCATCTTAAAATTATTAAAAAACGTATACGTACTGAAAATAAATTCGTTCTGTCAACTGTCAATATGACAAGTTTCTGTTTTCTTTGTATCCCTGGTAACTATTGAAATAAGCACGAACGCATTTAACATCTTTTTCGCGCGTTGCTATTGGAAACGCGCAAAAATGATATTTTTCGATTGTTCCACAGAAAACGTCAACTTTACGATGACAAACGAGAGCGTAATTATCAACTTTTCATAGCAATCGTAGAAAAAATAATTATTTTTAAAATTATATATATTATTTAAACTATTTTAGGATAAAATAAACTGTGTTACACTACACGTAACATTATCTGCTTTTTATATTATTATTTTGATATAAGGTTGCACAACACAAATGGAAACATGTAATTGCATTTTTATACTGAGGTAGTAATGGTATAGTTGCGGCAGTAAGCAAATAAATTGTAACAAAACTACTTTGCTATTTGGTTTGGACAGACAAGTGACATTCGAAACATCACAATTTCGACCTTTTGTAGAGTATTAGTATTATAAAACATTTTGAAACAATATGAAATTAATTCAACAGTTACATTGTGACTTCGATAATCATAAAATAAAAATGTAAATTGTCTTTAGAGAATTCATAAATGATCTTAATCTCAACTGGAATCATCATCAGAAAGAAATATATTCTATTTTAACTCAATTCAAATAACAAGAAATGTAGTACTCCTCAAAAAGTTCAACTCACCAAAAAAGTGTCGTGGCAATGTCCACATGTAACTCGGCACATACCGGGCATGGACGGCACGGGCGGCGTGACAGGGCTAGGCGCCAAGTTAATTATCCTTTTGCAATTGGGCCGCGGACACGCGATCCGTTGCGACGAGCTCTTGCAGATCAGCAAACAGTTGCATGGGCAGCGCACGTACTTCTTGCCCGGTGGTGCATTTCGTATTGGCTACAAAAATAAAATATACATAAGATAATACAAAATGAAGAATGGTGTGATAAACATAAGTTGTTAATTTAGTGAGAAAGATAGTAGCGTAGTTATTACTAATACTATGATTACCTCAGTAATTTTATAAATAAGTATTTTCATAATTATTATATTTTCCTGAAATATTTAAATTAATGATTATTTTTCTTCCAGCGGGAATCATAATCATTCCCTTCATGAATATCAACATTATCGCCATGAATTTTTATTTAATTCCTTCGGCTGTAATACGAATAAAGGCGATAACATTTTCGTAACACATGCACAAAAAACACGTTTTTATTCTCTGATTTTAGAGAGAGAAACACTGCTTTTCTCCCCAGGGGAGAGAAACATTATGTTTCTCTCCCTAGAAACTACGATTATTAGCTGTTTGCGTAACTAGTTACGCAACCCATATTTGACACTTGTCCTGATAAGACGGTAATTTTTGTGCACTTGTTACGAAAAATATAATATGCTTCACGGGAGGGCGTGATTATCTTTTGTGTTAAGTTGGAAAACCGAGACATAAGCGAGGGGCTCGAGCTTCTTTTGTCAAATTACTGTCAACAATCAAAAAACGATCCAATCATCCGTTTTTTTCTGTCACCCCTTCTCTACTCCACTGCAACAATATGCGTCCATATAAGGAAACTGCTCTCCACAAATCACTCAAACCAGTACCAAAATTATTTTGTCAAAAAAAAAACTAACACTAAATAATATACAATAATAACAATATAGTTTACTGTTTTTTTTATCCTTATCACAACATAATTATTTACTGCGAAAACTTATAACATAAATAGCAAAAGTGTGTAATAAAAAAATATTATTTTCGAACTACTACTATAATTAGCAGTTATAATAAAATTATTGTATTTTGTAGTAAGTACCTAATAAACATGTAATGGTATTGTAAGGTTTTCCCATAGTATAATATAAGTATAGGTCATAATATACAGCTGATTGATACATAATATTAATAAAATCAGGTATACATTTATCAAGGAGCATATTGGAATGAACTTTTTATTTAAAATTGGTTTCAATTTGAGCATTTAAATTCAAATCCTTGAGTATTTACTAGAAGTATATCCGAGAAAAGATGAGAACGCTCATAAAATATAATATATATTTTCGGAAAAATGTATGCAGTATTTGAATATCGGTTTTATCCTACTCTATTTTATTGAAATGGGAAACAATTAAATATTTACATTTTTCAGAAAACATTGTGGTGTAATATATATAGGTACATAAATTTCGTATCTATATTATATCTGGATTATATTTCCATAGACGTGACTAGAGTGTTTACATTTTCAAATCAATATTAAATGAATATTATCACTGTCATTATAGATACGAAATTTAAATATAAAAAATCTTTTTTTTTTATATTTAAATTTCGTATCTATAGTGACGGTGATAATATTCATTTAATAATGATTTGAAAATGTAAACACTCTAGTTACGTCAATGGAAATATAATCTTTTTGGAAGTCAAATGAAACTTATTCATATACAGATGTACTTTTTGAGAGGGCCACCATTGGGATTTCGACTTTAAAGGTGCGTTTATATTGGAGCAACGAGCAATAGCGAAACTAATACGGTTATGCAAATTCATTGAATTTACCGTAACTAACCTATCATAACTTAATAACATTGAATGTATAAATAAAACACGGAACTCCATTAAATGTATTTCATTTTATCACATAAACTTCAAATATTTTAAGGTTATTTTACTTCAATTTTCAAATATTTTAAGGTTGTTTTACTTTATTTTTCAAATATTTTAAGGCTGTTTTTCTACCTTGACAGCGAGGTCAATTTCATTTGATTGAAATAAAAATCATTAGATGGCATTACTTGACGTACCAAATCTATAAAAAAAACTCATGACAAATTTTTATGTGTCAAAACGATGCAGTGAAACGGTCATAAAAGCGTAGCGTAATTCAATGAAGTTGGCCATGTATTTGTTACAGTGACTTGATACTGTGAATGTCAAGTCACTGTAGTATTTGTATGTGATGTATGCCATCTATCAAATTGGGCAGCAACTATAATAATTTGAATACGAATTTGATCATCTATTTCTTATGGCACACTGGTCAAAGAGCATGGATGAGCTCTTCAATGAAACAACAGAACGCACCCGTCATCGGCGAAAAATAGAGGCTCCTCTATTTGGATAGAAGAGCTCATCGATGAAACGAACGTATCTCATTTCACTCGTATCTATTGTCTCTCATATCATGTTACCGTATTTTTGCATTTTAGTTTTTCTTTGTCAACTTTTATGTCTATGGGACACTGGTCGAAGAGCATTGATGAACTCTTAGATGAAACAACAGAACGCACCCGTCATCGACGAAAAAGAGGTTCCTCTATTTCCATCGAAGAGCTCATCGATGAAACGAACGTATCTCATTTCACTCGTATCTTTTGTGTCTCATTTCACTTCAGCATATTTTTGAAATTGAGTTTTTCTTTCTCAACTTTAGAAACTTTTATTGTTTGTCAATGAAGGGTTCTTTCTGTTGTTTCATCGAAGAGCTCATCGATGCTCTTCGACCAGTGTGCCATAGGCATTAGAAGCTTTTATTATTCGTCAATGACAAGTGCGTTCTGTTGTTTCATCGAAGAGTTCATCAATGCTCTTTGACCAGTGTGCCACAGGCATTTAAACGGTGTATCATTTCAAATTTTTAATTAAACTAATATCATTGTAAGTCATTGTTTTTCTACAGATAAAGAACAGATTTTGTATAATATAACAAAAAAAATGCGAAGCCATGACGATACGATTAAATAAATATTGAGTGGTAACCTCCTTGAATGTAACTAAACCTTTCCTCTATATAACAATTACACATTAGTTAACCAATTAATGCATTTGTTTTCGTCGCTTCGCTTTTATCGTTGTTCTTATTGTTTATCGTCGCTCCTATATAGGAGTTTCGATTTCGGTTAAATGGGAGTTTTATGCGCGTTTCGAAAACCATTCTTGTTTCTTCAAAAATTCCCATAGGTAATTAGATATAAGTAAAAAACTTATTTTCGGTATTTTAACTTTTGTAAATAATTTTTAAACGGGAAGAAAGTTTCAAATATACAAGTTACATACTTTTAAAGTGAAATCAGTAGCATAGGCATATATTTTTTCCGAAGCACATTTACGAAATATAACAAACTTATATTTATAATCTTACATAAGAATATCATTAAAAATCCATATTTTTTTTCTGATTTCGACGATGTCACGCAAGATATTTTATCAACTTAAGGGCAGTTGCGTCGCTGTCTATTATTATATTAAGTGTAAATTAAATAAAAAATATAAAATCGATAAATAATGTCAAATGAATAAATAAAGATTGGTATCAATAATTCAATTCGGTATTGTTTGAGTACACTTTACAAATATCCGACTTTTATATTTGAATATTTTATTCCCTATATGCCTCAGTTTAAAAATTATTTACAAAATAAAAACATCGATTTTTCACTAATATCTACTGACCTATGGTAATTTTTGGAAAAATAAAAGTATGCTGAGATAACCTCACCCTCTTGTCCCCTCACCTCCTCGCAAAGCGCACAATACAATAATTTCTATTTAACCGAATCCTAATGGAGGCCCTCGCATACGGGACACTGTTAATCAATATATTTTGAAACAAATAAATCTTATGCGATTATAAGAAATATTTACGGAATTTAATGCACTTTATTTGTTGGATTTTGTTGCGGAATTCTAAATATAGGAGGTTTAAGTGCATGACATTTACAAAATACGGGATATATATAGAGTGTTTCACAACTTAGAGCAAAAAATTAAAGGGTATATTTTGTACGACGTGCTGATAATGAAACAAAACGATTTTTTTTTAAATTCGAAAAATTAAGGGTTGTTAACCTAAAACATTTTTTGTAGTACTGCACTGGATTCGCTTTCCTATTAAACACAAACAGTGAAGTAGGTATCAACTACGAAACAATAATAACACAATTCAATTATTAGCAGTTATTTATAATAGAATTTTATTTAATTAATAACTTTAACATAATCATCCACCCAGTGACAGTGGCAACGAAAAATTTTGGACTGGGAAACATGGAAAATAGTTTTGCGATTTAAAAAAAAATATTTTTGTTTCATGATCAGCACGTCGTACAGAATATACCCTTTAATTTTTTGCTCTAAGTTGTGAAACACCCTGTAGGTATATATATATATATATATATATATATATATATATATATATATATATATATATATATCACTTACCGAGATCTGCTTAGGCAGAGTGCCACACCCAGTAATGGGTAAAAGGCGTGATGATATATTTATTTATTTATTTTATATATATATATATATATATATATATATATATATATATATATATATATATAAATATTTATATAAGAATTGTATGATTCATTTCGTGGCTTCTAATTAAAAACATGTAACGTGACCTATTTTCCTAATCAAATATTTTTTAGAACATCATATGACAATGAACAATAATAAATTACTAAACATTTAAATCATGTTTGTCAAACAAATAACTGAAATTGTTAAATACATAAAATGAAATGTTTTCATTAATTCATTCAGATCAGTAATTATGCCCAGATTCAAGAATTTGAAGTTAATATGCGCACTTTAAATAAATGTAAATAGAACATTGTACTATAAAACTAAAATGATTTTAAATATTATGAATTAAAGGAAGAAAGTAGAAAATAAAGTAATAATTATAAGCAATAAATATTAAAATAAAACTTTTTCTATTCTACAATCTTATATCGTAATTAGATAAGAAATAAAAATAACTTTGTTTTGTTTCACAAAGTATTGTGAAAAATAAAAAATGCTAAACGAAAGAACCGAATAGGCCATTATCGTTAATCATGAAATACTTAAATTTACTAAAAAATATATAATAAACACTTGGCTATGTTTCACAAAATTCAGCCTCCAAGTCACCTTATGTGGGCATCGTCAGAGGCTGGCCAGCACAGTTAGTAACCAAGACGTTGTTTCACCAAGTGTTGGATGACAATTAATTTTGTCTTTGTTGTTACTTAAATTTACATTTCTATATTACTCCAATTAAAAAATAAAAGTGAATTCCGCTGCCAACAACTGAAATTTTCGCCATATTTTAACCTTTGTAACACCCTCTCAACTAATCACCTAGGAATAGTTAAAAGGGCAGGTTGATTTATATAATATTTTTATATTTAACAGCTAAATTCTCAAAATAATTTAGCTAATTCTGAATTTTTTGTTTAGCTAATCGTATTCTAAACTGATAGATATATTAAAAATTAATCGAGAAATTGAAGATTAACTAAACATCTTTTGAGAATTTGATAATAGAAGAATAATAGAATTGTCATTACCGTGGCTTCATTGCATTGACAACATTTAACAACATGCTGATCTCTTTTGCCCGAGATGTCAATCATAGCTTGACAGACTCGGCATGTGACCATGGGCACACCGCCGCTGGAAGCTGCCTGGTAGGGAGGTGGTAACTCATCAGGGCCGATGGGAGAGACGGTTGTTTGTTGACCTGTATCATTCGATAAACTTAGTTAATTTCTACTTTGTTTTTGAAATACAGAGCGTGAGAAAGTTTCAGATTAAAAACTGTTTACTTGTTGCCTGATAAGAATCTGTCATATTTCGTTATTGGAAAATATATTAATTGATTTTTTTACATTACGGTGCAATGAAAATCCTTTTGATGTGGTCCAGTGCATGATCAAATAATTTATTGATAGTTTAATTTAACTATAAATTTGAAACTGTACTTCCAAAATTAGTTTTACTTATTCTATAAATTTGACATATCCTTTTGCCCACATTATGAAACAAGAACTACAATTCATAGTGTCTGTGATTTTTTTGTTTTAGCAATTTTTAATGTCTCTTGTACTATAAAATGTATACCCATAATTTTAATTTAATATGCAATATTTATGGCAAAAAAAACATAACGACAGAACAAAATTAATTAACCATTTGTGAATTTCAATTTACATGTTTGTAGAATTAAAAAATATATATATTAACAATGATTAGTCAAAAATATAAAACATCTACCTATTATATTTGTTAAAAATGTGCAACAATATCTACAATTATATTATTAAATTTTTAGTTTTGTTTTGAGAAGTATAACAATCAAGTGAATAGAGATAATTTGATAAACTATTAATTTACTGATAGATGACTCAATTGTCATCTTTGTTCTCGTATCTGCTACTAAATTTAAAGTAGTAAAAAATCAATGATATGCATAATTACCTGGTGGAAATTCAGTTGCATTGGTAGCAGTATACGTTGAATTATTATCATTTTGCAATAAAGGCTGTCGTTCACTGTCTTTTCCATCTCCCATGTTGATGTTTTTGTATTAAAATAATGGCAGCTGATACCGGAGTATGACAGAAGATCACCGTATACTCAAACAGGGTTGCCAAGTTGAATTATAATTAAAGATTTTTTTTCAATGAATTAACTTTCACATTATATCTGTCACTTTAATCAATTATAAATAATCATATTTCTAGTGTTGAGCATAAGAATTCGTAGACTGTAACGCAATAACTACAATATATCCACGTTCAAATGAAAAATCATTGCCGACAAAATATAATATTGTGATTTGACAGCTAGCTTTCCGAACTTACACGAATGGTGTTCGTAAATTTACACAATTTTCATATCATTATAAATGGCGGAAAAGTTGAAATTATTTAAAAATCCATTTAAAATAAAATATTAAATGATAATCAAAATGTTTATTACATCATTAATAAGAGATAATACAAATACCAAGTAAATATAATACTGTGATTTTGACTAAAACATAAGTACGTTTTATTTGATAATTTGCATATAACATTTATTTAATGTAAAAAATTGTGTAATTATAGGAGAGCGAAGTGTTTTAATTTAGATATTCGATTCAAACCTGATGTTCGTTCGTTCACTCAATTCTGTTGTCATGGAAATCATACAGTGTCAATGCAAACATTTTGACTTTTATAATTTGAAAGATGAATAAAAATATCAAAAAAACTAATTTAACAAGTGATAATTCTTCATTTTTACGTAGTGTTAATAAAGAAACCAAAGAACATTTTGACAGTTTACTGAAAAAAGCCCTTCATAAAAATGATAAATTAAAAAAAGACGTTAATAATGTGAACAGGTATTTTTTTTCATTCTATTTACATCAGTTTAATAACATATATTTTTGTTTCTATTTAGAAATATGAAAAAAGTACAGAAAATCAAATCTATAGAAAAAGAAAGTAAATCTGAAACTGATAGCGATAACCATATTAATACTGATCAACCTCCCGAAAAAGGAAATTTTATCCTTGAAAAATTTTTATTAGACGCTGTTAATTCGAAAAAAGAAACAAATGTACTATCTGAAGAAAATGCGCCAGAACCTATTCGTAAATTACTGAATTCGGTAACATTTATTAAACCACCAGTTCCACTTTCAAGAACAGATAAAAGCAATGATAGAAAATTATCCAGTCCTCTTTCTAGACAGGGTACCTATAGTATTTCCTCGCCAGTATTACAAAATATTGACCTACTAAAAGATATTGAGAGATTAAGTACATGCAGTAGAAATACTTACGATGTTACTGATCCAAAAGTTATTACTAGTCCAAAAGATGAGGATAATCAAAGTGATACTAGTCGTGGTACATATAATATTTATAAACCCGATGACAAGAAACAAAACACTAGAACAAATTCATTAGAATTTTCAGAAATTTATATTAATAAGACTGTAATTCCTGTTGGAGATATTATTATTCATAATTCTCCTGAATTGAAAAGTTTTGTTAAAATAGTAGACAAAAATAAAAAACCCAAAAGCAACAGTACTGAAGATGATATTTCGAAAGCTTCAACAAGAAGTTTTAAAATCCATTATGAAAGTGAAAAGGCGAAACAACGGAAAAAAAAATCTGAAAAAGACAAAAACAGTGTAGAAAATGACCAAACATCTATTGAAACTAAAGCTACAAACGCAAGTTACGAATTAAAAAATCTTTTTACCGAAACAACTCGATCCAAACAAACAAAAGATAGTATTTCAATTGACGATGCAGAAACTTCTTTCAAAGAACCTTTATTTACTTATGAAGATTTAATAGGTGTTGTGGTGTATAAAACCGATAAATTAGCCTTAAATTCTTTAATTAATCATCCTTGTGTAAAAATTCACATTGTTGATAGTGAGACTGGGGAATATTTAACTAGAAGCAAAGGAACAGAAGGAGATGATACAACTAAAATAAAGCACATATATCCATTAATTACTAAATCATATAATTTACAAGAAAATAGGTACATTTTTCATATTACGAAAATTACTATCATAATCTAATACATTTTTTTAGATCTCTTATACCTTACTGGGAAGAATTAATGGTATTCACCGAAGATTTTGATTACATGCTTGAATACAAAGAATCAGTGATAATATTTTTTGAAGTTCTAGACTTTTTATCATATTCTGCTGCCAGTATAAATTATAACAAAGAAGGTTCTATAATTGTTTATATCTTGTTATATTTTGATTTTATTAAACTATCTTTCAGGTTCAAATAGCGGATGGCACAAAGTAGCCTGGGCATTTCTAAAACTTATTAGTAAAACAGGACAATTAAATACTGAACAAAAAGTTCGATTACAATTATACAAACCTAAAAGAAATGCCATTAAAAAAACACCAACTGAATGTATGCTATACGATTGGTGGTGTAAAGGATATTTAATTAAATATCCTTCTACTTTACATGTTTCTGTTAAAAGAGTGAAAGCCGAATTTTTAAAGGATACGAAACATTCTGATGCTGTATATAAATCAGAACTTGGATTAAATATTATTGAAAAGGATGAGGACACTATAGATGAAGAGGAAAATCAAGAAACTGCTTCAAATGAGTGTATTCCGCAAGTAAAATGGTCCCGAATGCCTAACCAGTCTTGCAAAATACCAAATACAGTTAGAGCTAAATTAAGAAGTGCAAAAAGAGGTTGTTTTGCTCTTAAATTTAGCAATAATGGTTTATTATTAGCTTGTGGAGTTGCTGATGAAGAAAAATACGCAATTCTAGTATATTCGGTAAATACCTATTAAAATTACATTAAAATATAGAAAAAAATAAATAAATAATAGTCCTTTAGTCTTAATCATACTGTTCTACTTAAAATTTATTGATCATCTCCAGGGTAAAAAATAATGTAAAAATATATTACAGGTACTAGATAAGCAACAAGAATATTGTAAATTAGCCGGTCATCAAGGCATAATTTACCATTTATGCTGGTCTTCCGATGACAAATATCTTATTTCTTGTTCTGCTGACTGCACAGTGTATATTTGGAATGTTTTTAAAAAGCAATATTACCCAAAACAGGTAAATGTGCAAATTAATTAAATACACAATAAAATAAATTTTTGAGTAATAAGTAATGATCAGTACAATATTAAATAATGACTAGTAAAAAATGATATAGTTCAGTAGGTAGATATAAAAAAATACATGTAATTTTCAACTAGTTGCGAATCTACTTTTAAAATATTGATATTTTTCTGACTACTTCTTTTTTGTTTTCTTTTTATTATTCAAAATTTATTTCATTGCTTCTGACTTAACATTCTAATGCCTATGGCACACTGGTCGATGAGCGTCGATAAGCGTCGATGAGCTCTTCGATGAAACAACAGAACGCACCCTTCATTGACAAACAATAAAAGCTTCTAAAGTTGAGAAAGAAAAACTAAATTTCAAAATATGCTAACGTCAAATGAGACACAAAAGATACGAGTGAAATGAGATACGTTCGTTTCATCGATGAGCTCTTCGATGGAAATAAAGGAGCCTCTAATTTTCGTCGATGACGGGTGCGTTCTGTTGTTTCATTGAAGAGCTCATCGATGCTCATCGACGCTCTTCGACCAGTGTGCCATAGGCATTAGTTAAGAATTTTATATAATTGTTCTTTGACTAGATTCTACCTCATCCAGCTTTCGTATATTGCGCACAATTAAATCAAGCATCTATCCACATTATAACTGGTTGTTATGATCAAATAGTAAGAATTTGGAGATCTACTGCCATTGATTCCGATTATGAATTGTTACAAGAACTCGATGGACATGCTGGGTACATTACATCTTTATGTTACGGTAAAAATAAAAATGTGTTCTATTCGTCTGATAGTGTTGGAATTATTATAGAGTGGAATTTTAATAAAATAGAATGGATTTTGAAAAGGTAAAATATGAAAAAAACTTGTTAGAAATTTGTTATATTCTGCTATTTATCTTTAATAATGATTTTAGAACTTTGAAATTTAAAGACTTACAAAGAACAGTTATTAACAATATAATTTTACACCCAGGAGAAAATAGATTGTTGGTTTTTTGTCGTGATAGTACACATCGTATGATCGATTTATCTGTTGGATGTATTATTCAATGGTACCGTGGTGCCCTTAACTATAGGTAAATTTATTTTATTAAATGAAAAACAATTTATTTTGATAATTGCATGTAATTTTTACGTATTACTAAACAAATATATATATATGTTTAGAATTCACACAAATGGATACTTATCGCCTTGTGGAAGTTTGGTTTTCGCACCAAGTGAAGATGGTTCAGTTGTTGTATGGAATGCAGATACAGGAAGCCTCATAACTTCATATAATCCTTACATCAGAATTTCTAAAGATATTATTGTACCACATTGTATTCATTATCATCCATTTGACCACATTCTTGCAATTTCTCACTACGGGTCATCGGTACCGATATTATTTTGTACCTTTGATAATAACGTTGTAAGGAGTGAGTTACAATTAAAAAATTCTACGGAAAATAGAAAAAAACTAAATGTAGCAGAAAAGAAATCTAATAAGAAAATGTCTGGAACAAAGATTGAAACACCTAATGTTAAAAAACATACCAAAGGCGATAATAATGTATCTTTTGATGTAATTATTGATAAAATTGACAACGTACTTATATCAGCTAAGTCTAATTAAAAATTTTATCGTCCAGATATGCAAAAAATTTAAACAATAAATATCGGTCAATAATTAACATCCCTTTATATTAGCTCTATATATGTTAATAAATAAAAGGATATTGTTAATGAAATATTATACATTTAATAAAGTTAATAAAGTATAAGTTTAGAAAATTATTAAATATTGATTTTAAGGTGAAGCATCCGCTTAATTAAATCTTAAGTTAGCTGCAGGACACTTGATCTGACTTGATCTCTTTCAAATAAGATATCTTTGTTTTAATGAATGAAACTTACGATGAATTGTACATAATTTTAAAGCCAATACTTCAAGGTGTAGTAATAATATACATATTATTAAATTTATGTACAATTAATTGATAGAAAACGGTTCAAAAATGGACTAGAATTTCTCAAAAATGCCGAGTACGATTTTCTTTAAATTTTTTTGTATATTTAAGAATATGGTCCTCTATAACATATACAATTTTTATCCAATTTGAATTTGTAACTTTTGAGAAAAAAAAATAAACATGCGTAAAAACGCTCAAAAGCAGGCTTTTTCGGATATTTTTGTTTTTTTCTCAAAAGTTACAAATTCAAATTGGGTAAAAAAATTATGTGTTATAGAAAACTATGTTCTTAAATATACAGAATTTTTTTAACAAAATCGTACTCGGCATTTTTGAGAAATTCAGACTAGAAATTTTGATATCTTGATCTGTTGCATATCAATTCAAATTTGTTTGTTTTATAGAAATTTCACATTCTTTATATTGTATATATCAAAAAGTAGAATGTTGTGAGATTATTCTGCACTACTTGTTCCTTCATTTAGATGAGAATAAGTATATAAAATATTTTTTTGAAATTTGAATTTGTTGCAGCAACTTTACGAATTACTCATTTTACACACTTGATGTGTGCTTTGTCGTACACTCAGCGCTAAAATGAACATCTAGATTGACAGCTGTCATTCATAATTATATATTTCACGATGTAGAATGAGTTATGAATGAGTATTTCAGAATTTGTGATTTGCCATATATCTATTTTATTTTTCGTATTATATTACACTAATATTCGAAGTTATTAGTACGGTATATCAAGTTTTACTGCAAAGATTTGATCAATTTTAGCAGAGCAGATTAGTAGAACAGTATGGTTAGTAATATTGAAATGGATTATTTGTTTTAAAAACAGATATTTTTATCAATGTTTTTAATTTAACGTTTATAGACAACAATTCTTATTCTAACCTTAAATATTGCACAAAAGGAGGTAGGAATGTATTTACATTGCTTACAGATTATATGATGAATGATAACATAAAACAGAGCAAATATACTTCATCGAAGCAAAAATAAAAATACGTACATAAATGTATAAACAAATGCTTGTGGAAAAATTTATTTTCATATTTTGATATATAAAAAAAAGCATCTACAACTCTGATAGTTTAATTGAAGCGTTTACATGTTTTCAATACATTTTAGGATTACAGTACGTAAACATGATTAGAAAATACATGAGAAATGAGAACTGCGATTCTAAAGTCAGGATATTCAAGTTGCTGTAATGTCGTTTTTATGTCATAATATCAAATAAAATACTATATGTTATTACATTTTTGTATTTATTGTGTTAACATATCATTTAGAATTATTTTCTGTTATTTTAAATATTTTTCTTGAAAATCTTCACGTTTGTATAATTTTAAACTACGTGCCAATACCCCTACCACTATTTAGCATCGACTCATATTTGGTATTTTATGATTGGTCAGATCAACATTTTTGTCAAAACTACAAGAAACCCTACTTACACGATAACAAATTGTTGGTTAACGAACTTCAGGCCGTATGCTTCACCTTAAGATCGGATTATGTTCGTGACAATTGTATTGAAAGATAGGGTGAATCATATAAGTCAGATTCCCTGTTTGAGTGTCATGATTTGGCGTTAATAAGAAACTAAACTCCCTAGATTGAAGCTAGAACCACGATTGTGAGTTGTATGGATTGAAATAATAATAACACTGAACATAGACGTTCTGATTTTCTTGTGTTTTGACGTAAGATCGAATATACTTAACCTAAAAATTTGTTTTGGTAGGTGTTGGTTACACAAAATTTAAGTTGTGTGATAATAAAGTTTATTATTAAATTACAGATATTGGAGCCATGATAAGTTATTCTTCAAATAAAAAAATATATAAATTATTAATGAAATAAAATTTGTTTACGGATTTGAGAATTGATAAGGACAAATTTGTAATATGAACCTGTATATTTTTCACTAAAGCATAAATATTAGTTTGTATTTTATTTAGTTTTTGTTTTTATCCGCTTTTCTATTATATGTAAAATATTTGAGCTATGATTTAGATGTAATATTATTCATTTATTCGGAGTTTAGTCATAGAAATAACAACTAATCTCTCAACAAGTGTGATATAGAATTAAAATTCTTCTCCTTTAATTATTGGTGGCTCTGAGAAGAGCCGAATTGAAAATATATAAAGACTCAATACATCACGAGGACGGAATAATAAAATGGAAGAGAAAAGGAAGAAAATAAAATGGTGTGCCAGGATTTAACTTATTCCAGGATACTCTTTAGCCACATAGCAATTTTATTGAACCCCGTAGGATTGAAATGAATGCTATTTACTTTTAAATGAATTCTATTATTATTCAACTTTAAAATTACTAGCTCTAATGATGCATAATTGTACATGTTAACAATAAAAATATGATTATCACTGTCAGATTTACTTTTAAATTTCTGTATATCATCTGCAGATATTTTGCTAAATGCAGTATTATTTTAACGATTGTTTTTATACTTGAACATTGGATCGACTTGTTTGTCTTATTTTTGTTAGGTGCCAATTTATCCGCGGGTTCCATAGTTGAACATTCGGATAGAGTAGTTGCAACCGCACGACACTGATGAACTAAAGAATTTAATGTATATTCGATATGATCTAATAAAAAAGATCAACAGACGGATTGTTTATGTATTCACGCAATATTCCGTAGTTTGCTTCAATATTTTGAATTTTCCGTACATTAACTTCTGAATTTGTTGACGCTGGTTTATTTGGTTCAGTAATTAACTTTTCATGTACCTCGCTATCGCTAATGTTTCCATGACAGGTTTTCCGCAATTGTAGCATGTGAACTTTATGTACATGTTTACAGAGTGAAGCTCTATCTTCACAACTACAAGTATATAAATGTGAACATAAATTTTTGCATTTCATATTTATGCATTTATAAAAACAAACAAACAAAAATCAACTTCGCATATTTCATTTATCCGTGCAACAGTATATGTAATAGAAGCATCTGTTTGAGAAATAACTTCAAAACTACGGTCATTCAGAATTTTAATATCGCCATCCGAAATATTATTTCCTTTTTTATGTCTACCTTCATTGAATTCTGCGTTACCTAATTTGTATAGTTCTTTACGTTTCGTGTAAATAAAATCATCTTTTTCAATATTTAATAATACTGATAATAAGTTGTCAATTCGTTTATTAAATTCTCGATTAAAGTATGAAGTTTTTAACTTATTATGAAAACTTTCTACAAGAGCATTGGTATTTACATGACCGTGAGGAAAATTTCTAAATGCAGTAGCCCATAGTTTAATACGATGCATGTAATTTGTTTGAAAATATTCTAGAAATAATACTTAATTTTTAAATATCGAAAAAAATTAGCTGATTAAATTATCTAATGTATTGCTGTTTCTTTCATATAAAATAGCCATCAGGGAAATATACATGTTTCTCTTTGTAGTCATACTTTTTACTAATATCAAAATTTTGCGTCACTCCCGTTGAATATGCCATTGACATAACAAATGTTTTGTATTCCCGAAATTATTTGTTACCGCTTTAACAACCGCATTTATGTTTAAATTTGGAAAACGGGATTTTAATTATGAAAACAGATATGTTAATGTATTAGTATTTAAACAAGGTGTAATAAAATGAGCAACTGGATGGCCGCGACCAGTACTATCAGGGATCACGAAATTAACTAAATGATAATCGTACTGGCTTGTTTTATGTGTTGTATCAATACATAAAATTCTATCAACACCTTCCTGCATCAGATTCATTTGATACTCTGTTTGAATACTTAATAAAAATAAGCTTCTATTGTTATTAATATCCGCGTTGATAGGACCAATTTTAATGACTTCATTACATGGTTTATATATTAATATCGGATTAAACTTTTCTTTTCTTAATTTTAAGATATGATTTATTTAACATATTTCGTTTCAATGCCGAGATATTCCTTTTTGGATACAACATTTCCTTCCTAAACTCAAGTTTATCGCGATCGTCTCTACTAAGTGCTTCTTTCGTAATTATTGTATGAATTTTTCTGGTCGGTACGTCCATTTCTAATAATGATTTAATATCTGATTTTGTTGACTTTGCAATTCTATGAAATTTTGTATTCTCAAAGCTTAATTCATGGGAATGAGTTTGAATATAAGTGACTTCAACACCATTTGCAAGATATACGAGCTGGACATCGAATTCCTGTCTTTACATACCCTTTCTTAATGACGCGATCAGTTTTATTTTTTAGTTTTTTTAAGCGATCATCAAACTGGCAAATATAATGTACATAATTCCCATAACTTTTAATATGAGTTTGCCTATAAAAATAAGAGAATGTTCTAGTCATTTCATCTGTCTTACACGTTTCAAATTCTTCTTGCACGTAAAAATGATGCTGGGAAATTTTAATATCACAATTATGATCTATTTGCAAGTGATGAATTAACGATTTCATATGATAAAAATCACGTTAACATTGTCCTACAAAACATATTATGTTATTAAAGTATGTTTTATCTGTAACGAGAGATAAATTATTTTGAGGTAATACAATACTTCTTTTCATGTATTTTTGCAACATTTGGTCGACAAAATACTTTTTTACAAATACTGCATGTAGAATCCATTATAAAGAATTGAAAAAAAATTCAATGTATGGTGAAATTTATATGTACTTACAATTTTATGATGATATTAAGATCAAACACTAAATAAGAATGTATTTTTGTACTTCCAAATCCAAATCAAGCAATGGAAATATCTTCTGCAAGCAAATAAAATTTCAAATGCAAAACAAACTGGTATTTGAAATATGAACTCATGACTTCGAAATTCATCCTATCGGCAAACTAATTGCAATACATCACTACGTTATTTTGAGATAATTTATTATTTTCAATTTTATTTCAACCTCCATCGTCTTTAGGAACAATTTATACACGTTCACAAAATGTATAATCTTAATATTATTACCGAACTATAAGAAAATACAATGTTTATGAATAAAGAAATGCTTATATTTATTTTATTAATAAAAGAAATATATAAACTTTAAATTTATATGAAAAGTTTATGCATTTTTTCATAAGTTGACTAAGTACTATTAAGTTTATTGCTTTATTGAATTATCTATAATAAACTACATTAAATGAAATACTTTAATAATATTATATAGTTTATATAATATATAATCAGTACATAAAATTGGATTTAAATATATAATATATTGTTTACTGTAATATGAATATTTTAAAACATGAACAAATAGTACGGTGACCAGTAAGTTAAATAATGTATAACATTTAGTTACTATAGTTCTAATTTTTATTCTAAATGTTCTCAAATGTTTGTTGTTGCACTTTTTTTATGAATGACTGCAATACTGTGTTATTAACAAAAATTTATTTAATTATAAGATGTTAAATAGGTTGGTTTGATTGAAGGGGACAGTAAATATTCCTCCAAATTGTGAATTCGTGTGTCCGCCATACGAATCATCATTGACCCAGCAGAAGATATTTCATGGAATTATGGCATCAATGTTTATAACAAAGAGCTACATTCAACCTGAGCTCTGGACACGAGCAGCATGACACGACAGTTATACAAACATCGTTCATCATCTTATGTAAAATATCAATTGTATTTAGATAATACAGAAATTGTTCTCCTTGCTCGGAAGCAAATGTGAAAAACCTGAAAAATATAATAAGTACAAATACTTTTATTGTAAATAAGCTTCTTTTTTACCTGATCCAATTCTTTTCAATACTTTATTATGGTCTAATGAGGAAGGGTTACCTAAAAAATAAATAAATAAAGCCCTAAATAAGATGTTTATATTTGGAGGTTATGGATTTTGAAATGTCAAACTATCCAGATATTTTCTATAGTGGCCCTAGCTCATCGCAATTTTGACATTTGTGGCTTACTTCGGAACACTCATTAATCTAGTAACTTATATGTCAAAGTTAGGGAATTGAGTTTTAAACGCCAAATCGTGGCAATTAATCTGGTGATTAATCTAGGGATAAATCTAGGGAGTTTTGGTTATTTACGCCAAATCGTGACAATTAATTCAGTTTATCTGACTTTTATGTATTTAGCTGAAAGATATGCCGGCGTATGTCAAATTTTGATGGAACTAGACTACAAATGTTGTAATAACATAATATTTAAAAATTATTTAATAGTCAGCATAGTCATTTATTGTATATTTGTTAACGTGTTACATTTATAAAATTATGCAAAATGTTGTAAACTTAATTTTGTCATAAAGAAAGGTTAGAATCATGAAGGTCTGTAGTTTATTGTTTACAGTTTTTCTGGGTGAGTTTAATTGTTAATATATAAATTATAGGAATTAGTGATACATAAATTTTATTTTTAGTGTGCATGACACTAGGACATGCATCTCGAGTGTTAGAGTTAAGTGACAAATTTTCTGAAGTCCGAAGAGAAGGAGATAACTGGTTGGTAATGTTTTATGCCCCTTGGTGTGGGCATTGCAAAAGATTAGAACCTATTTGGGCTCATGTTGCTCAAGCTTTATATAAAACAAATATTCGGGTTGGGCGCGTAGATTGTACAAGATTTTCTTCCTTAGCTACTGAATTCGCCATACAAGGATTTCCAACTATTAAATTGTATGTAGTCTGTTGGTATAACGTTGATTAAAGATAGTTATAACAATATTTTAATAATTGCAGTATAAAAAATGATGACGATCATACTTTCCATGGTGATCGAACTAAGGAAGATATTGTTAACTTTGCTTTACGGATGGCTGGACCACCAGTTCAACAAATAAATAAGCCTGAAACAATGGATTCTTTAAAAGCACATAATGCATTATTCTTCATGTATGTTGGCCTGCAGGAAGGTTCTCTATGGCAAGCTTATTATACAGTTGCAGAAGCTTTTCAACCACATGGATTCTTTTACACTGTTTCGAACGAAATTGCTAAAAAACACGTTGATATTGATGATTTACCTGCAGTTTTTGTTTATAAAGAGAGTTGTCATTACTTCTTCCCGCGTAAGTTGTACTTATTTTAAATTTCTTTTGTTTTTGATTAACTTCTTTTATAGTTGAATCTGGAGACACCGTTCAAGATGCAGATCATTTAAATGCCACAATGCATGACTGGATAAATGAAGAACGTTTTGAAACATTTCCTAAAATTACAAGGGGAAACATCCACCAAATACTTCAAACAAAAAAATATCTGGTTTTAGCTGTTGTAGAAGAAAACAAATTAATGGAAGTACCAACTGAAATGATCGAATTTCGAGATATGGTTGAATCAGTAATTCGTAAGAAGCGTGATATATATCACAAAAGTTTTCAGTTTGGGTGGGTTGGTTCCCCGGAATTAGCTAATTCAATAGCCATGTCGGTGTTACCGTTGCCATACTTGTTAGTGTTAAATTCTACTACAAATCATCATCATATTCCTGAAGATGAACCTGCTCAGCTTACTTCTGATGCTATTGATATTTTCCTACAACAAATTTCGAATCAATCTGCTCCTGTAAGTGAAATTAATTTTCAATTCTTAAACATATTTTCAAGAAAAGATATTTTCTTTCAGACTTATGGCGGTAATACATTACCGGTAAGACTTTACCGAATGTACTTCGAAGCTAGAACATCTTTAGCTGATATGTGGCAGGGTAATCCAGTTCTAACAATGGTTTTATTCGGATTGCCAATGGGTTTCTTATCACTGATATTATATTCAATTTGTTGTGCTGATATTCTTGATGCAGATGAGGAAGAAGAGCAGACTCATGAAAAGAAAGAATAGATGTTTTTCTAACAGAAAATTCATCTCCTGTAAAGGTAAGGTGAAATTATACTTCCTAAATGAAATTTTTAACGAGACGCATTTTAAGAACAGATAAAGGAAGGTAATTTTAAAGTGTTTTTATAGAAATATATTACGTTCAATGTGTACTTATGTTAATAGAATTTAAATTTTAAATGTTTATGAATTGTTCCGTGCCGAAACTGTTTTATTTTTAAACAGAGTAGACAATTAATATATCAGGGATGCCATATTTCTAGTTTCTATTAAATGCAAAATCATTTATGATCTTTTTAATACACCGAATATAAAAGGCTGAAGATTATTTCCAAATATTTGTTAAAAACAATTATGAATGAAATAAATAAATAATAAAATCGTTCTAAATTGCATAGATGTAATTAATTTGATAAAATATTTCATTGGACGCTATTGATCTTCACATTTATAGATAATTTTTCTGTATGTTTAATTTATTCTTAAACTTAGTTTTTAGAATTGTTTGTTAATACAATTATTTCCATGACATTAAAAAAGTGAAAAATCAATAAATTTTATTTAATGACAGAACAAAAGAAATGTGAATATGTTTTACTAATTTAATACTTGTGATGTGATGTGTAAATGTTAATTACTTCATTACTATTACGTAATTATTTGTAATTTATTAAATTATTATGTTACATTAGTATTGAAACATCTTTAATATAATTATTAAACATTTTAATATTGTTTATTATATCTTGCTGCATTATAAAATAATATCCTTTACAAGTAGAAAATCAATTTCATAAGATTCATGACAACGTATGATTGAGAATTAAAGTAAAAGAGAGGGAAAGAGACTGAATGAATTTCTATCAAATGTAAAGCTAAAAAGTATTAAAATAAAGAGCGATTTCATTTCTTCGAGGCACTAACATTGTTTATCACAAGCTTACAGATCGTCATCTGAGTCCAAAGCAGCACGCCTTCTGTCAAATTTGACAGTTGGTTTATTAGCTTGCATTTGTTGATTAACATTTTCTAAAATGCCAATTAATTCAGATTCCCTAATTTTGCCTCTTACTTGTCCAGTTTGTGCCATTCGTATTAACATGTTTTCTACCATTCTTCCTTTTTCTGGTTTACCCAACATCAAAGTATTTACTGAAAAGAAAAAGTTTTTATTTGATATTACGACACCTGTCCATTGTTAGTTTTATTGTATAGGTAATTAAAATTTAAATTATCTTCAATAAAATACGTACATCTAGCCCTAGCTTGTTGATCCATAATCTGTGCTAAAATAGAGTTTTTTGCATCTTCTTGGGCACGAGCTTGTTCCTCTTGAGACTTATTGTTTTGTGCACCTCCTCCAGGTCCTGCCTTTATAAAAAAAATTATATTTCTGTTTATAATACAAGCATTTATTTTTTACCTGTGATTGCAGTTGTGCTAACCGTTGTTTCCTAATCATTTCCAGTTCGGGATCATCCATTTTTATATTTATTACAAATTCAACGAAATGTGAACAGGTTATACGTTAAGATCTTGGAAATTTGTGTCTTGTCTAGAATGAGGGCTGAATGTCGCAGTAAATCAGTGACGTATTTTATAACATTTTCATAACTAACAATTGTCAAGATACTTATTCATAAAAAAACAAAATATTAACAGTGTATCATTACAATATTTTACGTCATGTTGTAAAGATTTGATAAATTTACTTTTTTATTTAGTAGAATTTATATGATAACGTAACCGTACGCCTCTGGATAATATGACAGACATGTCGATGGTGGTGCCGGCTGCCGGCTTGTGGCCGGTTACAGTATTGTCGTTTGTCGTTCATCTTGTCTTGTTCACTGCTTGGCATCCATTACAACAAGCGCAAAAATTATTATTAAAATATCAAACAAATTGACATATTAACAACAATATTTATGCAACATCTGCTAGAGTGAACGACCAAGTAACTGAAAAGGTAAGACAAGTCCTGGAAAATTAAAAGTGCTCACTCAACACGTTCCATAGGATAACAGTAACGAGTTTGTTAAAAGAGTCGCCATGTATAAATATCGTGTTTTCAGTTTTAGTTGTTAAATAGTTTGTTATAAAACAAGTTTAGTACGTACACTGTGAAAGACATTTAGTAGTTGTGATGTGCAAAAGTTGAAAGAAGTATCAAAGTCAAATTGTTTACGCAGTAAAGTAGTTTGTTCATTGGAAAAAGTTTTTCAAAATAAAAATGTTTTATGTGAAGAAACTGAATGTTTCCGCGGAGTGTTCACTGTGTTATTTCAATCGTCGGGGCTTCTGTTCGAAGAAGGTAAGATAGCAACGTCCCTGGATCACTGCGGTGGTTTTTAAATTGCTAACAATAACATTGCGTACAATGGTAGTTAAATCGTCTGGTTCTTCAGTTTTTGTGTTTTTTACTGTTGACCACAAATATGCTGTCTTAAAGTCAAGTTTTCATGAAGCTTTATCCAATTGGAATCAATTGCTTACAGTGAGTAACTCGGAAGAGCAGTTATTTTAATGTTCCAGAGAACAATATCAATTCTTTGATATTTAGTTTACTTTCAAGGAAATGAAGGTTCGATGAAGGTTGTTTTTATTTTATTTTGCATAATGACACCGTTCTTTATATGTGTATATTACTAAAGTATTTCATTAGAATTACCTTGCTCAGTGTAAGTAGGTAAATATTTTTAACTTCTGTAACTGTATAAATGATATTCCTTATAGTACAATATTATAAATTTCTTTACAATTTTAGATTATTCGTATTTGACATATATGACATTATTGATTTTTTAAAAATTCTGTATTTTATTATTTTAATATTGTTTAAACAGCATCTCACAACATGGATTCAGACGACTCCAGAGATGATGTCTCTTCAGGAAGCGATTCTGAGTCGAATATCAAAGGACCTCGTAGTCCAAATTCAATTCAGTCGGCAGATAGTCAGGATTACAAACCTAGACAGTCTCCAAGAGGTCCCAGATCACCTTCTCCATGTGGTCCTCGATCCCCTTCACCAGAAGGTTCAGTGCAATCAAATTCTCCGATTAATTCTCCCAAAAGAGACACACGATCCCCCTTAGACCGATACAACGACACAATTAAGTCACCAAGTGCGAATTCTATTTCAAGTCAAGGAGATGACAATACACGAAATTCTATGAAAAGCAATTTAGATGAAGAAGATGGCAATCAGAGTCCAAAATCTACAAGTTCGCATAGCTCTGCAAAATCTCAAAGTTCCGTTAAATCAAGAATTTCTATTAAATCACGCAGTTCTGTTAAATCTAGAAGTTCGATTAAATCTACAGATTCGATTAAATCTAGAGGGTCTCTTAAATCACCTTCCCCTGTTAGGCGTACGCCAATGAGTTCTAAAAGTCCGGATAATTCACCTACGCGTTCAGTAAATTCTTACAAATCGCCCGAAAGACGAGGGCCAATGTCACCACCCCCTGAAGATGGAAACACATCGGATTCAAGTGTATCTAGTCGAGGGTCTAGAGGATCTAGAAGATCGCTTGCTTCGAGGGGATCAAGAGGGTCTAGGGGATCGAGATTATCGAGGGGATCGCGAGGATCTAGAAATTCTAGCCGAAATAAATCGAATGATAGATTAGATGCTCAGGCGGAAGAAATATCCGACGGTAAGTTTATTAATACCATGATGAATTTCATACACAAAACGAAATAATGTAATTAAGATGATTAAATGATTGTTCATTTCGCACTCTAATTAATAATATTAAAATTCAAAATATTTGTAATATTTTAATCTAATTGTACATAAGTTAAACTCTTTAATGAAATGAATTATTATTGATTATATTTATATTATATTTGTTTCAAGGTGACATGGAATATGAAGGTGGGAAAGATTCTGACGAGGAAGTAGAAAAATCGAAAACAAACGAAAATGTGAAAATTAATTTGTCACATGAAGACCTCTCAGATGTATCAGATTTAGATTCACTTGGTGGTAATTCCGAAGAAGAAACTCATGAATCTGTTTCTGAAAAACCATTAAAACCTCCTGCTGATTTACGACAAAAATTAGATGAGGCTAAAAATCGAAAGTTAATGGAAAAACAGAATAATCAAAATCCACCAGAAAAGGTGATTATAGCATTAATATTTTAATTTTTTGCTTCAATAATTTTGAGATTTAATTTCGGTGGTATCTAGTTCTGTTTTTGTTTAATCAGTTGTCATGTAATCTCTTGTCTAGAAATGAAACAAGAGTTAACGTTTTATTTTTCATTTATTTAAAATGATTCATAATTTATTCAGTATACATTTATTTCCGTAGTTCCAAAATGAAGATTTTAGTTTTAATTTAATTTTGTTTATAATTCCTAACGGTTTCATTCCCTCAAGACAAGTAAAACAGAAGACGGCGAAGAGCAACTCGACTTTGAAGCAGAAGATGGCGAATGCGTAGATGATACCGTGAAAACAAAACCTGCAGATGGTCCTGTCCAGGTTGTTGGCGACGAAGAAGAAGGTGCAATTAGTGACCCTGGCGGTGAGAAAGAGAAAGAAGAAGTTGAGGAAGGCGAAGTGACAGATGACGATGAGGTCCGGCCAGAGGAAACGGAACCAAGACCTGTGTGTAGATTTTATTCAAGAGGACAGTGTACATGGGGCGCTAGCTGTCGGTGAGTGAAATTTAGTTTTGTGGTTAGGAAACTTTGTTAACAGATTAGGAAACAGCTGTGGTGACATAAATCAGCGAATCCAAATCGTTTTTAGTTATATTGGATATATTTACAAAAATATTTTTTCTTTATGATAAAGTATATTTGTGAGGAAAAAATGATTTCAAAATTATATTATTAGTTTATGTTTAAGATATGAATAATTCAAAAGAAAACTGTTTATGTGAAAGTATGAATTTATAATGAAATAAAACCATTAATTACAGATTTTGTGAATATAATTAAAACAATTACAGTGAAATTCCCGTATATTGAGCTCTTGTATAGAGAGAACTTTAATGTTTAAATATAACTAACAAATTGTCAAATTATAAAGAAAAATCCATTTTGGCAAACTACTCGATCTTATTTATTGATTCTAAAACCTATCTTCTGGACTGCCAGATGATATTATTGATTTGTATAAGGTTAATATTAGTGGTATATTATCAAATTCTTTTTCCATTTATCTCCAGAAATGAAGAATATCCTTGGCAATGCAACGCCACTATTGATATTTTTATATGCATTACTATAATCATAATTATTATAAATTAAAACTAGTTATACATATTCTAGTGAAAAATACAATTATGTATGCAGCACGAATGTTACTGATGATATTGACCTCGGGCGACACCCATTCCTCGGGCTGAATACTGTCACCCTCTGTGCATTATCATCTACTCAACGGCCTTGGTGCATAAATTACTATTTAGAAATAGGTACTTTATAGGAATAGATATGAAATTGAAAACAAAATTACAAATAATCGTGTGATATTGTAACTTCCAAAAATTATATTTCTGTAGCTTTGTTTAGAATAGAATCAATTTATGACCGATAGTAAAATCGCTAAATTATTATTACATTTTAAATAATTTTGCAGTAGATATGTTGTTAGTATTTGTTTTCAAAAATGTTACATTTGTTTTTTCAATTTTTAAATGTCAAAAATTAAATATGATTGTTACCTTACATTCATAATTAAATTTTGTACAACATTGATTTGAAGTAAGTTTTACGAAAGGATAAACTAATTTCTTATGTTAAATGAATAGGGCAAGTTTTATAATTAATAGCCTGTATATATATAAAGCGGATGAATTGCGATTATCATTACTGTAAATTTTATGATTATAACATTAATTCTTGCAAAAGCTTTGTTTAGTTAGATATATCTTAATCAATTGAATAAATAATAATGGAAATTACCGGATAAATATTATTTTTATAGAACATTATAAACTGAATAAAATCTATTTTAATATTAAACAGTAAATTACGTAACTATAGTATAAATAAATAAATATATCACCACGCCTTTTACCCATTACTGGGTGTGGCACTCTGCGCTATTTATTCCCGTGAAGTGCGGTTACCAGCCGTTAAATCACGGCCCTCAAAGATGTTGGTGAAGGGGAAGCCACAGGGGTAGATTTAATTTAGTGAAAATTGTCGGCTGTGGGGATCGAACCAGGGTTCTCAAGATCCACAGGCCGACTCGATACCACTGAGCCACCTACCCCATTAACTATAATAATCTATAATATTTGTTGAATGTATATGTAACTATAGTAATCTATAATATTTGTTGAATGTATATAATATTTGTTGAATGTATATTGTTAATTTGAATTACACTTTCATTCAAGCATATTATCACGAAGATGATAGACTAGAATTAGAAATGTCACTGAAGAATAGAATGTTTGGCAAATATTATTTACCAAAATTATTAACTCGAATTTAAAAATGTCTGGTCTTGTGAAGCATGGTATCATCAAATTTCAATTGTCAACTAAATTAATACATAAATATTGTCATTTTGTATAGATTCTTACATCCCGGCGTAACAGATAAAGGGAACTACACAATGTTCGAACTTATCCGCCCAATGGTTCCTGGCGGTCCTGGTTACGGACCCCAGGACGAGCGATTTGAGCGTCCAGGATTCGCAGGTATACCACCAATACGCGGAGAACCTCCTGTTGTGGAATCAGCTTGGGAACGAGGTCTTAGAACTGCCAAAGAAATGATGCGAAAAGCAATAAAAAGAAAGGAACAAGACATGGACTTCGAGGAGAAGAAAATGAATCTGACGCTAGCTCAAGATGAGCTGGATAAGGAGAATGGATATTATACAAGATCCGCAAGTCCAGTTCCAGTCGAACCTGTTCCAAGGCATTTTGTTGGCATGAGGCATCCACTTGACTACAGACAGGTATTCAAATCACAGTTTTATTTGCAAATCTTAATAGGTCAATTTTAAAAGAAAACATTAAAAATAATCATGTATGTTCCTTGTTTTTACATATTTTTTATTCATTCTTAATTATCTCAATGCTTAATGATTTTTTTGTTTTAATTCTCGTGGACAAAAATTATTTTTAACGGGAACATATTATTTTTTAATATATTTACAACCGTGTAATTGGAATGATTCTTATTATTAACTCCCGTTTCCATAGGCAGAAGCGGCCCAAAGGGCTGATGGTGCTGGTGACCGCCGAAGGCGGCAAGTTTCGATCGAAAAAAATAGACATCTTATGCCAGTTACTGCACAAGTGAGTTTGGACGTTCAAAATTAAAGTTTGGTCTGCACAAGAAATTGTTGGGTCGGCCCACATTAAACTATAAATTTTAAACTAAATTTTAAAAGTATTATACAGATAAGTGAATATATTTTTTTATTTATTTTAAAATTTAGATGCATATCGTTTTACTACTTTATAAAATAATCTAATTTTAAACCGTACAAAAATAAACAGTATTATACTACAAAGAAATTTATCTTATATGAATTGTTTTTCATAAAAATTTGATATTCATTTTTTAAATTAATTAATTAAAAATATACTTTTGTTGTTTTGAAATGTGTTTTTACTGGTTAAAATTAATCAAATCAATTATTATTATTTTTTTGTAGTGTTATATACTGCACAGTGTTTTAATAACTGAATGGCTTATAGCCAAGTAGTGTTGATATTTCCTGACATAAATACAATGAAATTTATTTCATTATATGGTTTCACAGCCTCGAGTACCAGAAGAATACTACAGCAGACGTGTTGTCTATGAAACGGAGCCCCGTGTTATGCGAATCGAACCCGAATTTGAAGTTCCCCGCGAACGTGTCAGAAGTTACAGAGAACTACCCGCGCACCGGATGCCGGATTACTACAACGACAAGTATGAGGAGCCTGTAGTTACAGTAAGTTTATATACTTTAATAATGTAAGCATGAATCAACATGAACTGTTATTGTTTACAGTCACGAAGACCGAAAAGAGAGGTAATCGTGCAACGTATAGAGCCAGCTGGTGGAGGTAGAGGAGACGAATGGGCTGATCCTTGGATGCGATCGAAGAGTCCGAGCGGGAGAGGAAAATCCGCGAGGTTTGGGAGTACTAGACGACAGAGTTTTAGCTCTGCTTCTAGTTATTCCTCCAGCAGGTACGATATTAATCATTAATTTGTGGTAAATTTGGTTATATTAAAACTTATTGAGTAACATAGCATGTTCAATTCCAAATGGGTATAAGAGATGAATTATGTATGCGAATGATACGAAAGTGGTTGAAAGAGTGTAATAGTATTTTCAATTGGGTGTTTTCTACCTCACTCTGCGAGCAAATTTTGATTGAAAATTTCAGACAAATCATTTGTATTAGATTGGGGAAGAAATCCGCACGCAGAACAAACTGAAGCGCTGAACATTTTTAAATTTAGGATCGACACTAATGTACAGAAATGACATCACAGAGCAAATTAGAATTCTCTTCGAGCATGCCAATCAAAAATGCTATAAGATACTACAGTATTATGTTGAAATTAAATTTCATTTTTATTTGTACACGCGGTCATTATAAACGTAGAACGTTGTGTGCAACAAAATTGTAGTAGTATTTAGAAATTAGAAAATAAATTAACCCTTGACCTGATATTTTTATATAAAGCTACATTTTAGGAACAAAACATACAGTCAATTAGTCAAAATCAATTAAAGGGTTAATTTATAGTACTCCTAATTCCTAATTCCAGTTCATCTCGTAGCTCCAGCGGCTCTAGTAAGAGCTCCTACCGCGGAGATTCTCGTTCCCGATCACGATCGCCAACCTCGAGGGTACGACGACGAGGTCCCGGTCCCAAGAGCCCATCTCACCGAGTACATCGGCCCGGCGCTCGGGCTGTCTCGCCTAGTGTCATTGTATCGGAAAAAAAGGCAGCAAATGAAAGAGCGTTGCTGATGAATCCACCTGCGCCAAGTCCTAAAAAAGCACATAAGGATAATCGTCCCCCATCGCCGGGGATGATGAGAACCAGTGCACAGAATCCGCCTGCCCCTACCAAGGTAGGGGGAATTTTTTTGCAAGACACAATAATCTTTTTTAACAGTTTTTATTCTTTGACAAAAAAAATTTGTTTTTCTCCATTACGATATTTGCTAAATATGTATTTCTTTTAATTGAATAAATATAGATTCTGACAGGGATTAAAAATTATTATTTTTTAAATGTAAGAAGATGACAACGAAATAGTGATAATTTATTTAATATCTAGTTGCATTTTTTTAAAAATAAACATGGTTTTGATTTGTGTAGGGTTTGACTGATCAGTACGGCCGAACACGAGACAGAAGCAAACATGAATCAGAACGTAAAAAATTAGCCGTAGCTGCAGCGCTTGCCGCCTCTGTTAAAAGCCGAGCGAGAGTTTCCCGTTCCAGTAGCGGTTCAGATAGTTCTGGATCCAGTAGCAGTGACACTGAATCTTCATATTCTAGTAGTTCTAGTAGCCGAGATGGCAGTCCAAGCTCCCGGCGAAAAGTTACAGAAAAGGTTGAGCTTGCTGCGATGGCACTTAAAGCAAAAGCTTTAGATGCTTTGAAGAGTGGAGGAGATAAAAGACAAATTAAACTTAACCTCAAATCTAATACTTTGAAGAAAACAGATTTGTCGGAATTGGCCAGAAAGGCCGGAAAAGAAGATATTTTACAAGGGAAAAAGAGGTTAGCATCTTCACCGCCAGCTGGTGATTGTTCTGTACCTAAAATTGCTGCAATTGGAAAAAGTGCTGCCAATAATAAGAAATCAACTTCAAGGAGGGAAGAATTACTTAAACAACTTAAAGCGGTTGAAGATGCTATTGCGAAGAAACGATCGAAAATTAATTAATAGGAATATAAAATGTTTTTCTCACTGTATGATTTAACATTTTTCATTTATGACTGTAGGTTTATTTCTATCACGGAGTGTAATAAATATTTCGAGCGTCTAGTATAATTAAAATGTATGTTTCGTTTCATTATTTTATTTGATACGTGTAAATACAGCAGTTTTAAGTAGTTATTTCGTATACTTGTTCATAAAGGTATATTTTTAAATATATGCTGTAAAAATGTAAGCATATTTGACATCCAATACTAAGCTTTAATAATTAATATTTCAATTAGAATTTATAATTAATATAGTTTAGTATAAACAAGTATCTAAGAAGTATTGTTTTATTATTTAACTATAATATTTAGTTATTAGAATATCTTTTTTAATTAGATACCTGAAACCTGTAATTTTTCTTCTATACATAAATTTTGTAATCACATTGCAATATTGCTTTGAGTAACTCTGTTCTTTACGTTTTTAATGTTTGACAAGAGTGAAATTACAGAATAATTGTGTTACTGTTCATTTGAAGTCATGTGTGCAACATGTTTTACAAATTGCACGAAACATTTCGTAAATACATTAACATTAGTAAAATTATATGTTACATTTATTATATATTCCTATCACAAATTATCCAACTTTTTATTTGACATTGAATTTGATATTTTAATTATCAATAATAATTTTTTGCTTGGTAGTATAGTATTTGTATTTAAAAAAGTAATCATTTGAATTTGTGCGGTTTTCCCACCACTCTGAGAACATAGCGCACTACTGGTTGACGTCATTCATCTCCTGGCGATTGTATGGTGGGGACGATGATGGGCATGTAAGCGGAGTTGCGGGGTGCTGAACGAGGTCTTACGCTAAGGAGTTTGAAAACAACTGTCCGCCGTGGTGTGGTTTGGTTGGTGCCTGTGTGACTTGTGTTGCTGTGTTTTGCATCGAAAAAATAGTGTTTTCACAATGGACACAGCTCTGAGAGAGCAAGTGATGATAAACCAATTCGTGCTAGCCGCTGGCTGTGCCAGGGAGCAAGCAAAACAACTGTTGCAAGCGGCACATTGGCAATTTGAGGTAAATATACCACCTATCATGTAAACAAACAGTCGTAAGAGTGAAAATGGCTGCTACAAAACTGTTCCCCTCTTCCTCGCTTCATCCTTCCTCTTCGTTTCCCGGATTACATCGTAATATCGACGAGTGGATTTAGTCAAGGGCTCCAAGGTCGCGAAGGGAAAATAAACATACCTTTCCTTAAAACAAATTACGCTTATATAAATTAAAGTCATAACGCTAATGTTTTACTTGAAAAACAGTCAAACAATTATAAGTACTTGCACGTGATCATAATATTTTTATTGAGAGTCATTCAACGCGAATTTTACCCATAAACAACAATTTTATAGCTCATTGTTATTGTTTTATTCACTAAAGCTATACGTTATGAATTACGACAACACTCTTAATTAACTTGTATAGATACGCTTTATCTTTCATAGTTTTATTTATTTTATATTAAAAAACTTGGTTAAGCAGGAGTAATTAGTAATGGGCGTTTATACAGAATCTTTCTAAAACTTGACAATAAAAAATGTATATATTGTATCAATATTTTTGTTATTTACAGACTGCATTGAGTATATTTTTTCAAGAAGCCGCAATTCCTTCCTGTACTGCTGGTGCAGCCGCGCATTTTGGGCAGGTAAGATTAAAAGTAGTTTTAAACGTGTCACGTCTTAGATTCATGTGATATTTTACAGTTCTTGAAATTTAAATGTAGTATATACAGACTGACGAGTGAGTACCGGTGGGCACGGTTTGTTAGCATATCGATTAGTTTGTCCAATTTTAGACATCAGTTCAATAGATTGTTTTCATTCTCGTGTAAGTTATTTTTGACCTTTATCGATACTGTCGGCAAAACGAAAGAACAGAAAAAGTTTCTTATTTGTTTGTTTTCGTTGAAAACTGATTCATATTATTCAAATGTTTATTTAGGCATGCTATTGACAACTTAGCTTTTTTATTATTTTAAATTTAAGCTATTTACATATAATCACATGTTTAAAAACAATCTAAAATAACAATTGCATTTAAACTAATTATTCATTGTGAATTCTCAAATATGCTTATTTTTTATACTTTTAGTTTTTAAACATATTTTAATGTAAGTGACTTCCTTATAATTCGCTAATAGCTAAAAATAATGAATGGCTGAGTTCGGAACATGGAAAAATCGTTAAATGAATGAATCATATATTTACAGTTTTAATTTACATGACTACTGTTGCAAAACGTAGTCTTAGTTCCTGGGAAAAATAATACTTTAATCTCGACTTTAATAGTATAATGGGTGGACCAGTGTCGTACTTAAAACCGAAATATTGTTCATAGATTTTAAATTATTTATTTATTTTTGTTTTATGTTTCTATTTATTCAATAAACTGCAGTTACATTAATTAAATTGAAATATGCCATTTGATGTAGAAATTAATGAATCATAATATGTTAAATGAATGTTATGTTCCATTAATTTATTTATGTAACGCTACTGATGCTGTCAAATTTAAAATTTGTAGTAATATCTATACAAAATTGAAATTAACGTATTTCTTGAAATTTTTCATGACATAATTGTATAAATTTATAGTATTTAAATACAGTCGAACTTCAATAATTCTAACTTTGACAACTCGAACAAAAATGGTTGGCAACAATGCCATGTAAATTTTACTTAATAAGTTAAACTTCTATTACTCGAATTTCGCGATAATTCGGAACAGAAAACGACACATGTAAATTCACTAAATCGAGTTTTAGGGATATCCCGCACTTAAAGGAGACTACGCACTCATGAGTTTGTTTAGTACAGTTAGTTTAGATTAGTATTTGTTTAATTATTAGTTATCATGTTATCAAAACGTGTTTTAAAGACCTTAACAATTGAAGATAAGTATAAACAGATAAAAGAAGTAGAAAATGGTTCAAAGAAAAAGTATATAAAATAAATAAATCATCACTCCATTTACCGAGTGTTGCACTCTGCCGTAGCATATCTCGGTAAGTGATATATTTCTTCACGTGAAGTGCGGTTACCAGCTGTCAAATCACGACCCCCCAAAGATGTTGGTGGAGAGGAGCCACAGGGGTATATTTTAAATTGGTGAAAATTGTTTGTCGGCTGTGGGGATCGAACCAGAGTTCTCAAGATCCACAGACCGACTCGATACCACTGATCCACCTACCCCATAAAGAAAAAGTATGTTAGAAAATATGGTGTACCTCCAAATACAGTCTCTACGATTTAAAAAAATAAGAAATCGATTATTTCAGCCGAGAAAGATGGTATTGCATCTGGAAGTAACAAGAGACTGAAAAAAACAATGTATGAAAATGTAGATAAAACGGCTATAGATTGATTTCAAGTAATAAGCGTCAAAATCGACCTTTATCTGATCTGTTAATTAAGGAAAAATCTTTGGAATTACCTAAGCGACAGTTTATTAAACTTGTGTTTTTTCTACAAATATGACATCAAAATTGCAACATCACTTAACAAAGAGTGATACAAAATTTTAAATTAAAAAAATATTTTCGTAACACATGCACAAGAAACACGTTCTTATTCCCTACTTTTAGAGAGAGAAACACTCCTTTTCTCCCCTAGAGAGAGAAACACTCCTTTTCTCTCCTAGGGAGAGAAACATTATGTTTCCTTAGCTAGCATGTTTCTCTCCCTAGAGCGATGTTTCTCTCCCTAGAGAGATTAGCTGTTTGCGGCGTTTCCTAGGTAACTAGTTACGCAACCCATATTTGACATTTGTTCCGATATGACAGTAATTTTTGTGCACTTGTTTCGAAAAGTATAATATGCTTCACGGGAAGGCGCGATTATCCCTTGTGTGAAGTTGGCAAACCGAGACTTAAGCGAGGGCCGAAGGCTCGAGCGGAATAATCGCTTGTTTCCCTCCCTTGATGCATAACATACTATAAAAACACAGAAGAAAACATTAAATTTCCTATAACATTAAGGACTGTTGATGATATAACAAAATCCTGCTATATTGACGTCAAGTCTGAGATAATTGCAAATTGTTTTAAAAATTTCAGGTTTGATTAGTGTTCTGTGTAGGAAGAAGAGGATGATATTCCTTTAATTTTCATAAAAGACCAATTCAATCATTAATAATGAGGATAAAATAGTATTTCAAATTCAGTATGAAGCTTGGCTAAATTTAAATAATTCACCGGGAATTTGCACTCGCGGTGATTATATGCAGGTGGATGATGATGTTACATCGATTTCTGAGTTTCTCTGATGATGATATTATCGAGTTCTATAGTTTCGAACTTAGAACACCGTTACGAATGATAGCGACACAGGATGATTTTCAGCCACCTTCGAACGATTTGGTTGCAAATTCTTTAAAAACTTTGAACTTATACAGGGTGATTCTGCGAAGACGAACCCCCCATTAACTTTATGACAAGTAATACATCGTTGAAAAGAGAAAAAAATGGCGGTTTTCATTTTAATAAAATAATTGTAGGTTACCATTTGAAAAATAAAAGTTGATAGTCGTATCATGTAAACCTGACTTTATAAAAAAAATCTATATGTGTCATAAAATAGTATATTTAATATACTAAAACTTCCATATAAAGAAAATTTTTCTATTTCTTATAATAAAAAAGTTAAGGGCAGGTTCGTCTTCGCAGAATCATCCTGTATTTGCAAGCAAATGAAGATGCAATCGATGTTATTTATAGAGATTGAAATAGAAACTTGTTTTAAAAAAAAAAACAAAAAAAAAACATGAGTCATAAATTACTAAATATTTAACGCTAAAATGAAATATGAAAGAGAAATATGTATAATGTGTGTTTATATGTAATGTAATATTAAGTTATATTTTTCTTAGAAACATATAGGCTGCAAGCACAAACTTTGTTTTTGCGTGTTTCTAGGAGCACGATTTTAACATGTTAGAGATAGCTAAAACACCCAAAAACACTGCTCTTAAAACAGGCAAAAACAGAGCTTGTGCTACCAGCCATTGTTTTTTACCCAAATACTGTATGTATAGGTACATATATAATTTTTTGTACATTTTTTGATTACTTGAAGTCTTAATAACTCGAATTTTTGAGTGATAAATAGTGGTTCGAGTTATCGAAGTTAGACAGTAATTCAGAATGATACCATATTAAATATTGCAAATACATTTATTTTGTTACTAATTATAGATGGCAAAATTGTTGAAAATATGATTCATTTGTTTAAGAAAATACTTTTTCAAAATTGTCGAAATATTTATTAATAATAAAATCATTTAGAAAGGTGCTGAAATCTATTCATTTGGAGAAGTTATATGTATTTCAGTAGACAGTAATTTTAAAAATATATTTTTTTCGCATTTATAATGGAATGAGTTGGTAAATAGTCAATTATTTTTAAATTTATGCTGATATCATACGTCATAATATACAAACACACAGATTGAGTTTATCAAATAATTATCGCATACTAATGAAATTTGCAAACCAGGTTAAACAACAAAATATCTATTTATAAACTTTAAAATTTATGTTAAAATATGTTTATCTTGTTACACAATTTTTTTATGTGTTTATACCGATATCGTTATATATAGGGAAGATATAAATAGCTTTACTTTCTTTTGTTTTAAACAAAAGAATATAATTGATTGTTTTCTGTTGTCAACTTTACATATTAGATTGTTGCGAAATAATCATTTCTTGATTTTAAACAAAAAGTAAATTATGATTTTCATCAAAAATATTTAGTACAAATTTTTGTGAAATTTTTATTATCTACGTCTACAATTTTATCGATAATTAAATCTGGTAAAATTTAACCTATTTCATAGATTGTACGAAGATATTTATAAAATTGTTTAACACAATATAAAAATAAATATATCATCACGCCATTTACCCATTACTGGGTGTGGCACTCTGCCTAAGCAGATCTCGGTAAGTGATATTTCTTCGTGTGAAGTGCGGTTACCAGCCGTCAAATCACGGACCCCAAAGATGTTAGTGGAGGGGAAGCCACATAGTTTAACACAATGGTAATAATTAATATCGTCGAAAAGTGTTAATTAATATAAATGAAATTTTATGCGGTATCTTATTTCTGACTGAATTCGTTGAGTTGGGAAGGAAAATGTGTTTTTTTCCGCTGTACATTTTTAAACACCTGTCTGGTGTGTTCAGGTAGTCTGTGATACTGTTTTGTAGACATACGTTTAATGATAATATTCGATGTCTCCATAGCAAACTCTTTCAATACTTCAACATAAAATTTTTAACAGTAATAGTTGCCACTAATGATACGTTATTATCAGTCGAAAATATAGTTTTTTCTAATATGATAAATTGATTTGTTTATTATTTTAATTTAATGTACGTAAATGTAACTAATTTAATTAAAATTCAGCAAGTTGTACGTGTGTGGTGCGATAATAAACAATTAGAAATTTAGTTTTATGTAAAGTATAAATACGATAATAGTCAAAATTAAAAATATTAATAATAAAAAATAATGTCGTAACTGTAAATAATAAATATACACTTTTTTAATAATATTTTTATTGACAGAGCATCATTAATATACATATCTATATATTTAATGGGGTAGGTGGCTCAGTGGTATCGAGTCGACCTGTGGATCTTGAGAACCCTGGTTTGATTCCCACAGCCGACAAACAATTTTCACCAATTTAAATCTACCCCTGTGGTTCCCCCTCCACTAATATCTTTGGGGGCCGTGATTTGTCGGCTGGTAACCGCACTTCACGCGAAAAAATATATCACTGACCGAGATCTGCTTAGGCAGAATGCCACACCCAGTAATGGGTAAAAGGCGTGATATATTTATTTATTTATATATATATATTTAATTTTGCAAATATGTAATTATAATCTTTTTATTGTGAAGTTAAATGTATATTATCTATCTAATGTATTTTTATTTTATACTTTAATGAAAGTTAAATAACGGAAAATAATCCAAACCATACAAAATTATAAATTTAAATGAAAATTCAAAAGTTTGTTCTTTTATAAAATAAGTACTGCTTTTATATTATGATCCATCTTGAGAACCCTGGTTTGATTCCCACAGCCGACAAACAATTTTCACCAATTTAAAAAATCTACCTCTGTGGCTCCTCCACCACTAATATCTTTGGAGGCCGTGATTTGACGGCTGGTAACCGCACTTCATGCGAAAAAATATATCACTTACCGAGATCTGCGTAGGCAGAGTGCCACACCCAGTGATGAGTAAAAGGCGTGATGATATATTTATTTTATTTATATATCCATCCACAATAACTAAAATAATTAGAATTATTATTATTATAGTTTTATTTCACGTGTTATACTTTTTCAATATTGGTATAAATTTTCCGCTTTTCATTGTATTTGAACGGACATAAACAAGTATTATGACAACACACTAATTTCAGGTTCATTCAACTGCTATTTGTACCTATCTACATATTTCATTTATCATTTTTAACATAAACATGAAAATATAAATATCACTTCAAATCAATACATTGTTATAATCTTAACAAAATAAATATTAGATATAAATAACAATAATGGTTGTAGATATTTTTTATTTATATCTAAACTTTTTGTTCAGTGTCATTTATAACTATTAAAATTTTTACTTATTGCAAAACTATAAAAAATGTCCTACATCGATAGTGTAAACAGTTTATCATGTGCATTTAATCCATAAACATACGTGAAAAACTATTCGCATGTTAAATTTGAATGAATCATTTATATATACTTGCGATTTCAACTAATGATAAGATAAAACAAATTTGATTGTTCTATTTTTTATTAATCGTAAAGTGACTGAACTTTATACATATTTTAATATTATACATGCTTTAGGTGGGCAAAGTTATTACATTATGTGAATAATTATGGGGAAAGTAAGCCCAGTGAAATTGTGTCGGCCTGCGGACTTGAGAACCGGAGTTCGATTTCTGCAGTTGACAAACTTTATTCCAATAACATTTTTGATGAAAAAATTTAAGTTTTCTGTTTTGCTCACTTGTGTATAGATAATAATTGAGTAATTTTCGGGCAAATTATTTATTTATATAATCTGAAAATAAGATGTTGATATGTTGATGATATAAATTCTTAGGTTATATAGCTTACCAAATTGTAATATCATTTTGCATTAATTTTCTTATTGAGTTCTTTCATTATAAAATAGTTATTTGTCATTGAAAATACTTTCAAATTATTATAAAAGAATATTTTAAAATATTTGAAGTTATTATTTTGAAGCGATATTTAAAATATGGCTGAAGACCTGCTACGGCAGATTATTACGCCAAGTAATGAGTAAAAGACTTGATTCAATGGAATAAATGGGTGTCTGTTTTAAAAGTGTACATAGGAGATTAACATGGGAAATCAGTTTTTTGCATGCTGTTGCTCGGTGTTCTACCGGACAACAAAGATTGAAGTGTAAATTAAATTTAAGATTTGTAAATCACAGATTTATTCAATTATTAACGAAATAGTTATTTGTATCACTAGTCCAGAAACTGCTATTTTGCGAGTGCGAGTACATTTTGAAAGGACGAGCCGCAGGCGAGGCCTTTAAATACGAGCACTCGCAAAATAGTTTCTGGACTTGTGATACACAAGATTTTTCGCGCCGACGTTTTTGTAAATTTAATAAAAATGTTTAATTTATTACTCACATTCTAAATGTCAGGGAATTTTTTTATGTTGGTATTATCTAATTGTCAGAACTGTACTTTTAATTTTAATTAATTATTTATTGTTCATCAATTTACATCTTCAATAAGTTTAATTACACTGTACACTTTATTTAAAACATAATTCGTTTCTTTGTCTATTTCACGACTTGTCATTCCAGTATTATAACCTAAAAAATCAACATATTTTATTTGGATTTTACATTGCTAATTCAATTATAATTACTTACAATTTTGTTTAAAATATATGTATAAATATTCTGTTTTCTTGTATTGAAAATACTCAACTATGAATATTTTATCATAATATGTTTACCCCAATGCAATATTTTGACATTTCGTACGTTCAGGAGTTCGCTATACTAGTGATGCCAACATATAACCATAAAAAGTCACTAATTTTTGCATGGTTTCCGGACGATTTTTTGTTATGTAATACTGCTAATGCCGGACGGTGGCGCGAAAATAAATATTGTTACCTATGACTATTTTGTTTTGATTTCTTGCAAGCGAATTATATGACGTTTCTGACATTTTGACTTGACAATTTATAAAATATGGTTATTTACATAACGAGCGTATTTTTATAATAATTTTTTTTTTTTGTAATTCGCAAAATTAAGTGCAGTTTACTCGAAGTAAATATTTTATGCTATCACTGACAAGTCCATTGATTTTAATTAAATTATAAATTACAAGTGGTAAAAAAAATGTTTACTTCTAGTAAACAACACTTAATTTGGCAAAAAATCTGTGTTCCGTTAATAACAAATAATATGAGCGGTTTAGATTTTATGTATGGAAGCGTCCTGTATATCATTTCTATCTTTAATATGGCTTACTAAGAGAACATATCTCATTCATGGTAATATATATATATTTATATTATACAGTAATTTTGACATCTTACATGCTGGGGGTAACGGTAAGAAAAAAATCTGATGTGGACACCACATGACTTCCTTGTACGCGTATTATATACTATAGCTACATTTTTTTATTTTAATCTTTGTTCTAATCCATAACAAACTTAATTACATGAAACAAGAAATAAATAATTTTTAAATTTAGATATCTCGCTCATACAAAAGGCTAATTTAAAAATTCTTAATGTGCTCGACGCAGAATTTAATTCTCTAAAACTTTTATTTGCAGCATTTATTTCTAAAATTAAAATAATACCATTTTTATCAAGAAAAACTGGTAGCAGCTTCATGTAATGCATCACTTCCGGTTAGTCTATTTTAACCAAACCCTATTATGTTATTTCCATTGATATAGTAGTCTTATATATCAAATTTGAAAAGGTTTGGTTTATATTTGAATATAGTTTTTCATGAAAATCTATTATAGGCTTCAAGTAAAGTACCACTTCCGGAAGTTATATAATGACCAAAAAGGGAGTTGCACAACTAGATGTTATAACAGTCCTAAATACAAAATTTCAATTTTCTACGGCTTACCGTTTTTGAGTTATGCGAGATACATACGTACGTACAGACGTTACGACGAAATTAGTCAATATGGATATTTCCGCTGAAATCTCAAAACCGAAAATTTTCGCGATTACAATACTTCCTTTACTTCGTACAAGGAAGTAAAAAAGATTGAAAACAATTGATAAAATTGAGTGATATTTATCAATTCATTCAATTTACTAGTACTGTATACAATTGATTGCAATTATGTGGAACTCAATGTGCATTCGCTACTGATTATAAAATAAACAATTCAAACATTAAAAAAATCCAAAATGAAGAAGAGTTGGCAACGTAATTATTGCCTCAAGTCGAATTATATAATGATTCGTTTGAGTCTCAAGCTTAGATCGACTCATCCGGTGTATCACCGTGGCCGTGGCTCGCTAAGATCGCTTCATCGCTTGTTACTATAGCAAGAACAATGAACCCTGTCGATATGTTATCGCGACCGTTCGAGAATCGCGCGAGATAATTGCGAATTGCCTGGATGCGGTGAACGGAGGCCGGTTTGCTCTTAGACCAGACCAAAACGCGATATTGAGAATTTGTGAAGTTTGACACATCACTTTCAAGTAGGGTTCGAAGATATATATCGATCGATATATATCATGATATTTATTTTGATATATATCGTCATATTTTTGCAATGATATATATCCATTATATAAAAATTTCAAATAGTCTATAATAAATACAGTATACCTCTCATTATTACTTTCAGTAATTCTGTTAAAATTATATTCTAGATAATTCTTACTTTACTAGCTTTTGATTAACTTCACATCAACGACATAAATCCAAATTGTGTGCCATTTGTTATGTCATTAACGGCAAAGTCTGAACCATTTCCAAAATTTTTATTTAGTACTCATTTTAGAAATACAAATTCTTTAATATGGTGGAAAAGTGTAACTATCAATGAGTCAGAGTGGCCAAATAAAAGTACATTTATTGAACTATGTGAACAGTTACACACTGCTGTAGCAGTCACAGCAGGGCTGGAACAATATTTCTCCACTTTTGGCATTGTTCAATCTCAATTACGTAATCGTCTCGGTAACGACAAAGCCGCTAAATTAGTTTTTATGTTTAAATATTTAAACCAAAAAGAAACTACAAAAAAAAACTAATTTAGATTGGATTTGGCCAAGTGAGTCTCTATCTGCAACGGTATGTTCAGGAAGTTCATCAGAAGATGATGATTTGCCCCTATCTAGGATATAGGATTAATTAAATATTCTTACTATTCTTAGTACTATATAATATTTGTGTATCCATTCAATGTATATTTACTTTTTTTCATTACCTATGTTAATTTTGTATTTAGGAGTAATAATTTATTTTGTATTTCCTATTGTGACAATAAATGTGTACAAAAACTAAAATTAAAAAATAAATATCCAAAAAGTGATATTTATTATAAATATCATGATATTTACGAACCCTGCTTTCAAGAGAGTGGTAAAGGACAAAAGTTCGCTTTAGATTCCAAAATCGCAGAAAGTCGGGTTTAAAGTTGTAAAACGACTAGTGTCAATATTTCACCTAAGTTAAAAGCTAGATGTAAAGTTTTTACGCAAAGTTTATAACTTTAATGATGTTTAATTGTTTAAACATATTTAAAACATCTTTATTTATAAGCAAGTAAAGGACAAAAGTTCGCTTATAGGTATTATTTATGTAACAGTGCATATTAAAGTTAAATTGTCTCACTGTCTTATTTAATAAAGCTCAACTGGTCTGCGTCGTTACATTAGTTTTACTTTGGTCGGCAAGATTGTCGACAGAGTCAACGGTAAAAGGCATGATATATTTTTAATTTTGTAGAGTAAATACGATGATCGACTGTTTAAATAATGAAGAAACTTAGATAATTGGAATATCATTCTAATTTATTTTAAAAATTGTTACAATTCCGATGTTTCGGCGATAACTATCGCCTTCCTCAAGGATATGTAACGTCTAATAATTGATATAAACAAATTGTTTAAAAAAACTTAATATAATTAGTCACAAATTAAAAGAATAAATAGTCAAAATTGTTTAAAAATTACAACAACGCTTAATAATTAACTATAAAACACATTAAAAAGAACATTACAAATATTATTATCACAATTTTAAATTTTTGTACTAGATTTAAAACTGTGATATTGATTTTTGTAATGTTCTTTTTGTGTTTTATAGTTAATTATTAAGAGTTGTTGTAATTTTTAAACATTTTCGACTATTTATTCTTTTAATTTTTGACTAATTATGTTAAGTTTTTTAAACAATTTGTTTATTCCAATTATTAGACGTTACATATCCCTGAAGAAGGCGATAGTTATTGCCGAATTGTCGGAATTGTAACATTTTTATAATAAATTAGACTGATATTCCAATTATCTAAGTTTCTTCATTTTTAATTTTATTTATTAAATAGTCATTTCAGAATAATAGTTATTTTGTTAAAATCGGACAAGTTTTCCTATATTTCCAAATTTTAGTGCTTCGTCGTACGAGAACCGAGTTATACAAACTTTATTTTATTATTATTTTAACGTGAACAGTACATGTCTGATTATTAGGTCGTAGTTTATTTCAATAATAATACCATATTTGCAGCGCGTTGCTAAGCATTGATTTTGAATTAAATTTGCATCTAACATATTGTACGTTGTTAGTCTGACAAGAATTTGCTAAGTTCGAATAGATCTCTGTGACTCATTATAGAAAGTTGGCGTTGGAGCAGTTGAATGAAATGTATGTTCAAATGTTAATGTTCTGTTTGACGTTTTGTTCTTGGAATTTAGGGAGAGTTGTTAGGAAATTCTGCTGTATTTTTATGCTTTCAAATGATTTTGTATCATATTATATATACAAACTATTTTGAAATATGACGTGAAATATAAATAAATAAATATATCATCACGCCTTTTACCCATTACTGGGTATGGCACTCTGCCTAAACAGATCTCGGTAAGTGATATATTTTTACGCGTGAAGTGCGGTTATCGGTCGTTAAATCACGGCCCCCAATGATGTTAGTGGAGGGAGAGCCACAGGGGTAGATTTAAATTGGTTAAAATTGTTTGTCGGCTGTGGGGATCGAACCAGAGTTCTCAAGATCCACAGGCCGACTCGATACCACTGAGCCACCTACCCCATATATAAATATATTAACGTGATATTATGTTTGATGTGAATAAACTAATCTTAGTATTTTAAAGGTGCATATATGGTTAAGTACATTCGAGGCTAAAGTTAATGGCTGGTAGCACAAGCTCTGTTTTTGCCTGTTTTAAGAGCAGTGTATTTGGGTGTTTTAGCTATCTCTAACATGTTAAAACCGTGTTCTTAAAACACCCAAAAATAGAGCTTGTGCTATCAGCCAAGGCCGCCAAACATTAGGGGTTGTACTTCGGTTGTTGATTTTTTTAAAGTACAATATAACTTTAAAATATCGACATGCGTGAACTTGGACTCTTCAGTAATTCGGATACTGCAACAATTCGGTTAATTTTGTGCCATTTCCCTCTATAGTCCGGACACAGGAAAATCGTGTAAATCACGTAAACTAACATAGGGGACTCTCTAATTTTCTACTAAATCAACTTCGTTAGCGCGTTAGCCCATTCTATTTGTGAATACCAGGTGAAACTATACAAAATACGTAGCATAATACAATTTTTATTTACAATAATGCGAACCCATAAATTCTTAAAGATAAGTGTAAACTTTTAGCTATGTACGATAGTGGGATAAGTATTCGCCATGCAGCTGAGAGATTTAATGTTCCGAAATCAATGGTCCATGATATTAAACGAAAGAAAAATAAAATTAGACAATTTGTTTCAACAACTTTTTACGGATGATATTATGAGTTATAAATTTAAAAAAATAAATTCTGGATTATATGTAAGTTCCAAAAACGTTCTTCGTCAGGGTAAACATCCTAAAGTTGAGAAGGCTTTATATACTTGGTTCTTGCAACAGAGAAGTCTACACGTACCAATTTTATCAGAAATTTTAAAAGAACAAGCCAAATATTTCTATAGAGGAATAACAGGAACAGATGATTTTTAGCAAGCCCTAGGTGGTTGACTAATATTAAAAAAGACTTGAAATTATTTTTTTGAAAATTTATAGGGAAAAAGTGTCCAGAAATGCAAGTGCGTTAGCTCCATTTCAAGAGAAATTCCTAAAGATATTCAACAAGATGAATTTATCCGAAGATTAGGTGTATAACGCTGACGAAAGTTGCGCATTTTGGAAAACTTTGCCAAATGCTACTCGTTTTTATAGAAATTAAAAGTCAGATTCCGGCAGGAAAATTTCCAAAGAATCACATTTATGCCCTGTTCTAATGCATCAGATACACACAAACTGCCGCCACTTGGTCTCGATAAATCCCTCAATCCTAGAAGTTTTAAAATAATTGATCTCCCTGTCGATTATAGAGCAAGTAAAAAAGGGTGGATAACCTGAACAATTTTTACGAGGTAGTTCAAAAAATCTTTTATTAAACAGGTAAAAAAACGAGAAAAATCTCCCACAAACAGTGCTTCTTCTAATAGATAACGCTGCCTCACATCCGACAGATGATGAATTAAATTTTGATCCAAACTTCTGTCTATTTTTACCACCAACCTGCAATAATACAGTCAATGGATCAAAATTTAAAGTGGCTTATAGAAAAAATTTCTTGAAACACATAATATTTTAAGAAAATGAAAATGATTTAACAAACACTTTGAACAGCTACAATTTAAAAGAGGCTGTCATGAACTTAATGAATCATGGAAATCTATAACTGAATAAATGTTCAAAAAAGTTGAACATTACTTTGGTCAAAAGATCAATAGGATGAAGATGACGAAATTCCTTTAGATTAGTTGAAATATCAGTGGAAATCTGAATCGGTTAATACAAATTTAAAAATCATTACTCAAATGTTGAATTCTGTTAATCCACAAATTAATTTTAAAGACGTCGTTAATTGGGCAACTGGATAAAATGTAAAAATGTCAAATATGACAAATACAGAGGCTACAAAATCTGACGACAATATTTTAAATTTCGCAGATGAGTTTGTAGAAGGATCATGTAACAATATCAAGCACAAAGATACTGATCAGTTACTTACGCAATGTTTTCAGTGGGCAGAAGAAAATGGGATTCCAATGACAGATATTTTATTATTAAGAAGATTGAAAGAAACAGCTTAAAGCGTAGAACAGCAAAAAAATAATACTTATTTCTTAAAGGAAATGGATTCTTTGTGAATAATACTTAAATTTTGAATTTTTTTCAAATATTTCCAATAATCCGTAAAATTCGATAATTCGGGCAGATACAAAATGTTACATTTTCGAATTAGAGAAATTGTACTGTAGTTGTAGGTTGGTTATAAATTACAGCGCGACTTATGTTGCCTTACAATAAATAAAATTAGGTACATTATCTTCAGCTGCCGCATAGCACGTTGAGCTCTTGAACGAACTGCCATAACGTAAATGCAATTGTAGACATTTTTAATTGCCAATATCACCAACACGCATAATTATTTGTCTGGTTCGAATTATCATAAACAACAATAAAATTACAGCACTGCAGCTCGGGTCCGGCCCTGTACTTTAATTGGGATTTAAGAAAATATAATAGGTACAACAATGAAAGTATAAAAGGTAGCAATTATTATTATTACGTTTATGTCTAGATTTACTACCAGGTGGCTACGGTATAATTTTCATAGTGAATATTAAAACTTCTTGAAAAGAATATTAAAATGTATTGTACTATATACACGAAACAATAAAAAAGAATTAATATTTATATTTCTTGTATTTTAAAAATAGTATTTTTTAAACTATTGTATCATCACATAAATTTAGCTATCAAATTAAATGATTACAAAATTTAAAAATACTTTGTTTATTGATTTTATTTAATGACGGCTATAATCGTTATTCAGGGATTTAAATATTTAGTTTTAGTTTCCATGAAGGTCAATGTCATATTTGTTTTTATCGTGCAGGTTCCATCTCTCTCTCTCTCTCTCAACCATGTGTTTTCTTCCTTGACGTCAAAATTTACATCTTCCTGTCTAAAATAGGTTTATATTGTCGTTTATACATTACGTTACAAATTAAATAACATTTCACTATAATTCAACAGTTATCTATTTACCGGAATGTTAATTTTAAGAATGAATGAGTCTTTCAGAACTCATATCTAATAATAAACAAATGTTTTTGTTTATATATTTTGGTTTGAATTGAATGTGATGATAGGGTTTCTAGATAGCACAATCTGAATTTTGGCAACAGACAACGCTATCTATATATGGCAGTACTACAATTTATTTTATCTGACAGCTACAACATCTTGCTAAAGTTATTATATGAGTTCACGGTAAAGCTTTAAACGCAGTGAATTTTGTCAGATTTAAATATATTTTCACTTTGAAATTGCTTACTTGACATTTTTTATTGTCTAAAAAAGTATTGTGCTGTAAACACATTTTTAATGGGGTAGGTGGCTCAGTGGTATCGAGTCGGCCTGTGGATCTTGAGAATCCTGGTTTGATCCCCACAACCGACAAACAATTTTCACTAAAATAAATCTACCCCTGTGTCTTCCCCTCCACTAACATCTTTGGAGGCTGGAATTTGACGGCAGTAATGGATAAAAGGCGTGATGATATATTTATATTATTTATAAACACATTTATTTAAATTTTTTAACAGTTAATATAATATTTTGTTTAAAATGTGCAATTTACGTATCACAAAGGCCGCATATTATTACTATTTTTTTTATACTCAAACAATGAAGTAGGTAATCAACAATTTAAATTACATAATATTAGTAAAATAAACATACAAAATTGAATTATTTTTAATGAAACCATAATTATAGTTTATTATGTATTCAAAATAATTGACATTTCAAAATAAATAAAACACATACAATTCGCAAATTTTTTACAAAAATTGCTCAAAATTGTTGCCATTCTCTGAAATACATAATGCAGCACGGTGAATTAAAGACACGCTGCAAGCTTCGTTGAACGAATTATGATGTTTCATAAAATTATCAGCGTTTTCAACCCGTTCCCTCAGTTGTTCCAGAGTTTCAGGAGCTTCCTGGTTATCATAAACTAATGATTTAAAATAGCCCTAAAAATAAAAATATAATGGATTTAGATCCGGAAATCTAGGAGGCCATTGTACAGGACCACCACGTCCTATCCACCTATCCTCAAAGGTTTGAGTTAAGTATTGCCGCTCATTACGTGTAAAGTGCGGTGGTGCACCGTCATGCTGGAACCATGCATGCTACCGTACATTTAAGAGAATATCTTCCAATAACTCCGACAAATTATTTTGCAAGAAAGATAAATAATTTGCACTGTTATGTATGTATCATTCACAAAAGAAACAATACCTACTTACGTACTATGAAAGAATAATTACACAATTCAATTATTAGCAGTTATTTATAATAGAATTTTATTTAATTAATAACTTTAACATAATCATCCATCCAGTGGCAGTGGCAACGAAAAATTTTGAACTGGAAAACATGGAAAAGAATTTTGCGATTTAAAAAAAAAATTTTGATTCGTAATCAGCATATCAAATAACATATATCATTAACGTATGTACCTGAAGTTATGAAACACCCTGTATTGAATCCATATCTAATAATAATGAAATATATATTTTTCAACCTAATTTTTGTAAATATATTTAAAAATATGCACAGTGTCACGTACAGGACACCTATTTTGTAAAATAGAGCGAAAAGTTTCTATATTATAGAATAACTAGTGTTTCTATCTTGTTGATTTTGTCCGTAACAGTTTTGAAATTTGAGGTTAGCAACAATATTTGAAATAATGAACACGTGCACAATGCTTGTCCATTGCTTTTATTTATTAGGAGTGTTCCTTTCGTTATTGTCTTTAATATTAGCTTTGTGTTTTCTTATTTCAGTTTAGTTTTTACAGTTTTATTAGTCATCATTTTTATTTAGTTATTACATTTTTAATCATTTTAATTGTTAATATTAGTTTAGTTTTTACATTTTTACAACTAAAAATGTAATCATGATAAATTAATTAAATTAGCGATATTAAAATAAATCTAAAGGAATAAAATTAAACTTAGAAATAAATTTGAACGTATAAAATGAATGATATTGCGGATTTTAAAATAAAACTAAAGAAATAAAAGTAAACGTAGAATTAAATTTAAAAATAATAATAATAAAGAACAAAATATAACCTTGTAAAATTAATGAGTCTATCCAAACTAAAAACACACAATTAATTAAACTATAATAATACTACAAAATTATAAATTGCAAATAAAAATAAATTACTATAAAATACGAAAATAAAACTGATCCGCAAATACTTTCACAAACGTCAAAAATAGATCTAGTTCTATAATATAGAAACACATATAGGGGTAGCTCTATTTCGCTAAGCAGATAGAAACTGAGATGACGTCATATACGCTGTTTCCATCAGTCCTCACTAGATACCATCACTGAATAGGGAAACACTGACGACATGGAGCTATCTATAAAAGTTCCAGAATAGGTGTCCCGAAGACATTATTTTTTCTACGATTGCTATGAAAAGTTGACAATTACGCTCTCATTTGTCATCGTAAAGTTGAACAATCGAAAAATATCTTTTTTGCGCGTCTCTAATGGCAACGCGCGAAAAATACGTTAAATGCGCGCTTATTTCAATAGTTACCAGGGATACAAACAAAACAGAAACTTGTCATATTGACCGTTGACAGAACGAATTTATTTTCAGTACGTATACGTTTTTTAATAATTTTAAAATGCAATCGTAGAAAAAATTACGTGTGTATTACGAGCGTAAAGTGTCTTTGTTCTTCTTACACTATTGCAGCTCTCGCCTTCGACTCGCACTGCAATTACCGTGTTCGAGTAACAAAGAATCACTTTACGCTCTTAATACACAAATAACTATTTTGTTGCAAAAAACACTTGGATTCAGGTAAATTAAGTTCTGGGCAGCATAACGTATCAGCTTTTGATATAAACTATAGGTGTAAATTATTTATAGTTTGAGGAAACTGACGGATGTTAATTATGATTAATATTTTTTGTTTTACTTAATTACATTAGCGACTTTAGCAATAATGTTAGACGTAAACAAGTAACAGCAAATTGAAATAAATATCTCCGTGAAAAGTTTTACATAGTATTTTGTAGTTAATATATGGACTCATTTATGACAGATTTATTTATACGTACAGCCAATTAAACGGATGCATCGCCACCCATGTACAAAATAATAAATAGTTTTATATTAAATTGTTAATATAATACGAAATAGAATTACATGAAATTTTTGAATTTGCATCCAGAAACGATTCAAATGATCTAAAAACGTTACTGGTAAAATTTTAAAAATTAAAAAAATATATATGTACCAATCTAATTATATTATTTTCATTTTAAACCGAAGGGATTGGCATAAAACGATTAAACGTGCCTGTCCCATATAACTATAATGAAATCTATTAGTTCGGCTATCTTAAATCGCTTAACGATGGTCACAACAGGTACATTTTAAAGGGTCGTATTTAGCCTAAAATTATTCTTGTTTTTTCCTATGATTGACCATTTAAAAATTACTAATTCGGATTAAATTATCCAATCAGCGTTTATGTTACTCAATAAAAAGATTAAATATCGTGCTTCCTGCTTTGCAAAGACTTCGACTTATATAGGTACAGTTGGGTTCAGAAATCAAACGATACACGTCATCAGTGACGTTTTAGATGCCAACATCAAAATAATAAAAAATTGTTTTGTTAATTACCTTATTTAAATCATGCATTTGACTTTAGTTTGGATAAAAGTTGACAATGTAAGGTTAATTTTGATTTGATTTTGAATAACGCTTGAAATTATGGGTTATGGTGGATTTTTTTTATATACAGGATGGATTTTTTTTATATACAGGGTGGATTTTTTTATATACAGGGTGGATTTTTTTTATATACAGGATGTATCTGTACTTCGAGAAAAAAATTAAAGGGTATATACTATAAAACATACTGATCATGGAACAACAAGATTTTTTTTAAATTCGCTAAATTAAGAATGGTATACTTGAAATAAACATTTTAGGGCCACTCAATTTGCGTACTTTATTGCTTGACCAGCTGAATTTAACTAAATTAAATTGTTAATTACACAACATCAGACATCACACATCACATTAGGTGTTGTGTAAACATTTACTTGTAAGAAGATTTAAATAAAATTATTTAAAATAGCTATCAACCAGTGGCTAACAAAATGTTGTCTTTAAATACGATGCAAATTTTTTGCGAATTTTAAAAACAATCATTTTGTTCCATGATCAGTACGTCTTATAGTATATACCCTTTAATTTTTCCCCCGTAGTATAGATACACCCAGTATATTAAACGATTGTTATCAAAATAATATCTTATTTTATTATTATTACGAAATTATATTTAAAATTTAAATTCTCTTCTCTCGTGCTACATATAAACATATTTATTTGTTTATGTTACGCTGTACAACAAGAATTTAATTCCAATTACAGTATAGATCCATACTCAGCGAGCCGCAGTGTGGCAGTTTATATAATTTTTACCTAGAGTGCGATTCGAACTCGGGATTTCCGGATTCGAATTCCGTATCCACACCACCGTTCTGCCTGATACTGTGTAAATGACGTCATAATTATTGATAACGTGCATATGAGACTTTAATTGTAAGGTACTCGGTGTTAATACTGAGATGATACTTATACTTGTTCGCCGTCCTTACTACATAATTTAAGAATACGAATAGAATGAATATGAAATTATCTATTACAGTAAATTGAAAATGTAGATTTGATTTAATATTTTCAATATTAGAACACGCAAATGTGAATAAAAAATCTGATGTGGACACCACATGACTTCCTTGTACACGTATTAAACTATAGATATTTTAATTGCACATATTTGACATTAAATCTTTTATTTTTTGTTCTAATCCATAGCAAACTTAATTTTTAAAAAAATCAAAAAATATATAATATTTAAATTTAGATATCTCGTTTATGCAAAAAGCTAATTTAAAAATTCTTAATGTGCTAGACGCAGAATTTAATTCTCTAAAACTTTTATTTGCAGCATTCATTTCTAAAATTAAAATAATACCATTTTTTTCAAGGAAAACTGTTAGCAGCTTCATGTAATGTGCCACTTCCGGTTAGTCTATTTTAATCAAAATTTATTATGTTATTTCCATTGATATAGTAGTCTTATATACCAAATTTGGAAAGTTTTAAATTATATTTGAATATAGTTTTTCATGAAAATCTATTATAGGCTTCAAGTAAAGTACCACTTCCGGTAGTTGTATAATGACCAAAAAGGGAGGTGCACAACTAGATGTTATAACAGTCCTAAATATAAAGTTTCAATTTTCTACGGCTTACCGTTTTTGAGTTATGCGAGATACGTACGTACGTACATACGTACGTACAGACGGCATGACGAAATTAGTCAAAATGGATTCAGGGAGGGCCAAAACACCTATTTCCGTTGAAATCTGAGAACCGAAAATTTTCGCGATTACAATACTTCCTTTACTTCGTACAAGGAAGTAAAAATCAGTTAATATTGGAGAAGTTAATAATAATAGAATTCTTTTGCTTGTCTGCTATTTGCTCTACACGGGTGTTTTCTAAACATGCTATAGGTCACAATTTTATTAATTTTGTTCCCTTTTCTAAGGACTTGTATTTATGTTAGTTGTGTTTATTTATTTATTTATGTTACGCTGTACAACAGGAACTTAATCCCAATTACAATACAAGGTCCACACTCACCGAGCCACAGTGTGGTAGTTCTTATAATTCTTAGCTTGAATGAGATTCGAACTCGGGATCTCCGGATTTGAATTCCGTCTTGCTATCCACACCATCGTACTGTCGGAGGCTGCTGTTGTTATTACCGGTAACTTGAGAGTAATTACTAAATAGTCGAAAACGGTCATTATTTAAATACCTATAGATTTGGGGTAGGTGGCTCAGTGGTATTGAGTCGGCCTGTGAATCTTGAGAACCCTGGTTCGATCCTCATAACCGACAAACAATTTTCACCAAATTAAATCTACCCCTGTTGCTCCCCTCCACTAACATCTTTGGGGGCTGTGATTTAACGGCTGGTAACCGCACGTCACGCGAAGAAATATATCACTTACCGAGATCTGCTACGGTGGAGTGCCACACCCAGTAATGGATAAAAGGCGTGATGATATATTTATTTATTTATATATTTGAACAGTGATGTGAAATAGATAAAATGGTTTGATTATTTTTAAATTCCTTCTAAAATAATAGTATGCATTTATTACGTTGGTTAAATCACATTAATCAAAATATAACATATAAAATAATTTCAAATACTTTGGCTGCACGAAAAAATGATTACAAATGTAAAAATATTGTTATAACTTTCTATGTTTGTACCTACTAATTCAACCTAAAAGCCTCTGCCTAGAAAAGCCCATTTCTTACTATACCAACTTAATTCCCGGTCCATTGCCCTACAATTGTTCCTGTTCTACTACGCCACTAATCTTTACCAAGTCACCTCGGGATTCTGTCTATGGTGCGGTTCACTGCGGCGCGGCGTGGCACAGTATGAGCAGCCGAGTGTGGCAATGAGGCACAGTTTCCTTCACTCGGTTTACCTGGCTACCGCAAGACTGTGAGGTAGACTTGGCGTCGTGCGCTAGATTCGTCATAGCTAGTTGGATATGACTCTGACATGAGTTATGTAATAGGAAAAATATAAATAATATAATTTGGCTGACTGGCTGTACATTTTGGAAACATTTTTTGTATCAACAACCATTAATATATCTGCTCATTGCATACTTGTTTCACATTTTTATATCTCACAGGTTGTTGCATTGCTAGGAGGATAGTAATTAGGATTATCATATTGGAATATTGAAATAGGGACAGACTTATTATTAATATTTAAGTTAAAACGATAACAGTATACTAGTCGTAGAAAATTCGTAGTATAAAACTTGTATAGCATGTCCATAATTTAAAAATACGAGTAGAATGAATATGAAATTCTTTATTACAGTAAATTGAAAAAGTTGATTTAATTTAAAATTTTCAATATTAGCACACGCAAATGTGAATAAAAAATCTGATGTGGACACCACATGACTTCCTTGTACGCGTATTAACTATAGATATTTTTTTAATTGCACATATTTGACATAAAATCTTTTATTTTTATTTTTTGTTCTAATCCATAGCAAACTTAATTAAAAAAAAACACAAAATATATACTATTTAAATTTAGATATCTCGCTTATGCAAAAGGCTAATTTAAAAATGTGCTACACGCAGAATTTAATTCTCTAAAACTTTTATTTGAAGCATTTATTTCTAAAATTAAAATAATACCATTTTTTTCAAGGAAAACTGTTAGCAGCTTCATGTAATGTGTCACTTCCGGTTAGTGTATTTTAACCAAAATCTATTATATTATTTCCATTGATATAGTAGTCTTATATACCAAATTTGGAGAGTTTTAAATTATATTTGAATATAGTTTTTCATGAAAATCTATTATAGGCTTCAAGTAAAGTACCACTTCCGGAAGTTATATAATGACCAAAAAGGGAGGTGCACAACTAGATGTTATAACAGTCCTAAATATACAATTTCAATTTTCTACGGCTTACCGTTTTTGAGTTATGCGAGATACATACGTACGTACGTACGTACGTACGTACGTACATACGTACGTACAGACGTCACGACGAAATTAGTCAAAATGGACTCAGGGAGGGCCAAAATGCGTATTTCCACTGAAATCTGAGAACCGAAAATTTTCGCGATAACAATACTTCCTTTACTTCGTACAAGGAAGTAAAAATCAGTTAATACTGGAGAACTTAAAAATAATAGAATCCTTTTGTCTGTCGGCTATTTACGGATGTTTTCTGAACAAGTTATAGGTCAAATTTTTTATTAATTTTGCTACCCTTTTCTAAGGACTTGTATTTCTGTTAGTTGTGTTTATTTATTTATTTTTATTTTACCTGTATAACAGGAACTTAATCCCAATTACAGTACGGGGTCCGCACTCGACGAGCCGCAGTGTGGTACTTCATATCTAATATGAGTTGCAGTGAGTATAACTTCATGTTTAATGTACTATTCTGTTTTATTTTCCTGATTGCTTTAAAAGTAAATATTTCTGAAAATGTTCACTGTGAAACGAAATAAGACTGGTGGAATTCTATGTAAATCTATAAGTTTTGTAGGTTTGTAAATCTGTAAATGATGATTAAAATCTCAATGAAACTTTATGAAATATTTTGTATTTGTCATCAAATATTGATGTGATTTTGTTCATTATTTACATATTTACGGATCTATAAAGCTACAGATTTATTACAGAATTACATTATTAATTCATTGCCTCTCAAAAAGTTTCAACACTTTTACAGGGCTCGCGTACAATATTGAAAAAAATAATCTATTCTCAAATTGTCCTACGAATATGTATCCTATAGCAGGGTTCGCGGAGCCCAACGTGAAGGTCAGCAAAGCTGATTTGATCGCTGGTTTTATATAAGATTTATATATTTTATGCCAATAATCATAGACATTAACAAATGAAAATGATTGGAATAATATTAGTAAAAAAAATATAAATATAACAGTGACTATGTTAAGAAGTGTAAAGAAGTATTATAAAATACCTATCTATTAATTGCATATCATAAGAACCTGGTAAAATGGGGGACGATTATTTTCTTGATTAAAGTTTAAAAAAATTGTTATACACAGAAAATAACATAATTAATTAGATTCTTTACAAATTTTAAAATTACTTATTATTTTGAATACCGAGTGCACTATGATAAATGTGCAATTAATAGTTAAAGTGTATACATTTTCTGTTTTGAGATAAGTATGTTTATTTATAGACATAAATTGGAGCATATTATGTAATGATTAACTCAGTAGTTAAACAGTCAATAATTTAAAATAATCGCGTACAGTATTGTAACAATTTATTTCTACAATAATAAATACCTAGCAGCAAATACCATTATGATTTATAATTATTAGTAGAAAATGTTGAAGCTTGATTTAGCTGAATAACCAAATACCGAATATTTTGTTTGGAATTGCACCAAATATGCTGCCGAAGTATAAACATGACTTTTTTTTTAAATTAAAATTATATTTATTTTTTTAATACAATTGCCCATAAAAAGTAATATAATACAGTTTTGAAAACGGTCAAAATTCAAAAGAATTATTGTATTTGGCAATTAATTTTACATCGGCCAGCCGAATAACCGAATCTTGCTACTGATTCGGCCGTCGCCCAACATGTTCAAAAAGTACACAATTAACGGAATACTGAATCAAACAGAATATTCGCTGCATCCCTAGATACGAGGGTAGACTGAAAAGTAATGCACACATACTTGTAGAGCACGAACGAAATGACTTTCAGAAACGCGCCAGGTGGCATGTGAAGTAACATTCCCCCTCAATACGCATGCGCAGTTTGAGATCGTTGCATTTATCCAGTGTATTTCGAGGAGAGGACGTATGGAGACGTGTTCTAATGCTATGTCGACGTGAGTTAAACAGCGTACTGTTATCAAATTTTTAACTGCTGAAAAAGTGCCTTCTACTGAGATTCATCGTCGTTTAAAGGCTGTTTATGGTGACGATGCTGTTGATAGGTCTACTGTGAATCGATGGATAGTAAAATTTCGTGGTTGCAAGCTTGGATAAGTAACTGAAGAGGCTCTGCGAAACCTGAAGTTTGAACCGATTCCACACCCTTCTTATTCCCCCGATCTTACGTCTTACGATTTTTATTTTTTTCCTCAAGGGTAATCATTACACCTCGGACGATGAGGTAAAGGCAGCTGTTAAATCCTGGATTCGAGAAAAGTCGGAAGTTTTTTACAGTGACTAAATGAAAAAAGTTGTTGCATGTTGGAAGAAATATGTCAACGGTGACTATGTTGAAAAATAAATATATGATTTTGAAGCTTAAGTTATGTAATTTTTGCCCGAGCTTGCTATTTGTTTTTGTTCGCACTCTACAAGCATGTGTGCATTATTTTTCAGTCTGCTTTCGTAGCAAGTATACATCGTCAAAGGAATTTGTAGTGTTTAAAATGAGGTCTTACACGATTTTTCTTCTTTATTTTAAACAAAACATAAAAAAATAGATTTACTCCGTATTTTTTCTTTTTCTTTAATTATGTAACAGTAAGCGAATATTAATTATTAAAAATCAATCTATTCAAACAGCCATTGATTTGATCCACTTCATCTCTTGTCCAGTGACGCAATAATTCTTGTATCCAATAAGAACACAGCAAGTGGATGTGTATCTTCTGTCTCATTTCATTACGTTGATACTTGTCACATTTTCAACCTTGTTTACATGTTTTGTTGATATCAGTTTTTTCTTATAGAATTTAAAATAGTAATAAAAGAAAGCAGAATAACTATAAACGTTTTGCTGTCAGTTCTGTTTAAAATTTGAATTTCCTTATTTATTGTAAAATTTCGTACTGAATTCTTTTGAATATATGTATTGTACTTAATAACATTTTTTACTTTTTAACGTAAGCTTATGATGATCTAATAATTTTGTAGTAATGTAATAATAAATTGACAGCATCGATAAGTGGAATATGCAGCTTGGTTTTGGAATATTGATACACAATTTTTAAATATTTTTATTGTACGATGTATATCTTCATACTCGAGTAATTCATCATATCGGTCAAATTTGTTTTGAATATTTAACTTAAATTTACACAAATTTGCGATGAAAATATCATAATGGCGTTTCCGTTCTATGAAGATGTCCGATTTGATAAGTGACGTAATAATTACTGTCAGCTAAATGTTTTTAGAGATAGAGATTATGCGACTGCAGTAAAAGAAATTAGAAACAACAAAACAAATACAAAACAGATATTTATGTGTTGTCTGCAATAGAATGCATTTGTTTTTAACGACCGTTAAATTTCTATCTATTGAAAACGTATTATACGTAGCGATAAATCGAGCGATTTATTGGTCATCTTTATGACCATCAATTTGTCGGAACGTATTAATCGATTTATTTATGAAAATAAATTCATGAAATAGAACTTATTCTATTTTTTTGAGAATTTTTGGTACGTTTTCATTTTTTATATTTCAAGCTATATTTGACATTTCTTCTAATCTGTGTATTTTATGTTTCGAAATGTTCCCAAGCTTTTCGTGTTCACGGAATGATAATTTCCTTGCATAATTTCTAGAACAATAATGATATATCTAAAAAGGGTAACATTTTCAGTGATAGTAGTTTTACTATCAACAAATAATTGATGGAAATTCGGTAAGTGTAATGCTCGATGCTTATTGATCGATTAATCCGTCAATAAATTGAAAGTGTAAAACTGCTGTAAGTGATCATTTTTATTCAATGCAATTGTCGAAAAATACATATTATGGTGATCTTTAAAAATTGACAGAGTACATGTAAATTGCTGAATACGCCCAGTTTCCTATTGAAAATCAAAATGGTTTAACAGAAAAATTTAAAATGACAACAGAAACTATTATTTTTGATTCCTTTTATGAGTTACCATTAAGGACTGCATTATATAGATTTGAAATAATAACGTGGATATTATAATCATAATTTATTACATTTGTAAAAAATAACTACCACTCCGAACTACCTAATTCCCATGATGTTAATAATATTAACCTTCTACCTGTGAAAGAACAATACGCGAGTGGCTTGGGTACAGTGTGTTGTTACTAAGGTCAAATACCTCATCTGATGTGTTGAGTACGGGGCACCTTCCTGAATTTATTTTGCTTTTTTGTGTTTGCTAAACCATGGGTGGAGATCGTAGGCGAGTCTGGGAGCTGCTTGACCCTACTAAATGAGATCATCGATCTAATTGCTGAAATGACCGTTTTGTATTTGTTTTATAAGTTCATGTGTAGTTATGTGTCATAGTTACTAATTTTATAAAATACTCGTTTTTAATTGGGATTTATTTGTTAGGTTACATTGGTAAAGTCATGATTTTATATATTTATTCATTTTACTATTACTGAATTTACATAAATTATTTTAATGTAACATTGTGAAAGATTTATTATCGTAAAAGGTCTGTGATAAATGTATAAATAGAGGAGATATTTCCTGCAATATTAATTTTAAAAATATTGCATGCATATTTTATTGATTTTACTATCAAATACAGAAAATATCAATTTATATTCGGTTGTTTTATTTTTGCACATTCAATTCTGGAAATGTAAAATAATTTGTATTTATTTTACTTGAAAATATGTTTGAAAATTGTGAGGAAATGAAGTAGATATCCTATATTATTTTTTAGTTCACATAACTATAAACCTTTAGTAACGATGGTGTCCTTGTTTGATACATTAATAGTTATTTTGCACTTATGGGTTTGCAACACTCGCTTATGACGCACAGTGGCGCAAAAGTGATTTTTTTTTGTTAAAATCAACTTTCCGGCCATAATAATGAAGTGATTGAAACGTATTTGTTAATACATTTTCTTTTAATATGTTTGGCCAGATTTTTTGTTTTGGCTTTTCATTCAAGATGGCGGATCCAAAATAGCGGAGATAAAATTTAAAACTGTTTCGATTTTCAATAAAATCGGCGCATAGAGGTTTTATAAGCACCTAATTACAAATTTGATGTTTATCTTGTATCTCAACATAAAATGGAGCGATATCAAGATTAATATGAGATATTAGGGTTGACAATTTTTTTTATTTGTTTAAAATTATATCAATAAATGAAGTAGAAGTTATTAGCATTTAACTATTTATATGAAAAATTCCTTTAAAAATATGTAGTTTCAATTATTATTGCATATTATAAGTTTTAACACGAATTTTTAAAACTATATGTTCGACTATTACGTGTTTACAACTTATGTGGCCGCGGTAGGTTAACATGTTCGTATGCGAAATTTGATGTTTTCATTTAATAAATAAATAATGAAAAATAATTTTGTCTGTTTTACAAAGAACCTTAAAAATGTATTTTATACAACTGAATTTTTATTGAGACATATAATTAAATTAATACAAAATACAAAGAAAATCTAAAATGATTTAAATCAATGAATTAAAAAAAACACACACTGATTTCAATCAGGCCAACTCTGATATTAATTGATTTTATAATTCGAATGGGTTCCCCTATTAAAGAACTAGGACATTTGAATATTTGTCGTGGAAAAAATGACCATCTCAAAGTTACTTTTCAATTTTTATCAAAGCAACAGTGTCAAATTATAAATAATTCAGGCCTCTACTTAATAGGTAGCCTTTAATACAGAGCTTTGAAGAATAGCAAAATTGTATATATTTTTATGTAAATTTGAGTACTAACATTTAATTGATATTGAATCTGTTTAACAAGTAGCTTGGTAATGATTAAAATGTCAAGTATCAAGAAACCCTAGAAAACAAAAACGATCACAAAAATAAAAACTCAAGGCTTATTTTTCAAATGAAGGAAGTTTTCAAATCAAATTACTCTCAAGCAAATCATCACATTTTGCAATTTCAGTCTTGTAGAAATAATTGTTTAACGTGACCTTATACAGTCATGCCCTAATATAGGAAAGTTCCATTTAGAAAAAAACAAACACACATGCACGGACACAGACACCTCTCTGCCCGGGGGAATGACAAATATCTCCATTCTAGTTTATGGTTATTAATAATAAACAAACATAAAATCATTCATGCAAACAAAACTTATTGAAACAAACTTATTCGCAAAAATTTATTGTTTTGTTTCAGTTACTTGTTTATGGCAAGATGTGTATATATAGATATGGTGTTGTGAACTTGCAAGATTTGAGTTCTCGAGACATTGACTTTTTTTAGTCTTAGACACCAGTTGATAAAATCAAAATCTGATTTCATTCAAATTTTTCTGTCTCATATAATTAGATTACTATTCTATTGTTTTTGTTTATGAAATAGATTAATTATCTGTTTATATATATAGGTATATATAAAATTATTATAAAATTTTCACCAATTTAAACTACCCCTGTGGCTCCCCCTCCACTAATATCTTTGGGGGGCCGTGATTTGACGGATGGTAACCGCACTTCACGCGAAAAAATATATCACTTACCGAGATCTGCTTAGGCGGAGTGCCTCACCCAGTAATGGGTAAAAGACGTGATGATATATATTTATATTTAAAATTATTATTGTTTATTATTTATCATGGTTGTTTTCACAGTTTAGTAATGGAAATTAATAATTTATTATAGCAATTGGAATCTAACAAACTCAAGTTTTCAATTCAGTTTTATCAAAATATATGACTTAATTATTTAGAAATAAATTGCAATGAAAAATGTTGTTGAAATTGCTTGAGATTGAAATTGACATTGATTGTGTGGGTGTTTGTGTAATCAATGGACTGGAATAATTTAAAGGTTATTGGGACGCCGTGGCTTAGATGTGTTATGGAACCACTCTTAATTTATTTATATCATTATTATAATTATTATATTACTATAATCATTTTTCCATGTATTTCTAATTCTAAGTTCTAAGTTCATATTTCTGTACTTCGCATATTTACTGATATTTATGTAACACTGTACTTCAGTACGTATACGTTTTTAAATAATTTGAAGATGCAATCGTAGAAAAAATTATGTGTGTATCATGAGCATAAAGTGACTTTGTTTCTCTTGCACTATTGCAGTACTGAACCTTGCATTCCTATCATCTAAAACAAAATAGAACTCTAATCCCTTGTCATAAAATGTAAACAAACACCTAAGAAAAAAGTATGCTACGTAATATGGCCAATATCGTATATGTAGATAGGAGTCATAATCCAATTTCAAAAATAAACTACCCCCTTACCTCGTCTACTTCATTTTCCTATATTTCTTCTAACTCATTCCAAAATGAGAACATTCGATTCAACACATTCAACTCAAGTCAATACATATTACAACTAAAATCACAAAATCTCATAATTAACGAAATCTCTAAAATAACCAGATCAAGATCGAATTTATATATGTAGTATAAATAAATATTATAAATAAACTTAATCATTCAAAGTTAACCAACTTAAAGGTGTATAAATCGCAACAAATTCTAAATCATAACAAAAACTGGTGTCAGAAGTGAGATCTGAATGATTCAAATTTACCAAATAATCAATTAAACATGTGAGAGTCGAAGGATGGATAGCAGAAACAAATGGAAGTGATTTATCCTTCTAGATAAATAAATCTGGATCGTTTTCTCATCACAGATGCATTAAGAAAGATACGATGAAATGTGCAGAAGAAAATTATAAATAAAAGAATAATATTAGTAAACTTTCAGGTAAAAATTAAATAGTAAAACTGTACAATTAAAATCAATTGAATGTTTTAAAATGACATATAATATTGAAATAATTTATAATGTAAACAAGTTATGAATAAACTATTTGACTTGTTTGCTAAATAATTTTAAAAATTTCAATAATGTATTGAACTAGTTGGTGTATTAGAATTAACAGTTGTTTGTTTAACATTTAACATTAACATTGGTGTTAGTTTTGTAATAGTGTTGATAACGATTTTTGCGACATTCAGGGACATGCAAATATTTTAATTGGAATGCCACTCCTTTATTATTGCAGTTTTCTTGTCATTTACTGACCTATTTTACCAATGTTTTTAATTATAGTATTTTAATTAAAACTGATTGTTTTATTTGTTGTTTTTCTATTATTAATGAAGGAAATACAAAAAAAAATCTTCATATAAGTAATAAAGTTTGTATTACTACTAATTTATTTATTGTTTTTGTAATCTGTTTAGAAGTACAAGTAATCCGTAAAATTCACTTTAAAAATAACAATTAGATCTGTTATGACAGACAGAGCCCTAGTAAGCTATTTTGGCATTCTATTCTTTGTTACTCCAGCACGGTAATTGCAGCGCGAACCGAAGGCGAGAGCTGCAATAGTGCAAGAGGAACAAAGACACTTTACGCTCATGATACACACATAATTTTTTCTACGATTGCATCTTAAAATTATTTAAAAACATATACGTACTGAAAATAAATTCATTCTACCTACTGTCAATATGACAAGTTTCTATTTTGTTTGTATCCCTGGTAACTATTGAAATAAGCGCGCATTTAATATCTTTTTCGCGCGTTGTCAATAGAAACGCGCGCATTTAACGTCTTTTTCGCGCGTTGCCATTGGAGACGCGCAAAAAAGATATTTTTCGATTGTTCCACAGAAAACTTCAACTTTACGATGCCAAATAAGAAGGTAATTGGCAACTTCTCATAGTAAACGTAGAAAACTAATATTATAATCTTTTATATAAGAAAAAGTATTCTCTACTATGAAACATTAAATTGTTAAGGCATATGTATTTTTATTATTTACTAAAATCAGATTTTTTATATTAATATTATCATTATCAGTTTAAAATAATGTTAGATATATTATGAAAATTATGTACACGAAAAGTGGGTTATAGGCATTGACACAGGAAATCAGTTTTCATGCAGTCTCTCAAATAATTTTTGCACAAAATGCTTGATAATAGTTGTACAAAATAAAATTTTATCTCTAAATCAGTCAAAATTTCATATTTCACTTCGTTAATTACTGTAGAAACTGAATTTAAAATTACCTGAAATAACTATATTTCAGTAACAGACAAATGGGCAACAATCTTACAATCAAATAGATACTTTTAATATCAAAACTACTTATCATGAATCAAATTCTGTAGTATTATAAATATGTAGTTATTTGTTTAACTCGTCAAAAGATAACTGTTTTTCTGTTGCGACTAGACTTGCACAGTTGAGGCTATGAATCTAGCCAAGGTAGAAACTTGCCGTCTTGAACACTATAACTTTTTTTTGCTAATGGTTTAAATATAAAATTAATTTTGTGATTACTTTCAATATTTTTAATGTTGTTGTTGTTATTATCGAAGCCATCATATTGCTGTGCATTTGTTAAACTGTTGCTGTATAACAACAAATTTGATGTTTATAATGTCATGAATGTTATTCTGTTTTTATTCAGAAATTTACAATATATCTATATTGAAAACTGACTAAGTAATGTTAACCAAACCCGAGATTAAAGTATAAATAAATAAATATATCATCACGCCTTTTACCCATTACTGGGTGTGGCACTCTGCCGTAAGCAGATCTCGGTAAGTGATTTATTTCTTCGCGTGAAGTGCGGTTACCAGCCGTCAAATCACGGCCCCCAAAGATATTAGTGGAAGGGGAGCCACAGGGGTAGATTTAAATTGGTGAAAATTGTTTGTCGGCTGTGGGGATCGAACCAGGGTTCTCAAGATCCACAGGCCGACTCGATACCACTGAGCCCACCTACCTCATATTAAAGAAACAGTATTTATTATAATTACATTTATTAAATTAAATAATAAATGTCAAATTTGTTGTTTTGTTATAGCAACATTATATATATTCGAGTATATATTTTACTTTGTACTAATCGATTATTCATCTGATAACAGTTATTTATGTAATCAGTGTTATAAGTGTCACTTTATTTCAAACTCATGAGTGCAGGCACAAGACACTTCAATGCTAGGTGCATATACTATTTTTTCTACGATTGAGCTTTAAATAAGTACATTAATTTTACTAATTACTTTTTAAACGTCAAAAATATTTAATTTGTTCAGCATCTTGTGTAACGTAGTTTAGTTGTGCGATAAACAATCATTTTTTGCACTGAAAATGTGTATATAATATTTAGTTTTTCATTTAAACATTATTTGTTATTTATTGTGTAAACATAACGACTAGGACATTATATACGGGCTTTATGATTCATACCTCTCATTAATAATGCCCGCGCCGTTCATACATCATAGTTGATTAATACTTTTATACGCATTATTATAATTGTAGCTATCGTAAATTAAACAAAATAAACATATTCCAATGAAAAAAAAATTGTATGCACCATGGACCTTACTAGATGATAATCCCCTCACTCTCCGTGCATTATAATCTAAACAACACCATTGGTGAACAAATATTAATTATTATAATTATTTCGACTAGCCTTGGCTGGTTCTAAATAATTAGTAAAACTTCTGTTATAAATGTAAAGAATTTTTGTCCTCTTAATATATATGTTTTAGACGTTACTGTGGCTATCATTTTGCAATTTATGTAAATTTTGTTTTTAATTTATAATAATTTAAATTACATATGTTACAACTTTATTTCTGTAAATTGATTAACCAAACATTCTAGTAAACGTTCGTTAATCACTAGAAATTAATTTAGATGTAAAAGTAAGATTTTGTTTTCATATCGAGAGGGAGTAGACTGAATGTCTGTGGGTCCCACGTGTATTACACAATATTTTTCTCATATGAGTGACAAATTTAGGACACACTAACAATGAGGCTGTCACAATTTAATATTTAATTATTGGGTTTTCTTGCCAAATATTTAATTACATATAAATTACAAAGCATATAATCATATTGAAACTAGCAAGAAATTTTAATATGTGAACTAGCGAATCATAATAAGCGAACTGATTAATATGATCGATATTTAAATTTTCGTAATACGAGTTTTAGTTTTTTCTTTTTGTTGTGAAATTTAAATGTTTTATATATCTTAAACTTTTGTGAGGTAGGTACATAACATTATCTGCACTATATTCATGCTGTTAACTGGTGTATAATAGGAATCACAATAATACTTAAAAAAGAGCTTATTTAGAAAATGTTTTTCGTAACACATGCACAAGAAACACGTTCTTATTCCCTAATTTGAGAGAGAGAAACACTGCTTTTCTCTCCTAGGGAGATGTTTCTCTCCCTAGAGACTACTATTATTAGCTGTTTGCGGCGTTTCCTAGGTAATTAGTTACGCAATCCATATTTGACATTTGTCTCGATAAGACAGTAATTTTTGTGCACTTGTTACGAAAAGTATAATATGCTTCACGGGAGGGCGCGATTAACCCTTGTGTGAAGTTGGAGCCTTCGGCCTTCGCTTACGTCTCGGTTTGCCAACTTCACACAAGGGATAATCGCGCCCTCCCGTGATGCATAACATGCTATTAAATTGCCAACTCTAGTGAGTAAAGTGTGCACTATGTAGCTGTCAATCTGACGTTTGATACGAGGTGGGCGTGAGCATATAAATGCTATAAGTGTAATTTTGTTTTGGACATCACATATTTATACAATAACAAACTAATTGTTTGTGATTATGTCAGTCACGCTGAATAACAACAAAAGCTCTGAGGTTATGTTCCGACTTTTAGCAGTTCTGTCAAACTACACTCTACTTGCAAAGTATAAATGTCACATATTTTGAGATAATTAGTTTTTACTTACAACATGAAATCGGTGCACCTAAATAAAATTAAAAATAATCATCACGCATCTTACCCATTAGTCATTACTGGGTGTGGTACTCTGTCGGAGCAGATCTCGTAAAGTGCTGTTACCAACCGACAAATCACGACCCCTCCCATAGACGTTAGTACAGGGGAAGCCACATAAATAGTCTTAACGTGGTGAAAATTGTTTGTCGGCTGTGGGAATCGAACCCGGATTCTCATTTCCACAGGCCGACTCGATACCACTGAGTCACCTACCTCGTCTAAAGATTTATATACATTGTATTAGAGCCTATATGTATATCTTGTATTAAATTTAAGCATAGAAAAAAAATATAAATAAAAATATCTTCATATTTATTTACTTGGGACTATACAAAATTCACACTGAATACCGCGAATTGTTTTTATTAAATTTATGAATGAATTTTTTTATATTTTTGGAATTAGCTATTCTTTAACAATTATTTAAAAAAATAATAGAAATTTGTATCAATCTTGAGAAAAATTGACCTTACTCAGTATCACAGATGTTATCGTAATTGTCCGTCAGAACACATAAAAACATAAAAATAAGTTACATTTAAATTTCAAACAGCTCCTAAACAAAAGCCAAACGCTTTCCATCACAAATTTTATTTATAACCAAAACAAACTTTTGAAATAGCATCACAGATGTTTCGAGTTTTTTTTTTGTATATACCTAGATGCGAAGGAAAATTATATCGTAAAGTAGTTGCGGGAACTCGTATTTATATTTGTAAATATGCCATGAAACATCATTTGCGTTTTAAAAGATGCTTCTGGCATTTTGGACTTTGTACTGTTGAGTTCCCAAATTAAAGTATTTCATATTTAGTGCGTGAAGAAAACGACAATATTAAATGTTTACCAGTTACCGGTGATGTCTCGCACTATTGCCAGAAATCGCGTTGTTGCGTCTGCCGGTACTACCAGTGGCGTTCGCCTGCATTTTTTCAGTGGGGACGAAGTAAATATATACATAATGTTTTCAATCGATTTTGTTGGTTTCTTGATTACTTAAAGATTTACTATTAAAGGCATTGAGTGAACTACTTTTTATATTATACTTGATATAGATAATTTGTAATTAGTTAATTATTTTTAGCCTCATTTATAATTAATGATTGAAGGTTATTACATTTGAATGTATAATTATACAAGGAAGGCTTTTTCTGGTCAAGTCAATAAAAAATAATATTTGTATTTTTATTGTAGACTAATTGGTATATAAATAGATATTTCATTAAAATCAAATTACATTGATATACAAATACAAAAAGTGGGAAAATACACATTTATTTATATAAATTTAACAGCAAAAAAATGTTTACTTTTTTTTTACTAATAATACTAAACTAATATTATTTTTGATTTTTTTTTCTTTCAATTTACATGAATAAATCAATAATTTTGTATTATTCTATTTTGATAATTGTAGAATAGTATGTTATGCAACAAGGGAGGGAAACAGCTAATAATCGTAGTCTCTAGGGAGAGAAACATCTCTCTAGGGAGAGAAACATGCTACCTAGGGCGGGAAACATCCTACTTAGGAAGAGAAAGATAATGTTTCTCTACCTAGGGGAGAAAAGCAGTGATTCTCTCTCTAAAATTAGGAAATAAGAACGTGTTTCTTGTGCATGTGTTACGAAAAAGATATTGTTTATATATCGTGGGCGAAATTCTTGTATTTTGGCACGTTAGAATGTGTACATTCTCACGCAGAATAACAAACAATAAACACTCATTTCGCACACTTACTACAAAAGAAACTATTTTTGCACTAGGCATTAAATAGAAAATAGTCAAGTTTACAAATAATTTAATCAATGATACCTAATTTGTAGATAGTAAAGTGATGAAAAATTGGTAACCAATAACGTTTGATTCTTTCTCTACCATGGAGCATTTAATATTAAATATACGTCTGTCTTTTAATATTAGCAATACAACAAGAAATAAAATACGTATCAGGAGAACAGAAGACCTACAGTTTAAAATGTCAATCATCGATTACGATACTTTTATATTATTAAATATTTCACTTCCGTGCTATGCACATTCCTGTCGCTCCGCTATAGGTGGACGTACGACACTGGGTTGTTGCATCATCACCGCAACTTGCAAAGAATTGGCCAACGTCCGTTACTAACAATAGGTTGACCGTGTGCGCGGACGACATGCCACATTCGGTTCTTGACCTGGTACTGCGCATGCGTCGCTTACTGCCAGGGAATCGCGTCTAGTCTAGCCAGGGTTGCCACTTGCCTTGCCAACCAACCAACATACTGCTCGATTCATTGAATATCATAGAAGGGTTTGTGTGTTAATTTTGTTCGTTCGATAAAGAATGTCTCTGAAATGTCTAAAGTTATTTATCAATTCCCAATTCTGCAGTGTTTATTATTAATGCATTAATATGTATTCACAGTTTAAATTTCGAACTATAATAGTGAAGTAGTTACAGAATCAAATTGTTGATATTGTGAAAAAATATCTTAGATTGCTCCATAGTTATAATAAAGTATACGTTTTATTTTTTTTATAATTTGTTGATTTCTCATATATACAGGGTGTTTCTGTACCTCTGCACGAAACTTTAATGACATATATAATCTGATATACTGATTATAGAACAAAAAGAATTTTTAAAAAATTCGCAAAAATTAGGGTATTTCATTCCTAGAGAACATTTTTAGTATGACTGTTTTAATACTACATTTAATTATTTATAATTGTTACTAATGAAATTTAAAGTATAAATACTGCCTACAAATAATAATTTAGTAATTATTATTATGTAGGTACCTGGTGTAATGCCTTATTTTTATAACTAACATCTTTGGAGGCCGTGATTTGACGGCTGGTAACCGCACTTCACGCGAAGAAATATATCACTTTCCGAGATCTGCTACGGCAGAGTGCCAAACCCGGTAATGGGTAAAAGGCGTGATGATATATTTATTTTATTTTTGAGTACCTAGTCTGATTTAGTATACGGTATTGAAAGGGTAAGTTGTTGTGGGAGAATTGAGAACAAGGAAGGACAACAGTGAATTAGTGGATATGCTGTTAGTGGCGCAAAATTCCGAATTAAACCAGTGACACTAAAAATGTTCGCTGGGAATGAAATATTTGTGAATTAAAAAAAAAAAATTGTTCTATAATCAGTATATCAAATTATATATGTCAGTAAAGTTTCCTGCAGAGGTATAGAAACACTCTGTGTATAAACTGAAGTAAGATTATGTTTGAAACAATTCGAAAATTGTAAATTTTTATGAAGTTCATCTGAAAATTCTTATGCCCTTTTATATGACACCAAACACGGTATGATTCGAAATACTTTATGTTTGAAACAATTGCCAATCATTAAATTTAAACTTTTTAAAATTTCATCGGAAAGTTCTTTCCAAGCCATTTTACATGACACCAAACACGGCATGATTCGGAAAATTTGGTTTGAAACAACTGACAATATTTTTACTTCCTTGTACGAAGTAAAGGAAGTATTGTAATCGCGAAAATTTTCGGTTCTCAGATTTCAACGGAAATAGGTGTTTTGGCCCTCCCTGAATCCATTTTGACTAATTTCGTCATGCCGTCTGTACGTACGTATGTACGTACGTATGTACGTACGTACGTACGTACGTATCTCGCATAACTCAAAAACGGTAAGCCGTAGAAAATTGAAACTTTATATTTAGGACTGTTATAACATCTAGTTGTGCACCTCCCTTTTTGGTCATTATACAACTACCGGAAGTGGTACTTTACTTGAAGCCTATAATAGATTTTCATGAAAAACTATATTCAAATATAATTTAAAACTTTCCTAATTTGGTATATAAGACTACTATATCAATGGAAATAACATAATAGATTTTGGTTAAAATAGACTAACCGGAAGTGGCACATTACATGAAGCTGCTAACAGTTTTCCTTGAAAAAAATGGTATTATTTTAATTTTAGAAATGAATGCTGCAAATAAAAGTTTTAGAGAATTAAATTCTGCGTCTAGCACATTAAGAATTTTTAAATTAGCTTTTTGCATAAACGAGATATCTAAATTTAAATATTATATATTTTTTTATTTTTTTTTAAATTAAGTTTGCTATGGATTAGAACAAAAAATAAAAGATTTAATGTCAAATATGTGCAATTAAAAAAATATCTATAGTTTAATACGTGTACAAGGAAGTCATGTGGTGTCCACATCAGATATTTTATATTCATCAGAAAGTTCATCTATAGCCCTTTCATATGACACCAATCACGGTATGATTTTGGAGCACTTTATGTTTTACACAATTGATGATCGTAAAGTTTTTTTAAAAATTACATCAGAAAATTTTTCTAAAGCCCTTTCATATGATATCAAACTCGGTATGATTCGGCAAACGTTTTTGACAAAATTTTAAGTTGAAATGTTCTGCTCAATGGTGGTGGGTCCGATTTCATATAAAAATGTTAAATTTTTTTCAACATTAATGTAAATAAATGTGTATGAAAGAAATACTTGTATATTTAATAATATGACGAATGTTTACTAAATCTTGTTGACATTATACAATGAGACTTTGCTCCGCATAAATGCTCAACGGTACATGGGACCCGCTACGCTTCAATGCGCGTGGAGATTTAGATTTTATATTTTGGGACCCAATGCACAACATTGAACCCTATAGAATCCGAAAATTATATACTTTATTTGTTTGAATATACAGGGTAATTCTGCGAAGATGAACCTCCCCTTAACTTTTTTATTATAAGAAATAGAAAAATTTTCTTCATATAGAAGTTTTAGTATATTAAAATACTATTTTATGACACATATAGAAATTTTATAAAGTCAGGTTTACATGATACAACTATCAACTTTTATTTTTCAAATGGGAACCTAGAATTATTTTATTAAAATTAAAAACCGCCATTTTTTTCTTTTTTCAACGATATATTACTTGTCATAAATGTATATGAAAAAATTCGAAATAAATAAGGTAATTGAGAAATCAGAAATTATTTTTATTCAATTATTCTAGGTGGCTATGCGAAATGAAACAAATTGTAACAAGGTAAAATTAATAACAACAATGCAAATATATATTTGTTACTTGTTTCACGTGTTTTGTCATTCATTTTACATTGTTACATTGTATTTAATGTCGCATAGCCTCCTAGAATAGTCGAATAAAAATAATCTCTAACATTTCTCAATTATCTTATTCTTGAAGCGTTTTTTTTTAACTGTCTACAATTTTTGACGTAATATCCACCGATTCTGCAACATCATTTGGACGCTCGACGCTCTTTCAAAGATTCCAATTCTTCATGAATTGCCTTCAACCATTGAATCTTGTTACTTGACTGCAACACTTCAAAATACAAATTGGGATCCTTGACTTGTTCAATGATAGATGATTCAGCCATATACATGTAATCTCCACTGGTCGTCCATGATAGTTTCTTAAATTTACGCTTGCTTTTTTGTTGCTCTTCAGTGTTCTTTGTTTCCTTTTCTTCATCCTTTGAAATTTTTCTTCCTTCTCGTCGTGGCTGACTTCTTGCTTCTCCTGTACATTCAGTACTCTGCGAATTCTTCATATGAAATTTCAAACTCATTGGCAGTGGTGCACACATTGCAAACACCTTTAGGTTTAAATTTCACGTTGTGATTTAGAACAATTTTCCTCTGAGTCGGAACACAGACACTAAATCCACTCCTGTTTTTTAGATTTTTAGATGACTGAGGTTGTCTACTGGTCGTCTATACTATAATTCATAAGGAGGATTATTTTCCACTGCGAATGTATGTGGCAGAATTACTACCTTCTGCCCACAGTTTCTTTGACAACTAACTTGGATTTAACAAGAACGCGCGTACTCTACAATGGTTCGATTTCCACGCTTCCGCAACACCATTTTGCGAGCAGTCCGGAAACGTTCTTGTTGTCAAACTCTTTTCCTCCATCTCCTGAGCTGCTGGATGACATGTCCATTTGTCTTAGGAGCTATTCTAAAACGATGCTAACTTCATTTTTCTGCTTCAAAAACAATATTTGACGAAACTTACTGAGATATTTTTAAAACAAACATAGTAGCGCGCCTTTCCAAGAGATTCAGTAGACATGGGTCCGTTCACATCAGCATGAATTTGTTTATCAGTATCTGTTGTTCGATGCACTCGTTTCTTGAATGGCAACCAATGCATTTTCCCCAGTGCACATCTATCACATAATTTTCGTTTTGCACCTATCCACGTTGATGTTCATCTGTTTAAAGACGCTTTTCACGTGTTATTTGTGTTGATGCCCAAATCTTTCATGATATACTTGCAATGTATCCGACGATATCTCCAAATTAACTTGAGCGCATACAGACTATGACTGACATATCCACTCATCATCTTTTCTCAAGTGACATTGTCTTCAACACTGACACTTCGATCATCAAATCTTCTACAAAAACCTCTTCGTGCAGATGCTTTTAAGGAGAACAAATGAGTACTTGTTTCAGGAACATATAAACATTTTTCAAGTTAGCATTTATATAAATAAATAAATATATCTTCACGCCTTTTACCCATTACTGGATATGGCAATCTGGTGTAACAGATCTCGGTAAGCGATATATTTCTTCGCGTGAAGTGAGGTTACCAGCCGTCAAATCACGCCCCCCAAGGATGTTAGTGGAGGGGGAGCCACAGGGGTAGATTTAATTTGGTGAAAATTGTTTGTCGGCTGTGAGGAACGAACCAGGGTTCTCAAGATTCCCAGGCCGACTCGATATTACTGAGCCACCTACCCCATTAAGTTAGCATTTAATCAAGTACTTGAAATTTCACAGTTAGGCATCCATGGACTAGCATAATTGCATCTTGTTTTCAAGTAAAATCTTTTCATGAACAGCGAATTTCACGGACGATGTAACGTACTGTGTGTTCGCGGTGAGGTGATTTGTTCAGGGTGGCGACTAACCTGGAAAACCGGGAAAACCGGGAAAAGTCAGGGAATTTTATATTTCTGGAAAAGTCAGGGAAAAGTCAGGGAATTTTATTCCATGTCAAGGAAAAAAGTTTTTTGTTCTTTACATTTTTTAATTTAATTTTAGAAAAATAACTACAAACTTTTATTTCAAAATGTATTTAGTTGTTTTTAGATTTTATTGGCAGAATACCCTTTATTAGATAGATAGTATACCTTTATTGGCAACAAATACCCTTTATTGCTTCTTAAGAGTGAGAACCGCCATCTATGAAAATATAACCGAAGGATGTTTACTAATTGAAAACTGTTTTGTTTTGTCTAACGTTTCTACCGCGCTATGTTTTTTCTGTATGCAATATTTAAGGTTGTGTCTTTGCCTGTTTAGAAACACAAATTGATTTTGCTTTTACTATAAATTTAATAAAAAAAAAACAATTATATTCCAATATATGAAATGTAATCATAAATTCATAAATAAGTCAATATTCTAGAAGTCAGGAAATTTTTTTACTTAATCAGGGAAAAGTCAGGGAATTTATTAATGTTACTTGAATCGCCACCCTGTTGTTGCTTCACTATTGCAGTACCACTTGTCGGTTTCAACAAAGTTATTGACTGAGGCACCCATGGCATGTAACAAAAACACAACAGAACCAACAGACTTAATTTTTATTGGCAGTACCACCATTTGTTTTCTTGACTGGATACTCTGCATACATTTGTGACATGGAGATTTCTGTTTTGCACGTTGAGAACTTCTTTGATTTTTCACCATAGTTACGTCTGTTTTGCCGAGATTTTTTTATGACCACCACGTGCAACAAACGCAGTCGATTCCACCTTACCTTGGTCACGCAATTCAGTCGTGCACAATATGTCAATCAATAAATTTACAGTTTGATTCCCAACGAAATCGTGTCCCACAAATCTTTGAAATTGACATATTCATTTCCTAATGTGGATAAAATTGGACTATTCTTTCGGAAAAAATATTTTCTTCGTACGTCGGGAGCTCATCGTTCAAATCCACGAATAGCTTTGTAACTTTGCAACATGAGTACTTATATCTTCTCTGTCGTCACGTGTCACACAGAAAAATGACTCTATCCCCATATTCAGTCGTTGTGTACTTCTGCGTTCGAAGTTTTCTCCAAATGGTTGGACGTCAACACAAGCTCGGCAACTGATTTTCCTAGCGTACTTGCTAATAAACTTGCCTCGTCTTTCAATCACTGCTGATGAGCTGATGAGCGACTTTTTGTTCCGTGGTGGCTGCTTCTGACAATTCAGGATACTGTCGCGAACCGTTAACAATGTTTACTTGTATTTTATAGTCACTACCGGCAGACATTTTTTTTTACTATTACATTTAATCTACTCACGAGAAAAATATTTTTTATACGTGGACTCTGCCCATAACCTGTTCATTTCTTTGAAAAAATCTTTATTTTAAACAGTAAAATAAATACAGTGTAAAAATACTTTTTGTAACATTCAAACAATTGATCATAAAACTCATAAAAAACTATCTTTTTATATAGATTTTTCATATTTTTCTTTTAACTTCAACAGTATGCAATACATATATCTGGTTAATTATTATTTATTGTGTATCTATGTAACAGACCTACCTAATTAATTGAAAAAGTTAAGCAACATTTTTATTATTTAATAATCCTTATTGTTCCGCTAAAATGTAAACAGTATTTATTAATTATAATATATGTAACCATATTGTTATTATACTTTATTTACATATTTGTTTCTAATGTTAAATTTATGAATATAAATTAAATATTACCAAAGCAAAATATCGATTAATTAATTAAATATCGAAAGAAAAGAAAATTTATATCCATTCTTGTACAACTTCCTTAAGTACTTTACTAATTAGAATTGCTCGTTAAAACAAAATCTTCACGAAAATCTCCAGTGTTTATTTCATTATTTTAATAAGGTTTTATTTATTGAAGAATATATATTTTCATTTTATTTGGCAATATTTCTAACTTAAACAATTTCTCAATTTACAATGTTCAAAATAAGAGTATTTATATTTTGAGTACAAATTATATTTTAATTTCTTTTTTTCAAATGTCATATAATTGACAATTTATGTGACTTGATTGACAAGGTAAATGTATTTCTTTATATTATTAGGTACATAAAGTAGCAACTTTATGTGCCTAATCAGATAAAATTGTAACATCAAAAACATTATTATTATTAACATTTATAGAAATAGTACAATTATTTAAAGTTATACTTAGAAAAAACTCCGCTAGTACCAATGACTTATTATCCTTAGACACCGCACAGCGTATACTGCTACATAGTTTGTTTTGAAGCAGATACTCCCAGGGCGAGGGGTCGGTGGTGAACGAGACGTAGGCCCAAGCTGGTAATGCGTAATGTCTAGATTAGATGTTTACAGCTTTCATCGTTCTCTTACCTGTTTTTGTTTGTTTACGCTCTGTGACAAGTGACGAATGTGAGGTTATTGAATTTTGTTTTGTTTTGAAAATTTGACATAATGGTTTAACGCTGTGTTGTGCCGAAGTACCAAGAATCTTCGTCTTAAAAAAAAACTGTCTACTTCTATATGATCTTTTTACTTTAAATTGTTGAAATGTGCAATTTTTATAGAATAATTTAACTTTCAATATTTGAATTTAATCTTTTTAGTATTAGTAAAAAAGAACTTTTTTTTTGTAAAATATTAACAATGTTTAAAATTTTAATAAAATATAATGTGAGGATATATGATTATTGCATATTTTAAATTTTCAAATTTGTATAATAATAAATTTTATTATGATATAATTAAATTTAAGCTCTAATAATACAGCTGGAATCTAGTTTCCACTATAATAACATATTTTTTCCTTTTTCCTTTATATGGGTTAAAATTCTAGCAGCTGCCTAGATCATAAGAGCAGCAGCTGTCACTTTAGATTTGTAGTTTACGCAACCCGCACAACAAGCTTGGGCTTATCCCTCTTGCCCCACTGCTTTAAGTTTCTGCTTCACAACAAACGCTCGCATGCGGGATCTAAGGATTATAGTACCAATATCAGCAAAATGTTAATTTGTTAAATTTAAAGATTTCATAATACAGCTGGTAGTGGCAATGGGTGTTCGTTCTATTGAGCTCAGTAATTTGATTTGGCTGAAGAATCTTGTTGGCAATGTCCTTTTTACTTTTCATAGACTCTTCTATGTACCCTTCAGCGACCGAACTAGATCGCTACCCTCCATGTTGTTTTAATGTGGTCAGATCTCCTCCTCTGTCTACTAACAATGTTGCTGAAGTTCTTCTCAAAGAATGTCCCGTATACCTTCGAGTTTGGGAGATTTTAATATGACGCTACTTCTTTTGCTGTATTGCCAAGCTTATGTATACCCATTACCATTCTGTAGCATTTTCCATTTTGATATTTAAAAAATTCGTTCGACTGTCAAACTAACATAATATACTATTATTATTTTTTATTTTTTTTAATTTATATATCGGACCAACTACTAAGGTCATATGCCGATATGTCCTTTGTATGGTCGCCACGGGCGGGACCCGAACCCACGACCTTATGATTGCGAGTCAAGCCCTCAACCCGCGCGACCATCACGCGGGACAATACTATTATTAGTATTATACTTATTTAGTTTAAACATTTTTATGTTCTCGATTGATTCTACTAAATGTTTGTAACAAATTATTTTTTTTATTATTCAGTTAATTTCATTTTTGTTTGCTTACGTTTTTGATGATGATACAACATGACTTATCTATAATTCTTGTCTCTGTGAATGATTAAAATGTCATAGCGAGAATGACAGCCGTCTCTGTGGTTTTTGTCTATTTTATCACTATGACAACTAAAATCCATTTCCGATAAAAATCTGTAAAATTGAATTTATTCAAAACGAATTTTCTCAATTTTTTCAAATAAAGTATTATTATTATTGTTTTTTTATGTTGGCATTGGGAGAAAAATATTCGGCTAAACTTGACTTGGGGGCCAAACCTGAAGTTGGCTGCTTCTGGCTTGAATTCAGGAGTACCAACTTAATGTCAAAAGCCGAGCAATTTGAAATTCGAAGTATATTTATCATAAAAATGCGTTCTGTACTAGGTTTGGCATGGTTAGGGGTGTTTTTTTTTTACTAACGAAACAAAATTTTGTTTGTAATAAAATTCGAGTACATCTGTTTAAAAATATATTTATCATAAAAATGCGTTCTGTACTAGGTTTGGCATGGTTAGGGGTGTTGTTTTTTTAAGTTGGTACTCCTGAATTCAAGCTAGAAGCAGCTTGTTCTGCAGCCAACTTCAGGTTTGGCCCTCAAGTCAAGTTTTACCAAATATTCTTTTGAATGGAATAAAAAAATAATTATATCATGTCATTTAAAAAAATGTCGCCCCCCTACACTATGAAAAAATAACTATCAATAAAAAATATCTGATCTTGCTAAAATATCCGCAAACTAAACCCTCGACATGTTTTTTTTTTAATTATTTAGAGAAAATGATTATTTCAGGAGATAATATCAATATTCCTTACTTATGTTACACCTTGTATAAATATTAAAAGATTTATTCAGTGGAGTTACACATATTATTTATAAATTTACATAATGAAAAAATAAACAATTCAAATTAATATATCACAGATTATCGTTTGATAATAATAATAACAAGTATATACATTTATCGCCTGAACATAATAATATAATTGAACAGTTGTTAAGCGGAAGTAAAGTATTAACAAGTTCATTGAAAAATACTGTAAACAATGTTCTTGAACTCTAATCACTGAGATAGGCGTGAGTGAAGTGATTGTCTAGGTTGCTCGGAATGTAGAATTTCAAATGTTGTCATAAAATGTAACATCTATGAAAAATAAAGAACTATGATATATGTATAAAGCTCCACATTTGGTACAGTTGTTCGTTTTATGAGGTACTCTGCATTATATTATTGCATAATTCAATTGGCAAATTAATATTTAATTTATAAATTTTTTCATGAACTTTAGTTAAATACCTTTAATTTATTGAATGTGTTTTATATGTGGGGTAGGTGGCTCAGTGGTACCGAGTCGATCTGTGGATCTTGAGAACCCTGGTTTGATCCCCACAGCCGACAAACAATTTTCATCAAATTAAATCTTTCACTATGCCCCCCCCCCCCTCCACTAACATCTTTTGAGGCCATGATTTGACGGCTGGTAACCGCACTTCACGCGAAGAAATATATCACTTACCGAGATCTGTTTCGACAGAGTGCCACACCCAGTAATAGGTAAAAGGCGTGATGATATATTTATTTCATGTTAGTGTTTTATATGTTTAGGAATATGAATTAAAATGCAGACAAAAATATTATATTTACAAATCTTTTTACATTAAATTATATTGCTATTACATGAACTACTGTTTTTATAGGTAATGCAGATCACGTGTGGCTGTAACTGAAAAGCAATCGGATCATGCATTTTTAAATGGAAATTGTTGATTTGTAATTATTTAAAAAAAATTTAAATTTTGTTAAAAATTTCGTATCATTAGCTGTAGTTTTATTTATCGTGTATGAGAATCGAACTGCAGTGCTATCACGTTTTTATCATGGTTACAATCTTCAGGAAATGGGTACCGACATTTTACCACCGTGGTTTGTTTTAAAGATACACTATTAATTTAATTTATTGATTTTTATGGGGTAGGTGGCTCAGTGGTATCGAGCCGGTCTGTGGATCTTGAGAACCCTGGTTCGAGTCCCACAGCTGACAAACAATTTTCACCAAAATTTTTCTACCCCCTGTGGCTCCCCCTCCACTAACATCTTTGAGGGCCGTGATTTGACGGCTGGTAACTGCACTTCCCGCGAAGAAATATATTATCTACCGAGATCTGCTTCGGTAGAGTGTCACACCCAATAATGGGTAAAAGGCGTGATAATATATTTAGTTATTTTATCGATAATATTTTGTACAAATTTTAAAAATAATTAATTGAACTGCTATGACTCAGTGTGATATAAAAATAATAGATGTTTCTATTTGACGCGATATTTTTTATTTACCCCGTTGTTAGTACTATATTTGATTTGATTAAATAATTAGATTTTTATAATCATTAAATACTTATATCGAAATCTTCAAAATATAAGAAATTTCACCGAGATCGGGCCAGGGCCTACCGGACACACCGAGCCGTAGTCAAATGCTACATTATTTACGGCGTATAAGCGAGTGTGATAAATACATGTAACTGTATTTTATATTTTACGACAAATCACACATTGTCGACAGGCGGATTCGAACTGACGAACCTTGGTTCGGGTGACGTCACAGTATGTTAAAAGATGTGCTTTAACACGCTCGGCCACCACGCCTGAGATTAAATTTACAGTTTTTATTTTGTTTTGGAATTCATTGAAATATTAATAAAATTTATCACATTCAGTAATTGCACAGGATTCAGCATCTCTACAGAATTATAAATTTTCCTATCGAACTACGAGTAGTTAGGCTTTCGCATTAAAATTCAGCACATACCGCACAATCCAAATAATACCGGCGCTTAGTACCTGTAATGAGTTGGGAATCTCACGAAATGAACAGATAAATTATTATGCGCGATGTGAAGTAACTGACGCATAAACTGTAGGAAACGGAAGTCTTAATTGGTGTGAGAGGGAAAGACATCTAACCTATTCCTGTTGCGGTGAAGTTTTAAATATTTTAACTTCCTTTTTATAATGAATTGTTTTTATTGTTTTACGATGTTTTAAATGACTGTGATATGCGTTATAGCTTTAAGTTTTTGTTGAAAGATAAAATATAATTATGATAGTATTGCTCCTAAATTTATTTATCTTTGTCGAAAAATAATTATATAAATATATTATCATTCTGTAACTGGAATAGAATCGTTAATTTAAGAAACTTATGAAACATATAAATAAGATTATTGTTCCGGTTTTAACTAATTTATTGTGTAATTGTTAGATTCTACGTTAATTTTTTTATTTGTACAAAATCTATAAAATATTTTAAATATGTTTTATAATTAAATTTTTATTTGGTATATGATTCGATGGTAATGCTTCGGACTGTCGATTTAAAAATTCAAGTTCGATTCCCATAAATGATAAAAAGATTTTCATCACTTTTATATTGACCTCTTTGAATCTACCAGCACTAACATCGGTAGAGGGTCGAGATTTGACAGCTGATAACCGCACTTTTGTTCGGCAAAATGCATGATGATATTTTCGTAGTTATTTATCCTAATTTTGAATTAACCCACATTGCAATATTAATAATATTTTGTACTTGTTATTTTTCGGAAGAAATTATCCGATTATAAGACTGTAGAATAAGCCAGTTTTCCAAATATTTTTTTCATTAAGTACAATTTATTTACTTTCAAAAATATATAGGGCTGCATTTAATCAGATGGATTACGTCACAAATAAAATATCACAACAACAATGCCATCATGTGATAATAAGTTTACATGAGCGATTGCAACACGCTGTAGAAATAGGTTAAAATTATTTTTAAGTCATTACTAATACATAGAATATAATAATAATAGATAATTCAATAGCCAATAAATTAACTACAAGTTCTTGGCTTTGTTGTGATAGCATTTTCGGCAATTTCTCAGTGAACAACAAAACAGAAATGTCAACAATAATGACAGTATATAATACGCACATTGTCAATAGCAAAAAATAATAATATAGAAATAATTTTCTCAATTATGAATGACAAACGACTTAATAAAAATATTGTTTATATTAATGATTCCAAATGTATATTAACAATAAAAAAATAATCAAATACCTACACAGTTTTAAATATACATTGAAAAATACCTAGAGAAATTAAAATTTCCCCAATCAACGACGTAAATTGTCTGTTTTAATGAATATCCTATAATAATGAAATTATTTATGCCTATGGCACACTAGTCGAAGAGTGTCGAAGAGCTCTTCGATGAAACAACAAAACGCACCCGTCATCGACGAAAATTAGAGGCTCCTCTATTTCCATCGAAGAGCTCATCGATGAAACGAACGTATCTCATTTCACTCGTATCTTTTGTGTCTCATTTCACGTTAGCATATTTTTGAAATGTATAGTTTTTCTTTCTCAACTTTAGAAGCTTTTATTGTTTGTCAATGAAGGGTGCGTTCTGTTGTTTCATCGAAGAGATCATCGATGCTCTTCAATGCTCTTCGACCAGTGTGCCATAGGCATTAAAGACGATACCACTTGTGTCGAACTTGGATTAAATAAAAAATGTAAGTGAAAATTTGAAGTAATATGTTGGTATTTATTTCTGTGGCTCCTTCTTTCCACTAATATAATTTTTGATGTGGGTCATAACTTCACCTGCAGAAAATATATCACATATAGGGATGTGCAAAAGCAGAGATCCACAACTAACAGTGAGGAATATGGCGTAGTATTTTTTTACACGATTGAATAGCTAGCGTGGTTATTCCTTCGACTGACGATTTCTTTTAGTGTAGTACATCAAGAATATTAAAATAAAATATTTTTGAAGTACCATGATCAATTTTTAATTGAATAAGGCTATTAACATTATAAATAAAATTGCTTTCATTTTTAAGTAGATAATTGCCAAATTAGATGTCTGTAAAAATGTTATCTTAAAATTTATTTTTAAAATGAAATTACTACGATAATATGAAATAATTATTTGTTGATATCGTACTTATACAAGAAAAAAGTTTGTTTGAAACAATAACATATAAAAACATTGATAATAGTCCTGATCATGTGATTTTCCGCTCGAAATCTACATCTAGATAAGTTTCACTCCCTCGTGAGTCGTGACTTACTGACATAATTACCATAATTTACCTGTTAGAAACTATTGATGTGAAGAAATACAAACTATCGTAAAATTTGTTCTACTAGACTTAGATCAATAATAGCTACACATTTTAAGCTCCTGAAATAAAATATGCTTTCGAATTTATAAAATAAAATTAATTGTTTTCTTCAAATTGTCTAGTGCTAGATCATAAATTTAAAATTAGCCAAATCTATCCAGACTTATTCTTACAAGCAGAGAGTCGAACCGAACCCTAAGTAGACCTGTGCGCTGATATATATAAACAAAAATCATATTAATTTATTGCACAAATATGTATTAAAGATACGTATGTAACGATACGAGGATACTGATTGTATTTTCGAAAACAATAAGAGTTACAAACTCAATTAAATGTAAAATATTTTATAGATTCTTTTTGTACCTACATCGTCAAACAACAGGCGTATCGAAGAATGAACTTGTCGGTCGAAACAATACTCGAGACAGACAACATTCTGAGTGTGCCATACCCATATCACGGACGAAATATATACGAGTACAATATTTTGTATGCAGTTGCATTATTTATTACAAATTTTAATTAAAAAATTGTTTTATATATGAATCCATAAATCAAGGAAATGGTAACTATAGTTGAATTCCGGAATGAATCCCACTGTTTTGTAATAAAGACATTAGCAAAAATAATTTGTTGTGATATACATATAATGTTATAACATTACATAAGTGTCGATTTACAATAATCCATCAGAAAATAATTAATTTCATATTACTTTTGTAACAAGATATTTGTTATCAATACATATTTTCGAAAGCCCTAAAAAATCGGGACGGTTATATACATGTATAGGCAACGTGCCGAATAAAATAGCGTAAGTTGGTTTAAATCACATGACCAGAGTTCATAGGTACCAGGTTCAAATTTCGACAGTATTCCAATGTTTTTCTTTATAATTCAATTTGATTTCATTAGTTGTTAAAATACTAATACGACTCTCATGTCAACTCATATAGTATATGAAAGAATTTAGGAACCGAGACACAACAAAACTAATAATAATAATAATAATAATTTAATTACATTTACAAAATCAACTGCAGTTAACAAGTCAGAAGTGTATTCGAAAGTGTCAAAATAATACTTATAAATATGTTATATGTTTGTATGATTTTATTGACAAACATAATATTTTATTGATTGACTGTCGATTTTTCTTTCGAGGACATTTCTTTATTCTGTTCATCATAAAATACATAAATAAAATTATATAAATAGATATATAAGTGTATGTCTACTTTCGATTAAGTAATGAAAATGTCACATTATATATTTTTTTATAAATTTAAATTGATATCGATATTCTTTTAATAGCAGGTACATATTGATATATTTTGCTATTGTAAGAGCATATACAATTTTATACTTCAATATGAACGCGAAGGTATTTGAAATATGTACTGTTTATTCGAATTTTATTTAATTGTAAATGAATAAATGATATAGTATTATTTTTATTTTATATATATGTCTGTAAAAGAACTGTTTACATGCATATTTTTATAAATATTAAAATAAATAGTTATTTGTCCCGCGTGGTGGCCGCGCGGGTTGAGGGCCTGACTGACGACCATAAGGTCGTGGGTTCGGGTCCCACCCGTGGCGACCATACAAAGGACATATCGGCATATGACCTAAGTAGTTGGTCCGATATATTAATTTAAAAAAAATAGTTATTTGTTTAACTAAGCAAAAAAATAGCATAATAGTGATTTATGACACAAGGACGCAAATCTTTTTTGTCCGTGTTGTTTAAAACTATTTATTATTCGATTGAAAGGATATTGTATTAAAAAAATAATTCATTCAAATATTATTTTACGGACGGTAAAATAATTATCACGTAGCAACCTAATACTTCACTGAAAAAAATAATTTTTCGTACAAATGTCCTAATATCAAAAAACTTCACTTTTCTTAGCAATCGTAGAAAAATACTATTTTGTGCGACTGTACCATAACTACTTGATAGCATTTTATTGGACTAATATAGTAAAATAGCAAAATTCGACGTCTGACAATGTCAAAAATTCAAAGTAAAACTTTAACATACGTTAATATTAAGAACACTTTTTTCAAATTGGACAGTAAACAATTTTAAATAAGATTGTTAAATGAAAGTAATAACAAAGCGAACTTTTAGATACAACAATTTGTTTCACATTATTCAAAAAACAAATCGTCTCCAAGGCAGTCGAACATAAAACTTTTTCGTACATAATCGAACTTTACAGACTTGTCTCGCTCGGTCTTAAACTGCGGTTCGTTCATAAAGTTTTACATTATGTACTTATTACATAAGTAGTTATTAAGAAAACAAATCACCTCTATGGCATCAAGCCTTGTATGTGATTTAGAACAAGACTCAAAACTTTTTAATAAGTAATATATTTTTCTTTGTGTACATTTGTTATGTAAAATTCTATAATTAATTTTATATGGGCTCATCAACCATATTCAACGTATGGCAAATTTGTATAAAGACTATTTAAAAATAAATATTAATGAAATAAAAATTATCAAAAGTTCAATTATAGTAATGAATTTTCAAGGTTTATAAATATAATAACGTCATTTATATGTATTTTGAAATGAAAATTCTCATTGGCGGAACATTGTTATGCTGCACCAACCGGTACTAAAATATTTCATTCTCGTGATATCAGGTGAGCAACACTAGTGCCGCTCAACTGTCGAAATATTTAGATATGCATGAATACATTTGACTTAATTTCATTGAATGTAAATATTGGACAACTCTAATCTACTTACAATTTTAACAAATATAAAAAGATTTAAATAGAAACCTCATCAAAATCAACAACAAACAAAAAATTAACAAAAATACAAAATTCAATTTTTAAAGCACATAATGTACCAAAAGTCATGTTTTTATTTTGAATGATCTGATCAAAATGCACATGAATTGCTGTCAACAACATATATTGTATAATAAGAGTCGGCATTTGTGTTCGCAGCGTTTCACACGCGTAAAATTGAAATACAATTTACGTGACGTAAGATGGCCAGCCCGTCTCCCCTATGTTACACTTTTTAAACCCTCTCCCTCAAATTGCGTGACGTATTATGTAAATGCCCCCTAACTAAGAAACTACAATTTATATGGTACTATGATGTTGAATTTTGTTTAATAATTTGAATCACAAATTAAATATATTATTGTCATGTTTAAACAACTGATTAACATTTATTTTGTATATTCTTCAGGTGATGACGCCATGCAACACACCCGCCACCCCGCCAAATTTTCCCGATACACTGATGGCGTTCTCGCGGATGTCTGCGGGCTCGGCGACCAGTTCCTCCCCAAACAGCTCGGGCTCCGCCCTGGGAGCCGCGCTTCAGGCGCAACAACAGCCGCCGCATCAGCACCAGCAAGCGCAGCCTGCGCCTCAACGATAAAACCACCCCGCAACTGTAGATATTCTAACTAATGGACGTACCAAGTATTACAAAAGCGAACTTTTTATTGTATTTTGATCAAAACGTCGAGAAAGTGTGAGATGTGTGAAGAAGTGACAATAAAGATGAAGTCAGAAAGGAAAAAGAGCTTCAGATTGGTCCAGCCAATGACGAGATTTGTAGGTTTCCTTAGCAGTAGTTAGGTTGATATTAAAGTTTTTAAAAGTTTATTTTGTAGGTTTTTTCATTTTGTGGCCATTTATTTATGAATATGATTGAAGATCGTTTTAGGCTATCATAAGATTTGTATACAAAATTCTATCCTGTATTTATTTCTGTATACAAAAGCATGAAATATTGATATTACTTTTAAGAGACTGTAATTTATAAAAAATGTTACTTTACAAACGGCAAAGTAATGTTTGACACGTAATATTTATTTAAATTTTTATTATTTTAAATATTCAGTAGTAAAATTGTGATGGTCTAAAACATGCAAGGCTCTTCAAAAAGAAATTATACTAAAACGAAGAGATGTAGAAATTTTTTGATAAAATCATTAATTGATCATTTGCGATACCTTAAACATTTCTCTTGTTATATATTTAATTATAATTCGTTTTATATCTTGTATGAAGTATGTAGACAACTATAAAAGCAATTTCAAATTTAATTTGTATTTAAATTGAAAGATATAAAATACTTTTTTTGTAATATTTGCTGTTGTGCTTTATGATGATAAGACCCAAATAAATAATGGACTTGATTGTAGACTAAGAAAAAAGTATTTTATAAAACTGAAACTGGTGTTTGCCTTTTGAGAAAGCATTTGTATTTCACTGTTTACCTGTGTACTTCATTGTAAAATGTGTAAAAAAAAAAAAATAATTGATAAAATAATAAATTTGTCGTATAGCTAAGTGTACAAATTAAAAAATTTAAAGACAATGAAAATAAATTAATGGTGAACTCATATTTTATGGGGTTGATATTTCAAATGAATTCCAATAAGTTCTTGTTTTGTGCCAAGTCAAATTAGCAGTCCATCATGAAACAAAAACTATTCCGTGAAATAAAATTTTGCACAAAATTAATACCTAAAAGTGTAAGATATTTTGAGAATCTTAAAGAAATAATTATTTAACATATCGTAATCCATGTTGTAAGATGATGAATTTTGTTTATTTTACCATATTGTCATCCAAACATCCAAGGCCTGCCAGTTTTGTACATAGGTTGTGAAATTATATTTATAACCGTTGATAAACTAAAACAAAAATATGATTGTATTTAGCCCATTTAATATACATATGAAAACTCGTTTTTGATTCATAAATGTAACATCATTTTTGTCGCATTATGTAATTAATATTTTGTGGAATTCACATGTGTTTAAATGGGTAAATATAATATAATATTTCTATCATTTATCAAAACCAATGAAATGTGTTTCTTTTTTTTTAAATAAATTTTTTGACAATATTTTAGTCTGGTATATTAGTTTAAATAACAAATACATACTCTATTATGTTTTCTTAGTAATATTTTAATTACTACAAGTATTTAGAATTGAATTTAAATTTTACGATCGTTTCTGATTACTAGTAGCATATGTTGATTAAATATTTTAAATCATATCTAAATCAAATATGTTTTTGTGATTTTGTTGATATTTTAATTTTTATATATTACAATGTCTCTGTATCTTTTCGTTCATCTGCCCTGTCAAAAGTAAATAAGAAATTAAGTGTGCAATACTTTTTCTTCCAAATTCATTTTACAATGTCAATAAACACATTAGTTTGCCATATGTAGTAGTACATTAAGAAAAATGTTTGATGTCTTTAAAAAATAAAAAGATACTGAGATGTTGTACTTTCCGAAATGTTATGTTGTAGAATTGCTGCGTCCTGAATAATCTAGTATCAATTTGCTCATACATAATATAAGAATTAAGAAAATCTCAATTTTTCTTAAAATACGCACTATTAATATTAAATTAATGTACCTTATAAATATTTAATGATAATTTTTTAATGTTATTGAAGTCTTATTTTAAGGAAGTTTACAAACTCCCCGACTTAATCTTAAAATCTGTATATAGTGATAATCACATTTTAGATATCAAATTTGGAATAATTGATTGTCATTATGGTGCTTAGCTATATTTATTCAGCGATATTTTTTAAGAATATTTCCTCCAAGAATTGTAAATATAAAACTATTTTGTTGTTTTTTTAATTTTTCATTTTATCATTAAATTTCTATGACTGTGTCTTAATACGAATGCTGCAACAGTCTAGATATAAGTCATTGAACATTATATAAATGTAAAAATAAAAATATTTTAAAAAGAAGCTATTTGTTTTTATACCATCTTATTTTATTTGTAGGTTTGGCGCGAATTTACTAGAATTTCAGTCGGTAAAACAGTTCTGAAGTATATTTTGAAGTCATTTGTTTGTCAGTAAATTAACCTAAAATATCGTCATGGTAAGTTTTTCAAATTTGCAGATTGTATACAATAAATTAACATTTTTAACTTTATTTTAGTTGTTCTATTCATTTTTTAAATCCCTAGTGGGAAAAGATGTGGTAGTTGAATTAAAAAATGATTTAAGGTAAGCCGGTTATTATTGGAGTTTTTGTGAACAAGAATTAGAAAAATAATAGTTATGTGTTAATTTGTAGTATTTGTGGGACGTTACACTCAGTGGATCAATACCTAAACATCAAATTAACAGATATAAGTGTTACGGATCCAGAAAAGTACCCTCACATGGTAAGGTTACCTTGATATCATTGAAAATTTTTAGGAAAATTTATTAAATTATATTTGTTTTACCTTATAGCTGTCGGTAAAAAATTGTTTCATTCGTGGTTCAGTTGTTCGTTATGTCCAGCTACCTGGTGATGAAGTTGATACCCAACTTCTTCAAGATGCTGCAAGAAAAGAAGCAACCGTACCTACTAGATAAATATTTAATATTTTATACTTAGTAATTTATTTTTACGTTACTATAAATCGTAATTATAAAACATGGATTGTATATTGTCTTGTTTACTTGAATGAATTCAAAATTTATTTGTTTACATATAGTTCGTACATTTGTCAATAGATGGTAGCCATGATGTAATACAAATTTTGAATTCAGATTTTTGCTAAATATATTTTTTGATATTCTTTATTGTTATATTGTTCATTGATTTTAACTAGACATATTTATAATAATACAATCTTATTTGTGGATCATCTATCTAATAAGGTCTGAAGGACACTTGATTGAGTTGATCTCTTTGAAATAAAATATTTCCTTAGAAATGAATCAAATTTATTGTAATGGAAATTTCAGAGTTTTATAATAATTATACAAATTTTAAACAGCTTTGATATTTAAACTCATTTATTTTTTATTCTCAATATAATGGGAATTTATCCAAAATGGATGAGACAATCTTAATAAAAAAATACAGTAAAATTACATAAAAGATAGCCCTAACCTGTTGCGATAGGTTTTGAAGTACTTTCACTAACCAATTAATGATAGGAAAAATTCGATTCTGCACGCAAGTCTTTCAAAAGATTTTTCATTTGAAACCAGATACTAGATTTTTGGGCACTCTTTTCAGCATTAATCGGGTCCAATCCGTGTACCGTGTAATTCCAGCAATATGATTGTGTCTGAATTTAAGATGTTTAGTACTTTTGTATTTAATTTTAGATTTGTAAATCGCCGGTGTCGAGTGTACAAGAAATTTGAATTATAATAACAGACTTATCATAAGAAGTGTTCTACTACCAAAGACGAAATAAAAGTGACTATAATGAAAAAGAAATTAAGCACATTTTTATATGATGAAAAAATATCTGTTAAATGTTTCTAAATAAAACAAGTGATAGAAAATTCAGTTTTCTCCGAGAAGTATTTTTATCTTTAAAATAATTATCATTAAGTAATAACAACATTTCTCTTTTGCAGTATGTGACATGATTAACCATCTCTCTAGTATCCTCTAGCTGCCTCTCACCTTCGACACTTGTTTCATCAACTACTTGTGGTGAAAATCCGCCGAGGCTAACCAAAAACTCCTGATGATTTATTATCTGCTGAACAACCTCTACGGAAAAGTGCTCGACACCAGCGACAAATTTTATTTTGAGGCGGTCAGTAAACTTGAGGAATATATGTGTTTGGATTTAAGACGTTGCGCGATATCACACAAACGCTGTTCAACAATATGAATTATATGTTTAACTTTAGATAAGTCTAAAATATCCTGTCCGTATTTTCCACTTTATCATGTCAACAGCTTTAAACACTAAATTTTGAAGCATTCTATTGTCCACTTCAAGGACTTCGATCGTCCTAAATCTAACTCCAGCGACAGCAGTGTCTATGACACTTCTACCGTTTGGAAATAATTATTGGTTGTTCAGGTCGATGTACATGTATATCTTTTTTTTTCTCTTAACACTTCTTCTTTCTTTGACAAAATTTAAAATGTCATTCAAATCCAGAAAACTCTAGAGACTGATTTACGAACATCCAAAGTATTTCTTACAACAGGAGGTCGAAGATCACTTTCCCGTCAAGTTCTAGAACAAAATAATCCCCGCTTGAAAATATCGATCATCATACTAAAAGTTTATCATACTTTATGCACTAGTCGACGAATTCCAGTCGGAAATGTATTTTTTTGCAACTGTAATAATTGTGCAACATTTCGACGAAATAAAAATTAATTTGCAAAATATAAAGTTATAGATTATTTCTTTTACATTTAGAAGACTCTTTGGTCTAATGAATCTTTATCTTCACAATGGGTGAAACGGTCTACTGATCTCCAGAGCGTTATGCAGATGCTGGTATTCCTTGGCCAGTTATATGCAACTGATTTGCAAAGCCTATTAAACATGTTACTGTTTATTTAAAATTTATTGGGTTTGTTAGATGTTATGCATTAAAAACTACTTTTATTTAGTTTTAAGCATTTAAAATGATATTTGTTTCTACAAGGATCACTGCACTAACTTCATCTATATTTGGGTCAGTTATTTTTTTGCATTTAAACAGAGATTACGTATTTTCCATTTTGCTATGGCATGCTAGACACTTCTTTTTTCACGAAATATAGTTTTTATTGGTTTATTATATGATTTGAACACTTCTTTTACTAATTTGATTGCATGACAAAATAAAACATGTCATTCTAGTCTCAGTTAATGGTTACTGAGAGTTACGAGTACAATTTAGCTAGTACTATAAAGATAAGGTTGTAGATACAAAGCAGAATGTCGCAAGACATCCGGGTGGATCCAATCCACACGAGATCCCAGACCTCATCGGTGCAGGTAGTTAGATCCTTGCAGGTATTTAGATTCGATTGATGCGGCTGCGGATGTCCTAGACTGCGATGAGGTCTGAGACTTCGTGTGGATTGGATCCACACGAGGTCTCAGACCTCATCGCTGTAGATATTTAGGCCTGATCGTGGCGGCTATTTAGACCCGATAATAGCTGGTCCGACTCGACCTGATCATGGATCAGTACTGTCGTATGCGCTGAAGACCGCTAAACACAAAAGAGGAGTGAGTCCAATTACGGACACAGATAAATTTCACTCTGTGGTTATTATGTAGCCATTGACTGATGCGCAGCTGGATTCGCAAAGCCAGTGCGAAGAGTCCTCATTACGATCCTGAATATCACCACCATCCGAGTAGCAATTGTAGTACGCTCTTAAGCCGCAACCTGGCGGAGGGACTGCAGTACTAAGTTCTTAAGGAAGGCAAAGTGTGGATACACAAAATAGCACATAATGAAACAGAACACATAACATTTGATCAAACATGATTATATTTTAATTTGCAATATTTAAAAGTTATCAATAATATGAAACAAAAATCTTATTTTAGGAATAAAAATTATTAATAAAACTGGAGAAATGAATGAAGACGTTATATTAAAAATATACTGAAAACACCAGCTGAAATTGTAAGCTTACCAAGAAACCATTTAGAGAACTGGTAAGGTCGTTAATGTATTTAATGCTGGGAATAAGTACAGACATGAGTGCAACCATTAGTATATTTACTTTCTTTCAAACCAATGTAACTCACATACACTGGAAGCAGGAAAAAAGAGTTCTCGAGTATTTATAGATGATGTGATCGAGGTGGAGAAGAAGTAATGTTATGCTGACTCTGACTCGGGCAGTGATCTCATAGATCATCGTTCAACATCAGGATACCTTTTAAAATATTTAGAAATACTGTCTTTTAATTTACTCGAAAGGTAGCCGTTGTGCAGCTGTATGGCTAAAAATATTTTTAACAGAAATGTTAGGACTAATAATTGTAATGGAAGATAACGAGTCATACAGTGCTGTAGTAAAGAATCATACTCATAGTCGTCAAGTAAAACATATGGACATAAAGTACCATCATCTCAGACAGTTTGGGTAAGAGAAACTCATACAAATTGAATATATATTCACTGAAGACCAAATAGCAGATATTTTAACTAAAGCTCCACTTATAAAGAAATTAATATATTTGAGAGATAGTCTGAGATTATATAAATTGAGAGAGGGTGTAGAAGATGTATTCTTACTGTTTCAAGTAAACATACGTTTTCTGTGTTCAGTGTATTATTCATTATTATATAAATATTTAACCTTATTCATTTGGTACAAATAATTATTTTCTTTCACTTCATGCCTTTTATTAAGATATGTATGTAATCTAATATGTAAAGGGATTATGATAGTAGTTGTTTGACGATATAATAGTATAACAGTAGTTGTTATTATTCTATACATAAATTTGGATTGGTTGAATATAAAATAAAAACTGCAATCCGAATGTAAATATAAAAAAATCTGATGTGGACACCACATGACTTCCTTGTACGCGTATTAAACTATAGATATTTTTTACATTGAACATATTTGACATTAAATCTTTTATTTTTTGTTCTAATCCATAGCAAACTTAATTTTTTTTTTAAATCTAAAAATATATAATATTTAAATTTAGATATCTCGTTTATGCAAAAAGCTAATTTAAAAATTCTTAATGTGATAGACGCGGAATTTAATTCTCTAAAACTTTTATTTGCAGCATTCATTTCTAAATTTATAATAATACCATTTTTTTCAAGGAAAACTGTTAGCAGCTTCATGAAATGTGCCACTTCCGGTTAGTCTATTGTAACCAAAATCTATTTTGTTATTTCCATTGATATAGTAGTCTTATATACCAAATTTGGAAAGTTTTAAATTATATTTGAATATAGTTTTTCATGAAAATCTATTCTAGGCTTCAAGTAAAGTACCACTTCCGGTAGTTGTATAATGACCAAAAAGGGAGGTGCACAACTAGATCTTATAACAGTCCTAAATATAAAGTTTCAATTTTCTACGGCTTACCGTTTTTGAGTTATGCGAGATACATACGTACGTACAGACGGCATGACGAAATTAGTCAAAATGGATTCAGGGAGGGCCAAAATACCTATTTCCGTTGAAATCTGAGAACCGAAAATTTTCGCGATTACAATACTTCCTTTACTTCGTACAAGGAAGTAAAAATCGTAAATGTTGTAGTTAAATTTTTAAAATTGGTGTATCATAATTAAATCTTTCATGAACTTAGATAACAAATATTGGACTGATTAAGTAATGTTTTTGAGCAACGTGTGTATCGTTATTAATAAGCGAGAAAAAAGGATGTGTTCACTTCTTGAAATATGTTTTTAAAATCAAAATGCGCTCTAGCGGCGAAAATTGGAACTACAACAAAGATACATTTTGGTACTAAAAAAATGAATGATAATAGAACTAATATTTTCAATAAAGAAAGTAATCAAACTATAATTAACTAATAATATACTAAAAGAACTTATTTCTGCTAAGAAAACTCTACCTTATGCACGTGACATATTTATTTAAATTTTTACTTAAAAATTAAACGGTAACTAATACTAAAACTAAAACTAAGAACAGCACAGAACTATATTCTATTTAAATTAATAAAAAAAACACTATTAGCAAGTACACAATAAAAGTAAAAATTAAGAAATACAAATGACAGCAATACTAAGCCTATAGAAACCAAGTGAAAGTGTACTTTTATCTCAAGTTTGACATATCATGATCAACGCCATCTCTTAAGTAGTTGAATATCCCATAGATATTAGTCACACGCGATTGTTATGGGGTAGGTGGCTCAGTGGTATCGAGTCGGTCTGTGGATCTTGAGAACCCTGGTTCGATCTCCACAGCCGACAAACAATTTTCACCAATTTAAATCTACCCCTGTGGCTCCCCCTCTACTAATATCTTTGGAAGCCGTGATTTGACGTCTGGTAACCGCACTTCACGCGAAAAAATATATCACTTACCGAGATCTGCTTAGGCAGAGTGCCACACCCAGAAATGGGTAAAAGGCGTGATGATATATTTATTTATTTTATTTATTTGCGATTGTTCTTTTAGATCATTTTTAATTTTGATAATTTTTTAATAGATAAATATGCAAGTCTATAAACTTGTTTTAACTTTAATACAAAAATACAACAATAATTTTAATAAATAAGCTCCAGAATCTCCAGCCTCTCAATAAATTTCCCATTCCCTGACGGCCCAGTCCGTTTCTGAAGATATGCATGTGTTATTTTTTATTGCAAAAGATTTTTTATTAACCTTGTTCTTTATAAAATAAATTTCAATTATCTATGAATCATATTTAATTTGGAAAATATTTTCGTGTATATAAACATATTTATCTTATAGTAGATTATCTAAATTATATTTAAACAATAAAATTGTCATACGACAAAAATAGCGTATCTTTTTAAAGATGTTTAAAAATAGGCATTCCAGAAAATATAAACTATGTTCCAGTATTAAACAGAAGTTTGATACACTGGAATTGTTTATTAAAAATTAATCTAAATAGGTGGCTCTGTGGCATTGAGTCGGACTGTGAATTTGAGAACTCAGGTTCGATTTTCAGAGCCAACAAACAATTTTCACCATGTTAAAACTCCCCCTGTGACTCTCCCTCTACTAACATATATTACTTACCGCGATCTGCTATGGCAGAGTGCCACATCCAGTGATGGGTAAAAGGCGTGATGATATATTTATATTGATTTATTTCTTAATCTTGGCAGTGATATAGTGAATGTGTATAATTTTGCGTTTTTCAAATAAATATTTCTTCTTATCAGTTCCTCGGCCATTTACAAATTGTGTGATAATGATTAAGTAGATTCTTATTTTATAGTACTGTAACCACCGCGCCTGTGATATCATAATTAACGTGTCAATATATTTGTATAAGAACAAAATGTCTCAGCACAATTTTAGGTAAATACTATTAAATAATCATGTATGTGCAATTAGTGCCCGATATGGACTTTTTTTAACTAGTGTTCGGTTTTGTCGGTCTTGTCAAAATTAAATATAATTTAAATGTCAACATTTAAATATATCAAAATTTCTCATACACCGTAATCGGTTTGTGCTTGTAGGAAATATACATATAAAGTAGTAATATTAAATGCGAACTATAATGTTTCAATGAAATCATACACCGTGTGTGTAAGCAGTGTCGGATTAAGTTTTTAGCGGGCCCTAGACAAAATATAGTGTTTTAGCCCCATTTAAACAGGAATTCATACTACAGACGGTTAGTGATAAAAAATATATATTTAGAACTTTTTATTAATAAACAAATATAATAACAAATTATAATAATCAAAAATCAATAGTAAATACAGTAGATATACGACTCTGTGAACATTGAATAACGTGAACCTCCAGCTAATGTAAATAAGTAACCACCGAGGTAACCACCGTACATCGTGAATAGTCGCTATTGTGGACACTAGTTGCATGGTTTTGAAATGAATATTTTCCGTATCTCGAGGATCTGTGTATTTCTTGTACTCTGTACTTTTCTTAATTAATTCAGTGCAACACAAAGTGCCTAACTTATGAAATAGGTCTTGAAATTCAAAACTTTTCACTAATATCAAAAGTTATATATATTGGCGAACAAAAATATTGCATAATTTTTGTTGTTAGTTTTTCTTTAACTTTTATATATTCTCTTATGTTTTATAATAAGTAAATTTGTATATAATAGAGTCAGAGCAGATTTGTGAACGATTCAATAAAAAACGGTGATTTTGATCATAAAATTTAATTGAAAAGAGCAACAATAACGCCAACATAAATAAATTAATAAATAAATATATCATCACGCAGTTACCCATTACTGGTGTGGCACTCTGCCTAAGCAGATCTCGGTAAGTGATATATTTTTTCGCGTGAAGTGCGCTTACCAGCCGTCAAAACACTCCTCCCCCCCCCCAAAGATGGTAGTGGAGGGGAAGCCACAGGAATTTAAATTGGTGACAATTGTTTGTCGGCTGTGGGGATCGAACCAGGGTTCTCAAGATACCACTAAGCCACCTACCCCATAACATAATTTTAAATTAACTAGAAGATGAAATTAGTAACTAGTATTTCCTCCTGTAGATCTAATTACAACATACATTCGGTTCCATTATTAAGAATCGCAGCTCAGAAGAGCTTCTTCAATTGAGTTAGGGGTTGGACTTCTAGCCCGTATACGGCGTTTGAAGTTGTTCTTTAGACGCTCTATGGGATTTTCATCGGAACGTAATAGTAGCCAATCTAGCGACACCATCCCGGCATCTCCAAGATATTGCAGTACTGTTCCAGCCATATGTACACGGGCATTATCATGCATTAAAACAAATCTATCGTACCCAATCAAGCCGTTATATGGTAGAACATGTTCTTGAATGATGTTGTGAATATACCAATCTGCATTTATCCTCAAATTTACCTCAACAAACTCCTTGCGACCTTCCCAACTGTTGTCACCTCATAGCATAATGGTGCTCGCTAACTGCCGTTTTGTGTAAAATTATATTTAGCATATCGTTCCCAACTCTTCTGTACACTGTAGGCACTTTTAATAGATCTCCCTGATGATCTTTGGTCACACCATTTCGTACTTTATGACCCGTAGAATAGAAGGCCATGAACTCGCCAAATGTGGTTACCGGGTCTTGTAGATTAATTCGTCGAGCTCGAGCTTCATTAGCGTTGCCATCGTTGTTGTCACTGGCGAAAGGAGCCAATCGATTGAAATAAATCACTCTTGGCTTTCCTCCAGTCCTTTCTCGGATTCGATAAATGACGTCATTTATTTGCTTCAGTACCTCGTAGGGACCTTCCTAGGAGTTCTATAGCTTTGGGGACATTCCACGGCGACGCTGTGGGTTGTATAGCCAAACCAGATCCCCGGCTTGATATCCACCATTCTCAGCCTTGACATCATATTGGTCTTTCATCCTGTCACTAGCGCTCTAGATGTAGGAGCGTACTTGCTCATGGATGTCGTTCATCTTCTTCCGAAGTTCGGTGAAGAAATCTTCGCCAGCCAAATTTTCACCTGGCTTGCTGTCGAACTTCAAGTCGCAGGGTACTCGCAGTTCATGACCAAAGACGATGGTAGCCGGAGTCTGTCCTGTTGTTTCATGGCCAGATGATCGATAAGCTAACAGGAACATTGATAGATGACAATACCTTTTGGTGTCCGGAGACAACCTTGGAGTGATGTCTATTGAAAGGTCCTGTTCATGCGATCAACCATACCATCTGACTGTGGGTGTAGAGCAGCTGTTCTTGTTTTTTGAATGTTCAATAGCTTGTAGATCGCTTGGAACAGAGACAATTCGAAGTTTCTATCTTGGTCGAACTGTAGTTCCAACGGTACCCCGAATCGGCAGATCCACTGGTTGACAAGTTCTTCTGCTATTGTAGCGGCTTCTTGATTTGGCAAGGCTTATGCCTTTCCGACGTCTTTGCGGTCCATTGCTTGCGGCGTAAACTACGCACTTCTTGCACCACTCTTTTACGTCCTCCCGACAATTAACCCAGTGAAATTGATCACGCAGCTTCTGAACTGTCCTCGTTACTCCTAAGTGTCCTCCGGCAGTTCCATCATGAATCTCCTTCATTACCTCTGGTACTCATTTGCTGGGGATTATGATCTGCATCTTGTGTTCCGTAACTTCAGGACCTTCCAGTAAACCTTGCAGTAGTCCATCTTCTATAATAATGGAGACCCACTGCGCCTAGTACGATTTTACGGTTATTGAGTGCCGTGCAACTTCTTGCTAGGTTGGATTGCGGGCTTGTTTCTTGAATTCTAGTAGGTATTTCAATTCCGGATCAATTTTTTAGTCTTTCACAACTTCTTCAGTCAGCCAATGGTCGTCTATCACTGTGGTCCGTAAAATTGGAGCGGGCTTCTCCTCCACACGGGTACAGTGTTTGCAGTCTTCTGAGCATGGTCGTCTTGAAAATGCGTCGGCGTTACAATGACTAATTCCAGCCCTATGCTCGATGACGAAGTCATATTACTGTTGTCGTTCGATCCATCTTGCTACCAGCCCTTCTGGATTCTTAAATTGTAACAGCCACTTCAACGCAGCATGATCAGTCCTCAGTAAGAACTTCCTTCCATACAGGTATTTGTAGAAGTGTTCAACGGCTTTATTTTCCTTGTCGGATTCTGGAAATAGACCGGCCACGTCGATTGCAATTCTTTCAAACGGGCTCCCAACATTGTATTGATGCATTGGGGCTCTCCGATGTCTTTTTGGTCCGTTGCTGGCAGCGCAAACTACGCACTTCTTGCACCACTCCTTTCTGTCCTCTCGATAATTAATCCAGTAAAATCGCTCTTGCAGTTTCTGAACTGTCCTCGTTACTCCTAAGTGCCCTCCAGCAATTCCATCTCTCTTTTCCTGGGGATTATGGTCTGCATCTTTTGCTCCGTAGCCTCAGGACCTTCCAAGATACGTTTCAGTAGTTCATCTTCTATAAAAATGGAGTCCTACTGCACTCAGTACTATTTTACGGTTTTTGTATATCGTGCAACTTCTTGTCAGGTTTATTTGCGGCCTTCTTTCTTCCATTGCAGTAGATGTTTCAATTCCGAATTCATTTCTTGGTGATCTGTAAGATTGGGGTGGATCCTGTTGCTGTGCGCAGTCGCCATTTTGTTAATTCCATCGTTATCGGTTTCTTGAAACTGAATCTGATGATGGTTTTTATCGCACCTGTATCAGTTAGCTAGGCATGTGGTTTTCTGTCGAACAACCCTTCTACACAAATGCTATTTACTCTAGGTTGTAGGGATGCGACATGTCCAGTTAGCTTAAGGGCATCTTGATGATGGATCGACGTTCACCCTTTTGCGTCGACCAGCTTTAGTTTTTCCGCTGTCTTGTTCTACATTTGTTCTCCGCAGCGGTTTTGCACATGCCCTAGCTCACCTCAGTTCCTACATCGAAGTTCTTATTTTTTTCCTCCATAGACTCATTGTGATTTTCCTCTACGCCCTCTATTGTGCGAATATTGCCTTGCAATCTTGAAGAGTGTTCTGCTGCCTCGAATTCCAATGCACTGGCTAAGGCAATGGACCGATTACTTGAACGAGACAGAACCAGGGCCAGCTTGGTTTCTTTATTCCGGAGACCATCAACGAATCCTAGCACAGCCAATCGTTCTAATATATTATCCGGCGTATTAGGATATGCTAGGCGAACTAGATGAGCGATATCAAATTCATATTCTTCAAGACTTTCATCTGATTCCTGATACCTATTTCTCAGCTGCGAGTAATACACTTGCTGCAAATGTGCGTGTCCATAACGCATTTTCAAACGTTTAACTAGTAGCTGATAGTTCTGTCGTTCTTCTGTAGGGATTGTTTGCAAAATATCCACTGCGTCACCACGCAGCGCAATGATCAAGGTTGTTGCCTTCTCAAATGATGACCAACCATTAGATATTGTGGCAGCTTCGAATTGAGCGTAATAATTAGGCCAAGATACCTTGCCATCAAATTGTGGCGGTTTCATGTGGAATCTACACAATAATTCTTTACCGTCTGGCACTATATCTTCGACTTTTCCGTTATTCAATGGCTGGTCACTAGATGTTTTCCGAATCGAGTCGTTAATTTGTTTGACATTTGGCTGTTCGTGATTCATTGACGGATTCAATGTTGCCAATCTTGCCTCTATTTCTTCTCTAACATTTCTAAATTTTTCTTCAAAATTTCTCGTTTTTCAAATTTTTGTTTAAATTGAATTTCCAAATTTGTTTCCAAGCTTCTAGAATTTTCTTATAATTTGGTCGGGATTCGGCCGGACTCCTTCAGTAGTTATAATAAATATAATGTTTTATTTTACTGGTAAATGACATTTTCTCGGGTACGCGTAGTTAATACGAGTATATATTCCTTTAAAAGTGATTGTTTTTTTTTATTAGTTAAATGATATTCACGGATTTCTGTTGATTTAGAAATTGGAATTTATATTTACTTAAAACATGTTACTTCTTCATTAAAAAAAAATATTTTAATTTAAGTAGTTCTATTCCGGGAATACCTAATAGAGTTTCAAAATCTTTGTGAAAATTAAATATGTAGCATTTAATCTTTGTATTTGAAAAAGTGAACTCTGAGCCGGATAATATTCCATTAGTAGAAAGTTTTGAAATTTGTACAAAGAGGAATTTACTAAAAAATGTTGTTAGCGATTCGATTCTTGTAACTCGACTAAGATAATTTTTTCATTTCCGTTTTCAAATTGGTTTCCTAAATTTCGTTCTGATTCAAAGTATTCGTTCTGGTCTTCTGATTCCAAATTTTGGATTTATAATTCTTGAGGTTTAGGTTTATACTCGTAGTTTGGTTTGAATGATCTGGTACTAATATACATAGGTGTGGGTTTAAAGATTGACTTAGTTTGCGTTGTTTGTCTTGAAAAATGAGGTTGTTATGGAGGGAATTGAGATTTTTGTTGTGATTGATATTTTGTCATGGGTAGGATTTGTTGGTGTTTGATTTTGCATTTCTATTTGCAATGGTAATGTATTTGGTTGTGGTATACTTTTAGGTTGATATTTTACGTATTGAAGATAGTTTGTAATCAGATTTCATATGTCATTTAAAAATGTGGGATGTCGGGCACTTAATTAGGATTTGTATGGTTCTCTACAATTTTTATGAAGCACTGAGTTGAGTAGGTACTGTTGACCAAAAGTAAGCATGTTTTTCAATTTATTAATTCTTAATCATGCATAAAAAGGGGTAAACCTAACAATAATCTGAAAATTAATTGTCAGTTAGAAGAAGACAAACGACATGAATAATAGAAAGAATTCTGAATTGACTAGATGTGCGGTTAAAGTAAGATCGCAATGCTGACGTCAGATGTAATGGCATTAAAAACTCAAATATCTTGAAAACCAACAATATTTTTGAAACTGATTGTTTCTGGTACGAAGTTTTTGGGTCTAATTAATATAAATTACTAATTTACTGTTTTATAACTATAATGGAGGACCTCATTACTTTGCTTATCGATTTAGCTTAGCTAAATGTGAGAATATATAGCTATAGTTTATAGCGATAAATTTTTCCTCTAGTAGCTTCAAAATAATGAAGCTACTTTTTATAGCTAAAGGTTATTTTTTGTAACCCAATATTACATTTTTTAGCTATTTTTTTATTGCATGTTCTATCATAACTGAAAAAAGTATATTTAAAATTTAACAGCTACTTTAACAGATTTAGATGTACAGATGCTATATTTTACAAAATATTGTTAACACTTGTAGTTTCACTACATTTTTAAAGAATAGCAGTAGAGATGGCTTCGATTTTTTTTTAATTAGCTTGCTCAGCTCTGCTTACAACACAAAAGCGCAAATATTTGTCTAACCCTAGTCGTAGCTTCTTAAACTGAACACACTGTTGTATAAGAATATTTTAGTGCCAAAAACAATCCACTAACAAACATTTTAAGTAGCACTTCCTACCTATTTAGTAACTGAAAACTATATAAATAGTAGCAATAAGAGTAGTTGAAGTCATTTACATATATTTTTATTTTCAGAGATTTTTGGAATTCAACCTTCATGTATATATTTCCAGTAATAATGTTTATCATAGGTATTATTATTCTTGGAATTATTTTTTTCTATCTATACAAACATCGCCATTGGTGGCGACAAATACCAGTTGTAATTGTACAAAATAATGCAAGTGGTGACACTACACGCATTGTAGACAACAATCCAGCTGGGGCATCTGCGAACCCGTACTATGGCAGTACCATGCATATTTCGGGAAATTACCCAGGAGGGCCATCTATGGAATCCCATTATCCGGGCGTTAATAATTATCCGAATGTCCCGTTACCTTACTGATAATACGTGGAATCCAAATATAATGCAAAAATGATTTAAATATGTATATTTTTTTATTGTATGCATGAGGGATGTAGTTTAATTTGAATACAAATACCTTACACAATTTATATTGAATATTACTTTGTTAAATGCATGAATTTGTAATGAACTCAATAATAATAATATAATACAATTTAATATTTTATTCTTAGACGTACCATGTATAAAAAAAGATACAAATAAATTTTGAAATTACAAAACATAATTCTAACTTTGTTTTAGACCAGAGGTTCCCAAACTTTTTTGTTTCGTAGACCACCTGCCATGTTTTTTTGTTTTGGGTAGACCCTCTGCTTACCTAATATTGAATTTCTGCAAATTCATCAAGTTTATATGTGTTTTTGACAGCTGGTATAGTGCTGCTCACTTTTAAAGATTTTAATTTCTAACTGTAGTGAAGTGTAGTGTGAAAAACTTAAAAAACGCATGTTAAGTTTTATACATTTATTAATTAAATTCTAATTAAAATGAACCAAATTAAAATTTAGTATCTGTTACATAAAATAGCTAAGCAAAAAATAAATACTTTTAGTGGGAGGGATGAAACTGATGCTTTACTAATAAATTTTCAACATTTGGCATCAATTTAGGTTAGGTTAAATTTTAAATCTCCTCAGTTAGTGATGTCCATTCTGTTTCTTTTTTTATTAGGAGATTGGCAACCGTGCTGAAATCCCTTTCCACTAGATATGAGGATGGAAAAGCAATTAAAAGCATTCTCGCGATATTCCATAATACGAGATAAGTAACAGGTATGTCTTATTGAAGCCAGAATTGCTGATATCCGTTTCTAAACTGTACCTTAAGTTCTTCGTTAGTGCTTATTCCGATCAGTTTCTCTTGTAATGTAACATCCGTTTCTTCAATGTCATTCATTATCCACTGTGGTATTACCAGAGTCAAAACATCCTCAAACCTAGTTTTAAAATCTGAATAGAGGGTATTTAAATGTTGAACGTGGGTTTAAACGTCATCTTCCTGGCAGTTTGTCTGTGATAAATTGGGAAACTGGGAAAATTCGCGCCGTCCAATGTTTTGGTTCATTAGCTTAATTCTGCCAAGAAACGTTGAAATGATGGACTTTGTTTTAATCAAATTTAGGTTGTAATAATAATAATTTTCATTAGCAACTACAAGAGCTACTTGATGCTTTACAATGAAATTACAGAAACCAGTTAACAATAGTTGGTCTAAGGTCCGGTTGCACCGAAACAATACTAATTGTCTATTAGATAATAACTTTATGAAATAAAGTTAAGTTGCACCAAAATAATGAAAGGTCAATCTTATAAAACAAAATAATCACTCAACTTGGCATGGGAGGTACTGCAATGTACATACAATAGCGATCATTTCCCAATCAAAATATCTACACACACAGAAACCAAAGCAGAACCCCATCCAGCATATGCAAAATGGAAACTGGAAAACGCAGACTGGAAACTATACGCTGAATTAGCAAAAACCAACAATGATATCTCAAAGTACGATGATATAAACAAAATAGTAGATGATTTCACACAAAACATAACAAACGCAGCAAATAAGGCCATTGGAAACAAAAATATAACAACAAGGAAAAAAACTGTGCCTTGGTGGAACAAAAAATGTGAACAAGCAATAAAACAAAATAAAAAAGCGTTATACAACTACAGGAAAAACAAAACACAAGAGAAATTAATAAACCTAAAACGAACACAAGCACTCCTAAGAAGAACAATACTACAAAGTAAGAAAAACTCTTGGGAAAACTATGTGGCAACAATCACAACCAGCACAACACCACAAGCAGTCTGGGACAAAATAGGAAGAATAAGAGGAGGCAAAACAATACAGCGTACCACAATGTTAAAAACAAACTCAAAAAACATAACTAGCCCCCAAGAAATCGCAAACGAAATTGCTGAAGTATTTGAGCGAAATTCAGCTGACTCGTGTTACTCCCAAGAATTTTTACAGAGAAAAAGGGATACAGAAAACGAAGAGATAGAAATCGAAGACGAAAGCAATACAAACTTATCAATAAACCAACCATTCACGTATAGTGAATTACAGTATGCCCTACAAAATATTAAAATGATAGAAAAATTACCTAAAGAAAGTCTACACCACCTCCTAAAAATCTACAATACCATATGGGAACACAACAAATACCCAGAAGCATGGAGAAAAGTCATTACTATACCCATCTTGAAACCAAACAAAGACAAAACAAACCCAGAAAACTACAGACCAATATCATTAGCCAACTGCATGAGTAAATTACTACAAAAAATGGTAAACCGAAGGCTGATCTGGTTCTTGGAGTCAAATAATATATTAAACAACGAACAATGTGGTTTTAGAGAAGGCCGTTCCACCATTGACCAAATTATTGCACTAGAAACTGAAATACAAAGCTCTTTCAAACACAAACAACATCTAATAGCAATATTCTTAGACATACAGAAGGCATATGATTCTACATGGAAACACTATATCCTGCAATCTCTAAATGAGTACAAACTTACTGGACACATAATTAAATACATAACAAACTTCTTACAAAATAGAACCTTCCGAGTTAAAATGAACGGCTGTCTATCAGAAGAAAGAACACAAAAAAATGGAGTACCACAAGGCGAAATTCTAAGCGTTACATTGTTTCTTGTCACAATGAACAAACTAAAGCAATCTATAACTAACAACACCAATGTGTCGCTATTCGCAGACGATTTAGTAATCTACTACAAAGGTAAAAACATAAACTCAATAAAGAAAAAACTACAAGATACGATAAAAAACCTAGAAGACTGGGCCCTTCATACCGGCTACCGATTCTCAGAACCAAAAACTCAAGCAATACATTTCTGTAAAATGAAAAAACACCATGAACACCCAGTAATAAAAATTAACAACTATGAAATAAACTATGTACAAACTGTAAAATTTCTAGGAGTTATATTCGACACAAAATTGACTTGGCTACCACACATACTCAACCTGAAAAAGGAATGCACCCAAAAACTAAACATCATAAAAACTATTGGTCATCTAAAATGGGGAGCACATAGAAAAAACATCATCACCATATACAAAGCTCTAATCAGATCTAAAATCGACTACGCATGTATAGTTTACTCTACAGCCAAACCATCTAGATTAAAACTATTAGACCCTATACATAATACTGCTTTAAGGATAGCCACAGGAGCATTCAGAACAAATCCAGTGGACAGCATACTAATCGAATCCGGAGAACCACCACTAGAATCCAGAAGGAAACAATTAACACTAAACTACATAACAAGACTAGCCAGTAACCCCAACAACCCAGCATATAACAAACTATATAAAAGCAAAACCGAAATAAAACACACCACCCCATTGCAACAAAAAAATTCTTACCTAAATCAATTAAATATAACTCTCCCTTACATAGAACAAGTATCCTATCACAAACATCCTCCTTGGCTACTAAAACAGCCAAACCTTATCCTAAATCTTACAAAATACCACAAATCTCAAACCCCACCAGAGCTCTACCGAAACGAGTTCAGAGACATACAAGAGAACTACAAAGACCACAGCTTCATATACACTGACGGTTCCAAATATTGCAACAAAACTGGAGCTAGTGTTGTGATTGAAGACAACACCTATAAATACCAGTTACCATCCCCCTGTAGTATATACACGTCAGAGATATACAGTATTAAAATGGCAACAAACTTCATCATTCAATCAGATAAAGCTAAATTCTCCATTTGCACAGACTCCCTCAGCACAATACAAAGTCTCTCAAACATGTATCCAAAAAATAAAGATATACAAGAAATACAAGACAATATTCACGTAGCTACAAGTAACCAAAGAAAAGAAGTAAACATTATATGGATACCATCCCATATAGGAAGCCCAGGAAACGAGAAAGCAGACCAAGCAGCGAAAGAGGCAACATCGGAAGAACTACAAAGACTTCCAATCCCGAACGAAGACCTAAGAAACACAATAAAAATGAAAATAAAAGAAGAATGGCAATATAGGTGGTCACAAACAGTTAACAACAAGCTAAGGGAAATAAAAGAAGAAACCCAAGAGTGGACAGTACCCGAAGAAAGAAAACTCCAAACAATATTGACCAGACTAAGAATTGGGCATACTCGCCTCACACATAGCCATCTACTACAAAAAACACAACCCCCTCTATGCGACACGTGCAACACACAACTAACGGTAACACACATTATAATAGAATGTAACAAATACACTGCACACAGGCAAACACATAATATACCTTCCACATTAAAACTAGCGTTAGCAAACAACCAGGGATGTGCGCGTAGTCTACTGCAAGTAATCTACGCCATTTTCTACGTGTAAACAATGATGTAGTCTACGTCTTCATTTTTCATGTAAACAATGTAGACTATGTAGACAATGAAAACACCTGTGTTTACTTAAGTCAGATTAGAAATTTTATCCCTAGAACTAGGGAATTTTAAATGTTGTTAGAGATTTTTATTTTTATTCTAGGGATTACATGAAAAAAAAATTAGTTGTGCAGGGCAAAACGTTCAAAATTTGTCAACTGGTTACTGTTAAAAATAGCGCCAAAGAAAACTCCGTCTGGTGAGATGGCGCGTTGATCGATTTAAAAAAATATGACAGTTCGCCCAAGACCAAAGACAGACATTCGTCTAGTAATGTACGATCTCTTGCTTTATTAGTTTTATTATATAAAGACCGATAATGACCCGAGCTCACGAATACGAATGCATGTAATAGTTACAAAAGAATAAATTTAGGTTATGTTGAATTTTACAACTGTCAGATACATTACCTACATTGTTTACATTGTCTACGTCGCTAGAATTATCGACGTATTGTCTACGTGTAGATGTAGACAATTAAAGATTACACGTAGATGCACATCTCTGCAAACAACCCACAGAACATAAAAAATATCACCAATTACCTAAAACACTGTAACCTTACAAATGATATATAATTTAAATATGTGTAAATAAGCAATGTACCGGGGTATTAGTGGCCTTAGCTGCCGAAACACCTCTATAATTTTCTTAAATAAAAAAAATAAAATAATAATAATCTATGATTATATTTTACTTGGCAACTAAATTAATTTAAGATAAATTAAGTAATCAAGTAAATCTGACAAAGTAACTGTCGAAATTTATATACTGTTGTCGCAATCCTGCTATGTGTACAAGTATATTAGGAATACTTCTACATGTTGGTTGATTTATGGTCGTTCAAATAATCTCGCAAAATTGTTTGAAATGTAGCATAATAACGAAATATAATGCATATCTGATTCAGAGCTTAGTCTGACATTTCCAATCTCAATGTACATACTTATTTGCTGTTACTCGTATTTAGATATTTGTTCGAACCGGTTTACATGGTCGGTTTGTTTCCATATGAACGATCGGTTCGGAGTTTTAAAAAAAGGAGCTGGTTCGATTTGCAGAACTGGATATTCTAAACTTAACTTCAATTGCATCATACATTTTTTTCATACGAATTACTTCGTAGTCTTTGAGTATATTTATTACGTTTAACTTTAATCTTGAATCGGAATCTAATGATGGCATATTTATTAATAATAATATAATTGAGAAAAAGTACACAATTAAACAAATGACAATTTTACACAATTATAATAGTATGTCAAAATACTGCATAACCTCACCTTGGTTAACATTTAATTTCTCTTTAAATATTTTCATTGTCCAAAATAGTCAAATGGGGTAAGTGGCTCAGTGGTATCGAGTCGACCTGTGGATCTTGAGAACCCTGGTTCGATCTCCACAGGCGGCAAACAATTTTCAGCAAATTAAATTTACCCCTGTGGCTCCCCCTCCACTAGCATCTTTGAGGGCCGTGATTTGACGACTGGTAACCGCACTTCACGCGAAGAAATATATCTCTTACAGAGATCTGCTCCCACAGAGTGCCACACCCAGTAATGGGTAAAAGGCGTGATGACATATTTTATTTTTTATTATTTTAAAATAGTCAATTATTTTAATTTAGAATTTAATATGCTATAACACAATTCTGACTTAATGGACAATTAAAAATGCTAAATAATGAATAACTTTTTAATTAAGCTTGGTGTAACCGGCCCTAAGGAATTTAAAAATACGTCGAAATTATTCTCATATAACAACTTATAAATCAAACTTACTGGCAACGAAAATAATTTGTTAATATTAGAATCTTTTTGAAAATAAAAAAGAAATATATTTTATCTTTGATACCTACTCATTTATTTTGATGCATTTGTGTCAGTTTAATGTCAGATTTACTTACTCAATTCAAATAATACTGAAATTATCATTTAAATTAATTTTCATTAATTCGTAAATTGTCATATTTGTTATTTATTTGGTTTATTTTAGTACACCAAGCCATCTATGGGATAAATTTTGACATCATTAACAATCGGCATCGTTCTGATATAAGTCCATGAAAGTTTTTTAAAAAAATTTATTCATAAACGTTACAGCATTATAGTGTACAACATTTGAGATATTAAAACTGGTCTTATCAGGCCAACCATTAATTTTTTTCTCTTACTTCTTACTCTAGGTATATAAATCTAGTGTTCACCCGATGATGTCAAATAGTTTTCCTTGTCTACTAAATCACCAACTCAAATGGCTTCTTCCTCTTGAGCCTCCTTGTTGGGTTTTCATTGTTGAGGAGCTGAATTACTTCTATGTTGGTGTGTTGGTGCAGCCTAGATTCGTGTTTGGTTGCGAATCTTTTTATCTCACTCGCGACCTCTACAATTCCAATATCACTGTTACGCACGTACCACAGGGCATTAACCATGTTCTGCAGCACTTTATTTTGAAACGTTTGAATACATTTGATTTAGCTATCTCTGGCACAACCCCATAGCTGTATGCCATATACCCAGACTGGTTTCAGAATCTGGTTGTAAATTAAAATGTTATTGTGTAGTGACAATGTAGACTGACGTCCCAAGAGCCAATATAGCTGTCTGTAGCTAATATCTAATTCTTTTCTTTTTTTCTTTATGTGCTCTTTCCATTTTAGTTAACATCCAAGGTTATACCGAGATATTTTGCATTATTTTCATACGGGATGGTGTTTTCATATAATCTTACTGGTAAGTGCTCTGTGTTTTTGTTTGTGAAATTAACGTGCGTTGACTTTAACTCATTTAACTTGATCTTCCAGTTCTTCATCCATCTGCAGATGCTGTTGGTTGCTTGTTGGAGTTTAATGGCAGTTTCTTGGATGTCGGAGCCGACTGCTAGCAGTGCTGTGTCGTCTGCAAATGTGGCTATTGTTACATCTTTTAGTCGTGGTATATCACTCGTGTATAGCAGATATAATATTGGCCCTAGGACGCTGCCTTGCGGCACGCCTGCTGCTATATTTTTTGGTTCAGAGTATTCGTCTTCTACTTTTATGCAAAATACTCTATCTGAGATGTATGATGTCAATAGATCTATGTATTGCTTTGGCAGTAGTTTATTTAGTTTGTAAATTAGGCCTTCATGCCAGACCTTGTCAAAGGCCTATGTCACATCAAGGAAAATAGTCGAGCATATTTTTTTGTCTTCTAATGCCTTTTCTATTATCAGTTATACGGTGAACTTGGTTAATAGTCGAGTGCTTTCTTCTGAATCCAAATTGATAGGTAGGAATTAGACCTTCTCTTTCTATTATTGGTTTTAGCCTTTTGAGAAATAATTTCTCAAATAGTTTCGATATTATTTATAGGTAGCAGCGATATAGGTCTGTATGATTTGACATCGTTAGGTGGTTTACCTGGCTTTGGCAGCATTATGACTTCAGCTACTTTTCAGGCGCTAGGGACATGTTTAAGTCTAAATGCTCCGTTTATTAGATAGGTTAACATGACTATTCCTTTTCTTGGTAATTGTCCTAGTATTTCACCCGCAATGAGAGCATAACCAGGAGATTTATTTGGATTCAGATTTGTTTTTATTTCATTAGCAACTTCTTTAGGAGTGACTAATGGAATTTCTTCTTCTTCTTGGTTTATGACTTCTTCTATTATGATTTCAGTTTGAGTTTCATTAGGTTTGAATGTTCATTTCAGGTGTTTAGCGAAGGTATTTGCTTTTTGCTTGTTGCTTCTAGCCCACCTACCATCCTCTTTTTTATAGGAGGAATGTGTGTGACTGGTTTAAATTTTTTTTTGTTGCTTTCCATAAAGAATATGCAGTTTTTGCGTCTGCTGACAGTTTTTCCAGGTAGTTATCGATCGATTCTTCTGTTAATTTTTTTATTTTTCTTTTGAGTTGTTGAGTTTTGTTGTTTAGGATAGTTTTATTAGCTGGATTTCTTGATTTCTGTTATCTTCTTCGAGCTTTTTTTCCCCTAACTAATTCTCTTATTTCTATAGGATAATTATTACTTTTTGTCCTATGTGTGATTTCTTTTGTGTTATTCCATGCAGCTTTTTGTAAAATACTAATAAATTTTTCTGTTTCCATTTTAAGTTGTTGCTTTGTTTTAATTTGGGTATTTAACTTGACTTTATTTTCTACCTCCATCTTGAAGCTTACCCAGTCTGTTGTTACAGTTGTAAAAGTTGGTCTAGCTTTTTTCTTAATGATCCTTTCAGTCAGCGTAAGTATTACAGCTGAGTGATCGGAATCTAGTTCGAAGTTTTCCTCCACATCAATGAAATTAAATTAAATAAATATATCATCTCACCTTTTACCCATTACTGGGTGTGGCACTCTGCCTAAGCAGATCTCGGTAAGTGATATATTTTTTCGAGTGAAGTGCGGTTACCAGCCGTCAAATCACGCCCCCCAAAGATATTAGTGGAGGGGAAGCCACAAGGGTAGATTTAAATTGGTGAAAATTGTTTGTCGGCTGTGGGGATCGAACCAGGGTTCTCAAGATCCACAGGCCGACTCGATACCACTGAGCCACATACCCCATAATCAATGAACACTTTTCTTGTTATATAGAAATCAAGTAGGTATGGTGTCTTGTTTGGATCCGTGGGCCAGTATGTCGGTTTTCCGGTTGAGTGGTAGTTGCATACTCTTTCTCTAATTGCTTCTCTGAGTTCCCTGCCTTTGGTTGTTGTGAGTCTGGATCCCCAGTCTAAGTGTTTGGAGTTGCAGTCTCCCCCCCCCCACCCACTATGAATCTATCGCTCAAGTGTGAGAGAAAATCTTTATAATTTTCCGTTTTAAGGTTGTGCCTTGGTGGACAATAGAGTGCTGCAATGTTTAGTTTTTTTTTTACAGAGTTTACTGTGATTACTGTTACCTGTATTTCTTGTCTTTGTAAATGGTTTTCCGGATGAGATGTGTGGTAAGTTTTATATCATCGTACTCGGAGGTAAGATTGATTTGTCATATGGGTTTCTGATATTAGACACACATCGATGTTTTGTGTGTCCAGGAATACTTCTAGCTCTTGTTTTCTGCTCAGAATACCATTGAAATTCCATGTTGCAATACGTAATTCTGACCTATCCATTAGATGTTTTTTTGGCGAAGGTACCAATATTATTGGCTTCGTGTTTATCCATTCTTTCGGATAGTTTATTTAAAATTTTCATTATTTGTTGCATCATTTTCATTATTGACTGTTGATCATTATCTTACTTTGGCGGGCTTTGTTTATCTTGTGCTGCCTGTAGGTATGATATTTTTTCACTGACTTGCTTGGATTGGAAGGTTCTTGGTTGTTTATTTATTTTATTGCTTTTGTTTATGTTGTCTCTTCTCTTTTGTAACTTTGCCATGCATCCCCGGTAGTTGGCGGGATATGCTTCTGCACAATTGAAGCATTTAGGTGTTGTAGTCTTGGGTTTGCTGCATTCAGCTGTGATGTGGTCACCTGCACATTTAACACAAGCAGATTGACGTTGACAATATTTCTGAGTGTGTCCGTAACGTTGGCATCATTTGCATTGTGGTATCAGATTATTTCGTTTTAAGGCTTCTATTTTAACTTTCATGTGACACAAATATTGTATTTCATGTAATTTTTGGTGTCTTTTGAGTTTTAGAAGGTGAACATAAAATAACGGGAGCGGAGTGATCACATCTATTCCATTGATTCTTCTTTATTTTATTGGTTACATATATGATTTTTAGATTCATATTTCGTAGGTCTTCTTTTATTTCTTCCGGTTTGCACGTTGGGTGCAGGTTTCTAACCATAACCCTGATGGGTCTAGTTTGCTTATCCTCATAGAAATGCCATTCTATTTCAGATTCATTTAATAGTTTGGTTAACTCTCTATATTCATTATCTGAATCTACATGCACTTTGAGCTGGCTGTTGTTCAGCATGCTAGTTTTATAGTTAAAGTTCGCGTTTTGTAAATGTTCGTTTACTACTGAGTAATTCAATAGGTTACTTACCACTATCGGGCTTGGATTATGTTTCTTGCTCTTTGTTTTTTTTTCTGTATTGGATTCTTTTCTATATGTTCTGGTGGGTTTTCTATTTTTCTCTTTTTGTTTTTGTATTTTTGGGTTATCCATTCTGTTTCACTAGCTTTGTTCACTTCCTCTTTGTCTGGATTGCCCTGGTTCACTTTCATCTTTGGCTGTAACTCTGCAATGATTTGCTTGAGTTCCTCGTTTTCTTTTTTCATTTTTGCTAGTTCACTTTGCAGGTTTTGTAGCACATTTTCTATATTGGGAATTGGTCCACCACTAGTTTCTGACATGATTCGCACTGTTTTGTATCACTAAGTTGTAACACAAGTTGTTATTTGTAATTCACTAAGGTTGGATAACACAATTAGTTAATTAATTGTGAGTTGTCTGTTTATTAGTCACTGTTGGCGCTCGGTACGTCCGCTCGCTTCAAATGTCTGCTGCAGAATCCATGGTAAAGTGAGACAGAACTTCTGTCGCTACTATTCTGCACCAAGCCACTACCACGATGCTGACATAAATAATGACGTAAGCAAATTGTATGCAACCCGCACATCGTGTTATATTTGAAGGGACATTCTAGGGATTTTTGTTTCATATGTTTTAGTTCTTAAAAATTTATGTTGGTGACTGTTTTTAGTTTTGAATTTGAATTTGGTCATGTCAAGAAGCCAGTCCTCAGTTCTTTAATTTTAATTAATTATTTAAATATAATAATTTGTCTTAGTCCATAAGTATGTTATACATAGTTATAAAATCTTAGTTTGTTCTGTTCATGTATTCTTTAGACGTAGTTAGATTTATTACTCTGATATCCCGTGACACTTTCGAGTTTGTAAAGATACTAGCATCTGCAATTCGTTCCGAACAATTTGGACCCAAATTGTTCTCTTTTAAAAGATATTTTTGTTTGTCACAATTGTATTTTTACTTCCTTGTACGAAGTAAAGGAAGTATTGTAATCGCGAAAATTTTCGGTTCTCAGATTTCAACGGAAATAGGTGTTTTGGCCCTCCCTGAATCCATTTTGACTAATTTCGTCATGCCGTCTGTACGTACGTATGTACGTACGTACGTACGTACGTACGTACGTATCTCGCATAACTCAAAAACGGTAAACCGTAGAAAATTGAAACTTTATATTTAGGACTGTTATAACATCTAGTTGTGCACCTCCATTTTTGGTCATTATACAACTACCGGAAGTGGTACTTTACTTGAAGCCTATAATAGATTTTCATGAAAAACTATATTCAAATATAATTTAAAACTTTCCAAATTTGGTATATAAGACTACTATATCAATGGAAATAACATAATAGATTTTGGTTAAAATAGACTAACCGGAAGTGGCACATTACATGAAGCTGCTAACAGTTTTCCTTGAAAAAAATGATATTATTTAAATTTTATAAATAAATGATGCAAATAAAAGTTTTAGAGAATTAAATTCTGCGTCTAGCACATTAAGAATTATTAAATTAGCCTTTTGTATACGCGAGATATCTAAATTTAAAAATTATATATTTATTTAAAAAAAAAAATAAGTTTGCTATGGATTAGAACAAAAAATAAGAAAAAAATAAAAAATTAAATGTCAATGTCATTGCATTAGCAACATTTAGTTGTGCACCTTTCGTTGTATTCATTGAATAATTAAAGGATGGGAAAGAAACAATCAAACAGGCAAAAGAAGGGTAGAATGAAGAAATACATTTCTGAAAAACGACAAGCAGATGAATAAAAAGCTAGAAAATTTTAACAACAAAAAGAGAATAAAAATTCTTAGAGAGAAAGATGAATATAAAGAGGGAGAAAATGTTAAGACGAAGGAAAGAATAAAAAAGTTAAGAGAAGTTGCACGAAGTAAAGGAAGTATTGTAATCGCGAAAATTTTCGGTTCTCAGATTTCAGCGGAAATACGCATTTTGGCCATCCCTGAATCCATTTTGACTAATTTCGTCGTGCCGTCTGTACGTACGTAATGTATCTCGCATAACTCAAAAACGGTAAGCCGTAGAAAGTTAAAATTTTTTAATTATGACTGTTATAACATCTAGTTGTGCACCTCCTTTTTTGGTCATTATATAACTTCCGGAAAGTAAAGTACCATACTTGGAGCCTATAATATATTGAAAAACTATATCAAAATATAATACAAAACTTTCCAAATTTGGAACCATATCAATGGAAATAACATAATAGATTTTGGTTAAAATAGACTAACCGAAAGTGGAACATTACATGAAGCTGCTAACAGATTTCCTTGAAAAAAATGGTATTATTTTAATTTTAGAAATGAATGCTGCAAATAAAAGTTTTAGAGAATTAAATTCTGCGTCTAGCACATTAAGAATTTTTAAATTAGCTTTTTGCATAAACGAGATATCTAAAGTTAAATATTATATATTTTTTGATTTTTTTTAAAATTAAGTTTGCTATGGATTAGAACAAAAAATAAAAGATTTAATGTCAAATATGTGCAATTAAAAAAATATCTATAGTTTAATACGTGTACAAGGAAGTCATGTGGTGTCCACATCAGATATTTTGTAAAGATGTCTTTGTCTACGATTTCTAGATGACTTCCCTTCACACAGTCTCTCTTAAATTTATTTTATACACAGGGTCGGATTTAAGGGTGGGCCGGGTGGTCCATGGCCCAGGGGCCTCCACCATCTGGGGGTCCCCACCAAACATCAAGTAAAAAAGCAAAATTTTACCGGAAATTATGTGACAATTTCTTAATATAGTTTTCAATACTATTAACATGCCAGATTTTTATTACAAGGAGATTTTAAAAATGCATTAAAATTGCATATTGATGAAATTAAAATGTGAACCTCTTCCATATAGGGGCCCCCACCACCTTAAATCCGGCCCTGTTTATACAACTTCTCTAACCTTTGTTACCGGAAACCTTCGCTCCAGGATATCCCTGAATTTTAACTTAAAATTAGTACTCTTCTGATTTCGATTAGTTCGTTTCCCTTCCAACTTCTAAACCAACCAAGTCAACCTTCCAAGTGGGTGGCATTACATTTCATTGGTCATCTTCGACTACCTTTCCTTTTTACGGGTTGGTTAACAAATTTCTTGTAACAGTCTCGAATCCCAAATCAGACACATCATTCCTCTTATCTCTGCTTCATCCACAGAAATCAACGTATAAATTCACTTCATTTTTGTTCAATTCAGTTTCATATCAATATTATATTATTCGTATTTATTGTTAAATATATTTAGTTAAACAATTTAAAAGTTGTTACTCGACGTAATAAGCGGCGGAAACACACGGGATTTCTTGTAAAAAAAATTCAGTGATTTGATTGCGATAAGTAAATTTTTTAATTGTAATATTTTGTTACGCGACTATATTATAATGAACAATTATTATAATTAAGTTACCTATGTAATAGTTAACGACTTTGATGGTTTTAGGATTGAGGAGATTAATTGTTGTACAAACTGCCGTAGCAGGCAGTTCAGGTGGGAATAAAGAGTTTGGGAGCAGTTTATCTGTGTATTATTTTTGAACCCTTTGTTACAATTTTGTTATTATATTTCTTTTATTTATAGCATAATGCATGACAAAACTAAAAAGATGTCGAAGCAGCAGAAAGAAATTATTGTTTCTTCTATGGAGGACCAAATTGACTTTGCTCGGGGTCGGCTGCAAACAGCAGAAGGGCGGATGACGTTTAAAAATCAATGGTTGATTTTAACTGAACAACTGAATAACGTTGGAAAACAAAAAACAGTTCAGCAATGGCAAAGGGTAAAGAAATAAAAAAAAATTAAATACATAATAAACTATTGTTTACAGTTTTTTCTATATACAGACATGGACAGACATAAAAATTAAAATTAAGAGGGAAGTGTCTGCCATGAAAGCTAGCCGGATGAAAACCGGAGGGGGCCCAATGACAGATCAAACAATATCAGATATTGATGACCGCGTCATAAAAATAATTTCTGAAGAAGCCCTTTTCGGCATTGAAGATCCAGAGAATGTTTGTTTGGAAAGTGAGCAGCCAGTTGTGGCTGGCCCCTCTGGACTACAACAAAGTTTAAAAAAAAAAAAGCATCTACATGCATTACGCCTGCCTGGGTCGAAAATTTAGAATTAGAGGAAAGTGCGGCAAAAGTAAGACGAACAGATTCAGAAAGTTATAATTAGTGTTTTATTTATTTATGAATTAAGAATTTATTAATATTACAGATTTCTGAAACACAAAACCAAGATGAAGGAGACACAGTTGCAACAGCACGCAGTATGTATTTAAATATATTATGTTAATAAAATCGTAACACACTTTTTTTGAACAGGGCAAAGTAAAATGAGTGCTGCAGCGACAGCTGCTAAAGATTTTTAGCAGTTGTCACAAGAAACAAATAAAAATATCAAAGAATTAACAAATGAAGTGGCACAATTAAATAAAAAAATAGATGTTATTATTGAACAAAATAATGAACAGATGGTGCACAGAATGCAAACAAATAATTTATTAGAAAGGATAGCAAGAGTCTTAGAAGGGCAAACTTTGTAAATATTTTTTTTCTTTTCATAAATATATTTATAAATGAAATAAAAATATGTGTATAAAATCCTAAACATTCATTTAATGTATTAAACCAAATACAATCAAAAATTTTGTAAAATATATTCATTACGGGCAGCTTGTCCTAGTTGTCTGTACATTGCGTCCGCATCGGCATTATCTGGATTATCTAGTGCTCGTACATCAATGTCATCGAAAACAGGATTTGGATGGTCCAAACGATAATGTACAGCAATATTGTGTAATTATAATTCTCGCTGCGTTTCGCGGTTTGTAATGCAATGTTCTGTCTTATAAAAGACATCTAAATCTTCCCTTCAAAAACTCCTATGGATCTTTCTACGGTGCTCCTAACTTGTTTAATTTTTTGGTTGAACCTCATATCCCTCTGATTTGCAGGATGTGCCAATGGTACCATCATCCATGGCAAACAAGGATAACCCGAATCACCTACAATTATTTACATTATATATGTAGATTATATTAAACATGCAAATATTTATAATACCTAGTTCGTTATCTCCATTATTATAGTTTGCCTTCAAACTTCGTCCAACGATACTATTTCGCCACACAAAAGAGTCATGACTCGATTCTGGATAACGGGCAAGTATACTTATTATTTTTGGCTAAACCGTAGTTGACGGACAAACCTGAAGTTGGCCGCAGGACGCTAGGGACTTCTGGGGAAAACGGCAGTTCGAACGGTACAAGTTCGACATAAGAAGCAAGCGGTTTGTAACTTTTTACCATAAAAATACGTTCTATACTAGGTCAGGCATGGTTAGTGGTGTTTATTATTTAAAAAACATCCGACTTTGCTAACAAAACGTTTTAAAATTATCTTGACATTCAAATTTGCCGTTTTTACCATAAAAATACGTTCTATACTAGGTCAGGCATGGTTAGTGGTGTTTATTATTTAAAAAAAAACATCCGATTTTGCTAACAAAACGTTTTTAAATTATAATAATAATCTTTATTACCCAACAGAGTTCTATTACAGGGTAAAGATAAAATAAATATATATATATATATATATATATATATATATATATATATATATATATATATATATAATAAATATAAAGTAATGTACAAAGGCAAAAAATAAATAAAATAAATTAATATAGATATTGCGGCTGCCAATAATAAAAATAAATAAATACAATAACAAGAATTTAAAAGACACAAACAGAAATAATTATAATGAATATTACAAAAAAATATCAGGTAGGTGGATATCAGCAAAATGGCACATGATGTGGATTGGCGATCGACGTAGGACATCAGTATTGTGAGACGAGGTAAAAAGTTCGAGTGTGCCGCGACGAATACTGCGGGACGTGGATGGGAATGCGACATAGTAGAAACGGAGCATCTATTTTATTGTGCATCAGCATCCACAAAAACCTTGCACTGGATAATTCTCTTCTGAAACTTAAGGCTTGCATATATGGCGAGTTAGGAGTAAATTTTGATTTATTCCTCTATCAGGGTAAACTTGATCAAGTTTAAAGGACAAGTACTTTAAGATTCCGTGAACACGATCGAGAGCCGATACCTGAAAGTTATAAAACGGGAACCAGACTAAGACAGCATATTCTAACTTACTAATCACAAAGGAAAAGTATAGAGTTTTTAAAACTGAGATGTCGTTAAGAGTTTTGGAAATTCTTATTAAGAACCCAAGAGTTTTACAAGCAGATTGACAGACATTATTAATGTGTTCAGTAAATTTCAAATCTGAGGAAAAAGTGACGCCCAGGTCTTTTACAGATTCTTTTCGAGTAACAATTTCGGTATCCATGTGGTAAGAATAAAGTATTTTATTAATGCTATTGGAATAAGACACCACACAACATTTATTTATATTAAGTGGAAGTCTATTCAAATTGCACCATTCCATTAGGGAATTTATATTAGTTTGTAAATCATCAGCGTCTTTAAGTGTTGAAATATTTTAAAAAATTTTAAGATCATCAGCATATGCTAACACTGGACAAGAAAATATTTGGTAAAACTTGAGTTGAGGGCCAAACCTGAAGTTGGCTGCAGAACAAGCTGTTTCTGGCTTGAATTCAGGAGTACCAATTAAAAAAAAACACCCCTAACCATGCCCAACCTAGTACAGAACGCATTTTTATGATAAATATACTTGAAATGCGAATTTTATTACAAACAAAATTTTGTTTTAAAGTTAAATTTTATGACAGAACAATTTAACTTAAAAAAAACACCCCTAACCATGCCAAACCTAGTACAGAACGCATTTTTATGATAAATATACTTCGCATTTCAAATTGTTCGGCTTTTGACGTTAAGTTGGTATTCCTGAATTCAAGCCAGAAGCAGCTTGTTCTGCAGCCAACTTCAGGTTTGGCCCCCAAGTCAAGTTTAGCCAAATATTTTAATCAGTTCATCAATAAATATAATAAATAGCAGAGGGCCCAGGTTTGACCCCTGTGGGACACCAGATGTAGCAATAAAATTAAAGGAGGAGTAACCATTGTAGAAAACGCAGCAGACACAATTGGTAAGATAAGAACGTAGAAGGTTTACCAGACCTGGTGCAGCACCAATAGCACGAATTTTTTCAATCAAAAGTCCATGGTCAATGGAGTCGAAAGCACGAGAAAAATCCGTGTATATAGTATCAACCTGACCACGAATGTCAAGCGACTCAGAGACATATTGTTTGAAACAAGCGAGACTAGTGACAGTTGAGCGATGTTTTAAGAAACCATGTTGTTCCGAAGCTAGGCGAGAACGAATATTTGAATAAATCAAATTGTAAATTAACATTTCAAAGACCTTACTGAAATTATTTAGAATGGAGATAGGACGATAATTATTTATGCAGGTTTTATCAATTTTCTTAAATACCGGAGTTATAAGAGTTCTTTTCCAACGATCAGGGAAGGTGGAATTAGTAATAGCCAAATTTATTATGGACAGAGGTCTAGCAAAAATAAATTTACAATCTTTTAGGAGAAAGCTAGGCAATTCATCCTCACCAGAAGTCATTTTGTTTGGTAGCGAAGCCAATAAAGGGATAATATCATCCTCAACAACCGGACTAAGAATGAAAGAGGAATTATTATCAAGAACATGTTTAGCGTCAGAATCAGAACTAGTAGAAAATAGGTTAGAGAAATGTTTAGCAAAAGCATCGACAATTTCACTAGGTGTTGTATATTCTGATTTATCATCGTGTAGTTTGCCAGGAATACGTGTAGCACCTTTTTTCATATTTACAAACTTCCATAATTCGGCAGGGTTAATTTTAATATTGTATTCGACAGACCGAAGGTAAGAATGATAAGCTTCTTTAACTTCAAGTTTGACCAGGGCCCGCAATCTTTTAAATTCAATAAAATAACAGGGATTCTTGGTTGATTTCCACTTATTCCTGTAATAATTTTTAGTCTTTATATATGATTTTAAGCGAGAAGTAAACCAAATAGGAAAATTAGACTTCACATTAGAGAATTTCGGAACAGACCTATCTAACGTTTCGAAGAGCATTACATAAAATAAATTAAGTGCATCATCAACTTTATCAAAATTATATAAATTCGACCAATCCATGTTACTGAGATCATGATAAAGTTGTAAATAATTTGCTTTACGAAAATTATAACGTACGTTATTAGAAGGTGAAAAGTTAAGTAACCTCTGAGAGAATACAAAATTAAAATAATTTCAAGTGCCGGGTGATAACGATCTTGACATTCAAATTTGCCGGGTTTTTCTATGTCCGACTTGTGCCGATTTCACCAAAAGTCACTAGCGACTCGCAGCCAACTTCATGTTTGTCCGTCAACTACGGTTTTACCGTTGAAAAACATAAATAATAATTATTAATACAATTTGCACGTTAATACTATGATATCCTTTTCTGTTAACGTAAGCATCTTCATTTTCGCTCGGTTTATAAATTACAATATGTGTTCCATCCACAATTCCAATTATATGCGAAGCACGATGCATCACGCGGAATCTATGACCATAATTTGTACAATATTCAATTAATAATTTAACCGTTGTATTCATACTTTGTTTTCAGATTTTCATATTCAGCGTAGTTTCTTGGAAAGTTTATCCACTTACGTAAACAGTGCCGATTAAGTACGTTTGCTACTTCTTTGATGCTTCTGCTTATCATTGGCTGGCTCATTGATGCCAGTAAATTATTGCCAATATTTCTTTGGTAACTGCCAAGCGCAAAAAAGTTTAACGCTGCTAAAATCTAAACAATAATAAGGAGATAAGTAATAAATTTATTGTAATAGCATTTATTGTACTCACCTTTAAATCCTTAATATAGAACCATGACCGACTTGCATATGTGGACTAATATCTTGAAACAAATCCATAAAAGCACGCTTACTAAGTCGATAATTTGTAATAAACTCCATATTACTAACTGAAAATGGATCTTGAGCGTCTCTTATATGTCTTCTAAATAAACGATCTGCATGGATTATCTCCTCATTCTCAAGCTCGTCTATTACCACCAATGCTCCGTAAATAAACGCCATTGTTATACAATCAAATTTTCTGAAATGTATTAAAAGTTAAGAACAATACATTTCCGCGAAATAAACACACATTTAATAGGTTAGGAAACAAATATTTCAAAAATTTATTTACTTTCAACCTAATTAAATTTGAATTTGTAAAAATGTTTAAATTTATACTTACTTTTTCACGAAAATAATTATACAAATTTAAACAATACCCGCTTTTCAACAACTTTGTCACCGTGACTTCTTCAAGTCACGACCAACGGAGGTAGTGACTTCTCAGCATAGCATATATATGTCTGGTCTATGCTTCTCAGCGCTTTTATTCACCTAATATGACGTCATACATTACTAGTCCGCATTTTTTGTCGCCAGACAGCGCTTCGAAATGTCACTATCGTGACTGCTAATCACTAGTGACTTGTGTACAGAATATGTCCTGGTTGTGGACAAAAGTGGTGGGAGACTATTTCGATCGGGTGGTTATTCGGTTGAGTGGACATTCGGGCACGTGAATATCGGTGGGTGGAATTCGGTATCGTGGTATTGACTCAAAATCACGTTTTTAACAAGATTTAATATTGCGGTTATATCGTTTTCACTCCTGGAATAAGATTAAGGATTTCGTGTTTTGGAAAGACAACAGTTGCACTTGAGAGTTTTGAATTTTGCGATGTATAATTTTTCCTAGTGATAAAGAATTTTAGAAAATATAAATACTATATTAAGTCGATATCTATTGGGTATGAGCATGTAAGCATTTTGGTTCGTATCTTTGCTAAATCCAGGATTTTAGGAATTTTAATTTTATGGTTTTACATATTAATGTAACTGCATGAAACTATGTGAATATTCTATAATATTGGGTGGATATTAATCTCTATAGATTAATATCCACTCATTCCTGTTATTATATTATTTCCTATTTTTCGTTTTCTATCTTTTATAGTATCAATTAACTTTTCTTTTCCTTTTGTCATTTTTATTTCCTTCTTTTAACCTCTGCGTTCAGTTCTTTTAGTTCTGTTGTATTATTTCTTTATGTCCATCATCATTTATTTTCACCTTTTCTTCATTTCTTCCATGTTCTTTCCAAATTCGGAATTTAATTTATGACTATTTCAATATTTCTTGATATCTTGGGAACATTTTTCCTGAATCTTTTTCATTGCTGCCTCTCCCTGTATTTCAAGTTCTGAGACATTAATTTATTTACTTCTTAATAGGTGACGCCACTATTAGTCTTTTTGGTCTTAATAAATTATTAGTATCCCTCAGTTAAAGTTTGCACTACTTAACAACAGATGGCATCAAGCGCATCTTTCTTGCGCTACGCTGATTATGGTGGTTATATTCATGACAAATTTTTCTACTAATAATAATTTAGAGTACAATAATATTTATTTCATTGGACAGAGGAAATAAATTACATTTTTTTTAGATAAAAATTAAATACGGCTTCCAATTAAAAAATTCTATGTTTCAAACATTTTTCACGATATGAAATTGTTTAGGAATTATTGTAAAAAGAAAATATCGGACAAAATTCGTTTTTTTTATCATTATCTAGTAATATATGAGACTGTTTGAAAAAAAAAACAAGCACATATCTGATAAGTTCCTCCAAAGGCGCTCAAAACTCCCATTTAACGGAAGTCCTCTTTTATAGTTTCCGAGATCCTATAAGAGCTACGACTTTGGTTATATTATAGAAAATTGGCACATTAGTAGGTCAATTTAACGATGTTTCTATTTTCCCAAAAGAAAAAATGCATAGGTCGCTAGATAATTGTAGATACTAAGGCCCAGGGTTCGGATTGTACAGGCATATTTTAATGAAAATAAACCGAAACATTAACCTTTTCTTACAATATTCAAAAGTAAAAATTTTAATTGAACCGTAAATATTAAACTGGTTTGACAAATCGAGTTTTAAAATTGATTCAATTACTTGAAAAACTCAATGTATATTATGGAGTGTGATGCATTTATAACGAGCAGATTGACGCAGTATACAGTTGTGTTTTCTCTATGGATGTATATATTTTTGTCCGATTATATTTGGTTTTCTTTTTATTGTCGTAATTAATATATGATCTTAATATTTTCAAAAAATCTCCAATAAATTTATATTATATTTCAGTATCACATACGCATATCTAATTTAAATTTAAAAGAAAACTGTCGAATCGGACAAAAAACTTAATCAAAAACATACGTTGAACCATAAATAGAAACTGAAATGTATTTTTTTTGTGATTCGGATTCCTGTAAGGCCATATTTCCTATTTATATGAAAACTATTGTCAAATTTAACCGAATTCGTAGCTTTTATACTTCTTGAGAGCCCAAGAGATTTCCTGTATATGTAGAATTAACAAAGATAAAAAAAAAATTAGCAGTTAACTGAATTTTTTCTCTAAAGATTCATTATCATTATTATGAAATAGCACAAAAGTACGCTTTTATTTAATATGATAGAGATAAATGTACAAATTTAAAATTGTATTTCATCAGTTGGTGTGTCAATAAATATCGGTATCATCAATAGCGAGTTTTAAGAAGTTGATATGTGTTATGTCAAAATCTCTAAACTCATTACGATTAGTGTAAGCTTCATTCAAATGAGGAAGTAAATGCAGATATATTAATTAAGATTATTTATTTAAAATATACATAATAAAATCCAGCCTTGGCTAGTATTATTTGGCATATATCATCACAATTATTAATAATTCGATTTATAGGAATATATCTATTTGTAATATTTACACCAAAACTATGCATATATTAGAATAGAAAAACAATACTTTAATTTGTAAGCTCATAATACATTTGTCGACTTTCATAAATTAGGATTAGAAATTATGATAAATTTGACATACATTTGGAAATATTTTATATAATTAGACTAGAATATGACTAGTTGATTTAATTTTTATTTTATTTACATAAATTACAACTGTACAGAATATATATTTTAAATTATATAAATATTCAATGGAAATAACAAAAAACAAAAATAATTCAGATGTAGGATGTAGAAACTAGAAGTAGGTTCAAATATGTGGTTTAATTAAAATAAAATAAAAGGTACTTAAAATGAGCGTACAAATATTACAATCAAATCATTGTGGTTGTTTATTCATGTCATTGAAATAACATAAACTTGTATTGAATTATTGAGATCAGTATAGTACAAAAGTAAAAAACAATAATTATTGTTCCATATTTTACGTAGGGAAAGTTATTCATCAAACTAGTATTAATTTGCAAGCTTACATTACTAAATTTCAATAATAAAACAACTTTAAATAATAATATAACATGCATCGATAACATTGTATTGCGTTTAACAATGACAGTTACCACAGTGATTTGATTGTTAGGTTAGAAATCAAACATCTATTGTTCTGTGCTAAAGTACGAGTTCTGCATTAGGTACAGTTTGTCGATAGGGTTCGCTATAGTTCCGGGGGGCGGTAAGTTCTCATGGGCAGCGTGTCCGTGGCTGCCCTGTAGGTCGAGATTTTGAAGAGAAAGAGTATCCGAAGTGCCTTCGTCCAGATGGTCAAAGTTCGTACTATCGTCCAGGGAAATATCACTACTGCAGAAACTGTCACCGGAGTGCGCTGGATAAGCATCTGGAAATATAGCATATGTTAAGTATATATACTATATATCTGCTGATTATGAATCAAAAAGAATGACCACTGGATTCGCTTAATTTAAATTAGAAGCAAGCATTGTACGAGTAATTAATAACAACCTAAATTATGTAGTACTCGTAGAAACAACAAATTAAATTATTTTTTATTAAACAGATTTGATAGTGGCACGACGGGTACATATGAAAATGTATTATTCAATTACTTGTTAAAATATATAATATAAAAGGGAATGAACTAGCTGGTAATTTAAAAATATCAAAATTAGAATGAATTTCAAATTGTTGCAAATAATAAAGATATACATATACAATATTTCATTTTTAAACTAGCAAGAAGAACAGCAAATAAGTGGAATGGAATGTCTATGAAAAACATGCACACGCAAATATAATGAAAATAATATATATAATGTTACAGTTATAAGGGTTTTCGAGAACAATGATAAAAATATAAAACAATATAAATTATTTAATATTTTTACTAATGAGTAGTTCATTAAAACACAATATATAAACTCAAAATAAGTTTCATAATTCATTTTGACCAGTACCACAATCGCAAACGATATATATATATACTAATAAAGATACAATAAAAAGTCCAAGGGGGACATCCGATTAAATAAGAAAAAAAATTTAAACCAGTGGTTCTGAAAATTATATTTTTTAAATGAGATCATACATATTTTTTATGCCTATTCAATAGAGTATTTTCTTCTGAATTCAACCATGATGAATATGAACAATAACAAAACAAAATAAGTTCATTGTTATTTATAATAATTAGTGATGATTATTGTTTTAATTGAGAAAATAAATAAAAAAGTATTGTATTAGGTAATTAAATGTTTATGGTTTATAACGATTATGTTTATTGCTTTGTTAATGATCATGGCCTACTGTTTTGTGTCATGTTACATAAAATTCATCGAAACTTTAAATTGAATTTTCTCAATATTTTTGTTATGTAAGGACATAAAATGATTACATGGTTGAATTCAGATAAAAATACTCTATCGAATAGGCATAAAAAATATGTATAATCTCATTTAAATTTTGTTATACTACTTCTGAAACATCCTATATTTAAACTTTCCCAATATAAAAAATAATTTTTCGTTACCATTGTTTTCCTGCTAACTTTACTGGAAAAAGTTTCAAGTAAACAATGAACGTAGAGAATTAAATTCTGCATTTAACTCAATCTAAATATTTAAATTTATTTATTTAGTTACTATTAAAATAAAGTTAAAAATATGTTACAGCTTTATTTATATGTTTCAGTTTCTTGACTACCTAAATAGTATCAGTGTTTTACAATATTTCAAATTAATTTTAGCTGTAATTAAATAAGCAAAATAAAATTTAGATGTTAGCGATGCGAATACTGCAAAAAGTGCATTTTGTAGATTTATAATTTTATAAATGATAATATCGGAAAACTGAGTATTCTACTAAGAAAAAAATAGTAATCTTTTTGACTTCCAGTCCCGGGTTCCCTTATACCTCAGGATCCTTTTTAATTGAGAAAATATCGAAGATTATGTGAATAGACGTGTGATGAAAATAGGAAATAATTATAAAAACTGAAAAACAAATAAACTTACCATCCGGTGAATAAGGTATATTTGGATTAAGCGGTTGACTAGAAGTAGGATACGCTGAATCCCCAATCCCACTCAACCCAAGATAATGTCCATGTTCACTTGACGGTGACTCCTGTTTAATAATTTTATCATCCTTGCCATCTTTATCTTTATCCCCTGGTTTCGTATCCTGCTCCTGCTTTGCTTTCCTTTGAATTTTCTTCATTTTCGCTCTTTGATTTTGAAACCACACTTGCACAACTCTTACACTTAACCCTGTTTCTTTCGCGAGAGCTTCTCTGACTTTTCTGCATGGTTTAGGGCTAACTTCAAACGAAGCCTTGAACTGTCTTCTTTGCGCTGAAGTTAGTATTGTTCGGGGTCGTTTTGGACCTCGTCTGCCATCTCGAGGTCGACTGTTCTCGTCTGCTAGGAGGTCGTCATCTTGCGGGCTTGCTTGTTGCATAAGGTACATTTCTTTCTCGAAGTCCTGTCGACAGAAGAGTTGTCCTCCGCGAAGAACGAATTGTTCGCCTTTTTGTAGGGGTTGGCAGCAGAGGAAACAAACGAAACACGACAAGTGGAAGACGTGCTGTTGTGCGCGCATCACCATTTCATGTGGTAGAAGTCGGTCCCCGCATCGAGAACATTTCACACCGAATATTCTGCAAAGGAATTTAATATTAGAGTTGGATGTATGCGACTCGCGCGTTTTTTAATACATGCGAGAATTTTTCCTGCTGCTGCCTCAGTTGGTATATAGAGTAGAATTTTTGGCCGATCAATTATAATGATTTTCTTTTAGTAGCTACACATAAAAGTGTATCTTCTGTAGAGAAAATAAAAATGTAACTAACAATTCAAATATGAGAATGATGCGTATCTACTACTCGTGTTCGGTTATTATTCTAATGTTTGCAAGTTTATGTTTTATTTATTCAGATAAAACGATATGCAAAGTAAGAATGTAACATTAAATATGTGTTATTTTATGAGTTCTCTAAACGGTTATTCAGTGTGGATCTAGATAAACCTAGTTCATAGTAACTAAGATACAATCCATTCTATGTTTTCGATGCTATAATTTTTCATTTATTTGACAGGTTCTATTTCGATATTTTATCCATAGAAAGACTGGAGCTCTATTCTGATCTAAATATCAAGTTATGTTTATTTTAATATCTCCCTATAGTTGAAATAACTGTAGCTAGGTAGATATGAAGATAAACAAGTAAAAAGTATTTGTATAGAATTTCTAGTTCGTTAATCCTTAATTTGAGTAATTTTTTTATTGTGTCTAAACAACTAAACTACTTTTGAGAATGAAGTATTTCAGTTTATTCTGTAAGTTATTGATTAAGAAGAAAAACTAAACATATTTTGCTTATTCCGTCTCGGTCTCAATTAAACTACTATTAACCAGTTTATCTCTATTACTTCACTATTTAATGGACTTCTTTTGATTATTTATTCTCTTATACTACTGAACTAAGACAAATATTATTGTAAGATATAAATAGGTATTAAACCATCTTAAGATGACCCGATTTCGAAATTGTAAAACTGGAATCCAAAAAAAAATCAACTCTTATCATAATTGTCCCAGAAGTTTTTTACTTATTAATATTACCTATATATTTTTAAAGGGATCATAGGCACACTCAACACATAATATTTTGCCAGCCTAGGCCGCAAACAAGCTGTTTCTGATTTATTTCGAAATACTCGCATACAAAACTAGTGTTTTTGGACGGACGCATAAAAATGTATTGATGAGGCTGGGAGTCATTTTGAATATTTATAAAATCATTTTAATTTAAATAAATTGTTAATTACTTTTGTTTTCTGTATTATTATGTCATAAAAATATATTAATTTCTTAAATAATAATAATTACCATTGTCTTAGTTAATTGCTTTATTTCGAGGTACAGTCATAGCTCAATATTCTTTTTCCAATTAAGACATAATAATTAGTGTCCATCATTTTAATTTTTGTTAATTTTACATATGGATTATTTTATAAGATTGCATAGTAAATTTGATCTACGTTTCAAATTTGTAAAAAAATAGTATGTTCTATATGACATTGATTTTAATTACTAGTAAACCGGAAATTATATCATAAATGTACATCCGTCATCAATTAGCTTATATGTTGCTGTATAAATTATGTCATATAAAATAAATTGCTACGTTGATAAACAAGCAAAATATTTGCTTGGTCTCTTAAAATATAACACCCAGTATATTAGAGAATCACGACTAGAAAAGACGGCATTTGCAATCGTACGTCAGAATTGTAGTCGTGGGATCTTATAGTTGTAGTTTTCTGCATTCATTTTCTAAGAAAATAAAAATAAATAATTTGCATCTTCCGCGGAGATAATTGTTATGTTTTCCTAAAATGAATAATATCTTGTCGAAATATACCGATATATGAAATATATAAATAATATTGCTGTTTGCTGTTACCCATTATCTATAATAATTGTGTGAAATTGAAGTGACTAACTGAAGCATCATACTTTATAAAAACCGGAAGAAAATGCCGCCATAATAGGAATCTTCAGGATGTTAGGATATTAGTATAAAAACTAGAGCAAATCCCGAGAGACTGGTCCACTTACCAGTTTCTATCATCGATAGGAGGTATAAGCTTTATAAGAAACGGATAATCTTGCAAATCATGTCTTATATAACAATAAATAAGTGTGAAACAAATTAATAAAAGCTTTATACAAAATAATAATGTCCTTTTCCTCACCTATCATAATCCTGCTTGCAATACAATTTAGTATTTCTCGTGTAGCACGATCGACTGAGGAGAACCCCGCATACGCAGCACTGAAGACAATGTTCGTGCCATGAGGCGTCGGCCACGCGCATGAGATACCGGTCGTGGATCTTCAGTCCGCAGCCTTCACACACCTCGCACGGAGCCTTCTCGCACTTCACTGTGGCACCCCCCAGGACAGGCTGATGCGCGCTCGTGCTGTTGCCGTTGCCATCTGCAAGAAGTGAACTAGGTGAAATCTGTGGGTTCAAACAATGTGACTGATCATCTATTTCTGAGTGTGGCAGCTCTGCTGTAGCAGATTTCAGTATATAACATATTTTTGCGTAATGCAGAATTGCCCGTCAAATCTCAGACACCAAAGTATTTAGTCAATAAATGAACAAAACTGTTTTTGCTTGTACAATTGGAATTCAAGGTCCTATTGAGAAATGTGTAATTACTAGTTTTAATTTCTCTTTTTCTATAACCATTTAAGAAATTATTTTTATATAGACTCAATAATGCCACGATGGTGATACAATTTCAAATAATATTTTTTTACAAGAATTGTTTTATTTTGTACTTTATTAAAAAAATTCATAAAAACAGGTCATATGTTTAATGGTTTAATACAGTGATTTTCAAAGTATGGGTCGTGACGACATTCGTAGATCGCTGGATGCTACTTAGACATTAAAAATATATACAGGGTGTTAAAAAAGTTCCGGGACGGTGAAATATCTCGAGAAATACACATCGAATCAAGAAACAAAAAAACACGTGTTTCATATTTTGCAAAAACCTATCTAAGCACACCAAATACAAACCCCAACTCCCACCCTCAGGGAGTGGGGCGGGGAGCAACTTTGAAATCTTAAATGGGAATCATGTTAAAACTTATTTTTGCGATTAGAGCGCCATCTATTCCCAATTGGAAAAAAAGTTTCAGATAAAATTAACTTTTTTTTTTCACAGACTACGAATCTGCAATAAAAATGGGGGTTCCCATTTAAGATTTCAAAGTTGCCCCCAGCCTCACCCCCTAGGGGTGGGAGTTGGGGTTTGTGTTTGGTGTGCATAGATAGGTTTTTTGCAAAATATGAAACACGAGTTTTTTTGTTTCTCGATTCGATGTGTATTTCTCGAGATATATCACCGTCCCGGAACTTTTTTAACACCCTTTATATTCAAAGATGTAAAGAATTTATTACAAGCTTGAATGCAAAATACAATTAATTCTACAAACTATTATACCAACATATCAAAGAAACTTCACTTTTGATGACATAAAAGTCAGGGAATCGTGAACGAATTAATTTGTAATTATTGCCTCTAAAAGTGTCATGGCACCGAAAAGTTTGAAAACCGCTGGTTCAAATAAACTTTACAATTTTGTTTAGTTCGCAATCTTTTCTCTCAGTTTAGTTCCATGCATTTACGATGTTGTTTACACTATTATTTGGCATGTCAAATTATTATTGAACCAAGAGTATAATTACAGTCTACGCCAGAATATTTAGAACTATTTTTTATCCACTAACATCTTTAAATATTGTAATTTGATAACTGTTAACCACACTTCATGCTCGGTAAACAATGTTTTCAATACAGGCATCTGTAAATGCAAATCTGCCACACTCGTATAGATAAAAAATCGTAATAGATTTAATTATTATTTATTGAAATATTATAGGAATTATTATTAATTTTATATAGTTATTTCACACAATGACGTTGAAGTTAGAATTGAAAGTAAAGCACGGAATCAATCTACGCAACTATTACAGACCAATAAATAAAACACAAGTATTACTCACTGTTCAAAATGATTCTTTGTTAAATTTTGATGAAATACAATAAATATATAATTTCGATAGTAAATAGGGCTACATGTTTAGTGTGTAATGTAACTGAAAGAAATTTTATTGTGCAAAGCAGTTTTTAGTTTCATTTTGGATTAAATATTTAAATATAAAAACTAATTTATTGTATTTACCGTTACCTAGACGGTTAAGTAATTCAGATTAGAGAATGTCAACGTGGAGAAATATTGTTCCAACACTGCTGTAGCTGCTATAGCAGCGTGTAACTACTCACATAGTTCAATAAATGACTACATTAATCACACGAATGACTAAAATAATTGATGTGAAGTTAGTCAAAATAGCTAGTAACTAAGAATTATCATATATAATATAACAAGTAGTATGAAAATTGCTGAAAATATTTTGACATAAATTATGAGTTGTTATGTTTTCTATTTTTTTTAATATTTGGAAAATTGTTCCTGTTACACCGATGTATAAATCACGTGACGAATCTAGCATATAAAATTATAAACCAGTTGTTGTGGTTTCAATTATTAGTAATATATTTGAAAGTTTAATATATAAAAGTATTTATAGTTGAATAAAAAACCAAATATCGTTTCGTCAACATGGTTTTATGTTTAAATGGTCAACTTCTACCAACTACTTGAAGCACTTCGTCACTACTGCTTTAGATAATAATGTTCAAGTAGATGCAATATATACTGCTTGTCTAAAGCCTTTGATATTTTTATCCATAAGCTTCATTCATTTCTTTGTCTAAATCCTTTAGCTCACTTCACTCTTCCCACTTGCAAAACAAATGATTTTTCTTACACTTTTTAGGTCACAATAGTACAAAGTTTGATGTTCCCTCGGAGGATTCTCAGGAATCTAATTTAGGCTCTCTACTTTTCCTCCTGTTTATTGATTTATTCTATATAATAGTAAAACTTATGTTTGCTGACGATCTTAAGATATTTTATATAGTCTCGACTGAAACTAATGATTTGAATAAATTTAATGAATGATGTCTAAATAAACTTTATTTTAATGTTATTAAATGCAAAGTTTTACCATTGGCACGAAAAAAGTTATATATATCAACTTTAATCACAACATTATTTAGCAGGTATTAATGAGATGTGATACAATACTGTGATTTTGATGTCATATTCGACTCTAAATTAACTTTTGCTTCCCATCGCCAGTAAATTATACCTTCAAATTATAAAATGCTTGGATTTGTTATATTCGCAGTCTTCATAATACTCAGGTAATATTCCTATTATATTATTCCCGTATTAGATCATAACATTCATTTCAAAATCATGGAATCTTATCTGGATTACACAGTTTCTTACGAATTCCTGTTGCGAATTTTTAATTTCGATTTTCAAACAGAAGAAATTTTAATATAATTACTTATCTTTTCAAATTAATTCATAACATTATCGACGATCCGTACTGCCTAAGTTACCTAGATTTTCTTGCTGCTACAATAATATATATATATATATATATATATAAATTTAGTAACGATCTTACAAACAGAATTGACGTTTTATTTCATAATACATATTTTGTGCCTTAGCAATTGAATAGTTGCTGTCTTTGATTTGTCTTTATTTCCTATAAAAAATGTTCATGTTTTGCAATCAAATGTCCAGATTTGCAATTTAATCTATTCTACTTTCTGTAGTTAAATGTATATGTATTTATATTTTTATTTATTTCTTCCCTTTTATTGTACATTACTTATTAGATAGTTAGACTAAAAAAAAATATTTAAATTTTAGAATTTCTTACCTATTCATTCTAAAATATATCACAATAATTAAATTATTGATATTAAAGTCTGATCATAGAAATAATTTTGAAACAAATATCAATAACTTAATTCTTAAACTACATTCATCCAGGGAATAATTCAGTGCATATTAGAAGTTGTTGGTTGTAACAATTTGACGCAATCCATGCCACTTTACAAATTTCTAACAACTAAACATTACATGAAAAATCATGAATACTTCGCCAAGTATTTGAAGTTCAAGTGAGAACAGTCACCTAAGATATGAAAGGTTCTGGGTTGCTTATGGTATTACAAAATAATTTCTAAAATATATAATTGTTTTACAGCTCGATACTTATTTTTTTAAGTTAATTTTGGATTAGCTAATTTTATTCTAACTCAATATTCAAAAGTAAATCCAAATTAAATTCTGAAAACCAGATAGTAATAGATATATTAGAATGTTTATTAATTAAGATTAGCTAAAACTTTTTTGAGAATCGAACTGTTAGGATCTTATAATTATTAAAACTTGTTTTACTTCGTTACGGAGGAGTTATTTGTTTATTTTTATTCTTTTATATATGAATTAATATTTTTGTTTGTAATACTACCAAATACAAGCCAAATATTCAACAAAAATATTTAGTTATTCATTCCATTCTATCTCCCACAATCCTAAACTCTCTTTTCACTCTACGCCACTGTACATACATCCCCACATTCACGTTCTACGTTCTTCCCAATTTAATATCGACGGTCGACGTCGGCGTTTGCCGTCACGTGCGACGTTCATATTTTTCCATCCCTTTGATCGTTTGGTCGCGTAGCAACCGCCAAAGAACCAAACAGAGAAAAAAGAGGCGAGTAAAAATTACGAATTTGTTCATTCGACGGTGCACGAGCACGAGCCACGAGGTGCCGTTGCGATAGCGAAATAGGCTGAAAGGGAAATAAGAAAATGTAAGATGTGAAAAAAATTCAGAATAAAGCTTTTTATTGCATATTGCTTTATGATTGTATGAGTGAAGTGATGCAAGCAAAAAACGATACATTCAGAATGTTTTGTTCAAGGAGTTTGAGTTGAAATTAATTTTTAATATTGTGTTTTGTGTGAATCAGAGTGAAAATTATGTGTAAGTACAGGTTCGCAATCTTTTCAGTTACTGGCACCTTAAATTATCAATATATGGTCTTCCACTGTCGGCGCCCATGAAAATTATCCAGCTTTGTAACACTGTCGAGAGTTATTGTAATGACTAATAAGATCACCATAAGGGTTTGAATTTTACTAGATTAAATAAAGCATGGTAAAATTCGTATGTTATAAATTTGTTGTTTATGTTGTAAAATATTTTGCTAATATTTAGAATTATAATTACAAAATGACTACATAATATAATCGTTTATTTGTGGATTCCAGCAATTGATATCTTTCATTATATCATGTTATTCCAGGTCCTAGGAAGAGGCTTTTCCAACTCCCAAGGAGTGCCAGCATCATTTGTTTAAAATCACAGCTATCTCGTATATAGCTCTGTCGTAATGAGTACGCTATTATTATCGTTCTTGTTTGAAGATATTCAGAAACTGTTAAATAAATAAACTTATGTCATATTTTCCGACAATTTAACCTTGTTGTTATGTTCATATTTAGCATATAAATCAATATAACTCGTATACTTGATGAATAGTAGAATTTTAATGTCTGCTAAGACGAACCCCCCCTTAAGTTTTTTATTATAAGAAATAGAAAAATTTTCTTCATATGGAAGTTTTAGTATATTAAATATACTATTTTATGACACCTATAGAATTTTTTTATAAAGTCAGGTTTACATGATACCACTATCAACTTTTATTTTTCAAATGGGAACCTACTATTAATTGCTATTAAAATAAAAGCCGCCATTTTTTCTCTTTTCAACAATGTATTACTTGTCATAAATGTATATGAAAAAATTCGAGATTATATATATATATATATATATAACAATTCTATTTTAAAAGTTGAAATGAATTATTTTTTTATTTTCGCAAAATAGTATCGTCTACTCTATGTTAGCAGCTTAAAGCGAAATAATATTTGTATTTTTTTACTGCTCCAGGGGCGCCACGTTTCACGCGTTTTATGCATCAGTTGACAATGACAGTGTAATATATTTATTTGTATGTTAGATTAGTATTCAGTTTGGTCAGTTTGTGTGGGGTTGCAATTTACGTGATTTTGATGTGTTAGATTGACAATTTATGTACTCTTATTCCTATACGAGTATTTAAATGTATTGCTGATAGAATATTTGTCAAGTAGAAAATAACTAATAATTACCATCTTTTCTTTACATTACAGTGAATTAAACATCATTGTGACACCAGAAAAAAGAGTAAGATTTTCTGAAGATCAATACAGAAAACAAAAATTGAATATAGAAAAAGAAAATTACAATCAATTTTTTAAAACTCGTATTTAATTAGGCAGTCTGATATATTTGCATCCAGTATTATTTTCTGCAAGCTATGTTTAGAGAAACTACAAATTCAAATTTAAATGAAAAATATCCAGCTCCAGCGGAAATAGAACAATTCCAATCAATACAAATGATCAACCGGCAAGTACAGAAATAAATATCGTTTTTTTGGAAAAACTATGTTTATGATTTTTTGTCATATGACATGACTGAAAGTACAGTGATGAAGATAAATTTAAAGTTAAATTTACGACAGAAAAATTCGGGTTCAAACCCAAGCGTCACCCGAATTTTTCTGTCATAAATTTAACTTTAATCTATGTTTATGTTTTCAAGTTTCTGTATATTCAAACTCGAGTTTCTGTCATTAAAATATAAACAGTACCTACGGTGACTAGACGTTCCTATTTTTCGGGATGTATTCCAGTTTTTTTTTAATATGTAGATAAATGTAAAGCTTAATCTCTATAATTCAAATAAATTTTCGTGTAAGTGTACGATATCATGTTACATTAATTTTTGTCATATAAGAAGATTCCATCACTACATTACATGAACTCCGTAAAGGTATAAGCATAATAAAGACATTTTATAATGTATCTGTCTACCTACCAGCAGGAGGTTGATTCTGTATCTTGCGTGAGCAGTTGCGTGAATACATTTGCGTTAGTACAATGTATGACGTCACCGTTTCTTTTCTGGTGTCGAGCATAGGGAATTCCGTGCTTTATGTTTTCGCGCCAAGTTTAGTGTTGGTAATGGTTTTGAAACTAGAACTGTCAGTTGCAATCACATGTCATTGTTTGTCATACGCAAAATGACAAGAAAGTAAAAGACAAACATAATGTTAGAATGAGACAGGTAGTGTCGCAAGTAAGAAACAGGAGCTACGGAGGTCACGCATCTATATTTGCGTGTCTCGCAAGAAGTGACGTCATACTCATTAGTTTTTTAAATGTTCGATAGATGGTTTACTATATGCATGTGACATATCTGTGTTAGTATGGGTGCCGCAAGTAGTCACGCAAGATACAGAATCAGGCTCCAGTACTGCGTGATGACTATAACTTGTCTGTATAAGAATATGATTTCTTAATTCGGTCAGTCTTTATTTAGTTCACGTGATGTAATAATTAGAATCTTCTTTTTACGGAAATCTGACTTCAAAATATAAATCAATTTCTCATACAAAATCAAATTAGAAGCAAATATTTTTTTTGTTTAATAAAAGACTTTTTACATATTGAGAATTGAAGGCTGCCCGGGATTGTCTTTGATAGCAATCATTTATACTGAAAAATGTTAATTTGTCATCTATTGTTATAAATAGTTTTAAAAAGAAATGGTACAGGTACTGTATTATTACAAGTAAATAAGACAATTTACGCAGTGACGGCCTGGCTCTCATTGTATTTTCTTGGAAAACAAAAATATTGATAAAATAACATAATTGCTTAATATAGCCTTTTCTGTTTTGGAATTTACTATTTTGCAAAGTAACACAGCGAGCGAAGATATCAGAAGAAATGTTATCTTATATTTTATTAATCAAATTAAATAAAAATATATTTCGCAAGTTATTTGTAGTTTTTTATCATTATTATTTAATAAATATTATTTTGTTATTAAGAAGTATGTATAGAATGTATTCCAAATGATATACAACTTGTTTTAAACCGAAAAGGACTAAATCGGTTATGAACCACCTAAAAATTATTTTTCTGAACCCAAACCGATCCTGAACTCAATATTTTTTTAATTTTTGAACTCGAACCCATTTTTCTGTGGTTTTAGATTCCTGCTAATAGGGAATACACTGCAAACGTGACAGTACGGTGGTGTGGATAGCAATATGGAATTCGAATCCGGAGATCCCGAGTTCGAATCTCACTAAAGCTAAAAATTATATAAACTAATATACTGCGGCTCGGTGAGTGCGGACCTTGTACTGTAATTGAGATTAAATTCTTGTTGTACAGAGTAACATAAATAAATAAACAATATATGCACTAGTTTCCTCTTTAAGTGTTGTTTGGGTATTTTCTTAGTTTGAATTTTGCTACCTTTTTAAATAAATAAAATAAATATATCATCACGCCTTTTATCCATTACCTAAATCACAACCACCAAAGATGTTTCTGGAAGGAGGGGGAGGACAGGGGAAATTTTAATGTGGTGACAATTGTTTCTCGGCTGTCGACATTCTACCCCATTAAATACGCAAATATAAAAAATCGACCTCTCGGGGGATTCCCGATATTCCACCGGCCCAGTCCGTCCCTGAATTTGTATGCTGGACGTAGTGAATCGGATAATTTCATACAAGATTCACAAAGTTAAATTCACTCCGGATGACACATGACACATACTATTTGTTCTATTCCAAAAGTAAATTTATAAATAAAAAAACACTCTTTCATTACTCGGTGATTCTATGTAATTGCTATAGATATTCCCATATTTACTTTAGTTTTACTCCGAAAGTATAAATGAGAAAATTCAACCTTGTGCATTAAGTTATAAAAGGGTCAATTTTGCTGAAAAATTCAAATTAAATGAAATGAACGTTACCTATATTAGAACTATCACAAACAACGCAATAAATAAAGGAAAATCATTTAAAAATACAATTACTAACTCCTAACTAACAAAGTTATTGAATGCATGAATGCTATAATGATATCTTCAAGAATAAAATATTTTAAACAATAGACATTTATCGAATTGACCCAAAAGAACAACAGAGTTAAATGGTGTCGTGTTAAATACAATACAAAATACAAATGGTATAATATATAAAACAATACCATTCGATAGCATTTTAAAAACTTGATAAAAAAAGTTGATTATCATTATAACGTATACTAAATAAATGATAAGCAGGGCATTTGATTTATTGAAAAATTAAAATGACTATAGCTTCTCATGTAAACTTTAACTTCAAACATATCGCTTATTATTATTTGTATGCATGTTAATTACAGAAATTTATTATTTAAATAAAATCTGAATAAACGAATTTGATGTAAAAGTGATAATATACAGTTTGGTCTCTTTCACTCAAATACATGGGATCCGCTATATGTTCGCTTTTCAAAAAATATCCAATATTTACCTGAAAGATGTCTTGCTATCTTTCTCCATAAGAATAAATATCCTCTATTCTTAGAAACACATCATTACAATAAACGTAATAAAGCTAACTTTGTTATTCCGTACTCTCGAACTAATGCAGCGAATGAATCTCCGGACAGAGCCAGCCTTGCGGTGTATAATAAATTGCTCTATATAATAAGAGATTCAACAAGTACAAATGCATTCAAAAATAGTTATTTGTGTACACAATATATTTTCTACATTTGAATTATAATATTCAAAAACATGCTAGAATGATTAATTTCATTGTAGTGAAACGTAATTTTTTACTTCCTTGTACGAAGTAAAGGAAGTATTGTAATCGCGAAAATTTTCGGTTTTGAGATTTCAGCGGAAATATCCATTTTGACCATCCCTGAATCCATTTTGACTAATTTCGTCGTGACGTCTGTACGTACGTATGTATCTCGCATAACTCAGAAACGGTAAGCCGTAGAAAATATAAATTTTATATTTAGGACTGTTATAACATCTAGTTGTGTACCTCCCTTTTTGGTCATTATATAACTTCCGGAAGTGGTACTTTACTTGAAGCCTATAATAGATTTTCATGAAAAACTACATTAAAATATAATCCAAAACTTTCCAAATATAAGACTACTATATCAATGGAAATAACATAATAAATTTTGGTTAAAATAGACTAACCGGAAGTGACACATTACATGAGCTGCTAACAGTTTTCCTTGAAAAAAATGGTATTATTTTAATTTTAGAAATAAATGCGGCAAATAAAAGTTTTAGAGAATTAAATTCTGCATACAGCACATTAAGAATTTTTAAATTTGCCTTTTGCATAAGCGAGATTTCTAAATTTAAAAATTATATATTTCTTTGTTTTTGTAAGTTTGCTATGAATTAGAACAAAAAATAAGAAAAAAATAAAAAATTTAATGTCAATGTCAAATTACTTCAAATATGTGCAATAAAAAAATGTAGATATAGTATAATACGCGTATAAGGAAGACATCAGATTTTTTAAATGACAGTACACTTCTAGTAACTAGGTAACGGCATTGTGATTTTCTTTTTGTTGTTTTGGGAGCGTGCATGAAACAGGAGGTTGATTCTGTATCTTGCGTGAGCAGTTGCGTGATTAAATTTGCGTTAGTACAATGCATGACGTCACCGATTATTTTCTGGTGTCGAGCATAGGGAATTCCGTGCTTTACGTTTTCGCGCCAAGTTTAGTGTTGGTAATGGTTTTGAAACTAGAACTGTCAGTTGCAATCACATGTCATTGTTTTTCAACATCGTTTTGTAGTTTTTACTTCCTTGTACGAAGTAAAGGAAGTATTGTTATCGCGAAAATTTTCGGTTCTCAGATTTCAGTGGAAATACGCATTTTGGCCCTCCCTGAGTCCATTTTGACTAATTTCGTCGTGACGTCTGTACGTACGTATGTACGTATGTACGTATGTACGTACGTACGTACGTACGTACGTACGTATGTATCTCGCATAACTCAAAAACGGTAAGCCGTAGAAAATTGAAATTTTATATTTAGGACTGTTATAACATCTAGTTGTGCACCTCCCTTTTTGGTCATTATATAACTTCCGGAAGTGGTACTTTACTTGAAGCCTATAATAGATCTTCATGAAAAACTATATTCAAATATAATTTAAAACTTTCCAAATTTGGTATATAAGACTACTATATCAATGGAAATAATATAATAGATTTTGGTTAAAATACACTAACCGGAAGTGACACATTACATGAAGCTGCTAACAGTTTTCCTTGAAAAAAATGGTATTATTTTAATTTTAGAAATAAATGCTTCAAATAAAAGTTTTAGAGAATTAAATTCTGCGTCTAGCACATTAAGAATTTTTAAATTAGCCTTTTGCATAAGCGAGATATCTAAATTTAAATAGTATATATTTTGTGTTTTTTTTTAAATTAAGTTTGCTATGGATTAGAACAAAAAATAAAAAATAAAAGATTTTATGTCAAATATGTGCAATTAAAAAAATATCTATAGTTAATACGCGTACTAGGAAGTCATGTGGTGTCCACATCAGATTTTTTTTATACGATTTTATTATGGCAGAAAATAGAAAACGTGATATGAACGCTACAGAGGAGCAAAAACAAATTTTAATAAACTTTATGGCAGATATGGCGTTGATAACGCAAAATGACAAAAAAGTAAAAGACAAACATAATGTTAGAATGAGACAGGTAGTGTCGCAAGTAAGAAACAGGACCTACGGAGGTCACGCATCTATATATATAGCAAGAAGTGACGTCATACCCATTAGTTCTTTAAATGTCCGATAGATGGTTTACTATATGCATGTGACATATCTGTGTTAGTATGGGTGCCGCAAGTAGTCACGCAAGATACAGAATCAGGCTCCTGTACGTGAAATACGCATCATGATAATCTAATGGGGTAGGTAGCTCAGTGGTATCGATTCAGTCTATGTATTTGAGAATCCGGGTTCGATTCCGATAACCACCAAACAATTTTTACCTCATTAAAACTACCTCTGTAACTTCCCATCTACTAATATCTTGGAGTAGCGTGATTAGACGGCTGGTAACAGCACTTCACCCGACGAAATATATCACTTACCGAGATGTGCTACGGCAGCGTGTCAAAGCCAGTGATGGGTAAAAGGCATGATAATATATTTATTTTAATTTTATTTATGGTAATGTAAAGATGAAAAAATAACATACTTCGCGTACTGTTATCAGTGAAAAGGAGTGAACATTTTTTAACAGTTGTAGAAAAAAGCAGTTTATGCATGATAATAATTTTTATTTGATAGATGAATATATGTCACTGTAAACAGCTATGTTTTATTTTCTTTAAACCAATTTAATGTAACTGACGATTTCTATACACTTTTTGTGTTCGCAGAAATAAATGATTTATTATTATTAGATGAGAACAAAAGGTACTCACTGGGATAACAATTATATTAGGTTCATATTTTAAACTAGAATGTTCATAACGAAGACACAAGTCGAGTATAATAGTTCTTTTCGTTTCGGTTATTTTTTAACAATGGATTTCTCTAAACCTCAAGTGTCTTGTCTTAATTTATAATTTGTAATAAAAATACAATAATATTTTCTAGTGGACATTTCTTACTTCAAAGTAAGTTTATTTTTTGTCTCGTAATATTCAAGAAAGGCTAAAATGGAGGTTTCTGCAATAGCTCGGAGCGTAAAAGAATTTAATTTTCTATAAATGCCTAAAATAAATTATGGTAGGTATACAGAAGTGTCCAACTTAAGTCAACTAAAAGACTTACACTAAATAAGTTTATGTGATTATTTTTATATAATTTCACATTTTTAAATGGAATGTATAATCCAATGTAATAGTATATTACATAACGAAAAGTGTAACAAGCATATTACGTGCGAAAGAAAAAGTTGCGCACGAGCCTTGGCGAGTGCAGTAATTTCACGAGCAATGTCATTGCGTCACAATTCGAGTTGTGTATTATACTTTATCTACGACCATAAATAATAATAAGAACAATTACAAAATATTTGTTAGGTTACATCCGTAACATCAACTGTCAAACAGCGGTGTTACCGCCTAACAAATGAAAAATTTCTTGAAAACAGTTACGTAATATATATTACGTTACTAGTGCAGTAAACCCTTAGAAACCGTAAACAAGCATTTACTGTTCTTGCAAATTGTTTTTAATGGCCTACTTACATATATGGTAGCAGATAAAATGATTTAAAGCTCTTTTTTCTCTTTTCTAGCATATCACAATTGCTTGATTATATAAAATTTTGAAAGAACATAAATTGTAATAAATAGCTGCGACCCTGTATTCTTGCCGTAGAAAGTACGTTCTCAATTAATTTCATCTTGACTTTTGACATGGTTTACAGTAAAAGGAAGTTCTTGCTTCATTTTAATCAAGAAATGGTGATTGTTTTGTGTACTTATAAAGGATTTGTATTTTCAATCATAATTAAAAATGTGGATGGCGATAATACGACTTAATCTTACATTGAACATTTAATTTTTGAATTGATTCGTTACTGTAAGTATACACGACCACATATTATATATGTACATGAATATAGTGTTGAATATTACAATATTTCAATACAAATAATAAGTTGTTAAATAAACTTCATGTTTATAATTGATATTATTGTAGTGAAAAAACATTTATTGTAGCTATAATTTAGTAAGGGTGTAAGTTGACGCCACAAATAAGTATGCGCCAAATTTATAATATTAAATATACAAATATAATGTACAATAATGTAAAAATCTATTTGGAGGATGTTTCCTTAAACGTACTTTCAATATTGTCGTATTATAAAGTACACATGTGTTGTTCTTTTCAGGCTGAACTCGTCAAGAGAAGTGTTTGTAAATCATAAACTTAGAGTCACAAGCATTAATTTTTGTACAAATGCAGGTTGATTAATAAATAAAATAAAAAATCTGTTAGGTAGTACGATTCTGGCAACTTTTCCCTATATACCTACAAGCACATTACGTATTATTTGTTAATTATTTAGCTTTTATATAAAGTTATCTACTTTCATATAATAAATTCAGAGGTTATTTTAAAGTTCTTACTAAAATGCTCATCATCATCATCATCTGTGGCGCTACAGCCCAAATCGGGCCTGGGCCTACCGGACACACCGAGCCGCAGTTTTTACACTGCCGTACTGCCGGTTTTCGTAGTCGAATGCTACATTATTTAAGGCGTATAAGTGACTAGCTTATAGCGCCCGAGTGTGATAAATACATGTAACTGTATTTTTTATATTTAACGACAAATCACACATTGTCGACAGGCGGATTCGAACTGACGAACCTTGGCTCGGGTGACGTCACAGTATGTTAAGAGATGTGCCTTAACACGCTCGGCCACCGCCACTAAAATGCTAGGAATGTGAAAATTGTTAATTTGCTTTACTTTCAACAAAAAAAATAATTATTTTTGTATTTAGTGCGCGAAATCAATGTTTTATATTATTTTTCTCTGAACCATATTTCAGATGTTAAATCAAAATTTAATGTTTCTATTTTTAGTACAATACAGTGGAACTTCCCTAACTCGAACTTCTGTAAGTCGAATTATTCTCTAAGTCAATTTTTTATCATGACCATTAATGTTTCTTTCTTTTTTAAATGTATTTTGATTAATAATTTTAATAATTTTTAATTCAACGCGATATTTCACTCTTAACTCGAATTTTTAGGGGAAGTACCAACAGAACCGACAAAAACATATTTACGTGTTAGGCGCAAAATACATGCATTGTTCGTTAATTATTTAGTGATCGATTTAGTTCAAAGATTAGGTGATATAGTGGTGTAATTACTAGTTTAAAAAAAACCTGTGAAGTGCATTTAACAAAATATGTAATTCGAAAATAAAGCGAAATTTAAAATGCTTATAATTAAAAGAAAAACTCTCTTTAATTATCAAGAAAAACGATATTTAGAGTAAATACGATGATAAACTGTTTAAATAATGAAGAAACTTAGATAATTGGTAAAAAGGATATTGCCCCAATTACTGACCGTAAAAAATAAGGATATACTTGCAGAAAAAGTCAAAAACTACGGTATTACAAGTAAACGCAAAAAGCTTAGACTTTGTACTGATATTAATGAATGTATGATCAAATAGATATTTGTAGCATGCGAGAAAAATCTATCTCTTTCGGGAACCATAATTAGAGAAAAAACTAAAGCATTCGCAAATGCTTTGGGACATGAAGATTTTTCATCTAGCGTAGGATGGTTAGATATTGTATTTAAAAGACATAGTATTGATTAAAAAAGTGATATGCGGTAAAAGTGCAGCAGAGAATTTGCAAACTCATGATGATTGGCAGTTTAATGTTTTACCTAATTTGATAAGACAATACGATAAGCGAGACATTTTTAATGGTAATGAGACAAGGCTCTTCTTTAAATGTTTACTAAACAAAACTCTACCAGTTAAATAGAAAAATATTTTGATGTAAATAATAGCAAAGAAAGAATAACTGTTATGTTGGGCTGTAATATGACTGGGTCCGAAAAGCAAAATTGTTGGTTATTGGGAAATTTGAAAATCCGCGCTGTTTTAAATGTATAAAATCTTGGTGTTAACAGAAAAGCTTGAAAAGTTTGCATGACCAATGAAAATCATGATAAATGGCTTTTAAAGCCAGATAAAAAATTTGCATATCAGAAAAGGAATATTTTACTGATTTTTACTAAATGCCCTGCACATGTAAAGAATATAAAAAAGAAACTGAAAAACATCAAACCTGCATACAAAAAAAATATATTGAACACTTTAAAATAAACAACGAATTTATCAAAAAAAAAATTGTGTATTTTTTATAACTCAAAATTTTTCTAATTCGCTCTTTTTTCCAGGAGATTCGAGTTGAAGAAGTTTCACTGTACATAATGGGGTAAGTGGCTCAGTGGTATCGAATCGGCCTGTGGATCTTGAGAACCCTGGTTCGATCCCCACAGCCAACAAACAATTTTCACAAAATTAAATCTACCGCTGTGGCTCCTCCTTCACTAACATATTTGGGGGATGTGATTTGACGGTTGGTAACCGTACTTCACGCGAAGAAATATATCACTTACCGAGATCTGTTACGGCAGAGTGCTACACCCGATAATGGGTAAAAAGCGTGATAATATATTTATTTTATTTATATTTATAAGACTTTATTAACATATTTCTAAGAAAGAGTCCGTAGTTGCTTCCACTCAAATTTATTATAATTTAGAGTGAGACACAAATTGGTTTACTATGTTCACAAAACAGACTGACGTACAGTTCAGCGAAAATGTATATCTAAGCAAAAAATTTACGAATGTTGATTTTTTCCATATGTTATTCATATTAACTCTTGTTTTTTTTATTAGGGTAAACGATAAAAAATATTATAAATAAATTAAATTGTCTATGTGACACTTAAAACACATTCTTAATATGATTTGCCCTTGTTGTATCATTAGTCCTGAATTACATGTTTACTATTTCTTTTTAAATACTTTACTTCATTTTGTTTTACTGATTAAGATTTTTTGCGTTTTCATTTTATTTATTTTTTGCAAATTCCTTAAAAAGTACCTGATACAATACTATATTGAAATTACTCAAAGTTCTGTATCTTCCTTCGTCCATCTTTTTAATTAAAGAATTCAAACAAACAAAATTCTGCTGCTCTAATTTTGTATTTTCTTGTAGGTAGAACATGTTATTCAATCATTAATTAAAACTTTGATAGTTTAATCATCCTTAATTTAACTTTTAAGTATACTTATACTTTTAACATATAAGAGTAATCATAGTTATCATTAATCAGTGCATTAACCTCAAACAAACATTGAAAGCTGCCCCTTAATTCTTGCGCTTGGCACCAACGCCAACTGTACTGTAAATATAAATGAAAGTTGCGAGAGTCGATTTGTGAGGTTAGGACTAAAAGGCGGAAGTGGAATAATGACAGTTAGAGGTCTACGTTCTGCGAGTCCAGTGTGCTGGAAGATTGACAAGAGGAAGAGGAGAGGTTTGCAACGTCGCCTGTACAACGAAAACGTTTTCTCGTCTCGCCCTCGTCCACGCATAATGATTTCAACTCTGCAACGTGGTTAGCAAGGTACATCTGACTGGCTGAGGATGCTCTTAAATACAGTTCAACTGGTTAAACGTTTCGCGGTTTGGTTTTGTTGTGGTTTGAGGTTGATGAATTTAAATCGTCTTTTAGTAGATCATTTGAATAAATGAAGTCAATTATACGGCTTTTGTACACTGTACAGTCTTAAAAGGTATCACGCTCCGAAGTTTGTTGTTAAATCAAATGCAAAAGGCTGACCGAGATTTAAATGTTGGTTCACAAAAGAAAAAATATAGTTATGTTATGTTTGGGGTAGGTGGCTCAGTGGTATCGAATCGGCCTGTGGATCTTGAGAACACTGCTTCGATCCCCACACCCCACAGCCGACAAACAATTTTCACCAATTTATAAAATCTACCCCTGTGGCTCCTCCACCACTAATATCTTTGGAGGCCGTGATTTGACGGCTGGTAACCGCACTTCACGCGAAAAAATATATCACTTACCGAGATCTGCTTAGGCAGAGTGCCACACCCAGTGATGGGTAAAAGGCGTGATAATATATTTATTTTATCCTTTTACTCATTACTAGGTGTGGCACTCTGCCGAAGCAGATCTCGGTAAGTGATATAATTCTTCGCGTGATGTGCGTGGAGGGGAACCCACAGGGGTAGATTTTAATTCGGTGAAAAAAAAAGTTATTGAAAACATATTTATTTTAGTCCTAATGAAGGGTCTGTGAAATAATGTAAAAATGAAACGGAAACGAGTTTATAGTCGATGAATTTAAAAAAATTTGTAAACAGTAATTTTTTTACAATATCAATACTCGACTAGATGGTATATAAAGTAACAAGTCTACAAAAAATACTTTTCTTTAGGGCCTGCAGAGCCTCGTTGAGGGTCGACGAAGCCGACCCGATTGCTAATATAAAACTAAAAAAAGTTCTCTAATAAATTGTATTTGTTGATTTTTAGTTTTCTAATTAGTTTTGTAGATAAAATATTGTATTTTGATTAAGGCACTCACTTTCGGCTCGTATCTTAAACTTCTCAACTCATGTATAAAGCCTTACTTCACACACTTGTATCATAAATAACTATTTATATTTTTTTAACGTTTTTGACGTAATTGGTAAATATTTGTTTAATATAAAAATATGCATAGCTTTTAATAACTTTTATTAACTCGGCGATTAAATGTTCAAAACAAACAAATATTTTAAATGTAATATGTTAAAAATAAATGTGTTTCTATTCTTTTAAAATAATGTTGTTTTCAATTTCATTGTATGCTCCCTACATACATAGCAGGAACACCTATTGACAAACATATAAAAATCAACTCAAGATTTGTGTAAAACATGAGCTTTGTTTTCCTGTTAAATTTGGGTCCTCCGCTATATTTTTAATCTAAATTAAAAACTATGTATAGGTTTAGATAGTCTTAATTGTTATTCATTAAGCCGTAATAAATTTTCAAAAATTTTATGACGTCAGGCTTAAAAAAATGTGGTTCTCAAACAGTAGGGCTCGCGTATAATTGAAATCACATAAATGATCTATTTTATCATTTAGAAAAATATATAAATGAAGTTTAAATAACTGTAGTAGCAAATAATCAATAAATGTGTATCAGTTATTTCAGAAAGAAACATAAATAAACTGAATGATTATCTTGGCCCAAGTTTTGATTATCATTACTACGCTTTCCAGTTCTATGTGGTTTGTCACGTAGTTTCATCTTGGCGGCATGAATTCATAAACAAGTCTGATTTGTTTGGCTTATTTTAATTGTGTTATTTATATATTTGATTAAAAATGGATTCTGGTTTTCAAAAGGAGACATCAGTAATCTTTACTATATACATTTCTAAAATTTGGCGGCATACTTGAAGAATTTGACGGCACACAAAAGTGCAGCGGCACAGTGGTTGAGAATCACTGCGTTAATGTCTTATTTCATATTTTTTATTTCTAAGCTGGAAGAAAGAGTTACGGTGACAAGGCGATAGGATATGTACAAGTGAAAAGAGAAGTTATTTCATTTCTATGCACTGTGAAAGAAAAAATGACTCCGGAACATCATGTACGTAAAACTGCGTACATTATTACCGTAGTTATCGAGGAAAATATTGAAGTTTTCAATTGCGAATTTGCGAATGCAAGGATTGTACTGCCGCAGCAAGTAATATTTACATAAATTTTAATAAAAATCATATAAATATTTTCTATATCTGTGGCTGCATACATGCAACGGCATTTTTATCCTGGTTGCATAGAAGGAGTGAGGAGCCTTCTGTAATATCGGTAACCTCATATTAGAAGACTTAAATATTGGGTAAAATGGGTAATTCATCAAAATCCATAACTTTGAAACAGATTTATGGATAAGAATCACTCCAACTAAGTGAAAAAGAAACTTTTTTTTACACAAATATTTACATTTGGTTCCTGCCGAAGGCAGTCAAAGTCTTTTAACACAGACGTTAGCACAGGAAGACATTGTGAAGAAAATTTCTTTACATACATTAGGTATTAAATTTTCTACTGAAAACAGTAATTTTTAGTAGTGCGAAGAAGTTTTTAGAATTCTGCAAGAGCAGAATATCTCAAGAAGACTGTGATGCGCTTGATGGACTAACTATTGAACAGTCTAAGTCAGCTGAATGGTGTAATAGTCGTTATGGACGTTTAACAGTGTCATAGATTTTTAAAGTGTCAAGTTGTGAAACGCAAAATGATACGATAGTCGAGTCAATATTTGTCTCAATAAATTTCCACAAACAGAAGCAATGACATGCGACCTCCATTTAGAAGATTTCGTATTGTAAGAAGTACAAAACATGTCCAAGATTAACATGGAAAAAACCGAAATAAAAATTTAAAAGGATTAACCTATATTTGCGGCTTCTCCGGATGAGATAAGTGATAAATTTTGTATTGAAATAAAATGTCAGTCGAAAATAAAAACGTTGACCAACTACATTGGAACCGATCGTATCATTATTTGTAACAAGCCTTTTGCAAAAATTCAGCTATAGCGATAAGTAGCATAATTTTACTGTTCATGTTTTAGACAATTTATCAAAATTATAAAATACATATTTAAGTATAATTTTTTTTTTATACCAAGTGACTTATTTTGTTATGCCTACGGCGGTAAAGGTAGTACCTACATGGTTTATCCCTGATTTCTAAGACAAGATTTGTATAGGAAGAACCTCAACATATCTTTCTCTTAACATAAGATTTTAAGTTGAGTTTATTTTAACGTGAAACATGGGATTTGCTATATCCCCTATAAACTATTACCTATATAGAACGATTAAAAGAAATTCAAATAAACAATCATTATAATTTTTTTTAATTCTCTACATTCACTGCATTCATTGCCAAACAATGCCCTAGTTGGTTATAAAATTCATTTATAACATTAGATATTTAGGAAGCTGTAATACTTCCAGACACGTTTTCAATTTATATATATATATATAAATAAATAAATAAATAAATATATCATCACGCCTTTTACCCATCACTGGGTGTGGCACTCTGCCTAAGCAGATCTCGGTAAGTGATATATTTTTTCGCGTGAAGTGCGGTTACCAGCCGTCAAATCACGGCCTCCAAAGATATTAGTGGAGGAGGAGCCACAGGGGTAGATTTTTTAAATTGGTGAAAATGTTTGTCGGCTGTGGGAATCGAACCAGGGTTCTCAAGATCCACAGGCCGACTCGATACCACTGAGCCATCTACCCCATATATATATATATATATATATATTCAATTCAATTTCCATAGCCGACAAACAATTTTCACTACATTAAAATTACCCCTGTCGCTACCTCTCCACTAACATCTTTGGGGGCCATGATTTTACGGCTGGTAACTGCACTTCACGCGTATAAATATATAATTTACCGAGATCTACCTCGGCAGAGAACAGGTAATGGGTAAAAGGCGTAATTTTTTTTTTAATTTTACGTTTTTAAAATGAATTTTTAATTCTTCTAAATTCTAAATTCTAAAAAATCCCATGTAAAAATCCTGTGGTGCTGGATCGGGACACTTAGCAGACCATTCTATGTAACCACCGTTCGTTTTTAAAAAAGAAATATTTGAAAATTTTCTTTAACTGCATATATTATATTTTCTACTTCCGTTAGGAAATAGACGTTTTATTTCACTTATTTGAGTTAGGTAATGAACTGAATTATTTAACTAGTGAAATAATGAGGTAACATAGCAACACAAAAAAATGAAGATATTTTGGTAGACGAATTCTGATGTGTTATTCTTTTATTTTTTGAATTTATAACTGTCATTAATATGTCATATTTCATAATTTCAAAAACGCTCTTTTGTATTTATTAGAACGCCTCGTTCTGCAAATTTCACATGCGTTAAGGTAATAACCTTCATTTCCTTACTAGTTTCATAAATAGCTATTATAATTGTTAATAATAATACGACATTAATTAATACAAATGACAAACAATGTTTCATTTCAAACTAAACATTCTGATACATTGTATCAAATTCGTAACCATGAGTATGGAAAATCGACGATATACATATGGAAGATAACAAGCTCATATTACGTAACATTTAAAATTATTCTTCAATTCTGTATCATTCATATTTGTAATTATTTTCGTAGAGTCAATGAATGAGATAAAATAAGTATTTTATTTTACTTTTGTTGCAAGAGTTCTTACCTACTTTTAATTATTTATATGGTCCTAAGGCTCTTGCATTGTCCTAAATCCGACTCTGCCCTTGATGTTTGCGGTTCAGGCTATTGCTCGAATAGACACATACAGTAAAACCATGGAAAATGTCTTAAATACAATGTAATAATCCAATTGCAGATATTGCAAGTCATTGTAACAAATGACTATTAAATGAACAAATATATTTATTTTACTACAAATACAATGTAGCAATCAGTTATATTAATTTCACACAATAGCTTAGCCAGAAATTTAGAAAGAGGCAGAGGGGAGTCCAAAATTTGTTTGAGATTATATACGAGTGGAATATAATATAAATATTATTTATACTATTTTAAAAGCAAACTACATTTAAACATAGTTTACTTAGCAATATTTTATAACACATTTAGATCTGTTAATTAAAAAAATTATAATAATTTTAAAAATAAATTATAAAAAAGACAATCAACACAAAAGCAACTAAAGCAACACATAAATTGATATATTACAACCTGTTTAGACTACATTTTTTAGAGAATCTAATATAATTACATTTTTTTAATAAAAAATTAATCAAAAAAGGGAATCAACAAATTATTATTTGAAAATAACATTATACATAAACACCCAATATCTTCGGTGGTGTTTCAAATCTAATTAAATTTGTATCATTATTTATTTATTTATTTATTTATTTATTTATGTTACTCTGTACAACAGGAATTTAATCCCAATTACAGTACAGGGTCCGCACTCACCGAGCCGCAGTGTGATAGTTTATATAATTTTTAGCTTCAGTGCGATTCGAACTCGGGATCTCCGGATTCGAATTCCGTATCGCTATCCACACCACCGTACTGACGGATTATGATTATGATAGGTATGTTGCCATCTTTTTGTGACTAAATCATCTCACGACTGAAGGAGAGTTACATATTAAATACATAAAAATTCTATCATGAAATTAAGTGATATTGATGCAATATATATTTTATTTTAAGAAAATTTGAACGAAAGGTAGATGCAAATGAAATTTATCTAAAAATATATATTTTAAAATCCTCATGGAGACATTTCCCCACTTTTGGGCTACGCCACTGATTTCTCAATGAGCTCTTCCATCGCATTTTCAATAATTGCCGTCCTTGCATTTTGTTGTCCGTGTGCTAATGCTAAATTTGTTGCTACTCTCTTATCTATAATTTTATATGTTCAAATATAATTTATAAAATAATAAGAGTGTTAAACGTTGTTAAACAGTTAAATATATTTATTATATGAAAACAAAAATATGTACTGTAACAAATAGGAATATTGATGTTCGGAATAACCGAACAGCTCGAATATTAAAATAGTTTATTCAAGTGAAGTGCGGCTACCAGCCGTTAAATCACGACTTCCAAAAATGTTAGTGGTGGGGGAGTCACAGGGGTAGTTTTAATGTGGTGAAAATTGTTTGTCGACTGTGGGAATCGAACCAGGGTTCTCAAATCCACAGATCGATTCGATACCAGGGAACTACCATCCCCATAGCAATAAACAAACGAATTCAAAAATCTAAATAACAAACAGATTATTCACTAAATAAATTTATTCTAAGATAGAATGTCAGTTTTTAATAATATACAAGTAATCTAATATTATTTATATTGCCTTAATATTTTATAGCGTACTGTTTTTTAATTTCCATTATCTTTTCATTTTTTTCTTAAGGAAACATGTAATTTTTATTAATAAATTTCAAATAAATTTAAATTACGTAGTGTTCCAATTTTATTATTAAATATTGAATAAAAAACAATATGTTCTACAACCCAAATAATTCGAATATCTGTTCGCTAATATTTTTCAAAATCGACATAACTAATAACAAATATAACCATTATAATTAAATAGCAACACAAACAATAATAAATTACAATCTATTTTTTTGTTTGAAACATTTCAGATTGTTGCAGTTGATTAATCAATATACTAGTAATAGCAATAGTTGCTGCGCTCTGTCGCAATATATTAAAGACGTTAAAGAATGTTTGTTTGCTACTTAATTCAATCTTATAGAATATATACAATGTTGCTCATCGTATCGCACACATCGCACACTGTGTCGGACGACCTCTGGTCACAGTTTTTCTTGATAAAATTAAAACAGCAGAAAAGCACATTGCTACATGTCTTAAACCAATTTAATTTTTTCACAACATCTAATATTTCCAATAAAATCAACCACATTTCAGTCACAATAAATTCATGATTCGTGAAGCGATTCATCACCGATATCAACTGATATCCTCCGCGCCCGCGTGCTAATCGCATGCGTGCGCCCACGATTACGATGTGTGCACCCCTGCATGAAGCGTGCGCGGCACGTGGCAGGCGACGGCGGTAGGGGTTGTACGCATCACTACCCGAGAAATTTGCCGTGAAATCGAACAAAATGGAGATGTTCGCGCCTAAACACTTGTGCACTCACTGCCGACTTGGAGATGATGGCTGATAAGTGTATGTGGCGTGAATGATGTCTTGCCGAAAAGGGGAGAAGGATTTGTAAGATGTCGGAATTTGTATATTGATGTACGTATGTACAACGTACAATAAGATAAGCAAACATACTTATCTAAATCATTAAAGTATTTCTCGTTCAGCCATGCTAATACCGAATCTAAAAGAAATTATAGGTAAGTAAGCTGAGAGTAAAGCTTTCAAATTTGTCTAGCGTTTTTTTTTGCTAAATCGTGCGAATTTTCTTCACAAAAATATTTCATTTAGTACAGAGTATACTATTTTCACTTTAAACTCGAGGGATCGCCATAAAACGATTAAATGCACCGCAATTACGTTTACAAAGGAACTCAAAATATGATCCGTCATAACTAGTTCACAAGGTTCAAACAGGGTTGTACAGCCCCATTCGCCGGTACGGTCAATCATAGAAAAAAACAAGAATAATTTTAGGCTGAATACGATCCTTGAAAATTTACCTATTTTGACCATCGATAAGCGATATGGGTTAGCCGCACTAATGGATTTCATTGTAGTTATATGGGACAGGGACGTTTAATCGTTTTATGCCGATCCCTTGAGTTTAAAATGAAAATAGTATAGCAGAATTATATTTCATATAAAAGGCTAAAATTATAGTAGCTGCATTATTTTTTGTTGATAAAGAAGCTTACACTTATTACGTCATGTGAAACAACAGTTAACTACTTAAGTCAATCCAAAATATCACTAAAGTCGAAAACGCATGTGTCGTAGATTCAATGTACGCCATTATACAAGCTAAATCTTGAAATTTTAATTATTTTTCAAAATCAGCAACAATAACATGTTCATTAGATTTTATTTTATTATAAATAATACATTAGTGCTTAAGGTAATTATAATACCTTTCTTCTTTTTAATTCGAAGTGTTTTATATGACCAGTAACAAAACATTTCTGTCTATTTTAAAGTAAAGTATAAACATGACGTTTTAAAATTGTGAAACACGATATGTTGCCATATTTCTAGACTTTGAACCTGAAGACAGTGAAATTTCTCATAACGGACTAGCGGACAACCCTATTGCTGATAAGCAGACAATTTTCTTGGTATCATTTAAAAAGGGTCCTCTTTGTTACACAAATTTTCTGTTGAACGGTTTTGGCCATCGATATTTTTATTTACTGAATTATGTAATTTAGCTCTTTTAAGAGGAAAAAAAATCACGCTGAATTTGGCGAATTATCTGTTTACATACAGTTAAAAATTCTCAACCTTAATCCAGAGTTATGTCTTGAATTCAAACGTGAAAGGTGTTTTATTCCTAGACATTTTTAATTACTTATAAGGTACATTGGATTGAAAAGTATGTAAGTTTTGTTTGTTACAATGGCACAAGCTTTGTTTTTGGGTGTTTTAAGAGCACGGTTTTAACATGTTAGAGATAGCTAAAACACCCAAAAACACTGCTCTTAAAACAGGCAAAAACAGAGCTTGTGCTACCAGCCATTATGTTTATAATGCATGTGAATTTTGAAACTAAAAATAGAAATTTTTAAGTTTACTATTTTTATTAAAAAAGAACTTCATTTCACTATACATATTATATACCTACATGCAATTTTACTGTGATGTATTGATTAATATAACTATTATAAATTGGGTGTAGGCAGAATGGCAGAAGGCGTACTATAAAAAGTAATAGACTTCTGTATCAACATAGGACTTTCTCAATTACAGTAATATGAGAGTTTTAATTTAAACCATATTCATTATTAATTAAACGTGGAAATGTCTACGTATTTATTAATAATAATACATATTCTTCGGTTTCTGTTTTATAATATTAAATAAAAGAAAAACTGTATAACAAATGAATTTGCAATAATTAAATGTTTGAAGTAAAACTTGTTTTGATTTAAATTATGATCCATTACCGTTTGACAAAATACAAACAAAATCTTTAAATGTGCATCAATAAAGTTATATTACTACTAGTTGCACTTGATGGAACTTGACTGCAGTCAGACTTACATATCAGATTATTAAAATTTCTTTTCAAATGTCTAACGTATATTTGAAATATTGTACAGGGAAGTCTTTTTTTAAAAGTATGTTTTTAGATAATAATTTAATAAGCCGAAGGGATGTAAATTCAATGAAATATAATGTATTATATGATAACTGTTAAATTGTTAAAGAATTTTGTACATGATAAACATATTGGCTAGTATTTTTGGATGTTTTAGCTATCTCTAACATGTTAAAACCGTACTCTTAGAGCACACGAAAACAGAGCTTGTGCTACTTGCCAATATATCTGTCTGGTATAAATTCACAAATGCACAAATAATAGTAAATTACAACGGAATCATCAATCTTTTTTTATAAAAATCTCATAACAAAATATTAAAAATTCTCAATAAAAAAAGGAGACATGAATTTGTCAATCACAAAATTTATTTGTGACGTCATCTGTAGGTAATAATCAGTGACATTAAAATAATTGGCCTTGATGAGCTTTCTATTTATTCATTTTTTTATATTTGTTAAAAATTGAAGTAGATACCTACACCTTAGAGTTGTTGAATATTTATATTCAGTGAAGTGAATAAAAATATATTTGTATATTTTTAAACATTTTGACAGTTGAATGGTGCCAATGTTGCTCAACCGAAAACACAAGCACGAAATATTCTGGTGTCGCTAGAGGCGACATGAAAACATTCATCCAACGAAAAGTTTCATTTCAAAATATGTACGCTGACATTACAACGTTTATAAACCTTAATACTAAATAAAATTTTCATGATTCTTTTACTAATAGTAATTTTTAATTAACTACTTTACATTTTTCATACAAATTTGCTATATATTGATTATGATTGATTGATGGAAATCCTTTTTTAACAGTACCGTATTAAAATATAATTGTTCACTTTTATGAATCAAGCGTGTCGTTTTTTAAATTCAGTAGGATCTAAAACTTTAACATTAACCTAAATCTCGAGATCGATGAAAATTCCCATCACACCTATAAAATAGGTCCGGGAAATAAAAATTGATTTCGAATTTATTTGATGATATATACGAATACCAACTGAATATATGTATGTTGCTTATTGACTATGGATGTGTATCATTTTTTATAAGGGTGAATTATGATTTGTGAATATAAGGAAAATAACAAATTACATCAATTTGTATCCTACAGTTTATAGATATTTATGAGAATTTGACATTGCTTGTTGTAAATGTTATCACAAATTATTGACATAGAGATATATGTCACACAGATGCATATAGAATAGCAGTTTCCATTAAATAATAATGGCAGGTAAAGCTCATTCAGTTGTTCAAATTAAATTTTAATTGCTTTCAATATTATATTATTCAACTGTAAATTTAGCCGGAAATTTGTTTTAATTGCAACAATATGAAACTATAGTCTGGTTTTCAATTTATTTGTATAAATGTTTTACAATTTTAATTTTGAATGAAACAACACAATTTTCATTAGAATTTTTAGCTACCTTATACGTAGGTAAAATTTATTACAGCAGCGTAAGCAAAGGCGGAGAATTTTTATTTATTATGTAGGTATGCATGTCGAAATATTTATGATAGAAATATTTTTTGGTAAAAAAACAGCTGTCGGCAACTTTTTTACACCACGATTAAACAATACAAATATGACCGTTTTAGATATTTGATTACCTACTTTTATATGTTACCGGCAGGGTATAAAATGTAGATATTGCCTAGGTAACATACAACACTCCAAACGTAAATATTATATTATTTATAAGTTATTTTTTTCTACGATTGCTATGAAAAGTTGACAATTACGATCTCATTTGTCATTGTTCGTCCACTTGTTTTCTGTGAAACAATCGAAAAATATCTTTGTCGCGCGTCTCCAAAGGCAACGCGCGAAAAAGATGTTAATTGCGCGCGTTTCCTATGGCAACGCGCGAAAAAGATATTAAATGCGCGCTTATTTCAATAGTTACCAGGGATACAAACAAAACAGAAACTTGTCACATTGACAGTTGACAGAACGAATTTATTTTCAGTACATATACGTTTTTTAATAATTTTAAGATGCAATCGTAGAAAAAATTATGTGTGTATCACGAGCGTAAAGTGTCTTGTTCCTCTTACACTATTGCAGCTCTCGCCTTCGGCTCGCGCTACAATTACCGTGTTCGAGTAACAAAGAATCACTGTACGCATTTAATACACAAGTAACTATTTTATATTAGAACGCATAATTTACGAGGTTCGCTTCTCTCACAGTTTTAACTCAAATTATTTTGAATTTTAAACATTTATTTAAGTAATGAACCTGTTTTTGGCAAAGGTTTGCATCGATCGTATTTTAAATAAACAAACCCTAATCCCGTAGAAGCTCGCTCCAGAAACGCAAGCTTTTATTTATTTTTGGCAAAACTTGCATGACTTGCATATATTTTTTTAAATTACAATGGTTTACTATTTTGGCAATTTTTGTCCAATTGTCTAAAAGATTTTGTCATATATTTAACTCGGATATAACACTAGTTCTTATTGTTCATCACAAGACGTAAGCAGAAATGTTTATTTTTAAACAAAACTAAAATACTTGGTTTAAAGAAAAAATAGATATCAAAATATATAAAAATAAATTCCTAAAGAACTTTGAATATAACAAAAAATGCTTTATTTTCTGTTAAAATAAATACTTAAACTATAATAAAAAAAACATATCTAAAACTTGCAGGGCAATAACACTAAAAGTTAGACAAAAAACAGTATAAAATGGCTAATTTGACTGACAGTTCCAGCTCTCATCTTGTAATTTCATTTCAAGTAGCTTCACCAATTGCCGCTAGTTGATGCTCCTCTATATTTGAGTAAATGGTATGATGATTTTATTATAATACATTTTCAAGTGTCATTGTATGTGTAAGTATATAATAAAATAGTTTGTGTATCCTTTTTAAATTAAATTACTTAATCGTTAAATATTTATTTACGATCGTGCATTGCATTTTTATGGATTCACCTGCATCGATATATGTACTGAAGTCAAATTAAATTAATTGTAATTGAAATAAAATTAGATTCTTAGCAGTATCGTATTATATGTATTTCTAGCCTTTCAGTGGGTAATATTTGGATAAATCAATCATATCAAGTTGTTTATCACGCAATTAAGATTGAGGGAAAACAGTCCTAACAAACTATTTTATTATTATTAAATATGTAAATAAAACGAAAATCCCAATAGGATATTATTTGCATGCATATAGTCAAACATATAAAAATAGTGCCACGTTAAATTTTCATAGTGTTCAAATATTGCATATTGGAAAAAACAAAGTGACATAAATATTTTATTGCCAGTTGTTCAGAATAACATTTACATTTTTTTATATAAGTATACTTATAGCAAATCAAATACATACTCATATATGGGATCACCGGGCCATGGCCTTGTGAGTCTAGGCGATAATACGGCCCTGTATACTGGGCAGACAGGCAGACCCAAACTGTTAAATAATTATTAAAAAATATATTATTTCTAATTTTATCTACATTAAATTTAAATAATTACGTTTATGGAATAAAAATTTCTCACAAAAAATATACTCACTTATTAAGCTTTAATTCATTTAGCGCCGGTTTATCAATGCTGGGATAATTTGAAAGATAACTCATCTGATAGGTACAAGAAAAATATAGTAATTTGCTATTGATTATTAGTTGTTCACGGATCTGGTAGATGAGTTATCTGTCACTTAATCCCTGCTTTATTATTCAACTAATTTAGGTTAAAACACAATGACCGTTAATATGAACACCGATAAGGGAGATTATCTAGTAGTTGATTAAATTTACTTTTCTGCTGTCAAACATTCTCTTATTCGAATCCTTTTTCTCAGAAATAAATATAGACAATGTATCATATTTTTATTAACTAAAACAAGGGTATGAAGACAAGAAATTTAAGTTGCGCCACTGGAATCAATTTACTTATAATATGAATGTAAACTAGTACTCATTTTATTATTTTAGACGTATAATTGTGTAATGTAAGCCGAAACATAGAAGGAAGTAATATATAATCTTATTTATATATGTAAATCCTTTTGAATTCATATAAGTACCTGGTCTGTTATTGCACTGCTGTAACCCATCAGTCTCCTGTAGTATCCCAGCTGGGTTGATATTCAAATTCGGATAAAACTCCAACATTTTGCCACTTTCAATGTTATAAACACTAAAGTATCCCCACAACACTGAATTTCATAAACAGTCACTAGACTTCAAACAAATCCTAGTCACCGTCTAAACACCGCCATGACACTTTTTCGTTTGGCAACGGGAAAAAATGTACACACACCAAACTTTCTGCTCTTCGCACTGCTCTAGTATAAATTTCATGAGTGACAGTCTCTCAGCAGATCTGATCTGATTCTGACGTAACCCCGCCCTCTGATTTCTCCTTCGTGGTAAGTAGAGGGGATGGTGGCAATGTTTCTGGATTCCTCCGCGTCGATAAGTAGTGCTGTAGTTAACTCCGCCTAGACGTCTAGAGATGCATTTATCTATTAGGATTTAAAAATGAAAGAAATCTATTGATATAGATGTAATTTAATTGCTATTTTATAGTAAAATTTATAGAATATTTTAAGGTGCTCATTTTAAATTGTCATCATTTGAAATTTAGCAACAAAATTTAAATAGAATTTGTTTTTTTAATTCATATTTCATGGAATTTTATTCCTGCAAATCATGATTTTAAGTTGCGAGTTTAATTATTCATTTTAATGCATTATTTTTTAATATTGGATTTTTTCATGATTGATTTTAATATAATTTTTAAATTGCGAGCTATAATTATTTTAATTTTATTGCAAAGTAATGCAGTCAAAAGCTATAGATAATAAAATAATTAACAAAACCTTGTAAAAGAATTAGGCAAAAAAACAAGAATTAGAAATATGTTGAATTTATATATACGAGTATATAAATGGCATTGCAAAACAATTGCATTAATTATTAAATTTGCTATTATTGAACATAGGTATAAAAATGTTGGAAAAACTATCTCAAATTGTAAAGAAAAAAATACCACAATAATGTTGTGGCAGGTTAATTTTTGGATAACACATTTTTTTGTGAGATCCCTCCCTCGGATATGAAAAGGCGGAGCTTCTATGCACATGCGTGAATCTCGCTGAGTGGAGGGGATGAGCCATGCGCGATGTACCGCTCGTTTTATTTACACGACTGCTTTTTGTTTGACAAAAGAACGTTGAGTGTGTGTTTTCAGAAGAGGCTTAGCGAAGCGCACTTGAGAGTCCTAATATTCTCTGCGATGTGTGGTCTTTTTCAATAAAACGGGGCTTAAGTTGAACTGTGTATGAGGCACTCGAACCATCCCCGCGGATATGAATGATGGCTTTTGTCATCCCTGCATTGTGAGCGAGGTTATGTCTCTGATTTTGATTGTTCGATGGGTAATGAAGCGATATCGATTACTGACGCGTGCGACGGGGTAATACGCACTGTACAGTTGAAGCTCGCTTAAATAAATTGAGTATAAATGCATATGTAATGATGATTGTCTGGTTTTTATGCTGTCTACTTTTTGTGGAATGGTTGTTTGATTAAATGTTTTATTGCTGTTTTGTTTGTTGCATTGTAAAACTTTTGTATTCACATATGATCTGAAAACAATTACTTGAAATAAAAGTATTTATATCCAAACTTTTGATTAGGTATTGTACTTTTGATAATTCGAACTCTTTGCAGTAGTAAGCATAGTGTAGAATTAAAAATTTAAGTAATTAATATTTTGGTTACTTCGGCTTCGTATGTAAAAAGTAGTAGGTATATAATAATATTGTTTATTGTACCTATATACATATTAAAAGATGGAAGAGCCTTGAATGAAATTTTGTAGGAAATTAATAAATTGACATTTCTTTTATCTTTCATTAATTAAAATAAATAAATAAATATATCATCACGCCTTTTACCCATTACTGGGTGTGGCACAATGTCGTAGCAGATCTCGGAAAGGGAAATATATTTATCGCGTGAAGTGCAGTTACCAGCCGTCAAATTAATTGAGATACAAAAAATAGAGATCACAACTTGCCAAAAGATATTGCATGAAATTTAAAATTATTCGCCAGTAGCAGGGCCGTCTGAAATTTTTGCGAGGTCTCAGGAAAAAAATTAGTGAATTCCCAAAACAATTACTAGAAATATATGTTTTATCGGAAAACATAACTTTTTAATTATTGCTTATTTCGTGCCGTATTAATTATAAGGTGTTTAAAGCGATCGCTTCTGTCCTCCGATTTGACAGAGACCCCAAAATTATAAATAATACTATTTAAGCAACGTTGCGCGCGGGGAGTATTTGGATGGGTGACCATTCCGAGAAACCCGCGTTGCTTTTGACTCTAAGATCTAAAACGCAGGATCAGGGCGTAATGGCGGCATATGACTTCAGCAGTTGGTCCGCCAGGAAGCCAGAATAATAATTTAAAAAAATACTATTTAACTTCTCTTAAATTATTAAATATATTTTTAAACAAGCGCAGATGATGCTGCCTTCATTTCTTTATAGATTCGTTGTTAGAGGAGTGGGCGTAAGTGAAGATTTACGAAACAGGTGTACAGGAGCGAATGGATGGATTTGAATGAAGGTTGGTTGTGAGGAAGGAAAGAGCTCGTATGGAGGAAGTGTTAATGTGGTTGAAACGAGTATCATGTCTCAGAATAAGAATGTTCTGTGAATGATTCAGGGGTTCGTGCTACCTCATTTAATGAGATATAGCGTGATGTTATGTATGTATGTATGCACTTCTCTTACATTATGATAAAATAGAAACAATATAGGACAGATTAATTTTATCCTCTGCTTAGCTAGTGCTGCCAAAGGCTTAGTCGCAACAATGTATGTAAGTTAAAAGCTAATTGCTTATGGGTACACTGTGTCCAAAGTTATAATGAATTCGGATGCATATCTTATTAGTTTGGCTGGAATCTTACACAACAGGGAGTACAATAGGCATTAGGACGGGTTAATTTTATAATACACTTAGTTGGACAAACAATATAAATAGGTATTTGTTTTAATTAGGATTTTAATATTTAACGATATAGGTAGTAAGTATAATAGATATTGCGATAATACAAATTCCATTTAGAAATTATATGAAATTTTTTTATATAAGTGTGATACTGTAAAATAATGTATTTTATAAATATCAGAATACGTCTCTGTTGTTTTAAATATTTTGTAGATACCTGAGAAACCACAAAATACTTGTAATCCTCTACTAATAACAAGCTGCTTTGCTCCTCCTACCGTCCTTCACAATAATTTTGAAAAATTACAGCCTATAGTGCTCTCTCGCACTCTTACTTCTTCTGTGTTGCTGTGCAGTGAACAATATTTCGTGTTTACTAATGTTGTGTATAAAAAGGTAAAATTAGTTACTTAGATAAATTAATTATAAATGTTTAGTAAATTTAGATAAGAATAATTGCAAAAATATGTAAATGTAAATAATGTTTAATATTTTAGATAGTTTCAAGCGTAAATAAAATATGAGTCGCAGGCAACCAAGAGGAGAAAACAAAAGGCAGAAAGGCTTAAAGCGAATGTAAAATTTTTTTTATTCTTTTGTGCAAGTAAGGAAAATGAGTCAGGATGTTCAGAAAATAAAGAATTTGTTAATGATGAAATGAGCGAGATGTGTGAAACTGATACCGAAAATAAATTGATAGAAGATACTGTAGATGTACATAATTGATAGCGGTGATTCTCAGAAATTAGAAAACGCATTCGAAAAGATTAACATTGCAGAATGGTTTTAGTAGAAGCCTCATAAATACTTCCGTTTTACGCTCTAAAATTTCTTAATCCAGCCCAGTATATTTCCTGATGTTTTTATTAAAAATAATTAAACACCTTTATTGTATGCTCAACAAAGAAAATATTAAAAATATTTTTAAATCGTAATTGGTTGGCTTTATTGTTATATTTAATTTGTACAACAAAAAAGAACAATAATAAAATCATTTAGCTGGAAATGCTATGGCCAACATTAAATAACGAAAACACGACAATGGTATATGACATTAATTGTCAAACAGAAAAAAAATTAATCGACAATTTTTTTTCTGTTAGACAGTTAATGACATGTGTCATCGACGTGTTTTCTTTATTTATGTTGCCGATAATTTTTCCAGCTAAATTATTTTATTATTGTTATTTTTCTGAGCGTTGACATGAGGACCTCTGTTCTAACTGTTTTAACCTACAGCATAGTTAAATATAGTCTAAACCAGTGATTCTTAACCCTTTTTTGTCGCGGTACACTTTTAACAATTTCAAAATTTGGTGGCACACTAACAATAAGATAAGTTTAAAAGAATTTTACTTACCTATAATGCACTATGTAAAACAGTTTATGATAATAATTTTGTACTATGCTGTATAATAATATAATATGTACTTACCACAAAGACAACAGAATGTTCATTGAGTGATTAATTTCAAATTAATTATAAGAATACATTTCATGCAAAATTTGAGCTTGATATTTTTTGATAATTTCATTTATATTTGGTCGTAAAATTGATAATGCCACTCTAAATTCGTCATCTACATTTAAAAGTCTCGATCTTTTTTCGTTTATAGGTATATCGGTTAATGCTAAAAATCCGAATTCGCACAAATAAGATGTAGAAAATTGTAACAATATTTTTTATTGTATAAAATTTGGTGGCACACTTCAAAAATTTCGCGTCACAGTGGTTGAGAATCACTAGTCTAAACCAACCAACTGAAATGTTGATGTGACGTTATAAACAGTTCTCCATAGTTACGAATAAACAAAAATCATTTCATTATAACAGTTGTAGCACATATGTAACTGAAAACTATAAAAAAAGAATTAACTAATTCTATTGCGGAAAAAAATACTTCTGAGTAAATTTTATTTAAGATAAGTTATACTCGTATTATATGAGATAAATTCGATACTAGCAGGCGACAAACTGATTTATTTTATATTAAAATTACCCCTGTGGCTCTCTCGCCGTTAATATCATTAGTGGCTGGTAAACGCATTTTATAAGAAAAATATATCAGTTACCAAAATCTGCTACGGCAGATAATGGGTAAAAAAACTTGATAATATATTTATTTATTTTTAGAAGTTATTTAATTAATATTATTGTGTTGCATATTAACATTTTCGTTGCTCGTTTAAGTTAAAACAAATTTAGAATAGAGGTCATTAACTTTTTTTAAAACTAATATGAAATAAAATTAAGAAAAGAAAAAATAAATATATCGTTACGTCATTTACCATTTTTTGAGTGAAACATTTTACTAATTCTAAATCACGTAAATCTTAAAAAATGTTAGTAAAAAGTGAACAGTATTTTTCTTCAGCAAAATATCTCAATAAAAAGTTCCGTCCAAAATTATTTCAAAATGCGTTCTCATAAAATTCTAACCCCTCATTAGACTTAGCTGCCATACTCATGCTGCCATCTACTCACCTAGACACACTCTGCATCTGAGCTTCTTCCTCTTTCACTCAATATTTCGACATTTTCACATTCTATCTTTACACATAGAACACAATGCTACGTAACATAATAACTCCAGCAGTTGTAAAGGTCGCGCTGGGGATGCAAACTCGGTTCGCCCTAAGTCGTTATAGAGCCTTGTTATATTATGTTTGCTTGGTTCACATTTGAATATTGGAGTTTGCATTTTTGTGTCCAGAAATGGAAATGCTTGGATCTATGGCAGTGGTGGGGCGAGAGTTTTATTTTATAAACAATTTTCATTTGTCATTATTTTGCGATGAAATAAATATATTTTATCATCTGTTTTCCTAATTCTGGATTCCATTAAAAGCTACAGATTGTATTGTTTGAATTTAGGTGTTATTTTGCAAAGTAGCAAATGAATAAATAAATATTTGGCGCTGAATATATATTTTAGAGAAAAGTAGGTAGTTCGGGCTAGAATCGTCATCAGTTTCTCTTTAAAGCGTTTGATTATACTTTCTATAGCTTGTGGTAGATAAGTAGTTAGAAATATTTAAAAAAAGGTACTTACTTGGAATGGAGTCTATGGAGTAGCTTCAAACTGCGCCTTCTCTCCTTGCGAATATTTTCTTAGGGCTCGTATTATATTCGTTCATATTATACTCTACCATCTAAATATACATTTGTAACAATTTGCATTTTAATTAAATATTACGAGTATATATTTTTTTGAATCTGAACTAGTATTGTAATTGGATTTTGATAGCCGACAAATTTTCACCACATAAAAAAATCTACCTCTCTGGGTCCCACAACATTAACATCTTTGGGATCGTGATTTGATGGCTGGTAACCACACTTTACGGGGGAAATATATCACTTACTGAGATCTGCTACGATAGAGTGCGACAACCAGTAAAAGGTAAAGGCGTGATGATATATTTATTTTATTTTCTTTTATTGTAGGAAATTGCATATGACAAGATTAAATGTTGCTCACAGTTGACTGATAGTAGTTGAAACCATGGTTGCCACCCCTAAGGCCCTAACTAGAAAATTTTGGTTAACAAAAAAGAAGATATGAGTATTTGTAGAGAAATATGGAGTAGATAGCCTATGGTCTTTGGATTTGAGAATCCGAGTTCACTTTCCACAGCTGAAAAACTTTACTCCACATTAAAGGTATTTCTGTTTTTGTACCACTATTAACATTTCGTGGGTTGTGATTTGACGACTGGTAACTGTACTTCACGAACAAAATATATCACCTACCGAGATCTGTTACGGTAGATTACCACACCATGTAATGGGTAAAAGGCGTGATTATATATTTATTTTATTGTTATATATAATATCTAATATCTAAAAATATCTTTGGGGGCCGTGATTTGACGACAGGTAACCGCACTTCACGCGAAAAAAATATATCACTTACCGAGGTAGAGTGCCACACCCAGTAATGGGTAAAAGGCGTGCTGATATATTTATTTTATTTTATATATAAATAAATAAATTTATCATCACGCCTTTTACCCGTTACTGGGTGTGCCATTCTGCCGAAGCAGATCTCGGTAAGTGATATATTTCTTCGCGTGAAGTGCGGTTACCAGCCGTCAAATCACGGCCCCTAAAGATGTTGGTGGAGGGGTAGCCACAGAGGTAGATTTAATTAGGTGAAAATTGTTTGTCGGCTGTGGGGATCGAACCAAGGTTCTCAAGATCCATAGGCCGACTCGATTCCACTGAGCCACTTATTATTTAAAATGAAAAATATAAATTAAAAAAAGTTTATGAACAAATAGAAATAATGCATAAATAAATCATTCATTATAAAAATAAATAATAATTCTAAGCAAAAACGCGCGGTCCTCATAGAATTAAACAAATATAATTGATAGGTGCTGACAATTATAAAGGTAAAATTTTGTAAAAATTATTTTTCAAACCGAAAATTTTTCATGCAACACTAGAGCTCTTCGGATTGCAAACGGAGCTCAAGTCAGCAAAGATTAGTGAATACATAATACAATACTATTATGAATAACTTACCTCAATTCAACATATCCTAATTACTTAATTATATTCCCTAGGAATGTACTGACTTTGACTTGATACGAGTACATCTGTAAGTTATTTAATTAATCTTTAATATATTCTAATTGAATAAGTTTATATTCAAGTTTCGATATTGCATCGGATTCAATTCAAATGATTGAATTCAAATCTTGAATAATTAAAGAATTTCTACAGTACAGTAGTTTGAAAAGATTTTTCATTAAGACGAATTCAATTAGAAAATGTAGATAAGGAACATCTGTCATCTGTGTGATTTTAAATTGACTAATTTTTATTCCAATACTTCTTGGAAAACTAAATTTGCGTGATTTCAACTTTATTCATTAATAATATTTTTACATTGTGAAAATGAAAAAAATCATAATAGATAATGTCATTGGTTGATATCCTTATGTAAGTAATTTATATTTTGCTAAAACAAAACATATAATTCAGATTATAATATTTTACACAATATTTGAACAAAACAAAAAAATATAAATTGGGATTCAAGATCTTTTTATCGTAGAAATTAGTTAATGAACTAAAAAAAATATGCAAAGTAGGGACGTCATTGAGAAACGACAAAATGAAAAAAAAACTTGTAATAATGACTGAGTGATGTTTATGTTTAGAAAAGCGAAGAAAATAAATACTATTTTTTTTTTCATTCTATAAGCAAAGTACATTTTAATAAAAGTCGATCAGAATATTTTTAACGAAATTTTATTTTTATTTGAAATATTTGTAGTTCATTTCTTCACCACACGTTGGTACTACTAGATTGGAAAATGTTTACATTCATATTTTTAACCGCATGCCAGTATCTGTTGTTTTTCTCGTTCCCTTTGATCAACACGTGTTTACTTTATTCAATGTTTTTTTCTTAGAATTTCAGTACTGAAAACTTGTTGCGTATCAAAACTGTATTTTTCAATACAAACAGTAACTGTTTTTCGAGTTGTGCTTCGTTAGTTAATATACCAAATTACAAACTTAATTGCCGTCCCTATTTTTTATAAACAAAAATTAGTATATTATTTTCTGGGCTATATGTGCTTCCCAATTACTTTTTGTGAACCTGCAGGTAAACAGGTATTATTTAAAATATGTCACTGCGCTGGTATAGAAATGTATATACTCGTACAGCATAAGCCTAGAAAATATTTGAGATCAAGTATAAATGAATGTCAAGAAAATGTCAAACAGCAAAATATTGATAGAGTTTGTTTGAAATAACTATCATATGAATTGTAAAAATATGTGTTTTATTCAGTTGCTTTTAAATAAGTTATAAACAAAAGTGAGTACTAAATTATATGTTCGATTGTTTCTTAATATTAATAATAATGGATACAGGGTTTTGTCATATGAAGTGTTTATTTTCTTTTAAGTGTAAATGTATCGGGCAAGGATTTGTCCATTTTCAATACAATCTAAAATTATTATACAGGTAAGTATTTTACAATAAAAGTAAGTAACAAAAATTAACAATTACAATTGAGCTAAAATTAAATATATCACAATATCTAACTGAAAACAAAGAGCTAATCCTTTAGTTTAATTACAATTTGCAACACAAAATGAAAGAAAAAACTTACGGTACAAATAGATCCAAATTGGAATTAGTCAAAAATTTATATTTTGACCACATGGTCAAAAAACAATAGGGTAATGAAACCAAACAGGAAGTCAACAATAAAATGGAAAAGTAATAACAAAAAATAAACTAAAAAACTAAAAAAAATCACCAAAAAAAAAACAGGAACATCCATGTACTAATATTGTTAAACAATTGTTTGTGAAATTTTTATGACGATTAATCGTATTAGATTTTAAGTTTATGTGTAAGGATTATAATAATTATCTTCTAGACTAATTAGTTTATGAAGAACTTTAACATTGTCAAAATCGAAACTGTTTTTCTTTTAAAGAAGGCGCTACGCGCAGAGTTGTTGCGTAAATTACATTGATGTTGATAAATATGCTTATAGCATACTTTCGCCAATATAATTCTTATTACAATCTTTACAAGGGATTTGATAGACAATGTTACTTGTATCTTTGAAGTTGATTTTTGACTTGAAATTACTAAAGAATTAAAAAATGCTGTTACATGTTTTATCATCTAATTTTATATAGAAATATTTTAACAACCTATTTAAGGAAATTTGCAGTTGGGAAAAATAAGGAAGGGAGACATAGGTTCTGACTGGCTCAGTAATATTGTTTCTTAATATAAGATACATTTTATAGGGTTTCTTAAATTTGTTTATTAAGCTTTCTATCAGTTTATCTGAATATTCGACAAATTAATTAAAAATGTAAATTTAGATATTTGCTAGATATTCACTGTGGCACCTAGAGAGTGTTTACGCTTACGGACCTCATGTTGAGAAACAATGTTTTGGATTAAACTAATGAAAAGAAAGACAACTTATAAAGATAGAATATACTTTTGTTCAGTATAGTTTCTATTTAATGAGATATAAGTAACATTTTCTTATATTTTCAGTGTTGGATTGTATATTATTTATATCTACAAATTAATATTTTTTTAGAATTTTCGTGAACCAGTTAAACCTGAAAAAATTAAAAATCTTCTGATTAAAAAATAAAACATATAAGAACTGTATATTATATTTAATATGTTTGAATTGAGGCTTCAGAGATATCACGTACCTAAATTTAAATCCCAATATGCATAATTTAACTGTAAATTAATTACCAAATCAATTATCAAACATGAACAACAAAGTTGCTAATGAAATATTTCATCAACACCTTCAAACTAAAATCCAAAACCAATCCAAAATATTCCTTAACAACAGATATCATCGCAAACCGGTAAACCAAATACAAATTCCATCATTCATGAAATTCCCAATCGTTGGCGACCGCAGCGCACCTGGCGGTATGACGCGAATCTCTTCCTCTGGAGTCGACCCGACGATCTGGATAGTCGGCGCGGCTGTTTTGGTGTTTGTGGCGATCGGACACAGTGTTGCAGGTAACACGGTCCGACATTCCTGTGGTGACAAAACAAGGAGAAAGAGAGGAGAGAATGGCGAATAAGAGAAGGGAAGAGATGTTGGTCTTATTGTACATTTAGTGAGGTTATGTTGTGGTGAGTTGCATAAACTTGTCTTTATTATGTGCGCTGATTTTAATGACGAAGTATTTTTGTTAGCATTGTTGAAAAATTATGGGGATGATCTGATATTTAGTTTAGGTTTACAAATATAACAAAAATATTTTTCGAAGACAATACAGCCCTGTAACTAAGAGAAGTGATTCTCAAACGGCACCCTAAAATACATTTAATAAAATTCGGGACACCTTTTATATAGATACCTTTCTATTTTTATTCGTTATTTATTGTTAGTATAGTGGTAAGATAAATGATCATTTGTTTTTCTAAAATATGTAAACGTATAAGATACAATTATACAGGGTGTTAAAAAAGTTCCGGGACGGTGAAATATCTCGAGAAATACACATCGAATCAAGAAACAAAAAAAACACGTGTTTCATATTTTGCAAAAACCTATCTATGCACACCAAACACAAACCCCAACTCCCACCCCCAGGGGGTGGGGCGGGGGTCAACTTTGAAACCTTAAATGGGAACCTCAATTTTTTATTGCAGATTCGTATTCTGCGAAAAAAAAAGTTAATTGTATCTGAAACTTTTTTTCCCCCTGGGGGTGGGAGTTGGGGGTTTGTGTTTGGTGTGCTTAGATAGGTTTTTGCAAAATATAAAACACGTGTCTTTTTGTTTCTTGATTCGATGTGTATTTCTCGAGATATTTCACCGTCCCGGAACTTTTTTAACATCCTGTATATTACAATAAGTTTTAATTATTATATTTTGACGTCTCCTATTCATTGCCACAAATGTATTGTAACCTATCATTATTATAGAGAGTATAAAGCCCTTGCATTAGTAAATTTGTATGAAAAGAATTATGTATGTGGATGAAGAAAAATAATATGATGGAAATGTTTGATGGAGATTAAATGCAGGATGATTCGAATTTATACATGTTCTGTGAATGTTTAACAAATTCATATTCGTATTACTTGATTTATTGAAACATATGAATTTACGGAAAATATGTGGCATCAAGTTTGTGAATCATTGGTGTAAGACAGTGTTTTCCAAACTTTTTCTCTCAGCGTTCCCTTTTTTCCGTAAAAATTTGTGGTGCCCCCCTTATCTTTTATAACAGCCTAACTTCAAAAATCGTAAATAATTTATTTTATAGAATACATGTTTATTACAGCATAATAATAGAACAAAATAATGTAATAATATTTATAAACATGAAATTGTAATAAGATTGAAAATAATATTTAATTTAAATTAGGCATATTTATACAATATAATCATAATATTTGAGTGTGCTGAATGGGCGCTTGTTTTTCAATTTCTCGAACCGGGGAGTCATTGAAGATATCGCCACTCGTAATTCTTTTTCAACTATTAATCGAGTTCGATATTTTGTCTTTAAAACAGCTACAGCGGAAAAACACAAATAAAGTGTTACCAAAGGTAATAAAATTTCTAAGGCCTTTTTTGTTAAACTAGGCAAATTTTAGAAACACGTGTGTGCTATGATGTGAATGGAGAATGTGTTCATAAGCCTCAATTATATTTTTATATAGCGCCCCTCCCCCTTAAAACAATTTTACCCCTCTCCCTGGGGGCGCCCCACAGTTTGGAAACCACTGTTGTAAGATATAGGCCAATAGGCGAAAACTGTTAATATTTGTGATTTACTTTCTTTTGATTTCGTTCGTCGTAAATAAATTGTAATAATGGTAACTTATATGCCGTTACAAGTTTGCATTACAAGTAATAGATATGTTTCTAATTCCATTTTAAAACTATGTAAATAAAATAAATAAATATCATGCCTTTTACCCATTACTGGGTGTGGCACTCTGCCGTAAGCAGATCTCGGTGAGTGATATATTTTTTCGCGTCAAGTGCGGTTACCATCCGTCAAATCACGGCTCCCAAAGATGTTAGTGGAGAGGAAGCCACAGGAGTAGATTTAAATTGGTGAAAATTTTTGTCGGCAGTGGGGATCGAACCAGGGTTCTCAAGATCCACAGGCTGACTCCACTGAGCCACCTACCCCATAAATCTAAGTAAATAAAGTAAATTTAGATAGTCTTGCTTAGTGGATACAATTTGCGTCTACCAAGCAAGAATTCATGCGTTTATATCTCGCAAAGCTTGAATTTACGAGTATATCCGAATATACTATTAAATCTAATTGAAAGTGGTTCGGATTCCACCATAAGATGTAGGCCTCATGTCTTGTGTTTGGAATTTAATTGTATTTGTATGCAATAGGTAATAAATAAACAAATCACTAATAATAGCATCTGCTGTCTTCTGAATCTGTGATAATCAATGTTTAATATTTTTAAATGTACCACCACGCAATAAACATCAACTTACATAAACTTACTCCATAAAACAAGTAGTCGTACGTTTTTCTCTATCCATTGTCTAGCAAATCAAGATCAACCCTTCTTAAACCCATAACCATCCTGTCTCCATCGTTCCTTGCTCCCTTGCATCCTCCAGTTCCCTATAACACTCGTTTGCCTTTGCGCTTCGCGCCGAGCTCCGCATCGTACGGAATTATAGTTTAATTTACAGCAGCGTCGCCTGCGTCGTTACCGCCTTAATACCCGGTAGTTCGACGTCGCTTGCCGGCATCGGGCGACGCTTACTTGCGGGGTCGACGCTGGCGATGTAGAACAGGAGTGAGGAAACGTGGACAATGATGTCGTATCACGGGGTTAACTAGTCTGGGTTGGTAATCAACGGTGCCAGTGCGGGAGAGAAGGTTTTTTTGTGTAAGGATTGTTTCAAAAGGTTTGACAAAATCTGATTAATTTTATATCTTCATAAAGTTGTAATAAATTAGTTATTTAAAATTTGTCTTAATGGAGGGTATAAGTACAAATTGTACAAAAGCCACCACTTCTTAATTTGATGTTTATTTGCAAAATATCGCATATTTTACTTTTTTAATCGTAAAATAAATAGATGCATGGGTGTGATTCAATATTTCTTCTGTGACCGAAAGATTCCAATTCGAAAGAATAAAAGTGCGAAAGGGGTAAGGAATCTTTGATGAAGCGAAAGTGATATTTAAAAATAGAAATATTGAGCGAAGATTAATGACAATACAATGAATATTTGAGAGTAATATTACAACATGTTTAGTTTTTATCGGACAAATTTTTATTATTTGGTAACAAATGACGAGGGCAAATGAGATGAAAAATTCGCGATACCGAAGATAGAGATTTTGTTTAATGACAAATTTATTAGTAGAAGCAACCAAGTTTGTGTGAATGAAAATTTATCGTGATATAACATTGATCAGTATTTATTAAGATAATTTACCGAATACAGCAATTTATTAAATTTGTGATATTTATATCCACCGTTTTAAAGATTATAAATAAAAGTTTATCCATTTGAAATCAGTTCTCTTCCCATCCGACATAAAAGTTTTTAAAAAGTTTCGTTTCCATATAGAGTTTTGATACATGAGTTGAATTATCAGGGATAATATCACAAAAGATGATAATTACTTGAGAATTGTGAATTATTTTCATAACAACTAATTTTTATCAGTTTCACGACACAAATTGTAGATTGAAATTGCAAATAAAATTGTCAGGGAAAAGACAAATAATTATTTAAAATCATTATCACTTTGAGTGGTATTTAGATTATTTTTGGTTGACGTTTTTATTTAACAAATTGATTTGCTTATTGTAACTATAGCACTCGTAGGTGAAAATCATTCTACGTGCATACAAAAAAGTTATACATTGCTTTCTCCTCCACTCCCAACATTCACTACCCTATATCAAAGTAGGCATGATACACAATTGAGTATCACTTGATTAATTTACGTTTCAAACATAGTACTCAATGTAATGTATCATATATGATTAAGTTTAATGGAAATAACTATTGGTAATTTTATGTTTAAAACGTACGTATTTACAATAAGATAGCTTTGTTAGTAAAAAATTAATATTAATAATAATAAAATAAACTTATTTACACGTTATACGTCTTTATAATTGTTTTGTAGAATAATAAAGGTATTTTATAAATAGATTTCTATATGTTACTTTTTTAATATATGTAATACCTCCATATGTATAAAGTTATTATATGATATACTATATGTAGTTAAATTTTTTAGCTAAAATTTCGGTGGTCTGCCACTGAGTTCCGCAATGAACGTGAAAGTTTGAATGGCGTCCGGAGCGCTATCCCGGAGCAATCCAAGCCGGTGAGCAAGCCAGAGAGCTGGCAGAACACCGGAGTCTTGTCTAATACTCCACCGAGCGCCAAGCTTCTAAAGTAACCGTGTTTCTCTGGCGCCTAGCGTCATATCGTGTCTCGTGTCTGAATATGCGTGGTCGGGTGCTCGCACCATGTTGTACAAACACCGGCACCAGCTTTATTCAAAATGAAAATATACGAAATATGCAGCCTGGATTTTACGAGTATAGTATATTTTAATTTGAATGTTTCAAATGGTTTTGATATTAAAATGTTTTATATTTAATATAAAAAAAGACAAACATAAATTATCGTTATAGCAGTGAAGATTGTATGTATATGTATGTATGTATGTAGTAATGTGTGTATTATAATGTAAAGCAAGAACAGCTTATTCATTAGGTACAGTGAAATTATAGCAGGTTATACAAAGGTAGAATTTTTACGTGTATCTGACATGATCCTATCGAATTGAATTTAATGGTATATAGAATATATAATGGGGTAGGTGTCTCAGTGGTATCGAGTCGACCTGTGAACTCTGGTTCGATCCCGAGAGGCGACAAACAATTTTCACCAATTTAAATCTACTCCTGTGCCTCCCCCTCCACTAACATCTTTGGGGACTGTGATTTGACAGCTGGTAACCGAACTTCACGCAAATAAATAATCACTTAACGAGATCTGCTACGGCAGAGTGTCACACCCAGTAATGGGTAAAAGGCGTGTGATGATATATTTATTTATTTATTTATAGAATCATAGGACCAATTTTGTTTTCTAATTCACATTGTTTCTTGAAATGTACATTTTCAGTGCCACTGACCAACACTACAAACAGTCATTTATCTGATGTTAAACAAATAATAAATTGACTATTGTAGTGTTTGTAGTTATAATTAAATTATTAATTTATTAGAAATAATTCTCAGTTCAGTGGTACTAAAAATGTTTACTCAAGATAAACTTACTTCACCCTTAATTTCAATTTTATCCTAAAATATAAAACATCCTGTATATAGGTTTTTCTATACTTGATTATCACACTTTATAGGTATAGGTTGAAGTACTTGTAAAGAAATAAATAGATATTTTTAATTCGCAAAATGAAGGATATTTTAAAGTATAATTTTTTCTAGTATCACTGGTTTGATAGTTATTTAAGTATATTAATGATTAAATACTAATATATTAGAAATAACTATTAAACCAGTGGTACTAAAAAAAGTTACTTTAGGTAAACTGCATTCAATTTTGTGAATCCATATTGTTTTGTTATTAGTGCATCATACAATATATATTCTTAAAGTCTGATCATTAAGTGTATGTCAGAACGAAACAGGGAGACGAACATAAACTACCTAGTACCTACGAATACCTTTAGTTGTCTTGACTAGGAATGATGGAATTAATTACAAGAATTTTCAAATTTTCTACTACTTGTATTGTCCGCTTAAAAACTAATAATTTCCTTTTTTGTATTTGTTAAATAGAAATTCCAGTCTATATAAATTTTACTGAAATTGAAGAACAGTGATATCAAATGATCAAAAAAGGAAAAATCCCCTGAAAAGAAATGCTTCGCAACGAGATATTTCACAGTATTTATTTTAAATAGTTATTTAAAACTTAAGTCTCGTGTAATGAAATTTCATTAAAATGAAATACCTTTCATTCATAATTTACTTCATAAACATTTGCGATACTTGACCAAGCATGCGTCATTCAAGTGCTGAAATTATACTTTGTTTTGTTTTGGTTGTAACCTAATACAGTATTAACAATACTAATTGATTTTAGTTCATTATATATTTATATATGCATTATTGTACAAACGTTATGACCTATTATGAAGAAAACAAATTAACATTCATTGTTCGCAACAAAATTTCTAAAACAAAAGAGTGTAGGCATAATAATGTTGTTTGGTATATTTTTCAATTATAAAATATTTAGTTTCAAATTATTTTCTAAATGTGATATGTTTAAATAATAAGAAATGTGGTTGCACTGAGATCAACTGAAGAAAGTTTGTAAATTTTTACTTTTTTTTAGACTGTAAGAATCGATCTCTGCTTGCGTATCTCAAACTTTAATAAATTAATACTTCATTCAGTAATTTAAATTCAACGAATTTTCTTCAGAAAATCTAGCTTTAGCTTTCAAAATAGTTTTCTACAGTAAATAATAATAATAATATCGATTAAGTTGTTATCACAAATAAATGTGTTTTTTTTTATAGAACATGGAACTTTTCTCAAATATCAAATTACATGGTATTTAGATATTGTACAGTATCTAATCAGGGCCGTAGCCAGAAAAGTGGGCTGGCCCTGGATGAGCTCTGGATAAAATATTTAAACTTATAAATAAATATAAATATATCATCACGCCTTTTACCTTTTACTGGATGTGGCACTCTGCCGAAGCAGATCTCGGTAATTGATATATTCTTTCGCGTGGCCGACTCGATACCATTGAGCTACGTAATTACTGTTAAAACCAAGTTTAAAATGCATGTTTGATAATTACACATTTCTTTGATTTTTTTCCAGTTCTTTTAATTAATTTTAATTATGTAAATAATAATTATAAAAAAATGTGAGTCGTCATGGGACGCCTGGCAGATGTGAAACATCGTGTGTGTACAAGTAATATGCATAAAAGATAATATTATTACAGGAATTAAATATAGCCTAATGAAAAAATGAAGTAGTTTCTTACAGAAAATTCTACTTACTGATGACTTGGTAGTATGCCATAGTGTAGTTTCACTTTCTTTGCACAAGGTTGATCACTTTGATCTTCTGAGTTATCACTATCACACATATTTTATTGTCAAAAATTAAAATAAAAAATTAAATAAAACGCAGGTTATGTGTACCGTAGTAAACAACAACGTCGAACTGAGTGAGAAGCCACACCGTACACTCTACTACATATAATATATATATATATATATATATATATATATATATATATATATATATATATATATATATATATATATATATATATGTATACCTCAGTATAGCGTGGCGTCCCGTCGCCACACCGTACACTCTACTACACATAAAATATATATATGTATACCTCAGTATAGCGTGGCGACCCGTCGCCACGCCAACAATTCGGTTTACAAGTAAGCCTATAGATGTTTCACATCAATAAATAAATTTGAAACTGAATTATAACAGTAATGTAGAGAGTAAATAAAATGAAATGTAAATAAATATATCATCACGCCTTTTAACCATTACTGAGTGTGACACTCACTCGTACCAAATCTCGGTAACTGATATATTTCTTCGCGTGATGTGCGGTTACCAGTCGTCAAATTACGGCCCCTATAGATGTTAGTGAAGGGGTAGTTTTAACGTGGTGAATTTTTGGCCGACAGACGGATTTGATACCAGTGAGTCAGTTACCTCATAATTTAAATGCAGAATTTAATTCTCTACGATTATTTTATGAAACTTTTTTCTGTAACGTGATCAGAGAAGCAACAGTAGCAGAAAAATCGTTTCCCAAGTTAATTGCTACGGCACAGTTTTCGTGGAACATCCTGTACAAATGTATCCCAGTAGCAGAAAAAAATTTCAATATTTTCTAGTTCTTTAAAATGACTATGTCTGGAGATTTGATAAACAAAAATGATTACATATCAATAATATTCATTCATCATTCAGGCGCGGTGGCCGAACGTGTTAAAGCACATCTCTTAACATACTGTGACGTCACCCGAACCAAGATTCGTCAGTTCGAATCCGCCTGTCGACAATGTGTGATTTGTCGTAAAATATAAAATACAGTTACATGTATTTATCATACTCGAGCGCTATAAACTAGTCACTTATACGCCTTAAATAATGTAGCATTCGACTACGAAAACCGGCAGTACGGCAATGTAAAAACTGCGGCTCGGTGTGCCGGTAGGACCTGGCCCGATTTGGGCTGTAGCGCAATCAGAGGAAGGAGGAATATTCATCTAGAAATCCTCAATTCTCCTGATTCCTTCTCTGCAGATGCAGATCATCATGACAGGTAGCGCGTGTCGGTCACGTGTCCTTCCCCTCATCTTTACCCTCTCGTCTTGTTTTCATTCTGGCGTGAACACCACCAACATCAAACGGAATAACAGACGTTACTACTCTACGCTATGCGTTGTGTTCCGTTGCGAGTTACGGCCTGCGTTTAGGTGCTGCGTTGCGCTGTGCTGTGCAAAATGGTAAGGCGTCTGTCGGGACGGTCGGACGCTATGCGGGAGGTACAGGTTGTCATGGAAACGAGGGGTTTGTTTTCAAACAAATGGAGGCGAATCGCGGCAAGGATAGTAGCTACGGTAGGTGTGTGGAAGTGTAGATGGTTTACCTGTGTTTGTGGCGTTTGAACAATGACGACCGAATAAATAAAAATTAACATACAAATCGAAAAGGAAAACTTTTAGAACTTGTTTTATTTTCATTTAAGATAGTTCGGTCGATTTAGGATAATTAAATGAAGCAACTAATAGCATTACGATTATGATATGATATGTCCGTCAGTACGGTGGTGTGGATAGCGATACGGAATTCGAATCCAGAGATCTCGAGTTCGAATCTCACTCAAGCTATAAATTATATGAACTACCACACTGCGGCTCGGTGAGTGCGGACCCTGTACTGTAATTGGGATTAAGTTCCTGATGTACAGCGTAACATAAATAAATAAATAAAACGAATACCGTTGTATTTAATGTATAGTTGATTTGACTAGTTTCAATGTAATCGTCAATTTCGTATAAAAAAAAATCTCGATGAATCTATGGTCGAAATAAGAATATAAAATATAAGAAAACTGGAATATGTTATTAATTTCCGAAAAAGAGTCGAGTTTTTGTTCGTAAATATAATCTTCGCATCTAGTAACAAATGTGACAACGTTGTAAGTGTCACTATGTTATAGGTAGGTTGTGGCATCGCGTTAAAATGTCACAACAATTATGTTTGGAGGAAAGTTTACTAAAAAATTTACAATTTTACAAAAAGAGGATGCTAATATAATTAGCGCATAAATGAAAGGAAACAAAGAAAACCAAGTCCCATCAAGTCGGTGGTTTGTGCGGCGTTACTACATCATCGAAAGGTGAAACGAATCTGAGTTCAGTATATTGTGATTCCTTTAAATTACGATTTCTCGAGAATTGTACTAAGAATATTGTTCAAATTGATGGTAGTTGATGGAAAATGTTATAAACTACAATGCAAATAGTTTTTAATATTAAAGCAGTGTGAATATATTACGCAATTCTTCGATTTATACTTGCTACATTCATTCTCCATAAGCGCAAAGCTATTTCAACCTATGAAGTAAATATTTCGAAAACTACGCGATGAAATTTAATTTTCTCTATCACGATTGATTGTGAATACTTTAAAGATGACATTTATTGTAAAAAAAAATACATTGTCGTCACCATGACACTTATATCGACCGAACTAAATTATTATATTTGGGTAATAGTTCTATAATTTTAGTTAAATAAATACAGACTCGTAGAAGGAACTAATTTTATTTTGCCATTATCTCATGATATTTATCAGTAGTTAATTAAATTTTATTTATAGGTAAAACGTTAGTCATTTTCATTTTTTAATTTTAATACTAGTTTTAATTAACAAAAATATATACCAAAATATATACCAAATATTAACTGAGAAAAATCATATCTAATCACAAATTGAAGTATAATTTTATTCAATCATATCTCTTAATTTTCAGTAACTTGAATTCAATTAATCTTCTTCAGTAAATTGATTAGGTCATACGAGTACTCTTGATTAGATAACGAAATTATCAATAATTTTTACTGAAAAACAATTTTCTAAGTATTTTCCAACGGTAAATAATAATTATAATAATGATTTTACATGTAAAACAGTTGACTTGTAATCGTTCAAATATCGAAAAGCATTGTTTAGTTTTTCTATTAAAAGTATTTTCAAACTTAAGATTCAGTAAGAACGAAAATAGAATCCTATAGTTTAAGCTTAAAAATTCAGAATAGACTAAGTGAGTTAACAAAGATCGTCAGACTTAATGCCATTATATCTCAAATATCTTAAAAACCAATAACATTTTTGAAACTTTATTCGTCTGTTTGATCCATTCTTAATATTAATGCCTAATTTACTATTTTGTGAGTGGAGGACTCCATTATGTAATTAATATAATCATATTCACAAAAGAAGATATTTGTATTATCATTTCAGGCATTCTTAGAGAAAAACATCTCAAAATTAGGTACTAATTAAAGAGTCACATTTTTTAATGTTTTGAAAAATACCGAAAGTAAGTTGGTAGTACTTTGACTGGTTATACTACTTAATTCATCTATGAGCTTAAGATGTGAATACTTCTTTTACGGATTTTGAATGAATTTTAAGAAGAGTGGGTATAGTTATGGTCTAGCCTTTTTTTACTTTGCTTTTTGCACTTGCAAAACGTTAGATAGTTTTAGATGACTATGCAAATCATCTTAACCATTTTTGTAGAAAACAAATATCAAAAATAGTAGAAATCCGAGTCAGATTCCCATTGAAACTTCGAATTTCCCTACTCCGGGCCTGTATCGTTTGTTTGTGTCTGTAAAGGGTCTTTGGTCACGGGTCAAGTCAGGCGTAGCCCTGCCGCCCTACAGCGCCGGGGCCGACTGTGCGCCGCCCTATCGTAGCTGGAACCCCTCAGTCGCTCCACGCTCGAGCCTCACTGAATGCCTGATATATTGAATTCATCGCTGCCCTTGTGGAATTTTAATTTGTCACTTGTATGATACGAATTTAAGGGGCTGATTTGCAAACAAATATATTATTTTGTTTTACTGCTTAGTGACAGTGATAATGAGGGTATTCATTTTTTTCCTTTTATTTTCAGAATAGTTTATTTTGATTTTACGAATGGCGAACGATGTAAACTAAAAATTAAGTCGTTCAATTACTCTATTTAATCAGAAAAATCAATGTATGATGAAATTATTTATAGCATCATCTAATCGTTATTTTAAATATTAATTATACAGATTTTGCAAGTTTGAGTCCTACTAATGGCTTCGAGTAGATTTTTGATACTCTACGCCAGTGATTTTTCAACCACTGTGACGCGAAATTTTTGATGTGTGCCGCCAAATTTTATACCATAAAAAATATTATTACAATTTTCTACAACTTATTTGTGCGAATTCGGATTTCAGCATTAACTAATATATAAACGAAAAAAAGATCGAGACTTTTAAATGTAGATGATGAAATTAGAATGACATTATCATTTTTACAACCAAATATAAGCGAAATTCTCAAAAATCATCAAGCTCAAATTTCGCATTAAATGTATTCTTATAATTAATTTGAAATTAATCACTCAATGAACAATCTGTTGTCTTTGTAGTACATATTATTTAATTTTACAGTATAGTCCAAAATTATTATCATAAACTATTTTACATAGTGTATTATAGATAAGTAAAATTCTTTTAAATTTATCTTATTGTTAGTGCGCCAGCAAATTTTGAGATTGTTAAAAGTGTACCGTGACAAAAAAGTTGAGAATCACTGCTCTAAGCGTAGGTGTTCAGAAGTATAATTAGAAAGAATATCTTGTTATGCATGTAATTAAATAAAGTACTTAAACGTAAAAAAATTAATGTATATAAGGAAATATTGTATCTTTCATTATATTAGCATATGTCCCGACGTTGTTTTATTACAGGAATACATTTGAATCGTTACAAAATTTTCAGTAGGTATGTTAGATGATTTATATTTGATACATTTTCACTGTAAGAACGAACACCGTTATCCAAGCTCAAGGGAGTATAGTGTTTTAATATTAGGTTAAATAGAAAAATATTTTACTGTCGTGGGTCAATTAAAATTATTTTTTAAGTAATATGTTAAATTAGACGATAGACAATTATATAAAAAAAATGTGTATAAAATTCAATAGTTCATCTGATGTACTCGTAATACAATATAATTATTTTCTAGTATGAAATACCAATTCGAAATTTGATTAAATACATGATATGTATTACTTATCATTTTGGACGCTAGGATTAGGATATAGTTATTAAAATTGCGAACATTATAAGCTCTGTTAAAAATATTTTAATTTAATATTTTGTTCAAATATATAATTTAGCTCTCGGGGCGGAATTTATGCACTGTTGTCTTAAACTGAATTTTCATTATGTACTTTTGGCTTGTAGTCGACGACGTGCCAGATTAGTTATCAAACTAAAAAATATAATTACAAAAAATAATTTTCAAAGGAAAATATAACATGTGTGTATGTATATTCCACTAAGGTCTTGTGAAACGTGTGATAATAAAGCAATTAAAAATTGAAATACAAGGTAAGTATGTATTTATAAAAAATAAGGCAAAATTCGTAAAATTTAATTTTAAATGTTTTGTATAAACGTAACAGGTACTTCAAATTACGAAGAATTTGTTTTTATTTAAAACGACTGAATAAATCAATAACATTCTAAAGTCTCTTTGACTAGATTTAATTAAATTGTTGAATAAGAGTGGGATACAATACAGGATAATAGAAAACAATACCTAGTGATCCTTATTCCAGTCTTCAACCTGACACCTTCTGTGTATTCATCCACCTACGATAATCCTCCTAAATCAAAATCATCCCCTACTTATTTTCCTCCCCCTAATTTTCTTTCTGCATGCTCCATATCCACTGATGACCATATCACCCGTTTAGCACCCTCTGCAGTCAGTGCAGCTGCCCCGATCAGTCACGGCCCGCGCCATGAAATCTGCCGCTACGGCTCTGCACCGTAGCCAATCGCCCGCACCTGTTATTTGTCACCCTCAGTGTTACGTCACAGTGGCAAGCTGGAGTGTGACGTCACCAGGATTGAAATTATTGTTGATCGGATACTGATTTGTTTTGACTAATGTGTTTCAAGATCACTAATTTAGGGATTTCGTAGAAATTTTGGAATAATATAAATGTCTGAAGTAATAAAAATTGGGAAAAATATATGTTTTTGATCAACACATAATTATATTTGTTTTAATATCCAGAAAAAATAAGTGGCAAACGGTAATGAGAAATTAGTAACTCTGTTTTTGAATTTATTATGATCTTAAATAAATAAATAAATATATCATCACGCCTTTTACCCATAACTAGGTGTGTCACTCTGCCAAAGCAGATCTCGGTAAGTGATATATTTCTTCGCATGAAGTGCGGTTACCAGTCGTCAAATCACAGCCCCCAAATATATTAGTGGAGAGTGAGGCACAGGGGTAGATTTAAATTGGTGAAAATTATTATGATCATTTACTTCTTATTTCTGAAGATTCCAAAAAGAGCAATTATTTATCATGGGCTGTAAATAAAAATAGAAAACTTTAAATTTTTATCAAATTATTTATAATAAATATAATATCAGTAGTAATAAATTTGTCAAAATTAATAAATATATTTGATAAAATATAGGCATTTATATCATATATCTATACCATACAGGATTTGAATATACAGGGTAATTGAAAAAAATAGGTAAAATATAAATTTTCTATATATATAGTTTAAATAAATGCTTCTCAAAGTAGGCGATATCGCCCTTTAGAGGCGCTATGTATGGCAGTGGGCGACAGTGAAACGTTAGGCTAAATGCCATAATTTATTTGGTGTTTAATAACTATAACTTAGTAACTATAACTTAATTTATACAATTAATAGCTATTACTTTATCTATGTAGTTATATGTTGTTTTGCGAAGAATAAGTGCAACAACTAGGTTTTACTTTTTTAAATTAATTCATATTCACACACACATGCGTCTAGGGTCGCATTTATACTTTGGTGACAGGGTTCGCAATGTATCGGAGTAAACAGGGATGGCGTTCCGTCTCGTAAAATTGTGTTAAATGTCAAAATTATTGTTTGGGTTACCGAAAATTAATATTTCTCCTCTCATCTAAAAAGGTAATGCAGTAATTTAAAATAAATCTATTTTAATTTGAAAACAGAGCGACAAAAATGAACATCTATTGAATACATTGGTCGAAATCGCCAGCAAAATTAATTTTCAAACTGAAACGCATTGTTTTGACATTTTAATTCCTTATTGGTGAGTTAAAAAAGGTCTTGACTTTTTCTGGCGAGACTCCTAGACTCCTACATATACAGAACAGGGAGGCATTACTATTAAAAACTACAACCATGGAGTGCGGATTCGAGAAGCACTGTTTTAAATTATAAAGTTGCGAACTTTTTTAGGTAAACCGAAACCGGTACAATTTTGATTTTTTTAAAATAGAACTTTTTTTTTATTTTTTGAAAGTAAATTAGTTTTGCAGTGATACCAAAAATTGTATTTTTATTACATCAATGATTAATTTTTGACATTCTTTTTATCAAATAAAGAAGTTATGTATGTCAGGGCACACTAATAATGTGATAATATAGAAACATGTTTCATAAATTTTAGAAATACACAATATTATTATTTTTATTGAAACATATCACTAGGTAAAGCTAATTTAAAGTATTAAAAGATTGTCATCCATTTTAAAAATGTAAGTGTAATCGCTTTCAGTAAAGTTGGAAGTGCAATTTAAAATATTTATATTTGTTCCTTACTTTGTAATTTAAATAATGGGCCTAAAATTAATAGTAAATTAGGTATTTGCGCATATTATTTCAGATACCTGTATATACGAGTGTAAAATATGAAATATATTTGCAAAAGTCTACGACTTTTTTATTAAATTAAAAAGTTGGCGCTAGAAAAAAAGTGTAGGCATTGAATATTAGATGTGCGTAAGTTTGTTAGGTATAACTTTATTTTCGTGGTTTAATTAAAAGGAGGAAGTCTAAATTAAAAATAAAACGAAATACATATTGTAATTTACTAAAATTCTGATTTGCTAGTTTTCTATAATAAGTCTAGGTACGTGATACATTTGTCTGCCGTTAAATTAGTTGGTCAAAGGACGAAGTTATGTTTATGTACTGAAAATTTCAGTTGTCATTAATTTTCTTAATTTTATTTTATTGTGCATTAGCTGCTAAATTGCTGAATAAGTATATATAGAAAAAATAGTTTATGAAATAATCAAGTACACACTTATTATTAAAAAAAGAAACTTATATAATTACCTGTGAGTTCTACAAGTTTGTATAAAAGAGAATGATACTATCATAGACCCAGAGAGCAATAAAGCAGTGAAGTCTGGTCCTGTGGGGTCACAGTCTGACTTGTGAGTCGTGGCAGTCGTGGAAACGTAACTCGAATTTCACTTTTAATTAAGTGCTGTCATTAATCAAGCGTCGTCTCCCCGCATCCTTCCTCGCGACTCTGTAGAGTACGTTCAGCGCCACCGACCAGTGCTCTTCAAACAGTGCCATTAGTAAAAAAATATACTCGATCGATTTTATTTATTTGAGAGAAATTAAAAGTATCACTTGAAAAATTATACCTAAATTATTAAGGTAATTTTAATGTAATCTCTTCGAAAATTTTAACAATGAATTCACAGCTTTTTCGACATATAAAGCCGCAATAAAATGTTACAATGTTTATAACAAACATGTTACCAAAACATTCACATCAATACTAGATGTAGCGACTACGGTATAGACCGAATAACCGACTATCGACAATTCGGTGATTTTAGAAGCTGATAAGTCAGCTTGGTCGGCTAATTATAAACATCATTAAAAGCCGCGGTAAAATTCTACACTGAAATTCATTTATACTCGTATACAATGGCTGGTAGCACAAGCTCTGTTTTTGGGTATACTAAGAGCGATGTATTTGGGTATACTAAATATTCCTAGCACGAGCTCTGTTTTTGGGTGTTTTAAGCATGTTTTAAGCAATTGTTTAGTATCTGGTTTTAGAACAGCTCATGGCTGTTTTAAGCAGTGTTTTAACGCAAATATGCAGGGGCGTTCCAACCCAGGGTTCTTGGGGTTCCCAGAACCCGGGCGCCAGCATAAAAGGGCGGCAGACGGCAAAAAGTTAAAATAAATATGAGTATATTAAAAGAACACAAATACTGCGTCTTAATATTATTTGTAAAATAAATAAAGTAATGAAATGAATACCAAATGTAGATACCTACTATCGTACTAAGGCCTTTAATTACAAAAGATCGCGAAGTAACGTGATTAATATTTGAAATATAAAGTTAACTGTCAAGATTTCTTAATATTCACAACAAATCTTGACGGTTATAGTGACAGCTTCTGTTTCTATGACAAAGCTGTCACAAAAATTATAATTAGTAGGCGATTTTCTCGAACTATTTTCATTAATTTCTCTAATTTGTGGCATTAAAATGAAGTAATCTGTATGAAATAATGTATGTGGATAGGTCTATTATGGTCATGTGCAATATTATACCATAATTTTTTTACCGGACACTTTTTATTTACAAAAACCTTTTTTCCCATGTTATTTCCCCTATGCCAACCTTTACGTGGAACGCGCGGTATAGTTATGAGTATTTAAGTATTTTTATTGTAAATTTAATTTACATGTATTGATATGCTATTTTGTTATTTGTATAATTGTTTGTGCTATTATGTGCAATTGTAAAATGTAAACTATATAGTTTAAATTAGGTTTAGGTATATTAGAATGTACCTATGTGGTGAACTAATTTCTTTTTGTTTTTTTTTTGTATTTTTATTTAATTTTATGAGAAACTATTTAATAAAATATTTATTTAAAAATAGTTACTTTTCTAGACAAACAATGTTCTATTATTCTACGCTAAGGTGAATAACATATTATTTGTCATGAGTTTGCTTATTGATCTAAATCTACACGCAAGTTTCGCATAGTACGGCGTGTCGGCATACTGTTTTACTCTTTCTGTATCATAGAGCATAAAATTCCACGTATTTTGAGTACCATATCGCATTTTTGTGCTCCAAAATTTTCGCACGCCACATTCTACTTCAGAACCCAGGCGCCAAGTATCCCAGATACGCCCCTGCAAATATGGCGGACGCATATAAAAAAAATTGTGCAGCTCGCGCGGTTCGCGATGTAAATAGACATAAAAGACGAATAATTGTATTTAAAGAACGAAAGAATCCGTTTATCTTGTTGTCTGCAAGTGAATTTAAACGCAGATATCGTTTTACTAAAGATACAGCGAAGTTTATAATAAATATTGTGGAAGATGAATTGGAACCACTACAAGAGCGACGAAATACAATTTCAAGTGAAATGCAAGTACTGATTACTTTGCGGTACTTTGCAAAAGGGATGTATCAAGAAGATAATGGTATGTAAAGTTTAAATTTAATTTACGCGCCGTATATTCACTGCTGCGCAGTAATGATACTACACACGTAGCTGTCAAATGTCAAGATACATAACCAACATTCAGCACTGTAATTGCAAGTTTTTAATATATATTTTGTTCATATTACATTAAAATGGTACGTATTTTTACAACAACACATTATATATTGTTTATAGGTGATCTTCATGGTGTTGCCCAACGTACTGTTAGTACAGTAGTAAAGAGGGTGTCTGTTGCTCTAGCATCTCACATAAATGAATATGTGAAACACGAAAGCCTGGACAATATTAAGGAGGAATTTTACAGTATAGCAGGGTTCCCCTCTGTAATCGGATGTGTGGATTATACACATATAAAAATCAAGAACCCCGATAAAGAAAGACCCCTGTTGTACCGCAACAGGAAAGGATGGTATTCTTTAAATGTCCAAGTTGTGTGAGATGCAAAATATAGAATAGTGGATCTTGTTGCACGTTGGCGTGGCAGCGTTCATGATGCACGTATATGGGATGACTGTAGCATTAAGCAGAAACTTGAGGTAAGTTTAAAATACTTTTTTGTCTTTCCTATTTATAATTGATTTATAATTCAGACTGGACAACTGCGGGGTATTATTTTGGGCGATAGTGGATATCCATGTACCCATTATTTGTTAACGCCACTCCATAATCCTACTACTCGTCCAGAAGAACGCTACAATTCATCCCATATACGGACAAGATCCACTATTGAAAGATGCTTTGGGCAGTGGAAGGCAACCTTCAGAGCTCTTCAGAACGGAATTCTTCTTTCACTCGATACTGCAAAAGCTGCAATAAGTGCAATGGCAGTTTTACATAATATTAGAATAAACTCGCAACAAAGCGAAGAAGGTATTTTAATCAATAAATAATTTTATTCACGTTTTCACTAATGTTAATACTATACTTACCTATATTTTTACAGATTCTGATTCAGAAAGTTCTGAAAATGATGAAAGTGACGCCAGATCAGCACAACCTGCCAGCACAGCACAGGAATACTATACGCGGCAACACATTTCGGCAGCAGTTCATCAGACGACATTTCGCATAAAAGTAATAAAGTGCGTCGCTAATGTAGTCATTTTAATACATCTTTTATTATATTTATTAAAAACTTCACTGTATCTTTAGACAAACGATATCTAAGTTTAAATTCACTCACAAACAACAAGATAAACGTATTCTTTCGTTCATTAAATACAATTATTCGTTTTTTATGTCTATTTACATCACAAATGTTTGTTAAACTTAGCATTACATTTTTATAAGTAAATTTCAAATGATTAAAAAATAAATTTTTAAAATAAACATTTAATTTTATTATCAGTTTTTTTTTATTTACATTTTCTTTTAACAATACATACTCTAACTCTTCTCGCTTTCTTTTAAATATTGCCGCCTCAAGTTCCTCTTCTTTTCTTTTTCTTTCTATTAATAATTGATTCATCATTTCTCGATGTATTTCAATTTTATGTTTTTGTTCAAGGTTGTGCCTCTCCTTTTCAATTAATAATAATTCCTCTTCATAACACGTAATTTTTCCTTTCGATTTTAATTTGGGAATATCACATTTAGGGGGTAGGACCGAGGATTTAGATGTGGAAGGGGTTTGCACAAACGTATTGGACTGTTGTGCAATTTCCAGGAATAGACTACATGCATAAAAATGGGTAGTATTTAATAATTTATTATAATAAGAAATATAAATAAATAAATATATCATCACGCCTTTTACCCATCACTGGGTGTGGCACTCTGCCTAAGCAGATCTCGGTAAGTGATATATTTTTTCGCGTGAAGTGCGGTTACCAGCCGTCAAATCACGGCTTCCAAAGATATTAGTGGTGGAGGAGCCACAGGGGTAGATTTTTTAAATTGGTGAAAATTGTTTGTCGGCTGTGGGGATCGAACCAGGGTTCTCAAGATCCACAGGCCGACTCGATACCACTGAGCCACCTACCCCATATAAGAAATATATTAAAATAAACTTGAGATACAGAATTTACATTCGTATAATACATCTGCGAGTATATAGTAATAATAAAAAAAGAAATATAAATACACTTACCCAGTTTCAGCATCTAACTATTTCTGGTGCATTTAGATCTGTAGCATGTACTGGTACTGTTTCCTATACGAAAATAATTACATATTACTTAATTTCCAATAACATTTGTCTCAAACATAAATACCTTCCTGTAACCATCCGTATCATAAATTGATGTATCTGAGATAAAATCATCAGGACACATATTTTTTATGACGAAATCAGTGTCAGATGGTTCTTGTGGTGGTGATCCACCACCGGTTTTCTTTTTCTCCCTCTCATACACTCACATTCATCTTTGCCATGCATTTCATACGCCTCCATTGCTCTTTTATTCTACTTACATCCCTCACATACCCATGTGCTTTAAAAAATCCTTAATATCCATCCATGCCGATTTCTTTTCTTTCAGTACCCTAATATCGTTATTTTTACTCTCAATCACACTTTTTCTTTCATTCACGCATTCTAAAAGCAAGGATTTTCCTCGTGTGTCCAATTTTCAGATCTACTTTTCTTGTCCATCTTCCTACAATATTAGAAACCATTATAGTTTAATTGTGTAATATATTATTACTGTAAATGAAATCCTAAATTAAAATAAGAATTGTATATATACAAAATACTTACGCTAAAACTATTCTTCGTTGTAAGTTTACAAACTCTAACCACAAAATTCCTGCTGTCAAATAGACAGATTTCAGAATAAAACGACGACGAGCGCATGCGCGAACTATAATTTGCAACGTTGCCGCCAATGTTTCTCCATATTCGCGGTATTAGTTAAAACACTCTTAAAACAGGTCTCATGCTAAGCAGTGTTTTAAGAGGTATTTTAAGCCTCGGCAGTGTTTTAACTAAAATACCCAAAAACACTGTTTTAGTATCGAGCTTGTGCTACCAGCCAATGTAATTAGTGTCAGTCTCAAGTGTGTTGCGCGCCGTACGGACACTACGAGGAAAGTATCCGACCTTTGGCTGGGAAAAATAACAGGAGCGTTGAAACCTAATTACCCTAAAAGTAGTCTCCTTGGGACTCCACACACTTCTCCCAGCAGTGCTGCCATTGTTGGAAGCATTCCGGGAAAGCCTCTTTCGGAATGGAGTTTAGCTTGGCTGTCGTTGCAGCCATAATGTTCCCTCTTGTCTGGAATCGCGTTCTTTTCAATGACCTCCTGAGTTTGGAGATTAGCCAGAAGTTGCAGGGGGCCATATTAGGAGAGTAAGGAGCCTGTTGAATCACAGGAGTCTGGTTTTTGTTGTTTCTGAAACAAATGCGGGAGTGTCCTGGAGCATTGTCGTGAAGGAGGCACCAATTTCCTGTAGATCACAACTTCGGTTTCTTGTGCCGTACAGCATCACGTAGGCTATGGAGGATATCCTGGATATCTTTGGTGATTGTTTGACCCTGTGGTGCGTACTCGTGGTGTACCACACCGCGGGAGTCAAAGAAAGCAGTCAGCATCACTTTGACATTGTTGCGCACTTGACGGGCTTTCTTTGGTCTTGGTGACGTGGAATGTTTCCCCTATGACGAGTGGGATTTGGTTTCCGGGTCGTAACCATACACCCAGGACTCGTCGTCTGGCTGTCGCCCAGTTTCTGTCAAAATTTGATGCTGTAACGGTGCTCCAGTCATTCTGTCATTTTCCTTGCAATGAAAAACTGACGAGATCACTACACATTACCTCATTCAAATGCTGCTTGTCAGAAACAGACACTATCGACAGGCAGGATAGAATTCTCGCATGCACACGAAGGTTCAAGTCGGATACTTTTCAGACCTTGTGTAGATTTATCGTTAAGTGTTTGTTTATTCCGTCGCTTGGGCGTAACCTACCTTCGTGTAATTAACTAACGTGTAAAGAAATTGATAGTTATGTCCCGAACAAAATCATGCGTCTGAATTTATTTGGATGAGATTATGGAGAGCTGTGCAAAGTGAAATGTTAAGAAGTGATTTCTCTCGTTGGAGCTGAAAAACCGCCAATACAAGTATGTTGAATCATATTAAATACAAACATTGTGAACTAGTGTCTTTATTTTCAGCTGCAATTGAAAGTATAAATGAATCTTCACTATCAACATTTTCTATCTTCAAAGTATTGATAATGCCAAATAGTGGAAAGCAACAAGAATGGCCACTTGCGGTACCAAAATAGATAAAAAGGAAAATTTTAATTTGCTCATGGGTTCCACCCTTATTACGCACTACCTGTCGTAAATAGTACCAAGGATTTTTTTGAGCGGTGATCAAGACACTCTGTTAGATATATTGGAAAATAGCTCAGCTTACTTTATTGTGTTGTTCAATCAGCACAGTGTACAGTGAACAGCTTGTCTCATAAGTTTGCAACAACTATAAGACCAAATAAAATCAGCTTTTGTCTCAACTAACAGAAAGTCTAATATTTATTTCTTTATCACAATTTGCCTTTATTAATTGATATTAATAACAAGTACTGTCTTTACGTTTTTAGGTTTATGGTTTTTCCATATATAAATATCTAAGACTTATAAATATACAGTTTATAACTATGTCTTATTAGAACTTATTACAGTACTTTGTCAATTAATCGATCTTTTTACCGAATATACACCGATCAATCGCCAATTAGAAAACTTAACCGACTAATAGTCGGTAGCCGGTACTTCTCTAATAAATATCAGTATAGAGTTATAGCAATGGGCTCGCAAATTTTAGGTAAATTTAGAATGGGCTCGGATCTCCTTATTACAACTCATCACTGGGTTTAGTAGATTTCCGTGCATATATTGTATAGAGAAAGCCTTATATTAGCAATATATGCATGTGTTTGAGTTATTCGCAATTATTTTTCCAAAATTTCAACCAAATATATAAAAATTACAATGATAAAATTCTCACATGACTAACTATACTATGAAATGGGTTTCCGTAGCTCACAAACATGACTTCAAATTAAAATTATTCCCTCCACTTACATCTTTTGGGACCGCGATTTGGCGACTAATACGCGGAATATATATATCACACTACGGCAGATTATCACACCGGTAATGGGCAAAAGGTGACATAGTATTATATTTATTTCATAAAGTAAAATAGTCATCAATATCAGTTTTTAATTCGATTGTTTTTTCAATTCAAGAAAGAAGTATATTTTAACCCTGAGTTATAAAGATTATGAATTAGCATCTTATTCATTTTGTAAATATACTTTATTTTCAAACAGAGTTAAAAATGGTAATCCGCTTTATGAATATGCTTGTAAGTATTTTGATCTGTTTTGAATAAATAAAATGAAGATTGAAAGCTCTCAGTAATATTGAAATGAAAGAAAAGTTTGGCGGTCACCGTGCTCCTTGAAAGGAGCTTTCTGCGTAGCTGGCCCCATGAGCCATTCAACCAGCAGGCGGAGTAAAGACGTGAACGCTGTTTCTTTTAAAAATAACGCGAGGTGGAATTCCTGCGCACTAGTTTTGTTTTTCCTTGCGCGAAGAACGTCGAGTCCCGCGTACTCCTCTCTCTAATTGTAGCTAATTAGTTTCCGCGCGGGTGACGAAAGTATTGCGGCGTTTTACAAAAAATAAATTCATCAACACTGTATATTAATTGCTCGGTATTTTAACGATGTCATTATCGTGTACTTTTGTTTTTTTTCTATGCTTACTTCTCATGGAATATATAGTTTTTTTTGTAGCTGAATGTTATATTATTTTTTATTTATTTGAGATTAGATATCTATCTGTCTATCTCTCTATCTATCTATCTATATATACATATATTGTGGTATCCAGTCGGCCTGTGGATCTTGGGAACCCTGATTCGATCCCCACAGCCGACAAACAATTTTCACCAAATTAAATCTACTTATGTGGCTCTCTCTTCACTAACTCCACTTGACTGTTGGTAACCGCACTTCACGCGAAGAAATATATCACTTACCGAGATCTGCCACGGCTGATATATTTATATTCATTTTACATAGATTGTTTTGTAGCCGAATATTATTATTTTCCATTGATTTTAAGATTAGATATCTATCTATCTATCTATATATATATATATATATATATATATATATATATATATATTATATAAACCTATAGTTTTAATTTTTTTATTTATGCTACTTTACAGGAACTAAATCCCAATTACAGTACAGAGACTTACCGAGCCGGAGTGTGGTAATTCATATTATTTTTAACTTGAACGCGATTCTAACCCGGAATCTCCAGATTCGTATTTTGTAACGCTACCCACACTACCGTTCTGCTGGACATTTTTTTTCTGAGGAAAACACAAGTTAAAAAGGTAACGAATACCAAATATAACTAAATTGATAATAATAATAAATTTAACTATTTTGTTACATTAAAATGCAAATGTGGAAAAATATGAAAATGAATATACTAAAAAATTTACAATTGTACCAAAATGATTTAATTCAGAATGATGTTACCTACGTTTTTCGTTTTAATTTAATCTTTGCACTTTTCTTATCAGGCCACCATTGCATAAATTAGACAAAAAGTGCCATATTTTACATTATGTCAATGATGTTTTAATTTTTTCAAATAAATACATGCATGTCACTAATGATACAACTTAGAATAAAATGCTCTAGGATTGAGATTTCAATAATCCAAACTATATTTACAAAAAAACATTAATACATATAAAAATAACAATGTACAATAAAAGACAACCAGTACGTATTTTAACATATTTTTTAAATGGTTATTTATATCTACGTGTAAAATCAATATAAATAATCCGAATTGATTTAAATTTTAGTATATTTTTATTATATGTTGTTTGGAGAGATTTGTGAAGATTAAATATTTCTAAAAAATGATTAGTTATATAACTAAAAAAAATACAAGAAATTTCTATTAAAATACAACTCCAGTTTAATGAAATTTCTGTAATTTTATTCTTATTAATATTGAAGCACTTTCTACTTCAAAATTTCTTTTATTAAAAATCTAATTATGTAGAGTTATATATATATATAATATTTTAAATTAAAAATGTTGTACCAACAAAATTTGGCTGTAATTGTTTACTTAGTGACACAGATCTTGTATTTTCACAATTCACAAATCTCTTTAGAACGTTTGGATAGATAACATAACTAAAACACGAAACAACTTCAATTATTCAATTATTAAAAATATATTTAAATATATGTTTATCTGTTACTAATTGCTGTTATTTCTATGTTAATAAGTATAGAAATTCAAATTTAAGATTACAAAATTTTAAAATGTATAGATTTTTCATATCTATTATTTTTTAATTGTTACAAAAATTTATTCCATAATTAATATTTGAAAAGTTTAAGGTACATAAATCTACACATATTAATTTTTTCGCGTACGTCACTGGTCGTGTGAACACCTCCACCTACGCACATACACCTGAACAACACGTGCGCTATCAGCAGCTATACGTTACACCCACGCACAAGTATGTAGCGCGTTGCGTATTTGCGCTGTGCCGCTATCATCTCCATATCAGTGTGTACCTTCATGTCGTAGCCTCTGTACCCTGTCACTGCCGCGCGCCTCCCATCACTCTGCTATCTCAAGAGGACACAAGTGCCAAAGCAAATACGCGTATCGCTCAACAGTCAACATAGTTTTTTGTTTTATTCTAACAGGAAGTCGTCGCGAAATGTGAAAATTAGGGAGAATTTTGTAGAGTTGTTGATTTGATTGAATGTAAATATGGATTGCTGTTTGTAACAATTTTGTTTATTACCTATTTGTATAGGTGTGTTTATAAATAGAATCGCAGCATTTAACATGAGAAATAAATTCTTGGTAAATAAAGATTTTTCGGCAAATAATTAAAGTATAAATTTTGTTGATTCTTATTCACACGCCTGTCTCTACAGCAGGACCGGATTTAGACTTGGGACCCTTTATAAGTCCAGATATTCTGTGCCACTTGCTCACTCGGACAATTTTTTTTGGGCCCCCCAAGAAAGTGGGAGCTCTAAGCTATAGCTTGTGTAGCTTATACGTAAATCCTGCACTGCTCTACAGATTACCACATTTTAAGAAAAGTTTAATCGTCCGTTTAGTTAAATCTTAAGTTAGCTACAGATGCTTGGTCTAATTTGATCTCTTTAAAATAAAATATCTTCGTTATTATGAATGTAATAAACTACATATCATTAAGTTAATGTACAAATAATATAAGGAAAGTTATTCGAAAATTGACTTGAATATCCAAAAAATGACAGGTACGAATTAAAAAAATTATGTACATTTAAGAATATGGTCCTCTGTAACACATAAAATTTGTATCTACCTAATTTGAATATGTAGCTTTTGAGAAAAAATAAAAATATGCGAAAAAACACCCAAAGCAAGTTTTTTCAGATATTTCTTGTTTTTCTCAAGAGTTACAAGTTTGAATTGAATAACAATTTTACTTGTTATAGAAGACCATATTTCTAATTATACAAATTTTAAAAATTAAAATCGTTGTCTTCTTTTACTATTATTATTACAACAAGCGTTCTCGTTTGCAGATTCTTTTGCGTCATCTTCCACTTACATTTTTGCTACAACTTGGATAAATATTCAGTATGCCATTGCTTTAAAAAATGTTACATAAACATTTGGATGTGTTGATGTAAAAATAGTTGAATTAAAGGAACGTCCGAATAATCAACTTCCGTTATTGAAGTTAGCGGACACTCATTCAAAGAAATGAACAGGAGTGCGGGATTTAGATCCTTAGAATTGAAAGAAACGTGAGAAAGAGAGCGAGAATTAAGTGCGTTTTCTATTTGCACGAGTCTAATAATGGATGAAGATTAAGAATTTTACTTTTATCGTTTACTTGCTTGCTAGCTTTTACCTGATTTGTGTTATGTACATACTAAATGATTATGAATTATAGACTCAAAGGGTCAAAAATTTGCGCTGTGGAAGACAAAATTGTTCGATTAGTCCTAACGTTTTCGAGTTTTCGTTTATACCCAAATTGAGGACATTTAATTCCACATTGTTGTCTAACATATATCTTTTAACTATTGTGAATTGTTTGAAAACAACTTGTACAACTCAAAACAGACTGTTTTTAATATTCCAGTAACATTTCGACAAACTTACCTCGCGTGCCAATCAATAAATCGTCGACATAGTAGAATCTTCCAAAAACAATCTGCTCCGATAAGTATGTCGATGTTGTTTGGTTTGTTGAAGACTGAATCTGCGAGCATCATGTTTTTAAGTAATTTAAATGAGATTTATTAATTATAGTTTAGGCAAAAATCCTGTAATTTCAGATACAATTAGGCAATACAGATTGGTTTCATATGATTATTTCACTTATGTCAATTATACTGACAAATTTTACATAGTTTCATAAACAATTACAGTAACAAATGCCTTGGCAACGGGGGTTTGTCGCGCGGTAAATGCCCAAGACCATTTGTCACCGACAAATCGCCGTTGCCTAGGAGACACAAACACCACATTTTCCAAATAAACAATCAGTTTTCTAAAATGTCAGAAGTGAATCGTTTTGGAGATGCGTGTTTGGCGGCAATTTGTACCGAAATAGAAAATAAGAAATCAGAAAATACAAAAAAGTGTCAAGGTAGTATCTGGAGAATATTTACCTAATTAAAATAATCACATTTAAAATAAATTTTTAATTTAATACAAAAATATAGAGATATTATTCGAGAAATATTCTTCACAAATACCACTCGCGACTCTTATTTTATCAGTAAACTTTTCTTTCAAACATTGTTTACCTTTAAGCAACATCCTTCGAGTCATCTGCTCAGAATAAATCCCTCGAGCTACGCTCTCGTGATTTATTCGAACAGATGACTCTCACGATGTTGCTAGGTAAACAATGTTTTCAAGAAAAGTTTACTGATAAAACTTGAGTCCCTTGTGATATTATATACGAATAATACCTAGATTTTATATGAATTTTATATTTCCAGTTAATTTGAGAATTATTTAAACCAATTACTGCAAGATTCATTTTTTATTTTGTAATCGGAGTTTTTCACAAATTCTTCTTGAAAGAAAAGTAGATTGCGCTCGTGAATCAATAATGTATTCTGCACTTTGTTTTTGCAATCAAATATTTGAATTAATGCGGTTGAATGAAATATTTGTTTCTCAGAATTTGTTTGAAAAGGTAGCTATATTTTTGCATTTTAATTATTTCCAATATTGGCTTTAATATCATAATTTGAACTTTGTTTTTTATGCGTCCTCAGAACTATTTTTGCAAGTTCCAGCTCTACCGTTTTTCTCTTTTTCGTAGACAATTTATGTATAGTTTTACTGTTCTGACTTGTTTAATATGTTTAGGTACAAGTAGTTTTATAAATCAATCACATTTTTGAATCTAGTGATTACCGTTACAGAGTGAACATAAGGCTGTTTATCATGTGATGACAATTCATGCAGACTAGAATTCGCATGTGCGAAAAATAAGACGTCGATCTTTTTGTCGTTCTAGATTTTTTATATATTTTTCCTAATAACTAAGGTCCTTTTCCTTACATATTATTCTATTTTAAACGATATTTACAAAATCGTGCGATGTAGAATTTAATTGTGTTATTTAGTATTTAAGGTACTTTCCTGTCTTTTTAATTTAATTTTTGTATTAGAATAAATTGTGAATTTAATTCATTAATAAAGAAAATACAGTTTACAACACACATGCGAGTATTGGTACTTTCCACTCGACACACAAATTTTTTTTTACGATTACCTAATAAAGATCAAAAACTATTTCAGATTTGTGATGAAAAATAGTTATTTGTGTAGTAAGAGCGTCAAGTGATTCTTTGTTACTCGAGCACAGTCTGCAGCACGAGCTGAAGGCGAGAGCTTCAATAGTATAAGACGAACAAAGACACTTTACGCTTGTGATATACACATAAGTTTTTCTACGATTGCATCTTAAATTATTAAAAAACGTATACGTACTGAAAATAAATTTATTCTGTCAATATGAGTAGTTTCTGTTTTGTTTGTATCCCTGATATCTTTTGAAGTAAGAGCGCATTTTTTTTGTGCGTTGCCCGCGCTTTTAATATCCAATGGCAACGTGCGAGAAAGTATTTTTCGATTCAACTTTACGATGACAAATGAGAGCGAAATTTTGAACTTTTCAAAGCAATTGTAGAAAAATATTTTTCAGAGTAGTGCTTGCATTATTCATAAATGTTAAATAATAAATTAAAACTAAATTATTGGCCTAATAATAACATTTCATTACATAATATTATCTCAAAACAATTATCCACATACAATAGACATTAATGAAGTTTGTCTATAGCACTGAGGCAGTGTTTTCATTTTACATACATCCTCAAAAAAAATTAAAAACGAGTTTGACCAAAGTACTCAAGCTGTAGAATATTCGAATTAAAATATAAATGAGAATATGTAGCAGTTGGTTGCATTGTCGTTATTATATGAGGATTTAACTCATTTGTTAAAAGGGCAGATCACTATTTTACAACAATTTGTTTGTGAGTGAGCTTGCCATTTGACTCAAACTAAATAACCAACCACCATAAATGGCTCAGTGCTATAGAGACGGCCTGTGGAATTGAGAAACCGGGTTCGATTCCCACAGGCGACAAACAATTTTCACCACATTAAATCTACCGCTGTGTCCCCCTCCACTAAAACCTTTGGGGGCCGTGATTAAATGACTGGTAAACACACTTCACGCGAAGAAATATATAACTTACCGCGATCTGCTACGGCAGAGCGTCACACCCAGTAATGATTAAAAGGCGTGACGATATATTTGGGGATTGTTTAAATAAATATAAAGTCAAGTGCAAAAGGACATACCCAATAATATATTACTAGTACAAATTATGAATGCAGAAATTACTAATTATATATTTTTTAAGTTTATAACTATTTTTACCAAAATTTAAATACAATAATTTATTTTTATAGTCTAAGTGCGGGGGATCTCATCGCCCTCCCTTGTGATAGAAACATCATCATGTTAAGTACTCGGTGGTAAATAAGTATTTTACGCATCCTTAGCAACCGTAAACAAACATTTACTGTTCTTCCAAATTGTTTTTAATGGCCTACTTACAAATATGGTCGTAGATAAAGTAATATACATTATTACAAATGATGTTTTAAAATTTATACTTAAAAATACGGTTATATTTTTTATATTATTTGCCTATACAGCGCAGTTTTTGTGGGACACCAGTTTTAATTTAAATTAGTCTAGTTTCTAAACATATGTAAGTTTGCAAATTTCATTACTAAAGCCCGGATTTTTAGGCAATTGCCTAGATTCAAATTTTAATATACTTCAGGCAATTTCGTTTTTCTATACATAGGTAATATGTTTACGTGTAATGGAAGGTTTTTTTTTCGTGCCGTAGAGCCTATTTTTTCTATATTTTGGTTATCGTGCCAATTTTACCTTATACGGCCTATTTTGCCTATTTTGCCTATTTTTGTTGCCTATTCTAACTTTTATTGAGCAGACAAGGTTTATCATCTACTTCGTTGACTAATTCAGCACTCGACAAAGTATTTCAACCTAACCTATAATATTTAAAGTACTTATTTTAATCAAGTTTTTATGTGTGAATTTAAAATGCCGAAAGAAGAATTCAATTGTGTCTTTGCCATTAATCAATGGAGCTGAGGTAACTTTAGACGATTTGGCTAAATATAAGAACGCTCCTGTCACATTTTGTGATGTAGAACGAAGTTTTCAACTTAAAAGCAAGTTCTGACTGACCGAAGACAGTCCCTTTCCGAAAATTTCATAGAGCAATAGCTCGTAATATTTTGTGAATTAAAGTATACTACATAATTTGTATTTGCATAATAGTTAATAAAATTAGAACCCTACATTATTATTTTTCAGATTGCGTTAATTTTTGTTTAAAATGATTATTTTTTTCTAACAAAGAGAAGATACCAGTACCAATATTAGAAAAAGGATTCGTTTATTTTTTGTAAAACAAATTATTTACATTTAGGCTGCCTAAAATCCCGCCTATTTTAGAGTAATTACCGGCCTATATGCCTGCTTATTTGGGTGTTTTTAAGAGCCTAAATATCCGGGCTTTATTCATTACTTTATCTACGTAACTTCAGAAAGTATGTTGTTTTCCATACAGTAGGTGATTATGATACATTTGTTATCCATATGTGAATAATGAGATAAATTTGTTTAAATATACAGTGTGTGTAAAGAAATGCGGAACATAGGAGTTTAAGATGGGATTTGAATATGTGTGAAAATAGATTTTCTTCTCCATTTTAATACAAGAATTAAAAGTTCTTTAGAAAGAAATTTTAATTTTAAAACGTTTAAATTTAATGTAATAGACATGCCTATAGTATCACACTATTTTATGTATTTTTCAAAAAATTTAATATGATATTTTCGATAAGTAAACAGAAATTTTAATATGACAATTCTGATCTTCAATAAAAAAAAATATATCATTATATTTAACTATTACTGGTTGTGTCACTCTGCCGTAGCAGATCTCGGTAAGTGTAATTTATACGCGTACAGTAACATCTGTCGTCAAATCAAGGTCTCGATAGATGGTAAGTGATATATTTCTTTGCGTGAAGTGCATTTACCAGCCGTCAAATCACGGTCCCAAAGACGGTAGTAGAGGCGGAGCCACAGGGGTAGATTTAATTTTGTGAAAATTGTTTGTCGGCTGTGGGGATCGAACCAGGGTTCTTAAGATCCACAGGCTGTCTCGATACCACTGAGCCACCTGGTAGTGATTAATGTGGTGAAAACTGTTTGTCGGATGTAGGAATCGAACCGGGTTCTCAAATCCACAGGTCGATTCGATATCATTGATAAATAATTGTTTCTGCATTGTTATAATTCAAAAGTAAATATCCAAGTATTATTGATCTTAATAGAGATTGAAGTTTCTATTTTTGTTTGAATTCCATAGCATCTGATTTTTTAATGATAATATCACATTTTATTTCTGAAATATTTGGTAAGTACTACCAAGATCGATATGCTGTCACATCAACTTCAAACATTAAGAGTAAAATTTCATTTTAAATAACTTTTTATTTTTTATGGGCCCGTGCAGAACAAAACATTATAACGACAAGAAACGGATGCCCAAATGAGTATTTAATCAAAAAAATCAATGAACTATCATTTCTAATTTCAAATTACCATCCCTCAACTCTGCAGGACACATCCTCTTTCATCAATATCTGGCTATATTCACGCTGCGCTCTTCACCATATTCGCTGTACAGCAGGAGCTTAAGTCCATCTGTGCACCACACTGAAATTAGCTCTTGCATACGCACCGTGTTGAATGACACTTAAAGTCAAATGATGCAATGATCTCTCTGTGCTTGATCATCGCTGTGTAGTAGTTTCTGCATGTGTTAGTACTGGATAGTGTAATCGTGTGTTATTTTATGAATTTATGCGTAGATTTATCCATATGCATGTGGAAACAATGTCTTTTGAACAAGGAAGTAGGTAGGTATACTATTTGTTGTGGTTTCAGCTACTTCTAATGAATCAATGAGAATAGCATTTTTAAAGTTTCTGTAGTGTTTCTAAAAGATATTTGCACTTTCTTCATTCATATATTCTTTCCTGATTCTCAAGAAAATCGTCTTAAGTGGGCAAACAATGAGTTTAGTTATTTATATAAACAACAAAGTTTCTCTGGTCAGAATTAAGAAATATTTGAACATTATTGTTACTTTAAATTTAATTTAATTTCAATTTTCCAATTAATATATAAGTTACAGAAAGGAATAAAAATGTTTGTACCTCAGTTTTCATTTGGATGAATATATATATATATATATACAGGCTGTGCACAGAAAGGTGGAACAAGGATTTTAAAAATATGCGGAAATTGGCTCTCCTGTACATTTTAGACCAAAAATAGAAGAATGAAAAGTTGTTTAAAATTAAATCATGAATATTCGCCGAGTATTTGTAGCTCAAGTGGTAGAGCAGTCACCTAGCGAGTGAAAGGTTCTGGGTTCAAATCCCGGCGAATGCTCATGATTTTTCAAAAATTCTAACATATTAAATTCTACGTTTAAAATGTTTGAATTTATTGTACTAGTATGTCTGTGGTCCTAGATTTAAAAAAAAAAATGTGACATTTTTGTGAAAAATCAGATAGCCATGAAAATTAAAAACAAACAAAATAAAATCTCATTATGATAGTTCAGTCAAGAATTACAGATTTTAATTTTGGTATCCGTTGTATTGTTTTAATTATTTATTATTTACATTTTTTCATATTAATTATAAACTATAGTAATATAAAACAATGAATAGAACAATCAAGATCTTGACTGAACTGTCCGAATGAGATTTTGTTTTATTTTCATGGCTATCTGATTGTGATTTAAACTTCTATGTTCCGCCTTTCTGTGCACACCTATATATATTTATATATATATATATATATCCTATCAACGAAAAAAATTACTAAAGGTAATATAAACTATGTAATATTTACTTATATTAACCGGAAAGATGATTGTAGTAACAATATAATAGTCAAACCTGGACTTTAATAATATGAATTGAGTTATTTAGTAAAAAAAAAATCCTATCTTATTTTTTGTACTTTCGTATCATCTTATTTATTTTCTATTTATTTTGTGTTGCAGGACTACAATGAAAATTTAAGTATGGTAGAAAGTTAGAAATGTATATGTTTACTTCCACTAAACTGAATTCATTGGCTTGTTGTCTGAAGTAGTCGGATTTGTTTGAACCTTGTCGACATTTTCCATAATGAATTCTAATAAGTCAAAGCAAAGTAACTTCTGTTTCGAAGCAACACAGCTTGATAAGACTCTGACTAACAGGGACCGCGATTTGGGGCGTCGCGAATTCCTTTCCCTCTTCCGCTTCCGGAGACAAAAGTCCCGGAAATGCGAACAAAATGTAAAGGCTTACAATAGCACTAGTCTGATTGTCTGTGTTAAAGACCATTGTTTCTTTAAATACAATTTAATCTTTTCAAATCCAGTGACTAAAAATGTAAAGGTTTTTGTAATCTTTTCATTTTACAAATAATACTGGGCCAAGATTATATTTATTTTGTGTGGGGATATCCTAATTTGTACCACTAAGCTTAGAATGTTCGGTTACGACGTGCCTTAATAAATATAACATGCGCTGGATTTTTACATTTGAATAACATTATTAAGTCAAATCGATTAAATAATCTTTCATCTTAGTTCTCTAGTTTTATTATAATCTCAAAACAATGGCGCACACGCCAGGAGTGTTCTGGAAGTCTATATAACCCCCTTCTTAACATTAGAAATAGATAATTATGTGGTTAGATGAGTAATCTATTGCATATCGAGTAAGGACATAGATGGTCGATTCGTAGCCGAAAACAACAATTATATAAAAGTGTCAAGTATGCTCCGTGCACAAAGTACACACATTGATTTCTCTACGACCATATAAAATCCCTTGAAAAATAATTTCAAAATAATTTTTGACAGTTTTCTTGTTTTGAACTATGAAACCATTGGCAGTATTAATGTATTTTTAGTTGTTTTCCTTTTAATCAAAATCTCATTTAGTTTTAGCTGATTTTAGATAAATTGTAGTTTTTTTTTGTTACAATTGAGCCCAATGAAACTTGTAACCATATCTTCTCTTATCAATATTGTGTTAACTGCCATTTCCATATGGTGTGTGTACAATACTGGTGTCTTTGGTTAAATTATAAACGAAAATATAAATACGGCAAAATATTTTATATGGTACTATACTTGTAAGTAAAGAGATATTATTTATTTCATTAAAAAAAACATGATTTTAACTTTTTTAATGGTATGGAGTATTGCTTCGCTCCGACATCAAAATTGCCCGCTGCAGCTTCGCTCCATGGTCAAAATAAAATTGAAAAAAATTACCAATCTTCAAAATTAAAAAAAAATAATTATAATAAAATAGCAATTAACATACCTAGGAATGTTATGAGTATCATTACAACCACAGATGTCAGTTTGAAGACATTTAAGGCCTGTTGTGACTCATAACATCCGTGGTTTGTTTAATAGTTTACCGGTTTCAGAATATAAACACGTTAACGTTATTATTAATAAATAATTTTTTTGAAATTATTTTATGAATAAAGTCATTGTCATCATTTTAGAAGGTGATCAAGTAAGTCTGTGGTCTGTATGTTTTTATTTAACACCATGGTTACAATTGTTTTGTAAAATATTTATAAATATTTTTTTTATTTAAAAGTCATAACGTGGTAATCTCTAATTTTAAAGACTGTGCAATTAATATTATTATATTATGATAAGCAGGTTATCAGGAGAAGTAATCTTTGTATTATTGTTGTTTTGAGTTCCGTTTGTCTTAATAGTATTATATTATTTATTTTATTTATTTATTCATTCGAACAGGCAATCGCCCAATAATACAATATGTGCGTATAAGTAGTACGACTTTACGTATTTCATTTCACATGTAACATAGGTTACAGTTAATTTTTTTAGGAGAAATCATTTAATAGCATATTTTTGGTTAAGTCTATAAATCATTGTGTTTTATTTTCATTTTCTTGACTATTTTAACGAGTCAGTATGGTAATATTTCCGTACAGAATACAGTTATTACTTACTTACCAGCCTACCTTTGTGCATATAAACATAGGTTTAATATCCTAATACTGGTTAAAATAATATTATTAACCGTAGTTGTGATATGACATTCTGCGAATAAACATGATGTACTATTTGGTTACGTATTTTAAAATGCCCTAAAGATTCATGTTAATAAATCCTTTAAATATTACCTATCAATATTATAAAAATGTGAAAAAATATAATTAATTTAGCTCTGTCACTATCACAAGTTTTTATGCTATATAAACATGTCCTCATTTTCACATTTTGGTCATATCTATAAGCTGGACCGTTTTGAAATATTTTTTCCTGAGCTAAGTTGATAAATGAATTGATATTAAAGCCGGATTCAGAGTTGTTGCTCATATCGCTGGTTTGGAAGAAAAACGAAAAAATCACATTTTTTATTAGAATCGATTGGAATTTCTCAAAAGTTTATATGCCTCACTTTAAGGTTTTTCTCTGCATTTTGTCTAGACTTGTGTTATTTTTTAGAGAAGAGGATAAATTATTTTATGGAATATGATATTATTAATACAAAAATCGTGTTTTTTTACTTGTGATGTTTCTCTCCTGTATCAGCGATATATTAAGTTCTATTTTGATATTTGATATGCAAAAATTATAGATACAGACGATATTATTTGCTGTTATCATATTAATTATGTATTCTAATAGATAACGAGAAAGAAAAAATAGATTACATAAAATGCGCTGAATAAATGTACAACGGAAATCTGTTGGGTTTTATAAAAAATATTTTATTAAAATTATAGAAATTGTTAGATTTTTTTTGACAGCTATTCTGTTTGTGAAGTGAATTCACTGCATTGGTAAAAAAGGATAATGATGACACACGAATGCATCCGAACATAACCGATTACATATGATATGTAATTTGGCTATATTAAATATTTTGTTATGTTATGTTACGATTCTTTACTTACATTTGAATTTACTTTATGTTATGCTATAATATGTTATGTTATCTAAACTCTAAATCCGGCTTTAATATCAATTCATTTATCAACTTAGCTAAAGAACAAATATTGCAAAAGGGTCCAGCTTATAGATATGATGACATATCGTATTAGAAAAACTGACGTACTGTACTAAAGTGAAAAGTACTTACTTTCTGTACGCTGTGCACTAAGTGTCTACTTTGTATACTAAAAAATACGTGTAGGAAAGCTAATATTTTATCACGGTCGTAAAAAAAATATATTTTTCTACGATTACGAAAATTACGCTTTCATTTGTCATCGTAAAGTTGACGTTTTCTGTGGAACAATCGAAAAGTAACATTGTAGCGCGTCTCCAGTGGCAACGCACGAAAAGATATTAGATGCGCGCTTACTTCAATTGTTACCAAAGATACAAACAAAACAGAAACTTGTTATATTGACAGAACGAATTTATTTTCAGTACGCAGACGTCTTTAATAATTTAAGATACAATCGTAGAAAAAATTATGTATGTATCACAAGTGTAAAGTGTCTTTGTTCCTCTTACACTGCAAGTATTGCAGTTCTCGCCTTCGGCTCGCGTTGTAATTACCGTGCTCGAGTAAAAAGGAATCACTTTTCGCTTTTAATACACAAATAACTATTTTGAAAACTTGTATATACTTTTCCCAGTGGTATCGAGTCGGCCTGTGGATCTTGAGAACCCTGGTTCGATCCCCACAGTCGACAAACAATTTTCACCAATTTAAATCTGTCCCTGTGGCTCCCCCTCCACTAATATCTTTGGGAGCCGTGATTTGACGGCTGGTAACCACACTTCACGCGAAGAAATATATCACTTACCGAGATCTGCTTAGGCAGAGTGCCACACCCAGTAATGGGTAAAAGACGTGATTATATATACAGGGTGTTTCACAACTTAGAGCAAAAAATTAAAGGGTATATTCTGTACGACGTGCTGATCATGAAACAAAAAGATTTTTTTTTTAAATGGCAAAACTATTTTCCATGTTTCCCAGTCCAAAATTTTTCGTTGCCACTGCCACTATGGGTGGATGATTATGTTAAAGTTATTAATTAAATAAAATTCTATTATAAATAACTGCTAATAATTGAATTATGTAATTATTCTTTCGTAGTTGATACCTACTTCATTGTTTGTGTTTAATAGGAAAGCGAATCCAGTGCAGTACTACAAAAAATGTTTTAGGTTAACAACCCTTAATTATTCGAATTTTAAAAAAATTCTTTTTGTTTCATGATCCGCACGTCGAACAGAATATACCCTTTAATTTTTTGTTCTAAGTTGTGAAACACCCTGTATATATATATATATATATATATATATATATATATATATATATATATATATATATATATATATATATATATATATACTTTTCTTATTTATATTAGTTGTGTTTTGTGTCTCAATAAACAACTGACTAACGATTGCCAACCGCTTGGCTTTAAAAAAATGAAATGTAAAATTGACAATATGAATGATTTTGATACTAACCATGGTTCTAAATGGGAAATTTCAATATTATTGAGCTATTAAAAATGCGTTATAATTCAAAGATACAAATTAACAATCCACATAATTAAAATAAACTTATTTCATGAATTAGAAAACTATCACCAATATCTATTAATCGAAAAATAATATATCCTAATAAACAAAATTAATAATAGTTATTTGTGTATTAAGAGCGTAAAGTGATACTTTGTTACTCGAACACGGTAATTGCAGCGCGAGCCGAAGGCGAGAGCTGCGATAGTGTAAGAGGAACAAAGATACATTACGCTCGTGATACGCACATAATTTTTTTTTCTACGATTGCATCTTAAATTATTAAAAAACGTATACGTGATGAAAATACATTTGGATTTAGACTTGATAAGGCCGTAAGCTATTTGAGATATGGGGCCCTTTATAAGTCCAGATATTCTATATCAGTGCTAAATATGCAACTTGCTCACTCGAACAATTTTCGGGGGCCCTCAAGAAAGTGGGGGTCCTAAACTATAGCTTGTGTAGCTTATACGAACTTCTGCACTGAATATAGCACATATTGAAATGTGTTTTTAAATCATCTTTGGTGGGTGATGATGTGTCTGCAAAACGAGATGAGTAATTATCAACTTGCAACTCATTTCAGCATATTTCTTCATGTCCAGTTTGACTAATTTATTTAATATACATAATATTTTAAAATCATTTTCATACTACTTTTGAGCTCTTTGAGAAATATTGTTACATGAAGTAAATTCTCAATAACTGCGAGTCGAGTCTTAATGGAATTATTAATTACAAGAGCAGGGAGCAGGAACAGTGGCGTAACTACCGCCGGTCCAGCCGGTCCACTGGCCTGGGGCCCGGACCCGGGGCCCCCAAATAAGGTTTTTTTTGCGATGTAGAATTTAATAAAATTAAAAATTAAAATTTATCGCATTGTAATATAATAATCGTAACTATAGTTGTATGCCTATTAATAATTAAATAATTAATTATTAATAATAATATGAATTGAACCTATGAAGAATTAACACCATTGATAGCAATTAACCGATATTATTACAACTAATAATGACTTATAGTAATATAATAATAACTTATTGAAGGACCTTTTTTTATTGCTTAGCTGAGGAGCCCCTGGGCCCCGGTCGGACACCAGGGCCCCCGGAGGGATCGTTACGCCACTGAGCAGGAGAGAGTGTGCTCACCATCATTTAAAATGTCAGATAGTATTACATTCGCATTCATTGTTATATGTTCAGTTTTTCGGATCTCAAACCGTCAGACTATAATAGTCTATACGTTATGTTCAATTAAACTAGGAGTAGATAGAAATATTATCAACCAAAATATCTGACCTCGAAACCTATTGTTGTATTTTGTTATTCATTATAAGATGACATTTTTCTTATTATTATTTTATTTCAATTCACTTTAGAATCAGTAACATTTTATTTCAATATTTGACAATCTTGTTTTAATTTTTAAATCAATTATTGTTTTTAATAGTGCTCACAAGGTTAAGAATTGGCCATACAAGACTCACACACAGCTATATTTTCAAAAAAACCGAGCCAGACATATGTACCACATGCAACAAAAAGATAGACGTGCAACATATAATCACAGAATGCCAGCTATATACAAACCAGAGAGAAAAACACAAGATCCCAGAACAAGAAGCTCTAATAGACGACCCTACCAACACAAACAATATAATAAATTACCTCAAAAGTATCAACCTATACACCGAAATATAACTATACACACGTATTATAATATATACTCTAAAACTAATGTAAATTATAAATCATAACCTACATACATGTAATCAAATGTACCAAGAGATTAATGACCCTGCTGTCGAAATCTCTATAAACCCTTAAATAAAAAAAATTATTGTTTTTATTTTTCATGATTATTCATTATGATAAATATTGCGCTACTGCACTTACTATTTGAATAATTCTATCCATTTACATATAACTAAATAATTTATTACAAAACCACAAATGTGAATCAAACACCTGTGTTTAATAACTGCTATCTATATTTACTTTCGATCTGGCAAGTTTCATAATTAAATTGAAACTTATTTATTCAAGATCAACTGCACACATCCACACTATCATTTTAATAATAAGCATTACATTCGTTCGTTGCGCTGCGTTTTAATTTAAGTTGATATTTCCTCGGGCAATATTTGCGTTGATAAATGAATATGCCGCCGTTTGATTTATAACCAGTTATTATTAAATTTGATTTGTGATAATGATTACGATTTCCATGCGATTGTTATTTGGTTCTGATTTGTTCTGCGACGAATTATTTGTTTACCACATGGCACATGTATGGAACTTGATAATAGTGTTTTATATTCTATTGATTATAAGTAATTGAAATATTATTCCAGGAAGCTTGCTTTACATTGTACGTTGTCGTCTATAAATGTTTACCAGATTCCAAATTTAGTTTTGTTTAGAGTTTACGTACAAGTGAATTCAAAGTTGTGGAATCTTAATTAGGTACTTGCAATAAGGTAAGTGTTTGTGTTCCAGTTGTTACGTTGATAGGTACATCAATTTGCAGTGTAATTTAATTTTCCTAAATTCATACATATTATGTAGTATAATTAATATATCTTTTAAATGTTAGTTTACCCAAATGTAAAGTTCTACAAATTAGTGAGAATTTAATATAAAATCCTTATGTCTTTATGCTGGTATTAAGTAATAAGTTTACATGTATTTTTACAATTTCGCATTGAACAATGCAACTCTCATACTTTACAATCGCTCATATGCTCACAGAATCGCATTGTTCAGTGCAAAGTTCAATTAGAACATGTTGTAAATATCAAAGACATTTGCTTCAAATTTTGGGGATTTCTAGGGATTTAATTTTGCGTTTCTACACAGTTTACTGCTCTAATCTAAAACTGTCATGTGCTACAAAACCAGCGTTGAGGAGTAGAGGTGTCCCAGTTTAAAGCATTGTTATAGGACAGGATGTGTTATCGTTTCTGTATTTGGGATCATTAACTATTTTGACAAAAGTATAAATACAATCATAGTGATTTATTTCACATTTATAACTTTCTTACTATATTGCACGCAAATAATACAACTTGATGAAATTCGCAATGAGTACCTGTCATAAAAATATAAATAATACTATACATTGTGTTCAGATGAAATACCAACACCGCGAAGTAATTACAGCTACTGACTGATGTTCTCATGGTCATACGAATATATGGCTATTTAGAAAACCTTTACTGCTTAATCCTGCTCAAAATATTTACTTCATGTTTTTTTTTGCGCGGTTTTATTCATTGTTTTATTTGTTTTTTTTTTCAATACAATAATGTGGATTAAGAGAAACAAAAACCTATGTCAACAGTGAGATATGTTAATTCGAACACGAAACACTTCACCAACATAAAAAACTAAAGCATTATGCTTATATGCTTATATGTATAAAATATTGTGATCGTGTAAAATAAACAACATTTGATGTAAAATATGTTGTAGAAATTTAACAAGAATTACTTGTAAATTTATTATCGTGTCGTAATTATGCAGTTTTATTTCTTCTTATTAATATACTGGTTCCGACTACATTACGACACTGTCCATTTAAGAAAAATATTATATTCTAAATTAGATAAAAAACATTTATTAGATATCACATATCATATATTAGAACTGGCCACTATTTCAATTTAGACACAGATTTAAAAATATTGCACGTTAAACAGAACGGTACAGTTTTTGGATTGCCTGGAAAATTTTGAAATCAAATAATCTATCAGTAATAATGAAGAACTATGATCAAATAAATATATTTTAAAAAACAGCGCGCCAGTTTAAACTCGTGTAGAATAATTATTTAAATTTGTTTTTGACAATCCTGAGGTGAGATTTCATAACTCGTAACAACCACAAATAACGATTGCTCTTGTTAAGTACCTAACAATTAAAAATCCAAATAGGTATTCTGTAATCCCATAGCAATTGCAAATAACAATTACTCACGTTATTTTCCAATTGATAAATAACGATTGAAAATTACTAGCCGTTACGTCAGTCATATTGTTTTTTCAGTGTTATCGAGTCGGTCTGTGGATCCCGAGAACCCTGGTTTGATCCCCACAGCCAAACAATTTTCACCAAATTAAATCTACCCCTGCAATAACACCTTTGGGGGCCGTGAGTTGACGGCTGGTAACCGCATTTCACGCGAAAAAATATATCATTTACCGAGATCTGTTTCGGCAGAGTGCCACATCCAGTAATGGATAAAAGACGTGATTATACAGGGTGTTACACAACTTAGAGCAAAAAATTAAAGGGTATATTCTGTACGACGTGCTGATCATGAAAGAAAAAGATTTTTTTTTAAATGGCAAAACTATTTTCCATGTTTCCCAGTCCAAAATTTTTCGTTGCCACTGCCACTGGGTGGATAATTATGTTAAAGTTATTAATTAAATAAAATTCTATTATAAATAACTGCTAATAATTGAATTGTGTAATTATTCTTTCGTAGTTGATACCTACTTCATTGTTTGTGTTTAATAGGAAAGCGAATCCAGTGCAGTACTACAAAAAATGTTTTAGGTTAACAACCCTTAATTTTACGAATTTAAAAAAAAATCTTTTCGTTTCATGATCAGCACGTCTTACAGAATATACCCTTTAATTTTTTGCTCTAAGTTGTGAAACACCCTGTATATTTATATATTTATTTTATTTAAATAACCTCTTACCTTTATATTTTAACATCTCATTCGATATACCATCCAAACTGGAACTCGTGCTAATCTTCAGACGCATCAATGCAAAACTAATATTACTCACATGAATCCATAAGTATCTATTGGTAATACACAAATTCAATTAATGGCGCGCTCTCATATTTATATCGGCGCACTTTCGCAGTCTCTATTTTTGTTATATGTACCAACCTTCCCAGGATACAACTTTATTAGTCGGCCTAGCTATCAGTCTAGTAGTGTCTTCTTTAACTAAAACTAAATAACCAACTTTTGAAAGGGAACTATATTATGTTTTATTATTATTTAATATTATTGTATACGAGACTAGGAAAGCATTAAGTAAAAATATGCAAAAAAATATGTGGTGGGATATTTACCTTGTTCAATCTGATTTTTATTCGTTTCTCTAGGGCAGAGGTCGGCAAACTGCGGCATGTGAGTTGTATGCGGCCCTTTGGGTAGTTTTGTATGGTTATTTGGAACTTAGTAGAAAATCGAGATAAAAGTATTATATTTTCACTTATACAAATTTTTAGCGATTTATTCAAAATAATCGATTGAAGTTATATTTATGATAAAAAAAATAGGATTTAATAAAGATATAATGAATTATAACTTGTTATCAAATTTCATCAAATTAACCTTATTTGTAAAAATATAATTATGGATCTTGAAAAATTTTAAATCATTGTGAGGTACATGTTTGGCTCTTCTACCTCTAAAGTTTTATAGAATTTTATATTTATTGCATTGAGCATTACACCATTTTCTAAAAATATAATTTTGTTGAAAGTAGGGCTAGCAATATTTTATCATACTGTTTTATTTTACATTGTAGATTTTCCTTTTAGGATTTTTTTTTGTAACAACGAAAAGCTAGAGAACATTTAGAAACATACAATACACAGATTAGAAGAAATGTCAAATATAGATTGAATTGTCAAATACTGTAGAGTTGCCACTGGAGAATTAATTAATATTTTTTTTAAATCGACGAAATATAATAGGTGGCTGAGTCGGCCTGTGGATCTTGAGAACCCTGGTTTGATCCCACAGCCGACAAACAATTTTCACCAATTTAAATCTACCCCTGTGGCTCCCTCTCCACTAATATCTTTGGGGGCTGTGATTTGATGGCTGGTAACCGCACTTCACGCGAAAAAATATATCACTTACCAACATCTGCTTAGGCGGAGTGCCACACCCAGTGACGGGTAAAAGGCGTGATGATATATTTATTTATTTTAGATAAAATCTGTTCTATTTGATTAATTTATTTTCGTAAATAAATCGATCAAGTTTTACAGGTGCAGCTAAATTGAAAATCACAAATTGACCAACAAATCGGTGTATTTATCGTTAAATGTTTTTGAAAAAAAAAATTATATAAATATCCCTTATATTAATTTTTGAAATATGAAAGCGTTCATCAAAGGTCGTCAAATATAAATTTGGAAATTGCAAATTATTTAAGAGACGGGAAAAGTGTATTCAATTTTATAGAACAATTAATAGTTATTTACGTTGTAAGTCCGATAAATAAGTTTTTTATGGTGCAAATTTCGAAATGAGTATACCGTAAAAAACTATTAATGGACGTACGAGGTATAACATTTTATTTTATGTACCGCATTTAAATATTAAACATTATTTTAATAATATTATAAATTAAAATAATTTCTACATATTCTACTGAAAAATATTATCTTATATGCACCACGGTCGTTACTAGATGATGAAACAGAGCATAAATCCAGCCCGAGGGATGGTTGTCGCTCTAGAAACAACTATTATTTCATTTCAGCGAGCTTGCCTTTTTTAGATCCCAATGTTACCTAAACACCTACCAATTTTATTCTTAGGAATTTTGACTAAAATATTAATATTGATGAATCGTAATGTTTAAAAGTCAATGTATGAAAAGGAAACGAATAAAGGTTTAATGGTTATATTTCGGTTTTGTATAAAGGTTGCGTCCCAAAACCTAGAATTTAATTCCAGAGTGAGCTCGGAGTAAATTTTAAATCATTCCAAATAATCCGAGTTTTCGGATTGAGTTCACTCTGGAGTTAACTATTTCTACTCTTTTTAAAAGGTGGACAAAACCAACTCGACTTGAATAGTAACAACCGATGTGTCAAAATATGTGTTCACACTCTACTCGGAGTTATTTTTACGCTAGAGTTAGGTTTGGCACGTACTCCTAAAACAATTAATTAAATACTTTTATGAATATGGACATAAAACTATTAGATACCTATGTTTATGTGTGCTTTTACTTTTATTTGTGAATTTAGAGTTCTAACTTGACCTTAAAGTAGTTATTTACGTACATAGTCAGGAAATCGTTCAATTACAGGATGAGTAGATAATTGAAACAGCTTACGAATCCTGTACGACGCTTTACTGACGTGTTACGTATAACATTTCTCCTGAAACTTATAAACAAATAAATAATAAATATTTTGTCAACGGCCATGGCATAACTCGTTGATACTGATCCAAGCGATAACGCGAGTTAAGCAACGTTGCGCGCGGGGTGTATTTGGATGGGTGACCGTCCCGAGAAACCTGCGTTGCTGTTGACTAAAAGACCTAAAAACGCGGATCAGGGCGTAATGGCGGCATATGACCTGAGTAGTTGGTCCGCCAAAGAAGCCAAAAAAAAAATAAATATTTTAAATTAATTTAAATTAAAAGAAATATTTGACTTACATATTTAGTCAGTATTTTATATTGTTAAGTAACTAGACACTCACGTTTCTTTCATTACTTGCCTAGGCAGGCAATATGTTATTTTCCTGCCTAGGCATGCAAAGCAAAGCTTTCCTGAGTCTTAAAAATCAGACAAATGTTTATTTTGTTGTCAGTTACAGGTAAAAATATTTATATTAATTAAAAACTATAGAAATATGAGATACAAAAAAAAAGACATCGAGTAAACGAAATACATACTTATGTATATCTAGATATACTCGTATCAAGTCGAATTCGTTAGCTAGCAATTCTATCCAAGGTTTTTAAAAATTATTTTTAATTATTGCCGATATTACAGACACGTAGATACCAATCACTCTAGCTCGTCTCTACGATAGTTTCTGATTAATTTAAAAATCTAGAATGAATCGAACTTGGGATCTTATTTAAGGAAAATCATAATCCTAATTGAGTTTGAAATTATGACCATTTTTGTTGTTGGCCAATTGGTGGTAACGAGTTGGCCTGTGGATTTGAGAATTTGGGTTCGATTCCCACAGCTGACAAACAATTTTCACCACATTCATATTAGTCCTGTTGCTTCCTTTTCACTAACAACTTTAGTGGTCGTGATTTGACGGCTGGTAACCACACTTCACGTGAGTATCACATCTATACGGTAAAAGGAAAGATGATATATTTATATTTTATTTATTATGAATAAATTATCCATGCTTTTAATACATAAAGCTAAAAGTATTGTGGGTAATAATTATTAAAACAGTGAAATGATTTATATGCTAATAATAATGAAAAATTTTAATTTGATATCTCAAAAACGATTGAGAGGAAGTTAAAAAGAGCAATATATTTCGAAATATAGTGATTTGTGCCTTACTAAATTTGTATTCTATATATATTCAAGTTTAATATACATATATATATATATATATATATATATATATATATATATATATATATATATATATATATATATATATGTATATGCAAAATCCTCGCCAAGAAGCTAATTTTTATAGACAGATTTAAATATACAGAATTTAATTACCTTCCTCTCAACTGTTTCTTGTTACAATTTTTGTTTGATTCTACAATTTCCAACTTAATGTCTAAAATTAATTTATATGAAATAAATAAATTCAATTCAATTTCAGATAGAGATTATTACTGCAATGTTACAAAATTCTGAACAATTGAACATCAAGTACATAAGCGAGTTTTAATTAAATATAATATTTTAAAAATAAATGGGAGGGCATAGTGAAAATAATACCATTTGATAACTTAATGTTTTTTTCTCAAAATTTTAGAATTAAAATGAAAGAAAAATTTACTGTGGTGTAGATCATTATATTTATAAATATACCTAGGTACTGAATTTTATTGCCATTCTCTCAACTGTTTTGGAGAAATTCAATTGAAATTTCAAGATAATTTTCCATTAATGTTTACTCATAAAATTAATGTTTTCAAATTCATTACTATAGTTTCAATCTTTAACTTTAAAAATATGTACGATTGTTCCACACATAATATATTTCCTTCACTATAATATATTGTTTTAAAATGATTCACCATAATTTAAAAAATCTTAATAACCATATCGCCCTTTTTAATAAAATTAACTATTATAAAAACAAAGGTGTATTTACGTATCGTTAAATTTTTTTTGTTGTATCCCCAAAATGAAATTCGAACAATTCTAGTTTTAGTAATGAAATAGATGTTACACATAAAATCATCTAAAAATCGCATTTGTAAAATATTGTTCTAATACAGAATTTAGATTAAATCCTGTATGGACACTATTTTGATCAGTTTGTATTTCATTTCAACTACACCAACCATCCACAAATAATAAAATCGTATTTCAAGTGTTTTTCACACAGTCGAAGTTCGCAGCTCGCTGCCTACTATTCAGCAGTTTATCGGCACGTGTCTAATACCTGCGCTGCCGTGAGCGGAGCGTGGCGCTGTCATCGCCGGTGGCACATGCAAACAGGAACATAACGTTCCCACGATATAGCTCCCATGTACAAAGGGATTATCGTGATTGAAATGTGTACTGTTAGACTACAATTAAAAGTAGCGAATGTATTGATGTAAATGGCTAATTGGAGTAAGTTAAATGAAGTGTGTACTCTATTGTTCAAAAAACAATGTAATGAGGTTAATAAGCGATTTACTTCTAAGTTACAATGTTACAACGATGATTATTACATTTACTTAGGAAATGCGTGGCGGAAATATGAGTAAGAATAATTAGTGTCGTAGGTGGTTCCATGTTTCTTTCAACAAGAAATCCTTGCGTTTACCATTCGTACCAAGTGCCAGGTGGGCCAGGCGTGTACATTTTACTTTAACTTCTTCCTACGCGAGTTACGCAACAACAATGGTAGAAAAGTTGCATAAAACCCTTATTTGAAGGGTTTAAAGCTGAAGTGGACCAAGTCCATGCATATTAAATTTGAGATAAAGCAATTAGAAGTTGTTTATGGACATTAATTCATAATTGATTTTGTCTGATTTTTCTATGTTACAAACTTTTAATTTGATCATAACTTAAAGGTTAGAGCCCTACATCAAAATGTGTCAGCTTAATTATTTTCTTTACGTTTGTAGGGGTAGGTGGCTCAGTGGTATCGAGTCGGCCTGTGGATCTTGAGAACCTTGGTTCGATCCCCACAACCGACAAACTATTTTCACCAATTTAAAAAAAAAATCTACCCCTGTGGCTCCCTCACCACTAATATCTTTGAGGGCCGTGACTTGACGGCTGGTAACCGCACTTCACGCGACAAAATATATCACTTACCGAGATCTGCTTAGGCAGAGTGCCACACCCAGTAATGGGTAAAAGGCGTGATGATATATTTATTTATATTTATTTACGTTTGTTTACATCGAGAATTCAAAATAATAATTTACTTAAGAAATACATGTATCCCCATCTGTTGGTAAAAATAATAAATATGGACTTGGTTCATTACAGCAAAAGTATAGGCTTTAAGCTATCGTATGGATGTTAAGTCCAGATAATTGTTGATTATGGACTTGGTCCAGTTCAGCTTTGAACCCCTCATTTATTGATTTAATTATAAATTTAACTATTTATTCAACTGTGAAATAAATCCCAATCGCAGAATAAACATTCCCATCAACGTGAAGATGTACTATAAGATACACTTTACGATAATAAAGCTTATATAATGATTTGAAATAAAATACCTATACTGTATAATATAGAAAATAACGAATAAAATAATATAAAGAATATCTCAAACAAGTTATTAAGCTTAGGAATCTCGACAACGAGAACCATCTATATACATTTACTAAATTAAATAAAAGTTGTTAGCGTATTTTTTTATTTTTAAATGCATACATCACTAGATAATGACGAAAAATTGATTTATAATTTGATTATAGTAAGAATACTGTTACCAGCAGATATCTCTGTAATTGTTCGTAGCCCGTTTTAACAGGTAATTTAAATAATCTTTGACAGTTTAAAAACAATGACACTGATGTCGAGAAAATAATTTGTGTCATTTTAAATTTCTCTCTTACTCTAATAACAAATCTCTCCGCAATGTATTCTCTTCTTCTTTTAAAACATTGCCATACATTTTGCATTTTGATACTGTCAGCATAGTCAAAACACACATCAAAATTACAAATTTCGTAATAATTTTAGTGTTTAAACTTGTCTTCGTTTTGATGTTTATTCAGGCAAATCAGAAGAATGAAAATATACTTTCTATGATACCAATACTACATTCTTAGCGAAGATACTTATAAGTGTAGTCATATGATGATATTTTAAATAGAACCAATATTTAGGAACTCCCTCTACTTCCCACCGGGAAGAAATAATATAATCAAATATGATTGGGAAAACAAAATACAGCTGTCTCAGATATTTGAATCCAGGACATTCAAATTCCGGCTAAGCTAAACATCTCGACTAACACCACGGTGACCCAGATTCTCATACTGATATCACTGAATTGTAACTCTCTAATAGGTGTATTTTGTAACATATCTGTTAATATATAACGGCCTGTTAAAAATTTGAACCAATGATAATAGATGACACAGATAAAAAATTAAAATTTTAACTGGCCTTATTGATATTAAAATGTAATAATACCCAAGAAAATTGTCTTCAATAATAAATTGTGTGTATTATTTAATATTTTAATTATTTTTATTAAAAATGTTTGGTTACGCACCTAACTAACGTTTTACATCAATTAGATTTGTTTTTAAGTTCACAATCTCGGTAAACTCTTTCACCGGAATTATTGCATAAAAAAGCAACTGAACTTCTAACTGTTACGAAGACGCACATTAAAATTTATTTGACCTAGAAATAGTAAAATGTTAGTCTGTTAGTCAGAGTATTAATAAAATTAAATGATTCCAAATTAAATACAATCAGCCCAATTCTCAAAAATAAATTAGCTAATCCTGAATTTTAGATATTCTAACCTGTTATTAAAAATTTAACCAAATCACATTCTAAAAACTAATTGGTTAGGGTTTATTTTAGTTTTTTTGCGAATATGGTTTAGGTTAAATGACAAAACTAAAATTCAAGATTACCATTCACATTTAATTGTACCATGAACTAATGCATTGTATACATATTTCAAACCCTATGTATGAAAAATATATGTCACGCGCAGTATAAATCTTACATTCTAACTAGAAATGAAGCAGAGCTAATCATTAGATAGCTATGCGGGTTAAAATTCAATTTTATATCAAAAATAATGTCAAGATTTTTCTTTGTATTTTATTCTTTCAAGAAATTTATTACCGATTGTATAATTATAACTAAAGTATTTAAAATATAAGCTCATTACAGCACATTGATCTAGATTAAAATATAATTGATTATTAACAGTGGTGTCATAAATGCTATTTAAATCATTCAGTAGTTCTAAATAATAATTAAGATTAAATACAGCATTAACCAATTTAAAATTGTCGGTGAACATAAAACATTTCGAATATAATAAAAGAAACAAAGTCCCATGGATTGATCGTTGTGGAACACTAGACCTGATCAATATATTTTTTGATTTAAAACAATGATAAAATGGACTGTATTCTATTTTGTAAGAAGAAATGATTCATTTTGAAAATAAAATATATAAATATATCATCACTCTTTTTATCAATTACCGATTACTCTGCCGTAGCAAAATCTTTGTCACACCTACTAAAGGTGTTAGTGGAGGGAGAGCCATAGGTGTAATTTAAATGTGGTGAAAATTATTTTTTCTACGATTGCTATGAAAAGTTGACAATTACGCTCTCATTTGTCATCGTAACGTTGACGTTTTCTGTGGAACAATCGAAAAATATCCTTTTTGCGCGTCTCAAATAGCAACACGCGAAAAAGACGTTAAATGCGCGCGTTTCCAATGGCAACGCGCGAATAAGATTATAAATACGCGCTTATTTCAATAGTTACCAGGGATCCAAACAAAACAGAAACTTGTCATATTGATAGTTAACAGAACGAATTTATTTTCAGTACGTATACGTTTTTCAATAATTTTAAGATGTAATCGTAGACAAAATTGTGTGTATCACGAGCGTAAAATGTCTTTGTTCCTCTTACACTATTGCAACTCTCGCCTTCGGCTCGCGCTGCAATTACCGTGCTCGAGTAACAAAGAATCACTTTACGCTCTTAATACACAAATACTATTTCTGCTCTGGGGATTGAAACCGGGTTTTCATATTCAGTCGTATTCGATACCACTAAATACAAATACATAGCAAAATATTGTAAAAACTGTGTCAAATGTTTAACAAGGAAAATCAGGTATTTTTGCAAATCAAAAGGGTTGGACAAACAATTATAGTATCAAAATACGTAACACAATATGAGATTTATCTGTGTACACTTTAATACAAATTACCTGAATTTAATGCTATAATAATATAATTCGAGAAAATTGTCTACTACACTAGAATTTTTTGCAGGGTCGCAAATTAAACCAGAACTTAATCCGAAACCGAACCGAACTCTATAGTTTTCTAAAACTGTAAACCAAAACCGAATCGTTCACGAAAAACTAGTTAATTGTCTCAAATAAAACACGTAAACCAGTAAATTCAGTAAAATGACATGAGAAGTTCTGTCGAACCGGCAAATGCCATCTAGGAATCTTATCCTCTGCTGGCACAGTTCTTCGTCACACAGCTCCTTCATGTGAACTTGTTCTAGATGAAGAAGTGGGTTATACCATACTGATGAGCTCTAATCACAGCGAAACGCGTCTATGGTTACTAACTGTGCTAGCCGGCATCTGATGATGACCTAATAAGTTTACTTGGAGGCTGAAATTTTTTTTGTGAAACTTGAGAAGCGTTTAATTAAATTTTTTGTTAACTAATTTATTATTTGAATCAAAGACCAAATTTTGTGCAGATATAAATTGAATTATTTACAAAATTCGACAAATACCTGTATACCATACCAGTATTTAGTCTCTCGATGTAATCAATTTATTCTGATAATGACCAGGACCGGTTTTAATTAATAGGTGAACGTAGAATGGACACTGTGATTCTGGTCATAGACCTGAATCGTCAGAAAGTGGTAAATTTTTATTCTTTTTTATTAATTCATTGGAAAATTTGTCTGCAGAAGTAATGATTCTTCTTGGATGGTATTCGGTCCATGTTCTGATGGTACCGTTGTCGTTGATGGAATGTTATCTTCTTTGTTTTGGGAAATGGTTGGTTTTTGAAAAAATGGTGTAATTTTTATATTATATTTCTCCAAATCTTCTATTACTATTCGTTTATTGAACCAATATTAAAATTCGGAGTAGGCCTATTGGCCCAATGTTATATAAATATAATGCAGAATAGGTTCTTTTGTATCATGAAAAGTACTACAATTTCGATTAAACTGGACACAAGTAGACGTATTAATAGGATATTTAATAATATTTTTATTTTTCAAAATAATGTGTATAACACTAGATATGAACAAAAATATAAAATGACCATTTTTTTTTCAGATAATATTAGAGAAGAAAAATTGTACTTATAATTTTACTAAATTATTAGCAATCGGGTTCCTTAGCTAGGATCCACGACCCAGAAGAAATATATTTTTTAGATTTGTTATTTTATACACCACCTAGCCAAGTATTGATATTGTAAAAATATAGTTTACTAATTTTAGAAAATGATTGACAATCAACTCGTTGCTGTTTCATTTTTACATTATCTTTCAGATATTTCATTACAACTGAAAAAAGTACATTTTCAATCAAAACAATTGACAAACAGTCGGTTACAATTGTTGGTTATTTTATTTTAATTTGGTACCAAACAGGATCGGGTTTCTAATGACTTTTAGGAAAAACAATTAACAATCAGTCGATAATTTTTTTAGCTCATTCTATTTAACATCTTTCCCAATAGATTTAATTTGATACCAAACACGATAGATTTCTATTAATTTTTGAGGAAAATAATTAACAATCAATCGGTCACAATTTATGACCATTTTGTTAGAAATTTCGGTTTAAAATCTTTTATTTGATTTTAAACACGATAGCCTTGTAATAACATTTAGGAAAAACAATTGATAATCAGTCGATTATAATTTTTAATTATTCTACTTGAAATCTCTCTTCAAAACATTTAATTTGATACTAAACACGATATGTTCCTAATGAATGAATGATCACTATATTTGAATTCTCTACGAAAGCTGTCTTCATTAGTTTGAAACCAAATACGAAAGATTTCTAATGATTTTAGAAAAAACAATTGGCAATTTGTAATTATTATGCTCGAAATCTCTCTTCAAAACATTTAATTTGACAGTAAACACGAAATATTTCTAATTGTTGATCACATTTTTAATATTTCTGTTCGAAAAATCTTTTCAAACCTTTTAGGTTGATAAAATAAATTTTTAATTATATAATTAAATATAACTGTGTATAATATTGTACGTTTGTTTTTAGATTCTAAACCTTCGTGTAAGAATATAATAATAATAATTTTTTTAATCAATAATAATAACAAATTAAAAACATTATCTAAATCACCTGAATCTATTCTTGAAACTTTTATTAGATAATTTTAAACATAAAGTGAAAAGGTATGTTCCATTAATGGTTTTTATAATTTTGAGAAATTTGTTTATATGAATTTAACAATAAATAATACTTACTGGTAGGTATATTATATTACGTAAAACTGCCAGTTTATGCTTAGCAGTTTATTAACTTGCTACAAAATTGAAGTACAGGATAAAATTATTGGGTTACAATTCGAGTGAATAGTTGAAAACACATTTAAAGTTATCAGTGTGTAACCGATCTCGCGATCACTTTCACATTTTCACACCACCGAATCTTTTTCAGATTCAAACAGAACACTTATAGGTACGTTGTACAAAGTCATCAAAGCAAGTATCAGAGCCTATTGCAGTTTAAACGGCTTTTTACTTCCCCTTTTAAACACCCGTAGGGCACGTGTCAGCTCTGAGCTGATCCCTGCACACACGTTGTGCACCAGGTCCAGATCATATCGCTCCACTGATCCGACGTGTAGATCTGTGATCTGCGCGTGTGTGGTGCATGCTTTCACCGCGGGTGGTGAACTGGTTCTTTATTGTTCATGGCAATAGTAGAGATTTCAATTATTGCATTTAAGTTTGAAAGTTTTTAAATCTCTGACAAATAAATAGCTATTTATGCCAATAGTAAGGAAATGAAGTATTGCTAATACTCGTAAGCAGCTATTATGCAACTTCTCATTGTTGTGTTAAATTATTATTTTGTTCTATTTTTGTTCAAATATGTACAAAAGGATATTTAAAATTATGACTTTTTAATATTTTTGTGAAACTAATATATTCGAAAAATACAAAAATCAGAATCAAACTGTTAAAGAAAATTTAATCTGTGCGTTACTATAAATAAAATAAATATATCATCACGCCTTTTACCCATCACTGGGTGTGGCACTCTGCCTAAGCAGATCTCGGTAAGTGATATATTTTTTCGCGTGAAGTGCGGTTACCAGCCGTCAAATCACGGCCTCCAAAGATATTAGTGGAGGAGGAGCCACAGGGGTAGATTTTTTTTAAATTGGTGAAAATTGTTTTTCGGTTATGGGGATCGAACCAGGGTTCACAAGATCCACAGGCCGACTCGATACCACTGAGCCACCTACCCCATATGCGTTACTATAATAAATATAAATGTAATGACTGTGATATTAATAGTGATTATAAGAAATACGTTTCATTGCATTGTAGATGTTAATGTTTCACAAAATTTATGTGTATAAGTGACTATTTGTAGTGTCCGCCAAAGACATTAAAAATGTATACTTCAAGAACTATGTTCTTAATTTTGCGATTTTTTAATAAAGTTCTTTTTGTTCTATGATCAGTACGTCATATAATAAACAATCTTTCATATTTTCCTAAAGTACAAAAACACTCTGTATATGCCTACGTTGAATCAAACTAAAATTATCATTTCATTAGTCAATATACAGAGGGCAGATTGTCCTACAAGAACTGTGCAATATGCAATTAACATGGGAAATACATTTTCATCTAATATTGGTTTCCTAATAATTTTTCAGAAAAAATGTTTCAATTAAAGGTAGGAGAGAATTAAATTCAGTATCTAAATCAATGAACACAATTAACTTTACTTATTTTATAACAGCTAAAATTAATTTTATAAATAAGTAAAATATTATATGAGGAAAAAGATAGTCGGAATTCGGACAATAAATAATCAAGAACTCATGATATTTTTCGTTAACGTTTCGGTTAATTTATAACCATCCTCAGAACTTAACAAATATCATATCTTTACAATTCCACAATGGTACATGAATAGTATACAGTTTAAATTGAAAATTATAAGTAAACATTACATAAATTTGGATAATGCCAAAGAAATTTTCTCTTAAGCGCCATTTTTTTTTACTTTGACGTTATTCTACCATAGCAGATCTCAGTAATATATTTATGTGCTTGAAGTTCGGTTACCAGCGGTCAAATCACGCCCACAAAGATATTAGTGGTATAGAAGTTACAGGGGTTGTTTTAATGTGGTGAAAATTGTTTGTCGCCTGTGGGAATCAAACCGAGTTCTCAAATCTATAGTCCGACTCAATGCCACTGAGCCACCTATTCCATTAGGTATACATTCATTCCACGCAGATTTTAATTCTAAATTTAGGTTTAAAATTGATAGTATAAAAAAACTTTGCCTATTTTTGAATCATCCTGTATATGTTTAGTTATAACCGTACTTCACACAAAGAAATATATCACTTACCGAAATCTGCTAAATCAGAGTGTCACACCCAATAATGGATAAAAGACATGATAATAAATTTATTGATTTTATTTTATATAATGTATACGAATATGGTAAAAAAATTAAACTGTATACTATTTTCCTTTAACATTAGAGTTGTGTTTTCTCAAAATTTAGAAAAATATGACAAAGTTTTATTTATCAAATTAAAATCCTGAAATAATTTTGCATTTAATACAATATTGACAGTTCTAATCAGTAAGTAAAACGCTTTGCATATGAAATATATATTTCACCACAAACTACCACCACACCCATAAACCAGCCATCACCATAACCATATTTTAACTTTCATATATTCATTACTCCGGCGTCATCACCGCCCTCCCCGGGGAATTCGCGGAGCCTTGTGGGTCATGTGACCTGTTTACGCGTCCCACGAGGGCGGATCTCGGATCACACCGCAGGCAATTTGTAAATAGCCCGCGCACGTGCTTAAGGCATGCTACACGTGGACGACGCGTGTTCGAGTCTGATATTGCCTCGCTAAGGACCACCCAGTAGATGTGATGATATTGATAAAGTGTTTTATAGGTTTCAATTTGGTTGAGAATATTGAATTGTATACTTACTTTGAGCGTGGTTAAAATACAGAATGTTCTAAGGAAGACGGGCAATAAAGATATCGAAAACCATAAGAGATGCGATATTAGTTAAATTAAGAAAAAGATCTCACATTATTAGTCTACTTTCATTATGTTGTTCTTCCGAAAAAAATTAAGGATGATATAATTTATTATACACCAATCAAGGGAAGTATGCATATTTTTTTAGTTTAAAATACACGCTATTCATTATTGATACAATCACCGTCTGTACGTAGTAGAGATGAAAAACTATCGGTTATTTCAACAATCGATTGTTTGATAGTGCTATCAGTAAAGTATCGATATATCGATAGTACTATCGGTAGTCAATTTAATTACTAAACGATAGATTTAGTTATTAAACGATAGTTACTAAACTATAGTTACTAAACGATAGTTACTAAACGATAGTTACTAAACGATAATTACTAAACAATACTATCGATAGTTTTTTATTTTAATTACTTATCGATAATACTTTTTTTTCAAAAGTGTAATTTTTATCAGAATTCAAAAATGTATATACAGAGTCTAAAATCATTGATTAAATTAGTTTTTTTTTCGAGAGAGAGATAAAATAAAATTTATACTTTTTAAAATGTTACCCTCATTCTGTAAAATTTAAATCTTTTGATGTTGCTCTATATTAAGGGATGTATGCTAAATAAATGTCAAGAATTTATTACTTTAAAATTTAAGCTTAATAACAAGATTTCAGAATTAACTAAAACTGATGACAAATGTGAACAAAAAATTTAATGCAAATATATACTTCTATCCCTAGGTATACACCATTTCTTACATTAATTTATATTATTATCGAGATCGAGATATTAGAATAACTAGTTGCAAGTCGAAACACCTTTTATATTAATTTAGATCAAATAAAATAAAACAAAAATTATCTTACCTTCAGTGTTAGAATAATATTCACTACAGTCCAAACTTCAATGAACATGAGAGAACAACTGAATATAAATTATCTCGAACCTGTCACCCTGTAATAAATTTCTTAGAAATCTCACTTTGTCTTTCATCGCTTTAAAGTCTTCCGACAACCAATCGATTTGCAGCTAACATTTATGTACAGTTACTGTAAAATAACGATATTGAATATAATTTAAATTATATCATTTAAATGTAGATGAAATCTTTTTAAGTCATACTTAACACATGGTTCGCAAATAATCCACGTATTTGTAATTTGTTTGTCATTACTCACAGCTCAGCCCGTGTTATAAATTTGTTATATATTTATTTTTAAATTATTTTATTTTAACGATAGTTACTAAACAATAGTTGCTAAACGATAGTTACTAAACGATAATTACTAAACGATAGTTACTCAATGATAAGTACTAAACGATAGTTACTAAGCGATAATTACTAAACGATAGTTACTAAACAATAATTACTAAACGATACTATCGATAGTTTTTTTCTTTTAATTACTTATCGATAGTACTTTTTTTAAACTATCGATGTATCGATCATCTCTATTCTGTACAGTCAAGTACAAATATTTTATTATTTGATAAAAGAGTTTTTCGTACTCCTACTATAACAATCAGTATTATTCTAAATTTAATTTACGTCAGTGACCGACTTTAAATTATGTTTATTCATGTTAAATATTAAAATTAATATTTTTGTTACTTAATCAGTTTGTATCAGTACGAGTACATAAGTATTTATAAATTTTACAAAATGTTATATCTTTAAAGTGGATTTGTAATTTATACGTTTTTTACTAAAAGCTGTAAAAGAAATGGATATTTCATCCGAATTTCGATTCGGATATTTTATCTGAATTCGGAGCGAATTTTTCTTTCAGATGTTTTTATCCGACTTTTGGATTGGGTGTTTTATCCGACTTTCGATTAGATATTTTATTTGAACTTCAGATCGAATGTTCCATTTGATTTTCAAAACGGATATTTCATCTGATCCGAACTGAAATCCGACTTCGGATCAGATCGGATTGGCTTCGGTTATTACATATTTTTGCCGTTTTCTAATTTTCAGTCCTACTTTTGTATACCAGAGTTGTAGACGCACATCCGTATATTCGGTTAGAGAAGGTGCAACTTAAAAAACAAATGTCTACTTAATCTTCAATAAGCTGTGTCAAAAAGAGAACAAAAATATATTTTTTAAAATTCGTAAAATTAAAGTCATGTTTCTAAAAGTTACTACTTTTAGTACTACTGGCCGGCACAATATTTTTAATAAAAATAATCACGAAATATTTAATAAGACAATGATATCTCTGTTAATTATTAAACTGATGCTTATAATAATTTAAAGTATGCTAATTTTTTTTAAAAATAATCTAACAATTTAATTTTATACGTATTATATTTTAATTTTTTTATTATTTTTTGCTTTTTCGATGTTTATTTTCATGTGTACCTTTTTTGTTATTATTGACATTTAAAAATATCTTTTTTATATTTGACGTATTTTAAGGTTTGTTTGACATTTTGATTAATTTGTTAGTTTTATATTATAATTATTGTATTTGTATTTTAAGGTGCTGATGTGCTAATATTTTAGCTGCAAACGTTCACTAATAAATTTAAAAAATCATACATTGGATTCTGAAGCCTTTTATTTATATAATATTAATATAAAATTGTATCCTTTTTAAATATATATTTATAAAATATCTATAATATTATAAGGAATTTAATAAATAATTAATTAAATTAAAATATCTATTCTTCATTCCTCTTTTTCCAATTCATTTATGACAGCCTCCAATGAAACAAATATATTTTTAGGAATATATTATAACAAAACTAATTCATTTTTAGTAATCATAATGTCGATAATGATTTATATATTTTTTTTAATTGTTGTATATTTGTTAAATATTATATTGTAATAAAATGCAATACCCACTATGTAAGTTGATATATTTAATATTTTACTTTTTTAATTTATTTTATTATATTATATTTTTTTCATTATACGTATTATTTTTATATTTTCTAAATAATATGTACCTCCTTTAGGTGAGTCACTGATCTAACCTTCCAAATAGAAGCAGCAGATTTCATGCAAGTATATCCTTATTTAATCAAAACATCTCTACTACGACTGTCCTTAACAAGCGAATGCATAAATCAAAAATTATTATGATTTTAAATTTTGTTATTTTTGTTTACCTGACGAACCAATTACATAGGTCATTTGCCGCTATTTCTCCCTAATCCTGGGTTTTCGTTGTAATTGTCAACAGTAACGCTGTCTGGATGGTCTCCCATTCAAACACTACCGTGCGCTACGTTGATTAACTCACATTATCGAATAAATCAGTGCAAGTGAGTAGTAAATTGTTACATTTTTTATTCGATATTATAACATCACTGTATAAAATGAAGCTACTTTGCAAATTTAATTGATTTTGTATTTCTAATGGTTCTTGAAATAATGAGCCAATAAAAAATTTAGTCTGTACAAATTCAAAAGAAACTTTGACATAAATTTATCTTAAATTTACAGGGTGATTCTGCGAAGACGAACCTCCTCTTAACTTTTTTATTATAAGAAATAGAAAAATTTTCTTCATATGGAAGTTTTAGTATATTAAATAATATACTATTTTATGACATATATAGAATTTTTTTATAAAGTCAGGTTTACATGATACGACTATCAACTTTTATTTTTCAAATGGGAACCTAGAATTATTTTATTAAAATAAAAACCGCTATTTTTTTCTCTTTATTACTTGTCATAAATGTATATGAAAAAATTCGAGATAAATAAGATAATTTAGAAATCAGAAATTATTTTTATTCAATTATTCTAAGTGGCTATGCGAAATTAAACAAATTGTAACAAGGTAAAATTAATGACAACAATGCAAATATTTATTTGTTACTTGTTTCACGTGTTTTGTCATTCATTTTACCTTACTACGCTACTTTAAAATTTAACTAAAGAAACATTTGATATTCATATCTCTTGAAAATATATGGAATATTAACAGAAAACTGAAAAACAACATACCTGTAAACTCGAAATTCAACATGAGCTGCTATGATACAGTTAAAAAACGAATTATGAATTTTCTATTTAAGAAACACTGTTATAGGTAGTCATAAGTCACGGTATATTGTATGCTCTGATATTACACTTAACTGTGTTGTGTGAATTAGGTAATATGCATATGAAAAAATTTCTCATGTACATATTCGTATTTGCAATTTTGCTACATCGATATTTGGGTGGTATGCTGTTGAAAATGGTTAGAAACAAAAAGGTGATTGTACAGGCTAAAGAGACAAAGAAACAAGAAGTTTAATAGTAACTCAAGTAAATGAAAAAAATGCTCCAATTCAATACATACCTAGTTTAATAATGAAGTTTACAAAACATGTGATATTATACAGTTATTGATTGCACACGAACAATATATGTATACTTAATCTATCAATGACTTCTTTTACTACGAGAAGAATAGTATTCAATTGTTTTTAAACAAATATAACCCTACATAATTTTATCAATGTTCTTTTAACTCGACTGGTTTCACAAATTAAAACATGTATAAACAAATATGACAGGGCTGGACTAATACCATTTGATCTCAGTGACACATAATACTCTGGTCACATTTTTATTTTGCTTTTATGTTATTTACATAACATATATAAATTTCTGTAAGCGGTGCATTACTGCTAACTTTTGTATTTGAAGAAATAAAGAGAAGATTAATTTAAGAGTACAAAATCGAAAAACAATTAAACATATAGCGAATGCAATGAAATGTAGAAGATAGGAATTAAATATGAAATTTAAAAAAATAATTTGGAATGAAATTATACTTCTAAAATATTTAAATTTAACATAATATCATGTCTATAGAAGGTACCAGATATTTGAAATATAAAGTATGACATTTTCATCACAAATCAGATAGCCGTGATAAAAAATAATAATAATATCCAGTTTGGTTAAAAGTTATTGTTCTTAATAGTTGAACTTATCATTTCTGCCTTGTTATAATTCAGAATGAATTGATTTTAATTGAGATTAAAATTTTATTTTGTTTTGTATCTTTAAACAAGAGTTTACCGCTTGAAAATGTACCGAGGGCAAAGATTGGTTTCAATCATAAATAATCATATGTTTGTAATTAAATAAAAATTATTAACTGTATATAGTATTTGTATTTTTGACATCTAGTTGCAACAATACTGAGAAGTGTCAGAAATAGCATTGCTGTCACAAGATAACAGTTGTTAGTAACTATGACAATATTTGTATTACAGTTGATAATATAAAAAAAATAATGACAATAAAATATATGTTTTCTACTCCTGTTATTAAAATGTCATATAAAGTACTTGTTTCCATGGTGCTAAATAACATCACATGTTGATAAACTGTGGCTTCGAACGTTTTAATCATGTCGTGAAGGTAACGACTAACATATTAAATACGGGATGATGTTATCTTCTGCATCTGTCACTATAGCAACCATACTTAGGAAAAAATAACAAAATTTAAATTTTTTTTGTTATCTTCATTTGTGATCGTAGAAATAAGCGACAAATTAACATTTTGCATTGATAAATGTAAGCGCAAATGCATACTTTGTATATCAACTATAGATATATATTAATGTTGTATTGTAAAAAATTAGATTATATATAAAAATAACAATAAACAACAACATAAATAATAATAACAATATTTTGCCCTGCGTGATGGCCGCGCGGGTTGAGGGCCTGACTGACGACCATAAGGTCGTGGGTTCGGGTCCCGCCCATGGCGGCCATACAAATGACATATCGGCATATGACCTGAGTAGTTGGTCCGATATATAAATTTAAAAAATAAAAAATTACAATATCAAATATAATTTTTTAACTTTAATATTTTAGTAACTGTCAAACTTTACAATAATAGTTTTCTGTTTAACTAATTCAATCTGCATTTTGCCGAGTTGAACACATAATTTGTTTATCCATTCTTTAAAATTAATCTTAATATAGTGATTATTTTCAGTATTTTTTATGTTATCAGTTATGCATCATGGGCAAAATCTGTAACTCTTAATAAGTTGTTGGAAAAAAAATAGTTGGAAATTATTAATATAATCCGTGGTCTTTTTTGAGATTTGTCAGTTAGTGACATGCGCATTAGCGTTTCATTTGATATTTGTGATTCACTAAAGCTTTCTAAAATGTATTGTGATAAATGTTGTCTAGTACATATTTGTAAAAATACATTGCAATATAACTCACAACTATACGAGTCACCTTGTCACACTGTCATTGTTTTAGATTAGTTAGTTTACCGGTTTTAATAAATTGTGGTGAAAATAGTAAATAAATAAATATTCAGTAAAAGACTACTGATATGGAGTTAAAATGTTACGTTTGTGTTCAAGCAGCACAGATAAAAAGTATATTAAAATAATTTCTGATTGCTTGGTCGAACAAAGTACTAGTCCATCATGTTGCTATGCATGAATAAAATTTGATGTTTATAATTTCGTAAATGTCATTCTGTTTTCTATGGCCAAAAATTTGCGATATATTATGGAAACTTGCAAAAAAGTTATAAGCCCTTCCAAGATTAAAGAAGTGTCACATAATTATATTTATTTAAAATTTAGAAGGTTAAAGTTCTGTAATAATTGATTTAATTTGACGTTTCAGTACACTAAATATGTATATTCGTAAGGAAAGTATAATAATTAAACAAAACATAACTATAATAGTTATTTAACAGAATAAGTTGACAAATTCAAAAGCGAGCTTTTAGCGACTGCTGGAAGTCTGCGAGTCCTATCTAACCACTTACCGGACGTATTACTTATATTATTTTTCTGGAAATCGTTCTAATTAATGATATTTAGATTATCAATTTATAATTTAAAATGACAGTTATTATTGATATTTAAAAATGTTTTTATAATCAAGTATCTTACTTACGTATTTAAATATAATGCATATGTCTCCAAGGTAATGAACAAAACCAAAAGTGAATAGTAAATAAATATTCATGAAAATTAATTTTCTTATTATTGTCTTGATACCTGATATAAATAAATTATTATATTATCTACTAGTAATGTTTAATTATTTTTAAATTTAACTGTCATAATCTTTATTTTGGTTGTATTAATCATCGGTTTAGCAGGAGCGTATCATGTGACGAGCTTACAAAAATCTTACCTGATGATATTGTAATTTTAATAATAAAAATATCCGATTCAAAAACAAATAAATAAAGGCGATTTGTAGTTGTTGGTGAAGAAGATAATAAACTGAATATATTTTATTAACTGCGATACATAAAGTTTATAGTAGGTCAGTAAATACACATACACACAAAAGGTATGTAGCCCTACGATCGTCTCAGATACCACACAAGGAAAATGTTCATTTTAGCTAGTAGGCTTACATACTTTCGGAAAAATTCCTAGCAAAATTGCTGTATACCTTAACTTAATTAATTCTGAGAAGTACACAGGTTATTGCTTGCGTCGCACTTCGTCTACGTTATTTGTTGATGGAGACACGGCAGATGGCGATCTACAACAGTAGCAGAAGGATATATTGTAGAGGATTCATTATAAAATAAATTAGCAATTGCAATGAAGATCCAAAATGTAGCAATGAAAATATAAGTATTATATTATATTACCGAGCAAACGTATTTCCAAAAGAAATCTAGGGTTTCAGTCTATATTATACAAAGGTTTTATTATTCCGTCTATATGTTTTGGCCTCATATAAACTCTCCTCAGTAGATCTATAATATAATAATTTACATTACAATATTTTGAAGTTGAAAATACGGAAGAAATTTTAGCGGAAGGTAGTAACATAAATATAAAAATAATTTTACATATCGGCTGGATGATCCAATTGATCATCAAACTACGTTAAAGAATATAAAAAATTTAAACAATTACGTATAATCGTAGTCAATGTTATAAATATATATATATCACACTACTATCTCTAAAAATAGAGCACGTATTAGAGACAACAAAAAATCCTTAAAGCAAAGTGATCATCAAACCACGTTGAATAATATAAAAAATTACAACAATTACTTAGGATCCTAGTCGATCTTTTAAATATCTCTAAAATTAGAGCACGTATTAGAGACAACAACAAAATCCTTAAAGCAACGGAAAAGTTCCTAATCAACAAAAAAAAGAACTACCACAGTTTTATTTTAATTTTAATGAATCAGGCCACTCAACAGGATAAATGTCCCAATAATAGAGTGGCTCAAGATCACAAAATTTAATCATTGTAATATATTTTGATAACATTATTATAAATGGTACTAAGAGCTAGCGTACTAGTTTTTAATACTTTTTTTTTAATTCGCTAAATTAAGGAAGGTTTACTTGAAATGAACATTTTTAGGGCCACTGGATTAGCGTACTTTATTACTTGACCTGCTGCATTTAACTAAATTAAATTATTAATTACACAACATCAGACATTTATTTGGTGTTGTGTAAAAAATGATTTGTAAGATGATTTAATTAAAATTATTAAAAATAGCTATCAACCAGTGACTAACAAAATGATGCCTTTAAATATGATGCAAATTTTTGTAAAATTTTCTTAAACTGATTTACATTACTAGTACTGTAAAAGCTACTGTAATGCTTTAAAATAGTCCTAAAGGAATAATTACATGACGGTTTCCGAAAAATATGTAAACTAAACAACTAGTAACCGGTAACTAAGTAACAAGAAATGAAGTAAACAAGCAATTATAATTATTATTTAATAGAGCAGTGATCATTGGACGCGCAGATAAACTTTTAAAAAAAGTAATAGTCGTAAAGGGATATTTTTGTTGAACGGCTATGAAAAGGCAATTATCAAAAAAGTATTATATAGTAGAAAGACATGAGAAGTTGAAAAAAGAGTAATAATGCCGACAATTAAACTTAATGTTTGTGTCTTTGCCTTTTGTAGAAAATATTAGAGATGTAATAGGCCGAATGTTAACAAGGAAAAATTCAAAGTTTATTTTTCACCTCACATGAAACTTTACCAAATATTGAAGAGTGCAAAAAATATTATTCCTCTTCAGTCTTCTGGAATGTATTGTATTCATTGCGAATGCGGTAAAGTTTGCATTAGACAAACTGGAAGAATAATTTCATCCAGACTGGGTGAAAATTAACTTTCCAATCGACTGAATTTAACATGCAATACAATTTATTTATTTATGTTACGCTGTACAACAGAATCTTAATCCCAATTACAGTACAGGGTCCGCACTAGCCGAGTCGCAGTGTGATAGTTCATATAATGTTTAGCTTAAGTGCGATTCGAACTCGGGATCTCCGGATTCGAATTTCGTAATGCTATCCACACCACCGTACTGACACAAGATTAATTTGAAGACACACAAATTGTTGCCAGCCCTAAATATATAAATAGATTATTGATCAGAGAAGCTATTAAAATATACAATCTTAAGGACAACATGAACAACTTTCAAGGCTGCGAATTGAATAAAACTTGTCTTTCGTTGATTATAAATTATAATTGCTTGTTTACTTCATTTCTTGCTACTTAGTTACTGTTTACTTCTTGTTCTTAGTTACTTATTTATAGTTACGTTTTATTGATAAAGGCCCGGTTGCATAACATGTTGTCAGCTAATCATGTTCTTAACTGAGCAAAAAAGTTGAATTAGAATAAAAAACGCATCAAATTTTTTGACAGTTAAATATTTTAAAACGTTATAATTTTTATAATATGTATTAAACTAATAATTATTTGTTACAAATATTGTTTTACCATTGTCATTTAAAATGACGTTTAATAAGGCAAACACTGTTACCTCAAAATTTAGATATAAAGATAATAAATTATTAAAAATTAATTTTCTATGGAACATGCAACAAAATGCAAAGATATAATATCTTTGCTGTAAAATAAATATTTTATGACTTTTTTCTACGATTTGTATTAAATGTTGACTATTACGCTCTTATTTGTCATCGCAAAGTTGTCGTTTTCCGTGACACAATCGAAATATAACTTTTATATGGCAACGCGCGGTGAAGATGTTAAATGCGCGCGTTTCTACTGGCAACACGCGGAAAGGATATTAAATGCGCGTTTACTTCAATAGTTACCAAAGATATAATCAAAACAGAAACTTGCCGTATTGACAGAACGAGTTTATTTTCAGTACGTATGTATACGTTTTTAAAAAATTGAAGATGCCATTGTAGAAAAAATTATGTGTATCACGAGCGTTATTTTATTTCTCGCGCTGCAATTACCGTGCACGAGTAATAGAGAATTACTTTACGCTGTGAATACACAATTGATAACTAATAACTATTTGAATAAAATAGTAGTATTTTTGTATTTTCTAAGATATTTACTAATTAAAACATCTTCATTTAAAGAATCATTGTAATGCAGAAGATTGCTCGGTGGAAATGCGTCGTTCTGTGGATTTGAAAATCCAAGTTCGAATTCCGCAGTCGAAAAACTTTACTCCATCGTATCTATCTCCACTAAATTCTTTGGGAGCGATCGGCAAACATTTTGTCGTATTTTGTTCATATTCCATAGCGACCCGCTATAATACGATAACAAAATTTTTGGTTATTTATAAACTTAATTTTCGGTTATTGCGGTTTTTATATGAGTAAAATGAAATCAATTATAACTTAAATACAGAATTTAAATCTCTATAACTGTTATTTAAAGCATTTTTAATTAAAAAATATTTTAGGGAGCAATGACGCCGGAAAAACTGATATCTTATATGAAATGCCTATAAACATGATATGAATAGTTATATGAAATATGTTCATTTTATGTATCTATTTTAGCGCCTCTAAATAAAATATTTTGTGCACTGCTATGTATAAAATAATTAACAATGTTATAATATAAACTTTGTTCTCGATATCTTAAATTGGATGCCTGCTGTTTCGTCCGTGAATTGTTAATTCTTAAAATGTAAAGTAGTGTCAGTTCCTCAGTTTGTACTTCGTACTTCTTCAAATAAATAAATATAAATACAGAAGAAGTATAAAAACTAAAATATATGTATATTATATATTTAACATATATTAAATTAAAACAATCTTAAATAATATTTCGAAAATTTTTAAAGATTAAATGTATAGATAAATTAAATATAGTTGAGAAAAATAGTACGAATTCTTTGTATGAAGTATGAAGCTCGAAATGGTTGCCTTATGTAAATCAGGTAAATACGGTTTTTAAATTAAGTAAAATATGCTATTATGTAATGTAAGAGGAACATAAAATAAATAGTAATAAATTAAATTTCTAAATTGAAATAAACTAAAGCTCGATTGTTACGTATAAATTTAGACCACCTTAGAACATAGCTGTATAGTACAAACATAATTGAACATATATTTTGATAGTTACGGCGGTTATACTTTTATACCTTTATACTTTAATAATAAAACATTAATTACCTATAATAGTGCGGTTTTTGTACTACTTTTTCATAATGAACACTAAAACTTGATAGTAAAGTTATAGACCACCTAGCAAAATTTTCTTATTTAGTGTTTTGAAGTGTTGTGAATTGATAATGTGAAATTTTATCGATTTAAAATCATGCAATAATTGATAATAAAATTTAATTGCTCGTGTCATACACGGATACGCGGGTACTTAATTTGTAATAAATTATTGCTCATATCGTAGTTTAACTTGTTTTCGTAAATCTTAATTTCAGTTCCTATAATTAGTAATTACACGCAAAATGCAACATTTATACAATGTAGTTTTAATTGTATTATTAATATTATTAATTATTTATATATATATATATATATATTCAGGTCATTCGACTACAAGTGCAATTATGAATTTTTTAAACGATCTTTATATTGCGTTAGATAACGGCGAACAAGTTCTTGGAATTTTTATGGACATAAGTAAAGCCTTTGATTGCATTGATCATAAACTATTATTTAAAAAAATGGAGATGTACGGAATCCGTGGTATTTGCTTAAATTGGTTCATTTCATATTTAGCGGATAGAATACAAATTGTAAGCCTAGATAATGTAATGTCGTCAGCAGAAAGCGTTTCTATAGGCGTTCCACAAGGTTCTGTATTAGGACCACTATTATTTACTATTTACATTAACAATCTTCCAAATGATATCCCAGCTGGAAATTTTACAATGTTTGCAGATGACACTACATTATTGAATAGTGCAACCACTACTAAATCTCTAACAAAAACAACAAACAACTGTCTTCAAAATGTATCAAATTGGTTTCTAAATAATAAATTAGTATTAAATGTACAAAAAACTGTAGCAATAAAATTCTCTGCTTCAAACAGAAAACCAAATGAATCGCTGTATATTAAATGTAACAAGAAATCTATAGCACTGGTTCAGAATACAAAATTTCTTGGTCTACACATACAAGAAAACTTAAATTGGGAGGCACAAATAAATGAGCTATGTGGAAAACTAGCTTCCATTTGTTATTCTATGCGTAGAATTAAAACTCTTACAGACAAAAATACAATACTTATATATTATTTTGCACATTTTCAAGCTAGAGTAAAATATGGAATAATATTCTGGGGTAATTCACATCACGCTGAGAGAGTTTTTATTTTACAAAAATATATTATAAGAATAATATTAAGCTTGAGATCAAGAGATTCATGTAGAGAGCATTTTAAGAAGTTAAACATACTACCAATTCCCTGTTTATTTATCTACGAAATACTAATTTTTGTGAAGAATAATATCGATCAGTTTCATATGCTAAATTTAAGTCACACTTATTGTACAAGAAATGTAAATACTTTGTTAATTCCAAGTCATAAACTTGGACTCTTTGAGAAAAGCCCAAAATATATAGGCACAATTCTGTACAACAAATTAAATGAAAAATTGAAAAAAATTGTGAATTTAAATAAGTTTAAAAGAGAACTAAAATTATATTTGTTGCAGAATTGCTTTTATAATGTACAAGAATATTTGAATTATGTATACTAATTTGTAATTACTTGACTTGTTCTATATCATTTGTACTATGATCATTGAACCAATAAATTCTATTCTATTCTATTCTATTCTATATATATATATATATATATATATATATATATATAATTAAATTATTTTCAATTTACCCTTTTTTTCATTATTCCTTATATTCCATTTTTTAAATATTATATTAAAATTGAATAACTTCATATAAACGTCTTTTGTTTAAGTACATTTCTTAAATAATAAAATATTTTGTTGGTTATACAATGGAAAAATAAAAATTAGATGCAACAATTTTATATAGAAAAACATATGATTTAAATATATAGAGAAAAATGTATACAGGTGTCCAAAAAGTCTGGAAACGCTTAAATATCTCGAGAACGAAGCATTCGATGACAAAGTTACAAAACACGTGTTTTTTATTTTTCTAAAACTATTCAGAAACATCCCCCCCCTAATAGGCAGGGTAGGGGTTAGTTTCAAAATCTTAAATGAAAACTCCCATTTTTATTGCACTATTGCATTCTCCATAAAAAACTGTAATATTTTCTCTATTGTGAACTGCTCTTAGTTTTACTTCGATCGGAAATTATCAAAGTGTCATCGGCTTTTTGATGTGAAAATTCGTACTTTCGACATATCGTTCGTGCAATACATATTCATTATTTTAACATTCTATTTCTCTTTAATTTTAGGTTTCTCTTTTTGAATTCTAATATCCAATATTTTTACATTTGTAGTAAGCATAATATTGAACAGAATAATATTTGCAATATTACATGAAATTGTATTCAAGGAATATCGATGGCACCTATAAAGAGCGGTGTGCGGTTGTTACGAGTTCTAGACATTATCCACGCACCCGAAACACGACATGAAAAAATGTTAACTCATTAATACAATTCAGTGGCAACAAGCTTTTCGTTTTGTAGTATTAGAGCTTTCAGCATTTTGTCAATGAACAACAAAATAAAAATGGCAACAATAATAACAGTGACTGCAGATTACAAGTATAATATAAACGTACAATATTCTATAACATATATGTTTAGTGTTATCAAAAGTAAAAAATTTTTAAAATTGAAAGCACGGAGAAATTTTTCCTCATTATCAACAAAATAATTGAGTTTGCTTGTCATTGTCAGTTGTCATGGATACATTAAACCAGGTATCTTTCTAAAGTTTCAAAATTAATAAAAAAATTCAGAGATGTTACAATTATTGAAATTTGTTTTATTATTTTTATCAAAATTTGGTTTATGGTTGTAGAAAAAATAGTGTACGCAACTCATGCAGAAAGGGGTTTTTTTTAACTCACGGTCTTGCAGCATTCGCTTTGCTCATGCAGCAACGGACCACTCATTCAAAAAAACCCATCTTTCTGCACTTGATACGTAAATAACTATTTCGTAACAAGTACACAAAAATTACCGTCTTATCGGGACAAATGTCAAATATGGGTTGCGTAACTAGTTACCTAAGAAACGCCGCAAACAGCTAAACATAATGTTTCTCTCCCTAGGGGAGAAAAGCAGTGTTCTCTCTAAAATTAGGGAATAAGAACGTGTTTCTTGTGCATGTGTTACGAAAAATATATATAATGAAATTAAAATGTACTTTGTTTGATTCGATGGATTCCTATAACTGCACAAGAGTTTTTTATTTTCCCAAATAAATTCATGATGAATACTTATCAGTTATCACCTAGCAATTTGACAAGAAATACATTAGTAATAAAATCACGCCACTGTAACATTGTTGGAGTTATTTTATTTTAAAACAGTTTTTCGAGTCAAATTGCTGTCAGGAACAAGATTGAATTATTAAACAGACTATAATTCGGTAAGATAATTTAACGACATTAAAATAAAATAATAATTCAAATGAGACTAGTTTTTACTGGCTTGCTAAGAGAAAGGTAAATAAGGTTTTATCAGTTATCTTCCTATTTATCCGCTGTCAAAAAGACAAAATTGTTTTTATACAGAAATAATTTTTTTAAATTGTCTTATGTTTACATTGTATTGAAGTGAAATCTGTGCTTTTTGGCTGAATTTTCAAATCTTTGGCATTATGATTGGTTAAAAACAAATCAAGAATTTTCCCTTTGTCGAAATAGTAAACTGACCTATATTAGACTTAATCCTTATATTCCATCTAAATCAAAATAGACAACACTGTGTAAACTGTTTTAATATGTAGTAATCTGATCACATTGGGAAGCATTATAATTCCAATATGTTTAATAGCTTCAAGCATACAGAATCGATGTGCGCAGGTATGACGGCATGCGCGTACACTTTGGCAATAGCATAACACAACAAAGATAGTCGCGGTACAGACAACAGCTCGTGGTTTTACGTTTTTTGAGCAGTGGAGGTTAAAAATCGGTTGCTATTCATCATTTTAATATGTTTTTACTAAATATAACATACTAATTTACCCTACATTTACATTTACTTGTATTTAAACAATAAATATATTGCAGTATCTATAATATCATATGTATTATCTAATTTTAAAATATGTAAAATTTAGTAAAAGAAAGTATAGCTACTCTATTAATTTAGTGTCTATAGTAACCATTAAAATCAGGGAACTGTGTCTTCCTATAACGTATTGTTGAATCCTCAGATTAAAAAATATTAAGCGGTTTTTCAACTTCACTACCTAATAAACGGTTAAAAAATTATAATTAAATAACATATTGTGGAATATAACTACTTAGTTTAATGGAAAAGTAAGATTATAACAACATAAAATGCTTAAATTAATTAATCTATTTTAGGTTAGGTTTGATATTTGAACTAAAAAACTATATTTTTAGATTAGGAAGAGCCACAATTGTTACAAGTGTTATTATAAACATTTATAGTAAAATTTTGACAATTAGAAATCGAAGGTCCTGGAGTAGCTTGGTTTGCAATTGATAAAGATTGTGCATAATTTGCAGATTCTGGTGTACTCACACAAGTTGAAATTAAAGATGTATTTTTTTTAAATACCAGTACTCGAACAAAGAATATTATACAAACTACGTGCGTGAAGACGTCTTCCGCTCATTCGCGCTCCTTGCAGTCGCTCGTGCTTTAAAAATGCGCTCATGCAGAAACATCGTCTTCCCGCATATAGTTCGTAAATAACTATTATGTTACGCACGAATTTATTTTAGGAATAATTTATTGATCTGTTTTTCATCATTTCATTTTAAATTACCACTTATTTTGGAGTTAAAATGACGACAATTGTAATATGGTAGGCTGAAAGCACCCTCTACTGTCAACAGGATACAACAAAGATGGCAGCGCCCTTACAATCAGTTCAAGGTTAAGATATAAAAATAATGTTTAATAACTAAATGCGCCACAGTATGAAATAAAACGTTGTACGTCATACGTCCGTTAATAAGTTTTACAGTATTCATTTCGAAATTCTAGACTCGGCTTCTTTGACTTGTACGGAAACATTTTATTCGAACCGTAATAGTTATTTACAATGCAAAACCGTTAAACAGAAAACAGGCCAGCGCTAGCGAGCCTGTAAATTTCAGGTAACGGTAGAGCATTGTATTGTAGCGAGGACGGTCCTGTTCCCTCTGGAACAGTCGACGCGTCGTAATCTGCAACGCGTTTACCGCTGTCTCCTACGCAATACAGACACAAGTTCGAACCTGTTCGCTCTGCATCATGCTTGTACAGTGTTCCAGAAGCTCTCGTGTATTCTGGAATATCTTGTTCCAGTATATAAGGGAGAGTTTCGGCCGGCAACATTCATTCTGTATTTGAAGTGTGAACAGTGCAAGTCGTTGTCTTAGTAGTTGTACTACATTATTTTCGTTTTAAATAAATATTTTGTTAGTGTCTTCATTGCTCGTGTTTTATTTAATAATAAACTTCACCGAACCCGAAATTGTAATAAACGTTACACTATAATGTTTTACGGACATTTGAATCGCAATATATTTATATTTAATAAAATTAATTGCAATTAACGCAAAAACAAAAATGTTCAATCAAGGTAGACTTTGATAATCTGACAGATTTCGTTCAATGTTGTCATGATATTCACGTCAACAGCCCGTTATAAGATTCATAACCCCTAGAGACAGATCTAAATAAACAGTTCTTTACTATTCAAATGCTAATAAAATTTATTTACTGGATTCATAACGTAACTAACTATTACATGTGTTTATTTATAATTTTTACATAGAGATGCTATAATATCGCAGCAAAATAAAGCTGCCATGGGATACATGCTATATTGTCACTTATTAATTTTTAATTAAAGTATTTTTAAACCTCGTGATTGGCTGATTTTCTTAAGAATTTTTATCTCAATCAATAAGTAGGCTGTTCCATGACAACTGTTCCATAAGCGACTAACATGGGAAATATATTTTCCAGTATCACTGCTTTCCTGACTACCTTACAAGAAAATGTTTTAAATAAAAATTGCAGAGAATTAATCTTCATAAATTCAGTTATAGATATAGTGAAATTGTGTCGGAGAACCCAAACTCGATTAACTTTATTCCACATTTTATGTGGCGTGATTTGACGACAGGTAACCGTAGTTCACGGTACAAAATATATAACTTTCCGAGATCTGCTACGGCAGAGTATAACATCCAGAAATGGGAAAATGGAATCATAATATATTTATTTTATTTTTTTATCTATTAATACAATTCATTTTATTTACTTCATTACTGCTAAAAATAACATTATCTATGTAATTAGTCATGACACTGGAACAAATGCAAATAAAAATTCTTGTCTGGTATGTCCTTGGTGATAAAATATTTTTGAAAGTTAATTAGTTTATTGATACTGACATAGCTTGTATTATAGTCAAGTCAAATGAAAAATAAATAAATCATTCATTCATTGTTGCTTAAGCTTCTTTTTATAATTAAACAAATTAAAAATAAAATAAATAAATATATCATTCATCACGCCTTTTACCCATTGCTGAGTGTGGCACTCTGCCGTAGCAGATCTCGGTAAGTGATATATTTCTTCGCGTGAAATGCGTTACCAGCTGTCAAATTGCGCCCCCCAAAGATATTAGTAGAAGGGGAGCCACAGGAGTAGATTTAAATTGGTGAAAATTGTTTGTCGGCTGTGCATGGGAATCGAACCAGGGTTCTCTAGATCCACAGGCCGACTCAATACCACTGAGCCACCTACCCCACAATTAAACAAATTAATATCAAATAACCCTTAAAACAACTTATAGCAGCATACTCTTGTATTCAATTTTATTTATTTATAACATATGTATCAAATAGTTCGAAAAACCTATATTTTTTATTAATTTAATAATGCTGCTACAGAAGAGTACCACTCTCTGTAATTGGTAAAATGCGAGATAGTAATTTTTTTAATTATAATAATGTAGTAAGTATAAAGACAAGGGATGCAGAGATACTCTACCATGAAAAAGAGCACAATATCGCGAAGAAGGCTGTTGATTTCAAACATACGAATGTGTCATATTTCGCATTAGCAGCTGTGATTAGGAGGGCCTTCGTTACGAATTCCTGGCGAGATTTGAGGAAAAACATCCTGCCTCTATCCCAGAAAATCTTTGCTTTATAAAACCAGACAACAGGCGAAGTAGTGAACGAAAGTTTATAATTTCTGCTCACGAATTTCTGTTCCTCTTGCAGACAAAATGCATTGTTGTAACTGCAAAATTATGTTATTGTGTACGCTTTCTTTGTTACGCTAATCTAACCTAATTGTTTGATTTTACTGCCCATATAAAATCCAGTCTTGATTCAGGAAAATATAACTTTTGAGAGAAATAATTTTAATGAAATTAGTACTCGTATTAATAGTTTTAGACAAATTTAATGTGATTGAATGTTTTTACTGCAGTGTTTTTATAAACTCATCTAAAGTCAGAAAAAATATTAATTATAGTCAAAATTGATCTTTTAGTTAAAATTAAAAAAAAATAAAGTGTTGTAAATATATACACTTAGGGTGTTTATATTCTAATATTTCTATTAAAGTTAAAAAACACGAATAATGACTGTATATTTATGATCAAATAAAATACCTCTCAACAAAATGCATTTTATGTGGCCTTGAACATAAAATGTTAACAAATTTTACTCATTTTGAAAACCATGCAATTATTACGTAAATACAACTAACAATATCTAGGAATCATTTAGTAATTCGCACAATGTTATATAAGATATTTTAAATTATGTCATATATTTCGAAGACTGAAAATAAAATATACACATGTACATTAAGAGTGTGCATTCCACATAATTCTATTTCTATCAAAATATCTTGAAATCATTACAATATGATGGTATTATAAAAATAAAAAATAATTACAAAATATTATTTGTTGATGCACAAATTAATTGTAATTATAATTATTCCAGAGAGAAAAAAAAATAGATTGAGTGTTACGGTTTGGAAATAAAAAAAAATGATATCGAAATACGATCAAATTTGTTTTCTAAATTCGCAGAATAATCGAAAAAATATCGTATCAGAAAATGACATTGAGTTGAGTATAATTATTATCATTTGTGCTATGATATCACCGCGATATATTTTTTCTTTATTCTGCTAATAGCTATTGGAAACTTTATCCGGAGATTGAAAACCGAAAAAAAGTATTTTTTATTCTTAGGATTAATATTTATTTTATACGATTTTTTTTATTAATTATTGTTTATAAATTTAATTTTACATTTTAAATATTTTAGATATAAATAATTTTTAAGCACATGTAACGTTATCTGCATTCAAAAGAACATACTTACCTAATGTTATCTTTTTGATAAATCATCTATTTAATGAGAAAATACAAATAATTTAATACTCATTGCTAGTATTTGTCTTACAAAAATAACATTTATAAATAAATAGGTTCTATATACCACCAACAAAATTTGATCAAACGAAAAATTTTTCTGCATAAGATAGGTACGTACTGTCTTATTTGATTAGTATTAGTTATGGTAAGATATGTTTGTCACACAGGGCGCTACTTACAATGAATATCAGTGAAGAAGTATTGGAAAGTGTAAAATGTTACGAATGCAATTGTTTTTTGTCTGTATCACCAATTATGATTAAAGAAACTGGTCAAAATATATGTGGACGATGTTATGTTGAAACAAATGAAGAGAAACTGGAAAAAAATCATGCCTATGAAGCATTGGCGTCTCATTTTTTTTTTCCATGTCGGTATGTATATTTTGAATGCAGTAATTTATTTCCTTATTAAATATAATGGGATAGGTACCTATTGGTATTTTGCTTTAAATAATTAATAGTTAAAATCAGATATCAAATATTTGTTGAACAATTAAACGTTATGCGCATTTGTTTCAGTTTCATAACTAATTACGTACCTAATAATATGAATTTTTATTACATTTAAATCTAACAATAACGAAATAAGTAATTTGTAGACGGATCTAAATACAAAATTTAATTACTTTTATTTGAAATATTTTCCTGCGGAAACAATGATCTCAAAAAACTCGTTGCTCTTGTTAATTGCCCATTGCATAGTTTTCGTACAGACTTTGTTTAAAATCCGGCCCTGATGATAAAAAACATGTTAAAAATAATATTTTAGAACACATTCTGTTTTTCTTTCATTTAAAAAAGCTTATCAGCTTCGGAGATAGATTTAAACGAAATTGTCACTATAGAGAAAACCTAACTACAATTGTTGATAACTAAATAGATATTTACCAGCAATCGGCGAGTGTTCTAAAAGTACGTGTTTTGCAATAGCTCTTTCCCACGTGTATTACAAACTTTTTTTTGCAACATAAAACATAATAATTACATTTTTACGTTTGCCATACAAAATTTTTAATAATTATTTTATACAAATCAGAAGAGTTGTATTTGCAAATTTCCCTCTCTCAATTTAGTTCATTTATTCAAATTGTATATAGGATTGTACAAGACGATAAAGTGAAAGATGTTAGTTCACAAGCAACGAAGAAGCGAGCTATCTTTCACGAATCGATAATAGTACATTACGTTCCTAGGCCGGAACAAGCTTTATTAAACGTTACGGCCTAGGAACGTACACGACTTTTTGTCACAAGTGCGCATCTCTTCAATGTCATTTTATTTGTTGAACAAATTTTCGTGGAACAAAAATAATCTCATCTCGTTCTTAATCAAATTACACTCACTGAGATGAAGTTAGTCACTATGGCCTCACGCTCATTTGTATTGTTGATATAAATATCATTATCGCCCAGTTTTAGGGCTATACAATATTTACCGTTCACTTTTAGGGCTATAAAATTTTTAGTGGACAGAGATGAAGCGGCAATGAAACGGCTATTTTCGTTCCAGAAACACGCATTAAAAAGGAGTTATTTCAGTGCATGTGTGACAAAAAGAGTTTTTATCGTCATGCATAATATATTATTTTTTATTTTATACCCGCTGATAAATAGCAATTTATAATTCATTTCTATATTCAAATGACAAGCCGTATGAATATTTAAAAATATAGTAATTTCGAGCGCGTTAGCAGTAATCATTGTTTTGTTATTTTGAATGTGTTATTATAATAAAGTAGATATAGATCAAATTCTACTTTATCTACAGTTGATTTAAAGTGTTATGTAGTTGATTTAACAATGGACATATTTTTTCTAATAACAAAAAAGATACAAATCATAATTTAATCTTTCTTGAAAAAACACAAAAATGTCCAATCTTTCCTATAATTTTGCGAAGTCGTAAGTCGTAACTTTATTAATTCATATTCACACACATGTAGACATCTTCGAAACTGCGAAACTAGTAAAATTATGTTCTAAGCCTAATAGACTAAAATGGGCTTATCAATTGATAATTATATTTTCATTACAAATTACAAGTACTCGAAAGTGGAGCAAAGGTAAAAATGTGTTATAATGTTCGTTTTATACATCTTCCTTTTATATTTGAATGACAATGTTAATGTACATACATTATTTTGACACAATGACAATTTTTCGTGCAGTGAATACATATAATATATCTTAGCACCCTTTTACCACTAGATGTACAATGTATGTGATATATAATAATTAATATTTCGGTAAATATACAAAATGATATTGCTGTAAAATAGTAAACATTCCTAAAACTTTTCTAATTTTTATATTACGAGTACATTAAAATTGAGTAGAAAATTTAAATATTATCTAGTTATTTTTATATTTTCATATATATTGTAATTGTCGTAAAAAACGAATATAAGACCATACAACCTTAATTACGCATATCTCACTTGTATCAATTATATATTTCACTTATATACTTGTAATGTGAAATAGGTACAATGAAAATGGTTGTAAAGAATTTCTGCCATGGAATAGAGCACAATTTCACGAAGAAGGTTGCGAATTTCAAACATACGGATGTCCCATGTTTCCTATTGGCAGCTGTGACTGGGAAGGCCTTCGTTCTGAACTGCTGGCTCATTTTAAAGAAAAACATCCTGCTTTTATCTCAGAAAATCCTTGCGTTATAAAACCGGACATTCATCTAAATAGTGAGCAAAATTGTCTTATTTCCGCTCACGGTTTTCTGTTTCTTTTGCAAACAAAGTGCAGTGTTTCAGCTGCAAAATTGAGTTATTGTGTACGTTTCCTTGGTTATGTGAATCTGGCGTCATTGTTTGATTTTACTGTCCACATGAAAAGCGAACTTGATGAATTAAAGAAAACTAAAGTTGTTGCGACTCAAGAAAATATAACTTTTCAGAAAGAAAATTTTATTGAAATTAATATTAATAGTTTGTTGGGAAATCTTGGTAATTATAGTGATATTTCTTTTACGTTGTCAATAAATAAAGTTTTAAAAAAATTTAAAATAATGCAATGTTTTTCCTGTGGCTTTTTTATAAATTCATCTGAAGTCAAAAAAAGCACAAATTATTGTAAAAACTGTTCTTTTGGTGGTAACATAATCAAGTGTTGTAAATATAAATATTTAGGGTGTTCATATTCGAATAATCCTATTAATGTTAAAAAACATGAAAAATGGCTATGTATTTATAATAAACGAAAATGTATTTTTTGCCGTTTAGATTTGGATCATAATATTTTAAATTTTAACCATGATGCCACGATTTCTAAGTTTTTGTGGAACAAAGTTCTTTCGCAGAGGATTTTATTAGTATTTTGTTTCATTTTCCTAATTAATTTTTTGTTTAACTTTTTATTATCCACCGACTATATATCTTATATTTATCCTCAACCTGAATGTCCTGAACCTGTTTGTCTTGACCCTATTTGTCCTGAACCTGAATGTCCTGAAAGTGGCTTTGAAAATATATGGAATAATTTCTATAAATAATAATAATAATAATAATTTAACAAGATGTCAAAATTTTGAAAATTAACTTGCGTGGCTGCCATCCAATATACCGACGATACGCCGCATTAACACAATTTGTCACACGAAATTTATTATTTCATTGAAATTTAATGTTTTTAAAACGAATATATGTTTTAAATTTACATATTTTATAACTTGGATTGCAGAATAATAGTTTTACTATTATAATAATTTTCTTATAACTTGCCACAAAAATGTGTTATGTGCCAAGTTTTATATTTCATATTAATGTTTGTAGTAGATAAATATTGACAACTGATTAATTGAATTACTAATTTAGAGAAACAAAAAAATATGTAAGAAAAACACCACTAAAATTTTGAGACATAGATCACTATATTTATAAATATATAATTTTTTTAAATTGCCTTTCTCCTAATATTTTTCAGATATTATATTAAAATTTTGAAATCATTTTTCATTATTATTAGAACATAAATTTACACACAGTCGCCCAATTCTCGTAAATTTAAATTTAATGTATTCAAATTTATTACAATACTTGTAACCTTTAACTTAAAAAATATGTACAGTATATATATGACCAAAATAATTTAATGTATCATTTCTATTTTACTTTTATGCATTTTATTTTACTTTTATGCATTTTGTTCTCTGCCAGTACAAATATATTTTTCTTAACTACAATTTCTAAACAGTCTACTTCGTAAAAGTTATTAGTAATTAGTAAGTTTTTTTCATTACAGCTACATATATGAAATATAAGTAGGCAAAATGCATGAAACTAAAATAAAAATACAAAAGTAAAATATTCTGCACATATTATCGCGATTATGATAATCTATAGATATACAGCAATCATGATATAAATATATATTTATAATTACAGCTACAAATAGAAAATGTTGTCATTAAAATAATACAGACAATTATTAATATAGAATAGGATTAACTTATTTAAAAAAAAACAGTGTTCAGAAGACAACTTCTAATCCAATTAACAATCAAATTAATGTGAAAATTAAATCAAACAATATGCTAGTAAAATTATGAATTAAATGTCATTTAATATTTAAATTTAAATTATGATAAGTAATTTTGAAATAAAAAATATTTTTTGACAGCTAAAATGTCGTTCATTTATTCATATTTTGTACCTCTTCCAAGGCTAGTTTACTGAAAACATATGGCCATATATATACTCGTAAAATATTGTTGCTGCTTAATTATTAAAATAGTTATTTCAAACGTACCAAAAATGTATTTGCTCTGTAAACATACAAATATTTTTTATTAAAATTTATAGGTAGGTATTTACTTAATGAAAATTTATATATATAGATTTATAAATTAAATTTTGTATTTTAAATATTTTTAATGTAATGTAACATGTAACGTCATCTATGTTCAAAAGAATATACTTACTTGTGACATTAATTGATAATGAACCTATTTAATTAGAAATACATTTACTTTGGTAGCCATTGGTAGAGTCTGTCTTACATAAACCAATCCTAATAAATAAATAAATATATAGCAACAAGATATAAAGAGATAACCAATTTTTAGCCATAAAAAGGTACGTACTGTCTTATTTTAGAAGTATTGGTTTTGATAAGATATGATTATAATGTCACACAGGTAAGATACTCACAATGAATATCAATGAAGATGTATTGGAGAATTTAAAATGTTACGAATGCGATCGTTATTTATCTTTCCCACCTATTATGATTAAAGAAAACGGTCAAAATATTTGTGGTCGTTGTCATGTTGATTCAAATGAAGAAAAACTGGAGAAAAATTATGCTTATGAAGCATTGGCATCTCATATGTTATTTCCATGTCGGTATGTATATTTTACAACTAGATATTAATTTCTTTATTAAGAGCAATAAGATATCAAATATCTATTGGAATAAAAAATTAAAATAAACTGATGTGTCAACACATAACCTCTTGCCACATGATTGTTGATTACAATTTTTTTTAATTTATTGATTTCATTACTTTTTCTTAGTATATGCAAGTAATAGCATTATATTTAAAGATTTATTAAATGTATTTTTATTATATATATTTTGTATTTAGTAGAATTTGTTAAATCATTAATTGTAACTCCATTTATTCACAAACAACCAAAATTATTAATATTGTGCTCTAGATTAGGAATCTATTGAATACACAATTTTAAAATTTTAGCTTAATTTATTACTAGTTTCATAAATACGTGTTAATAATATGTGTAGTAATAATGACCTTCATACTATTACACGCAGCACACAGCATTTGTTGCAGTGTTGCCAACCTCACTTGAATAAATATCGGTAGTGCATAGATTAAAATGTCGGTAGATGGCGGAAGGTACTGTCATTATTTCAAGTTCTGCAATAATAATTTAAAGTGATTTTTTTATCATAATTACGCAACTAGTTTTAAATATAATATTTATTATAATAGCAAATACCTATACAAAATTAATAAATACAAGAGAAAATCTTTCTGTTCAGATTTAAAATCGTACATTTTTGATGTGGTCATTCAATTAATTGTTGATTCAGAATTATTACAATATGTATTGCCTTTAAGTAATGCCTTTATATCCAATAGTCCAACGAGAGTATTTGTTTCTAGTTGATTTCTTTGTTTGGTTGTCAGTAAAATAATTTCTGAAAATTCAGTTCGAGGAATGAGGTAGCGTTAATATGCTTAAAATATTTTTTTCGAATAGTACAATCTTTGTTCTACGATTGCTATGAAAAGTTGACAATTACGCTCTCATTTGTCATCGTAAAGTTGACGTTTTCTGTGGAACAATCGAAAAATATGTTTTTTGCGCGTCTTCAATGGCAACGCGCGAAAAAGATGTCAAATGCGCGCGTATCCAATGGCAACGTGCGAAAAAGATATTAAATGCGCGCTTATTTCAATAGTTACCAGGGATACAAACAAAACAGAAACTTGTCATATTGACAGTTGACAGAATAAATTTATTTTCAGTACGTATACGTTTTTAATAATTTTTAGATGCAATTGTAGAAAAAATTATGTGTGTATCACGAGCGTAAAGTGTCTTTGTTCCTCTTACACTATTGCAGCTCTCGCCTTCAGCTCGCGCTGCAATTACCGTGTTCGAGTAACAAAGAGACTTTACGCTCTTAATACACAAATAACTATTTCCAACCAGCATATTCTGGTTTTTATGTTAGTTTGGCTTTATCTTTACCTTTAATTTTCATTTGATTTTCTTCTGCAGTAAAAACGTTACCCATTTGAACCTCAGTAAATTCCAGTGGTTTGTCACATAATCGATGGCGCCTGTATCAAATGTCTATTTACTGATATTGTAATTAAATATAATGCTTTGTATTCTCTAGTGACGGCTTCTGCAATTTTTATTTTATTCACTTTGTTTTTCTTTCTTTTCATTTGTTTCTTTATTCTGCTTGATTTTTTAACAAAACTTCGCAATTTATCCCTTTGTACCACATGTATTTATTTACGCTATGCTGTACAACAGAATCTTAACCTCAATTACAGTACAGGATCCACACTCACCGAGCCGCAATATGGTAGTTCATATAAATTTTAGCTTATGTGTGATTCGAATTCTACATCTCTGGATTCGAACTGACAATTACTACTTTTGTATTCTCTTCTTGTTTATTGTTGTAAAAGTTTTATTAGGTTTCTTCCGTATTTTTGAATTTCTAGCTATCATTACTCTCGTATTGTTTTCAAATAATTATTCATCTATATTTAGGTGTTCCCGAAGGCCCAGTTAAGAATCGCAGAGGTAAAATACAATGTGCTGCAGCTAATAGTAGTCAAAAGGGACGTTAAAATTAAGATTGTAATTAAGACATAAGATCCGCATTGCTTAAAAGGATATCTAAATAAAATAATTATCTTAAATTTAACATAGGTGTTATATTCACATAATTTTATTAATGGTTTTATGACAGCATAAGTTTACATACAAAAAAAACCTTTAAATTTACTTATATAAGCATATTCGTTCTTTTTAACACCCGTTTTTATAAAAACATCCAATCAAAAAGTGTGTTTTTTTTAAGTCTGTGACAAAAGTAGACATTTTATTCGTATAAAGATAATTGTAATAGTTCTCAAACGATACAATTCTTTAAAATTTTAGCTTAGTTAAAATACTATTTAGTAACAAATGGTACATATCTGGCTGAAAACTAATTTTGCATTATATATTAAGTAATAATATCAAAATTTGTCAAAAACAAATTAAATTAATGTAATATTATTTTTGAGACTTACATATTGTTGATAAAGAAAAAGTATTTTAAAACTTTTATTTAATAAAAATGTACAATAAATAAATAATTAAGTAAAATTTACAAGCAAAGTCCTTGTTTACACCGTAATACTATCTATATATTGTAACCTAATCAAATCTTTACTTTATAAAAATGTAATTAGTAGGTGTTTTTTGTATCAAGCTCAAGTTTCATTTAATTGCAATTTACTTAGGAGTATTGCTACCTATTTAAATACTTATATTTCTCACATAAATTACAGTCTATAGCAAAATTGACAATCTTCATTTTATTATTGAATTGATGTAAATTGTGTTGCACACCTCTATTGCCTCTTGTCAGTTGTCATTCATGAATGATAACACGAAAAACATGCATGCGCAAAATTTGTATGATTTTGATACGTTTACATGGTTGAAGGATCTAGTAGAGATGTGTCGTTCGTTTAATTTGAACGGGTCACGTCAGTGAACGATGAAAGTCGGATCACTATCTTATTCTCGAACGGGTCACTCGGGTTTGAGTATCTTGTAGACATTTTATTCGGTTCGTATTTAAATCAACAGATAAAAAAAAATGATCCGTTCAATTAAATGAACCGAATTATAAAAATCGTTTTAGTCTTGTGCTGATGCTGATAAATAAGTAAAATTTACTTATTTTGAAATTAAATATAAATATTTACGTCTGCAGAATCAATATCCCATTATTCAGATTTAATGATAACAATGATAGATGGTAATTTCAATAATTAAATAGTTAGAAATAGCTTGTACACTTCTTAAAAAAGTGTATTAAAGAATGCAACTAGCAATCCATTCATGTGAGTTTTGATTTATGTTAAATATTTCACTTGTTTCAATTTACAAAAAAAATCTCTTTGGGGTTTATATTCACACAGATTCTAGTTTTGTTGATAAGTTACATTGTCTGAATCTGAATAAATTTATGTTAATAACTAACTGACCGAACAGAACACCGCTATCGTGAATTGAAAATTTGTATTACGTATTATGTCCAAGATTTTTTAACAGAACGGTTAAATTTGAACGGGTCATTTTAGTCGATTCTAATGAGCCGGATCACTCAGCTGAACGGGTTTTCCCATCACTATCTTATAGTCAGGCTAATTATTGGTTAGGTACTTGTTTTACTTTGTACTTGACTATTCTGGTGCTGGTGCGTCAGTGTTTACATAACGCATATTAAACTATACAGAATGTTTCACAATTTATGGCATTTATTCTAACCTCATATAGACTGCTCAAAATTGTACAGGAATATTTTAAAAATTACATATAAAATTGAAACTGTAAAGTATATTATAAATATGTATTTAAAAAGGATCCAATATAAAAATTAATATAAAGTATATTCAAATATTTCTAAGAAAAAGAATACGCTAGGTATTCTTACAAATATTTGAATATAATATAGTTTCAATTCAATTTTTAAAATATCCCTGTACAATTTTGAGCAGTGTAGTATTGAACGTACTAATTATGAAACCAAATTTTTTTTAATGCCAGTGCTGTGATAGTTATTTATAATAATTCATATTAATTAATAGATTATAATTGTGAATTCTATAATAGACAATTGATTCCTTATACAATATCAGATTAATGACTATTTATAATGTTCACAAATAAAATGGAATTATTAATATGTTAGAAATAACTATTAAACTAGTGGTATTAAAATGTATTTTCTAGGTGAAGGGCAAATAATTTTGCTATTAAAAAAAAATCTTTTACTCAGATCATTACTATTATTATTATTTTTTTAATACTGAAATATATTTTATATATTAAACCACATCCAAAAATAAACTGACAATTAGAAGGCAAGTAGATGAAAGTAAGTTATCAATTTACGCCGTTTACTTAAATTAGCGTTCTCATAAAATAAAAGAGAGAAAAAATTAGATGAGCTACACAAGTAGTCTGCCCGGTGCACAAATTTATTATCATAAGGGCTGTAACACATTTTCTGGCAAATTTTGCATTTCAATTTTAATTAACATTATATTTAATAAAATATCAATTGAAAAATTAATATTTTGGTATTAATATACTAAGTAACATTCAAATGAAATCAATTCTAGATGCAGGATAATAAATAAATACTTATTTTTGTATTAATTGTGCAAAATGAGCGTTTTATTTGTTGCGCGTTAAGACTGCTACGTCGAGACAAAAATGTCTTTCGAACTCGCCAAAACACAAGAAATCCCCTAGGAAATACAAACAACATTTTTTTCTACAACTGTTAATAAAGTATAACATAATAATGATTAATTTATTCGAAAAAGGAAAAGGAAAAAAATAATATTGATTTAGTACTATTAATGTGCTGTAACCAATGGGACGTGAAAAAATAATAATTTTGTGCATTAAGATGCGAAATAGAAATGATGAAAAATTCACGTTGTTCGCGTATTAGAGAAAAAAGTGAACATTATTTTGACAGTTGTAGAAAAACATTTTTACTTCCTTGTACGAAGTAAAGGAAGTATTGTAATCGCGAAAATTTTCGGTTCTCAGATTTCAACGGAAATAGGTGTTTTGGCCCTCCCTGAATCCATTTTGACTAATTTCGTCATGCCGTCTGTACGTACGTATGTACGTACGTACGTACGTATCTCGCATAACTCAAAAACGGTAAACCGTAGAAAATTGAAACTTTATATTTAGGACTGTTATAACATCTAGTTGTGCACCTCCCTTTTTGGTCATTATACAACTACCGGAAGTGGTACTTTACTTGAAGCCTATAATAGATTTTCATGAAAAACTATATTCAAATATAATTTAAAACTTTCCAAATTTGGTATATAAGACTACTATATCAATGGAAATAACATAATAGATTTTGGTTAAAATAGACTAACCGGAAGTGGCACATTACATGAAGCTGCTAACAGTTTTCCTTGAAAAAAATGATATTATTTAAATTTTATAAATAAATGATGCAAATAAAAGTTTTAGAGAATTAAATTCTGCGTCTAGCACATTAAGAATTATTAAATTAGCCTTTTGTATACGCGAGATATCTAAATTTAAAAATTATATATTTATTTTTAAAAAAAATTAAGTTTGCTATGGATTAGAACAAAAAATAAGAAAAAAATAAAAAATTAAATGTCAATGTCATTGCATTAGCAACATTTAGTTGTGCACCTTTCGTTGTATTCATTGAATAATTAAAGGATGGGAAAGAAACAATCAAACAGGCAAAAGAAGGGTAGAATGAAGAAATACATTTCTGAAAAACGACAAGCAGATGAATAAAAAGCTAGAAAATTTTAACAACAAAAAGAGAATAAAAATTCTTAGAGAGAAAGATGAATATAAAGAGGGAGAAAATGTTAAGACGAAGGAAAGAATAAAAAAAATTAAGAGAAGTTGCACGAAGTAAAGAAAGTATTGTAATCCCGAAAATTTTCGGTTCTCAGATTTCAGCGGAAATACGCATTTTGGCCATCCCTGAATCCATTTTGACTAATTTCGTCGTGCCGTCTGTACGTACGTAATGTATCTCGCATAACTCAAAAACGGTAAGCCGTAGAAAGTTAAAATTTTATAATTATGACTGTTATAACATCTAGTTGTGCACCTCCTTTTTTGGTCATTATATAACTTCCGGAAAGTAAAGTACCATACTTGGAGCCTATAATATATTGAAAAACTATATCAAAATATAATCCAAAACTTTCCAAATTTGGTATATAAGACTACCATATCAATGGAAATAACATAATAGATTTTGGTTAAAATAGACTAACCGGAAGTGGCACATTACATGAAGCTGCTAACAGATTTCCTTGAAAAAAATGGTATTATTTTAATTTTAGAAATGAATGCTGCAAATAAAAGTTTTAGAGAATTAAATTCTGCGTCTAGCACATTAAGAATTTTTAAATTAGCTTTTTGCATAAACGAGATATCTAAAGTTAAATATTATATATTTTTTGATTTTAAAAAAAATTAAGTTTGCTATGGATTAGAACAAAAAATAAAAGATTTAATGTCAAATATGTGCAATTAAAAAAATATCTATAGTTTAATACGTGTACAAGGAAGTCATGTGGTGTCCACATCAGATATTTTGTTTCTAATTAACATTAATATTGGGTCATAAAAATTGAACTATTTTTTACTTTTTTAATTTTCTTGTATCTAAAAATTAATTACCATATATTGTTTCTTTTACTTATATATTCGTAATGTAAAATAGGTACAAAGGAAATGGTTGTAAAGAAATACTGCCATGGAACAGATCACAAAATCACGAAGAAGGCTGCGAATTTCAGACATACGGATGTCCGATGTATCCTATTGGCAAATGCGAGTGGGAAGGCCTTCGTTCTAAACTTCTAGCGCATGTTAAGAAAAAACATCCTGACTGTATCGTAGAACATCCTTGCGTTATAAAACCAGACATTAAGCAAAGCAGTGAACAAAATTTTCTTATTTCCGCTCACGGTTTTCTGTTTCTTTTGCAAACAAAGTGCAGTGTTTCAGCTGCAAAATTGTGTTATTGTGTACGTTTGTTTGGTTATGTGAATCTGGCGTCATTGTTTGATTTTACTGTTCATATGAAAACCAGTCTTGATGAATTAAAAAAAACGAAAGTTGTTGCGACTCAAGAAAATATTTCTTTTGAGAAAGATAATTTTATAGAAATTAGTATTAACAGTTTATTAGGAAATCTTGGTGAATATAGAGATATTTCTTTTACTTTGACGATTAACAAAATTTTACATGAATTTAAAAGAATGGAATGTTTTAATTGCGATACTTTTATTAATTCATGTCAAATGTTTGAAGATAGAAATTATTGTAAAGAATGTACTGTTAGTAATGGGTTGATTAAAGTTTGTCAAAACAAAGAATTAGGTTGTCCATATTCTGATCTTCCTATAAATGTTAGAAAACATGAAAAATGGCTGTGTATTTACAACAATATAGAAAATAAGAAAGAAAATTGTATTTTATGTCGTATAGAATCAAAAAAAAGTGAAAACAATACAAACCAGGAATTTATTCATTTTAGTCATAAAATTATTACTTTATATGAAGTATATGCAGTATACAAAACAGGAAAATATTCTCTTAATATTATTTATGATAACACGGTTTTCGCTTGTTTCTGGGAATTGAAAAATAACGTTTTAACATTCAAAATAATATCAGATATTTCAAAAACCGATAGTAAAAATTATACTTGTACATTAAGGTTATACAATCCATCAAATTTTACCTCGATCAAGAAAACACTTCAGTTTAGCATACAATCACTAGAATTTGACTGGATTGTAAACAATGAAAATGATTTCAAAAAACCATTTGTAAAAAAACAAATTGATAATACGCGTACGGGTATAACTGCTGCAGAATCTTATGGCCTTGATCTAGAAATAAAAAGAAATGACAAGTTTTCGAATTTTTGGTTTTTGTATGATTTTCCTAATTTAAGTGAATATAATTTTAAAGAAACTCCAATTTTATCTTGGAAAAATGTATTAATAATATCATGTATTAGCTCTTTTATAAATTTTGCTGTTTCTGCTGATGTAGGACCTTTGTTTGTATTTAATAGACCTAATTTTGTGGAAAAAGGATTTATTACAAAATTGTTTGAAAATGTGTAATTGTATGATAATGATAAATAATACAAATGTACATATTTTGTTCTACAAGAATACACAATATATGTAAGATGACATGGGTGCACAGTATAAGATCAAGAGAACTATAACAATAATACGAAACTTATGGATCGTGACCCCTGAAACACCGAATTAAGATTATTCGAGCTTGCGATATTTGTAAGTAATTTTGGATGTAAAAAGAGTATAATTTAATTTTTAAAATTTCGAAAAATATATAAAAATAAATTACATTAGAAATTGTCCAACTCAATGTTGATGCTATATAGGGTATCCATCGAATCAGAGAATTCACGTTAAAAATACATTGGCTGGTAGCACAAGCTCTATTTTTGAGTGTTTTAAAAGGACGATTTTAACATGTTAGAGATAGCTAAAACACCCAAATACACTGCTCTTAAAACAGGCAAAAACAGAGTTTGTGCTACCAGCTAATGTTACTAAAAATAATGACATTATTTGTTTATTTGAGTATTTGCAACATGATGTAAAAATTATTTCAAATAATTTATAAAAATAGAAAATGTTACCTCATTAATATAATTGAATGGCTTATAAATTAACTATAAGCTTTCTGTTTACTTATGACAGAGCTTTCGGCATTTTGTCAATGAACAACAAAAGTAAAATGATAACAATAATAACAATACACGCTACGAGTATAATATAATTATGAACGTACAATATTCATTAATATTTATGTTCAGTTCTGTCAAAAGTCTAAATTTTAATGGCATCTATTTATTTCATTTATATAAACATTATAAATTCATTTATCGTAAAATTAATAAATAAAATTATAATTATATTATAATTTGTTCATTTTTCAATAAATAAATATTCGTATCAAATTATCAAAAAATAAATTCGAATCACGAGTATCGAACAATTTAAAATACTTGTATATTTTGGCCCACAGTAAATTATTAACTTAATAATAATGTTTTCAAATATAATTCATCATATTAATGGTTTCAAATACATATTAACAAGAAAAAAATAATAAAAAATCGTTAATAAATAAATATTGAAAAGCACATATAGAAATTAAAATGTCCCTAAATGATGTAAATTATTTGATTCGATAAGACCCTGTGCTCAGTAAATGCTCGTAGCTACGTTATAGTCTCGAACTATAAGAGCTATTAGTTGTGCCATTAGCAGATCAATATCACCATAGTTTAATTTTTCTGATAAAATCTAGATATAGACAAAAAAGTCTATTTTGTTATTTTTATGATTACTTATAACACTTTTTTATTTGCAGTAAAAATTAATTTGGTATACACTTTCTTAATTTCAATTCTTTATTTAAAACCAATAATTTAAATAATATTAAGCCTTTTATATTCTTTTATTTATTTTTTCATTTTAATTTATGTTATTACATTTCTTATTTTTATTATGAGCATCACATCGTTGAAACACAATAAAAACTATCAATATTATTTCAAATTAATAATTCATTCTTGTAAAATTTATAATTTATACCAAAAATATGAAAACTATACAAGGTAGAATAATTGTTCGGTAATTCTCCAACAATAAAATACATTAAGAAAGTACAATCCCAAATAATTTAATATTGCAAGTAAATAACACAACTTTTCTAATTAAATTAATGTGTAAGCTGTTATAGTTCTCGAAATGTTCATGCTGTATTTTGTAAGATGATGTACCTATATGTTTGCGATTAAAAAAAAACTGTTATACAGGCTGGTGGCGGCTAGAGATGAACGGATATAGATCAGTCTCGTACAATTGCCTGCTTTTTTATTCATTTTAAGGCAAAAAATGTAGAAAGTAAAGTTGTTGAAAAGTTACATACAAAATAACATTTTCGAAATTAGTTTTTGTTTTTTCAGAATTTTAAAAGATGTTTCAAATGTTAAATAACAATAGCCATAACTTTTGCCTATTTAAACAATATTATTTTTTCGCATTCAGTTTATTATTCTAAACTAAATAATAATTAATGTTGCATAAGAATAATATCATATGTTAATTCTCTGTGCCCACCTCTAATCGCCACCACTCTGTACATATATTATAATATATTTATGACTATATGTATTTTTATTTGAATAAATAAAAAAATGCATTATAATTATGAAATTCATTATTTCTATAAGACTTGTACTGTATATGTTATACGGAATAAACTGTTTAATTAGGATGTAATAAAATTCCAAAAATATTCTAGTTTCCTGACGAAAAGTTTATATTAACTCGGTATAATTTATATAACTCTTGAAAATAACAATTGGTTAAATGCTATTTTTCATATTAATAGTAGACCTTTTATTTGATACTAAACACGGCCTAATATGAACTAATCTTGGATAAACAATTTACAGTCGCTTGAATATAAATTTAAATAATTTACTAGACTTTTTGAGAGCTCTAATTTGATATCAAACTCGGTATATGAGTATTTTAAATAATTTTTAAAAAGCCATGAGACGCTAATTTTAAATTACTAATTTTTGTTCATCACTTGTTTTTTTACTACAATGCAGCGATTTTCAAAACTATCAAAATATTACTACTTATGACAAATAAATCGATAATAATTTCGAAAAATACTGCAAGCAAAAGTTGTTTTAAATCAAATTAGATCTATTTTAGTTATTACGTTTATTTTGTCATAAACACTACCGATTACGAAATAAATATAAAAACTTTAAAAGACCTATCAAAAAAGTTGTTGTATCACACATTAACGAGTTTAACCTCCATTTTGATTAGGTTCCAATTGAAGCTATTTGTTTCTATCTATTTTTATTCAGATAACCCTTACGGGTTGAACAATTATCTGCCTTTTAAAAATAAGTACATACCGTAGCAAATTTCGATAGTAAAATATTTTTTTTATGTCCTTAACCGAAAGTAAGTAAGGGTCGAAAATAGACTATTCTCTCCCAGCGGGAAGATATAAAATTTTCTTCCCTTACGACAAAAATGATTTTAATAACTTTATTTATTTATTGACATTAATATTAACAGTTGTACAATTAAACATTTGAATATTAATTCCATTAGATTCTTCATTCTCCGAAAATTCCAAAGATGAAACATACCTATAATTGAAGAAAATAATTAAAATAAATTTATTTATTGATCATTATATCAATTTACCTTCATCATCAAATATGTTGAATCTGGTGCTTCGGATAAAAATTAAACACATTACAGAAAATGTGTTATTGGCATACTTTTCTCAACACGCAAAAGTTTTGAAATCATCAACAATGTAGGCTAAATATTCCATGTTAAAATCTGTTTTGACTATTAAGGACAATATTAACATCAAATATCCCAAATTAATAGCCTTCTTAAAGCATTTTAACGCTGGATATAGAACAAAAAAAGCAAAAACCTTTTTCAGAAATGAAGTAAACAAATTTTCTTACGGTTATACCAATCTTTGAACAAAATGTATTCCTTTTCGTATCTCTCCCTGGAGTTCTCCGTTCACAAATTCAATGTTGCACGATTTGCTTCCTCCAAAATATCGGGTGGAGTATATTCAAAATCTTCTAAATCACTATCATCATTCATTTTTACATATTATGAGCAAAAAACGAACCAGTAATTTAAAAAAAAAACTGTTAGTAAACAAGAAAAATAACAAATTTTTTTATGGTAGCAGGGAGATGCTCCCTTCGTTTCTTATCTTTTGATTCATTTTCTGTTTTTACTATAGAGTGTCCAACTGCAATTGTGTGGAATTCAGTTTCAAAACAAGCGCAGGAAGATACTTCCTTCCTTCCTTCCTCATCTTTTTTTTACTTCATTTTCAGTTTTTACTATACAGTGTGTAACTGCAATTGTGTTAAATGTATTTTTAAACTGCCTTCATTTCTTATAGATTCGTTGTTAGAGAAGTGGGCGTAAGTGAAGATTTACGAAACAGGTGTACAGGAGCGAATGGATGAATGTTTGTTGCGTGATGATGGATTTTGGTTGTGAGATAAGAAAGAGTTCGTATGGAGGAAGTGTTAATGTGGTCGAAACGAGTATCGTATGTCAGGATGAGAATGTGACGGGTTCGTGCTACCCCATTTAATGGGATATAGCGTGATGTTATGTATGTATGTATGTAGCTAAGCTACTGTCATATTCATATATCATAAGTATTTATTATTAAACATATGTACACCTCTGGAGTAAAGTGTCATTTCCTCCCTTGTGTGATTACCCGCGTTATATAAATAACTATTTGGTCGGAAAGAGCGGTTACAAACTATGCATGGGAAACCATAGAGATAATTTTAAATGTTGTGAAAATCAGTCTGAAAGGCTGCGGGAGTCAAACTCGGGTTCTCAAATCCAAAGCACTGCCACTGAGCTTTTAGAAACTAAGTAGTTAAATATTTCACATAATTTAACTTTTATATTATTTTATTTAAAAAACAACAAAGACAAAATTAATTGTCTTTAAATGCTCACTTGGTGAAACTAGGTTTAATATTATTTTATTTGTCAATAACCTTAGCCAAAAACTCATAATATTTACAGTGTATCTCCTCCTTTATCCGCTGCACAAATTAATATATTTGAACACATCATAATTCCGGCGATCTGTCGATGTAAACACTGTACAGAGAACCCGGGGGTTGATATGTTAATCCGAGCGCGCGCTACTGCGCTACAGGACGTCGGCCACACGGACGTTGCTGCTCATGGCTTTCATTCGCAAATCACGTGACTGTAGCGGTAACATACTAGCAGCAGCAGTAGCGTCAGATGAAGGATTAACACACAACATAGGCGTATCGTTGTGCTTTTGTTTGGATTTGGATGCATAAAACAGAGCCGGATCTAAGACAAAAGTTGATGTATACAATTCATTAGAAAAGGCGCCGTTGTAAAGTGTATCTTGAAAATGTAATATAATACGAATTTTTCTGTCATAAATTTAACTTTAAATTTGCAATATAATATTTTCAAAATAGCTTAATATCAGGAATGTCACGTTTTTATTCATTTGTCATTACATTATCATCTTTTATCTCTTTGACAAAGTAGGTGTAAATATATCTGTAAATAAACATCAGCAAGTTTTTTGTTTTGTAAATGAAATACTGAAATTTAAACTATTTATGAAAACAGGCAATGGCTTCATATATCTAAAATTTAAATTTAGAAAATTACTCATTTTCACTGTTTGATTACAAATTAATAACCATGGTTAAGGTGAATTTATGTAGCCTCAACTAAACTTACATTAAAACTAACATTTGCATCTTCACTAACATTAATATTAAATCTAAATAGGAGCATTTATGTGGCCTTGTACAGACACTTAAACTAGTTTTAGTTTGATATATGCGATATAACATATTAACTTCTTTGTTTTTATTTGTCGTTATTATTTATGTGAGTAAAGATCAATTAATAAATAATCTTGTTGTCAATCTATTTTAAATCTTTGATCTTAATGTTAATAACCAATTTAACTAAGTTGTTTATAAACAAAGACATGTCAAAAGTGACAGTTGTTTCGGTTTTTGCGTAGTAGTCAAAAATATAATGTTAGTTTAGTATTAGTTGACTAAATGAAGCACTCCGTACTCTTACGTACATGTAAATGTTATTTTACGTTTTAATTTTAGCTGCATAAATCTACCTTTACTAGACAGACTTTTTCAACTTGCTGTAGTTAGCCATTTTAATCCACCGATCAGGACTTTTTTTAAAAATTGATCGCTAGATGTCAATAGTGCAACACTCCAACCGATGAATTTAAAATAAAAATGCTTAATGTGTCAACTCTCAATCAACATAATATCTAATGTCAAAATGTAATCACTGATCTTTACAAATTAGTAAGTATTAACGAGCACTTTCCTTAGTTCACACTTGAAATTCTTGTAAGTTTATTATGATACATACTACCCACTTTTTCCAAATTAAATATATTTATTTATGCCCACTTCTAGGGTACCCCAAGGATCTAATCTTGTCCCTTTATTGTTTTTTTATTATTCATTAACGACATCTTTGACATTTTGCAATGTGGCAAACTTTTATTTGACAACGATTTGAAAATATTTCATTCAATTTTTTCCTATGATGATTTTGTTCTTGAAAATGATTTATCATATTTATCTAAATGGTGTTTCTCGAACAACCATGATTTAGATCTGAATAAATATACACGTTATGCTATTCCTCTAGAAAATCTATTTCTCTGTTATTTTATTATATTCTTAAAAATACACCATAGCCACGTTGTTTAACTATAGATGATCTTGGCGTTACGTTTGATTTCAGCCTTGCATTTTTAAATCATATAAATTGAATATTCAATTCTTTTATTCGATCTAAACTGGAATATTCAGAAGAAAATTATCTTTTTTTCAATTTATCACCGCTATCTCAATAATTCTACTCATTGCAAGGACTTATAAACACTTTCAAGCTCAATAGTCTTGTTGAGCGTCTTGATTTTCAGTTAGTACATCATCTGTATAAGTTTAATCATTACAAAATTGATGGACCCATTTGTTTGAACCTTCTTTTCACGCTCCTATTATTCACACACGATCCTTACAAATTTTCTGAAATTAGTGGGGGTGCAAAAATTATTTCTCCCCCACATAACATTATTGACTTTTTTCTATTTTGAAAAATTAGAAACATAATTTAAACTTTAACAAAATATGTGAATTAATAGATATTAATAAAGTGAGAAATAATTTCATAAAAATAACAACTGAGCGAAGAAACACATTTGAAAAATAATAATTTAATATATCATTATTTTAGTAATTTGGTACTTTATGTAATAATTTTAAATTTACACCATTGTGCTGTGAATAAGTTCAAAAGTTCAAAAAGTACATTTATTTATACTATTATTTCATTACATTATCAATATTTATCTAATAAATAAAAAACTGTGTTATCTACATCACATTTTTTCTGTTAATTTATATTATAAGTTTGTCAATAAAATTATTAATTAGTTTCATATTTTAGAATTTTTTTGCCCCACAGTTAAATTGAAAAATCGGCGCCTTTAGTACTTACTTATTCAGATTTTTTATTATGTATTTTTCTTGTCCTCTTATTAGGTTCTCTTACCTATTGGACAGTGCATTTTAAATAAAATATTCATGGGAAATACAATTTTACGGAACTAGAGAACATACTACGCTTTAAAGTCGATTGCGTGCCACACGATGATCACAAAATAAAATACATATACTTTCATATGTTTGCTAAGATACAATTTATTTTGGTTTTGGTTAAATGTTATCATACTAAATTAATATTTTAGTTTTTTTGTATATTTATTGTACTAATATTTTAATAAATTAAAATAATATTAAATTATGTTATATTTCTAAACCTTTCACCATGCTGCCGGCATCGATGGCTGCTAAGTATATTAGTTTTCCTAACTGTAATATTGAATCATAGACAGTATCAAATGTCCCTCAAGCCTGAATAAGGCTAATTCATATTATCACATTTAAATAAACAGTTTACAGTTTTATTTTTATTAGTCATTAATAAAATGAATATATATCCAATTCTTCAGAGGTCTTATTTTACGAGTCGCTAGTAGCAGCGTGCATTACATTACAAAATGCTACCAGCGGCGTAACTAAAGAAAATGGGCCGCAATGCAAAACGAGAAAATTGGCCACCTTATAATATTATATGTTTTTACTTTATTTGTAATTTCACGCATCTCTTCTTCGCCTGTTAACAACAATAAAAGCATAATATTAATTACATGATTTTGAAGAACACTAAAAATTATCAGCCCATATTAGCGCCAGAAAAAGTTTTCATAACACAAGTTTTGTAAGTCACAGACTGTGCATGTATCTTTTGGACTTTTTGAACAATGATGAATTGACTGCATTGGCATTTGACATAGTTTTTTTAAAATTTATTTATTTATATTGGCCAAAACAGTACATAAAAATACAAGCCTTTAGTCAAATACATAATAATACACAAAATTAGTATAGAGCATATTAAAAATAACAAAAACATCCAAATTCACAAAGCATCATTTAAATAATTATTATAGTGATAGTATGTCATACTTAACAAGAGTTCTTTAACAGTAGATTTGAATTTTTCATAATTTAGCGTTTTAAATGTGAGAGGTAGTTTATTATATAATTTTAATGGCAGGTAATTATAATTTTCTCTGTTTCTATTAAGCTTAACAAAAGGCAACACTAACTCATTTTTGTTTCTAGTATTAATAGAATGTACATCTGAATATGTTTTAAAAATTTTCAAGCTTTTATGTACATAACACACATTTTCTAAAATAATTTCACAAAAAAAAGTTAAAATTTTGTTACTAATAAATAAGTTTTGACAATGATCATACATGTTAGAATATGTGATAATACGGACAGCTTTTTTTTGCAAAAGGAATACCCTGTTGCTATTTTTGTGACTACCCCACAATTGTATACCATACATTATTACTGAGTGGAAAAGAGCAGAATAAGCAGTTTTTAGACAGTAATTGATGGTGCAGTACGCAAGTTGTCTAAGGCAGAATAGAGCTTTCGAAAGTTTACTACAAACAGCTTGGATTTGCTCATTCCATTCAAAACAAGGATCTATAGTAATACCCAGTATTTTTACTGCTGTTATTTACGCTCCCAATATCTAAGTAGTAAGTGTTACTAAACTTAGGACTAAGGCATTGGTTGTGTCAGTGTTTGAATGTTTCCTGTATTTTCAATTGTTTTGCTAATATATAATTAAATTGTTAAGGGCAAAATAACGTATGTTTAGTAAATAAAATAAATTTAATAAAACGTTATCTTCTCAATTGTCGTAATATTGTCATGTATACAAATACAGTTTTAATATGAGGGGGTGACTAAATATTATTTTAACTTTATTAATATTTACATCAAGTTACCTAATGTAAACATGATAACAAAATGTATCCGGATAGTTGTTATCAGAATGTGAATTTACAGGTGCACATAAATCACAAGTGACAAGTGTCTATTTCTACTTATGTATTTCTTTCTATTTTATGACATTGATATGTATAAACAGTTGTGCAAATTCATTATGAAGTTCTACAAATCTATATTTACGACAAATATGAAAATAATTGCAATAATTTTATTAGCAAAAACAATATAAATCGTAATCAAATTATTTGTCATATGTTCACTGAAAAATTATTAGATTTCAATCAGTTATTAAAAAGTAAAAAATTTGAAAATAAATAAATAAATATATCATCACACCTTTTACCCATTACTGGGTGTGGCACTCTACCGAAGCAGATCGCGTGAAGTGCGGTTATCAGCCGTCAAATAACGGCCACCAAAGGTGTTAGTAGAGGGGAGCCACAGGGATAAATTTAATTTGGTGAAAATTGTTTGAAAAGATATAATATATTAAATCAATACTAATTAAAATGAGAATTTAAATTTACTTGCAATATCGAGGTAATTTAGCTTGTAGTTATGATATATCCACTTTGATCGCAATAGGCTATAGAAAATAATATGACTAGTATATTCGAATTAATATCATTACTGCTCCATTAATTTATTGATTTATAATAAATGTTGTTATATTAATAGCAAATAAATGTTAACAATAATATTTATTTTAATTTCTAGAACAAATTGAATATATAGGTATCTAAGTATACTTGTAGTTTCGAGCTGCTAGTCCCCAAACCGGTATTTTTTTTTTTAATTATAAAATTTGAATATCATAAAATTAATTAATGTATTAAATTGGTTTAAGATATTAGAATTAGTATATAAGAATTAATTAATATTTTTTTTCTTTATTTGGTTTTGTATGGAGTATAATTTATTTTGTTATATCTTTGTAGATCCATAAATATTGAATAAAGTGAAAATAAAAAAACAAAACAATATTTTACTTTCTAATTTAATTATATTTCGTTTTTACTTTCTCGACATATATACAGATGATGATCATTGATCACATTGATCACGGCTCTCGTTCATAGAATTTCAATATGTAAAATTATACTTTCCTAATTTCCTGATTATTTCCTAATTATTTTAGGCAAAAAAGTTTCAAAGTCGAAGAATTTTGTATCTAAAACAGTAAACAAAATAAATTTTGCCTGCTTATTGCGGCAGAAATGAATTTTGAAAATGCATGTATGATCTTTCAATTTTATTTGAGCTTATTTGCCTAAAATAATTAGGAATTCTGGATATTACGAAAGTATGATCTTACATGTTAAAATTCTATGATAGAGAGTCGTGGTTACTACCTTTATATTGTATGGTGAGGATGATTTTTCTCGAACTCGATAATTTTGATGCTTCTTCACGTTTTAGACGCTACTATGTCTAAAATACATAGTTTATTTATATACTTCAAACATTTTTTTAAGTTATTAGCGGTTTATTTGTTATAAGTAGTAACTAAGCGTTTGTCAATTTTTTTTTAAGTTGTTGAAAACATGTTTAGTATCAAATTAAAGCTCTCGTGCAGAAAATTTTAGTAAATGCGTTCGAAGGAGCATTTAGTATTAAACTATCTCGATATTTTTTTTTGTTAATTCCATTGTATCGATATTTAAAAATAACCAGGGTATCTTTTCTCATTTATAGCGTGACTGCCATCCTACTACGAAATGACGACATTTGGAATGGCCATATTGAACTTTAGCTATAGCGGTGTTCAGTAATATTATAGGAAAATTTTATTTCAACTGTCAGTGTAAATGAAGTTCAGTTGGTCTAACGGTAACATCAGGCTCGAAATGAAGAATAAAAATGTTGTCAAAAAATATGTGTTGATGTTTTTTGATTATATACTCCTTTTTATAGCGAAATTCTCGAAACTACTATTTTGAAAATTTGTTTTGTTTTTAATTGTTTGACTATTTTAATTAATATTTTACTTTAAGAAATGGTATGAAATTTTTCATTCATTATATGCACGAATACTTTTCATTAAATAAAAAAGCTGAACTACTAACTTTTATTATTTACTACTTGTTTCATGTACATTCATGTATAAAATAAATAAATAAATAAATATATCACCACGCCTTTTACCCATTACTGGATGTGGCACTTTGCCTAAGCAGATCTCGGTAAGTGATATATTTCTTCGCGTGATGTGCGGTATAGTTTGCATTCCATATTAAAAAAAAGAACCTCCACCAAATTTTAACGTGGCAGCTCCGTGTACTTGACCATCGTCTACATTTTATACAAGGCCTAGAATATCACACTTGTTTCCATATAAAAATGGACGCTTTCTCCGACGATTTTATTGATCGGTATGACATTGATCAAGTCTTCTTATAAAAAAAAATCAGTTGTTCTAGTTAATTTCTCGGACAGTGACAGTAAAAATAAACTTTTAGAGTCGTTTTCAAGGATTTAAGTTAACACAATACCAAATCGAATCAGTGTTCCACATTTTAAAGCAAATCAAAATCATTCTTTGCTTGTAAAACAATTCCACAAATAGTGACATACATCTTTGCCAAAAAGTAAAACCATCCAATCTCCAACAGCAAGATCTGTAACCCTGAAGCCTGGAGCCAGAGCTTCCACATCCATTGATGTTGCCGCTCTTTCTGTGTTCCTCTCTCTCTCTGACTTTTAATAAAAGCAGAGCGTGTGCTCGTTGGCTACGCTCGCTCTTCGCTCCCTGATAGATGACTGCCGCCGCCGCCGCCTGCGATATTAAACCGGGATGCAGGGGCAAAGAGCCGCTGATTCTTCTTCTCTTCTTGCGCGTTATTTTCTTTTTCCTAGCGAAGAGCGGAACTGGAGCTGCTTGGCATTGGCATCGCTCAAGAATTTGTGAATCTTTGTTTTATTTATTGTTCAGTGGAGTAGGAATACAGAGAAGTCATTTGAATATAATATAAAAGAGGATAATTAGGAATAAGTTGAAGACATAAACTACTAAGGAAGTTTTTAAATTGTTTTAAAGATCTAAGGCTCATTTGCACCAACGGAAATTAAATATATTAACTGACTGAAATAAATAAAAGTAAATCGAAGTAAATATCAAACGATGTCAAATATTTGATGTGATATTATCAGTTTATATCAAACTTAAAATTTAATTTTGAGATGCATACGGGCATAAAATCTATAACACTGCGCCTCGGTGAATTCGAATCCTTTACTGTAGTTCCTGTTCTACAGAGTTGCATTAATAAAACAAAATATTTGGTTTATAATTCAAAATTGACCTAAATATGTTATATAAATAAGATATTTTCAATTATACATACATACGTACATAACATCACGCTATTAAATGGGGTAGCACGAACCCCTGAAACATTCATAGAGCATCCACTAAAAGATTCATAAAAAAATTTTCAATTATGCATATCAAAATATTGTATGTTCTTAAAAATTGACAGTGACGACAATATTTTAATTAACTTTTGTAAAGAGAGCTGCTCCAATCTACAATTTACATACATCAACAGTTAAAAATTCAAATTATGTGATAAGTATAGCCAATTTCTCATTTTATTTTTTTCATACGGGGTAGGTGGCTCAGTGGTATCGAGTCGGCCTGTGGATCTTGAGAACCCTGGTTCGATCCCCACAGCCGACAAACAATTTTCACCAATTTAAAAAATCTACCCCTGTGGCTCCTCCTCCACTAATATCTTTGGAGGCCGTGATTTGACGGCTGGTAACCGCATTTCACGCGAAAAAAATATATCACTTACCGAGATCTGCTTAGGCAGAGTGCCACACCCAGTGATGGGTAAAAGGCGTGATGATATATTTATTTATTTTATTTATTTTTTTCATATCTAGTGACTCATGCTCCTATGTATTTTATTTTAATAGAAAAATGTCATTAAAACGGCAATTTTTATTTAATTTGGACAAAGTCCCCAGTTTCAATCGACATATACATACGATATCATACACCTTATTTTTCTGATTCAAAGTCTTCAGATTTGTCTAATATGCAACTTCATATTTTTATCCTTATCGTAAATTGTAATTCTTAAAAACAGGTAATCAGGTCTTAGTAATCCATGGATAGTGGAATAAATTAACAAAATAGATTCATTGAAACTTTAATGAACGTTTCGAATGTTTAACACGTTCATTTTCAGCTGTTGATAAATTATAATTCGTTACAATTTGGTTAGAGTAAAGCAGTCAACAATCTAACTCACCAGTTTACAGGTCGCTGACGTAAAAAAACAGTTAAATAGTTTCACATTTTAAACAACCATAACTGAGGCAAAAAATTATTAAAACTTCGACAAAAAAAAAATTTGTGAAGTGCATTTTGTGGAGTTCGGAACAGTTCTGACACAATGTTTTTTTTATTCTAACCAAATTGTAACGAATTATAATTTATCAACAGCTGAAAATGAACGTGTTAAACGTTCGAAACGTTCATTAAAGTTTAAATGAATCTATTTTGTTAATTTATTCCACTATCCATGGATTACTAAGGCCTGATTACCTGTTTTCAAGAATTATTTTGGATCCACTTAACCTCGAAAGTAAATTGTAATTGTCAGCAATTATCTGAGAAATATGTGAACTGCAAAATGAATCACAGAAATGTTTTTATAATCTCGAATCAACCCGGAAATAGTAAGCTTAATTATCTCCTGTGAATCATGTTGCACTATCTGATTTTTTTTGTATATTATTCAAAAGAGGTAAACTACATATTTGTACAAAGTTATAGTGTTATTTTAACTCTCTTGTAAACAATTGCCCGCGCTAATTTTCTCACGATTCGTACGAAACCAAACTAAACAAACATTATAATATCACACAAAAGCTCAAGTTTATATATTGGCTCGGCGAAGCTTCGGACACACATCAAGTTCCACAAAGCGAAACAGTGTGTGCTGCGTGGTTCTGTTTAGTTAATCCGTTGGTCAACAGAATGCGCTATGATCGGCGACCACCGCCGGCGAACACATAGATCTGGATTACTGACACGCGCAGTTAACAGTCGAGGATAGTAATTTATTGAAAGTGTCCTATCTTTTGACAGATATTATGGATGAGTTGGAAATTATGGGTAAACACAGTGACGAAAAATATTTTCAATTTGCAAATAATAAACGAATAAGTATATGATACTGTCCATATTACTATCAATGTGTTTCTCATAATATAAATAAATATGTGTGGCATTCCGTCTAAGTAAATCTTGATTTTATTGCGTGTAAAATACGGTTACCAGCCGTCAAAATGCCACCAGCGAAGATGTTACTGAAGCCAAGACTCTTTTTACTAATAATTATTTATAAGTGCACAATTATATTTTATTAAAATTAATTTATTTTATGCACTGTCATACTAAAATGAACACATTATTAAACAGATTATTGTGTATGAAATGTTACATTAAATAAATCATGTGTAAAAATACCAAATCATGCGTAAAAGACCAATATAAATTAAATGGTAATTTCGTTATTAAACGATTTCTGTTAACAAGTATCTTAGCCAGGACAAATAATAAACAAAAAACCTTGCAACCAAATACAAGCAAAAGACAAACTCAGTGATTTGGTTTATTCGATAAGAAATAATTAATTTATTGTAAATTACAATATTGTAAGTAGTAACATAAACAACTGTACAAATTTAACAATTAATATAAAACTAAAAAAGTTTATATAATATGTTGTATTTCTTGATTATCTTTTTTTAATTAGTTCGTAGATAAAATATTGTATGATACGATTCCTTGCGATTAAGACACTCAACAAAATTCGTAAGTTTAAAGTTCGCATCTCAAGAATAAAAGCATTACTTTTACACGCTTGCATCATAAATAACTATTATAATCAAGTTTTTTCTCAATATCGCCAAAAGTTTCTGAAATAACAAATAAAATATATTTCAACGCTAAAAACAAAATATCACAATAGTTATTTTTGATTCTAGATTGCGAAATGTCACCTTTGCATTCGAGAATGCAAAAACATTTCGCAATCGAGTATCAAACAACATTTTTTCGAAAACTATGTCCCAAAATTAGTAATAATGTAATGAGAAAATTTTGACGTTTAGGATTAATTAATGTGACGTCTAATGTCTCCATGACAACAATGTATGTAATATAATTAACTCCATCACCATCAGGAGACTGGACATATTTTAAATTTTTCTGAAGCCAAAATTATTGATATTATGGAATATAAAAAACATAGACTTATTTTAGAAACGTTACATATAAATTTACACCATGATACCTCAATTAATTATAAAACTGATGCGTATAATAATTGAAAATATGCTCAAAATTTTTTAGGGAATTTAACATTTTAATTTTTTATATATTTTATTTTAATTATTTATTATTTTTGTTTTTTCTATTTTTATTTTTCATATGTACCTTTTATTTTTTTATCATTATTGACATTTTACAAATATTATTTTATATTTTGTAAAAGTTTGACATTTTGATTATTTTGTTAGTTTTATATTATAATTATTGTATTTATATATTTTAAGGAGCTGATGATGAACAAATATTATTGTTCGAAACGTCCTAATAATAAATATTTTTATAAAAAATAATATTGGATTCTGAAGCCTTTTATTTATTTAAAATATAATTGCTATCAAATCTAGTATTCTGTGACCAGCAATTGACAGCAGGTTGGCAATAGAAACCAAACAAACGTTCTAATTTTTTCTGCGATTTATTGGGATTCGCACTGCATTGCGCATTGCATTTCTCAAGAAACTATTCCAGTACACCAGTTAGCTTCCTCAAGCGGGATAAATATGAATAATTGCTCAATTGGAACATTAAATATAAATTTTGTTAAAGAATAGAAGCATTGTTTCTAAGCAAAACAATAAAGTGAAAAATTGTATTAAATTTTCTTCTATCAAAAAATTGCAGGATGTAAAAAACTTTTGCATCCTGCATGCAAAAATCTTTTGAGTTCGCGTGTTGATTGTTGTCATGTAAATTTTAACTTTATATGACAGTTTTAGAAAAAATTCATTTTTAATTATAAATTAAAAGTAACAAATCATAAATATTTCATGCATTTTTCTTAACAAATCGCTTGAAAATGTTGATTAATATGGTCCATTAAAATTAACTTTGGTAATACAAATAATTGAAGATGATTTTTCTTATAAATCAATGTACATCTAATATTTTAAAATTTAAAATTTTTGTGCTTTTTACATCAACATATTTTAAATATAATTTATAAAAAATTAATATTGTAATTATAGTCTCTTGTTTAATTTATAAATTATTTTTAACGAAACTATTTAACTTTAAATCCACTTTCTAATACGAGTACTAGTCTATAAGTGCCAGTTTGTGAAGAACATTATACTCGTACAACGTTCATCGTTTCGTAAAATTAGTCTCTTTGTCATTAAGAATATGCAATATTGGACAAAGGAACGGGAGAAATATAGTGAAGTACATCAAAATTTGGATCCCTCACTTTCAAAACAGCTCTGCAGTTATACATATAATTTATTATCTAAAGTAAATATATTTTACTTAATTTTAAAATTATCTATTTATATATTATTTATATCTCCATTTGGAAGTAAAAATTCTCTGTCTTTGATATACTTTTCCGGTCCTGAAAATATGGCATACATTTAGCAGCTTTTCAAATTACAAAAATTATCACATTTTCGCAGTTCTGTTCGTTCGCAAATTTCCCAAAATGTACAACTTCGAAGTACGCCCTCTTCCACATTCATGTACAGAACAAACACAACCTTTTTCTGTTTGTACAATGACGTGTATCGTATGTCTCCTGTCAAGTGTCCTGCAACGAAGGGCCTAACTGTCGCAAACATGGGCCGTGGGATGGGGTACATCCTGAACCATTGATGTCACCCCCTGTCCTCCCTGTGCACTTTGTCTCTCCCTCTGACTTTTAATAAAAGAGGATCGCGCCAAACGCTCTCTGCTGATAGATGACTACAGAGTTGCTGTTGCTCTGTAGCGTTGATTCCTAGCTCTGACTCTCAGTTCTGATATTAAATTGGGGAAGAAAGTAGAGTAAAAGAAGGTATTGCTACTTACTGTCTTTCCTTTTGTGTTTTTGGTTTTGTTTCGTGATTGCACGGTTTTTAGTTTTCGTGATAATATCTAAAAGTTCACTGCAAGAAATTAAAGTTTTATGAAATATTTCTTTATTTACCTATATTTAGTTATTTAGGAACTTAATGCCATTTTTATTTTTATATCTAATGCCTTTACCAATAATTCATAAAACAAATATATTTATTAAGATATACCTTAAGCAGAATGTCTGCAAATGTAACTCATACTTTGTGAATGTGCTTCATTAATTTAAAATAGAGAGAAAAAGTCGCGTTCGACTGAAGACATACATGTGAAATACTGTGTATCACTTACTGTATTTAATTAAAAATGCAGAAATAAAGACAAACGTTAAGTTATGAAATTTTTCTTGACCCTAATGAAGAATGATTTCAAAATTATGATTTAATTTTTCAAAAACGGTTGAAAAAAGATAATAATTAAAATAGTATAATAATATACTAATCTATATATTTATTCTATTTGAACTCGAAAATTTTCAGGATAAAAATTTAAAATATGTAAAAAATAAGTTCAACGCACTTCTTTGGAAATTGGCTAGTTCAATTGCAATAAAAATGCACTGGTGAGGTATAGTTCACTATATTTATAAATTTCTTTCTTGCCTTCATCAAAATCATTGTTTGTAAAATTAAATCAAAATTTTGAAATCATTTTTCTTTATTTAGGTTACATCTTTACTCACAATTAGGCGCATGGTTTGTCTAAAAGAATAATTTCTTCATCAAAATTAATTTTAAATCTGCTTTAATATTATTTAACTTTGATAAATAATTACTGACAAAAAAATTATTACACAAAAAAAAAATATTCTTCTGATAGATCAAACATAAATCATTTGTTTATAATTTTTGAGCTAATTTTCAAAATTTTCATTTTTAATTTCTGCCGTTACAATCTAGCAACTTTAATTTAGTATATTGAAAGAAAATGCACAAAATCATGAAGTGGATAAGTATGAAGGAAAATAAAACTAAAGTTTTAAATTAATAGCGTCTTTCTTCACGTTCTTTAATAGATATAATTTAAAGTCGACCGGTTTCGGACATTAATATGTCCATCATCTGGACCGGTGAAGACTACAAAACACAAAAACAAAAACAAAATAACAAAATGGTCAATATTACAAACAATATAAAATACTTACAACAAAAGTACAGGCTATATAAGTAACAAATTAAAAATTAACATGTAAGTCCAGATAATAAAAACTTGACTAAAGTAACAACGTAGGTGTAAAGATGTGCGCACCTACACAGCCAGGAAGCAATTGACAGCGGAGAATAATGGAAAGAGAACGAAAAAAAAGAGAAAAAAGATTCAAATAACGATATCAAGTAGTGGGGATGCACGTTCAGCGATTTGGTCGTTTAGGGATATATTTAGTTTAAACAATTGTCTTATTTCTATATTTTCTAGAGTATTTAAAATTCTACTTTTGTTTTTAACATGTACAATCTTGAAATTTAATGGTCAAATTTATGTCCCGAATCTAAGATATATTCTGCAAAATTAGAGTGTCCTCCTTAATTTAGTTTTTTCTCTAAAATAATAAGAGAAGCAATAAATTACAAAAATATTATTTTCCATGTTAAAATCCTATATTCGGGTATCGCGGTTAACACCCTGTATTTTTATGGGGAGAGACATCATAGAAATATTTGATACAGGGCGCACCAAGTGCCTAGCTATGCCACTTATTAATAAGCTACATTTTTCATTATAAAGATTAGAATGCTGACATGTTTTAGAAATTTGTATTAAAACACAAAAATTTTGAATATTTTGTGAGTTAATTGCAGATAACTATAAAACCGAAAAAAGAAATTAATAGTTTCTGGCAAAATACTCATAGCATGTGGTAATATCATTCTCAGTATGGATAAATTTAACGCTAACCTTACATAAGGTAAGGATAGTTAACAAAATATTCAAGTTTTATTGATACCATTATACCTACTCAATTTAACTTGAATATAAAGTTATCATTAAAGAACAAACCAATATCAATACAAAATAAGTTAATTTGTTTCTTACAATAAAAATATTTTAAATATGGAGCCTGAGAGAATAATAATAATAATAGGTAGGTAATGCTATTTCTCATGCTGACAATTTGATATGATTCATTATTCCGTTACTATTAGAATGGTAGCTTTGTATTGTTGTGTTTTGCCTTAAATGTCCATTTTATTGTAAGAAACAATTATATGTTTTCTTTTTGTTTGATATTATTTTGTTTTCTTAACGATAAGTTTTACAGTTGACTATAGAAACTTTGATCTCTTCATTATAAATTTAAGTATAATGAACCCAATGGCACACGTAAAAGGAGGTCTTTACGGGCTGAATGTTCTATTAATTTTATTTAAATCATTGTCTTCTAAAATAATTTAAGAATGAAACTAGACCTAAATATTTTTGTTATTATTTTATTCGTATAGTATTTTTTTAAAGATATATTTAAAGAATCTATTGTTTATAAGAATAATAAAATTAACTTATGAAAACTATCTGAAGTTCTCGGTAGATAAATTAATATTTTGTATTGAAAAGTAAACTTTAATTTTGTTTTGACAAAATGTGTTATAAAATGTTATAAAGAAAAATATTATAAATTGTAACAGTGATACTGCATATACATATTTGACGCGAACTGAAAATGTTTTATGAGAGAATATTAAAATATGCATATGGTATACTTTTCATTAGGTATTTTATTAAATTTTTTACATTTTTGGAACATTTGAACCCTAATCATTATAAGGAAATTTTTTAAATATTCGAAAATTACTTCTTAATATATTGGACTACAGTGAAGTTCGTTACAATGTTTCACACGTTAATGCATAAATGCATACATCTATATCCGTAATTAATTTTACTACTGCAGCATTTATAACATTTTCTTAAACGCTTTAAGCAGTATATTTCTCAAATTATCTTAATTCATTAAACATTTAAATTTTCCTTTGAATTATAATTAATTTTAAGCAATAATATTGTAATGAACCCAGTTGAAACAAAAAAGAAGGAACGAAAATGAGTTTCAAGTTTTCGTGAATATTCAAAGAGTTGAATGAAACTCGATTAAGAGGGTGAATTTTAATATACGAAAGAAACGGAAAAAGCTTTCACGTTATATTGCAACCCACGTAATTATTAAGTCTAGGCCAAAAATTAACTTCTTTTAATGTTGTCACGAAATTAGTAGCAGCCAACGTTCATATATTCTCAAATTTTGAATATTTTTTAACAATTTATTTCAGATCTCAATCCTAACATGAGAGAAATTTTATTCACAAACTTATTGAAAAGATTTTTGTTTTCTAGTTGCACTTGTTTGAGACATAGTAAATCAACTGGATACTTGTACTCAACCGAAATGGCAAGTAATTTTAAACGTAAAATATTTACAATACTTAAGTAACCTAAGCTACAGTTTATAGAATATAATTTTTTTGAAAGATGGATGCAGTTATATGAAGGTATACTATTATAATATAGCTGCACCAGACAAAATTTGCGATTATTGTAACTAATCAAATAACAACGGAATAAAGATATATCAAATAAAACAAAAATTTTGGTCTGTATGCATTAATTTTTTTCTTTCAAAATTATTGATTTCAAATGGAATATAGGTATTGACTGTGATATAACTATTTAGAGTTGACATATTTGTGAATATCATAACCGGGGTAAGAGGGTGGAGAAAATTCGAGGAAATTAAAAGAAAACTAGTTAAAAATCCCATTTTTAAAGATATTTTATTATTAATCTTAGTATGTTTTTCTGTAATATTTATTCATATTTTTAATAATTATATTTTTCATCATCTTTTTTTATTTCTAGGAAATTGATTTAATCAAAAAGGCGTATCAAATGGACTTAATGGACCCGACAATTAAAAGTAACAGAATAAGCGAAAAGGCAAAATTTTCTGGAAATTCACAAATAGTTTTGTTATTTTTTACAAATACTATTTTTAAGTTTTAACTTAAAATTATGTACAATATAAAATATAACAATAATATCTTGTTCTAGCCAACTTCAGACGCATATGCCACTTTAAGTATCAATTGTTTTGGGAAAATATGTCTTTTATTATTTATAAATATTTTATTTCTTAATATTTATATTATTTTATTACCTATCAGATATTATTATGTACCTACATGTTTATTTTAGTTTACAAACAAAAAAGAAGCAATTTGCAACAATAGTAGATAGGAATTACATTTGTTTAGTTTATTTCTATTCTATATTATTATTTTTTAAATATATAAAAAATAAAATGAGCAAATAATATTTTATTTGTTCAACTAAGAATTTCTTAGTTCTTATAAATTATTATTAGTGTTTTTGGCATAGTATTCGTACCTGTATTTCATCATCCGCTTAATAAACAAGGATGAAGAAATCTTTGTCTTTGTGCCATTAAACAAAGCAAGTAGGACAGGTTGGCTCTACTTGGCTAAGAACTAAAGGTCCGTTCACCTGCTGTTTATGAAGGATAATAAAGCCTTATTACTTGGAAGTTCCGAATAATAGTGCAGCGTAACACCGTCCGCGCCGCCGTGGCGTCACTGTCTATACAGCGTAGCTAAAATGAATCGTGAAGTTGGTAGCAAGACACCAACTTCACAGCGGTTGCTTACAGAAGTTTCAAAACTGTTGACGTGAGAGGATACTGGAATTACGTTGATTAACGGTGGATTATGTAAATGAGTTGAAATGATGTTACTCAGAAAAAGATAAATTTGTACATAGTTGCAGTTTATCTAATTTGGAAGAACCTAAAATACAAAATAAATTATACGCCAAAACAAGAACGTAGATTGGTATTTCGTTTATTTTTGGGTTGTTGTTTAAAATATGATTTTTTAAAAGAAAATTAATAAAATTTATATTTAAACAGCTCTTGTTTCTATATTTTCGTTGTTACAAAAAATCGTAAGTTAATATACCATTACCTCGAACTATTTTAATCAGTTTCACTAATTTGTGGCATTCAAATAATCTTTATTAAATAAGGTATATATAGATAGGTTTTTACTTCCTTGTACGAAGTAAAGGAAGTATTGTAATCGCGAAAATTTTCGGTTCTCAGATTTCAGCGGAAATACGCATTTTGGCCATCCCTGAACCCATTTTGACTAATTTCGTCGTGACGTCTGTACGTACGTACATATGTATCTCGCATAACTTAAAAACGGTAAGCCGTAGAAAGTTACAATTTTGTATTTAGGACTGTTATAACATCTAGTTGTGTACCTCCCTTTTTGGTCATTATATAACTTCCGGCAGTGGTACTTTACTTGAAGCCTGTAATATATTTTAATGAAAAGCTATATCAAAATATAATCCAAAACTTTTCAAATTTGGTATATAAGACTACTATATCAATGGAAATAAAATAGATTTTGGTTACAAGGGACTAACCGGAAGTGATACATTACATGAAGCTGCTAATACTTTTTCTTGAAAAAAATGGAATTATTCTGATTTTATAAATAAATGCTGCAAATAAGAGTTTTAGAGAATTAAATTTTGCGTCTAGCACATTAAGAATTATTTAATTAGCCTTTTGTATTAAGCAAGATATGTAAATTTAAAAATTATATATTTTTTGTTTTTTTTTTTAATTAAGTTTCCTAATACGCGTACAACGAAGTCATGTGGTGTCTACATCAGATTTTTTAATTGTTGTATGCAATTTGGGAAAATAAATATTTGCGTCAGTTGCACGGTAACCTCGAAAATAGATTCAGCAACCCCAAAAACCCCCGAGTTTTGAACCTAAAATTGTATTTCAGTTGGATATCGTAATTTCATCTTCTCCATCTTCTTTTTAACTCCTTAAAAAAGTGCATATAATCAAAATGACCCCGCAAATAGATTTTGGAGATCTCAAAAACTTCTGGGTAACCAATGTTGAACGCGTAATATTTTGGTATTATTTAATTTCATTTATGGTGATTCTTGCTTTTACCACCTTTCAGGGGTAGTTTTTACCCCCTAAAAAGCAAGTTCTATTAGTGTGCCAAGTTTCATTTAAATCGGTGAGTGACAGTTGGATAGTGTTACTTGTTAGTAACACAATAATATGCAATGTTATACAGCGTAACTAAGGAAATTTGAGCTAGGTGATTGGTCTATTTTTCAATGAATTGTAGATATAATCATGATGAAATAGTACGAATGAAATAAACAATAGCTTTATAATTTATAATATTTTTTTAATTTTCTTCAAAAGCGATTTTCCGTCTATACTATTAAGGACAAATTGAATATTATTTTAAGAATAAAAAATATTAATTTTTATGTTATAACTTAGAAATACACTTGAAAAGTTTGACAAATAATATGAACAATTAAAACAACATAATATTGACAAAATTTCGAACTTTAAAAAAAAAATTATGACTTAATATAATAAAATTCTGAAGAAGGTGCTTAAGAGCTTAAATCTTGCTAGAAGTGTAAGCACACCCGGCCAATCCCTCCCTAGTAAAGCCAGTGATGCATGTAGCTAAAGCTAAAGTAGGAAAGTAAGTATAGAACAGAATTAAATCTGTAACTTAAGTTTATTGATACAGATCCATGTTGTGTGAAACAAACAAAAAATACAAATATTTGGAATATTCTTCTTCTGAATTACCATATAAGTTTCAAAAAAACAATTCGGAAAAAAATCAATAACAAATTACCATATTACCCACCCCGTCAGTAACAATAGATAATTGATAAACCCTAGTGACGAATTCCACATCGGAATGTTCGAAATTCAAAGTAGGGAGAGAAAAAATGTCTGAAAGAGCTTCACGGACGCCACGGTCCATGGCTGGGTCCTGGCAAGTCCGTTCTCGTCCCAGTACATTCCTGGGACTACAATCCGACAGTTCCCGCCCGCCATAACGAGCCAGGAATGCCGGGAAGCCGGGATCGCCGATATTAGATCCCCGGAGAGGTGGGGCAAGGAGAGGAATAAAGAGCCCGTGTCCAACCTCGTCAAACCTTCTTACAACGACTCAGGAATTTTGATCATCTTAGATGGATTGACCGATGAATTTATTGTTTCAAGTTTCTTTTTGAGTGGATTTGAAATATATGAAAGTTAAAATATTTATCTATATTCAAATAACTGTATTTCTTCTTATTAGCAGGTAGTCGTAGCCCAGTGGTTAACCGAGATAAAATTTACGTCTCGTATATGATTATTTTTAAACCGTACATCACATGTACTGTAATTTGGATTAATTTCTATTAAGCAAATTAAAATTTCTTCAAATAAAACACTATGTCATAATACTTCATAATAAATGCTAAATATCATTGATTATGAAAACCATGATAGTCGAGGAAAGATTTTATAAAAGAAATGCCGGGTACCGTATACCAGATATCGATAAATAAATAAATATAAATATATCATCACGCCTTTTACCCATTACTGGGTGTGGCACTCTGCCTAAGCAGATCTCGGTAAGTGATATATTTTTTCGCGTGAAGTGCGGTTACCAGTCGTCAAATCACGGCCCCTAAAGATATTAGTAGAGGGGGAGCCACAGGGGTAGATTTAAATTGGTGAAAATTGTTTGTCGGCTGTGGGGATCGAACCAGGGTTCTCTAAATCCACAGGCCGACTCGATACCACTGAGCCACCTACCCCATACCCGCGATATCGATGTATCTTCTTATTTTTGTTACATAGAAATACAATGTTATATCCATGTACTAGTATTATACTTCAATTTAAAATAAAACTGTATATAAAAAAGTAAAAATGTCCAAAAAGTGAATGACATCTTTCAAAATATTAAAAATTTTAGAATTTAAAACAGCCTTCTAAAAAGTCTATAAACCCATTTTTTCTAGTGACGGAGTAACAACGATCTGATGACAGGTAACGGCACACTTCACATTAAATATATCACCTACTGAAACCTGCTACGACAGAATGCCATAGTGAAATTGTGAGATGATATATTTATTTATATTTTTATTTTTTTCATAATATATTTTCTTCACTAGTTTTTTGTTTCTTGCGAATTTTTATCTTGTTTTGAATTTTTTGAGATGAGAACGAAATAACATCACTCAATAAATGTAATAGTAAACCATACTGATAGTATAGAAATTTATTGGAATTCAAGCTGCTTCTTCTGAGTTTTAATTCTTATTCAGCAATGTGCTGAATGCTTGTATCGAAACGGATCGAGTGAAGTTTTGATGTTTAATTAAAAATACCAAAGAAAATTCTACTTGTACTATATACAATGTGACAGTGTAAGACGAAACTTGCTTTGTTCCTTTTTTATTTAAATTTTAATCTGTTTGTATACGTCTCGAGTCTTATAATAGACGTACAAGAGACAAATTTGTATTTACCGGTAACAAGAAAGATAAATAAAAATAATTTGTTCTCTAACATATTGAAATATAAAAATGTATTACTTTATAAGCAAAGATGACTTTTTTTCTACGATTGTTATGAAAAGTTGACAATTACGCTCTCATTTGTCATCGTAAAGTTGACGTTTTCTGTGGAACAATCGAAAAATATCTTTTTATACTAGCGTATAATAACAACAACATTTCGATTGTCATTTCCGTTGTTAAATGAAGTACTTTTAAGCACTAATGCTTAAAAGTGACAGTTTAATGCGTAAAAGTACACCAACTGTCAAATTTTTTGTAAGTTTCTTCATACAATTTTTTTGATTTTCCTGGAACCAGTGTAGCCAATGCAGCCTCTGCGCCATTTTCAATATCAGAATCAATCTCTGAGTCACTCATTTTAAGTAAATTTATTACCAAAAATTCTCAAGAAAAATTATACACCGAGCACGTTGACATCAATGTTTATTAAACAACATATTGGATCGCATAGCAATAAAAAGATGAAACTGATGCCTGCCTACTTTTAAATTTTGAAAAATTCAAAATGTTGACATGTGAGAATAAATATAAATAATCTGTTTTAAATCGCTAGTATAAAAAATCTTGTATGGAATACGTTGCGAAATCGTGTTTTAAGCACTAGACGTGTTATAATTTTCACGTCGCGTGCTTAAAACACATTTCTTTCGCAACTTATTACATAAATAGCTATTTTCTGCAACCATTAAAAAAAAGTAGGCGTTTTTGAACTTATTTTTATTATGAAAGTAGCAGATTTTTGCACTAGTGCAAAAGTAATTTAATATAAATAAACTCTATACAGTATACTTTCTATTCATATTTATGGAAGCAAATTTAATGTTGCAGCATTTGCTTCTTCTATAATATCTATAGAATCTAATACGTGTTCGCCAATCGATTCAAACATTTTTTAAATTGAAAGCACGGAGAAATTTTTCCTTATTATGAACAAAATCATTAAGTTTGTTTGTCGTTGTCAGTTGTCATGGATACATTAAACCAGGTATCTTTCTAAAGTTTCTAAATTAATAAAAAATTTCAGAGATGTTACAATTACTGAAATTTGTTTGATTATTTTTATCAAAATATGGTTTATGGTTGTAGAAAAAATAGTGTACGCAACTCGTGCAGAAAGGGGTTTTTTCGAATGAGTGGTCATTCAAAAAAACCCATCTTTCTGCACTTTATACGTAAATAACTATTTTTGCGCGTTTCCAATGACAACGCGCGAAAAAGATATTAAATGCGCGCTTATTTCAATATTTACCGGGATACAAACAAAATAGAAACTTGTCATATTGACAGTTGACAGAATGAATTTATTTTCAGTACGTTTACTTTTTTAAATAATTTTATGATTCAATCGTAGAAAAAATTATGTGTGTATCACGAGCGTAAAGTGTTTTTGTTCCTCTTACACTATTGCAGCTCTCGCCTTCGGCTCGAGCTGCAGTTACCGTGCTCGAGTAATCACTTTACGCTCTTAATACACAAATAACTATTTTCTACGACCACTTAGAAACCTACTCATTATATATTTGTTGTTGCTAGGGAAATGAGGTACATTGATGCATCGTGCGAAATGAATTTGTTTTGTAAGTATTTCAGTACAGATCATTTCATTTCAGTACAGGTGCAATTTCCTTCTAAATTACACATGAAGAATATAACAACGCGTAAAAAATAAAATAGACGTAAATTAGAGAATTATTATTTATTGTTAGTTATATTTAATGTAATGTTTTCACAATTGTTTTGATCATTTTATCAGTTCATAAATTATTTATATGTTACCTCATATTTTTTTGATGTTATTTTTGCAGCTTCTAATATATTTGGTGATGTTAATTCAAGATTCTCGTCGTTATCACTCTCCATGTTTACATCACAACACAAAATATTGACCGACGTTTATAAAAACAGAACTGTTATTTCGTTTTTGTTACGTTGCTACGATATTAATTTAGGATTGTCAGACATTGGAATAGTGAAATCGGCCGTTACTAGGATACTTATTTAGAATTTTAAAATATTGGAATGGTGAAAGCAGGACAAATTTATTTTTAAAATATAAATTACTCAGAGAACAATACTGTAGTCGTAGAAAAAATATATTGTACAACTCGCATGGAATGTCCATTTCATGCTTGTTGTACAATATACTATTATTTTATCCAGTAATGTTATACTATTTTCATTTTAAACTCGAGGGATCGGCATAAAACGATTAAACGTCCTTGTCCCATATAACTACAATGAAATCTATTAGTGCGGCTACCACAAATCACTTAATGATGGTCACAACAGGTAATTTTTTACGGGTCGTATTCAGCCTAAAATTATTCTTGTTTTTTCCTATGATTGACCATTTAAAAATACCGGCGAATGGGACTGTACAACCCTGTGCGAACCTTGTGAAACTAGTTATAACGGGTCATATTTTGAGTTCCTTTGTAAACGTAATTGCGGTGCATTTAATCGTTTTATGCCGATCCCTTCAGTTTAAAATGAAAATAGTATACTATGCTAATAACAACTCCTTAGCAATGAGTAGCGTTGAAGTGCAATTAACAGCACTAGTGTTGTAAAGACAAGTTAAATTTTGTACCATATAAAATGTAAATAAACAATCATTTAGATACTGGCATGTCCGTAGCATCTCTCTGTTATGAACTAAAAAAAAACATTATTATTTTAGGATCAAATATACCGTATGAGATACACATAACGTTATCTACGTTTTACATTATTTGTATCGTAAATTACTACTAGCATAATTTAGCATTCAATAGGTAGATAATACTTGAGTTATATTCTGAACTGTTTTATGATTAGGAAAGAACTACTGGGTGTCTATTCATTAATTTATTTAAATTCTCAATGTTACGGTCCTCTCTGGTAAAGATACGCGTGGGACGTAATATTTGATGGGTCACGTGGAGTCACGCCATGACTCACCATGAATCTGAACAAAATAGTAAAATCAGGACAGAATGGTCGTGACCGTGAAGAAAATTATATAATTTATTCTAATTCTGGGCAGGAAAAGTAAATATTATTTTAAATACATCCATTTATAATCATAAAAACAAAATGTATAAAAAAGATAATTTATTAATAATAATTTAATGACATGTAAAATAGGTACAAAGTACAAAATTAAAGTTCATTTTGAAGCGTGACGAAAGTAATTCAGATTAGTTTCCACGGATTTCAATAGTTTGTAAGACAGCATTTATTATTAAATAAATTCATAAATGAAGATAAAATAGGTACCCTTTTTATTTCATAAAAGTACTTATAATTCTAAAAAGACCATTATTGTTCATTATTATCAATAATAAGTAATTTATGTTGACTTTTCAGTTAATCAGTCTTATTCTTGTGACCATTGTATTCAATACAATATCATAAACTTTACAATTACGATTACAAGGTACTTTAAGACATTGTAATAATTTGGTATTCTCGTGACCATCTTGTAAACAACAAAATAAGATTATGACACATATTAATAACATATATTTGTTTTAAATACAAAATTCAATATAATGCTAATAGTATATTTTTAACAGAATTATGTGAATATCTCTCGAAATATTTATTTAATTGAAAAATTGTAAATATTATCATTTTTCTTTTAATAATGCCAAAGATATACCTATTTAATATCAAAATATATTTCTGTAAATGAAATGGTATGATTCGATTAGGAATTGAATTTTACGTACAATTATACTAAAAGAGTATAGTATTCTATAAGAAAAATATTGAGAAAAATACACATGTTTTATGTATACTAAATACATTTTTCCTAGTATTTTATGCTATGGTAGATAACGAACTTTGACTATTTTAAAAATGAATCAACTATTTTATATTGCAGCTTCCAAATCATCTTATTTGGCAAACCAGCGTACAAATTTGTATAAAATTAAATTTTAAATAGTTTCAAGCTTTAAATTGGAAACTGTAAAAAAATTACTAATAATAGAATGAAAGTAGTCTGTTCACAAATATACGTACCTTATAGCATCCTCTTCCACCTTTTCAATAAAAAATTATAAAATATTTCCAAAAAATATCTATTTCCTGCGACCGTGGCCGTTTTCCATTCCGTGGTGACATTTTCGACACTTGAGCGCTGAATTTATCGGTGGGAAGGCTATATGCCGGCGTGTACCACGCGCCGTATGCCTGCAAGTCAATATGGCCAAATGGTACAGAAATACGATTTTTGTGACCGCAGGGCTCGCTGCTGTTATAGAGGCGCAGCCTTCAATGCCATCCTGCGCACGAAAAATATCCGACCGCAGAGCTGCTGCCGCTGGATACATCGCCGAACGTATAGTGTGGAGTTTTTTTTATAATATTGGATTTGTTGTTTGGAAATAGACTTTTTTTGTAAATTTTATTTGGCATTGATTCTGCATTATATCTTCGTAATTTTAAAACACGTGTATATAGAAAATAGTTGGTAGCAAATCATACTTTTGTATAAGTAATAAATTTTTAATTTGCTATGCCACTAATATAAGAATTCATTCTTTTGAGAAGTGCTTTAGAAAAAATGATATTACGCAAACTTTATAAAAAGCATAAGTAGTATGCACTCCTTGAACTGAAGTTAATTTAAAATTAATATCTTGTATTTAAATTAAAAATATTAGTTACATCAATTACACGTCATTAATTACTTATTAAATAACTTTATGCCAATCAACAAATTTTTAAATTATTATTTATATTGATAACTAAATACTAAATCACTTTTATTTCAATTATATTTTTCAAAATAACGTTTTATAGCGAAAAATAAAATTAGTCAAGACTTTATCAATAAACTGCGCTTCTTAGATTAATTATACTAGCGTTCATTATATTTAAAAATTGTGTATCGAGAAGATTCAATAAAAACGAAATAAATTTAATGCACAAAATTTTACACAAATCTAATCATTCAAAAGAAAATACCATTATGAAAGTTATTCTATTTTGAAAGAAAAAGAGTACAAAATTATCGTATATTTAAAAAAATATCGTACATTTTCATTTTTGTAATTATTAATCATGATATTTACAATATTGTATATTATATTATTGAAACTAATTTAAACGATCAAGACGCATTGAAAATTTATATTAATTTGTATTAATATTTTAAAATAAAATATGTTTTTAATGAAATTGCATTAATTACGTACTTATTTCTTATCGCTACTTTGTAGTCTGATTTTTTCAATATAGATAAATTTTATTATTGCAAAATGGCGCACTGGACACCCACATTAAAAACATGTTGTCACAGAAAACACGAGATAGATGAGAGTTTTACAATGCGCAACTTATCTGTCATATTGTGACAATTACTTATGTTTATAGCATAAAATAAATTTATATAAATTACTCGTATATAATTTAAATACCAAAAGTTTATTTAAGAATCAATAATATTATGGGGTAGGTGGCTCAGTGGTATTTTTACGGCTTGTGGATTTGAGAATCCGGGTTTGATTCTCACAGCCGACAAAGAATTTTCACGGTCAAACTATCGTTGAGGCTATCACTAATATCTTTGGGGGCCATGATTTTACGGCTTCTAAAAATATCAATCACCGAGATCTGCTAACAAATAGCCGTAAAATGTAAAATAAACCTATAATACAAATTATTATTGTTAAAATATTATACAAAAAAACATAATTATCACATATATCTGGCAACACTGGAATAAGCTAAAACCTTCTAAAATTTGTTTATTTAAATCTCCAGAATCCAAAATATGTCTTGAATTTAACATTTCAGATAAAATTTTTACTTTTTTACTATGAATAGTTGCAAAAGTATTGAACTGCAGGAAATTAAAACTTATCTCTTCATTATATGGTCACTATTGTCCGAACTAGAATTATACAAAAGATATATGCTTGATAGTAAACAGAATAGACAGTGTACCATCTATAAAGTAGATAATTACTATGTTTACATGTTACAGGACAAACTCGCAATAACATGACGTAACGTAATGTTAACTACATGTGACGTTTAGGGCTTCAAATAAGGGAGAATTTGCAATAAATCACAATAAACTCCCCTAAGTATCGGATCTAGGATACAGTGAAACAAAATACTTCTTTCTACAAAATGATTTTTTTTTGAATGAATAACATTTTGAAATGACATGTTCTTAAACTTTACTGAATAAACAAATATATATAAATTAAAAATAATTAATTAAAATTTCGCAAAAGTGTAACAAGATTTTGTACATAATGTTTGTATTTCAATGAGGTTCTCCACTCAGTGGTATCAAGTCGACCTGTGGAATTGAGAAACCGGGTTCGATTCCCACAGCTGACAAATAATTTTCGTCACGTTGAAACTACCCCTGTGGTTCCCCCACCACTATTGTCTTTCGAGTCACGACGTAAATAAAACAAGAATCTTATTGAAAATTAGCTGCAGTCGAAGTCGTAGGAAATATAAAGAATTCTAATGGACTAGATATGTGAGAAAGAGAGTTAAAGAGGAGCAATGCTTCGACGTTATTGTAGAATGCATTAAAATCTCAAATATCTTAAAAACCAGTAAAATTTTTTAATGTTGAAAAGAAATTTTTGGGTGTGGTCTTAAAATAAATTAATTTACCATTTTGTGGCCTATAGTGGAGGATCTTACGGCTGGGGTATCAATTTTTTTTTCAGTTTGATATCAACCTTTTCATCTTTAATCTAATTCTAATGTACAATAAAATATTTTTGAACAAAATAAGAAATATTTTAAATGATTTTATTGTTTTTATTATTTTTTTTTGTAAAATAAAAGTAATTTGTTATGAATTGTGTTTGTCCCTTTTCGACTCGCAATATAATGAATTCTCATATTAAAATTTTCATTACATATTCTATGGGTTTTGGACAAAACTGTCTTAGTAAAAATTGTTTTGTATTTTATTTCCAACGCGTTGTCCCTCATTTTGAATAAAATTTTTAAAAAAAAAACGGCACAAAATATATTTAGAATATTTAACTGTCAATGGCAGTTGCCATAAACAAATGTAAAGTTAAAACAAATAAAAAAGTTCTTTGTAAATATCACAATAGAGATAAATATGTAATGGTAAATTCACTATGTTACGAGTGGAAAAAAGACATACTTAGTTATTTACTCATAAAATATGAAACATATTCACTAAAATGCTCAAAAAATACTGACACAATATAGGGGTATTTAGTCTGATGTATATTTAAAATTCTTACGTCGTTTCTCCTATTGAATGCGACTTCTTCGGGGTAACTTCAACTTCACAACAAAATCGCATAAAAAGTCATCAAGGATCATATTGAACAAACACTTACAGAATACTTGACACCGTAAAACACATAAAACACAAAAATGGTTATAAAATTTAAAATACCACGTTTACTGTAGAAGCACATAATGGACTGTCTCAACCTATCTCAACGAAAACTATAGTTTTTGACGATGCAAAGTAATTAATTAGATATATTGTAACTCGTTTGTTAGTATTAAAAATTATTTAAAAAATATTAAATGTAATGTACAGATTTAAAATCTCTGGCAATTTTCAATAATATATCGTACAAATGAATTATTAATCCGATTCGCGTAAAATTGACAATGACAGAAATTTAAGTGCACATTATCTAGTGAACGATATTCAAAACAAAATGAAATATAACTAAACATAAAATGTTGAATATGTTCTAATGAACTGGCTACTTACTAATAAATATTTGCATTTGACATTAAACAATCTAATTATGAAGGCTGAATTTGGCTAAATTATATTCATTGGTATTTATTAAATAACTGGGGTCATATCTACAATATTCAAAAAATTATAATAATTTATAGAATTCTCAATTATTGTTTTTTTTAAATTTATAATAATAAGTACATTTTATTTACCTACATGGCTTACAATTGATTTGTTCTTTTAATGAAATGAATTATAAAAAAAATGTAAAGTAAACACTTGGCTATGTTTCACAAAATTCAGCCTCCAAGTCACCTTATGAGGGCATCGTCAGAGGCTGGCCAGCACAGTTCAGTTAGTAACCATAGACGCGTTTCGCTCTTATTAGAGCTCATCAGTATGGTATAACTCACTTCTTCACCTAGAACAAAGTTCATGTGAAGAAGCTGGTGACGAAGAACTGTGCCAGCAGAGAATAAGATCTCTAACAAACTAGTAAGATGACATGAGAAGTTTTGTGGAACTGCTCATGCCATCTACCGAAAAAAAGGGAAAGCTATGCAATAGCAATTTAAATAACAACAAAGCCAAAAATTAATTGTCATCCAACACTTGGTGAAACAAGGTTTAATAAAAAGGTAAAGTAAACACTTGGCTGTGTCACAAAAATAAAAAAAACTGAACTTCGCTGGCCAGCCTCTGACGATGCCCTCATAAGGTGACTTGGAGGCTGAATTTTGTGAAACATAGCCAAGAGTTTACTTTACATTTTTATTAAACCTTGTTTCACCAAGTGTTGGATGACAATTAATTTTGTCTTTGTTGTTATTGAAATGAATTATTTACAATTTTCAAAATTTTACATACATTGAGAAAAAAAATCTATGCATATATTTAATATACATCGTATATAAATAAATAGAGAATTTTAATATGCAAACTAATTTTTTACAAGAAATAATACTATCGAAAAAACTGCCAAAATTTTCTTCTTTGAATTTTGTAAAATTATGAAACAAAATATATGTTCTGCTTTTTATTAAACAAAAACAGGTGGTTAAAGAATATTTATATATTTGTCTGCAAGTATACTTTTAATTGTCATACAATTAATTTCTAAATATAAGAAGGCGAAGGTGAGATTTATTGGGAATAAAAAAAGGAAAAGGCGTTTTAATGTGCGTAACAAATAAATTATATTTTCAAGTATTATACATTCAGTAAAATTGCACCAAATTTATATACATACTACCTTCTTATCCTTGTTCATTCATCATTCATTCATAACATAATATCAATCATTACATTCATATAATTAACTTAAATCTCAACGTTACACTTAAAACTTAAAGTTAAATCACAACTCTTGTTAAAGTAAACAATATTTACAAGTGACTTGAACATTTGCTTCATTGCTCCATGTGGTTAGTGTCCTCGCCGCAGAAGTACGAGTTCTGCATGGAGTACAGTCTGTCGATGGGGTTAAGAGCGTGGTGATGCGCAGCCGACATGAACATGTGATGCGCCGTTGGGGGATCACCGCCTCCAGAACCAGAAAACGGGAACGACATGAAGCCAGGCTCTAACTTTTCACCTGGATGGCCTGAAATAAAAATAATGATTAGTAAAATATTGTCAGTTTTAACATAACATAATGTTAGATAGAATAAGAATTAAACACTTTTCTTTAATTAAAGAATCTTATCTAAAAATATACGGCAATATGCTAATACGAAAAGATATGTTGTTTTCCTGTAACATAGCCTAAAGAGAGATTGATTTTAGAAGTAAGTACAAGTGCTAAGGTCGGTACAAAAGAAATATATTTTCTACGACTTTTAAGATAACTGTCCTTTTGGAAATAAAGACCTGAAATGTCACGCTGATTAACAAATAAAAATAGGACAACAAATGTCGCCACAAGTGGCACTCTTTCCGATGATTTTGGTGATCAATCATCAAGATTTTTAATACAAATAAATAAATAAATATATCATCACGCCTTTTACCCATTACTGGGTGTGGCACTCTTCCGTAGCAGATCTTGGTAAGTGATACATTTATTCATGTGAAGTGCAGTTACCAACCGTCAAATCACGGTCTCCAAAGATGTTAGTGGAGGGGGAGCCACAGAGGTAGATTTAAATTGGTGAAAATTGTTTGTCGGCTGTGGGGACCGAACCAGGGTTCTCAAGATCCACAGGCCGACTCAATACCACTGAGCCACCTACCCCATAATAATAATACTAATACTCGTGTAAAATTGTAGTTGCCTTTCCTACAAAATAAATATTGCTTAATATATTTTCGGAGAAAGCGCCTCTGCAGCCAAGTTTAGCAAGTATAGTTCTCCTGTTTTTTTTTGCCATTCCAGGCCTTGTATATCACGTAGGCGACAATTGTACACACATTTTCATATCTCATGTTGATAGCATACTCTTTTTATGATTGTCATATTGAAATAGTTAAATCGAATTAAAATATAAATTAATACCGTCACAATATCGTAATTGTACAAAAAGCATTGTATACAACTTGCATGAAATATCTATTTCTCATTCGTATGAATTGCAGTATTCCATACTTGTTACACATACAAAAGATATCTAAACTGGTGGGCGCATGGTAACAGTCTGTGCAGTGTTCTGTCCTCATGTATATATTCAGAAATTTAAACAAATATCTAGACATTAACTGGCTAAAATTAATTTATTTTGGTCTGTTTCCCAGTCATTTAATTTATGATATTACACTTTGAGTTTTTATATCTCAAAAGAATGTGATCAGATTAACGGTAAAGATAAACTCAAGAGAACACTGTTATCCCTACTTTATAAAAATCGGTATTCTACAACTGCCATTTTTGTTTATATATTACTGTCTTGTTGAAAACCATGGGAAAAAGATTAGATTAAAACCAATCATGATTGTCACCAGTACTCGACTCGACGAGGTAATAATCTAAGCTCATCGTTCGAGAAATATTCTAACCATTCACATTTAAATCGGAATAACTACTTCCCGATTATCAGGGGTCTTAATAGATCTCAATTTAAAAAAACATATGCTGTTACATTTGTTGAAATATTACTTTTGTATAGGAATTTTTGGAAACTCCTTTCAATCGTTCACTTTATCGAGCATACATTTATTGAATCTACTTTTTTTTTTCGTCTAATTGATAATTATGTTCGTAACGTGGTCAAATTATATATTATTATTATTATACTATTATTTGAACGTAAAATAGCATCACACTAGCAATATGTAGTAACGAATACGATTTTTTCATCTGTCATAAACAAAAAGCTCAGAAGATTGGTCAGAATTGTTAATCTTACATCAGTAATATTCAGTGATTTATCATTTCTTACGAGTTTTATTAATCATGCAAAAGATCTGAAAAAATATATTATTAAACTTCTACCACTTACTTATCTAATCTGAAGATTATCCGTAAACATGTGAAGCGATATTCAACAGACCAAATACAACAATGGATATATTTAATTCCTTATATTTATTTTAGGAAATAGTGCAAAACACTAATGGATGTATATAAGTTGACCATGTTACGAACACAATTATCAATGACAGAAAAAAAGAAGATTCAATAAATGTATGCTCGAGAAAGTGAACGAATACAAGGAGTTTCCAAAAATTCCTGTATAATATAAAAGCAATATTTCAACAAATGTAACTGCATAGGTTTTTAAAAATTGAGATCTTACTTTATATGATTTATGGTGCTATTCTGTAATTTTCCATAACGCTACAGTTCTGTAAATTTAAACAAAAACGCATAAATTTTTATTGATAAATACATTTAATACCATTTAACAATCAAATATGATGCGCTTTTGTTCAGATTTACAAATCTGTAGCGTTATAGAAAATTACAGAATTGCACCATTAGGTTCTCAAGATCCCAGTAATGAACCAAATAAATAAACACACATTTACATATTTATTCCAAGATTTTCGATCGACATAAAATGAATGCACATTATTAAAAACTACCTAATATCATCATATCATCCCTCACAAAACAATAAAATATAAAAGACTGCTTTATCCACAATTTCTTCACCCCGGTATAATATCACAAATTTGTGATCGTTATTCGCGACTTATGTGGGCGATATTTTTTCATCCGATGTGTGAATTGTTTTCAGAATATCCAGAGACAAAACGACTTGATCCTGCTGCTTGGCGTGCGCGGTCTGAACGGTCGGAATGAGAGAAGGGAAGGGAGTTCGGAACACATTTGTATTGGTTAACAGTTTAGCTTCACGTGATGCGGCAGGCGAATATTCCGGCACAGCTTGTGATCGCACTCCGACACTGCGGACTCCGGATTCTGGAATGGACTGTACGATACGCATTCCGGGCGAACATGGAGGGATTCGCCCAAATTGTTTTATAAACCCATTTCAAAATAAAAGAAATTTTTCTAATATTTGCTATTAACGTGTGCTCTTTTCTTGCTTTTCAGGCAAAAAGCAATAGTTCTCGGATTCAAAACTCGCTGACTACAAGTCAAAAATACAGTATATTATACGCTGCTGGTCCCTTATATTGTAATAGAAATTTATTTCCTTTTGTACTGCGTTCAAAATCAAATGAAGTTATATTTGAATTAAGTTTTTTTTTCAATATTTAGAGAAATATTCTGACCACATCAGGATTTGAACCCGAAACCAATTATATATGCTCTGACTCTTATTCCAGCTGAGGAAAACACACGCATATTCTAGTTCAGATAAACTTTGTTTACATATTGTATTACGAATTTTTAATTACACAACAAGAGAGTATATGATGCCAATATTACATAAAAACGAATTCCGATCGAGTTATACAGTTTATTTTTTAACGATAAAATAAAGGAGATAAACCTTGAAAATAAGTGCTTTATTATGACATTTGTTTATTATAAATGTGCAGTTATTTAAGAGACTTGGTTGTAAGTCAGGCATGTAGTCTCAGCACATTCTTGTATATTTGGTGATGTACATGTTAATGCGATTATTTAGATGTCATTATTACTATCACTATCCAGTTTTTTTAATTAATTGCACCATATACGATTCAAACTATATTATTGAATGTATTTTGTAACTACTTGAACTGTACTGTAAATCAAACGTTCAAATGCAATAAATAAGGTTATGACAAAATTTTGACATATAATATTTGTCTTATTGTTGCCAACGTTAAAATAGTAAAATTTATTTACTCTTTTCATGATTAAAGAATGCGTTTAACCATTACTTTAGAATTATTAATATTTAATTAAACATTACATATATTATAAATATTTGAAAACATCAATAATTTCTTAACAGAATCGGTTTCATATCCGCTCCAATATTAGCACATGAGAAAGTATTACGTTAATATACTGTACGGAGTAGAAAAAACCCGATATAATTTTTTAATTTAAAACTGTCCGAATTTGTTGACTCCATTTTATCTCCTAGAATACAAGCCAACAAGATGAAACAATCAATCAAATCGTGTAAAACGTGAAATTATTAAAACAGATTTTTGTAACAAGAGAGAGACGTGTAAAAATTTTGAAGAGTCGTAAAATATGTCGGATTTGAAGTATTTTAATATTTAATTTCAATATGAAAAACAAATCATACATCGCTTTAAACATTTTCAAATTGAACTATGAGAAGGATAAAATTATCATTTAATAAACAATGATATAAAATTCCGAATAGAATTAAATTATATATACCATTTCATTACTTTCAATGTATGAGACACATGAAGATATCGATCATCTAATCGAACAAAACAGCGTCCATCCTATTTTTAAAAGTATTAATTAATTTGGAACCGATAACCAATTAGGGTTAAAAGCGCTCGGTGTATGATAAACACTAAGTGAATCCGGTCCTGCGTATCGAAAATCGTTTAACTTCTCCCTCGAGCCTATTTCCCTCCCCTTTGCCCGCTTTAACTCCGCCCGGTGCCGCCACGTTGCGACTAAACGATCGACAATTCTTTTTAGATTTTCTCTGCGTAGCTCTTTCTCCATGCTTTCTCCGATCTCATTTTCTTTTTACCGCGCGCTTTTACGTTTAACGTACCGTAGTCACGGATGTAACATATTGCGATAAAGACACTATAAGAAAGACGAGCAGAAGAACTAGGCTCGCGATTTCGGTTTTTGTGATACTTCAGCATAACTTTTTTATTTTGGCGTATAGCTGAAGCGGAGAAAAAATTATAACATGAACAAAATTTGTGCAAATATACTTTTAAAGTTGAAAAATCATATACTGTTATTAACTTTATTATCTAATTGCGAACAGTACTATATACAAAAGCGAAATGTCTGCAAATTATTAAGTTAACTCGATTATTATAAAATCCCTGTTTCTTTATTGCCAACCGTTGATGACTGACAAAACTCAAATAAATAAATAAAAGGGCTATATGTTGCTTCAATCACTGAAAATAAAAAAATAGAAAATAAATAATTACAAATTCGCATATTAAAGGGTTTTCGGCAAATATGTGAACTAAAGTTATAACTTTGGTATTTATCTATTCTGATAAAATAACTTTAAAGGAATATTAAAGCAAAAATTTCTTTAGGTTTAACAAAAATTCAATAAACATGATTATATTAAAACTTTTGAAACATAATTGTCACTGCATATATCGCGTAAATAAACCTTGACTACTTTACATTAAACTTAGTTATAATAAAGGAATATGAAATTTAAAAAAATAAATAATTAAAATAAGTGTTTATACTTGTACAAATACTGTAAAAAGGCTATATAAATTTAAATATTTTCATAACAAATATTGTTGATGCATTTTTATTGCATGACTGCATTTTTACAGCCCAATTCTCACAAAAGTTTTAGCTAATATAAAATTTTGGATTAGATAATCTTATTGCAGTCTGATTTTAAAAAGTTAATTGAAAGTAATTGTGTAAAACTATATGATAACAAGATTGTATTACAATTTGTTTAAACTTTTTTGAGATTATGGTTAATTTAATTTGACTAATATAAACGTTAGAATTGGGAATTGGGCTGTTAAAAAATAAATTTAATTTCCTCCCGATTAGGCAATTATAAATATCACAAAACATGGTTACTTGAAACAGAAATGATTTTATCTCACTTGGGAAATGTTGGTGATCAGGTCCATTGGATCCAGTTGTATCTCCTCCGGATTTAAAGTAAGCTTCCGCGGCGATGTCCGGGTCTTCCTTAATATTAAGAAAGTCACTTCTTGTCCCTCTCCCATGCACAAATGCTTCCGGTTCTCCTGCTGTTGCTTCTGTGTCGCTGCAGCTATCATTCAAGAATGAGTTCATACCTATCGGACCTATAACATAAACACGTGCATTGGAAAATTTAAACTATGAACATAAATTAGTTAACTAAGTGACTATAAATCCTAATATATATGTTTTTTTCATAAATTATAATATCTAAATAAAACTGAATAGTGCTTTATTAACTTTATTGTTCTCAATCCAAAACTCAGTTTCTTGACAAGTCCACGGATATGTTCAAATATTTTTAAATAAGGAAATAAGTTTAATTTGATAAATTTGTTTTTATCTAACCATTGCCTTCCAAATTATTTAAGACATTTACTCGCAAGAATACATAATATAAAACATAAATAAATATATCATCACACGCCTTTTACCCATTACTGAGTATGGCACTCTGTCGTAACAGATCTCAGTATGTGATATATTTCTTCGTGTGAAGTGCGGTTACTAGCCGTCAATTCACGGCCTCCAAAGATGTTAGTGAAGGGAGAGCCACAGAGGTAGTTTTAATGTGGTGAAAATATAATATAATATACTCGTAATTTATCGTAGAGCTGATAGAAGTAACGTTATCAAAAATGATAAAACCTAGATCTATATTATTAACGTACAAATTACGTGATATTATTTAACTATTTAATGGAATTCTATTTCCGGCCAAGTCTAAAATAAACTATGTGAAAATTAAACTATTAAAGAATAATTAGAACTAGAACCGAAATAAATCATCGTCTTTATCTTTACTTGCCCAGTTCCTCTTTCTAACCATTTCACAATAAAAGCTATAAAAGTAAAATAAAGTAACACGTACAACTAAAGTTCAATGATTTCAAAGTTACGTTCATCTAAGTTTCGGCAAGACATCGTTTTTCACAACAAGTCACTAATTGCTATCGCCGAATGGCGTACACGCGAACGCCAAGACGTAAACGCGAGAGGCGAGACTGGCGCCGACATCTTGCCTTGGCGGCCGCGTAATTAATGATCTTACTCTGTTCTTCCTCCTTCACTTTGAGCTTTGTGCTCTTCTCCTCGTCGTTGTCGAGTTCTTTGCCGTTTTTGTTGTCCTGTCGCGCCTTCTTCTGGATCTTTTTCATTTTAGCGCGCTGATTTTGGAACCAAACCTGTTGACATGCATGACAATGTTTATATTTTGTGGTATCATTAAATAGATTGACTTGTTTAAAATAGGTTCTTCTAAAACTTTGAAGCAATTGTTGTAGTTATTATTTGAAAGTGAAAGAGTTAATTACAAGAGAAAAGGGAACTCATTTATTTTTAGTTAGTCAGCGTTTTCAGTTCTTTTGTATACCAGTAGGTAGTAACTGTTGCTAATTAAGTACACTAATACTTTGTAGTTAAAAAATAGCAATGGTAAATGTTATTGAGCAACTGCTTTGATAGGTAGAAAGTATAAACACACACGATTTCTGTTAATAAAATTTGAACAAAATTTTGAAAAAGTTTATGATCCTGTATATTTAAAATTTCACCATCAATATCAAAATTTGGAATCTAAGTGTTAAGCAAGTATTTATGTATCTCACAATTTTTGACAAGAACATGAATCTGTGACTAGATTTTTATTAATAAGAAAGATTTTGTAAAATTTAACACTAATATTTATTGCTACATAGAAATAATTTTGAAAAATCACGAGCATTCGCCGGGATTTGAAACCAGAACCTCTCACACGCTAGATGACTGTTGAATACACGGTGAAGTACTCAGGTTTTTTTTTTAAATTACTTCCTTGTGCGAAGTAAAGGAAGTATTGTAATCGCGAAAATTTTCGGTTCTCAGATTTCAACGGAAATAGGTATTTTGCCAATCCCTAAATCCATTTTGACTAATTTCGTCGTGCCGTCTGTACGTACGTATCTCGCATAACTCAAAAACAGTAAGCCGTAGAAAGTTGAGATTTTGTATTTAGGACTGTTATAACATCTGGTTGTGCACCTCCCTTTTTGGTCATTATACAACTACCGGAAGTGGTACTTTACTTGAAGCCTATAATAGATTTTCATGAAAACCTATATTAAAATATAATTTAAAACTTTCCAAATTTGGTATATAAGACTACTATATCAATGGAAATAACATAATAGATTTAGTTTAAAATAGACCAACCGGAAGTGGCACATTACATGAAGCTGCTAACAGTTTTCCTTGAAAAAATGGTATTATTTTAATTTTAGAAATAAATGCTGCAAATAAAAGTTTTAGAGAATTAAATTCTGCATCTAGCACATTAAGAATTTTTAAATTAGCTTTTTGCATAAACGAGATATTTAAATTTAAATATTATATATTCTTTTATTTAAAAAAAAATTAAGTTTGCTATGGATTAGAACAAAAAATAAAAGATTTAATGTCAAATATGTGTAATTAAAAAAATATCTATAGTTTAATACGCGTACAAGGAAGTCGTGTGGTGTCCACATCAGATTTTTTCGCCGAGTCATCTTGTGTGTGAAAGGATCTGAGTTCAAATTTCGCCGAATGCTCATAATTTTTCAAAATTATTTCTATATGGTTTATATTACATCTTACGGCTCGTATAAACGGTGTTAGTTTAACGTTGGTTAATTAAAAATAATAAAACTAACAGTTTTTGTTTCATTTATTATCTTAGTACAGGAAACTACGCTAACTAAGATCACACATTACTAAATAAGAAAGATTTTCGTATTTTTTCTTGAAAATGTTTAGTTGAAATAAAGATCCAATTGAATTCGTTTATTTCTAATCAAATGTACGAAAATAACCCATCAAATAAGATACTACCTTGGAGAATATGAGTGCATTCAGTGCATATCACTCAATTTCTTTTGCTAATTTAGCGCTCAGTTATCGTAATAAAATGAACTGAATTCATAGCACAATGCGTACTTGAAAATTGTTATTAAACGAAATCGATATTAACGCAATCAATATATTTATTGGTTGAAGTAAATTAAAATAAGTTCCTATTGGTAATACATTTTAATTACCTTTCATTATAATAACTTACCATTTGCTAAAGTCTTATTCTCTAATTTTATCACTATAACATCATACGGTACCAAATTTATATCTGACAGTTTTTCGTCAGACGCCATTTTTAACTAAATTTCCAACGTACAGCTCATCGATAAGTATAAAAAAAATTCGTTCTGAGCACTCTTACTGAGTAGTAATAATCAGTAGGTAACTGGAACTGCATTCGACTAATTATTTTAAAATACCACATTCAAGGTTTGGAGAAAAAATAATAAGTAAAAAATTTTCTCCAATTTTTTTCAAGCATTGATAAATATTTGATCATAATTTTCTCAAACACATTTCTTTTGGAATGTGTTAAAATTATTTCATATTATCTCCATATTCCCGTTCCGTATCTCACAGAGAACGGACGTGTTACCTATAGCTCTAGCAAGCGATTAGGTAATCTTAAATCCAAACAACAACTATTAATAATAATTAATTAATTAATTATTAATTACTAATAACTAATAGTGAATAAGACTCAAAACACATCAAAAAAAAAGAAAAGAGATGAAGCAGAACTTCGTGAAATAAGAAGAGTAAAACGAAGAATACAACAACAATCTGATCCGAGTTCTCAAATAATTACAACACAAAACCGATTTCAACTCCTAAACGACATCCCCAGTAACGAACAACAGATGGAAGAATCAGCTCCGAAAATCCCCAAACCTCCACCAATATTTGTTCCGGATATTAAAGATGTCAACCCACTAAAAACACTCCTAAACGAAGAAACAAACGGAAAATACACCTTAAAAACATTAGGCAACAGCCAAATAAAAATTCAAGCAAACGACATCGAAAGCTACAGAAAAATAATCCAACGATTCACAACAGATACGGTAAGCTACCACACCTACCAAATAAGACAAGAAAGAGCACACCGAGTATTTATCAAAAACATTCATCACACTACAGACATAAATGACCTAAAGAAGGAAATCGAAGACAAAGGACACAAGGTAAGAAACATTTATAACATAAAACATAGAACACTGAAACATCCCCTCCCAATATTTATAATAGAACTGGAGCAAAGCCCAAACAATAAAACAATATACGACATTCAGTACCTACAACACACCAGAGTAATCATTGAACCCCCCAGGGTCAAAAAAGAAATCCCACAATGTGCCAGGTGTCAAAGGTATGGGCATACCAAAACATACTGTGCTCGCCAAGAGAGATGCGTAAAATGCGGGGAAAATCACGCCACTAGAAATTGTACTACAAACGAAAACTCTCCAGTTAAATGCGTACTGTGTGACGGCAACCACCCAGCTAATTATAAAGGATGCTCGGTATATAATGAAATCTATAAAAGAAAATTCCCACCTCTAAGACAAAGAACATCAACAGAACAAAATACAAATAATCCCCAACAGGAAGTGAATCCTGACATATCATATGCACAAAAAACAACCAATAATACCCCAAATATACCTGACATCCCTCAAATCCAATCCAACCAAACAACTTACCCAACACAAAATAAACTAGAAGAAATGATGTTAAAATTAATGGGTAGAATGGATACTATCCTAAACCTATTAACAACGCTAATAACAAAACTTCCATAATGCAACAAAAGCTAAAAATTGCACTATGGAATGCTAATGGCTTGGCCAACCACAGCCAAGAGTTAAAAATATTTCTAAAAGAACAAGACATTGACATAATATTAATCTCAGAGACACATTTCACAAATCAAACGTTTCTAAAAATACCTCAATACACAATCTACGATACAAAACATCCTGATGGCACCGCCCACGGAGGCACAGCAATAATCATCAAAAGCACAATCCAACACTATGTTTTACCAGAATACATGATGGACCACCTCCAGGCAACAACTATCCTAATAGAAGAAACGACTGGCTCAACCACCCTCTCTGCAATATACTGTCCTCCGAAGCATACCATAAAAAAAGAACATTTTGAACAATTCACAAAAACACTTGGCAATAAATTCATCCTAGGGGGCGACTATAATGCAAAGCACACTGCGTGGGGCGCTCGCCTAACAACTACTCGAGGAAGAGAGCTGCTCAAAACTATACAAAGTAATAATCTTGCACACCACTCCACATGCAAACCTACACACTGGCCGACGGACATAAATAAAACTCCAGATCTATTGGACTTTTATATAACTAAAAACATCCCAACAAACTCAATAGTAGTAATAGACAGTTTAGATCTTTCATCGGACCATACCCCAGTCATCCTGGAACTAAACACAAACGTAAAACAAACTCCAAAACCTCCAGTATTGCACAACAGATTCACAGACTGGGAATACTTTACTGAATTAATAAATCAAAAAATAAATCTGAACCTACCACTAAAACAAAATGAAGAGATAGACGACGCAATTGAACATCTGAACTTAAAAATCCAAGAGGCTGCATGGGAAGCAACCCCTACTGTACCCGAAAAGAGAAATATACCTTCAGTCCCTAACTATATTAAAGAAGCCATAAGAGAAAAACGCCGCATACGAAACGTCTGGCAGCAACAGCGCAATCCTCTAGATAAAACTAGACTTAACAGGAAAGAAAGAGAACTAAAGCAGATAATCTACGAATGGAGAAACAACAATATCCAAGAATACTTAAGCAGCTTATCTAACACCCCGGCCACGGACTACTCGCTTTGGAAATCTACGAAACATCTAAAAAGACCTGCGCAACGAATTCCACCAATAAGGAAACCAGACAACACCTGGGCGAGGAGTACCCAAGAAAAATGCAGAACCCTAGCTGAACATTATGCCCAAGTATTCGAACCATTTCCAATAAATAACAATTCCCCAGAAGAAGAAGAAATTAAGCAATATCTTGAAACCCCAGAACAAATGACACCACCAATCAATAAAATAAGTATAGAAGAAGTCTACAACACAATCAAAAACATGAAACAAAAGAAAGCACCAGGATACGATTTGATAACAGCTAGAATACTAAAAGAAATCCCCAAAAAAGGAATACAATTAATTACATCCATCTTCAATGCTATACTTAGAAAAAGCTACTATCCTCCACAATGGAAAGTAGCACAAATATTACCCATTCAGAAACCAGGGAAACCAGCTGAAGAACCAACCTCATACCGACCAATAAGTCTACTACCAATACTCTCGAAAGTATTTGAAAAAATCTTCGTAAAACGACTAAAATCGATAATACTTAGGAAAAAACTAATACCGGAATATCAATATGGGTTCAGAGAAAAACACGGCACAATAGAACAAACACACCGAATAATTAATCATATAAGTAGGAACCTAGAAAGAAAAAAATACTGCTCAGCAGCATTCCTCGAGTGTAGCGCAAGCCTTCGACAAGGTGTGGCATGAAGGGCTGCTCTATAAGTTAAAGAAAACTCTACCCACCCCACACTATCAGCTACTAAAGTCATACCTAACTGATAGACACTTTCAGGTGAAATACCAAAACGAATATTCAGACCTACTTCCCATAAAAGCTGGCGTACCCCAAGGCAGTGTACTTGGCCCAACACTTTACCTATTATACACAGCTGACCTCCCAACATCACAGGAAATTACAACGGCAACGTTTGCCGACGACACGGCATTACTAGCGTCAAATGATAACCCAGAAATAGCCTCACAACTATTGCAAACCCACCTAACAAAAATAGAAAAATGGCTAAATATATGGAAAATAAAAGCAAACACAACCAAATCAACCCATATAACCTTCACCAATAGAAGAAATACCTGCCCAGAAGTTTACTTAAACAACGAACCACTACCACAAGCAACAGAGGTCAAATATCTAGGACTACACCTCGACAGAAGGTTAACATGGAGCAAGCATATTAAAACAAAAAGGAAACAACTGAACATCAAGGTTAAACAACTATACTGGATGCTAGGAAAACAATCCAAATTAACAACAGAAAACAAACTTCTGCTGTATAAAACCATGATAAAACCTATTTGGACCTACGGTCTACAATTATGGGGGTCAGCCAGCAACTCTAATATAAAAATTATTGAAAGATTTGAAGCCAAAACACTAAGAACAATCCTCGACGCCCCCTGGTACGTAAGAAACAACACCATATACAATGACCTCAACATAAGAACAGTTAAGGATGAAATAAAAACATCCAGCGAAAAATACATGCAACGTCTCGAGAAACATCCCAACTACACTGCAGTTAATCTACTAGACAACAGCGAAGAAACATATAGACTGAAACGACACACCCCTCTTGATCTACCACATAGATTCAACTAGAACAATCAGACCAATCTCAACCACATGCAATAAACACGAATCCAAATCATAATAAATATATTCTTAAGTTAACCATAAAGTAGGAAGTATCACTGGATACCTCTACTCAAATGATATAACTAGATACTAAAACATTTACTTATTGTTAAAATTGACAGATTGTAAATTATTATCAATAAACTAAAAAAAAAAAAAAAAAATATTATCTCCATGGAATATTATAGTTGATAATTTCCTTACGCAATATTACAATTTTGTGTAGGTGTTACACTAGATCAGAGGTCTCCAAAAAATTTTGTTTCGTAGACCACTTGACATGTGTTTCGGTTTTGGGTAGATCCCCTGCTTACCTAATGTTGAATTTTTGCAAATTCATCAAGTTCAAATGTGTTTTTGACAGCTGGTATAATGCTACTCACTTTTAAAGATTTAAATTTCTAACTGTAGTGAAGTGTAGTGTGAAAAACTTAAAAAACACATGTTAAGTTTGAAACATTTATTAATTAAATTCTAATTAAAACGAACAAAACTAAAATTTAGTATCTGTTACATAAAATAGCTAAGTAAAAAATAAATACATTTAGTGGGAGGGATGAACCTGATGCTTCAATAGTAAATTTTCAACATTTGGCATCAATTTAGTTAGGTTAAATGTCAAATCTCCTCGGTTACTGATGTCCATTCTGTTTCTTTTTTTGTTAGGAGATTTACAACCGCGCTGAAACCCATTTCCATTAGATATGAGGATGGAAAAGCAATTTAAACCTTTCTCGCGATATTCCATAATACGAGATAAGTAACAGGTATGTCTTTTTAAAGCCAGAATTGCTGATATCCGCTTCTAAACTGTACCTTAAATTCTTCGTTAGTGTTTATTCCGATCAGTTTCTCTTGTAATGTAACATCCGTTTCTTCAATGTCACCATATGGATACATTATCTTTCACATTCGTATTTATTAATTGAATTGTAGAAGTCAGTGCAAGTACGAGTCTTCCTGCGCTGTCTTTGCGAAACTCTGAGACAAGAATGGACAAGAATTTCTACTGCGCGTATATGCAGGTATTTTGATAAGATTGGTATCATTATGTGCAAATTTTTACAAGTTCAAACTAACCACAAAACAAATAGCCTAACTATTATTTACACAATTTTATGAAATATACTAAATTAATTACTACGTAATTAAATTAAATTTAATTAATGTGTAATTGAATCGAATAAAATCCCTACTTCGCTACTAATATTATTATTGCAAAAATAAGTTTGTATACAAGACCGTAGTGTATTGTCGGTCTGTTTGTTACGTTTTCAAGTAAAAACGAAACAACAAATCTATCTGTGTATGTGGATTATTGCATTCATTGCGTAAATGAGTCAACTATCGTGGATATCCATTTACATCTCATGGACCCCCATTTTTTTTTTGCTGACATGGACACCTTGCAGGTTGTCATCGACGCCTGGGGGTCGATATAGATATAGACACCACTTTGGATATCATCGCACTAGATTCTTCATATTTATTTTTAAATGTTTGAGTAAAATAACTCGTCTATAATATAAGTGAAAACATATCGTAATATCATTTTTCTACTTCCGTTAGGATATAGACTTTTATTTCACTTATTTGAGTTAGGTAATGAACTGCATTATTTAACTAGTGAAATAATGAGGTAACATAGCAACAGATATCTTGGTAGATGAATTCCGATGTGTTATTCTTTTATTTTTTGAATTTATAACTGTCATTAATATGTCAAAATTTCATAATTTCAAAAACGCTCTTTCGTATTTATTAGAACGGAAGTAGAAAAACTATTGTATGCAACACGTAAGGAAACTCGGTTATTACCTTACTTATGTGTTTACATAAATCGGCTACGCCTCATTCTGCAAATTTCACATGCGTAAGGTAATAACCTTCATTTCCTTACTAGTTTCATAAATAGCTATTGTGCATTTCTTTATTATTATCTTTAAGTAAAATCTTTTTAACTGATAATGACTAGTGGCGTCGCGGAAAGTTAAATTTTAATCTTGATTTAAAGTAATAAAAGCAAAATGAAGTTACATGTTATATGAAGTAAATAGCGTAGTTGTCAAATATTTAATTTATTTTTATTTATTTAAATGAAATTTAAAAAACTTCTAATAATTCAACTGTCCATAAATCAATGATTAATTTATGCAGATAATTTTTGCCGATGTTGCGATTTGAACTGGGTACTCTTTGATTCTAGCGAACCATATTTCCACTTAAACTACGATGCCCTTTCGAGGTTGTTTGAATTTTGGAATTAGAGAATCTCGGATTTAAATCCCGGTGCAGGTCAAATTTGTTTTCTATAATTTAATCATTAACATATTTTGTGCATTTTATATTGTGATTTCGAAGAGAAATTTTGTCACATATCTAACAGATAATTCATACCTGTACTATTCGTACACTTAGCCCGGTTTCTTTGGCGAGGGCCTCTCGAACTTTCCGGCAGGGTTTCGGACTGACCTCGAATGAGGCTTTGAAGGCTCGCCGTTGCTGCGTGGTAAGAATAGTTCTGGGCCTCTTAGGTCCTCGTCTTCCATCTGAAGCTCGCGTAGGTACCAACAACTCATCACACATGAAATCACCTACCAAAAGAAAGACTCTAACAAATTGTTGATCTTAAAGGCAATCAATCAAAAACTTTTACAAAAAAAAACACATGTTAAACTGTAAATACAGCACCAAATATTTTTACCTACACTTATATACCCGTTATATAGCTAGAGCTTGTGCCACATCAAAATGAGACTCAAATACCACTATTTTTATTACACGTTTTTCGCCTATCTTGCTTTATCAGTGAGCCGCTCACCAGAATTATTTATTTATTTTTTATTTTAATGGCCTCAATATTCTATAATAGTAATAGTCACAGGCAGAATGTATTAAAACTTGTATTGTACTTTTAATTTTTCATTCTTTAATTTGAAATAAACCTACGTTATTGTTCACGCCTTTACCGATCTTTTGAACTCTTGAAAATATGTAAATATGTACTTTTTGTAGTTACAGTATCAAGAGTAGCACGAAAAGGTGGATATTTTTTGTTAGCACCCTTTACAATCATGTTCTGTAGTTTCGCTTATGAAACAATAATTCAAATCTATTTCTTATCGAATGAAAATTACGCCATCTATAATAATTAATAATAATTTGTTACTCTTTTTTATATACACGAGCTACAATTTAAAACAAAACAATGCAGTATAATCGATCGAATCTGATCTTGAAAATCGTCAGAATTTGAAAAAAACTGTTATCTTTTTTTCACGATTATACGCCATCTTTTACGAACCGAAAAAATTTGTTTAGACAAAACCTTTTATATCACGGAATCCAAATCTGTAATAAAAACTGTGGGTTACCATTTAAGATTACGAAGTGACCTCCCACCCCTCATCCAGGAGGTGATGGGGGAACTTTCATTTGGTGCCATTCGAAAGAAGTTTCAAAATATTTTGGATGTATTTTTTGGTTTCTCAAACCGTTTTGTTTTTCGCGAGATATTCGGGGGTACAGGGGGTCTGAAACACCCTGTATATTCGCAGAATAGAATAAATAATCGTTATTGAAATGTTATATTAAATGATGATTTTTTATTAAGCCGAAAGGATATTTTGGAACACTGAAGTTCAATAATTAATTGTTGTATAAGTGGCATTATTTTATTAGATTGTCAAATAACTACGTTCCAACCTTGAATTGTGGTTTTTATCAAGCAAAGAATTACATATTAAATTCTTTTTTAATTTAATACAACTACTTGCTTGATAATAGCTTATAACCCAAGGACGAAACATTGCCAGTTGACAATTTAATAACACAAAGCCAGTTAGTCGACAATGAATTATTGAACGTGAATATGTATAAATGTTATATTAATGTAGTTAGTTCATTTGCCATAACACCAAATAGGCAGCTACTTATATTTTTACTGAATTAAAAAACGAATAAAAATTGCGATCTGAACTAAAATATATTTGTCTCCATTACGTAAATGTTATCCACATTAAAATTCATTTATTTTATTTTGTACAATTACAATACAGGGCATTTGGAGCTGGAATCCGAATTACTTGGACATAATAGATTTTTTTATATAAGTTGAAGTAAGCAAAATTTGAACTCACAAACTCTCGCTTATGAAGTTATGAAACGAAAGTTTTATCCAAATTGAAAACGACTGGCAATGTATTTTCTAATTATTTGCTTTCTTACCCTGAGCGTAGCTCTGAAACATCTCAACCTCCTTTTCGTAGTCCGGGCGACAGAAAAGCTGACCCTGCTTGATAACGAACTGGTCGCCCTTCTGTAGACGACCTGCGCATACCACGCACGTGAAACAGCGCACATGGAACACACTGTCCGACGCGCGCATCACTAGCTCCTCAGCGCCGATCCTCTCCGAACACCCTAGACATTTCTTACCGTACAGTCTGCAACAACACAGATACCAAGGAGATGATATAAAAGTACAAATTTCTTGTCAATTATAGAATGAAAAATGTCATATTTAGGAGGTATAGCAATTTTGGAATTAGTGTCCAATTTTTAAATCGACAACATTTAGAAGTGAAGCATGTCTATCGGTCTATGCAACTTAATCCCAACAGTACAGAATCTGAACTCGACGAACCGCAGTGTGTTTTAACTTGAGTGGGATTCAAACTTGAGATCTACGCATTCGAATGTCACGTATAAGTGTATAAGCACAGATAGTTAGTTACGAAGAACTGTGCCAGCAGAGCACTAGCTTCTTCAAGTGAACTTTGTTCTAGGTAAAGAAGTGAGTTATACCATACTGATGAGCTCTAATAAGAGCGAAACGCGTCTATGGTAACTAACTGTGCTGGCCAGCCTCTGACGATGCCCTCATAAGGTGACTTGGAGGCTGAATTTTGTGAGACTTAGCCAAGTGTTTACTTTATATTTTATTAAACCTAGTTTCACCAAGTGTATGGATGACAATTAATTTTGTCTTTGTTGTTATTTAAATATATACAAACAGCTGCGGTTGTTTTATTACAATATTTAGTTCTAAACTCGTCCAGAACTACAAATTATAATGATAAAAAGCGCTGCTAGTTCAATACGTTTAGTTCGTTATTTGTACATTATTTGTCTGGTATAAGTAACAAATATTAAGGAAAAAGTTTATGTAATTATATGCTCTGCAAATAACGCAGGAAAAAGTATAATGTAAACACCGCTTTCAGTGTTAATCATGGAAAATCATGATCTGAATTACAATTGTAGAACACAATATTACATTGTCGACTCCCAACTGCCAATCTATCGCAAAGAAACAACCTTAAACTCTTTATCTCGAATTATTATCAAGTAAATAAATATTACCCTATCAATACGACATCTTAGAATATCTGGGTTCTATTTGTGTCTACATTTGTTTCGATAAAATGGTGTCCAAATATTCATTATAACATAGTTTTACAAATAGAATTTTATGCTATAGCTAACTGACTTAATGTAAGTCAGGTGACACTGGGAATTTTATTACTGGTAAAAATGATACGCTGAACCAATGGCTCTCCTAGGGTATGTGCCGCCCGTATGCGAAAATAATTTTGGACCCTTGCCCCTCTATTGATTAACTGGAATGTTTCTGAAATATTTTTACTTTAAACACACAAAATGTAAATATTATACATTTTATTTATTAAAATCAAAATTAATACACTAATACGTACAATAATGATTAATATATAAACATAAAATAACGTAGTTATTAAAGTGTGTTGAAATATAGAAAATAACTATATGTACAGCACATATTATCAATATTTTTTTTTTTTTAATTAGAAAAATATGTCTATTTGAATTTTTAACCGGGCATAAAAAAAATGAAGAAATGTATCATAAAGTGTACTTACCTTTATTAAATTTTCAGTTGCCTAAACAATAATCACAAAATCGAATACAAAAATTCGGACCAAAAACAATTTTAATAAGTTGTTGGTCTGAGATTTACAGACTTAAAATAGGTGGTTCAGTGGTATCGCGTCGGCCTGTGGATTTGAGAACCCGGATTCGATTCCAACAGGCGACAAACAATTTTCACCACGTTAAAACTACCCCAGCGACTTCCTTTCCACTAACATCTTTGGGGGCCGTGATTTGACAGCTGGTAACCGTACTTCATGCGAAGAAATATATAACTTACCGAGATCTGCTACGTCGGAGTGCCACACCCAGTAATGGATAAAAGGTGTGATTTAAACTATTTACTATTTTCATTATAAATGAATGAGGTAGGTGGCTCAGTGGTATCGAGTCGGCCTGTGGATCTTGAGAACCCTGGTTCGATCCCCACAGCCGACAAACAATTTTCACCAATTTAAATCTACCCCTGTGGCTCCCCCTTCACTAATATCTTTGGGGGGCGTGATTTGACGGCTGGTAACCGCACTTCACGCGAAAAAAAACACCCAGTGATGGGTAAAAGGCGTGATGATATATTTTTTATTTTATTTATTTATAAATGATTTTTATTTGAAAGTCTTTTCTTTACATATAAATTCCAATTTAGTTTAAAATCTGAAATATTTATATATGAATTATTTAAGTGAGTAATTATATAACTCATGTTTCACGTATCATTAATATTTTAAACCACAGAAATACAATACAATACAGCACTCATAAAACAACAAAACAAAAACTCGCATAAAACTACCCAGTCATCAAATCAGAATATCGGTGGTAGCACATTGCACATATTTAATATACGATGTCACAATATGGGCCACACGTGTTCGCTATATCGGGACCGATGTGCCATTGTTTCGCTACGGCTGCTGCTGCTACTGCCCTCGCTTCATTCCGAACGTCGCCGAAAATATGCGCAAGGGCCGAGGGATAAGGGTGATCATCCCTTCGAGGGACGAAGAAATATGCAGCTAATTTTTATGAATAAGTCGGTGAGGAATTGTATAAGTATGATATTGGGTTAGGGTTGAACTTGAAATAGATGTGATGGTGAATCCTACACTCTAATTAGAACAATTCTTGTCTGCCTGTGTTTGTCAACGATCGCGAAATCAGCTCTGACGTTTTTGATAAAACTATTCTAATGTTTTTTAGCTTTAGATCTCATTCCCCGGAAAATTATTTCTCATTTTGAAAAAAAAATCTGATGTGGACACCACATGACTTCCTTGTACGCGTCTTAAACTATAGATATTTTTTTAATTGCACATATTTGACATAAAATCTTTTATTTTTTATTTTTTGTTCTAATCCATAGCAAACTTAATTTTTTTTTAAACCAAAAATATATAATATTTAAATTTAGATATCTCGCTTATGCAGAAGGCTAATTTAAAAATTCTTAATATACTAGACGCAGAATTTAATTCTCTAAAACTTTTATTTGCAGCATTTACTTCTAAAATTAAAATAATACCATTTTTATTATGTTACTTCCATTGATATAGTAATCTTATATTCCAAATTTTAAATTATATTTGAATGTAGTTTTTCATGAAAATCTATTATAGGCTTCAAATAAAGTACCACTTCCGGTAGTTGTATAATGATCAAAAAGGGAGGTGCACAACTAGATGTTAAAACAGTCCTAAATATAAAGTTTCAATTTTCTACGACTTACCGTTTTTGAGTTATGCGACATACGTACGTACGTACGTTCGTACGTACAGACGGCACGACCAAATTAGTCAAAATGTATTCAGGGAGGGCCAAAATACCTATTTTCGTTGAAATCTGGGAACCGAAAACTTCGTACAAGGAAGTAAAAATAAAATTGGAGAGAAAATTAATGTAAATTTATTTATTGGAAACATAGATACACAGGACCGGATAAACCACGGAGCCATGGAGCCATGGCTCCAGGGCCCCCGTCCAGCAGATATCTAAGTATTTATCAAATTTACATCACTATTTTTAAAATTTATTATACTAATTATATTTATATTATAATTAACAAAATATGTAATTTTGAAATCCTACAACTTATAGTAGAGACAAAAACAACTCAGACGTATAGTCATAAGATATTTTGGTGTCATAGTGTCGCATACTTTTTCTGCCACATTTACCTACAACTAACGTACGTACGTTAATAGTTATTTATGAACTAAGTGCGGGAAGATCGCATGAGCGCATTTTTGAAGCACAAGCGACTGCAAGAAGCGAGTGTTTTTAATAGCGCGAATGAGCGAAAGACGTCTTCACAGATGTAGTTTGTATAATATTTTTTGTTTGAGTACTAGTATTTAAAAAAACACATCTTTAATTTCAACTTGTGCGAGTACACCAGAATCTGCAAATTATAAACAATCTTTATCAATTGCAAACCAAGCTGCTCCAGGAACTTCGATTTTTAATTGTCAAAATTTTACTATAAATATTTATAATAACACTTGTAACAATTGTGGCTCTTCCCAATCTAAAATTATTGTTTTTTAGTTCAAATATCAAACATAACTTAAAATTGATTAATTAATTTAGGCATTGTATGTTGTTATAATCTTACTTTTCCATTGAACTAAGTTGTTATATTCCACAATAAGTGGACTTTTTAACAAAACAAAGTTCAGTTTAAAAAGTAGAGAGGAGGGGGCCCAATGATTAATTTGGCTCCAGGTTCCCGATTGCCTTAATCTGACCCTGTAGATACATATATGAGTATTTTATTGAGGTATAATTTCACCCGAGATATCTATTGAGACCAAAAACGACTCTATCACTAATTGTTTTGGAGGTGTGAACGAAAACTCGAAAGAAAATTGGGGAGAAAAGTTGTTTCTATATCTATTTTTTGGTTTCTTATATTTCAGATTTTGATAGTGACTAGATATTTATGTGACAATTACATTATTAATTTTGTTTTAATTAATTAAATATGTAGTAATTAGTAATTTGTAATATTTTTTTAACCAAAAGTGGAAAAGTAGTACTGTTGCTAAAAGGAAGAATTTGTTTCTTTTCGTTTGAGACAAAATAATATTATTAAATGTGTTTGACAAACTTTTAAGCTGACAGTAAAGAATGTATTGTAAAGACCAAATTTATCGAAAGAAAAAGTAAGCAATTGCTTAGGGCAGGGCTCGTCAATGCTAGAAGCTAGTAGAACTATTATATAATTTTAATGATCTTTCTTTTAGAAATATTTAAGTTGAAATTATTTAATTATTGAATATGTTAACTAGCAGTTTAAAAGATTTATGTATTTTTACATTTACAATATGGTATATTTGTAAATGATTTGAAAACTCTTATAATAATTTACAAACTCCGGCCCGCGGGCTAGTCCGATCCACAAAATAGAAAATGATAACGTAAGTTTGATATGTTAATGAAGCTACTTGATGTATTTACAATATTAACAAAACGAAACGTAACTTGGTATCGGAAACAGTAGTAAACATAATTCGAAAATATTTCGGACATTGGCCAGTCCAATTAGCCAAATTTTGAATTAGTAAACCATGACGTAGCCATATTGGAATAAATTTAAATTGAAATTTTGAACTTTATGTGGAGCTAATTTTCTTTGAAATTTTTATGGATCCTGGCAACATCCTTATCAAATATATATATATATATATATATATATATATATATATATATATATATATATATATATATAAGTATAGAATATTTTTATTCTATAGTATATATTTAATAAGTCAAATCATAAATGTAATTGCCCTGTGACAATAAACAATCTTTCTAATCAGTCCAGGAGATATGCATAAGATTGAATTTTGTTCCTACTGTTACGGCGAAAAATATTAGAACTCCATGATATGAAGAAAAAAAAAAGAAGTTGTAATATTGCTACCTTTTTAAAGTATAAAAACAATCTCTTTTCCATTGATTCATGCAAAATTCCGTATACGGATCTTATATTTTCTACCGGAAACAAACATGTCAGAAACTCCTTCTAACTTTTGCCGATCGACGTGTGTATCCGAAACGAAGCCTCAAGGCCAATTCTCCATTGCTTCGTTCATGAATTTGTTCTGGGACACACATTGGGGCTGCAAGGAGCGCAGACAACCCTTCGTTCCTGCAGCGCACGGTCAGGATATCCGAAGGCGGGCAAATATTTGGCGTCCCGACTTACAAACTTCGAACTTCAGAAATGAGTTTTTATCAAAGGACGGATCTTGGAAGTGCGGCGTTGCAGACACCAAGTGAATAGAAAGGTGTTAGAGCACAGTGGATAAGGATGTTCAGGGTTGAGGTGAATAGATGACGTGAACTTGTGACTCGTGAACGGAGTAGAAATTAATGAGGTCTCTGAACTGGAGGTAAGATGAAGCTTGAATGGAGATTTACTATCTTTCATGGAATGTTCAAAGCTTCACTGTAAAGGTTTCATCTCGCACTAATAAGACTTCATTTTATTTTTATATTCAAATTAAACATAAGGAACCTAGGTTTTTTTTAATGATTGCTTAAAAATGCACTTTCTTGCACAAATAATATACAAGATGTTTCTAGACAAGTATAACATTTAAAACTTAATTCTTGAGGTAATTTGTCGGTGAACATAGATCCTATTCCTTTTGGTTACCAAAATACACGAGCTCCAAATTTTATAAATAACAGCAAATTTTTAAATAAATATTAAGTTTTAATTGAACAAATACGAGAGAACAAGACACGTTATAGGCAACTAAACATAAAATAGCACAATAAAACATGAATCAATTATATTAAACATAGAATAACGTAAAAAAATATGGAACAAAGATAACACAATATAGAATAAATAAATGAACGTATAGCAAACATTACACAATAACAATATTTGCATATTCTGCAATACTAAATTCTTCCACTGTGAAATAAATAAGGTGCAATAATATCAATTTAAATCAAGGTATAATTTTCTTATTGTATTATTTTTTTAAATCGTGATTTGAAAATTTAAAGATTTACTGATTTATAAAACTTTGACCTCTTGTATTTTGGCAATCAAAAGAAAAATAATTTATATTCATGTGATATTTTTTACTAAAAATGATCTCAGAAATAAACTATTAAATTTTATTACACTAGTCTTGAAACATCCTACCTTATATACTGCATACATTTTACATGTGAGCTCTAAAGTTTATCCCAAATACGCCAGCTACATTATTTTTAATTAAAACTTTAAATAAACACTTAACAATTGATGAAATCAAAGAGAATAAAAAAAGAAACAAATTGAGAAACCAGTAGGATATCAGTGTATGAAAGAGTCATAGGATGAATGCTGCCTATAGCACATAACAAAATTGAGGGAAAAATTGTAATTAAATCAGATGTAAATCACGTGGCGACTGTAGCTTAATTGGTTTAAAGCACACGACAACAGCTAGTAGATTCCAGGTTGAAATCCTGGCTGTATTTCAATTTTTCTTTTATAATTCCATTTGATTACATTATTTTTCATTTCATTCTACTTATTAACAATTATTTATGCTTTTTTTCTAGTATCAATATTTAGGACGGCAAATTTAAATTCATCTATTGTGTGTCCGATTTTTTCAACTATGATATATTATAAATAAACATAAATATATCTTCACGCCTTTTATCATTTACTGGATGTGGCACTCAGTAAGTGATATATTTCTTCGCGTAAAGTACGGTTACCAGCAGTCAAATCACGACTCTCAAAGATTTTAGTGGGGGGAGAGCGACAAGAGTAAAAAATGTTTTAAAGTTGTGGGAATAGAACCCGGGGTCTCAAATTCACAGGCCACCTACCTTATGAAAAATTATACGATATGATTTACTTTTATCCGCCAATATACCGTCTGATTTAACAAGCAATATTGCTTAACATCTTAACAAAAAAATTGAGTTAACTTTTTTTAAATCATCTATCTGGTTTATAAGCATATTATGGTAAGTTTCCATTGGTTAAAAATATTAACAGCAATTAAAAACTAACAGAGTCAAATAAATAATACACCACTTTGAATCTTTATTAGATATTAATTTAATTATCTATTATAGCTCAGTGGTATCGAGTCGGCCTGTGGATCTTGAGAACCCTGGTTCGATCCCCACAGCCGACAAACAATTTTCACCAATTTAAAAATCTACCCCTGTGGCTCCCTCTCCACTAATATCTTTGAGGGCCGTGATTTGACGGCTGGTAACCGCACTTCACGCGACAAAATATATCACTTACCGAGATCTGCTTAGGCAGAGTGCCACACCCAGTAATGAGTAAAAGGCGTGATGATATATTTATTTATTTATTTTATTTAAAGAACCCAAATAGAAAACAAAATTTCACTAATTTACAGAAAAATATGGGTATTTTCTTTTCGAAAATTCGATCTGGGTAATGTTATGACATGAGATAAGTGAAATAAGACATATTTTAAAAAATAAATAAATATATCGTCACGTCTTTTACCCATTACGTCCGTCAGTACGGTGGTGTGGATAGCAATATGGTATTCGAATCCGGAGATCCCGTGTTCGAATCTCACTGTGGCACTCTACCGAGGCAGATCTCAGTAAGTGATATATTTATTCGCGTGACGTGTGGTTACCAGCCGCCAAATCACGGCCCTCAAAGATGTTTGTGAAGAAGGAGCCACAGGGGTACTTTTAATGTAGTGAAAATTGTTTATCGACTGTGGGAATCGAACCCGGGTTCACAAATACACCGGCCGACTCGATACCACTGTACCACCTACCCCAGAAGACATATTTTTATTACATAAAATCAATTTTATAACCTATCATTTTATTACATTACTACTAGTATTAATATGCATTAGAAGTACGTTATACAAAAATAATTTCTTTATCCCATTTAATTTTCTCATATTCAAATAATCATCTTATTTCTCTGCATATCACTTCTAATTGAAGCCTAGCATCTGGATATATCGAGCCGCAGTTTTCACACTGCCGTACTGCCGGTTTTCGTAGTCGAATTATTTAAGGCGTATAAGTGACTAGCTTATAGCGCCCGAGTGTGATAAATACATGTAACTGTATTTTTATATTTTTACGACAAATCACACATTGTCGACAGGCGAATTCGAACTGACGAACCTTGGTTCAGGTGGCGTCACAATATGTTAAGAGATGGCCAACACTTCTTTCATTTTTCTTGTCTTGGCCAATCCTTCCAATCAAAGCTTTTAAAAACACGAAAATTTTAATTAACCCTTACAAAAATATTCATTTCCGTCTCAAAACATCCAGTACCGTTCAAACATTTCACTCGGGCAGTCAAAGGAGCATCGCACGTGTCCGTATGTTGACACAGCACAGCACAGCACAGCACAGCGTACGTGCGCACAGTGACACACGACAATGAGTCTCGCGACCCCTGCAGGCCACGTCGCACTATGCTCAAAGTGATGTTGACACTGCGTTCCAATATCGCCAAGAACTTACCTGAACTGATCGGAGTTTGAGGTTGTCGCGTAGGGAAAAGGGAAAAAGAAAACTGGACCTCGAATCTGAGAGTATCATTGGCATTGAAAAAGTAAAATTAAATGTTAAATTTCGGTTGTGTTTTTAAAAACATATTATTTAACTAAATTAATGTAGTTGATAAGAAAATTCAATTGTATGCGTTTAGAGATAAGTATATACAAACTTATTGGCTGCTAGCACAAGCTTTGTTTTTGGGTGTTCTAAGAGCACAGTTTTAACACCCAAATCTTAAAACAGGCAAAAACAGAGCTTGTGCTACCAGCCATTATTCTTAAAGCGTCACAATTAAAATTTTGGTATTTTTGAGTTATTGGTATATAAAATGATCCTCAAGAAAAAGATTCCATCCACACCAATTGGCATAATTACAAAATTGTATATAGTAAACAAGACTGGTTCTTATAAATCATAATCTCATCTCAACGATAGAGCTGCAAAATCTATTTTTAATCATGACTTAGTCAGATGGTGGAAGAGGTTGGAATGGAATGGGGTGTGGTGGTACAACTTAGTTCAGGGCCTTTCCACCCCCTACTTAGAAGAAGCTAACCAGGTGTACGGATGGAAAACATCAATAAAGGTGACCTTGAACCAGAGGATCATGGTGAACTAAATTATTGCAGAAATAACAGTAAAACACAGTTATTTTATACAAACATGGGCATATGACATGCACAAGCCAGCAATTAACATCTTGATTAAAGTTTCTTTATGAATAATTTTCCTGCATAGGCAAAATATACAAAAGTGTACCTCGAAAGTAATTTCTTTTATATAGCAATAACTCAAAAATATATATTTTTGTCAAAAATGAGCGATATATAAGAGTGAAAATATAAGAATATAGTCGGACACCGCACATTGTCTTTAATTTATATTTTTTTAAAGACTGTGCGATATCCGACATACTGAATGCCGCCATCGATAAACGTATTGGAAGAAACGCATCTTCATTTTCATTTCGGTTTACAACCAAAATAATTCATATTATTAAACTGAAATCAAAATTTAATGAATTATACAAAATTCACAAAAATAAACGGTACCTTAATGAATTCAAATCATTGGTAAAAATCTATGCACTTAAATAAACATATTTTTAATAGTATCATCAATATAGTACAAAAATATTTTCAATAATTTCAACTGTGACATTGTAAATATTTTAAGTATATCCGAGCATGATATGTGTGCAATTAAAAAGCTTGAAGCAACATGTAACCCAGGTTCAGATAATCAAATATTCTACATTCTTTAATTTAAGGATATTCTCACTTATTTCTGAAACCCTTACATTTTCTATAAAATGTAACCCTTATTACTATTCTTTTACTTTCTACTTTTTTATTACTCCCAACTGTCGTCCAACTGCTATATTATCCAATATTTCTAAAATCTTCGAGTCTTTCTTAAATCGACCACAACCAATCTCAATAACGTTAGAATTTTTAAAAAATCATGAGCATTCGCCGGGATTTAAACCCAGAACCTTTCACTCGCTAGGTGACTGCTCTACCACTTGAGCTACAAATACTCGGCGAGTATTCATGATTTTTCGTGCATTATAATTTAGTTGTTAAGTAAATTGTAATGTGACATCAATATGTCAATTCGTTACAAATCAACAACTGTAGTATGCAGCGGCCAATAACATATTTACTAGACAGACAGAGATGTCGAATATATACTTCTTAAAACAATTAATCTCAATAATTTCACAGGGTTTACAACCAATCTCAATAATTTTACTAGGTTTACACTAATTTCACTGCATGTAATACTCGTATATACGGATTTTTTAAAGGCATTCAATTGTAATGATCATTCTATACTCTTAAATAAACTTGAAAATAATTTTCATTTTTCTCGAATCTTCTTCAGTTTTTAAAATTTATTTTGAAAACCGTAAAATGTATATTCGTTATAACAATCACAAATCCAGTCTATTCTTTGCCACTTCTGATGTTCTTCAAGCATCAAACCTTGGCCCTTTACGTCATTATTTTACACTGCCTAAAATTATAGAATAATATAGAAGTTTAAGACCAAACTAGAATATTATTTGTCGTTCTGTTATTCCACAAAAAACAAAAAACAAAAATTATTCGTATGTAAAGTCAAAATTTTAATATTGGCTACAGATATGAAATCTATTTATGACAAGTATATTTATAAAATAAAAGCGTTTCAATTGAAATTTATTAAAATAACTTTGTTAAAACTCACAGGTATTATCCTAGCTATGATTATCATTACACGCCTGCCGTCTAAGCTGAATATGTTGTCACTAAATATCTTGATGTAAATGTCTGTCTTACCTATATCTCTACAAGTTATAAATGTATCACGTCTTCTAAAATCAAACAAACTTTCCATTATAAATAAATAAATATATCATCACGCCTTTTACCCATTACTGGGTGTGGCACTCTGCCGTAACAGATCTCGGTAAGTGATATATTTCTTCGCGTGAAGTGCGGTTGCCAGCCGGCAAATCACGGCTCCCAAAGATGTTAGTGGAGGGGAAGCCACAGGGGTAGATTTAAATTGGTGAAAATTGTTTGTCGCCTGTGGGAATCGAACCAGGGTTCTCAAGATCCACAGGCCGCCTCGATACCACTGAGCCAGCTACCCCATTACAGTGCTGTGAAAATGAACTACAAGTTAAGATCACCCATAAGATAACTTTGCAATTTCCTAAAATATCGTGTATATACTCGTATTTAATGATTCATTCGCTAAATGCCAAAACTTGCTTTAGTTCCATGTTATAATTATATTTTTTTATTTGTTTGTAAGCAATAATTTGCCAGTATAACAGCAAATTAAAATCGTTTATAAAAAATAACGAAACTATTTTTGTCTTTAATTTTTAGTATTTTCATTATCCTAATGACATTAATGTCATGAAATTAAAAATAAATTTAATATCACCATAAACGAGGTGTATCAACCTAAATCCGTCCTTTAAACAACTCCTGTTTTGTGTATATTGGAGAACTTGAATCGAACTTATTATAATATTTAAAGCCAAAGTCTTAATGCCTTCAGTCTGTCATCGTATTTTATACTACTTCTTGTATTATATAGTAGTATCTAACCAGCCTGTGGATTTGAGAACCCGGTTAGATTCTTACAGTTAACAAATAATTTTCACCATAATAAAATTGCTTATGTGGCGCTCCCTTCACTAACATCTTTGGGGGTCGAGATTTGTCGGGTGGTAACTGCATTTCACGCATTTACATATATCATTTATCGAGATCTGCTACGGCAAAGTGTCATACCCAGTAATAAAAAAAGGTGTGATGATATATTTTTTAAATTTATTTATCTATTATAATTAAATAAATTACATTTTTAAATCTAATATTAAACCATTCAAAAAAACTTATTCTAACATACATCATGCAAGTTACGAGGTTCACATTAAATCACCATCTCACACGTGACGTCCGCATAGCTTTTGTTTGTGCACCCCTGCGTTATGTATGTGTATATCCCCTTGTGCAGTGGTACAGTACAGGGTCCAGTGATAAACAACGGCGTGATGCTTGTGAATGGCGCAAGTCGCGCGTTAAACGCAGCCGCACGCGGAAAATCATTCCTTTATTTGACCCATATTATCATTTTATTACGCAAATGACATATTGTTTATTGTCATGTTAGCCATGACGTACTGTACTTGCTACTCGGTATTGGGTGATGAATGATGTATGAGCTCTGTGTGGTGGAACATTGATAGCTTGAGGTTTGGAATGTGGTTGATTTGATTGATCTCTGATCGGATTATAGGTTTTATTGCTTGATTTATATCGATGTAAATATAGACATTAATATAATAATTATTATAGTTAAAATAGTATTAACATTAAAATATAGAAGCAATCTAATATTTACTCGTATTTTTAAAATTTTAAATATTACCGGAACCAGCAATTTTATTTATGTATTTATTTACGCTACTCTGTATAATAGGAACTTAATCCTAATTAGAGTACAGGGTCCGCAGTTTGGTTGTTCATATATTTTAGCGTTAGTGAGATTCGAACTCGAAATCTTCAGTTTCGAATGTCGTAACGCTAAATATACCAAAATTATATATTATCGTACTGGACCTAGGATCCAGGTACGAAACTAAATTGAAAATGCATATTTAACATTAATTTAAAATGTGTCAGCTATGTTAATTTTCCTTTTAAACTATAGATATTTAAAAATTTAAAACGATTGATAATACTAGCCCAAACAGTCATGTCGTTAAAACAATAATGTTCTCGACTAGAAATTATGAAATTAAAAAATATATCTAAAAAACGAGCAAAGACAAGAATTGAGATACTGCATCAATAATTGTTAACAATTTTTTAATTCTTCTTCTTCTTCTTCTTCTTCAGCTCTCTAACCCCAGTTGGGTTTTGGCTTCCGGGCACACCGAGCCGCAGTTTTTACACTGCCGTACTGCCGGTTTCTTTAGTCAGATTATTTAAGGCGTATAAGTGACTAGCTTATAGCGCCCGAGTGTGATAAATACATGAAACTGTATTTTTATATTTTACGACAAATCACACATTGTCGGCAGGCGGATTCGAACCGACGAACCTTGGTTCGGGTGACGTCACAGCATGCTAAGAGATGTGCCTTAACACGCTCGGCCACCGCGCCTACATTTTTTAATAGTCTTTTATTTTACGATAGATTTGCAAAAAAAAATGCATAACTCATAAAATTTAGCTAAACTTTAAACAAAAAAATAATGGTGGCATTAGATAAATTTAGAGCTATTGAAGAATTTTTTTGATTCAAAAATTTCATGTTTGAAATTGATTTTAATAGAAAAACTGATTAGTTTTTTCGATATTTCGATAAGTAATTAATCGTCTTTAGAGCTGAAAATAACTATTTTCTTGAGGATGTTAAGATGAAACGAGAAAATAAATATATCATTACGGCTTGTTACCCATTAATAGATCAGCCGTCAAACCATGGCCCTCAAAGATGTTAGTGGAGGAGGAATAATCAACATATAATGATTTAAAACATAGTATTTGCGAATCAAAAAATTATTGACTGTATTTTGAATGATTTTCTTTCGTTCAATTATCCTTATTCAATTTATTTATATATTATTGTCTCCTTGAACTTTTGTAAAGGACATCTATATACATTTTGAATTCTTTTAGAGTTATTTTCATTGGAGTTCAAATAGCAAAAAAATATTTGAACAATATAAAAGTATTCGCCGCACTCCAATAATGAAAATATCAGTGATACATGTTCAAGCCCCAAGCCAGAATTGCTGCTCTCACTAACGCTGGTCGGGGCTGAATATTCCGGTCCCCTAGTTGCGCCGCCGCGGCAATATAAAATAAACCGCGACGCGTGCACAAGCAAGCACCCTACTCCAGACTTTGCAATATGTTACAAGGGGCAAAAGTTGCTGCTTACACACACTACCCAACATCCTGATTGATTTTTGCCCTCTGTAAATCTTGTACGATGTAGGTACTTAAAACAGAATGAAAAGAAGAAACTTATCTTTAGTTTAAAAGTACGATATTTATCAAATAATTAAAGTGTAGATTTTGAACAACACAGAACTAATTTAAAAACATAAGAACAATTATTAATAACCGGTAACCAGAATAAATGATTAAATTTTTTCACTAATATCAATACGTGAAGTACTTGATTTTTTCATCAATTACAGTACCATGACAAAGCGTATTTTGCGCACTATTTCGCACCCTAGTGCGCAAAGTGAGTATTTCGCGCACGTGTCCAGATATTTCTTTTTTCACGTTCCATTTATTATAACACATCATTATTATCAAATTCATATTATTTTTGATTGTTATCCTTTAGTTTACTTGAATAAATTAAAAATTATAGTATTATTCTTTTTCGACAGTTGTAGAAAATGTTGTTTGTATTTCGTAGGCGAAATTCTTGTTTTTTGGCACAAAAAAAACACTTATTTCACGCACTTAATACAAAAATAACTATTGTGATTTTGTAACACCATGCGCATTATGATGCTAAAATTAAAATCACCAGAACTAAACGGACATATTTTTGCACTGAAGCAAAATGCTTATAATGTGTATCTTTCTCTACCATACATATAATTTTTAACAAAACAAATTTTATTTTAAATATATAAATTTGTTTATTTTTGTTCCCCTAGGTTTTTTGTATCAATTTAAGATAAATTAAAATGATAAATTATGACAATTATAATTATATTTATCTTTAGCAAGGTAAAATATGCACAATATGCGATAATGCACGGTTCTCAAGTTTCAAATCCCTTGTTACGTCTCAATTTTCTTTTGTGTTCCATTCCTTAGACCACCCTTCTACCTCAAAAGCATATTCTTCGAATGTTGCGGACAAAGTTTATAAATGTTAAGATTTTTTCTACATTTACGTAAAATTTACTAAGTAATAATACGTAATTTTTTAACGGTTATTGAGAAAGTAGACATCTTGTCGGAAAGTTATGTTTTCTGCTAGTGCCTTGTGCAGTTGTATTGGAGTTTGCTACCATTAATTGAGATTTGTTTGAAAGCACAATTATTGAGACTATGTCATCGGATATCTTCTGA